>OW387133.1:37640965-38890965 GCA_936440205.1 Lepidonotus clava | reverse complement strand
CAAATACCGCCATATATGGAAATCATCAATATGTCTATTTTTTCGGTATCTTGCAGAATAGTAGTTTCGATCAGCAATTAATTTGATAATTGTATCATTCAACCAATTACGCTTATCTGTTCTAATCTTCATATTCTTAATAGGCAATATTCATCAAGGTAGGAACGCAGCTTCTCAAGTAAGGCGTCCCATTGTTCATTTACACCTGCCTCACTGAGATCATTTGTCCTTTCAAACTCAATCAAAGTAGCAACTAGTGTATTCTTGTCATAGTTTTTATAACTCCTCCCAGTACATTTTCTATATTGTCTATGTTCTCTGGCCTTTTTTCTAACAGCAAAGATTGGACTATGATCACTAATTGTATCATCCAGAGTACCACAGTGCGATATAATTGGACAGTCAGTATATATATGATCCACACAGCTACCACCATGCGAAGAGAGCCTTGTAATTTGGCTTATAATTTGCTTTAAGCTATGTCATCTTGCAAATGAGAAGGCCATTTTAGATGCAGGTGTGTTTCTTCTACGTTAATCTATATTAAAGTCTCCCATCAACAAATGCTCCATTCCTGATGTATCCTGGTTGTCAAGAATTTTGTCAAGAAAGTCAAAAAGTATTTTAACATTTCCTGTTGGAGGACGATATACTGTTACTACAAGGAGTTTACGATGATTTTGTTGAGTTATTTGTAGTGTTAGAACTTCAAAGTCAGGAGTTAAAGAAGAAAATTCATTTATGACTGATGTATGTGTAGTCAAAGATACATCTATGTAGCATGCAACCCCACCCCCCCTTGTTTTGGTCATATTTTGACCATTTTCTCTATCCAATCGATATAGACTCTTGTTTTTAATAGTTATCATATCAAGAGTATATCTAGAATCCAACCATGTTTCACTTAGAGTAAGAATATCTGCATTTTGGAACTGGTAAGAGATTTGCTCAATCTTCGGATATAGGCTCATACTGCATATAAAACACATACCCCTTTAACAACTTACCTATAAATATCTCATCAGACTCAGTAACTCAGTTGGTGCCCACTTGGAGTGTGGAAGGTCATGGGTTCACATCCTGGCCGAATCACGGCAAAAAGTTTTAAAAAAATTAATGGTAGTGGTTGTTGCTTGCCTGGCATTTGGTATGAAGTGAGAACCATGAAACATAACTGGTTGGCCTGGTGTCAGAATGATGTGACTACGTGGAGTATCATGCAGCCCAATGACATAATTCCTCAGTGAGGCAGGACTATAAAGAGGGCATTGGGTCCCACTCCTACAAATGGGCACTGCCCTGGCAGTTTATTAGGGCATAACGCAACCAATAACAAACCAACTTTCTTTAAATATCTCATTAATGCATAGACATAATGATAGTTACTAAGCGCTACTCGTGACTGTTCAAATTGGACCTCTTCCATGATAATCATTTGGCCTCTGAAGTTCCTCCACTCTCTCATACTCAGGCCACCAAAAGTAAAACTAGAGATAAAGATTAGAAAAGTGAACCACTCATATTGTGTCACTGTGTGTTTCAGGTTGATAATGACGTGACGTGCGACATGTGCCACCAGCTAGCCGCCTTCAGCGTCCCCTGCCGGATCTGTACGCGAGTCTACCACAGGAAGTGCCTGGACAACAGTGGGCGCTACCGGGACACGGACCGCTCCTACATCGACAGGGCCACCTCCAAGGAGGGCTGGACCTGCTACAACTGTGTCTGTATTACTTTATATCCCTATAGACCTCCAGGGAGGGCTGAACCTGCTACAACTGTGTCTGTATTACTTTATATCCCTATAGACCCCAATACTCACAAGGGCCACCTGCAGGGAGGGTTGGACCTGCTGCAACTGTGTCTGTATTAATTTATATCCCTATAGGCCTTAATCATCATTACTAATTTAGAACTTGCTTTATGACCCTCTAGCCCACAATCCCATCAGGGTTGCCTCCAGGGAGGGCTGGACCTGCTACAACTTGCTTGGAGGGACAAATTCGCACATGTGTTCATTATTGTCTGGCAGTTACGATAATAGATATTGCCTGGCTTCGTATGTTTCTAAAATACTTCTGCTATGAAGCTTTGAAACATTCGAAATACTTTAAAGGTCTTTTACCTTGAAACAAGCTGAGCTCGCGTTGGTCAATAGTTAAGGATAAGCTCAAGCTTAATATTACAAGTACAGAATGGGGGACCACAATAAGTAGGCAAACAACTGTATATCTCACAAGCTCTAGATTCGATCAGGCATATTCAGAAATGCACTGCACATAATTATACATGTTTCAAAAGGGATCGAGTCTTAAAGTTGAAATTCCACATTTCAGGAAGACATGTGTTTATTGCTCTCTGCCCCTGAGACTGCTGAGATGATGGACGATTTTGACACGTACGACATCGACAAAGGTAGGAGAAGAGACCGAATGGCATAAGGGGTTTATATAGGTGTGTTTGTTTTCATCCATTCTGCAATTGTTTAAGAAGGCAAGTAAGCACACGGTCGGAACTGAAACAGCTCTGTCCAAATGATAGAGAATTATTTTGTGTAACTCCTTATCTTAATAAGGTTGGAATTAAGCAATGATATTGTATATTGAACTGACAGTTGGGTTGTAAAAGAAGCATAACATCTGATTTTAAAGTATCATGGATGTGCATTAACGGTAACGATTCACTGACTCATACTGATTCAACCTATTTCAGATGAGAGTATTTCATTAGTCGAGTTTCTGAAGTTCAAAAAGAGGCAATACAAGCAGCTAGATGGCCGCGAGATGCCGGAAGAGGAGGAGGAACTGGTGCGTGCGCAGTTTACTCGAATGGACTCGGACGGAAGTGCAGAGATTGACTGGTGGGAGTTTATGAAGTTTGAAGCTAGACGTTATCTTGCAAGGAAGTCAGGGGTGAGTAGCTTACAAAAGCCAGAGGGACTCAATGGTGCAAACCCTCTTAATTAACTTAGATAATATCACAATGGTATACAAAGGAAGAAGCATGGAGATGGGGGCATACGATCTTTAAATGAACAAGTAATAATACAGCTTAAAACTTAATGAGCCAATGTATTTCATTAGGAATGATGTTAGTGTTGTATATCATGTCTATATGTATCTATATGTAAGGTCATACTCATGGCGAGAACAGTTGATCAAGCTGGAATGAATCTATGGAATTAAAAGCAGGTCAGGGTATCACATATAAAGTATATTGTATTTGTTCTTGCAA
This sequence comes from Lepidonotus clava, assembly GCA_936440205.1. Taxonomy (NCBI): domain Eukaryota; kingdom Metazoa; phylum Annelida; class Polychaeta; order Phyllodocida; family Polynoidae; genus Lepidonotus; species Lepidonotus clava. The sequence goes on along the minus strand of OW387133.1, from coordinate 38,887,731 downwards.
GCTTAAGATTTATATGATTCACGTCTGACATACAAACAATAACAATGAATCAATAAAGCCTCTTCCTATTTCATCATTCTTTTGCTTTGATGTAAATCTGATTATTTTCGAAATATTAAATTTGCAGGAGGACCTTGTGGGAATGCTCACTCCCAAAGAACTTCTTCAAGCAAAAAATGTCTTTCTGGCAGCCACTGCAGGCCAAGAGCCGGAGTATACCTATTTCCAAGGAGTCTTTCTGGGAACTGCGTAAGTTTACTTTTGTTCTTGTATTTAATATTTCCATATCTACGCCATTCATTATAGATTCAAATCAACATGTCATATAGATAGCCTAACTACACAAGAAGATTACGAAATGAGGTATGCAGTTAAGGTTGACCTTTCATGCAACTGACTGTGGCGCCGTCTGTAGTGTGAACAAGGCTTCATACTCACCGTGGCTGCTTTTTTTGAAAGAAAAAAATGTTTATTGTAATAATCCTCGGGGTTACACCCGGTTTTCAGAATATTACAATGAATGATGGAAATAAAATGACGATATGTAGTCAATGATAATCTCGATGGATAATGTCAAAGGGAATGAACGTGCTATTACATTAACATTAACTTTTTTTCTTCCATCATTTTTCAGAGTGACAACATGGGATGATTTCATTCATGATCAGGCTCTCTACATCATATGGTCAAGACCAAACAGGGAACATGTACTTGTTATCTGATTGCATCCATAAATATGATCATTGTGCTTTTTAAGATACAAGTTACAATTTTTCATTTTCCCTACGATACGCTGCCAACATTATTGTCCATGTCAAGGTGAGGGCAACGTAGAGCTATATGAAATAAGGCCCTAAACAGCTTAGTATACTCCCCCTTATTGAAGTTGGAAAATGAACGAACGAGACAATAACTTGGGGAAGGTGAGAGAATACGATTTATTTTAAATAATATTATGATGTAAATAATGCATAGATACGAGTAGATATATTCCTTCACCTTACCATTGTGCAACGTATTTCGTAGTTTGCATGGGAGCATCGATAAACCTTTTTTCGCACAAAAATAATAGAGATTTAACCAACTTTAAATTGTCAAAAAGTAGGGCACATCTGTGAGCTTCGGATTTCCTCTAGCTAGAACCTTAATGATATTACAAAAAGCTGACACTATATACAAGAAAGAAATTGATTTTATGAGGGTTTTCAGTTCCTGCCGATAAGTATGATAATATGCATTATGTATACATGTATTGAAAATCTTTACATAGTAATGTTAATATTTATATGGTATTCATTATTCGATGTCCGTCCAATGTTTGTCAGGGCTTTGTCTGTTCTTTGACTTTTAAGACGTTGGTGCTGAAATTTTGTCATAAACAACGGCATGCAAAGTATGTTAGGATAATATATAGCACTTTTCCAGTAAAGAGATTCGTGAACAATAAGGGATAATCACTTGAGTATCATTTTGTGCTATATCATACTTGCTTCCCATGGTTTTGAATATAGCAGGGGTACAACAAGGCATTTGAAAAGGGGGATTTCAACGTGATAACCCTTTTAAACCAATATTTTACCACAGAATGGTCCCAAGCATTTATTTACTATATGATTTTCCCTTGTTCACACGGTAAATTAAAACCATATGAATAATCATTTGAAATAATGATCTGGCATTTGAAAATGGAAATACATACATAAAGTGTTTATGATAATAAAGTTATTGAAATCAGAAATCTGGGAGCAATCCTTTGTGTGTTTTTTTTGTAAATTTGTAAATATCTAAATGGATAGATCTTGCCAACCCAGGATAACTGCCAAATCACCAATTGCGACATTTACGTGGCAGACCCTGACATTGGTAGGTAATTAATAGGGTGGTTACCATGGTGGTCAGAAACTCATTTCATGGCTTTGGTGATCAGTGGCATCATGGTAACCTATGGAAATATGGGGCAGATTGAGGAAGGACATACTCTGAAGGTGGGACTGAGAGATACAGCACTTATAGAAAAGTAAGCTGCTTTATTCAATGGTTGGGGAAAAGGTCAGGAACTAATAAACTGAGGCGATTGCCAACAAAATTATATCACAGGAAAATTATTTAAAAGTATCTCAACGCAGGAGGTAACTACATTGGGGATACAATTCATAAGTTTGATAAAAAAAAGTGTTCGATTATGCATCGCAATTTAGAGAGCCATCATCAGAAATTGGATAATAAGCATACGTTATTAGATAAAAGATAACAGAAGTTAATCTGTACGCTTGAATGTTTGATGCACATCAAACCATGTAAAATGGAAGCATACATCCCTTCAAACAATATTAGGGAATAACATACTCAGACCCTGCCAGACGTATAATGATGTATAGTCACATCACACCAATAACATTGTTGTCGTGGTGAGATGTTATTGTTGTATACTTCCCAAAATACATTGTGCAGTCAACCTGCCGGTCGGAATGGCAGAACCACACGTGGAATAAACGGTCCTTTGTCCACATCACAGAAGCGTTGGAATTTGTGTATTACTGTGGGCACGGATGGAAGGCCGGCTAGATTGTACCAACCAACATGAATTAAAATCAATCAAATTGACAAATGGTGCGTTAAAGTTATTTATTGCATCTAACGCTCTTCTTTTAATAGTGTTTAATAACATCTTCATACAATGACATGTTCTTCCAGGTGATAATTACTGTATACAATAATCCATCTATCTTTCTAGCAATATCTATATCAATGTATCAATATAAATAAATATATCGTTATTATGTATAGGTAGGGGTGTGTGTATATGCATGTGTGTCTGATGGAAACGGGTGGGCCTTAATTATCATCGTGTACTTTTGAAACAGATAGACAGATCCATAGGACGTCGGCCCTATAGTTCCGACGGTAAAGCATGCAGGACATCAGCTCCAGGGTTGTTTATTGGCACCATCGATTCTTTCTACAGATAAACCACTCCGTTTATGACACAAGTGGCAACAGACATGGGAACACCCTTAACATGATGCGTCATGAAGTTGAGATACGCGTGTGTAACGGTCACAATACATATAGACCTCCTTAGAATGATAATATTAACAGCATAGACAGCTCTAAATGATGAAATTCTAATGTATAATTGACATTTTTATGATAATCATTTTTAAAAGGGCAGTTTATGCTAAGAGGTTTACCAAAGAGTTATGTTTTCATCTTTACTAAATAAGTTGTATTAATGATCTTTGTAATTGTGAGTCTGGACTTCTCTTTCAAGTTTCGCCTCGCAGTACAGTTATTTTGCAATGCCTTTTAACCCCACGTTCCCATCATACGCATCCATATAACCATGGATGTAAACGGGCCTCCCGATCGAAAAGGTGAAAGTTGAATCCTGTTACAGTTTGTGTTAAGTGGAACCCGTTTCAGACAGCCCACATGGTCTGGGATCTAGTGGGCTTGAGGTGGGAGAGGGGATGGGGTTGAACGGCTGGTTGTAGTCAAAGTTGTTTATTTGCTTCTAGCCTTACCTTGACGTGAGAGAAACTTATGTAACCTGCCTTACCTCTCTACTTAGAGGAACAACCATTTTGCACGCAATGGGGCAAATTTGATGGATAAACTGCATAGGAAATTAAAAAGGTTCAGTTGGACACCTGCCATTTCATTGTTTTTATTAGTAAAACCAGTAAATACACAATATTATATCACAAGACGACTGTTTATATCTGAGCAGTATTCAGATGCAGCTACACTTTTCTGCGTTTAGACTCTGATCCAGAAATTTGATGCAGATGTGACCAGAAAACCCACGATGTTTCAAACCCACGTCCCCATCGACTGATTGATATTTCTTTGATATTTCCGTGATAGCGTATTAATCATGCCATCACGTTCTTTTCATTAATCAGGTGACTGGTTGGTTGCTATGATTATATATGGGATTATGATTCATAACTGGCCTCCCCGACCCAGCCAAAAGCAGATCTCCGCTTGGAGGACTCAGGGCTGCTCGGAGCTACTCAGGCGTGAATCCCGCTGGTATTTGGCAGATGGCTGCAGCATACGCTAGGGTTTCTACAAGAACCAGCGAGAGTTTGCCAGCGCCATCTGTTGTGACGTGAGTCACTTCCGGTATGATTCGTGCGTCAGATTGGTGGTTGGGAAGTTTGAGATATCTGGTGATCCCTTCAATCTGACAACTTTAGAATACTTTTTAATAGAATACTACTCGAAAGTGTCTGGAACGTTCACCGGCCAGATATGTCTCACATGGTTCTAAATAAAAAAAAATAAAAACGGGAAATCGCCTTTTAAAAGCTGAGTGATACGTAACAGGCACTGTCTAGGTTTATAGAAATAAATGTCTGTTATACGCCTCATTTGCCCTAAATGTTCCTCTTAATGCAATAAAGCTTTACACCTAACGGATTGCAGTTATGGGGTTTTACTGGTGCAATCAGTCTAGGGGTGGTGTAATCAGTCCTTCCAAGTGGTGCGATCAGTCCACAGAGGTGGTGCGATCAGTCCAGGATGGTGCAATCGGTCTATGGTGCATGCGATCGGTCCATGGTGCCATCAGTCCATGAATCGAAATATGTTATAACTATATATGTTACCTATTAAGCTAAGCATATGTATTGTTCACACCTTTTATATGTTAAGAAAATCACACATCTTTTGCCCCCGATCACAACGTGCTAAGCTGAAAATTTCAACCAAGAAAATGGTAATCAAACTAAAAAATCTTTTGTTTCCCATTAATAATATGTCCATTCAAAAACCCTCAATTGCCTTTTGTATTCACTTAATTATTTAGTTTTCCTAGACACGTTTGATGCTATCCCAACGCCACTGTTCGTACTTAGAGCTAGGCCTATATAGAATATTGAACCAACATAGGTTAATGCTCAGGTGCTATGCATCATATATAGACCTAATAAATTCCCTCGTTTCAGAACACTTTAGCAACAATGACTCTTCAATTTCACAATACGAAGATATCGACGTCCATCCCTATTCACATCATTCCGTCAATAACACGCCCAATCTCCTATCCACCTCCAAACGATCCTATAAAACCGGGATATCAGCCCATTACTATGGAAACCAGGGGAGATAGATCTGGGTTACCGACAATAGGACCCTGACGACGCTGCCCGTTTCCATGGCAACGAGGACGGCAGAAAGACGTCATAGCTACTCCCAGACGCGGGAAGCACACAGGGAGTATAGGGGGACTCAGACCTTCCGACTGAAATAAACATAGCCCCAGACGAAAAGGGGGTAGGGTGGAGGAAAACCACATTCTGCCCTCATTCTTTGGTATAATGGGTTTAAGCTTTTCAGATCTATAAGTGTAGAATACAGGTCAATATTTCTTTTAGCTCAATGTTTTATTAAAGGTAGGCCTATGGAGGGCACAGGTATACCTTTTTAATATTACCAAAGTATACCTTTAACAATTGTTCTGTAGCAATGATATATTGTACATACAAACATCCCAATTTACAAATGACAGGTGTTTAGGCAAAGGATAACCATAATCCATATCATATCAATCACCAGCCCATCAAGTTCTCGGTGAAGCAGGCAGTGCGCAACTCGGAGCTGTTAACATGTTAATAGAAGAATCGGTCTAGGTGGTATTTGCATATCGTGAGTTATGGATTATTGACATGTGTACACACATGTGGAATAGAGAGGAAAAACAGAATACTATTATAATTATATTCATATCATACGGGGCATCACTGTCGGTTTGCTATGAGCTATTTCAGGGTAAACGCCCAAATAAACCCTTCATGAACTGCACGTGTGTGTTGACATAAGAATATATACCCACATATTCCCAATTTACTTGCAATTACTTATAGGCCAGCGCAATACTTTAACTAGCCCTACTAACATGTGCACAATACCACCCATGCTCAACGTATACAAGACAGAGTATCCCGGCATGTACGGGCGGAGTGTGCCGATGGGGTAACTCGGTGTGGGGGAGGCAGGTGGCGCAGGGTGGGCTGTACTCACGATACGCAGCTTCTGGGCGCTGGGTATCAGTGGCAGCAATACTCAAGTATCGGACTCCACTGGTTCCCAGCCCACTCCAGTACGGACGGCCAGGCCGGAGGGACAGCAGGCGGGGGACGGGCCGCCACAGCAAGAACCGGAAGTCAGATGGACAACATCGGAAGTGGGGCGCCGTCAGGGATATGGCGGACAGGATTTATTATTTTGTGTGACTTCAAGATATCTGTGTGAAAAAGAGGTATTGAGACAACCTGCTTATGGAATTATTTTGATACAGCAATTTATTTTTCCCTAATATTATTCAAAATTCTGACTGGAGTCAATTTGATTATCCAACTTTCTTGACTGGAGTGGGGTTGTCTGTAATCAGAAACTAATAAGAAGCGGCCAATTACAAAAGTTAACCAAGGAAGACGGAAACGGAATCGGCAATTGGTACAGGATTAATCAGGAAAAGATATATTTGTCAAATGTTTCTTAACTGATATCAGAAGCCATTAAAACAGGAGCACCTGAATGACATTTGACTTGCGATTAGCCATAGGCCGGTAATCTCCATACTCTTAACAGTGAAGTCCCATATAAAACAGGCATATAGGACTTCTAAGCTAAACCCTGCAGAAAGCGGTTTACTTTGATCTGCTCTGATCCACTTTGATGAGGATTACTTCACTTCAATCCGGATTACGTATACCAAGTGAGAGCTACCAGTGGAGGGCGCGTATCCCTATAAGGAATTACATCTTACATAACGATGTAGGAGGAGTTCGATGTGGGGAGGGTTGGCTGTACTTTCAAGGCTTGTGGGAGTGGCCTGTGGCCCTGGGGAGGCCGGTTCAGGTGGTGTGAGGGGTGGGCGGAACCCCAAACGTCACTCAGGGAGAGTGTAGTCCTTTCATGACCTAGATACCTCTGCATAACTATAGTTTGGACACCTAGCGGACCTGGACGTAACTACAGTCTAGGCGAGGGGAAGAAAAGTGCGAACCTGGAGGTCCAATACCACTCCCCAGGTAGTCCTCCAGTACATCAGCCCACACCGTGAACTCAGCAGTCTATGCTCCCAGGGGACTTGAAACCAACATAAGGAATACATGCATTCAAGGGGATTCTTACAAACAACACCCTTATGCAATCTAGCAATTTAACACATCTACATCTTTCTTGATCCTCTTGGTTAGAATTGCTCGGTAGAAATTGTCCATGGGGAGTTTATTTACATAGGCATTGACCTAATTTTAGAACTCTATCCAATGTGTGTGCATGATGTTTCTCCCCATAATCACCACGTGAGAACACTTTCTACACATTCTACTTCATGCGACTCAACCATCTCAACCTTGAAAAAAACGTTATCATGAAATAACATTGCATTACTCATTACTGCATACAGATCCTTTTTCCTTTTCGAAAAAAAACCAGAAATCCCCTCCATCTGTTAGCCCCTTGTGAAATTACCAGAAAGGGTGGGATACCAACGTGTTAACACCTTGGGGATAACCTGAGAAAAATGCTGTCTACTGATTATAGTCACACCCCTGGAGGGATTCCTTGAGAATTCCTGCTACCTGGCTGGAGTACACTGGCAGGGTCAGGTTGGCAGTAACCATGGAAACACTTTTCCCTTGATGCAGGACCCTCCGACAATAGTTCCGCCGTCCTCTCCCAGAGGCCGCCCCATGCTCTTTTCTCTCTCTTTTGGTGACTCTGGTTATTTTTTTAAACACTACTCATAAGACCAGTGGGTTTACATTTGGACCTGGCGCTTTGACATGGGAGAACGTGGCTATAACGAAGACCAGGCGGAACTAAGATTTGAGTCGACATAAACTTGCAGGTAAGTCTATTTGCAAGCATATATATTATAGCAGGTATATGAGGATAAAACTACTCATAAATATAATTTACCATGCAGATGGTACGTAGGCTAAACACCGATTCACTTTCACTGCTATGTGATTAGAACCATATATATTACATGAGAAATCCCGCCCCTGTTTATCCTATTACACGATTGGTTCCTCTTTTTCGATTATTCATAGATTTATTTAGTAGCACATCCAATAGGCAGCTGCTTTATTCATCCTTATAATTCGTCGTTATACATACGTATAATGTAAGGAAGATTAATACTTGCATTATACATGTAAATCAATTAGAAGTATCCTTCAGCTTCTATGTACATTGTCGTGGGATATACAACCACCAAAGTATAGTAACAATGTAGCTCTTCTAACACATGTTGCAAAGAACTATCGGCACGATGTTTGATATATCCAACCTACTGTTTACATCCGTGGGAAACAACGGACAGCCAGGGAATAAACAAAGCACCCATAACACACCACACCAAACAACACGCCAAGAATAGACCTTATAATGTAGTTAAGTGGCGTGACCTGAGTTAAGGCAGTTATATTATTGAAATTGGGATGAATCAGATGACCGTGTTCCCATTAGTCATGGGCGTGCATTCAACACCGTCTGGCGTCCTCCACAGACTCGTGACAGAGTCGTGACAGAGTGGGGACAGAGTGGCTAGGTGACATTTTTTCCCACACTAAGGCCGAGGCCATGAGGACGACCGTCTGGTCATTGGGGCGTAGCCACCCGTCATTATGATAGACCTTAAAGAAGTTCATGGGGGTAGTCCCTTAAAATCGACAGGGCCACATGGTCATTCTTAAATTCGACATGTGACATGGAGCTTAGTGATATGACGAAAAAATAAATGACATGACATAGACTATCCCTTAAACTCGACATGCGACATGGAGGGTTCTTAAAATCGACATGAATATTAAAAACATAGGGACATGCGACACGGTCATTTCTTAAATTCGACATGCGACATGGGGGCCCCCAATCTACACCCCTAAGTTCAAAAGACGTGGCCAGGTCTCTTGTATTTTGTTTGTAGATGACAACTGCCGAAAACACCAGCGGACCGAGTTCTGTTGCAGACCGAGTTCTCCTAGACTAAGTTCTGCTATGAACCGAATCTTTCCAGTTACCCTGCTGGTTACCATCATAAGCTGGCACAGGTGCGTCAAAAATCACCTTCGGCCTATTGCATGTATTCCTCCAAGGAGGCAGTGGATATCAATTTTGTACAAGTAAAGGTCAGTGTTAGATCTAGACTGCTTGTTTATTGCTTCATATAAGGATAGGTACAAGTGATCACTGGGAACCAGCAAAATGCGCCTAGTGGCGCCCTCTAGGGTGTAAACTCGCCGGGTAACATTTCCCGCCATAGGGACGGACACTACATTCCTCCCTTGTAACTTCAAAGTTCATGTCTTTAAATGTCTCTTTGAGATGGCCTTTTTAGGAGAGTCAATGTATACTTTCTTACAAGTTACTTTACCAGTTACTCATAGTTCTTTAACCATAGATATGATATTTAGTACTTTGCTGAGATAGTTCTTTATATGAGATAAGTCTTTTTGTATCAACCAAGTCTTTCTTTCTATAACTTGTTACCATAAACAAACACATCATATATCAAACAGCATGAGAAAGTGGTTGACTGCCACTTCTCAGAATAGGAGTTCTGGCATTATTCTGGCCAAGGTGAGTCTCCTATTTTCTAACACTCTTACAACTTGGAGTGGAGATCAGTCTCTTTGGAGCTTGATGTGGTCTACAGTTGTCTGGTAGAACAGCAGACGGTTGCTGGATCGGTGGTGGGTCAGCAGGTGTTGGCTGAACCGGCTCCGTAGATCTCTGGAGTTTAGCAGATGTCACAGGTGGGATACCCATGACCATCGGCTGCTGAAGCGGCGGTCTTGGCTGAAGGTAGCGAGGCGGTAGATCCACCTCGGCTGATGCAGCAGACGGCGGCTGAACTGGTGGCTGAACTGACGGTGGCTCAGCACCTAGTTCAGCAGGCGCTGGCTGAACCGGTGGCTGAACTGATGGTGGCTCAGCACATAGTTCAGCGGGTGCCGGCCGAACCTGGGGTAGTCTAGCAGGTAGTCGCTGAACCTGCTCTGTCGTTTCCCCTGGTTCTGGAGGTGTCACAGGCTGAATACCCATGACTGACGACTGGTGACTTGTCAGGTGCTCGAGCAGTGGCACCTCACCTGGCACCGTAGGTATTGGGGTCCAATCCCCGCTACCGTCGAGCAGTTCGTCGATGTGTGGCCCACTTCCAGAGAGACCACTGTTGATGTCCACACTCTCGGGAACATCTCCTCCCTTGTAATGTCTTTCTGGTACTGGGTCACTCCCTGCCCTCCTAGAAAACATCACTTGAGACTCCTTCTCCTTCCCTTCTGAATAGTCTCTGGTCTCCGTAAAACACAGTTCAGGCCAGTCAAGCTTGAAATGGCACAGCCATTCTCGGCCAAACAGTGGGTAACCACCTTCTGGTACCACATACAAATCAACTTCTTTCGCTTGACCTTTGTACTCGGCCTTTACACTCACAACTCCTAGGGCTTTTACTATATTCCCTGGGTAAGTGCTCAAAGAGAGATCACACTTCTTTATCAGTTTCCCTGGGAAAAGTCTCTTACACTCTGACTCTGTCACTAGGGACCTGGAACTCCCTGTGTCCAGCTCCATCTCTAGGGCTTGGCCATCCAGGAACATGTTGACCATCACAGGCTTTGGCCCTAACCCCTCATCACGGAAGCTGTACAGCTCTTCATAGCTGGGCCCGTAAATGCGGCTAACTGATTCACAGTCCTCCTCTTCTACGCTATGAGTTTTACCCTTCTTCTTTCCTCTGTCAGAATCTCTGTCACTTCTTCTATCTCTAGATTCCTCTGACTTACACATTTTGCGAATGTGCCCTACCTCTTTACACCCATGACACACTTTGTCCTGAAACCAACAATCATCTGGTTTGTGGGTGGTTCCTCCGCACCTTGTGCACGGCTCGTACTGACGAGTGTACCTCTTCGACTGCACCTTGTTCACACTAACTGGTGCCGATACTTCACAAAGTTCTCTACTGTCTTTCGACGCTGCCTCCATTGTTGTGGCAATACTAACAGCCTTATGGAAAGTCAGGTCTGCCTCTGTTAAAAGCCTCTGTGTGGTCCTCTGTTCCCTTAAACCACAGACAAACCGATCTCTCAACATTTCCTGTAGGCTGGCTCCAAACTGACAGTACTCTGACAACCTCTTTATTTTCGCCACATACGCTACAATGGTTTCCCCCTCTGCCTGCTTCACATTATGAAACCGATACCTCTCCGCTATCACTAGGGGCCTTGGGCAGAAATGCTCTTGCAACATAGCAAACAACTCATTCAGGTTCTTGTCCACAGGTTTACCTGGTGAACACAATGTTTTGATTAGGTTGTAGCAGTCTGGTCCTACCAGCGACAAGAAAGTAGGGACCCTCTTCGCATCCGCTATTGAATTTGCCTCGAAAAACAGTCCGACTCTTTCGGCATATGACTCCCAATTCCCACTTTGGATGTCAAACGTTTCTACGTTGCCATAGGTAGCTGCCATCTTTATTCACTTATGGGCTTTATTCAAACCTATGGTTGGACTATCACTTCACTATGCACTGTCACTATGCACTGTTCACTATTCAAGTTCACTGTTTCATTAAACTAAGAACTGTTCACTCTCTAAGCTCAGTTTCAATAAACTAGGAACTTTTCACTTTAATGTTCACTTTATGCAATTTCCATGCACTATTCACTTTATGCACTCACTATGCATTACATTCACTAGGTACTGTTCATTTCATGCACTTTCACTATGCACTTTTACATTCACTTTTTTTTTTCCAGTCACTATGTAGGTCACTTCCTGTGCACTCACTATGCACTTTTCTGAATGCACTTTACACTATGCACTCCACTTCCTGAGTCTAGGGCTTTAGAAAATTTGGGCATGACTCCTGGGTAAAAATGAGGTTGGTTTCACTCTCACTAACACCACATGCACCAACAGTTCACTTCACTTTTCAAAGCTTTTACAGGTCTTTCAATACTGAAACTTGGATGATCACTTCTACAGGTCTCTATTTAGGTTTTACAACACTAGTTCTGACACCTTACACCTGTTTTGACTGATTTTTCCTTAGTTTCATCAGAGGGTTTCTCCAATCCCATCCCTGTTCGCCAGTTGTTAGATCTAGACTGCTTGTTTATTGCTTCATATAAGGATAGGTACAAGTGATCACTGGGAACCAGCAAAATGCGCCTAGTGGCGCCCTCTAGGGTGTAAACTCGCCGGGTAACATTTCCCGCCATAGGGACGGACACTACAGTCAGCCCCCACAGAACAGACTATAGTGCCAATCTCCTGAAGATCTAGGGCCTTGGGTGAAGTAACTGTTGGCTCTGTGTCGATTGGTCTTTGACAAGTCTATCTTAGGTTTTGGCGGTCAAAGAGCAATACGCACTCCATCCTGATATCTGTTTAACTTGTTAAAGACAATCGCGCTATTTGTTCCCGCGCATCACGATGCGCAGCCTGCAGGTATGGGTGTGCAGTGAACCGTGACGACCAGTGACTCTGCAGAGGTCCCTATGTGAGGTGGGGAGGGGGGAGTGCACACATGGATGTAACTTTCTTAATATTCATCCAATCTTCACACAGTAAGCAGTACCACAATCCTTATGATGTAGGGAACAATATTGTAACATAATATTTTAGAATATTTTGTATTTTGATAGGTTTAATGACCATTAAAACAAATAGACTTGGTGGATTAATTCCAGACTTGCAGGTAGATAATCAATTTTTCTGGCTAAATTCATGCGGTGACCCCCTGTTTTCTTTATTGAAAATAAAAGCTAACAGTCCAATGCACATTATGTGTTATTTTCATCGATTTTTCAACTTTGATTTTTTGGGTGTGGACTTTCTTGTCAGAAATTTGATTTTTTTACTAAATTGATTAGTAAGGAAAATAGTTTGAAATGCAGTGAAAAAAACTTATTTTTTCTAGGCCATTCATAAAGTCTGTGAACATATGTCTTAGCTTTAGATTTGAGTGATTAGATTGTTTATTTGAGGAGTAGTTTGAAAGTTTTCATGAAAATTGTACCTGTGAATATGGTTCTACAAAACCTTAGTTTTGAAGGAATCATGCACATGTTATTCCAGCTGTAGATAAAAAGTTAGCATGGTGACCCCCTAATCTTTTTTCATTTTTGGACTCTAAACATATTTTTCTTGTATTTCTCTGATTTTCAACAAAATCTCAACTTTAGATCTATAATGGCGCCATTGCCCTTAAACTTGTGAGTACGTGCGGTTTAAAGTAAACACAATATGCCACCGGTTCATATTATTTTACCTATTCAATTATTTTATCAATTACCCCTCTTGACCAAATGTATTGAGCTTCTGATTGGCAGTGATACAATAACGTTTTTTAATGATATTTCAGGAATATAAATAAGTGTAATGATTATGTTACCCTACTCTGTTTAGGTGACTAGCTTCGTGCAGTTGGGGCCATCTTAATTGAAGTTAAACCAGTTTATTGTTTGACCACTAGCCAGCTCCATTCAAATACATTGTGTTCACATTACTGCTTAAAATATACCTTAGTGACTTAGTGACCAAAACATGATCTAACAACATTATTTTTATGAGCACCTACTGAATTGAGAACATAGACACAAAGAGGGAGGGACTGACTGGTACTCTATAATTTTGTAAATATGCACATATGTGGGTGCTTTTAGTTTATGTCAAACACAAAGTCACATAGTATATATACTGAAATGGACTGTCTAGTCTCTGATGATTGATTCATATTCTGGTCTTTAATCGTGTACATCACTGATAACCTTGTACACTGATATCATTATGAACCTCCTGTAAGTAAAGATTGGAAAGGTTTGTTTTTCTGGTTAGAGATTATTGACCGTGTAGATCCACTGAAGATATTAATCATCCCTTTAATACATGTATACCAGTGTAGATGTAATGGTATAGAGGGCTCTAGCATTATCATTGACCCATTAAGCCCTGCCACATGCTGGTATGCCCAACACAGCTGTTCTTAGGTGGGCCAACCTACCAGTTAAAATAGGCATAATTATACTGGTTGGGCGGGTGACTGAAGTGAAATACACCAATTCTGCCACCAGAGCATACTATGCAGACAGGTACCTTCTGTTGCACCTGGCCCTGGGAACTCAGCTTTTACCTAATAGGATCAAGCGCCCACCTGGTAACTGAATGTTGTGCAGGGCTAATGGCACCTGGAGTCAGTGGTGTAACTACCTAGGGAATTTGTAACATGTCCCTGCAAGTGTAAGCAGCTACGTACATCATTCAAGGAAAGATTGGGAAGGTATTTTGAGGTACATTGCATTTTACTGCCAATTATTCAATTATAAGCATAATATAGAACAAATTGTTATGCATTGTAATCCAAACAATGCTTATTCGAACAATAGTGGAGCATGGGACATTTGGATTAGTGGATCAGCTGGAACTTATCAGCTTCAAAGTCTTCCCCAAATAGAATTCTTCCCTAGCTAGTCAACCAACTCCGTAAGCCCGAAAATAGCATCAGGGAGGGAGCTCTATGGGATACCTGCAATCTTGATCTGATGTTCAGTGCTTTATATTGATTGCTAAGTGAACTGGATTTTTTTTGTTTTATTCATTTCAAACTCATACAACATTTCGGCTACATGGGATAGTGACAAGTTGCACAGCTTCTTGCTCTATGTACACCCTGTGGACTCCTGTCTGGCTTGAGGTACCCCTGTCTGCCTATAGCACTCCTGTCCACACTTTTTGTGAATCCCTTGTTATAATATCTGGATATTGAAAGGTGGTTTAAAAGGATTCGAAACACCGTTTTTTTTTCTAAGAAAGTATCCATTTCCCTTTATCAGAATGGACATTAACTGCAGATGCCAAGTCTTTTTTTCAAAGAAATCCAACCTAGAAATCAAACCTATCCCTACATCTTTTGGAATAACCGACAACCTAACAATAAGATTGGCATAGTGACACAGGGATAAAAAAATGGATTGATTTCACGGTTTGTGGATGTTTTTTATTTCTGAAAAGTATGAAGTGGCCCGTCATATAACAACACCAATTGTAATTGGCATATGGTTGAAATCACAGAATAGGGTGACCAGAAATCAGAGTTTACAGCAATTTTATGTTAAGAAGCCACGAACTGAACTAGCCAGAAAGTCACCCTTCTATAGAGGTGCATTTTTATGGTTAAGACTTCCAAAGAAGATAAAAGCTATAGAGAGTAAAAATGAATTTAAGGCGGCTGTGAAAAAATACCTCGGGTGAAAGTGAATGGGTTGTGCATCTTTGAATATGTATCCTTAGTAAATTGACATGTCTTGCGGTGCTTGCCAGCCTGTATGCTATAAGTATGGAGCAAATTAATTTAAAATCCCAGCGGGGACCCTAAAAAAAAAAAATTTCTGTATGCTATAAGTAACTAAAGTGAGTCTGAAGGTCTCAATGCAACCGGGATTATTATCTGCCAACAATTGTTTATAATTGTTTATATATTATGGGAATTCCTAGATGATGAATACAAATATGACGGATCCCTAATTATATTACATCCATTCTATTTACATATCACTTCATTTATATAATATTCATCTCAGGCCAACCTTAAAAAAAAGATTGTTTCCTGTTCACCGCCCGAGTGAGTATTTTAGGGCCGACTGGAAACTTTTTTTTCATTTTTGGAAAAAATCTTTTTTTTTTTATCAAAATTGTCAGTTATAGTCTTACCAACAAAAAAAAATTTGGAAAAAAAAAAAAAGATTTTCCGACCTCCCGACTGGGTATTTTTCTGGTCACCCGCTGGACAGGAAACAATTTTTTTTTTAAGGTTGGCCCCATATAAACAATTTACTGACTAATAGACCTGTCCACTTTAGGATGTATTGCTGGCATGATACAGAGGTCGGACATAATTGCAGTTTTTGCAAAGTCAGGCACTGACACAAATCTGAGTGAATGAGTTAGTACTTGTGTTTTCTCAGTCCATAAGGTGTTGATAAATGAGGATGAATTATCATTTCCTCTTAATTAGGTAATTACCTCCATTTCAGGTGAACCAAAATAAGGTATGTTTTTGTGATTTTAGGGTTGGACATTGTGGGCAAAGCTGAAGGGCTTTAACACTGTTCCCTATGGGAAAATACCATTTTTGCTTTCCAGTCCCACAGCTACATATTTAACATCATATTGAAAATAAAAGCTTATAAAGTTTAGTTTTGGGTAATACTATGAGGAAAATAACTGTGAATCAAGTATGATGAACATTTTTCTACAAATGTTGATATCATAGAAATAAGGGGTGGGCGAGCTGGCAAAGTGGACAGGTCTATTGACCTCAAAGATATTAAAATTTAAGATTATCAGTATAATTCACTGTAATATCTGGAAGAACAGATGTATCTGAAGATATTCAATAAAAATATTTTTTTTAAAAAAGTACTCCTTGTAACAATTGTACTCCTTGTAACAATTATACTCCTTGTAACAGTATTCACAAATAACAACTAATTCACAGGGTGTTTCAGTCTAGCAGAAATGTGATACTCTTTTTGGAATAAGAAATATCATTGTCATGTTGGTTATGTTAGGAAAATACATATTGAACCTTAATATGATTTGTGGATCTGTCATATTTAATGACATTCAAAGACTGAGTTTAGTTGAGTTGGTCCATATGGGGAGAGGGGCATGCATTTATGCATTTATTTAGAAACCTAACAACGTTTGCCGATTTAAATCTCTGAATCGTTAAAGGCCTTACCCAGTTCAACCAAGGCGCCACCTTGTGGATTAAGGTGTAATGACATGTCATGATTGTGATGGCCATGGGGCTAGAATGGGACCAGGGAGTGGCTACAGAAACTGGGTGTCATCATATTAGCAATAAGATACTGATATTGTATTGTTACCTGTACCATGGAAGAACTAACTTTGTTTGAATTGGTCACAATAAATAGATAAAAAAGATTAAAAAAGGATGTTGTCTTTAGATTTCATTGGGGGCAGGGAGCAAAGCTGTTTGGAGATCTGAGTTAGGGGTTTTGCATTTAATGTAGGATGTAAAATTGTACCATAAATACACATCTATCTATGTTATAATGAAAGCATAATTCTCCCAACCACGGATAGCCAGTTTTGTGAGTTGTACCTGCAGGATAGCCTAGAACAGGATGCATGTTGGGTAATATGTCGACAAAACCCAAGGGTTTAGTATAGACATTTTCATGAATTGTTTATTATTTGTAAATTAGCATTGCTAGCCATCATTACTTTTTTAAATTAGTATTGATCTACATTAATATTTTCTGAGTTGTTCGCAGATCCATTCATTGTAGTTGGATTCATAGGAATTATTAGTTTATTTTCTATAGTTTTTTCATTGATTTTGTCGACAAAATCAGTCAAAATTAGCCTGCAGGTCTTTAAAATACTGTATTTCAGCTATCTGTGGTAGAGAGAATTATGTGTTCTGACCAGGTTACAGAATAGGCCCTATAATTACAAAATGAACCATTACCAATATGTCACATAAAATATGCATAGTTTCAACCAATTCAGGTATCTTCTCTAATGATAAAGGGGTTAAAGTTGAATAAAACCGTTATCCAACGAATACCTTCAGTAATTATAAATTAATTTATGTGTTAGTTTACAAAACAGAATTTCTCTGATGCTGTAGCCATTTGAAAGATGATTAAGTCATAATAAATACATGTTACTATAATTGATATAAATGTAATCAATCTTTTTCTGTTTGTTTTCATTTTTCCCAGATGGATATATAGGACTTTCGTCACCAGGAATACTCAACACCCTGGATCCAGCCCTTACAATGACTACTATTTCAGAGAGACAGGATGTCAAGGGTGGTTTTCGAAATGCCTTCAATAGGCAGAACAAGTGTATGGAGACAGGTGGGTATCCTTGGGTGATGGACTATGGCATTCATTGTTAACATTCTTTGTATGTACAACAGCACTTACATACACAACCAATACCAGGAAGGCATCTCTAAGGACCCTGCTATTCATGTACATGAAAGCTGATTAGTTTGCTACTTTTACAATTCCTTTCATGTTATATATAGCTATGTACAGAAATTTAGCTATCCAGATTGGAGAATTGTATAATTATATTTTGACTTAGTGAGTTCATTGTCTTCAGTTGGAGGAAGGTATTTTGGAAACCAAAGATAAAACAATTATGTGTCATAAATAGATACGTCTGCTGTTACTTTATTGCTTAGATTACAAACATTTTCATTGTTTCCTTCATGCAGCCATTCAGTCACTGGACAGCCTCAACAGTCAGATAAAGGCCCTGCTGTTCTCGTCCAAGACTGCCAGCCCACAGGTCCGTTTTACCAGATGCATTCAAGATGCTTGTACATATACTTTATAGAAGCTGTAACCATCAAATTTATTTAACTGCTTCAATAACATTGTAACTAAAGAAAACTGGATGTGTCCTTTATGATTGTATTATATGTAATGTTCTTTAGCTTGTGAATTCTTTTAGACTCATGAATGATATTAAGTCACAGAAAAGCATTGCATATGGTCAATTTTCAAAAAGGTGGGGTACAGAGGTTTTCAAGTAATATGTTGATAGGGAGATAGAACATCATAAGTTCTCAGTTTACTTGCATGTGCCTCACATAGAGCTATCATTGGACTCCCACTTTTGAATGTTTACCTTTAACATGGTAATTCTAGAGCCAAAAATGTAGCTTTTTTGCCTAATGGTTTTCCACAAAAAATCAAAGTACACATCTTTAAACAATGTACCTTAATACATGTCACCCGATAATGTCCTACTTGGCCCCTCCATGGATGTAGACCATGTAGATGAACCTCCTTTTATGGTTATTGGTGTTATCGTTTTGACTGAGATGATAAATGATGAAAAACAGACTCAGGCTTTCTAACAAAGTAAATAGCTCTTAGATATCTATGTATGAGAAAAGCAGAGGTGTAGGCTCCTGAAGATAATAAGGTTGGAGACCAAAAAATACTATCTAAATATTATTGCCAAAATTACAAATGGATTGATATAGAGCATAATTATAAGGTTTGTCATCATTGTAAGTTTTATACCTGTCCCGAACCTGATAAAAAGGACTTTCATGAAAATTGAACATATGCATGTCACTGTAGGGCCTAAAACGTTTTCCCTAGATTGTTTCAGGAAATTATATTAGTTACATATGGCACATTTGTTATATAATAGACTGACCCTAAAAGAAAGTCCGCCCATTATCAGCTGATTATGTTACAACAAGATTTGGTAGAAATATATACATAATATTTAAAAGAAAGGGATGTCATAAACGTCACATTTTCCTCCTGCCTCCAGGTGGATGCCTTACTGGGCACTGATGCCGACTGTGTACAGCGTTCCCTGAACATGATGCGCCACCTGTTGGATGATGCCCAAGACCAGTTCCATAAGATGGTAGAGGATAATGCTGCCCTGGCTTCCCGCATTGACACATCCCTGCATGCTGCCAATGCTGAGGTCAGTGCCCTACGAGTGGAGCTTGAGGACACAAACCGACGGCTGGCAGAAATTGGTGACCTGCCACCTCCCTCTGACACAAAATTAGCAAATGAGTGTGAGTGGACAAATTTTGATTAGGATCTTTCTTTCACAGTAATTTAGACCAATAGCCCTTTCCTAGGCTCAGACTAAACAGGTTGGAAAACAATTTGTCCTGTTAAAATGGTACAGCCTGTTAATCTGTGTGATGGGCGAAGTAAAATAGAAATATTCAAAAGCACAGTTTTAAAGGTATTATGTAAGGCCTAGATGCTTATGCTAGGTCACCACTCATTTTCTCTCAATAAAAGAAACAACAATCTGACTTTCAATGATGTGAATATTTATTACTTACAGATGATGAGGACCCTAACAATCAGAACCTGTCCAAGGAGTTGCGTGCTGTGCGCTCAGAGAACTCTACACTCTCCAACACAGTGCGTAGCCTGCGGCGGGAGCTAGAGGAGCTACGCACAACCTCCAAGCTGGCTAATGTCACTGATGAGTCTAAGGTCAATGACCTCAAGATTGACCTAATTCAGACCCGCCAGGAACTCGGTAGGGCACGGGATGCACTCGCAGGTGAGGGGAAGAAGGGGCCTAGAGCTCCTCAATGTGCCTGCATTGGAATTGCAAGCATGTCATTTTCTTTAAATGGAACCTAGCACATAATTACAATATGATGTGACCTTAAAAGTGTTGCAATTAATTTGTCTATTTAATGGAATTCCCCATATTCATAATGTCACATAGGTACTTATTGTGTATTCCTGTCATCAAAATAAAGGAATCTCCGCCTCTAAAATATATTGTATGGAAATTTAACTTTAGCACAGAATACAGGGTAACATTGACTGTAACTTTTACCCATATAAATTCATTCATTATTTGCTCAACCATTGCACAAATAATGTTCTTTAGTTGTAAAAGATAATTTGTGTCATGAATGAAAAGAACAGGACACTTTAAAAAAAAGAGTAAAATCTCCCCAATAGAGAATATCAATAGAGCCTTGATCACACAAGATATTCTCTCATAAGAAAGTAACGTATAATCTTATTTACATAAGTATCATAATATTTCATATTGGTAACCACTTTTCTCTGTTCTTGTTCCAGCCCTAAAAGCAGATAGAAAAAGACTTAAAGCTGAGAAGCTGGACTTATTAAGCCAAATGAAACAGTTATATTGCACTTTGGAGGACAAAGAATCAGAACTTCGTGATTTTATTCGGCAATATGAGCAACGAATGACTGATTCTACAATTTCAATGAAACAGGTAGTGTGTGTAGAACGAAATGCCAACATAGTCTGACACTATATTAGATGATTTTTGATAAGCTGAATGTGTTAATTTCACAGATAGGAACATGGGATAATATTGAAAGCAGTAATGAATGTTGCAAATCATTTGATAGCAATAATAAGTAGATAATAGCTATATAATCACTGTGATATAATCATGGCAAGCTAATCAAATGATTAAAGTGAAGCTGTGAACCTCAATGATAGAAAAATATACTCTATTTATTGTTGTGCAGATGGCTATGGAGAAAGAGTCATCTGAGAGAGAAAAATGGGAAATATTGAAAAAGGCACGAGAGGCCACAGACCAAGTAGTGATGGTCCGGTCAGAACTTGACACCAAGGAAGAGCATATAGTGCAACTAGAAGGTCAATTACAACAAGTAAGGATGGCATATTCACTCGACTCCATTTCAAGTACTTGACTTCAAAGGCTGTATATAATAAGAGGAAAACATAAGTGTCATGAGTTTTCCTGTCAGGAAATTTATGCAATTTTTCATTCATAGTTATCTAAATAATAATTTTGTGTTCTGATAAAAGCAGTATCCACACTTTGTACAGTTTGATCATTAGGTATATTTCTTGCTAAGAGACTTTACTCTCACTAATTTTAGATTTTTGTACAAATCAATTTGCTATCAATCTGTGTTTCTATTTTTAAGCCAACATGTACATATATTTCATAGTATTATTCTTTCCAAAAGATATAATGATAAAAATGTTCCCCAATTGATTCATCTCAGGCTCTTGACAAGCTGGCCTCCTTAGCCAGCACGCAGAGAAGGACTGGCAGCAGCAGTATGGGGGTGGTTGGAGGCCGGCCACCCCAACACCCTCCACCCCAGGACCAACCCACTCCTTGCAATGTCCCAGACATGGGTAACATGACCCCAGATGATCTGCCACCCCCATACAGGGAGACCCCACCCCCAAATGTCCAGTCCTCAGCCCACAGCTTTAAGTCAGGAGATACCAGATATTCCAGTAAGTATCACAGAACAGCAAGTTATTGCACATTCACATAACATGCCTCTTCTCATGTGTTTCAACAAACTCTTTGTTCCTGCAAAAAATGTCTTAATTTCTATTACAATTTACACTTGGTATTTTCAAGTCAGTTAAGTCTCATACTCTATGTACATGGAAATAACACAATAAAATATTATAGTTCAGGGACATTAAATGGGCTTTACATAAATATCCATGTATCAATACCTCAATATCTTTTTTAAAGCAGAAGTAACAGTTAAATTCTAATCTGTATAATTAAAAAGACCACTAAAGAGGCATTCAAAGGAAAAGTACTATAATATTTTTTAACAATATTGAATTCATCTCATTTTAGCATACACATCATCAGTCAGTGGGGTTGCAAGTGGGAGTATTGAAAATGTGCACACTCGTGGTGAGTTATCAAGGTCAGAAGATAACATGCAGGATGGTGTTTACGTGACAGTAATTCCGACCTGTGAGGCCCGCCTGGAGACCAAGAAGAAAAGAAAGAGCATGGGAAGCTGGTCCAAGATGTTTGGTAGCAAGAGTAGGTCAAGGCGCTCAGTAGCATTGTCTGACCCAGGTGGCACTGATGGTAAATTATCTAGTCATTTCTCATTTGTACTTCTGTACATAATGTTATGGACTATTTAAATGTCGTAACCACACAAAAATGTTGTTTCTACTGACCATGTGATCTATTTGATAGATCTCATGATCAGATAATAGACATAATATGTGACCTGCCATAGGCCTAGGGAAAGGATGCTTCCTACATGAATTCAACATTTTGAGAGGATGGTTTTTAGCTTTCAAATGATACTAAACACACAAAATTGTGTTGAATAACACTGAAGTTACAGCTTCCAGAACATAGAAATGTCTATGTTTCTGAAAATGTCAGTGCTAGAATGGTACTATTATAGTATGACTTTTTTTTCAGATTGACATTTTGTTTTTACTGGTCGATGCTTGATTTTATACCAGATTTAATTAAATCAAAGCCATACCATCCCTAATCCTATCATTTCATATACTGAATTGCCATTTTTATGGCAACCAGGTTTTGTTGCAACTGTTGCACATACTGTATTACAAATCAAGAAAACATAAAAGTATAACATAGGGGTTGAAGAAAAGCTAAGCTTAATCCTTGAACCCAATAAGAATAGTTACAAAAAGTATAGTCTAATGATAAACATTCTTTCATTGCATAGTAGTTCCCATGTAACAGACATTCAATGTCTCCTTATATTGATATATATTGCTATATATATATATATATATTTCATATCTCCTTTTATTAGCAAACAACTTTTGCATATCCTGGAAATACCTCTAGGAACAGAACATGTGTCTGCATATGTTTCAATACAATGATAAGGTTATTTCTTACACTTTAATATAAAGAGAGTACGAGCATGTAAAGAGATGGAACCGTAATGGTTGTGGTGATCAAATGATAGAATAATGAGAGTATGTGAATATTATAATAATAAAATATCCATATGTATCTTTGATAGATAGTAAGGGACACACGACTTTGCTGGGCCAGGAGAACTACCCTGATAAGCTAGCCTTGCTGCAGCAGGCTCATACCATACCTATCATTCAATGGAGGGCTACTCAGGTGCTGGCCTGGTTAGAGATTGAGATGAACATGCCCATGTATGCCAAGGCCTGTGCTGAAAACATCAAAAGTGGCAAGGTCAGAAAATTATTATGGTGTTTTTTTTGGCTGCTATAACATTGGTAATCTGGCTACTGTAAATAAGGATATATGTAGCAATTGTGCAAAACTCAAAAAAAAAAATTCAATTGTGCTAGTGCGTTTGCTAGGTATATTATAAAGTCCTTATTGTTCTTGACATGCATATTGTATTCTGTTTGAATTAAATACAGATTATGTAACAATTGATATCCTTCCTTGATTTCAAATTAATTGCAATGCAGATATTTTAAATCAAAGGTACATCCTCATAAAAGGCTAGTTAGCAAAAAAGTCACACTCCAGTAGACATCTCATTTTCATTACTGAAAAGATATGAATCACTATGATACGCAATAGAAATGTTATATCATCACTGTGTTACTATGTCTGTAGGTGCTGGTGGAGTTAAATGAGTCAGAGCTTGAGTCAGCTTTGGGAATCCAACAGTCACTCCACAGAAGGAAACTACAACTTGGCATTGAACATCGCAAACACCCCAACCTAAGGTGAGCTGACTATGATTCTTTTTATATTTATGATAATAAACAGCTCTATATATCTATAAGGGCAGAGTTTGATAGATTGTTTTAAACACAACTAAAGTTGATACTCCAGAAGATGTATCTGATTCAACACAATCAACCATTATTACATAAAAGCTGCATTTCTACTTTCACTATTCACTTTCAAATTCATTGATAGCAATAGAGAAGAATTAAAGCTTTCTCATGATGTATAGTATACTAGGATCAGATGGATAGTTACAAAGGCACTGCTGCTTTCGTGAATTGGCCTTCAATCACTGGTTGCTTTCTTTGGTTAAGAGCAAGCTAAATATGCATTGTAAGCAGCATGTGGAAGTGTCAGTACATTCGATCAAAGTATCTTTGAATGTCCTCAGTACCAAACTATGCAGATATCTTTTTCCTTAGCAGCTCCATAATTGTTTTTATTTGCTTATGCATCATTCCATGTAATTAATGGTGGACTTGGGATGAGATTTCAACAACTAAAAGATGATTTTCTTTTGATTACTAAACTTTCCATGATCGAATCCATGTTGGACTATATTCTAGAATAATGATTTAATCTTTATGATCCCCCCCAGCCCTGCTAGCCTGCACCAATTAGACCATACTTGGGTGTCCCATCACTGGCTGCCTGATCTGGGCCTACCACAATACACAGCTGCCTTTGAGCACCAATTGGTTGATGGCCGGCTACTGAATACCCTGACCCGTAAGGACTATGAGAAGCACCTTGGGGTGACCAGAAAGTTCCACCAGGTTTCGGTCCTACATGGCGTTGAACTGCTGAGGAAATTAGGCTTTGATAGAGAGGTAATTATTGCAGATAGCCAATGATAGTTACAGACAATTTTTGCAAATCACATCCAAATTGTTAAAAATGAACTTGGCGACATAATTGTTGATTAATTCACAATCATCATTATTCACAATTATAATATATTCAGAGTGTGTGGATATGCTAATTGTTGTTAACCAAGTGGTTAAGATGATCAATTGGTGATCACCAAAGGATGGTCCCATGACCACACCTGCACAAGGTCTTTACCCATGTAGGCCTAAGCAAGAGCTGATGAAAGTGATTAATAAAATGAAGGGTATACAAATGATATTTTGATGAGATTCTTGTTCATTTCAGTAACAGAAAGAAACAGAAATATCAGTTTGCAAAGTCTTGGCTAGACGTTATTGGTTTTGAGTAAAATCAAGATGCATAGAAATACAATAAGAAGAAGGTATATTGACATGAAATGTTTACCTTCTCCTAAAATACATTGCAATTTAGTATCATGATATAGGAATATCTAATTGGATATTTTGAATGAAACAATTTCATTGATTTGCACACAGGTTTTAAACCAACGACGATCAGCTGCTGAGGACCAAGATTCTGACCCACTTGTGTGGAGTAACTCACGGATTATTAAATGGGTCCATACCATAGACCTGCAGGTCAGTCATTGCATCATCCTCACAGTCCTGTGTGAAAATATTGATATTCTCTGTAGTTATCCCTCTAGATTTGATAGTCCAAATTAACCTACGGGTGCTTATAAAACTGTAAATCACTTATTCATGGTTCAAAGAATGGCAGGACAATACCATAGTTTATTGTTGTTATAAATAACTAGAATTAATGTCAGTTATCATAAAACTAATATTAATTAATAAGGTTAGTAGCTTTGGCTCTTTTCCGTCCTGACAAGAGCCACAATTATCACATCCAATGGTTATGATTTTTAATGTAAAAGATTCAGAAAAGGAAGTTACACATTTACTCTATTTTTAGCTAGCACAGTCAAATATCTAAAATTGTAAAAGGTTTATGAAAGTACAATAACGCAAATGAAACTGAAATCCAAAACAAGGCTAAGGCTTTTGGAAATAAGATATTATTTCAGTTAAACTATTTACTTTGTTTAGATAAGGATACTGTTGGGTATCTGCATAAATGCAACACAACTTATCGTTGGCTGAATAACATAAGGTCGTATCTCAAAAAAAATGATTTTTTTTTATTTTTGAAAATGTTTCCCTTCCCCCTAAGATATCTGGAAATTTTGAAATTTTTGGAATTTTCCAAGTCAATGGAATGTTATAAGCCAGTAAACAAAGGTCGTATCTGCCCAATTCCACTTTTTAGTGAATAACATAAGGTCGTATCTGAAAAGAGCCAATGTAATTTTCTTAGTAAAATATAATAATTATTGCAAAATGAATATATGTTATTTTTAAGTTTTGGGGATAGCCATCCTATTAATCTTTTTTTATAATCTTATTTTTGAATTTTTGAAAATATAAGGAATTATAGGAATATTATCAAAAAAAATTGGATACGACCTTTGTTTATTGGAGAAAATGGTCTGGATGTTGAATAACATAAGGTCGTATCTGGGCTGCACTTAGATTTGGCTGTGTAAATAATAATTTTGTTTATTTTTTTGAGGGTAATTATATGTAATGAATTCTAGAATGTTGGTTTTGCTTCAGAAATGTTATTTTGTGGAATTTATATTAGTTAAACTGATTTAAATTGTACATTTGTAGATTTATATATGTCAGATACGACCTTATGTTATTCACTCATTTCCAAGTTAACTTCTTGAAATTGAATAACATAAGGTCGTATCTGTAATAGAATTCGTTTTTGTTACCATAGTCACAACCTAATGATATCAATATATTAATAATTCTGACCAAAGCACCATATTCTTCCTATGGGTAAGATATAATAATTATCAAACAGATATTTAGAATGATATTCAGCATCAAAATATGTCATATTTCTTTAATTAGCAATTACTCAAAATGGGCATTTATCAGATACGACCTTATGTTATTCAGCCAACGTTATGTAGAAAGATGCATTGTCATAATTGTAAAATTCAGAAATCGAGACCTGTTTTTATACAAAGATAAACAGAGTTTAGACAGATTTTTATTCAGGAAGTAAGATTCTATTAAAGTTTGTATGAAAGCTGTGGTTTTCAAAAACTGTTTCAATATTGTTGAAGGAGTACTCGGACAACCTGAGACAGAGTGGAGTCCATGGGGCTGTCCTGGTACTGGAGCCTACATTTACAGCAGGTGCTATGGCCACAGCACTGGGCATCCCACCATCTAAGGCTTATGTCAGACGTCACTTAGCTACTGAATTAGAAATACTAGTGCGGCCAGCAAGGTTAGTATCTGTGCTTTCAAAAAAGATTCCCCTAATATTTCATACTTTCTAAAAGCAATATGACACACATTTTTTAATTCATACAAACCAAATTTAGATTAGAAATGCCTTCAAATAATAGTTAGGATTAATAGTCTGATAAACATAATTTTGGGAGGCCTTCGAATAAACCCAGAGGAATGTCCCCATATTTTCTCAGGGCCCACCTGCCGTCAGGGGCGGACGGTCGAGAGTCAAACACCTCAAGTACATAAAAAATACAATAATAATATTATTGTATTTTTTATTGACTTGAGGTGTTTGACTCTTATCATTTTCAGACATTTTATAAATGGTATTGACAAAATTACAAATAGTTGAATAAGAGTAAAATATGAATTGCCTAGATTAAGATACAATGTTGTTCATTATTTTGTTTCACCGAAAATATCTAAGGGGAAGGATTCTTACATTAAAGGAGCATGTTCTATTTCCCTTATAATACATCCATATAAACTACCTTTTAATATCCTCATATTCCTTACAGAGCTGCTCTCGAAGGGTGTGAGAAGAAGAACGTGGGGAGCAATTCCCTCAGCCGGGCCTTCATCAGGTCATACCGAGGGGGCTCTCAGAGCCCAGCTGAGAGTGAAACTTCTAGGGGCTTGGCTCCACGCAAACTCATCTTCAGAGTAAGTTCTGCTAGAGTACTGCATTATATAAATTATAATGTGCTTCTTTTAATTAAACACCCTGATCTTGTTGTTAGTTTGTAGAAGGCAAATAACAGAACTATATGCCACTTTATTAATACTATAAGGACTACCTATAAATTGATCTGTATGAAAATGAAGATCTCTTGCTATATTTAGAGTATTTAATCCTTTAGACCAAAAAGTTAGAAGGGATTGATTTCTCTGGAGTTTTCAAAATATTTCTCTTGATGTTTTAGAATGTCTGCCATTGTTACATTTCTTTGAAAATTAACAAGAGGAATCATATGAACAGTAAAGTTAGCCTTTGTTTGGTATATAGGGTGTCATTGTTGTTTGATTATTCCTCATAATGTTATGCTTGGAAAAATTTGGAAAATGTGCCAGTTTTTCTAGGTGCTGTAGTCAGAAAACTAGTTAGAAGTGGCTATCGCCTGGTTTGGGTCCATAAGATTAAAGAGAATTTGGGAGTTAGAATAAAGAACCTAGTTGGCTTTACTGATATACTACCATGTAAGGTATGGAGGTGACAATTCTCCATGGCAATACCTAGTATTTATCCCAGGCACAATGTAGTCTATCAATATAGATAGCCCTATCAAAACAAAGTAATGATATTTTTTAATTAATCCTTAAAAAACAATTGTTTGTAAGTGTTTTAAGAGGGGCTAACAAATAATGTTGCTATCACTATGCTTTGGCTTCCTTGTCAGATCATTTTAGTAAGAAAATGATATTTAACAAATTTTGCCATCTCATAACAGGGTTCCTTAGGACGAGCACTAGGAAAAAAAGCAAAATCAGACCTATGTGAAGACAGCACAACATCAACTGAAGGTCAACTGGACGCAACCAAGAGGTCACTCAGTGCTGAAGTAGACAGCAAACCAGTATAGTCAAAAGGAGCTGCTTATACACTAGTACTTGGGCCTTGAATCTCAAGGTGAAGTCATTTCAGTGTAGGTAATACTATAGTCCATACCATTGAGCTTCCAGAAAGTGCCATCCATTGACTTGAAATTAATATTTCCATGAAATTTATAAGTAGATATGGTAGACTTTGACTTTCATCTGACCTTGTTAATTATAATTGTTACTTTAGCAATATGCTTGACGATGTAATTTTTATGAGGGAGGTTGTTTAAACATTTCATAGTAAAGCTTCCTCTATAACCAAACTTTAATAGACAATGTTATTTTACTGGCAATGTAATGCAACATAGGCTTCATTTTCATCATCAGACATGTATGATGTCGAGTTATTTCGATAGTATGAGAACGAGGAACATAATGTTTTGTATAAATGTGGTGAAAGAGCACAGAATTCATTGACATCTTTTATATGCATAGATATTTTGAAATGGCAGTATTCTCTTTAGTTAAAGTAGATCTACGCTCATATTTTTGTAACTTATTTGGCTAATCAGAGAAATTTTGATTAGATTCTCAAGATAAGCAGTTTTGTCTTTTACAAAAATTAATTATTTAATTGCAAAAAAGTTTCAATGAGGAATTATAAGGTGTAGAATGTATTCATGATAGATGGAATTTTAGATCATGAGACATTAATCAAAAGTCCCATGATTAGCCTAATTATCTATGAAGATATGGGCCATTGGCAATAAAATCTCTACTGTAAAACTACTCATTCCAAAGTATTTTGGTATACATTGCCAGCCAATTAAAAGATTTTAGAATTCAAATGATTTAATGAAATTAGGTCTTTAGGATGATTCCCTACAGTCATCTGATAGTCATAGTCAGTTCAATGTGAACACTAGGAACTTCCTATAGTACTCATTTATCCATCCCTTTTAGGGAAGAGTTCGTTTGTCAATCACTGAAATATGTCATAAATATCCTTTTCAACAATTAATTGATATTGGAGGCTGCTAGAGATTTACATAAATTACAAACTTCAAAGTCCACCTGAGTTATAATAGCAGCAGGTTTCATTGAACAAAAGGTGCATATGCAGAGACAATAAGCTGCACGTCTTGAACATACAGGGCATGCATAAGTAAGAAGTGTGTAGTGACTCTAGTAATATTATCATATACTGAGTTTGAAGGTCTGAACACAAAGAGGCGGTACTACACTTTTATTCAGCTGCTATTTTACCTTACACACACCTGCAGGTATAGAGATGCATCTTTTAATTCACACAAACAGGATTGAAACTGTAAGAAACAAGTTCTTCAACTGAAGAAATTGGCAAGTACAGTGTAACTTTGCAAAAAGGGAAATGTAGTAATGTTAGTCTGTTTCATTGATTATTTCACTATACTCGTTGCCTCATCTTTATAATTCTATTTTTCACATTCTATTTTGTCACTTTCCATAATATCATCAAGTTATAAATGTGTAAGTATAGATGTGACATCAATGCAAAAACATTAAGAAAAAGTCATGAGAGTTACAGCTACGTACATGGGAGAATGTTTTTCCTTAAACTTGAATGGCGGATTTTCTGAAGTTAACTTGACGATTGTCGAGTATTCACATCTAGGTGGTTTGTAAGGTTGATTTATGATCAGTTTGTACATAAATACAATGAAGAAAATATGCTTTATAGCATGCACATATAATTTATTGTAAGCAAAGATAACAGGATTTTGTTTCAGGTATTTTTCTTGCTGAGAAAATGTTTTGTACCACGAGTAGCACAGAACTGCTGTATTGATTTACTGCCATATCATTATTTTCACCTTTCCCATTATTTATATTAGCCTTTTAACTCTAAGTACTTCACTGAAAATTAGCAAACCTGTGGTGTTATCTCAATGGAAAATAAAGCACTGGCCGGAACTTAAAAAGGGTTTGTATATTTTATTTTGTTTCAGGAGAAAATATATCGCACACTTCTTGTCTCTGAACTGTTCGTTGAACAAACATGGAATCACGAAATTCCAAAGTGTGCTGCGACTTTCTCTCAGTAGAACTGAGAATATCTATACTTGATAATGTTCACAAGGAATCAGCAAGGTTAATTTGATAAGGATGTATTCACTGTATAATGCTAATTCAGGTTCTTAGCATGTATATCAATACCTTTATCCATGAAAGGTGTTGGTGTGCAAGATAGGTCGATCTTTTAGTACCATGGATTGGTTGAAAGGGAAAGAATATATAAGAGATCCTGCCCCCATCTCCCTTCTGGTCAGGAGGAATTAAACTACAAAAGAAAGTATGAAATGCTACACGATCATCTTCTCATGTGTACAAATGATCAGTTCCGGCCTCTGCTCCTTTTTTTTTTTTTAAATTCACCCTTATGATTAAATATTCTCTATTCGACCCTAACACATAACTTGGAGAGCAGATCCAAAAACCCTACTGTTTCTCTCATCAGAACATTGACAACTTTGTACGGCTATGTGAGACAGTTAATTTGATGTTCGGAATTAAAAGGATGCAAAAGCAGGTTATTGATGAATGAGATACGCTGCTTTGAAAGAATCAGTATGTCTGTTAAATGACCACTTGTACTATTTTACATCCATGGAAATTAATGTCAACTGCGTTATATGGAGATAGCTGTATAGTGTTTGTTCAACATCAACAATAGCAAGCTCAAAAAATTGAAATAAAAAATCATGTACAACCCAAAAAAATTTCTTTATCAGTCCTTGCCGACGGCTTTTAATTCTTTAATATAGCTCAGTGACAGCAATGTTCTAATTTTTGTTACAATAACAAAGTTAAACGACCTTGTAATGCTTAATCCAGGTTAAATCCAATCTAATCCACACTAATGTAACCCTGAGGTTTAGAGTTTAGTCCTAATCAGGTTTTAAGTGGATGAGATCAACATAGACCAATTATATACCCTGTCAAAACCATTATGAGCCTTTCATTTTATTCCCGTTTTTTTACTGATCCCGTGTAATTCGGGTTTTATTCGATCCCATGATTATGAGCAGTCAGGCCCTTGTAATATGTAAATAAAGTTACATGTATCATGCCATTTCTGTTTTTGGTCAGGATTATAATCTTTCCCCTTTATTGTACACAATAAAATACAAATGACACAGACAGGTTTCTTCTACTGCTGTTTGACTATTCTTA
Source organism: Lepidonotus clava (assembly GCA_936440205.1). NCBI lineage: Eukaryota > Metazoa > Annelida > Polychaeta > Phyllodocida > Polynoidae > Lepidonotus > Lepidonotus clava. The sequence goes on along the minus strand of OW387133.1, from coordinate 38,855,703 downwards.
TTTCATCACAATTAAAACCAGCCGATACTGATTGCAGGAGTTAGGGTTAAGTTGATTTGTATCATAATTATGGTTATAATTTTTGACATTAGTTTTCAGATTGTATTAATCGAAATCAAGTATGAGTCAAACCTTCCCTGGGGGAGTATCTTTTTCAGTAAACTGGTAAATGGCTCTAGTATACAAAGCGCTGCTCATATCAGTTAAAAACCTGTTGTGATAATCATTATTGTAACAATTTATATACTATTGTTGTGTATAATAATTCAAATTAAATTATGCCCATCTCTGAAATATATTTGGATTATTTGCAGCGTTGACATGATACTATAATAAATTCACAAAAAGACTATGTTCTTCAATAAATGTTTTATTCACTCAACAAAGTAGTGTAGAAGTTCAAGCCTGTTTGATAGTTTTGACCACTTTATCATATCACACAATAATAACATCTCTCATAACATACACAAGTGCAACAAATGTATTTTTATGGATTGTTGAACCGTCGTCCAGGGGCGCATTGCTAGCGCTGATTTCTGAGTAAGGACCTTGATGCTAAATTTACTTTCGTGAAATTTAATAACTGCATAACTTAGGGAATTTGGCAAATTCAACTTGCGACAATCATGTGCTGCTGGCTGCAATTCGGTCTAGTTACATGATTCATATGAGACTTCTTTTACATATTCTCTTCATCATCTTTCTCGCAAAATCGCCAAGTTACGAGAGTACCTTAAACCTAAAGAGGTTCAAATAATAGTCAAAGTGTATCAAGGATGGCTCGATCTAGCTCCTAGACGTCTAAGTGTTTTACACAACTTCTATAGATGAGAGACAAAATCTCTAGAATAAATAGGTACTGTTGACAATGAACATATCGCTAAATGGTACGGTGAATATACCACACACAGTTGAACTTTCAATGATGTTATTCTGATTTAAAAATGTGAAAAGAATTAGACGTTTATTTTGATGTTGACTGAAAAATGCATCTGCCATACTTATGAGCCATCAAGAACTCATACTCAGGAATGTAATTCAGGTTCAATCATTATGTCCTTTAATGCATACTATATATCAGGTGTTACATTCTTCAAGATTGTAGATGCATCCCTGGCTACAGGGCCAAGCTAGATAGTGCTGTACGTTATCCCATTGGTGTTAATGCAAAATAAGACAAGATATTGGGGCACATGTGAAATGTTTTAGTTACTGGCATCTACAAGTAAGCCTGGGTCCATATCTTCGTAACTGATTTGGCTGATCAAGGAAAATTTGATAAGGGTCCCATGATCAGTGATTTTGCTTTTTTTACCGAAATTTATATCGCATTGAAAAAAAAAGTGTGAAAAGGGAATTATTAGGTGCAAAATTCATTCATGATAGACAGAATTTCTGATTATGGGACCCTAATCAAATTTTCCCTGATCAGCCGAATCAGTTACGAAGATATGGGCCCTGGTGTATTCCAAATGGGCTTTGATTTCCACTTTACTCGCGAGAGGCCTAAGGTTAGAAATGCACACACGTTTCAATTCAGGTTGTCTATGAGCTATCTATTTCCATGTTGCTTTACAATGGCTTTGCTTCCTCAGTCTACCTCAGGCATGCTAGACGAATTCGAGGCTGTAAAGATGAACAGTGCTGTATCAGTAGGTATACATATCTTATCAGATTTACATATTACGACTGAGTATGACGACTTACATTGTGTGAATTCATTTTTCTTTCATTCCACATGTTCAACTAATAATCAAGCTTATATAATATTTACCTTGAATAATAACCCCCCCCCCCCCCCTGGAATATTGATATCATTTAAGAATGTAACATAAATGTTTATTTTAGTTGACATTCATTCAGTCAACTTGGTCTAGTGTTGCACCTACCCACGGAGAAGGCACTCGCCGGTCTCTTGTCTTCAGTGAGATCTGTCTTCGTGGGTTGGCGCTTCACTCGCTTCTTTGCCTTCTTCTTCACCTTCGGCTCGTCAGCATTGTCATCCTTTGGGAACAAATGTCAGATAAGTATTAACTTCTTTTCTTTGGATTAGGGATGTTCACTATATGGAGGGCATTGTGATCTTGGATCATGTTTCTTTTCTCAGCTGTTGTAAGTGAAGTAATGTAATATTAGTACATGATCGTAAATATATTAAGAAAAGTTGACTGTATAAGTCACTTTGTGGTAGCCCCCCATTCGATTGCATGTAAAAAAAACCACTAATTATATCCTGTCTGTTATTCTAGGACAACTATGATGAATATTACTGCACATAAATACTAACATCTTTCAGGAAACGTTCTTGTTTGCAACTGGGGCAATCATCATAATGTTCGTGGAGAGAGTGTCTCAACTTCCTCTTTTGAGGACATTTTGTACTTACCTTTTCATTAAAGGTCGACAGATCCTTAGTGCTACCTTCTGAAAAAGAGCAAACCGATATCTCATAAGTTAACTAAACAACAACAGAAATTATACAATTTAAAAATTATGTTTAGACTTTCAACAGTAGTCCCCTTTTCTCTTTTTTTCATTACGAAATAGTTGTTTTACCGAATCTGATTCTGAGCTTGCCTTTTTCGGTGGCCTTTTCGTTCAAATTGCTCTCATCTTCCTTGGAGCTTGGTATTGGGTTCTCTTCATTACCATCTGATTCCGATAAGAAAATATCATCATAGTATATCAAGCAAAATGCATATAATTATATATATATGTACATCAAATGTTGCATCTAGACAGAACATTTACAGTATAAAGGATACCCTGGAAATAATCAAAAGTAGGCTAACGGTAACTAAGAGAAGGACAAGATGATTGTGCGAAACATACTTTTAAAAGATAATTTCTGGTTAATGAGTTTAAACTTACCTTTTCCAGTATTCTTATCGTTGAGACTCTCCTCACATTGCTTTTCCTAAAGTAGTGAGAAAAGAATGGTTACAAACTTACATAGGGATCATACGTATTTTCTGCTGCATACACTCTATCTATTCCAATTGTATGCTGAGGATCTAAATGCCCTCAGTGTATCAGCGGTATGCCTTTCACCCAGCAAGGAATGGTTATGTGTTATGTTCTAGACAATCCCCTTACTACGTCCATCCTCTGACCATAGGTATGGTTATATTTGACTGACATGGGTAAGGTATGTTGATTATTTAGGTTTACATGGAAAAAGTGAAAGTTACATCAAAGTATTCAAAACTATTGAATGTGGAGTTTTAGCCATTCTTGTTAAGAATACATAGTACCTTACCTCTTGGTTAAGCACTTTTGGCTCTTCTCCTAACTGAAACATTTAAGAATAAATCCCATTGATGAAACGAACCCAGGTTTAGCAATACAATTATAATGGCAATGCAATCCTTATAATCCTATATGTGCCCTTTCTGCTTATGCTCATTCACACGTGTACCGTTAATTACCAGGTTACGATATTCCAATAATGTAACTCTATTTAATTAGTGCAGAATAATAGAAATATAATTATAAATTCAAATCATATAACCTTCCCGTCTTTGGACTCTGGAGCTGGTGACTCTGGGCAATCTGTGTAAATCAGAAAAAAGGAACTGGCCATTATCAAAATAGTATTGTTTGTCACAATACATAAATCACTTCCACTAAACAGAAATAGTAAATTTGACATGACTGAGAAACAAATGGGTAAACTTACATTCAGACACAGGGGTAACAGCTCGTTCGTCTCTGAAATGAAATTTGTGCAAAATTAATTATATCCTGAACCCAAGAAAAAAGCACCATAAGGTATGATATTTATTGTCGTACAGATAAAACCCTGGCTCAGATATTTCATTCTAATAAGGTCAAATAAGTCAATTACAATTTATTCACAGCTACCAGACATTGAAACATCATCAGCACTTTTAGGCTATCAATACTAGCTATGCGTAGGAGAGTCTTCTGTTATCATTACAATCTTATTTTCTCACTGAGCGTCTCAAAGGTATAGTCACAAAATATAACCAAGTGTTTACTCACTTATTGCTTTTTTTGATCAGCAGTACAATCAAGATGATGATTATGATAATCAGAATGAGAACAATGATAATAAACAGAGCTATTCCAGCCTTTCCGTGTGGGGTGTCTTTCCATGCTACCTCCTTCTCAGAAGTTGCCACAGGAGTTGCAGTACTGGTGTCCGTGTTAACCACTCGGAACACTGCATACTTGGGATCTGCAATAAATATTATTATTAACACAATCTATCATCTTATTTTGCAAAGGCCATTCATTAATAGACCGATTAAAAATATGCAAAAAACATGGAGATAGGGAGATGCTCAGTTGAGTAATGTAAACATGATGGTGGTGACATAATTATTGCTATGAACCAGAGACCAACTTTCAACATAAAGATGGTTTCTAGATCTGTCACTAGAGACACTTCATAATTACAGTAAGACATATATAAATCAAGTGTTAAAGACAATTTAGATTGTCTGATTTTGCATCCGCTATGCATCAGAGGATAATTATTAGTAAATATATCACGTAAAACAACTATCTTCAAAACATTCTAAATAGAGTGTTGCCTTGTCTAATGGAATAGTAAGATGTATCAAGTTGTCTTACCTTCGATGACACTTTTAATCCTGGCAGGTGAAACATATTGAACTGTTGGGTTAAAGTTGGTAGAAGGCGGTTCTACCACCACCAATTCTACTATTACTACTGTTCCTTGTTGTCTGAAATGAAATCGTTCGTGGTTAAATCTAATACCACGTTTATTTTCGGACGACAATCTCCCTCAATGACAATGCATAAATCAATCATACAGTCAGTGATGTAACTATGAAACAGAAAGCCAGAGCGTATTGCCACTTTCCATATACTACTACATTGTATTGAACGCCATTTCATTTTGTTTAGCCACTATAGGCCGATATAAAAGTGCTTGGAATTTCTTCTTGTTGTGGAATTAAAAGGAACATACTTTATTTAATGTTAAAAGCCAATGTGCTCAACAACTTCATTAATTGTGTTATTCTTTCTGTCAATGAACGCTAAGACCATAATGTTAACAACATCGATAAACCGATATATTATCAGGAAGTATATCATAATATTCATCGCAAATTCAATCACAATGATATATCATTTGAAGCGGATATTGGTCACAGGTTCCTGAATCGCTAATATCAGCTTGGCCTAGAATCTCAGCTTACGCTACAAGTTATATATCCTTTAAACCCTTTGGATTCAGAATACCTTAATCCAAAGACATTTTCCTTCAACATGACATTGTATACCGCTTTAAGAACATATTCAGCTTATATCGGATATTTGGTGCACCATTTCTCCACTGCAGTGATATCCTCCTCTTTAGGAGGGATTGCATTCTCAGACAATTTCTGCACAAAACTTACTCAGTCTGCCGTCGTTTCCTTCTCTGTGAACCTGTACTGACGCCTTCTTTTACATTATATATTTTAGGGATACCTGTGTCCTCCAATAATTTACTGAAACAGAACAGTGAAGATGTATTACGTTGGGGCATTGTGTAGATTATCGGTATGATGTATTAATTATCACAAGTTACTAAGTCTTCTTGAAAGAATCACAAAGTTATTATGTTTTCATAGTTAGATAAGATAATTCAATGAGTGAGCAAGGTATAGATTTGAAAAGAATACTAATAGAACCTAACATCAAAAGTGCCGAGCTATCCAAGTACTCTTCCATAGTCATGTCTAGGTACAGAGTGACTAGATTGTCGTAACCAAATGAACTGATGGAAAGAGATGTGGCGACTGAGCGAGGTCTTTCAGTGTCCTGGTCAGTAGCTCTGATGGTTAGTGTATAAGTGTGCTGTACATCCAAGGGAAGGTCTTGGGCCTTGGTAATAACACCTGTGAAAAAAAGCATATACATGCAGGGTCGTTACAGAAATATCAATTAGTTGTGAACACAAACTGAGCTTGCAGATTTTGAATCTTATGTGGCCAGTAGACAGATTTCGTTACACAACAAGTGAAACCATTGCAATAACATAATCGATTTTTGATTTGTTTTTGCAAACTCAGATATGTAATTATGACAAGAATTAATTTCCTTTTCCCTTTAAAAGTAATTATGATGAAAGAATTTACAAAATATCAAACATTTACCTTCTCCTTGGTCTTCCTGAATTTTGAATAGGGCTGTGTCTTGATCAATAGTATATGTGACTGTGCCCCTCGGACCAGAGTCACGGTCCGTCGCACTCACTCTCATTATTGTCCTCTCTGTTCCTTCAGTATTAACAATGTATGCTTCATATGGTGCCCCAATAAATTCAGGCGTATTATCATTTTTGTCCATGATACCAAACGTGAGGTCACATCGCGAGGTAATGTCAGTGCCATTGTCACTTATAGTTGCCATAACCTGAAAACACGACAATACATTAAAAGCACACTGTGCATGTGTATAATATTATAACGATACATGTACAATACTTTTGTACAATTGCACGTTTACAGATTACAATAATAATTTCACCGTCTGCTAATTCATATGAAAAATATCAGATTATAGTAATTGGCGAACACTCAATACTGCCGATGTACTAAAGTGGGTATTGAGTTTATGTTAATTTCCTTAATACAAACATAATTAATAATAGTATACCCTACTGCTTTCCCCGGTTTAATGTTTATTGTGGCTTTTGGATCCTACCTGGAAAGAATACGACGTCCTCGTTTCATAGTCAGGGGATGCAGCAATGGAAACGTCACCACTATTACCATCAAGCTTGAAAATGCCTGCATAGCTGTTGTCACTGGAACCAGCAATTTCATAAGTTATACTAAAGTTACTGCTATTTGATATGACGTTTTGAACCCCACAATGAGCTACTATCTGATCTATCCCAATGTTCTCCTCAATTGGAATCCTGAATTGTCGGTCAGGGTAGATGGGACTTAGACCACGGAATGCATCTGCACTCAGAGAGATTGCAAAGGTTGCCGCGGATGCCATGGAAGGGGTGCCACTGTCCCTTGCCTCCACGATAAGGTCATATGTAAGACCTGACTGCCCAGGTAGGGGGGCGGTCACTGATATCTCTCCCAAAGTAGGGTCAATGCTGAATGGCAAAGGGTCAGTGGTACTTATGAAACTGTATTGGACTTTAGAATTGTTGCCTTCATCCAGGTCGCCAGCCTCGACCCGAACAACAACCATGTATAGCTGTGTCTCAGTTGGTATGATGGAACTGAAAATGCTCTTGAAGGCTGGCTTGTTATCATTAACATCTGTGACGGTTATCAGTATGGTTTGATTAGAGCACAGTCTTGGAGTGCCCCTGTCACACACCTGTATGTCAAAAGAATAGCTGGCTTTCTCTTCACGATCCAGCATTTGCGTGGTACTTATCATTCCATTTGCGTCATGTATTGCGAATAAATTGTCAGTTGATGTGAGAATGGAATAGGTTAGCTCTGAGTTCAGGCCAGAATCGGTATCGGTTGCCTGAACTTGAACTACCTGTGTACCAATTGGCCTGTTCTCCGTGATGTCCGCGGTGTTTACTGAAGTTATCAACGGTGAGTTGTCATTGTAGTCTAGGACAGAGACAGTTAGTGTTGCTGTTCCTGTCAGCCTTCCCGAGACAGAGGAATGGTCATTAATGGCCAACACTTCTAATACATACCTGGAATTAAAGCAGAATGAGTGTGAACAGTCTTAATAAAGGAACAGAGCGATTGTCCCAGTGTTTACAGAAATGATTGTTCTGTAATATTTCACTTTTAAAATAAAATTGAAGTCAATCAGGCTAACGCAAATTTAACTCATTCTTCATGCTGTATCTACACGACATAGACATTGCGGTGTGCAATTGCTTCACATTTCAGAAAATGATCAGTAATCTTCAGAAAAATATAATGTTCTACACGTTGGTTTGCATATAACACCTATAGGCATACATATATTATACGTACATGTATATGTACATATGATACAATAAATGCTATACTCTGATATACATAAAGAAAAAAAAAGTTTATACCAGTATCATAGACAGTATAATTAGGTGCTTACCTATTATTTGTTTCTCTGTCAAGATACCCTGTGGTAGATACCAGTCCTGTCGCAGAGTCGATGCTGAAGTCAGGACTGGCCCCTTGTCCAAAACTGTAAGACATGGCAGTATTAGGTAGGGTACCATCCTTATCAGAAGCAATGATATTTACCAGCTCAGTGGGAGGCATATTCTCAGAGACGAAGGTTACCTGTTGATCCATGTCGAACTGCGGAGCATTATCATTGATGTCTGAAATGGCCACATCAACTTCAATTTCTATGGATAATTTAGGGTTTCCGTCGTCTTCTACCACCACATGGAGTGTATAGGAGGTTCTCTCTTCATAGTCCACTGAATCAATCAAAGACAGGTCGCCTGTTGTGTTGTGTATCATAAACTTGTCTTGGAGATTGGATCCGACCAAGAAAAAGGTTACACCATTACTGTCACGGTCTGTGGCAGCAAATCTTACTACCACACCTGGAGAGTAATCCTCAGGAATAGTGAGAGAAGTTAGAATGCTTGAAACATCTGGCAAGTTGTCGTTTACATTTCCCACAGTGAATTCAATCAGCATCGTGTCATTATTATTAATCGTCGAAGTAGGACTATCCTTTGCTGAAAGTAGAATAGAATGTACAGAGTTTTGTTCAAAATCTAGAGGTGTCATGAGAAACACTTTTCCTGTACCATTTGTAGATTCTATGCCAAACTTGTTGCCATTAACTTGGTTCTCTATTGAATAAACAACTTGACCGTCAATTCCATCATCTGCATCTGATGCTCTGACTGTGGCCACAATAGACCCTACTTTAGTGTCTTCATTAAGAGGGTCTGGTGGTGGTTCCTGAACCGAGATGGCTGGAGAAAATTCGTTTTCATGTGCAACTTGGATAAGTACGACGGCAGGAGTCCCTGTCGGCCCATCTGCATTCATGGCAGACACACCTAAAGTGTACTGCTTCTTTCTCTCATAATCAAGACTGCCAGTCAACAAGATCGAACAATTGCTCGTGGCAAATTCTCCATTGGTGTTTCCTGTTGTTATAGTGTAGTTGCAATCGCTGCCGTCCGGGTAGTCTCCATCCTGGCTTGTTAATGACTGAACCTCAGACTGCATGGGACTCAACTCTGATAATGAAGTGAAATAAACAGGAGGAACAAAGCGGGGAAGGTGGTCATCAACATCTGTGACCTCGACAAGCAGGGTGAATAGGGTTTCCATCGGCGGTGATGCTCCGTCTCTGATCTGAAGAGTCAGGTTATAAATATCGACGGTTTCCCTATCTAGAGGTGCACTCAGACGAATCATGTTCCTCTGCAGTAGAAAGTGGCCAAGGTCGTTTCCCTCCACAAAACTGAATGTCAACTGGCCATCTGGGGTAGATGGGTCGTCTCCGTCCGAGGCCGTAATATTGTATATTGTTGCCCCAACTGGAATGTCCTCTGCTATACTTAGAGTGTCCATTGTAGGAGTAACTTCGGGCTGATGTTCATTGACCCCAGAGACTTCAATGAGCACCTCAGCCATGCCTGTCTTCACACCGTCCGTAACAGTGACGAATAGGTGGTACATCTTCTCAGTCTCAAAGTCAAGGGGGTTTGCAAGAGTAAGTTCTCCGGTAGAGTCGTTCACCATAAGAGCGTTGGTGCTATCACCAGAAACCAAGGAGTAAGTGAGGGCCACATTGCCATCGTTGTCACTGTCACTACAAGTACTGTTGAGAAGGCTTGTACCAATTGGAGTGTCTTCAGCTACATTCACAATTCCTATGTTGCATTGGGGGTTGTTGTCATTGATATCAGTTATTGTTATAATGACATTAGCAGTGCCCGTTTTAGACTCTAGGACTTCGCCAGTGTCAACCGCCAGAACGTCAAAGGTATATTGCTGTGTCGTCTCATAATCTATCGTCCTTGAGAGTGAAATTATACCAGACGTAGGGTGTACTCTAAATGGCACATTTTCTGCTATGTTATAATAAAACTCTCCATCAATGGAGTCATCACTGTCTGTTGCATCCACAGTGAGTACTGAAGTGCCTATACTAGAGTCTTCTGGAATACTACTACCGTAAATCCCTGTTCCAAAGACTGGATTGTACTCATTGATGTTCGTGACAGTTATTTGCACCATGGCTGTAGTGGACAGTATGGTACCGCTTTGTACGTTGCCATCTGTTGCCACAACAATGAAGTGATAATATATAGTTGTTTCAAAGTCAAGAGCAGATGAAACCTGTATCTGGCCCGTGCGATTGTCAATGGTGAAGTCCGAGGACGGAGCTGAAAACAAACGTATAGGTCACTGGGGATTCTGCCTACAGGCATGAGCAACTGACTTAAAGATGTCTACCGAATTGGTTCTTACTAACAGTTACATATTATGTGTGATTGAGAGTCCATAAAATTATCATGAATATAATTATCATGCCCTTTGATTCTATATTTCATTAAGTACATCCGCACTCTTTACAGAATTACAGAGCCCCCTCCCCAAACCACTTTGGTCCCATGTAGATTTTGGATTTATGGAGCATTATACCTACAATTATTTTCCTGGCCACCATTCCACAAAAAGTTAAGATACCATTAAACATTGTATTTATGTATGCATCGTGTATAGGAATCAAAGGCGTGCTTATGTCCCTATACTTTATGACAGGTGATTTTAAATTTTGGACATTCTGCACAAATTTAATTTCTAACTATGTGCGCAGAAATTCAAAGCGAGTGAAAGCTCGACACAGGTTTACGTATTTTGTTTTGTGGAATTAGGCCCTGCAATTTTGACCCGTTACGTGTGTATGTGTATGCGGTTTGTGTGTTGATGCGTTTGTTACGAAGACCCTTTATAAACTGAATCTCTTAATTGGTGCTTTTGTATTCTGGCCTGTCCGACACTGCATGTGATGTAGAGGACCAAAGGTTACAAGTTTTAGAGAAATGGCAAAGTGTTATCAATTGAAACTTACCTATTTCATAGTTTACAACATTATATTCATCAGAATCAAGTGGATCTACTGCAGTCACTGTTCCCACTATAACATCTAAGGCAGCATCTTCAGCTATGTAAAATCTACAACATACCATGGGCTTATTGAAAAGTAAGTATGATACGGTTGATAGTGATTATTTTATTTTGGTCATAGAAACATGATTGTAACCTGAAATATCAAACTCGTGACCAATTCAAGGTAAAGCCTTTTTAATTCTAAGAATCATTCAATGCATGTAATGGGTACGCACTGATATGTGTCCTTTAGGAAAGCTGGAGGGGAATCGTTTGAATCTTGTACAAGAATTGTGAATGTTCCCGGTGTAGTATATATCACATTCTCGGCATTGACATTTAAGATATAGGTGTCCTTTGTTTCCCGATCTAGGGGTGTTTTCAACGTGATCCTTCCAGTTTTAGGGTCAAGCTTAAGTTCAAAAAGAGTTGGTAGCGGTAAATAAATGTTAATATCATGTGTATATTCAAAATGCATTCAGAGGTGTGAATAGTGAGTATGGTTTTTGGTTTAGGTTTCATGAGATAAAATAACGGCACGGGAAGGCCTAGATATAGGCTCATTTACAATGGCTGCATGGCTGAAAAGACCATTTAATCACGTGAAGCCTTTGTTCAATAAAAAAAATGTCACCAAAATCTACGTGATACGCATTGTAACAGTTTATCAATAAAATCCTAGATGACCAACTCTTTAATTACCCACCTGGAATGGGAGATGGTCAGGAGCCATATTATTCCACTTGTAAATGACCTGACCATCAATAGTATCACTTGAGTCGTCGTCAGAACTTGCCACTTGAAACAATGTCGTCCATACGGGATGATCCTCAACCACATTCACAGTGTAGTCACTCCCTCCAACAGATACACCATAAACATCTAATACAAATTTAAAAGATTTCAATGTACCCTTTCCAGATCATTTACATTAGTCAAAATCGTTTTCATTGTGATTATTAAGTCAGAAATTCAAAGTCCAGCTTTGCTCAAAGGAGGATACAAATAATATGATACAAATCTTTATAGCATACAAAGTGTGAATGAAGTCGAACTATACGATAGGTGAGTATTTGAAATCAAACAGACCATCTGATCAGCTACTAACAAGCTTTGCTAGCAGGCCTGGCCTAATTTATCATATGAAGGGCATATCTCAGCTCATCATCTATAGGCAGTTGACTCACCTATTGGCAAGAACGTTGGAGGATGTTCATTGGTTCCAAAAAGCGCAAATATACACGGCACCTGTCTTTCCCATGTGCCGTCGTTGACTCTCACATTAAATCTGTATTGCCTGACTTCCTCATCAAAGTCCATGTATTTAACTACTGCCAAATTCCCACTGCTGTCCACCGAGAACCTATTCGTCATTTCAGACTGCATTGTGTAGGTTAATGTTGGGTTTTCGTCGGCATCCGCGCAGTTCAGATTGCCCAGGGTGTAAGGATTGAGCGTGCTGGCGCCGACCAGTTGGCCCTCCTCGGCACGGAAGTAGAAGAGGCCAGGTAGACATAAGGGGACGTTGTCGTTGACATCTCTGATTACTACAGTCACGGTGGCTGTTGAGGATAATGCTGTTCTGCCCATGTCCTTTGCCTATAATTATAGGCACAATGTCAGATTTTATGGTTTACGGGATACATTTGGTGTGTACTTATTTGGGTTTCACATACAATCTTGTATAGATATTGTTGATTCTAATATTACTTCAAAAAGACTATTGTGAACCTTTGTTTGATTTTGGCAATATTGTTTTTTTATCAGCCTATGTATTTGAGACATCATTTGAGGTCTAAATCTAAATTTGATTAGACCTTCGTTTGTTCTATGAATGCGTGATTGTACATCATGATCAAGACACTATTTAGCCTCTTTATCTGACAGCACAGTTATGTGGGCTCAAACATCTCTATGTGCCATTGACAAGTACCTATATTATACACAACAGCTTATAAGTGTGACATTAATTTAAAAAAGCAATCAGAGGCATGTGCACTGCCAAGTTACAAATAATGGCAACCTAGTGGATTATCTCATTTCAAGTCAATTATTATGATTCAAGTCATATTACAAATATGATTATAACATACTATTGTATGAAGGAGTTTTGTGCGACTAATGGCACATGTAAGTTCTAAAACAGAGCTTTACCCAGCTCCAAACTCCAAGGGGGTTCCTGGAAGGTCTAAGCAAGGAGTGAAGGGATTCAAAATCAGGCGTCACGAAACCTATTTTTTTGGAAACCTGATTTGGTTTCTGACACTCTCGGAACTCCCCATTGTTATACGGCACTACAACGCGCACCTATTTGCCAAATCTAGAAGGGTGTTTCAGATCCCACAACGCATCTAGATACGTTGACGTATCTCAATGTTTTCAAGTCATATTCTGGGCTAAAAATGTTTTATATAACAAGTTTATATAATCAATAATTCATCATAAATACATATAAGTGCACCCATTCGGATGTATTTTTAGATGAATTATTTTAACCGAGATAGAGGATACGTTACGTTTACGTTACGCGATACCTTGGAGTATCTTAAACTGCCCCATGCACACCCAAAGACGTGCGTATTTGATAATTATTAATTTGAAAATGTTATCATTTTCCCCATGGGGTTTACCTGTATTTTCAGTATGTACGACGGTGTGTTCTCTCGGTCAAGTGCACTCCCTATGACGATGTCACCTGTTTTAGGATCTATCAGAAACATATCTGTGTTTCCTTCAGCAATAGAGTAGACAACTTCCCCATCTGCTTGGTCAGACCTGTCCCCATCAGTTGCTGTCAGCTTAAAAGTGAGGTAATTCATTATTCTATTGTTGACAAAAAAAAAACCATCGTATTTTAACATTAAGTTTTATTCTTGGGTCTTCCCTAACAGCCCCTTATAATAATTTTGACATGAGTTTTGAACACTAGGTACGAAAAGAAAATAACGAGAAAAGACGAGATGAAATTAATTCCAGTTTAATTGTAACCCCTAAGGCTATAATTCAGTTATACTTTTCATGTCATAAGAAAGTCATAATTTATATGAAGCCGAGTGATAGGCATCTTTAAATTAGAACTTGACATTTAGTACACTTCCAGGTTGATACCCTAAGAAGAGCGTCCGGACTTTCGGCAGGTTTTACAATAACACAAAGCAAAATACATGAATAAATGAAATGATTCTTCCAACCATCACTTAAAAACAGATAGCAGATTTAGCTCACAAAAGATAATTATACATTAGATCGCAAGTTTGAAGCAAAGTCAAAATACGTTTAATATAAGAATTATAGCCTTGAGTTAGGATAAATGGGATATGTCTTCTTTGATGAGTATCAGCATATTGTACAAAATCCATGGCAGTATACTACCTGAAGAACCAAACTTCCAAATGTTGCATCCTCATCAACCTCAACAGAGACAGTCGGGGCAGAGAATGTTGGGGTGTGTTCGTTATGTGGTCCAACGGTCACCAACATCTTGAAGTCGAAAGCCTTTCCAGTATTATTGCTTTCAACTTGAAGAGCGAAGAAATCGTTGGTCTCATAGTCAAGTGATCCTAGATGTGATACAGAAAAAGAAATATTGCACCTCTGAATGTTGATAATGACAGCAATTATTGAACTAAATTATTACAGGCTAATCAGATTATAGGCATATTATAATCAGATTGAACATGCATAACAATTCAAGGTATGATTTATAATCAATTTTTTGTTGTATGTATTGGGAGAAATCAAAGAACAATAATCAAATTGTTGCATTGTGATACGTACCGATGAGTACAAGTTTCCCATTTTCAATACCAAAAGGTAGACCCTCAGGAATTGAAAGGGTCAGGCTTTCAAAATTTTCCTCATTAATGCAGTTCATGTCTTGAAGAGGCGTGGAAATAGCTGCCAATTGATAAAACATAATTTCACAGTCCTTATCATAATAAATCATTGTAATGGTCTTTTGAAAATATTACATATGATGCAGTTAATTTCTGTATAAGCAATATTTAAATCAATTACCATTAATTTGTGATCTAACTGGAGTGAGGGAAAACCTACAAAATGTATAAAATTTGATTAAATGATTCATTATTAGGTTTAATTGAGAATACAATACACAGGTAACAGGTAATTTGATATAACCATAACATTTTGATATCATGATTGTAATAAGCAAAGACTAGACAATTGAAATATTTCTTGATATATCTCACGGGTGTCTTCCGATACCAGAAGGGCCATTTGGAGTGAATCATCACATGAAGGCCAATCTCCTGCCACCACAATTGTGACAGTCAATGAACACTATATAAAACAATTAATGGTGAACGGTTAAAAGTCGTTAATCCATATGCTTCACATAACAGATATAAACATTATGTGTCTATCATAAGTTCAATTATTAAAGTAGCTTACCCCGTGTCTTCGTTTCATTTATGAACTATTTATGTCGTTTGTTTTTCAGATAATTGGCCTGTTGTATAAAGATATATATATATATATATATATATATATTGGAAATAGATGATTTAATTCTTTCAAGAGATTTATGCCTTTATGCATTAATCATGCCTATAAAAATTCTTACGTACAGTTTCATTCCCTCCATCAGTGACAATTATATCCAATGTAATTGACGGTATGTCTTTGTGATTCAGAGGCTGCGCCAAGTAGATTTTACCAGATATGTGGTCAATTGTAAAGTAGCTACTACCCACACTAGAATCTGAGGGAAATAGAAAAAAGAGGTTTATGTTTTATGATCTCATTCTACATGTTAATATATAAAAATGTAAATACTAGTTATTTGAATACATTCGGCACAATATCTGATAAAATCTGACTTACAAGACTCAATCTAGATAGAGAACAAAATGATTGATATATTGTGTCACAAATAAATGTTTTGTTTTTATTGAACAGTTTAAAACCAAAGAAATGATATTGTTGTTACCTGCAAACTGGTAACTGACAATGTTGAAAGGGGCTTCATCCTCATCAGTGGCAAGAACAGTACCACTTGGGAAGAGCTCATATCCAATATCCATCTCGTATTCTGTCATATATCTAGTGGTGCTGAGGGAACTGTCACATTGTGGGGTGTAATCATTTGATGGGACAATCTGGATAGCCACTTGTATGAGGGTTGAGCCTCCAAGGACACCGCCATCAGTCACGGAAACCGTCAAGTGGTGTGTTGTTGGTTCTTGCAAAGTGACTGGAGAAAATCAACAAAATTGTATCTATTTAGATATACTTGGAGTTCAGTTGTCACCTTCTTGTGCAGCCACCCTTATGTCAAGGGGCAAGTGACCTATCTATAAGAGGCAGAAAACTGGAAGAAACAATTGTAACATCAAAGACAGAACTGGCCCCCTGTCCCTCCAACCCCCACTGCATGGCCTCTCACCAAGAAGGAAGTCCTGTAAATCACCAAAGAGGGAAGTTATGTCAGCTGCCCCCTGTCCCTTCCACATCACGGCGGGTCTCTCAACAAAGCGGGAAGTTATATGTCAGTTCCCTCAATCCCCTCAACACCTCTGCTGCTGGCACCTTTGTCCTAAAGGTGGGAACCCACTGAGCGATGCGATTAAGATTCTAGTCAAATGAGAAATCACTAGAGACTGATATCTAACATTGTTCGATATTTTCCAAGCAATTGGACAATTTCTGAAAGATTTCTGGTCAGATCACTCAATTGGAACACGATTTTGGTCGTTTGTCTAATTTCCTATCGTTTTTTACTCTTCTTGATTGCTTTAACGATGAGATTTTACCTGAATTTTAGTTGGATCTCACCAAAGATGGAAGCCTTGTCAGCTGAACCTCCTGTCCCTTCAACACCCCTTCCGGCTGAGTATAGACTGCTGGCAAGGGGCTTTATGTGTATATGGGATCTCAAAGGTGTGACAGTTAGTGGAGGGTTAATAATTATTAAGTCATGAAAATTGTCCGTGCCACCAAATTATGGCCACATAAGAGAGGTGGACGAGTGGGCTCTGTTTATACGGGCACCGCTGTACATCTACTAAAGTACTGATTTGATAGTAAGCAAAAGAAAAACATAAATATTCCCCATAATGGGTTTGTCTTTACGGATGTCTGCTGAAATTGTACAATTAACCACTAGGTCAGATTTAAGCTAGTTTTGAATGTTGTTCAAACTCTAGTCAATTATTATCTTTGTTATCTGCAAGTGAGTAGTGGCTTTGGTTTAAGCTTAAACTTACAGTCAACCAGTGGTGTTATCATCCCGGTTGCAACATCGATTTTAAAATTAGAGCTTCCCGTCAGTAGAGTATACACTGGTACTTCATTTGCATCGCCATCTGAACAATTTACCGTGATGATCTGGAAGAGAGACATTATATCAATGACAACTATAACCTATTGTGAAACCATTTTGCATAAATTCTATTATGTGCATCTCCATGGCAGTTTTTAATTTTTAGTTTCCCTTTACCGTGTCATATGTAAAGGATGTGCTTCTTATGCTAGGCTTTGTTATCAAATATGATAGGGTACAGGCAATACTTGGCTGATTCTTCAGTAAGGCATGTCCAGGCGGAGGACTTAATCCAATTGTTTTGCCTCTCCAATATAAATTTCATAAACAATAATCAGTATCCCCAAATAGGCAAATCGAAAGGAAGACAATTTGTCAGTAAATCATTTTTGTTAGATCCTGTAAATTCTTGGATATTCATTCGATA
The DNA here is from genome assembly GCA_936440205.1 of Lepidonotus clava. NCBI lineage: Eukaryota > Metazoa > Annelida > Polychaeta > Phyllodocida > Polynoidae > Lepidonotus > Lepidonotus clava. The sequence continues at coordinate 38,837,948 of OW387133.1, read as the reverse complement.
GTACAAGTTACAACATGTATTGTAAAGAGACAGCCCCGTGGCAATTGATCAAACAAAAGATACGAATGTGGAGAAAGTATCTTACACCTGAGGATTTCTTTACTATCGTTACCCTATAACATAACTACATACATAATATTATACCATAAAATGTAACTATAACTGAGTGGTTAGATATATCTATGAAACAATATCCCTGTTTAACATTTCTTACCTCAGATGTTAAGGGTGTATTCTGCGGAATGTTTGGAGCAAAGTATGAACATGATGTGCAAATTGGAAATTCATCAGATTCATCGATTACATTGATAGTGATTGTCCCTGTACCAGTTCTTGATGTACCAGGTTCTGGGGAGTTGTCAAAAGCTTCTATTATGAGCACGAATGACTGCGGTGCAGTTTCACTTTCAGCATCAAATGACTTTGCAAGATGGACATATCCATGGTTGGCATCAAAGTGAAAATAACCATCATCATTTCCTAGGAAAAACAAGTACATCAGCTGTCTAAGTGGAAGATACCTCCTAGTGGCCTATTCTTACGAAATATTAATGAAACTGTTAAAGATGAAAGATAGATCCCCATTAATTGCAATCTACACATTATGTTTCTTTGCCTCTGATTTAAAATTTTATAGATATATTTTTGTAAGGCAGTAAATAATTATCAATCAAAGCACAAACTCTGCTGCCGTCTTTTGTTAGCTCAGAATTTCAAATGCACTGTCCAGGACCAATTGCAAGAAATGTCAAAACATATTTGGCTCACCTAATATCGTTGGTTCAATTGTGATAAGTCCATCTGCTCCGTAATCGGCATCGGAAAAGTCTGCAACCGCTACAATTGAGCCAAGAGGAGTAGTTTCGTTCACCTACAATAATTCAGCCGTATCTAAGTTAATGTAAATGATCAACATAGCAAAATAATTAACATTCTCATTGTATCAAGCTTGGAGACAATGTGTGGTTCATCAGTTATCATTAATGCACACACGCAAACACACGTCTCTATGAAAACAATTTTCAGATTTGTGTCTATATATTAAATCATTATTTCCTGAAGATAGTGATAAAAATATCAGATTAACAGGAGGTTTTGCCAAAAGAAAGACTTATACACTTTATGGCCTATCACGGTGAGTTGCTTTTTACATGTAAAAAATAAAATGTGGAAATGTACTTCATGGTAGACCCCACCCAAGGAACGGATCATTGAGATACAAAGCTACTTCTTATAAAACCTAAAAACTAAAACAAGTGTGCATGTGCGCAGCTGTTTTTTTGGTACCTATCCCCATAATTATCATCTAGGCATTCATAACTCTCAATCCCTCTACTGCAAAGACTTGAATAAAACAAGCAACAAAAGAAAATAAGGAGCGAAGCCTACCGGGACTGTCTTGTTGGTTAACACAGGATCAAAGTCGTTCACCAACCCTAAGTAAATAAGGACAGTTGCCGTCGCTGTGTGTAGCCTAGCAGTATCCCTTGCAGTGACGACCAATTCAAAGATATCTTTTTCAGGGTCTTCAGCATCAATGCTGGAGTCAAGCAGTATCTTATTGTTGCTCAGTCTAAACCAATCAGTGTCTCCGCCCACGATTTCATACTCCAGGTTGGTGCCTGGATCCTTATCATGTACATAGAGTGTGATTACTTCTAGGTCTGCCGGGCTGTCTTCAGTTACAGTATTAACTATAAAGACGTCCCTCATGGTTGTAAACGCACTTGATTCGTAGAATATTGGCGGATTGTCGTTAACGTCGACGATGTTTATGGTGACGACATGGCTCACAGATAGTCCACCCCCATCTGTAGCTCGCACCGTCAGGTCATAACTTTGAGGTGTCATGCCGACGTTGTCAAAGTCCAGCTCGCCCAGCAAAAACAACTCCCCTGTCTTACAGTCAATATCAAATGGTACATCGTCTCTTGGACCTGTAATTGTAACAGGAATATGTTCAGTGTAGGTCAAAACATTTTTTTTCCCATTTTTCGGAGAACGTCGAATGAATATTAACTTTACGGAGATGTTTTCAAGCAAGATTCAAACATAAGTCTCATTATAGTCAAACTAGAATTAATTAAAGTCCATTTTAGAAAAGAGCAATAAGGATCGTTATTCTACTCCTTTGGATACTATAAATTAAGAATTTGTTGTCTTTGTGATTCCAATGGTTTACTTGGGTACAGTGTATTATTTACCTGTACAGAATATCCCGACATCATTTTCGTGGGTACAACCAGTCAATACAGGTGTGGTACACAGTGGGTTAACGGCACAATCGAGGTCGACAGCTATAGGTTGTGTTGATGTCTTATATCCTGTTATATCTAATTGCTCTCCACCTGTAGAATAGCCCATTTTGGCGCACACATAATTTCTGTCGGCTGGATCTATTGCACCTGAGGTGTGACATACAGTTCCCCACGTAGATGAGTCCGGGACGAGCGTTTCAAGCCTTCCATAGCCACAACCTCCTACTAATCGGAACGTAGTATCGGCTAAGGGAGAGAGAAAATAAAATTATTTTGAAATTCATAATAATTATAATATAAAGAGGTATTTAATGGCAATATTGCCATTATGGATCTAAAAGTAACACCAAGATGCGCTTAAAACCTTGCAAAACGATAGGTATCATATTATCTCAATTTGCTATCATTTGAAAAATGTTTATATCCAGAATAAAATGACAAAAATATTCATTTGGATAATTAAGTCAATTACACAAATCAACCCTTCGTACCTGAGTCCAGAGTGTAATATATTTCCTTATAGTTGTCAGAAAAATCGTCATCTAAAGCCTCAAATTTGAAAATACTTTTCCCGAAGTCTGAATTCTCAGGTATCGATAAGGATGGTTTAGTTAATAGCCAGGACGGTTCCTTGTTTACATCCTCAACCTAAGAAAAGGGACATAAGAGACAGGGCAGTAGTCTGTACCTTTCAATGAAAGCAGATTAAACTGCTCTTCTGTAAGTGCATTTTATATACTGAAGCGACACAATAAATTCATAAACGATCAAAATGATAATTAATGATACATTGAGGCTAATTGTGCAATTGGCAGTAATTGACTATGCGGTGACGTCACACGCTCTATATATATATACCCTCTCACTGACCTCCCGCCACACGACTCTTCACTGCCGGCCTGACCACACCTGGCAGTCCGCAACTACCTCACCCACCCGCCCTTACTTAAAGATCCAGAGACACGATATTGAGATATACCTAACAGTTATCCATCTTTTAGAATAAAGCAAAAGAAATGGTTTGGGATAGGTAAGGTGTTGAAAAGGTGCATTGACAGAGCAGGCAGTGCGACACTAACACCTTACAAGGCTCAGGCAGGTACCCTAGGCCTGCTTCACACCCTTAACCTAGGCGCCATGTTGTGACGTAGCAAGATGCCTAGAAAGTGCAGCAGTACTTTACAGACACAGTCACTCATGCACCTTTCGGGTCTATATAATTGATGCATATTTTAATATACCAGCTTTATTATTACTCCACGTTGACAGATATTACATAGGCCCTAATTTTGTTGGAGCAAAATATAAGAATAACTTTCCAGTTACAATTAGTAAAAGGTGTCACATGAAAACATGTAAAACGTGATTAAAACATGAAAATAATGTGATGGATAATTAACAGGCGAGGACAGATTATTGATGGACAAGTTTGCCCAGTTTGGAAGCTGACAATAGTTCTTATATATCTTATCATATAAAATTGGACGTAATTAGGATCCAGAATCCACATCATGACAGTCACTATGATTAAGTTCAATAAGAAAAAAATTATTGAAAATACATCAGTTTTGTTGGTAGTAGAAAATCTCAAATATTTATTCAGAAAGCAGTGTGGAGAATAAGAAAAATTGTAAAAAGAATTCTAGAAACTTGGTATTATTCCAAATATCAATGATATACAGATTTTGGCTTAGATCTAGAAAAACTCTTCATGACTTTCAAAGATTTTTGCTATTATATTGAATGAATTACATAATGTATATGTAGATCTAATAATTTGAATGTGAAGATATCATCAAATAGAAATAAGCATGCGTGACCTCTTCTGATGAGTATACAGAATTAATTTCAACTAATATATATATTACTTTGTAAATTTTGCTTTATCTTACATCCGAAAACCAGATGTAACTCTGAAGATGGTTATATGAAATAAAGCCTTTCAGAAATAACAGAGACCCTTTCCGCAACAGTCGGCCTTCTGTGATGAAATTATGTTTAGGTAGCAATCAGGAGCAGTGTTCGAAATTAAGGTTTGATTTTGTGTACTTGCCGGGTGCACAGCTCTGAAAATAATGCAAGACGGCAGCCCTTCCCTGCACCCTAAGCAGTGTATGTAAATTTGTTCTCTCAAAATGTGTACTCCGATGGGTGCATTGCTCTATAAAACAGTGCACGATGTAGTAAAATCATGCACACCAGGTACAGGGTGCACTCTTAATTTCTAACACTAAGAAGCTATGGGTAGTATGGCGTAAGGTGCTAGAGTGTCTTCGCACTTAGCCAACTTCACACGAAATAACCTCACAGTTGTTAAAGGGTGCCGACACCTTAGTCTCAGGCTTTTGTGCGACACCTTAGCTTAGTGTATTGTTTGTACCAGACATTAACTACAAGTCAAGTTCTTGTGGCTCAAGATGTGTTCTTCCTCAGTGGGTTCCCTTTATCCTGCCTTTATCTAAACAGCACTAGCATTATTAGGCATCTTGCTACGTCACTTCCGGCATGCTCACGTATGTCAGGACAATTGACCCAGTTTTAGCTGTGTTATGCTTATAATAAGGAAAGCTTCATGATACTATTTCGACCCACTTTTTAAATTGATGTGTTATTCTTATTAACATATAAAGAATAATTATATATTAAGTAGTGAAGACCGTGTCAGTGGATCTTTAAAAACTCTTTCTATGGTAAGCCCTAAACACCACGGGCACCGCGGGTAATTGTCGTGTACTTGTGTCATTTATATTATCTTGTCTACCCGTTGTCTTAAAATGTCCTGTCTGTAATTGTTCAACCTGTTTGTGTTTATAAACTTTGTTTTACTGCCACTTGCCGTCCCCGCCTCTTTTGTTAATTAAAGCATATCACTGTAAATGAAAAGCCCTATTACACCGTGTGTGTACTGGGTCTCCCGGACATTTTCACAAATGTCATATCCACCTGCACCACCCATGGGCTGAAATATTCATTTTATTTATATGATCTGATAATATGCATTGGGAAACCTACAGCATTTCTAAGAAAAGAGCATTACTACGAGTTAGAAATGGTTTGGTTACCTAAAAGAGGCATCACCTCAGTAGACAACATGTTGGTGGCGGATAATCTCTCATTGTTTGTCAGTCATCGTTCATTGAGAAATTTAAGGGAAAATTAGAAAAAAGAAAAAAGAACGGAAATAGGGGAGCTATTAATTCTTGCATGTAATTCTTGCATAAACTTTGACCAGTACAGCCACCCAACCTAATCGCCAGTTGTGGTGGTTTGTTGACCACCAAATGGCAGCCGAAAAAGACACTTATGTGTTATTATATTTTAGTGTGTAAATTTCATTTGGCGTTTTTCGGGCATTTTGCTAATCCATAGTGTAATTATCATAACCTTAAATCTAATCTATTTTCTACAAAAAAGACAACCTTCCAAACAAACTATCGTGAATGAATAATGAAATGTACCGTGAATATGTTCATTCATAAGGAATGTTCAGGATAACAAAAAAACGTACAGTGAATATGTTATTCATAAGGATTGTTCAGGATAACAAAAAAAATGCCTTTCAGTGGCCGATTCGGCTTACTTGATATAATTCCCTTACTATAGTGTGATGCATTTATAATGCTGATATTTGTGTCTAATCCTTTATTTCCGTGACCTCTATCAAGCCTTGTAAAATAATGCAGCTGTTCCAAATATATTTCACAAAAAATGAGAAAAACGTCTATTCCATATGTTTGATGAAATGGTTGTACATGTAGTTAAAAACTAATGTATTCATGGAGCTATCGAGTGTATTTGACTTCTTTTCAGGAAAAACTATTTCATTTTTGTTTCCGTCGATTACAGTACAAGACTTGTTCTTCCACCAGCTTTTTCATATAGACCTGTACATTTGAAATAGTTTCAATTTCAGGATTGCAAATAGTACAGGGTGACATATTCGTTCAGTGTTCTAATTGAATTGACTTTACATAGCGAAAATGCAAATCAAGGCTTGTCAAAGATTGTGTGGTCAGCAACCTATGATAGTTTTCATATTTCGAAGGACGCATCAACTTTCAATCTTCATTCAGCTATATACACAAAGATGCATATCTGTACCTTCTAATCGTTTTTAATGGAAATAATGATCAGTTTTATTGACGTAACAAGTCCAAACATTAGGTTGCTTGGGAAACCTCCACGTGACATTATTTCTTTCTCAGAGACATCCTGCCATTATCAGCTGATGATGCTTTTGCACGGAATTCCCTGATCCCATCTTATAATTTTAATTGCTGATGAGTAGATTATTGTGTTGCACATTGTTCACCCAGCCACAGAAAAGTCTACTGAATTAAAGTTTTGTTTCTATTTTTAAAGTTAAAATCTTACTCAAGATTTCTAATGCTCCTGGTTAATATGTAATATAACCTAGTCACATAACTTAAATTTACTTTACCTGTATAGATATCAAAGCTGTGGTCGTATGCTGGACATCATCGTCATCTATTTTATCCTTTACATAGATGTCTGTCTTGAGTGTCGCAGATTTGCCACCATCATAGTGAGGAGAATAAGCATGGATGTCCTCTGAGAATGACGCCAAGTTTGCAATTGTTATTGTTTCGCCAGTTTTAGAAAACAATGCGGAGGACGTGTCTGGGACATGGTACGTAATAACATCATCTTGGTCACCGTCTGTACATGTAAATGCCGCTACGACTGCTCCAGCTGAAAAAAAGGATAACCATTTGTGACTGATGCATGGTAACATTTCAAGTTTTATTCATAAGCTTATGTTTTGTAGAGTTCTTAAGAAACCTTCTTTTTTTTTTTTTTTTTTTTTATTATTATTCTTTTTTTTTTGGTGGGGGGGGGGGGGTTATGAATATGAAGAAGGTAACAAATTAAACCAATATAGGGCCTAAGTGGTCAAAATAGCAAAAGTTGCTTCTCATTTAACGATTTTGTCGTTCGTGTTCTATTCCGAAGAATTTTGCCCTTAAGATAATTATAAACAATCCGCAAGTTTGTTTTCATACCGTTAGTTTCTTATGCTTCAAGTGCAATTCAACATAATGACACCGATATTCTAGTAATATCAGGAATGAAATATACTCTAAGTGATATTATAGTAAACTCTGTGCGTACAGAGCAATCTGTTACTAAAACTGATGCAAAGAATCTTTGGGTCAAAAGGCGGCTGAGCAGAAAAGGTCAAATTCAAAGGTCCAAAAGAGGCGGAGGGATTACGATTATCCTACGTTATAATGAATTATAACCAAAAATCAACCAGTGGGTATTAAACTCAGTGTGAAATCAACATTAGAATGGGCAGTTGAATTGAGAGCCGAACGAGGATCCCCCCACATTTGTCGTTTATTCTTTCACTTATTTCCAGTCACATGACCGGAAAACAACGTAACATTGGTTTTGCGCTCCACCATCTTGATCCAGGTAAAAGGGGCCGTCCATAAATGACGTCATGCAGCAGGGGGGGAGGGGGGTTCATGCTTCCATGACCAAACATGACAAGGGGGGGAGGGGGGGTCAGGTGGTGCATGACATCATGTTTGAAAAATTCTAATTTCGCAAATTTTAGAGGAAAATTGTAGGTAAGGTTGGGATTTTTCAATGTTGAAATTTCTTTTTAATGGTCAGATTGCCTCCTAGGCAAGAAAATCTGCTTTTTAAAGACTTTGGATCCTTATTAATGTCCATATCTGCTTATATTTTATCTGTGATTGGAGGGGGGGTCCTCTTCGTATGATGTCATTTTTAGAGGGTGGTCAAGGGGCGCATGACAAAACATGACAAAGGGGTGAGGGGGGGGGGGGGGGGGGGGGGGGGGGGGGTCAAAAATGGTCAAAAATAGCATGACGTCATTTATGGACGGCCCCAAAGTGCATAACCTTTTGGGTTTGTTTACATCGGGAATTAACATATCTAGAAGGCTCTCACAACTTATTCCTTTTACGACGTTAAACATTATGATATGAATATGAAATAAACACAAAATGAGAATTTTATCACGTCTAGATTAAGTATAAATGGACCTTAAACTTTAAGGGGACTACCTGGTTCAATATGGCGGATCCCGTTGGATAACGCAAGAAAGCAGCACCACCTACCCATTTCCGGGAGAGTTGAGTAAACGAATTGGCATGCAGGTATGCAACTGTACATTCGGCATAACTGATTTATTCTATTAAATTTGGACATTTGGTGAAATAACATAAAGAAAAAAAAAACATATTCACCTTCCTCAGTAGACTCTGAAACTGTTCCAGAAAAGAAGTACTTAGTACACTCGGGTTTATAGGTATTACGCAGGAGCAAACGGACGACGACCGTTTCGTCGGCAATTTGCCCTGCTTGATCCACACAACTCACAGCAAAGTCAGCAAAAGATGGGGACGTGTAAGCGCGCAGTGATTTTCTCAAGTACACTGCTCCAGTATTTTCATCAATGATAAAGTACGATAATTCATCAGTGGATACAGTAGCTGAAATACACAAAAAAGGACGTGTAGATATACATTATGGAATATACTATTCATAGAGGGATGCATTTATAATTTTCCAGGGGATGAGATGAAGTCTTGTTTGAGGGAATTCAGGTGCACGTGTCTCTATGTAAATATCTAGCAAATTTTATCAATATTTAGAAACATATGAATATTTAATTTTAATTCTTTGTCATAATATATACTAGAGATTATGTAATGCAATGCAAATAAAATCTAGCAGTTCAGATACGGTTATTTTAAGATGGAGGTTATCCTAGCAGGGGTTATCCTGATGAAGGTTACTATTCAGTATTGAATACTGAAAAGTAACCTTTTAAAAAAATAGTTTATAGTTGATTGCATATCAATATTAATGGTAACTAAATTACCTAAATTATATGGAGCGTTTTCAGATATATGTGAAGAAGATAATACTTCAAAGCTCACGCGAGCAGAACTGTTTCAAACTTCAGTTAGCCTTGTAGAGTAAATCATTAATGTCTTTTGTAATCTGCTGGTAATGTATAACATGGTGCAAATAAACTACCTTGAGCAGTATTCATGCAATAGGTGCAAGACTTATATATGTTTGTAAGGGTGAGGCCACTCTCACACCTCTGGTGCGAATTCGTAGGAAGGATCTTGGGAGTCATTGGGCTTAGTTAGTGTCTGACAGTGAGTCAAGTTTGAAAAAGAAATCATAACCCTGAAATCACGCATTTCAGAATTAAGTAGAAAAATTCACAGAAATGATTTTGAAATATTGGATTTTACTTTGCTGTTATGTAGGGTATTATAATTATTTCTTTTCAGTTATGTCATTATATCAGCTAGTCTCAATCAGTCTTCCCTCCATCTGGACCACAGGCCATCTCAAGAGGTATTTCTCGATCAAGAGATGACAGAACACTCACATGAAGGATGTAGTTTATTAAAGTCCAAAGAATGTTATACCTTACTAAGTTCCCATTGACAATCATCAGTCCAATGGGCTTAGTCCACTCAACCCGCACAACTTTGCTTTTGACACGTATGGCTAGACAAACTATGGATTGAAACCACGTTAGAACAATTTAAATAACTAACTTCTGATTCTGATCACATTTTTTAAATGAAAAAGACTTTTACAAGGCTGTGATGAACGATGCCTCAAGTGATGTCACGTGATGAACGATGGGTCAAGTGATGTCACAAGCCCTACCAGGAATTTTTCCCTCTGGACCTTTGCCCCCAGGACCTTTGCCACCTGGAATTTTGCCTTTGGACCTTTGCCCCAAGACTTTTGCCTCTGAAGGACTTTTACCCTTGGTAATTTATTCTCTTTGTGTAAGTCTTGAGAAACTTGGAATATCTGTTAAGATTTTATAGATCTAAAAATGCTTCTATAAACAATAAATTTCTTACTGATTTATTCTCATATTCATCAAATATGATATTGAAGACCAATGTTCCCAAAAAAAGAAAGCCTTACACCTGTTGACATCCGTGATTTATAAGGCCCCTCCCTATGTCTCCCTCCTGCCCCACTTCCGGGCCTTCTCCTGTGCCTCTCAACACTACTTCCTGTCCCTCCTACTTACCATCCTTACCCCTCCCATACTCCTGGCCCTCCCCTGTCATAACTCCTTCAAATGATACATTTTGTTGGGAACAATGTAATATTGCCCCCAAACCCTTAGATTTTAAATGGTGACACAGGAGTTTTTATGGTTTAGTAACATATCATAATAGATTTTCTTTAATTTAATATGGCAACATGGATCTTTCTTCAATTTTATAAGGCAAAATGGATGTGTCTTGATTTTCAAGGGCCCCTGTAATGAGAACCATATTAAAGTATTGGGGGGGGGGGGGGCAAAAGTCCTAGGGGGCAAAAGACCTTGGGGGCAAAGGTCCAGGGGGCAAAAGACCTAGAACCATCTGTGACTGGGAGGTATGCTTGCTCACCATGCCAATCGGATTATTGCATTTAGATTTAGTTTGTTTGAATACCCCAATGTTACAGAAAATATTGTTTAGTTTTAGATAACTAAATAGATAACATATGAACGTATTTCGTGTCCAAATACATCTTTGCGCGTCTCTTTTAAGACCCAAATCAGAAAGATATGGGAGGATCCTTACAGAAGTTATTCTCTTAAGGGTTCCTAGCACATAAATTTCCAAAACCCTATTTCATTTTTAATAAAGTTCTTGTGGGTATTCTATAAGTATGTCAAAAGAGAAAAATGTAATATGTTAAACTATTAATGAATTATAAGGGAAAGAAAAAATAAATTGGGATTTCCCTAGTTTCTGGCATTTCATTTCTGTCCTTGCTACGTCATAATTAAGGGGAATCCCTTTAAAAATAAGTTGGGAATACCATGTAATTGATTGGATTTAGGTGAGTAAAGGATACAAAAACTTGTAGCCTGTATGTGGCCTAATATAAATATCTAATGCTAAAACTATAATTTCTTTCTGTACACTTTTGAGGGTTGGGGATTCCCTTTTTTTAAAAGCTGTGGATTCCCAATTAGTGTCCTCGTGATGTCACAAATTAAGGAATTTCCCTTAAAGATACATAAAAAAAAGATCAAATATAAAAGTCTTGTAACTATATGAATATTTGGAGTATCCTTAGAATATTTCTATCATCAATAGTTCTTGATGCATATTTTACACTTAAAGAAATTCATAGAAAAATATTTAGCCATTAATTATATGCAAGGTTTTATATGTACATTAAAATAGTCTATTGACCTTCAGGCCTTTAGAATTATGGCTAGAATGTTTTAAAGCGTGATAATTCTCTACTCATAGAGACTATACCCAAGCAAGAATATGACGTTATAATAACGTTGCAGCAACGTTCTGTTAAGACCTGGTTTGGCTCTTGTTACGTTCTTTTGAGGGCACCCAAAAACGTCTTTAGAACCTAACGTTGCGACGTCACACTAGAATGTTGTTGTGACGTTCTTGTAACATTATTTCAGGTTACAATAACGTTAATATTGCTTATGGGTATTTCATGTACACGCTCATGACAGAGGTTACTCACATCTTTGGACACTTTTCAACAATTTCATACCATAATAAACTTGGTATAAGTATGAGAAACATCTCCATAGCAGTACAGTGATTGTACATGATAAAGATATATGTACTTTTCAAAAACTTATAATTCAAAGAATTGCATTATCATGGTATTTTATTGGGATGGTGGCCTTAGGTGACGATGTCAAACCGTTAGTAAACTATTTGTTTATTTACCAAAGATAAGATAGAGAGCTGTGAGGTGTTTCGGGATTGAAAATAAATAGGGCCTACTAGTCCAGGGGCTTATGTAAAGTTTTATGTTTCGTTTAGAAGGTCTTTCTACCAAGATAATCTTTTATCTATGGATTGTTCTGATCACAAAAAGTTTTGGTGGCATTTTTTCTTTTGACCTTGAAATACATTTCAAGGTCATCAAAGAAAAAAAGTATGAAAATAATGTAAAAAAATCATAAAACATAAATTACTGGTAAAGGGTACAAAATTAAATCAGCTAAATGTAAAAGGATACATGCTTTTATTAATTCTGTAATGCAAAGGTCATTTATCAAGGGCAAAAGGTCATCTAAAGGCCACTATAGAAGTTAACTCTCCTTGTGCCTTGTAGTCAACCCGGCAAAACCATAAATGAAATTTATATAGGCATTTATAGATAATGGCAATCATTCTAGCTAATGGTTTCAAGAATATTCTAGGTAAAAAGATAGGGGTGAAAGCCACACATACATTTGACCTTGAAGGTCACTTTCAAGGTCACAAAGATCAAAAATATTTTATCCCATATTTCAAATCTGTAATCAAATACTTTTCAAGAAATCTAAAGTATGTGATATTATGATTGATAGTTTTTCGTCAGGAGCAACTGTAACTTTCAATTTAAACATGAATGTACAGCCTCTCTTTAGTGTTTTTGATCTTTTCTCAGCAAACCTTAAAATACATAGGCCAATACCAAATTGGTTCATACAATCATGCATTTTAGGCCAATTTATACCTTTTTCATCAGATTAGCAAAGCAATGAGTAAAGAACAAGAACTTTGTGGATACCACACTTAGCTGTGTCCTTGAAAGTGACTTTCAAGGTCACCAAGGACAAATCTATTTTTTTAAGATTTGAACTTACCTATGCATTTGCTCTAAGAAATATCAAAGTTCATTCATTCCTGATGACTTTAGGTCTATCTAAATGCATTGTAAATTGTGATTTAAACATTATTATAGAGTAGAGTCTAATGCAAAGGGTTGTTTTTTCAGAGTATACTTTAACTGTGAACCTTATGTATTTGGGTTATAGGTAATTAGTTTACTAGCCAGTCTAGCAAGAAGTCACTTGTATAATTAACCTAATGGGTCATGTGATAGTCATGAAAAGCTGAGAAGTTCAGTTTTATTGTAGATAAGGTTAGACTACAACAATTATGTGCTGACATTGAGCAAATGCTAGCTTTAGTCTGCATTTTTACAACATCAAAAGACATTTTACTTTTTTGATAAGCATAAGCATAACACCTTAGTAAATAAACATTATTTCTACTGTACCACATACTCCATAGAGCACAGCTTTGTTTTGGATCTAGAATATAACAGGAACTTTATTTGGCTTTTGTGACCTTGAAGGCCATCTTCAAGGTCAAATGATAAAATAACTTATACTCTTGTCTTAATTCATCATGTTTTAATACTTTTAAGCATAAAAATAGTATCTATAAGGTCACTGTGTATATCAGAAAAATGACGCAGGAGATTTGGAAAAAATGAGACATTTGTATTCAGTTTTCTTCTATGTCCATGTTTAAATTGAAGACAAAAGTGCTTGTAGAACTTAATTAGAACATCACAACTCAATCATCTTGACTTTTCCTGAAAGCCAAGAAAAGACACTACATTCTTACAAATTTGACCTTGATGACCTTGTAGGTGACCTTGAAGGTCAAATTATAAGGTATAACCATCAGAATCCTAATTTTAGTGATAAATATCCTCTTTTTTTGAAAATATATTGGCATGAACAAAAGTAACTTTGAGTGGCTTTGTAGTTCACTTTTTGGGACTTGGCAGGTTGACTATGTAATATTATCTTAGTTCTTGTGACTTGTATTCTTGAAAATGTTTCACTTTTTTTATATGTATGAATGGCCTTGACCTTTTGGAGGTCATTACATCAAGAAATAATATGCCTATGTAAGATTACAGCAACATTTTAAAGTTTGAAGAATTTTCTGATATTTTCCATAATTTCTTCTTTTTTTCTTTAATTGTCAATAAATAGAAAACTGTTCACTTTTAATCTGAAATTGCTGTTCTTTTATGGTGTAAACATTGTTGACTATCACTTTCCTTCATCATTCACTATGATTCATTTAAAGATATGAAATAAACGAGAACAGTGTAACATGAGGTTCAGTTTTTCACCCTTTACAGCTTCTTCAAATGACCTTGACCTTGACCTTCATTAATCAAAGGTATCTAGAAAATATCTTAGGCCGCAGGTATTGCTTTATATGTGTTTTCTTGAAGATTGAATCTATATCACGGACATAGTCAACAAAGAGAGGAAAATATAGGATTTCTGACCTTCTGACCTTGGGAGGTCAATATCTGACATTTATATTCAAAAGAAAAAATGCCACCAAAACTTTCCTAATACTAGAGGGTCAGAGGAATATATCTAGGTACAATTAATATCAGTTTGAACAAAAACATGCATTTGCTCTTTTTTTGACATAAGCCCCTGGACTATACAGGTGAATGCAGACTGTGCCTTTTCGTTATTTTGAGAAGAGAGACTGGGGTCGCTTTGGACGTTCGTTTGGCCCAATTTGATTCAAGTCAAAGCTTCTGTGTACTACCATGAGGTTTATGTGAAAAAAACAATTTCGTAGTCAGACTTTCAAAAACATACCTAGATGTATTTTTCAAGTAAACATTTATTTTAATGAAGTTACCTAGCCACGTTCTATGGTCATTCTTCATCACTCGTGCCATGTTCATTCCACAATAACTAATTAAAGTGTTTATAATTTTATAGATTGAAGTAGACATTACCTGAGTCGAGATATAACTTTAGCCGACCAGTATCTTTGCTATCACCGTCAGTACAAGTGATATTTCCAATATGGGAACCAATGGCCATATTGTCCCTTACGTCGAACTGTATTGGAGCGTCGATGCTGGGAGTATTTTTAGTTGAGACCAGCTTTATGAAGATTAGGAAGCTGTAAACATTACCGGCACAACTGTGGAAGAGTAAAGATAATAAGAGGAGGGTGTTTCCAACTTATTCTGGCATAGAAAACATTAGTTTTGGTAGACTGAAAGTGTTGGTTCCCATGGAAACTATTCATGGCTCTAGAGCCTTTATTTAGCTTAGAAATCATAAAAATCATAAAAATAAGCTATATCCATGCTATAAAAGAAATTTTTCATAGTTTTCATTTCTGGTGAAAAAATTTGGATTTTTTGCATTTTGTTGCCATGGTAACCGGAATGTTGATAGAACGTCAATACCCCCTGATACTACAGCTATGCAAATGTTGGTTTCCATGGTAACCATGGAAAAAGAATTAAGTTTTCAAAATTTGAAATTCTGAATCAAGGGACTACTTGGCCATATTCAGCAAAAAAAAGATTCTGAATATCTTAAATAGAAAGAAAATGGCAGTATATTTCCTGAAATCATATTTGGGATTTCGATTTTTGGCCTAGATGATATTTAAGTTATCTTTATAAATACCAAAGACTGGTCTATTTTAGCATATTCAGCGGATCCGACCTTTGTGTTTTCAAATTAACATAACTTTTTTTCTAATAAGAATATTTACAGTATTAGATTCCCCAAGACACCCTCTTAGTTTACTATTCCAGGCCATAAGACTGCTTTTTGCAGAGGATGTCACATATAGCTTATTCTTAAGAATTACTTGTTGCTATAGAAACACTTTGGCCATATACCCGGTAGTCAAATTCCCTAATTTTGTGTATTTTTACGCATTATTCTAGAACAATACATGCATTCTTCAAAATTTAATATGTATTTTGACATAAAATGTCTATTGAGGCAGTTGATATATCAAAATTTAGAGAATTGCATGGAGCCTTTGTTTTTTTAATTCATGGTGCTTTTTTTTGCAATTTTGAAAATTTGGCTAAACATTATATGACTTTCATAATCATACAAAGAAAAATCATCAAAACGGTTGCCATGGCAAATTTTCAGGTCTTATGCTAAAGAATGATGTACCATAACAAACCTGTCAATGGAAAAGTAGAAGGAATGTAAACGTTTAAAAATGCATCCATTTTGCCCAAAATTACCCCCGGAAGCACAGCAGTTAAGTGGTTAGTAGTATGATACATTTTTCAGTCAATTGTTAGCACATAATATGTCTATATATATATATATATATATATACATATATATATATATATATATCAAGTATATGGAGAGAGATTATTATGAGCGTTTTAGCGAGGCCTATCAAAAAAAGGTGTTGTCCTCCAATTTTGAACTAAAAAAATTATATTCAATCGGTTTTCAATGTGAAGATCCTAAAGGAATAGTTTCAAGTATGTGGGCCTATTTCATTTAAATTTCCTCTGATCTGGCATTCCAAATAAGGGAATATTCCATTTAGATAGAATGTTGAGCCTCATAGGTGAATTCTACACACAAAAATTGGTCTAATGTAATATATTAACTATTTTTTTTACAAATCTATTTACATGTCCTTAAGTATTAGTCATGGGATAGGAAATAAATAAATAGATATCCCTCAGTTTTGAAAGTTTAAGATATGAGATTTTGCTGGTGCGAAACCTGACCTTTAGTAAAAAAGTATATAGCTACCAATCAGAGTGAATACATTGAAACAGCTAGGCTTATATGTTGTGGACTGTGAGCATTTAAGTTTGCTTACGTAACGGTAAACTCTGTTTGGGAAGTTATGTCTTGAGTCGCGAAGATTTGCGTTTCAGATAGGTCTTGCACTACAGCTACAGGAAAACCTGGTACCGCCATTGGTATTGGCGTTGGCGGTGTCGGTGTGTTAAGATAGGAAGGGCCATCCAGGGTACAATACTCGTTAATTTGCAGCACTAAACTGCCCGATTCTATATCTCCCTCATGTTGGATCCCGAAACTAATACCCTCTCCATCACACAGGTATGCAGTAGGGTCAAACTCCTGTATTGCCACAGGATCCGAATCTGTGAAAATAAAAAAGGGGTTGAAAGTCGTTCACATTCCTAACAATCGATGTCTTACCACTAATTTGGTGTCAATTCAGTTTTGACGTACTCTAAATGGTAAGCGCTATTATTGTTATATGAGTTGTGTTTAAAGAGGAAAGCTTTTTAATTTGCTATAGAACTGAGAAAAATGTGTAAACATGCTGTAGGCCTATGCCATCTGAAAAGTACTTTCTCTCTCCGGTAATTTTTTCCCTCAAATGTGTTTATTGCATCTTCAAGCATTTTACATGATTTTCCTGGTGCACTGCATAAAATTCATATTTAGGCCACAATTGAAAATGATTATACAATAATGACGAGTGATGGCAGCACTACACTTTCTTCTCACAAATATTCCGATCCTACATAAAAGTTCCTTAAACCAATTACATGTCCAAGCCAATTGTTACCTTACCAGATTCTTGTGTTGTTACATAACAGTTTCTTAAATTTAACCTTCATTGTAGCTTGTTGCTGCTGCACCGTCCGTGCCAAACATGACGGTATTATAACGTTGCCGCAACATTCTGTATTGGTTCTTGCTATGCTATTTTGATGGCTCCAAATAACATTGCTGCAACGTAATGCCCCGATGTTGCACTGCGATGTTATCCCTTTCACTGCCACAGGCCGCTAAAGTGGCCCAAAAGGAAATCCCAAAAAATCTAAAAATAGTAACAGGGAATCCCTGAGGAATCCCTAGATCCCTGATATTCCTTCTTATAATTTCAAAATGTATTCTAGATTGCTTCAAAAGTGGGAACTTAGCACAAACTCAACCATTTTATTAGTACAATGTGTCTCATTCAATTAGATCATTTATATATTTATTAAAATAAAACCAATTTAATTATCTGAATATATTGTGACATATATGGAGATTAGCGATGAGATAAATGAATATTATATATAGTGGAAAATACCTATAAACAATGAGTTTAGGCATATTTGACAGATTTCCATTGATTTCCATTTGTTTATTTGAGTTGAATAAGATGTGTGCTTATTGGTGCTTACAATTTAGTTCATTTTGCAAGGTATATCAGCGAAACAATGAAAATTTATGCAAAAGTATGCAAAAATTAGCAAATATCTGTTCAAATTGCCAATTTGTTTACCATGGCAACCAAAATCCAAGGATTTCCAAAATACTTAGAGAAAATGAAAAACTACCTTCCATGCTTTCTATAACTCTAAGCAATTAACTTCAAACACTTGCTTATAAGATAGTAGTACATCTGCGATTAAGACACCTTGAATAGATGTAATTTCCCTTAATTATCTGGCAGTGAATTTTGTGGTTATGTTCTTCAACCTAAATAGAAGGTTCTTATAACATTCTGCTTCATCCTAACCTCACCAAAGAATGATGCTATAATACATTCTAATTTAGTGAGGTTTAAAACTCACCATCAATAATGTAAATGTTTTGTGCCATCTTAAGCCCCATACCCACTAGGACATTATTTGCTGAATCGGCGTCGGCGTCGGCATACCCGTCGGCGTACTCGTCGGCATACTCGTCGGCCGACTCTGATATACAACCCGTACCCACACAGAATCGGCAGTCCCGTCGGCGTCGGCGTCGGCCGTCGGCGCCGACGGGACCGCCGATGGGACCGCCGATCCTTATTAAGCATGTTTGATAATTTTACACCGACGAGTAGGCCGACGCGTAGGCCGACGCGTAGGCCGACGTGTAGGCCGACGCGTAGGCCGACGCGTAGGCCGACGCTGACTGCCGTCGGCCAACGCAAAATCGCCTAGTGGGTATGGCCCTTTAGTAAGTAAAAAATTACTAAAAAAAGTATGGTTGCAGAATGTTTCTTTTACATTGCAAGTTAGCTGGGGTGGATCTATCCCATAATCATAATTATGTGATCCTCTATAGAGTGGACTCTTTCTAAAGAATCTATATTGTCCATCCGTACCTTAAACCTGACCTTGCAATCTTTCTCATCATAATTATTCTAATTTAAGTTTGTGAATCATAGTACTTTAACATCTCATTACCCAGCCAAGGATGCAACGTTATTATAACGTTGCAGCAACATTCTTGTTGGTTCTGTATTTGGTTCTTGTTACGTTCTTTTAAAGACTCCCAATTACATCGCTGCAATGTACTGCCATGATGTTGCACTTTGACAACGTTCTAGTTACATTCTTCAACCTAGAAAGAATGTTCTCAGAATGTTCTGTTTTGGTTCCATCCTTACCTCACCGAAAATAATGTTATAATAACATTCTGATTTTGTCAGGTTTCAACCTCACCATCAATAACATCATTGTTACGTACCACCTTGGAAAGTAACAAACTGAGTAAAAACATATGGTTGCAGAACATTTCTGTTAAGTCGCAAGCTGGCTGGGTACGGCACACAAAATGGAGAATTACCTTGTTTCAGGGTACACAGGTATACGCCATAAGCTTGTGGCGTATATAGAACAACAGTAAAAGATTATATTTACAATAGATAAATGTCTTACCAATGGTGACCACAGTAAGATATAAGGCAAAGACAATTCCTTGCCACTGATATAACATTTTCTAGCATAGGTCGGAGAGGTCTATGAATGTGTAGTCAGTATACTGGAATGGAACTGTCCTTCATATTTTGATAAATGTATAGTTATATATCACCAACTTCAGCTATCTGACTGAAATGACGGTTTCACCGAGTAAGGCTTGACGTTTCCCGTGTTCTCAAAAACCAATTCACTGAAGCATTTCAAACGAGGCAGCAATGGAACCAAGATCCTTAGGCGTCAGAAATGTCTTGCAACACGACAACATTTAAGTGAAAATGTCATCGGCAGTTGTTGACGAAAATCAGCGATATCTATATTTCCTTAAAAGCAGTAAATATTGTGACCATCAAGAGGTCTGTTTACACCACATAATGTTCTCTTGATTTATTCATAACCTAAGATATTTGTGAATCTATCCATTTCTTGGGTCATGAGAAAAACGAACAAAAGACAAATTAAACGACCAGAGGTCACGCTGTGTGATGTCATTTACTAAGTGCATATGGTGTTATTATCACTTGCATTGCAAATGCTGTTTCTCAAATAGTCTTTTCAAGCTTGGTGAAGGGTGATAATTAGAATTTACGCCTCCATGAAGCTACAGTCCTTCGTTTTGTACCGGCATTGGAGTCTTCTTTGATGAGAGGTAGAAGTGTTGAATTATTAATCTGTGTATGTAAATCTACTGCAACTTGCAAGAAGCACTAAGGATCAAACGAAGCATATTGTTTACTGACGTACTGTAGCAACCCTCTAGTCTAAACTATTCACCTAGGTGTTGATACATAATGAACGTACTGGTCACTGAGTAGGCCTACTTCAACTCAATATAAATATACTTAGTATGATAGTTACAGAAAGATTAGTAATGCGTTTTTGAGGATAGGATATCCTCGTGACAACAGACCTACTGGTGAATAAAATAAGGATATACTTCGAATAGTATTGGGTGAAAATAGTTTCAGATGTATGCTTTGAGGACATTCGACTATAGATAGGTGGGTTAAAAGTATGCTCAAAATAATTCAATTCATGTACGTATTCTTACAATCAGCAATTCATTCCAGAACCCGATAACAGTGAATAACAAAACAACATGATGATATTTATATGAACAGCGTTAGGCAATGAAAGTGACACATATTTCCTCTACAACTTTTGATGACAGCTTATGGTAATTAGACATCTAACCAGGATGTATGTGTGTATATTGATTTGACAAATAAATATGTTCTGGTTATAGTTCAGGAGCCAAATCTGAAAATCATGACCTAACCAACACAGTGAGCTTCCTGGATTATCATCACTTGTCTTATCACATAATACGTGGTTGATAATTAAAAATTGAAAAAAAATGTGTTATTTCTTTTGTTCTTAAAAACTATGTAATGTACTAATGGCTTAGTACTTTTAATATATTGTCATGTTATATAATCCAACAAGGATCAGGCTTAGCAAGTCTACTTCTAGTCTACTCTTAGAAAGAAATATCTTGCGCTCCTAGCGCCACCTGTTAACCAGTATAAAAGGTGTTGCAAAGTGGGGAGCAGTTAGTTTTAGTGAGAATGTCAGCTAAGTAAGTTTAGCCAAGGAGTTATACTTGGAGTAAGTACATCGGCTCCGTGTAACAGACTGGAGTTTACCAATACCCATTACCTCGGACATAGGATTGTGATAAAGCTGAGTACTAGAATGGTCTAGAGGGTGTTGGAGCAACTCGTGTTCTAAATGTGGTTGATTGCTGATAGGAGATGGGAGGTGGACTGATGAAGACTTATACATGGTGGCTTTGACTCGGGATGAGATGTTTATTGAATAAAAACCCTTTCATATTAAGAAGCTCCCTCATCGTTCATTTCTTTTGAACTATTGGGAAGTGAACAGACAAACTTTAAACGCAGTCTGAATTACTCAGGCATTCTGGATAAACAACTCATGAAGACTTGGATATACACGAACCTTACGCAGTCTTAAATCAAACATTAACAATAGTTCATTTGGTGGAGATTACCCGAAACATGACTTGTGCCGTTTTGCTCATCCTTGATGTCAGCCACCGGTGACTTTGAGGCTTCTTCTAACCCCAAGCCTCAATCTTTGCGGCCCGCAGGACACGATGTGTCAACATCATATACAGGGAATGTGGAAAACCGCCACCTGGTAGGTAATCCCTTAGACGGGGAGGCACAGAGACAGGAGGTCGCAGCCAGACCCAAGCAGCTCTGCCCCGAAGGTGCACAAAATTACCAAACCCGTGGCAAAGGTAAACCATTTCCCTGGCACCTAGGGTCCAAAGATAGGCCGGTTCTTGACGAAGGACTTGAAACCCTAACACACTCGGGACGAGTTGAAGGGAAGAACCGTCTCACGGAATATCAGCAATATTGGAACCCAGGGTACGTACCACCTACGGACCACGAAACTGGTACTAGCTCTCGCTCCACCTGTGAATCCGATGTGAACAACCCGTGGTGTAACCAAAGTGTTCCTTATCGTTTACTACCTGCTGCGGGAGGTGAAGGCGAACAGGAAGTTTCCAATGAAGATAACCTATTTTCTTCAGGAAACCTAAAACAACGACAAAACACCGCGGATAACTCCAGCCCATCAGGGGGAAAACGCCCCGAAAATCCGGTAATCCTACCTGATGGGAGCTCTCTCACCTATCCATTACCCCAACGACTTGAGTTTATCAGTCACCCACTGGTAACACCAACTCACCCCAACCCGGGGGCGTCCATTCCTTATTCCACTGTAGTTAAAGGAAAAACAGTGGGAGGGGATAGGGGAGTGGGAAGGGAAGCAGAGGGAAACAGCGAGAAAGTAGGCAATTTACAACCCTATCGATTAACTTACGGTGTAGAAACGAACTTAGACCAAGCTGGTAAAAGAGCGGAGGCTCGGGCCTTTGATCCAGCCGAAATATTAAAGCAGTGGGCAGACTCAAGCCCCGAAAAGCACATAGATTTAGAGAGGCTAAGCGATCAGGATAGTGAAGAAAATGTAACGCTTAAAGCACAAGATTTTAACACTCTAACTCATGAATCGTATGAAGAATACGAGGACGAGTACGAGGAAGAAAATAGCGAGACCGAACAAGCAGCCGCAGATGTCAGAGGGGGTAGTCCTGATAGAAAATTAGCTAGAGAAGATAAATCAACCTCGTCGTCATACGAACTTATTACCGAGGATGTTTTAGAGACAGGTAAGAAGGATAAACAAGAAAGTGAGGACGAAATTAGTGTAGAGGGAATACCTGTGAAAGAACAGTGGGACAATCACGATATACAAAACCTCCACGAAAATAATATGGCGGAAGGAGGCGTACCTTTGGTGGATCTAGTAGGGGATGGGAATGGTCAAATCCCAGGCCAACAACCGGGCCGAGGCGCACCGGCAGGAGGTGGGATAGACCTTGGGCCCATACAACAAAATATATTGTACCCTTTCATAAGGCAGGCAATGGGAGCCCCTATACAGGCAGGTCAAGGAGGAAGGGGAAACCAACAGGGTCAACAGGCCCAAGGAGGCCAAGGTAATCAGGCTAACCCTCCCCTTAATCAACAAGTTCAAGGGGGCCAGAACGATCAGGCCAACCCTCAAGGACTTATTCCTCCTCTTAATCAACAGGCCCAAGGAGGCCAAGGTAATCAGGCTAACCCTCCCCTTAATCAACAAGTTCAAGGAGGCCAGAACGATCAGGCCAACCCTCAAGGACTTATTCCTCCTCTTAATCAGCAGGTCCAGGGAGGCCAGGATAATCAGGCCAACCCACAAGGGCCTAACCCTCCTCAAAACCTTTTCAACAACCCTCCTCAAAACCTTATTAATAATCCCCCTCCGAATCAACCCAACCCGCCGGGCCCACAAGGCCAGGATAACCCCCAAAATCCACTGCCCGGTCCGCCGGGACCGCCAGGTCAGAACAACCCCCCGAATCCGCCGAATCCTCCACCGCCCGGCCCACCGGGACCGCCAGGTCCGCCGGGCCCACCAGGTCAGAATAATCCTCCAAACCCGCCGAACCAGCCAAATATCTGGGATCTTTTTCCGCAGCTAAGAATGGCATGGGGCCAAGTACCCCCGCCAGTGCGGGAAACGTCCCACAATGGTCATCAAAGGGGACCAAATATTAGATTACCATGGTTTAGTGGGAAGGAGGATGAGCAGATAGAAAAGTATTTCAGGGAACTGAAGCGACTGAAAGCTATCTATGATTGGTCGGACGCCCATCTCCTGAATATGACGCTATTAGGCCTGAAGGGACGGGCAGATGACTGGGCAGGAGCCTTAGCTGAAAGCGAGAAAAATACATTTGAGAAATTAGAAACTCAAATGACAAAGATCTTCGGCGATCGAAGAGCTAAGTGGCAGAAACACGCAGAGTTCTGTGGCCTTAAACAAGGAAAAGACCAGAGCGTGATCGAATTTGCAGGTGTTCTGAAACAAAAACAGGTTAAAGCAGAAGCAAGCGAAAGTATGATGTTAGCTGTGTTTTTAGAAGGATTAAAACAGGGCGTAGCCAGACAGGTAGCTATACTGGACCCTAAGTCGTTCACCGAAGCGGTGGATTGTGCAACGAGACTAGAGTCGTTGGACAAAGGCAAAGGGGGAACTAAAATATCTAATGCAGTAAGCGAGCTGGCTGGGAGCCAAGCGTCAGAGGAGACCGCAGCCCTAAACTCTATCTCCGAACGGTTTGGAGTGGTGCTGGCCCGACTGGAGGCCGCTCCATGGTTTCAGAAACCAAAACCAGGGCAAAGCGGAGCTCCCCAGAATGGTGGTAACTATAAACAGCAAGGTTATGAGAGAAAAGATAGGTATGAAAATCAGAAGGGTGAAAGAAATTCAGATCAGAAGACTAAACCCAATACCGCCCCGAACAGAGAGGCAGACAAAGGAAAGAACCCGCCAACTCAGCAGAAAGTGGAAAGACCCAGGCTACCTTTCGATGAAAGTAAGTTTTGTATCATTCACCAACAACACGGTCACTCCACAGAAGCGTGCTTGTGGCTAAAGAATAGATTGAGGGAAAAACCCCCGCGGATGTACAAAGATAGTAAAGCCAGTGGCACAGAACAAAAGAGTCAGGGAAACTAGAGGAGGGGTCCGTTCATTCCACGATAGAATTAGGCGCAGTGGACGGACCGGCTAGGAGAGAGATAGGAGACGAAGCATTTTTCTTAACGTTAAGATTTGATGATCAGAAGGAGGTTGGATCTTTGGTAGACACAGGAGCGAGCGATTGCTTCATGTCCACCCATTGTAAACGGCAGATCCCTAAACAATGCATTTTAGATGAATGGAAGGTATCGAAAGGAAACATCAGTCTAGCAGACAACTCGTCTCAAGTAATACTAGAACAAATTAGATGTAAGTTTTCAATCCAGGGATCGGTGGTCTGCTATGATTTCAACATAGTGGACGATCTATGCCACCTAATAGTAATCGGTAGAAACTTATTAACAGTGCTTCGATCAGATTTATCTCTACCAGGCGCAAAGATAGAAGTGTTTTGTGGAAACCCTATAGTCAGCAAAGAAACAGTGAAAATTCCACCGGGAAATGAATGCATCATACCGGTTACCACCCGAGAGCCGCTGGGATTAGACTCACCAGTGGCTTACTGCGCACCAGCAGTCACTGCACCTGTCCTAGTGGAGGGGTGCGTGAATACGGTGGGAAGTCAGTGGTGGATCAAAGTCATGAATCCGCTAGATGAAATGCAAGAAATCACTCCCCAGGAAGTGCTAGCTTTTGCGGAAGAATGCGCAGTGCCTGAGGTAAACCAAGATCAGATAGAAGAGTTCCTAGACTTGTGTTATCTAACTAAAACAGAGACCCCAATGTCCATCTGTAGGATTTCTGTAGAAGTAATGAAAGACGCAGTGCAAATGGAAAGCCAAACCTCTGAGGAGAAATCCCGAGGTAAAATGGATGAAAATGTAAGTAAAATAGATCTAACCGAGTCGTGCTTAAACGAAGAACAACAGGTAAGGTTTAGACAAATGCTTAATAACAACAGGAATGCACTAGCGTTCTCAATGGAAGAGTTAGGTCACTGTGAAATAGCGCCGATGAGAATCATTGTGGATGAGTCGCAAGGAGTCATAAGTTCTAGACCATACCGATACTCTCCACAGAAAATGGATATCATCGATGAACAGGTTAGGCAACTCATAGATATAGGTGTCATAGAGCCCAGCGAATCGGCTTGGCGAAGCCCGCTGGTGGTAGTGCAGAAGAAAGATGGCAAGCCTAGGCTCTGTACAGACTTTCGCATGCTTAATCAAGTCACTTTTAAAGATAAATTCCCCATGCCCACGGCTCGCTCGCTTTTCCTATATATGGCTTACAAGAAACCCACTATGTGGACAGCTTTAGATCTGTTGAGCGGCTATCATCAGTGTGTAATCGAAGAAGACAGTAGAAAATATACCGCTTTTGAAACCCCGATGGGTGTGTATCAGTATAAGCGTGTACCATTTGGCTTAGTTGGTGCGCCTTGGCAGTTTACCAAGGTAATGGCCATAGCGCTAAAGGGATTGATTCCTAGAACATGCTTAGCATATTTAGACGACGTAATCGTCTACGACACTACATTTGAAGAACACCTGGCGAGCGTTGAGGTGGTTCTCCAAGCTTTGGCGAGAGCTAATCTCAAACTGAAACCGTCAAAGTGTGAGTGGTGCCGCAGTGAAATCAATTTCCTCGGCCACGTAGTAAACGCGGAAGGAGTGGCTACACAAAGGGTAACCACAGAAAAGATTACAGCCTTTAACCGTCCACATAATGTGAAAACTATTAAATCATTTCTGGGACTGTGTAATTACTACCGATCGTTTGTCCCAAATTTTGCTGATCTAGCTAAACCGTTAAATCGGCTGCTTAAGAAAGAAGTCTATTTCGAGTGGACGGAGGCCTGCAGGAAGCGTTTCAACAGTTAAAGAAACTGCTCACCTCGCCGCCCTTACTAATTCATCCAGATATAGGGGGGCATTTCTATCTGCTAACAGATGCATCAGACGCCGCGTGCGGTGCAGCGGTTTGTCATAAACTAGATGAGATCTACCGTCCGGTTGCTTTCTGGGGGTGTACCCTCCGTGACGCCGAATTAAATTATTCGGTAACAGAAAAAGAGGCTCTGGCAGTAATTAAAGGCATTAAGAACTATGAGGATATGTTGCAGGGAGCTAAAATCACAATAGTAACTGATCACAAACCGTTGATCCCCCTGCTACAAAGTGCCTACAAAGCCCCGTCAGCCCGGCTGAGACGGTGGGCTTTAGCGCTATCAGATTTTGATTTTGAAATCATATATGAGCCAGGAGCGACTCATTTTCTACCGGACTATTTGTCTCGAGTCTATCATGAACATGTCCCAGGTGAAGAATATGAGCCCGCTGTGGGATGTGAGTTATTTGAGGCCGAAGTTCAGGATGAAGAGCTTTCTGTGGCTACGGTAATAAACGCGCAACTCCAAGATGCAGAGTGCGCGCAATTGATAGACTACCTGCAGGACGGAGACCTACCAACAGATCCCCTTGAAGCTAGGCGAATAATGGACCAAGCCGATTTTGTGGGAATGGTAGCACCGGGGGTACTCTGTAGGTTCAACGTAAAAAGGTATAACAAACACCAAGACCAACTGGTCAGACTAAAACCCCGCATGATAGTTCCGGGTAGGTTAATTCCCAAAGTCCTGAGACTATTACATAATGACATCTTGGCTGGGGGACATGTGGGTATCAGTAATCTCACTACCAAAATCTCTGACAGATTCTACTGGCGAAACATGAACGCCGACATAGCAGACTATGTGAAGGCCTGTGAAACCTGCTCTCTAAGGAGACGGGCCCCACATTTCAAGGCCTTAGCTAAGTCTTGGGAGAGGCCGACTCGACCCTTTGAGGTGGTACAGTGTGATTTCATCGGGCCACTAAAGAGGGCTAGGGATGGGTCAAAATATATCATGACCTTCATAGACCTACTAACAGGTTGGCCGGAGGCTTTCACCACGAAAGACTCCACTGCGCAAACCGCGGCCAACTGTTTCCTAACCGGGATAGTGTGTCGGTATGGGCGGGTAAACCGTCTGCACACAGACCGGGGGGCGGCCTTCCTATCAGGACTGTTCCGGGAGATTACTACCCGACTAGCGTGCAAACAAACGTTCACTACCGGGCGAATGCCGACTGGCAACGCTCGGGTAGAAAGACTACATAAAACCATTGAAAACCTGATTGCTTATTATATCCCTGACGACCACTGTAACTGGATCGATCTACTTCCCATTGCATTGTGGACAGTTAGATCCACGATCAGTGTACGGTCGGGATACAGCCCGCATACCTTGCTGTTTGGCAGAGATCCAATTAGCATGGGAATGCCTGAGCAGGGAACAATTCCTGAAACGCTGAATGACTGTGAATTCTTCATGCAAACAAAGGACAACATTGCTATGTTTAAGAATATGGCAGAACGAGTTGTTCAAAACTATGAAAAAGATCTGAGGCTGCGAATTGATGAGCGGGCGCGGCCCACTCAGATGTACGAAGGTGATATGGTATACATGTACGACCCTTTAGCTAGTGAAAATAAAGCGTCTAAGTTCTCAAACAGGTATACCGGGCCATTCAGGGTAATTGAAACAAAAGGGGACCACCTTGTTAGACTAGTGTCTTTAAAAACTGGGAAACAGGTACCACATCTAGTAAACATTTCAAAACTCAAACCTGCACATGGGCCTTGGTCCCCCGCCGTCCCTCATAACATTCCCAAAATGGTGAGAGAAGCGAAAATCACTAACTTAAAAGGGGCAGATCCTGACCGAAACCCTGAATTGCATCACACTCCGACGGGTGAAATCGCTGAGGAAGATGGCGAAATAAGGGGTGCTGAGACTGAAAACTCAACGGGAACGACCGGTCCCCGTGAGCATGATGCAGTTCCTATGACCAGGAAGGTACCTACACAAAAACCTGGTCTAAGTCCCACTGATTTAGCAGAAACGGATGGGCAAATCACTGATGGTCAGGGCGCCAGTGCGGACACCGCGCTGTCACCAAACTTATCCTTTGTTCCCAATAAAGCCGCCTGTGAACGGGGAACAGCTGGCGCTAATGGACAAAGGAAACGCAAACGAGCTAAACGAAGGGGCAAAAGCCAGCCGTTGGAAGGGAGATCCCCTCCAGGCAACAACAAGCCCATAAAACTGCCCTGCGGTGATGTACCGATCTCGGATACATCGGAACAGAGCCCAGAAAAAACAGAAGAGGACCATGTCCCGACGAAAGGTGGCTATAACCTGCGTCGGAACCGTCGGCCTAACTACGCCGCTCTGTTCAACGACGGGGAAAGCGACGACATGGATGATTAAAACAGGAAATCTTGCCGCCCTGTGAAAATAAAGGTTCGGCGGAGCGGCACCGTTAGCATCAACGCTAATGGAACAGGTGGCCTACCTCACGGCCACCTCGCCGCGCCCAGGGGCGTGGCAGAAAGGGAGGGTGCGCACACCAGGGGAGATGCCAGTGGTTTGGCGTCATCTCCTGGGACCGGATGCAAGCGTTCCCCCCACCTGAAACAAGATACAGCTCCAAATATGGAGACGGCATGGACAAGCGGATCGGTTATAATTTCGTGGGATCCGCGCCAATCCGCCAGTCGGTCCGCAACTCTGCTCCTAGGCGGTCACCTTTGCTGCAGGTGATTGTACGCATAACCCAGCCCGGGAGGAAACGGAGATAGACATTGATTCTATCTCTGAACGAAAGTTGGAGATAGAAATTGTTCAACTTTCGACTTCTCCTGGAAGGAGCGGAAAGAGAACTTAGCTGGGACACTGATCCACCAACTCATGGGGAACTGCCTAGCCCTCCGGCCACATAGCAATCCAAAGGGGACCACTACTTTCCCTGCGGACACGGAGGGAAGGATCATCGTCCCCCTGAGAAGGAAACGGATTAGCCGCCCCCACCAGAGGGCGCTACCTACCAAGGGAAGGTTCGTTGGGCCATTCTTTTAGGATTTTACCAAATGAAAGAAAAGACAGTCGAGAAGGAGAGTGCTAAGAAACGACCGGCTCAGACCCTTAGGCGGTGGAGTTGGCCGGGCCGGGGGGGTGTCCGTCCGGACTCAACCGACGCCGGGATTGCCCGGAAGAAGCCAAGGACACCAGCCCGGCGGCCCACCAGAACGACCACAGGCGGAGCCAAGAGGTCCGCTAAATCGGCTCCAGCCAAAAAGAAGACAGCAGATAAAGACTTCTACAATTTATCTGAGGTGAGTGACTCGGAGCCCGAGCCAAGGCTAACGGCGTTGGCCAAGCCGGTTCAGAAGGAGGAAGCGGCCAACCAACCGGTGCAGATTCAGGCCGGCTGGTTCTGGGACCTTACGCAACCACTGTTCCAACTATTTGAGACTGTTGACGAAATTAGAAGGACAGTAGGACTGGATGTGCCAAAATCAAACAAACAGTTAGCTGAGATTAAAACTCAGGTAGCTCCTTTCATTCAAAGGACCACACAAAACTCTAAATGCGTCAAGGAAAGTACCAGACTACAAACAACACGAGGCGGCCGACCTCTGCCCACTCTGGAAAGGCGATCGGGAGGGGAACAGCTAACCGTCGCCGCTCCAGGACTAAAAGTGGAGGTAGCACCCGTTCAACACGCGCCAACCCCACCGGTGGGGAACGGGCCAACGGGAGCTCCCCTCCTCCACCACTTACAGCCTGCGGACCCCGCTTGTTTAGACTTGAGCAGCTTGACAACGAGCTGCAACGCCAATCCCTCACCACTGCTATGGAACCAGCAGCAGTGGACGCCAACCAGCCAGCCGGGGGGCCCACTGTGGCCGAGCCCACTCCCAACGACAAACCCACCGCAGGTACCGAACCCATACCCCTCGAGCCAACCGTCGTACGATCCAACGGGGGCCGTTTCGGACTGGAACCTACTAGGCCAAGACCCCTCAGAGCAATGCGCCCCTCGTCCTGCGAACGTATGAGAGGCTTGAGGATCACGGTCACCAAGGACGAGAGCGGAGTCATCAGGCGAGTGGTGAATGACAATGGGCAAAATCTCTATGAGCATGTCCCAAACTAAGTGGACCAGGGGGCCCGAGAGGAGGGCATACTTCGGCGCATGGATGATAGTGGTGCGCAGAAGAGTGAAGGTAACTTTGTTGTGAACATGTTTTAGTTAACCCAGATTATGCTAACGTCCTACTGGTAGGACGCCTATACCATGGGTTTTGTGCTACTTGTTAAAGTTAGTCAAAATATGAATACAATCTAAAATCTTAGTGTAATTATGACCTCAACACCTATAGATCATGAAAACATTCCAAATAAGAACATAAACCACGTAACATCATGTTGCCATGGCAACAAACAATGAGGTAAATTGACAAATACAGATGATAGAAAATTCGAAAAATCAATGTATATTTTTCCTATGATATAATAAATATTTTGGAACAAAATTTGGAATTTAGAAAGACCTCATGGAGCTCCATATGCATGCTAATTTTTATTCAAATCAAATGATAATGTTCAGAGATATTAAGAATTTCCTATTGCCGTCCTACATGTAGGACGTTAGCATAATCCACTACCTTAATTTTATGCCCTGCATCAATGTGGATACTACATGATATAGCCATATTTTGAAGTTTTGTCATCATTTACACACACATTTTGCATACAAAGGATGTAGTACATGCCCATAGAAGTCCAGTATTTAGTACTTTAAAGCTCTTTCTGAATTTTAGAAAAAAAAAAATTTTTTTTCATTAACCCTTTAATGATGGATAAAGGCATATTATCATAGACAACCAATAAATTGGGTTGTTGGTTACCATGGTAACCCCAAAAATAGATAAGAATTAATTTTTTCGCACCCTCCGAAAGTGGATTTTATAATTATGAGTGGCTATCCATTAAATGGATTGCTAGAATACTTATTTTCAAAATTAATAATATGATTTATTTGTTATCATATATTTGCCAATAAGGCTCTTTTTAGCATTAGCAAAGGGTTAAATACTATGGAAATTGCGGTAGTGGATTATGCTAACGTCCTACATGTAGGACGCCCCATGTCTCAGCTTCTACTATAGATAGAGACCTAAAATTTTGTATGTGACTTATTATCTCATATATAGTGCCAGATATAAGATATTTAGAGTTTTGGATCACAATTGGAACTTTAGTATAATTTGGGTTAAACTATAAACTAAACTCTCACGGACT
Organism: Lepidonotus clava; assembly: GCA_936440205.1. Lineage (NCBI taxonomy): Eukaryota > Metazoa > Annelida > Polychaeta > Phyllodocida > Polynoidae > Lepidonotus > Lepidonotus clava. The sequence continues at coordinate 38,806,145 of OW387133.1, read as the reverse complement.
AGCGCTAAAACCAATAACAATGAAGTGGTCGGTGCTGTTCGTTTTCGCCATGATAGGAGGCATTAGGGGAGTGCATAACGACTCCAGCCCACCTGAAGGGCTAGCCCCTAACGCTGAAGTGATAGCTTTAGAACAATATGGAGTAGTGTTAAAACCAGGGAAGTTAATGTCCACCGCGGATATAACACACGTCCGACAAGGCTTCCTAAACACTATTCCAAGAAGGCGCTCCTTCATTAAAGCTACCTTTGGCCAAGTCTGTCATCGATATCTACAGGGAGGAGACGCCCTCGATCGAGCCTGTTACCATATCAGGTCGCTGGTCAATTGGATGGATCAGACGTCGCAGGCGCTTAAGGGTCGGTACCGGGAAGTTCTTAATGAAACCTTAAGTTCCCTAATAAAGAACAATCAACAAGACCTTCAAAATCAAGGGTCGGAATTAAATCCAGGTGGAAGGGTCAAGAGGATGAAGAAACTGTCCACCATGTTGGACGATCCAGGATGGCCGACCTTTCCTCTTCCAACCTCATGGAATCAAGGGCTGGCAGCTGATGTCAAATATAACAGGGAATTGATTAAAGTATTGCAAGAATCTTCGGACCAGATGATCGAAGACCTGGCTCTAATGAACGAAAAACATGACGAGGCTGTAGAAAGGGTTAACCATGTCGTGATAGGCCTACTGGACAATCTAAGATCACTAAATAAGGCACACAACACGACTCGCCGAAGGATGAAGCTCGTGCAACATAAGGTAGATTGGATGGAGCTGTACCTGAATATGATACCGGTCGCTCTAGAAGACAAGCTAGGAGAAATGGTGTATCTTCAGCTGGTGGTCGAGCAAACTCGCGTGTTCAGGAAAGGAGTGCAACGCCTGACACGGGGCCAGCTGACTATGGACTTGGTGCCCCACCAATATATGGTCGGAGCGGTCCGGGAAGTCAACAGGTATCTAAAGGGGATCCACCCCAGATTCCACGTGGCGTTCACAGATCCTTCCTTCTATTATGAGAACAGTCAACCCTCGTTTAAATTCGATGAAACCACTCAGGAGTTGATCGTGTATGTAAGGGTGCCAGTGGTGGCTGACGAACATTTGTTCAGGGTCTATGAAGTACTAACTTTTCCTGTGCCAGTGACAGTTAGAGGGCGACTCAAGAAGGACGCTCTCCAAATTGTTAATCTACCCAAAAGTGTCGCAATGTCCATGTCCCGCCAGTACTACGTACCACTGGCTAGTGGCAGTTGGTCAGGTTGTTATGGGCAGACCATCACGCTCTGTAAGGATCTACCCTATATGAAAAAGATTACAGACAACACCTGCACTGCTGCGCTACTGAGGCGCGACGACATGGCGATCCAAGAAAAATGTGAACTGGACTATCTACTGGAAGCAGACTTTGGGGAGATGGCAGTGTACCTAGACGACGGAGATATGCTAGTGGTCAGCGCCGACACCCGAGGCCAAATGATCTGCAGAAACCAGCCTGCGGTTGGAGTAAACATAGACAATTATGCAAGGGTCCAGGTGGAATGCGACTGTGCATTTCAAACACAAGGAGCATGGATACCGTATAGCCTACGAAATTGTGACCGGCACACCAGGATCACCACGGTTGTGTACCCACATAATGACCTGTTGGAAGCAGCAAGTCATGTGAAGGGGTGGGACATGAATTTCACGACGTCCGAAAACGAACCCACTATGTTAGAGTCAGACCCTATCCCTGAAACAATTAGGAAAGACCTGCTGGAAATCGAGGAAAGCCTGAAGGTCAGAATACCTGTAGCCTCCTTGGCCAAACGAATACAAAAACACCGTAAAGACTTGGCCAAGGGCATCAAGAAAGCGACTGACCGTTACGAGGTAGAGAAACACGCCCCGTGGTTCTCTATAGGTAACTTCGGAGGCGGTTTTGGTCTCCTCACCATCTTCTGCATAGTGGTAGCTGTGACAATTATTGGATGTATCCTCTGGAAGTGCTGGCGGAACCATCAAGGCAAGGCTGCCCTAGCCGGACTAACCATGACTTTACCTCGGGCCATGGCCTTGGAGACGGCGGACCCGGAGAAACTGTTGCACCGTGAAAAGGCACTAACTGGGTGTCCAGACGCGACCGCCAACCCCACTGCAGTGGCAGTGCTTGCTATATTATTAGCAGTACTAGTCATCGCTATAGTGGTCCTCGTGTGGCGAAAGTGGAGAAATATTAGAAGAAGGACTGTAGATGGATTATACGTACAGTTTGCCAATCCACATATGATAGAAACAATCTTTCTAGGCGAACTGGCCATGCCTTCTGACCACACTTACACGGAAGGCTATGTGCTCATTAGGGATATACTGGTGACTCAACTGTGTCTGAAATATACCCTAACGGTTACCTGGGGGGCGCAGCTGATGGGGGCAGCGACTAGACCTGGACAACATCCATCAGAGGTGCCACTACCAGACACCCTGAGGGTATCTAAAAAACTAGCCCGGCTAATGATGAGCAATTTAAAATACAATACCAGGGCCAGGCTACTGAGATATTCCTCGGGGCTAGCCACTCCTGTACCAATGGGAGTACCGCGCCTCATCGACGCAGGCTGGTCCGATGTCGGAGCGGACTGGCCTCAACCGGTGATGGGACATGGAACAATGCCTAACGCTCCTCCTAGATCGACCACGCCCACCTCAACAGCGACCGGAACGGGATCTGCCCGAAAGACAGTAAGGCCAGGGACATCCGAAATAAATCCAGGAACGGTTTATGAAGTTATCATATGACAATGTAACGAATGTTAAGACCTAACCTGGTGCTGTACAGGTACAATTGGTGAATTAATAACACAAAGGTACGAGTACTAGAACTAAAATGTTACAGGAAGTTCGCTGGGCAATACCTGTTTGGGTAGGTAGGGTTCTGTTGACTAACCTAATCAATAAGAATTCACCAGCCAGGGAAACCTGGGTCGGGTAGGCTGGTCCAACCGTCTCACTATGGACCCATGGGTTATCTAAATTTCTCTCAAGTCGAGTGTCCCATGCCCGGTAGCCTAGCTCAACACTCTCATTGTTATCGATTTGGCAACTCTTTTAAAGTAGGGAACCATTTGGAACCGATCCTAGTGTCGCGAAATTTTAGCATTTAAAAAGATACTCAAAATTCTGTATAAAACCTAAGAGCGCTCAACGGGACCAATGCTCCCAACGAGCGAAGTGAACTTCCCCAAGCAAAGTACCATCTACACCTGACCCCTGTGCTGTTGTTACCGCTAGGATCGGGCTGCAGTACGGGAGTCACTTGGGGAACGCCACTGTCTATTCTTTAGCATGCTTACATATATAATCTTCTCAAAGATGAGGGGGCTGCACAAGCAGCAGGAGCCTGCCCACATGCCTGGTGTCAGTGGTGCCTGACAGGAGGCAGGACGTTGGGGTTACGCGTCACTGACGCTGCGAAGGGCACTGGGGTGGACGCCCGACCATGGCAGTCACTATGCCCCGGGTGGATTGGCTCCTGACAAGCGGTCTCTTCATCACAAAAAAATCGACGAATAGAAAGAAATTTACCTAAAAACTGAATATATAAAGCAACCCAATATTCATTTAACTAAGAGCCCTTCCTCAGGGAATTCTGGGCAAGTTGTGATAAGAACATATGAACGCAGAATAGTTAGTAACATTCTCGGGGGGAACGCTCCGTGACAGCACACGAGAGTACCTTATACGTGGCTCGTATGCTTCTGGTATGGGCGCGCTGCGACGGGCAAGGATATGTACAATTCCTACCAAGACGTGCTATATTCAGAAATTATAACGGAGGTCACAAGGAAAGGTAGTTACGGGACAACGGCGAACTGGTGACATTCACAGGGTGATCGGCTCTCTCTCTTACCATATCGCGACTCCCTCAGACTGGACAAGCCATCCCTGGGGCGGGAGAAGCCGTAGCGTAAACCCACAAGGCGGTGGAGCGAGGTGCTGTCCTTATTAATAGCCCCATCGTCTTGGTTATGTGTAAATGGCCGCCGGATCATCGTATGTCTTAAGTCGAGGGATCCTGACTTTACCATAAAGTCAGGATCCAACGAAAACAAGTATCAAAAAGAAAGAGAATAATGAACAACTGCCCAAAAGTACAAGACTAAGTTATTTAGGCCATGTTTAGACCAGTTTTAACCGGGTCTGAGGCAAAACGGCAAGAAGTCAAGTTTCGACCCGGGTAAATTAGAAATAATTAAAATTAATAAAGAAGACGTGCGGCTTCAGAGTTGACCGCCGTCGAGAGAAAAAAAAAAAAAATGAAATACTAGTCTTGACTGCCGTCGTGGCGCTAAAAAGTAACTGGGTCTCCGCTCAACAGTTGAGCTGAAGAAGGGGGACACGGTCTACTAATTCCCTAACGAACGGCTGCAAAAAACTTAGTTGACACCCAGAGCTAATAGTCTACCCAATCTATTAGAAAGAAACTAAAATTCTAAGGTTGTCTTTAGTACTAACATATTCCTGCCCCGCGTGCGCATAGTTAGGATAAGCTGGGGGCGGAGTTTTTTCAGGAGTAGTCTTGACTCTCCACAAGAAAAACGGGCATAGACCTGAACAAAGGACGGGTTTAACCTTGTACTGTACTTCGGTAAAGGCCCGACTTACTAGGTGCTGTCTGGAAGTGAGTGATCTGAGGAGATGCATTTACACATCTCTATAATTTAAAGGGGGTGTAGGCTGCATATTAAAAAAAAAAAAAATATATGCAGTCTGCTCCCAATTATAACAATGGGAAACTCGGTGCTGCCCATTCTGGTCCTATGAATGGGAGGGTACCGACAAACCACGTGTAACTAATGAGGACCGGGAATCAGATCAGAAATGAACCTGAATCTGAGACCCGATCCTCTAGTGATAACTAATGAGGAACGAATAATCTCAACCTCCTTTGTACAGTTAGTACTTAATGTCCTTTAATGACATTTATACCTTACGGAATGAAACGCTACCCCCACCGCTTGTCATGTTGGTCTTCCCCATGTGATGTAAAGTATAGGGTAGACAGTAGGGTGTTACTGTTAACATAGGTATAATATCTATTCAGTGAACCGTTTGGAGTTAGGGGCGCACCTGTTTGTCTCGTTAAGAGGGCGCCACTACCCAATATAAAGTGGAACTCGGTCTTCAAACCCCAGATTGAACATAGGGGGTGAACGCCGAGCTACCACCTGTAACTAACAAGGAAGGGAAGGATTTTGTCTTAATATTGAACTATTGTTGATGTTTGATTTAAGACTGCGTAAGGTTCGTGTATATCCAAGTCTTCATGATTTGTTTTTCTAGAATGTCTGAGTAATTCAGACTGCGTTTAAAGTTTGTCCGTTCACTTCCCAATAGTTCAAAAGAAATGAACGATGAGGGAGCTTCTTAATATGAAAGGGTTTTTATTCAGTAAACATCTCATCCCGAGTCAAAGCCACCATGTATAAGTCTTCATCAGTCCACCTCCCATCTCCTATCAGCAATCAACCACATTTAGAACACGAGTTGTTCCAACACCTTCTAGACCATTCTAGTATTCAGCTCTATCACAATCCTATGTCCGAGGTAATGGATATTGGTAAACTCCAGTCTGTTACACGGAGCCGATGTACTTACTCCAAGTATAACTCCTTGGCTAAACCTACTAAACTTTAGTGACTGCTAACCACTAACTGCTCGCTCTCTACCTTGCAACACCTTTTATACTGGTTAACAGGTGGCGCTAGGAGCGCAAGATATTTAGACTAGAAGTAGACTTGCTAAGCCTGATCCTTGTTGGATTATATATCATGACAATATATTAAAAGTACTAAGCCATTAGTACAATATAACCATTCAATGAGAACAAACTCTGGTTGAAGTTGCACTTCACAAAAATGAAGTCGGTTATGACTGAACAGCTATCACCCTTGGGGGGGTGTTAATTTGTTTACATATAAACCCTTGGAGTGTATTGGAAAATTATTCTAACACAATGTACATAAAGTGTGTTGTCAATAGTATTGACTCTTGGAAAACCGAAAATAGCTTCTTAAGTAAATCACAAAAGACCCAGTTCCTATCATTATTCTTATCTCCTCATGTGGTCTGTGAGAGAGTCCAAACGTGTGAGTTTTGCATCACATTTCGGACACTCGTGAGATCCTGAAAATGCACATTTTCATGGCAACTGAGCCCAGAACGATGTGTGTAACTGTTCCCACCTAACTCGCAAATATATCGCTGTTTGGGATGTTTGGTAATCTTTACTGTGGATTTTGGTGCCTTTCTAGTTTTCTTTAACGAGAACACCATTCCTTTCTTGACAACGACAACACCGAATCTCTGTCTGGGAGCTCATTCAGTGTCTTGAAGGCTTCGCTCTGGTTTCCTTGCAGTAGTATTGTCTCCTCATCTGGACAACCCAGCACAATAATACTCGCTATAAAACTTATTCTAACACCATGACACTGACGAAGTCTTGTTGTTAGACTCAATATGGGACGGGTATTGGTGGCTCTTGCCACTCCCTCTCAAACTTACCTTGGAGTCGCCAACAGCTCGTTGGACGGCTCCACCTGTGGTGTCGCCTCACGTGGCCGACACGTCAATCTTTCCAGTACTCTGTAAGGGGGACAACTCATCAAAGAATTCTGTCACAGCCAATCTAATGCTGGGCAATCTGGACCAAAATACTTGGTCACCAACGGTTAATAGTATCAAATAATACCATAATACCAATACGGTACAAATCACCCACACTCCAAAAAGCCTACTTAGATCGGTAATGTCAACAAACCTCTAGTCAGGAAAACCCTCTATTATCGCCCAACCACGCGCGAGATAAAATGCTTGATCATGTTCGCCTAAACAATTCCTCCCACTAAAATCATATAGACTGACGTCTCTCAGTGCCAATACTACCACCTTACGCCGTTCACATTATCATCACCAACCACAGGACCTGGAAAAGACAATAAGTTTAGTACGCAAGGTCCTAGTTCTCAGCCCGCGTCCACCATCTTGGAACCAAAAGTAAACACTAGGCGGCCGCCCATGCTACCCGTTACAAAAATCACCAGCGAAACACAGTTTCTAGTTCCGGGGATGACATCAACTTCCGGAATACGACAACGTGAAGGCGAGCTGAGAAAACTGTTGACGAAGTCCTGACCAACAATCTCCTTAAAATCTACGGGTTAGTAGCCTACCTAACGTGCAAAGGACATTAAGAAGAAAGGTTGAACTCACCCGGTCTCGGAGCAGTCGGGATTGAGAGGCTGGCTCTACGAAGAGGGACGAAGGCCTGACGACGAACAAGGAAGGCAACAGATCCCATAAGAACAGTCTAAAGAGTCCTGCAATCCTGGAGTTCCTGAGAAAACGATCCGGCCGAAGCCTCTTGAGTAAATAGTATCTCTGTGGTATCCTGAGTTCTGGCTGGGAATTGATTGCAAAAATCACTAGGTGGGAATCACTCCGATAAAATTATGAAGAATCATTATGTACAAGGTAGTGCCGACGGTCTAACGGGGGGCTAAGGGCAGGCGGGCAATCACGCGGCCTAGTGCCCTGGCCCACCGACGGAGGATACGGGCGGACGGCATATAGCCGTCCACCAATTCCCTAAAATCATTGATGGTCATTAAACCGTCCGCTGCGGACCGAGTCATATGCAGGGCTTGTCCAGTGTGGATAGTCGGTACGCCGTACCAGTCGTTCGCGCGTTGTACTTCGCGACCAATCTTTGGGGCGAGCCGATTAACCCATTTTTGAAGCGACCCGTCGCTGTCGGTGAGGTTCCAGCGACGGGCGTCGAATCCGGAGGGTGTTGCCAAAATAAAGGTGGATGAAATTGGATGGGATCGTATATTCAGGAAGGCTCTGTTGAATAGTTCGGAATAAAATCTCACGGCTTCTTCGGGGCGGATAAACAGTGGAATGAACAGGTCCAGCTCCTGATCCCACGTAAGGATGTCCAGTAAGTTTGTCACTACAACTAAGATATCTTCTGGGTGAAGGACATGATGGGCGAAAGCAAAACCAGCCAACTCGGCGGTCGTTGCTTCAACGCAAGGATGAATCACACAGCTGTTGCCGGAATCCTTCAGGAGCAGGTCAGGGTAATCCTGAAGACCGGCTTCCCGGTCGGAGCAGAAGACTGCTACTCGGGCCATACTTCTTCGTGAAAAGGATAAAGTGTTGCGAGACAAAAGCAAAACCACGTCTGTCCTCTGTAAAACGACCGTCGGCACTGATTAAAATGACGTCAAAACGAGGCTAATTTGGGAAACCCCTTTTTGATCCAAAGATCCAAATTTTGAAATCGGCTAGCATGATCAAACCATCGTATAATTTCTTACAAAATCTGTGCTAAACTAAAGCTTAGGCCCCAAACCAACATAATCAAGCGACAGAATTAATTCATATCGGCCCAAAATATCAGGTCGAACCATCAAACTTGCAAATTTGTTCGAAACAGAAATTTGCCATCCGGGCGCTTCGCGCCTGGAGGAATCAAATCGAGGTCAAACCCTGGAGGGGAACTCCAGTCAAGCGTCCCGCTAAGTACACATGTACTAAGCATGACTGGTGGGCGCGCGACGCGGATGGTAATATTTACTAGACCTAACTGCATAATGTTGCTAGATTAGATGCAGGGACCTTGTATTTATTGTAAATAATGTTGTTCTGGTTGAAATTTGATTGAAATTTGACACGCATTGTATAATGAAATTCGTTCGTTCAAAATGTCCGAATTCTCTGTATTGACATATGTTGTGTTAACTTGTTCTGAAATTGGATTTGATGTGTACTTGTTACTCTTAAAAGGTTAAGACAACTTTACACTGTATATATGTTGAGTTCTGTTGACTTGTGTTACAAATCATAAATATCAGAAAATGTACATGTATGTACTAAGTCAAAAACTAACTTTGTCACCTTATGCACGGGTGTCGTAATTCTTAAGCCCCATTATGGCTGACCAACCTTAACACTTACCTTGTCATTTTATGAACGGGTTCTGCTAACTTTGAGCTTCAAGATGTGGAAATCAACTCAATGAATAATTTCACTGTGAATTTGTGTTGAAACCGGATCTACAAATCTATTGACACTGTGTTGAATGTACCACGAGAGTCAAGGCCACCCCCACATTGGTTTCTTTATGTTAGGAAACAATAATAACAAATATATCCAATCATCAAAATTGGAAACGTTATCCCATTTGATTGAAAATTTCCATTTGGTTTGAGCTATGTCGTCCACCTCCTTAAACTCAAACACCTGACCGCCGTCGAATGTACTAATGGCTTAGTACTTTTAATATATTGTCATGTTATATAATCCAACAAGGATCAGGCTTAGCAAGTCTACTTCTAGTCTACTCTTAGAAAGAAATATCTTGCGCTCCTAGCGCCACCTGTTAACCAGTATAAAAGGTGTTGCAAAGTGGGGAGCAGTTAGTTTTAGTGAGAATGTCAGCTAAGTAAGTTTAGCCAAGGAGTTATACTTGGAGTAAGTACATCGGCTCCGTGTAACAGACTGGAGTTTACCAATACCCATTACCTCGGACATAGGATTGTGATAAAGCTGAGTACTAGAATGGTCTAGAGGGTGTTGGAGCAACTCGTGTTCTAAATGTGGTTGATTGCTGATAGGAGATGGGAGGTGGACTGATGAAGACTTATACATGGTGGCTTTGACTCGGGATGAGATGTTTATTGAATAAAAACCCTTTCATATTAAGAAGCTCCCTCATCGTTCATTTCTTTTGAACTATTGGGAAGTGAACAGACAAACTTTAAACGCAGTCTGAATTACTCAGGCATTCTGGATAAACAACTCATGAAGACTTGGATATACACGAACCTTACGCAGTCTTAAATCAAACATTAACAATAGTTCAGTAAGGTATGATTACTAGCCTTTATATGGCTATATAATAGCATTTGACCCATTATTTCATCTGAAAGATTTTCCCCTCTTATTCTTTGGTATATCATTTTGTTGTTTTCATTATTTCCAAGAGTAATTACAGAAAAATGCCATTTCGGTCAAAATTATTGGAACTTAAGGATCAACAGCTTAACCTGGGAATTAATATCCAAGTTACAGGTACACTTTCTTGGGATTTTAGGCAGTTCTTGAGATTGCATCTCATTCCATTAGAAATTTAATGTAGAAAGCAATTTTTGCTGATTTTATTCAAACTGATTTCTGCTACATTTTGAAATAAGTTTCTACAATGAGAAATGACATCATGATAGTAATGTGAGCTATCCCTATCACTATTGGCCTGAGTGTCCTCTTTGCCATTTGGGCGCTTGTATACAAAATGCATGGCAGCTGTACTTTGTTGAGCACTTTGTATTACAATGGTAGATGTGTCACAATAAAACTATGTTTGAGTAAGATCTCTTTTCTCAGCCAGATAACTTGAAAATGTTTTATACAGATATACGTTTGGAACAATATGAGTCTTAAGGATTCAGGGGTTTCGGTAGTAGAACGCATAGCGTCTGGTGACATCTGGTGACTAACATTGGAACAACTACAGTCTGTGAGACCTTATGGAGACAGGCAGACTAGCGATAGGGAAGCCTGGCTCTATGGCCTATGAACATCACTTGTGCATAGGAACTTTACATCTATTGTGAATTACACTGGCATTTGTGAGGCATCCTGATATTCCACAATAAACTTACTCTCTGCAAAGTGTTGTCTGCGTTTTGGATCTGAACCCCCAACTCGTGGATTGGTTCTACCACTGACTAGCATAAAAAATGTTATGGGCTAACGATGAGACATAAACACCTAGTATTCCCCATACACAAAAACAAAGACCCTAAACAAACACTAGCGCTCAACATGACAATAAGTTATTATAAATAGGTTTTTACTAAACCTGCTGGCCTTGGCTGACCAATGCTGTTTGTATCCAAGACATAGATATTTGTTTCAACTAAATTACGTAAACAAAGGTTAAATACAATTCATGTACCCTAACTTCATATAACATCGATAGTTACAAAAGTACCATAATCTGTGTACCAACAGTATGCTATGATTCGTACCTGCCAATCTTTAGATGGAAAATATAATATATAATGAGTGTACATGTAACATTCACATCTGCGTGAACCACGCTAGCTGATACATTGCCTTATAGTACCACTACCAATCATACAGGAAATGCAATTTTAACTCAGAAGGACCTTGAGCTTATTTGTGAAGATATAGACCTTGAGCTTATTAAAAGTTTGTGAAGATATGGGTTAAACTATGTATTGCTTAACCGGGCGGCCCCAACTGTCCTCAAGCCAGCTCCACAATACATCACCCCTATAATAAGATATAATTATTTTGAATAAACCCAGTTTTGGGCAGTCCACCACCGTCCCCAAACAGGTTCCACATTGCATTACAGCTGGTCCATATGGAGCAGTTCAGGCAGCACACCACTGATGCAGAACCGACCCTTGATTTGCTTCAATGGTGTTAAGTAGATTCGGGCAGGCCGCCACTGACCCCTCTCTCTTTCCTGGTAAGACTGGATAAGTTAACTTTTAGATATGTCCCTGCCCCAAGCAGCACCTCTTCATGTGTATTTGAATGAAAATTGTAAGTAGTCCTCCTTGATACACTAGATGTGGCCTCCTCATGGTGGCCATGCCCCTGGCAGCCCTGCATTTTCATTCCGGATTGAAATTGTTCAGTTATATGTTGGCAACAGAGGACAAGAAGGAAAAATGAAAGGTGGAGAAAGGGGAGGAGGGGGGCTCAAAATTCCTAACTTTAGGTACGTTTTAGCCAAAATGATGTGTATGGGTAATTTCCTGAACTGCACAGAAGGGTGACGTGATGGAGTGAGCCCCTCTTCCTGATTCTATGGAGTTTTGTCAGATTTCACCCCATTAGAATTCATGATGGAGGCAGTGTTTACAAAGAGTTTTATTTTCCTTGCATAAAGACAGCCAAGCATTCTCTCTTATTCCTATCCGAGAGGCGCATCGCACAACGCGATGCAAAAGCGATGATGATTAAACAGGAAAGAAATGACATGATAAATGATCACGTTTGCAGTCATTTGGGGCTAAATCTACTGCTGCAAATAGGTAATTGACCAGACTATAACCTAGCACTTCTTCCTCATTTACTTATCTATTCGAGTATTTAAGTTGTGGAATTATAGGTTCCGATTCTTTTTATTTAAGCCTTAGATCCTTTTTCGTTGTGATGAAATTGATTTTTTACAGATCGTGCGTTTTATACAATCAGCCGTATTCTACAGACCGATTTTGCTGCCGATTTTGAAAATCGACGGTGGGAATAAAGGTCCAATATAGATATGCCAAATATCAAAATAAAGGTCTTATACTTCTCCTTTGAATGGTATTTAAGATGTAATTTAAGAGACGTTTTCCTCCCCAAATATGTTAGGAGTCCATGGTTAGCATTCTGTTCACATACATATAGAGAATGAAAAATAATTATGTGTTCAAAATATGAAAGTGAAGCTATATCATTCCATTTCACCTATACATTATCTATACGTATCAATAGATATATCAGGTATTCAGCTTTGATTCAACACGTATGATAAAGCTAGCCTTAGCATTGAATAAAAGCCGAGATCACAAGAAATACTAGCATACTATTAAATAATATGTGCGCCCCCCCCCCCCCCCTCTACTGTACCTTGCATACAAAATAAACAGAGGATAAAGGGGTTTTTTTGTGCATAAACTTTTATTTAGCAATCAACATCAGAGTTACCTCTGTTTTTCAGTTCATTACAAACATGAAAAATGAAAAAAGGTGAACTATATAAAGAACAATAAATAATACTAGAGGTCAATAAATATTACACAAAATATCAAATACAGTCACATGTCTAACCAATCACAATGGCTTTGAAGATAAGCACTAAGTGTTACAAATTAAGGATTACACGTTTTCTAACAGTGATATCAGCCAATGAAATAACTAGCCCCGCCTCTTGTTACACCGCAAATTACACGTGTTTTTCTTATTACCCAAACGATTAAGGTATACATCTTTGGAATAATTTACCAAAGGTTCAAGCTCTGACTGCATGTACATGTGGCGCCCTCTTGTAGGGCCATGTTGAATGACAGGTTACCTGTAGTGTCACCTCAGTCTTATCTCACCTGCACTGACCGGGAAAGGCCCTATCTTACACCTGAGGCAAACGGACATGATGACAAAGTTCACTTATCTATGTAGGGCACCACTGGCCCATTTAGCAGGAAATCATAATGGCCGGCGTGTTGGGACTGAGCTCTATTTTCTAAGGATTTTTACATGGTAAGTTTTGGAAATTACCTATCAATGTAAATGAAAGTGGTCAGGCAATAGATTATCTCATTACCTATAAGTATTGCGTGCTAATTGATTGATATCAGGGTGTATGTAATCTTTTGCGTTGTGATTATAAACAATTGAATTGGCTGTAACGTTATAAGCGTTGCGCTCCTTAGTTGTGCTTGTTATTTATCGTTAGAAATATGTTTTAAGTTGACAGTATACAGCTTAAATCCAAATGCAATGTAAACGTGGAATATACCAACTTCCATATCGAAAACTGAATCTGAGGGGAATTCATGTCAAAATCAACACTGTCTCATTAATGAGTTATATATGCATAATTCAGTAAGGCCCGCATTAGGCACCTGTATTTCAAGGCAGGTAAAATCATGTAAAACAATAACAGATTTTAATATTTGCAAACGTTCCTTTCCCGTGTAAATAACATTTTACTAATAATTACTCTCTCTCTCTCTTTTAAAAATGACATTAGAATTATGCTCTCATTTACTTGTATTTGACAACAACCAGCATAAATTATATCATATTGTTTTCTACTTTGTTCTTAATAATGTATGATAAATAACACACCGCATATATAAATGTTGATTACTATTTTGACTCTTTATATAATTCTTTACATATATATGTATGTTCCGAATTCATTGAGAATCATTTTCTACAATTATTGAATCATGCATTGGGTACCAATACAACACATACCCCCCCCCCCCCCCCCCCCCCGCCAATTTTCATTTTGTTTTGAAATGTGGCTGCTTTTCCTTTTCCATAAAAAGGTATTTTATACATTATAGTCACGTAGGCTATATATATACATACAGGCATCCCTGACAGGATCTGAGATTTATTAGCATTAGTTGTAAATATATCCTTCTTTATTATTATTGTGTATACAGAATATTGAAACTTCTCTTTAGGTCATTGAAACATGGAGAGAAAGGCAGGAAGATTGCTCAGGTCACTGGCCCTGGTAGTTCTGGCAGGACTTTTTACCAGTGTCACATCCCAAGACCCCACAGATGCACCACCCATACAGAAAGGTTTGTTATTATTCCAATATAGCATCGTTGGGTAATTCATATTCATGTTATTCAAATTGTATGTTCCAAACCAAAGTGATGTATGTTGAGTACTTATGAAAATGTTCTGCTTGAAAATTAATGGAACAATTATTGCAAAATGGTAATTAAAGGACAATCAGACCACTTCCAGATATCCAAAAGATAAAATTACTTTTTTTTTTAATCTGGTCAATTCACAATGCAAATCAAAATTACATAACAAAGATACAGTTAGAGATGAAGATTTTGTGGAAACTTTCCAAATGCTAAAAACTATAATCAACGCAAAAGCCAAATGCTTGGGGAAATCTATGGAGAAAACAGACTCCTGACCTTTCTATTCTTTTGAGGAAGTAATAGGGCTCCTTAGTCTTCTGCAAGAAACATATTTATTTTAGGGTTTTCTGAGTATCTGTATATGCCCACACTTAGTTACTATAACTATTCACCTCTATTTTGTCGTATTATCTTAATAATAAAGTTATCAGGGCCCAAGGTGATATATATTTTCAATTTCTTCAGTGGTGGCTGATTAACAAAAAAGAACACAACAAGATCTAACTAGTTGAACTCAAAGGTTTCCATGCCAACCCATTGTTTAATTTGAATTACAATCTTTTTCGGAGATAAAAATGTGAAACTTACATTCTGAAAGCTTTTAAGAAAAACCGAGTAGATCTATAATGGTGCGATTATTATCAAATATTAATGAAGCATATTTGTTGTCTCTTAATCACACTTTCTTAAAAATCTTCATATAATCCACACTATAGTTCATCACTATGTCCTGTTGGAAAAGAAAGGTTTCTACAGTCTGTGTGACACATTTAGGAAAATAGCTGGCCCGCTGTTATCCCTATCCTCCTTTCTATTTGGCACATCTTCGTTTGGAAGACACAATGTACTTGATATGATGCGTGTATCCACTAGGCACTCCTTTCAAGGAATGCCCCGGGGGGGGGGGGGGGTCAGGACAAGGTAACCCTCCAACACTTTATCTGTCCACTTCATGCCGAACTTATTCTACTTCCCTCTTTGGAAAACCCTGGATCCTCCATGTTAAAGGGATAAAGAGGTGGCTGCACAAGCGCCCCCTGGTGTGAAATTTTCAATTCCTTAAATTTTCAAAATAATTTTTTAGTCATGAGCATTGGTTAAATTAGAACTTATATCAATGTTAAAACAAATAGATGTAGCAATGAAACATCAGTTTTAAAGGTATATTGGTCTATGCCCACTAGCGCCACCTGGTTGGAAAAATACAATTTCTCAAAATTCAAAAATTGACTATCAGGCATTGGTAGGGGCCTAAGTCCACTCAGAGTATGAAACATCACTCCTCTGGATGAAAAATTAACAAGGCCAGAAAGAAATGATTTATACTTGAATGTACTGAAATTACCCAGTCGTAAATATTCAAGAGACTTTGGTTGTTTTATTTCATCGGTAACCTATATTTTTTCTGGTCTCTAAATGTTGGGAAGGTCCCAAGGCACATCTTGACCAATTTTGGTTGGGTTCTAATGGATATTGAGTCTCATAGAGACATGTAAGAGTGTCAAATTTGGTAATTCCCATAGACTTCTTTAGTTAAGGCCACTCCCTTCCTCAGGCATTTACTCAGAGATAAGCATGGTGATGTATGCTTTTTTTTGGTTTTATCATATTCTCCTTGGTCTATTTTACCCCATTAAACTTAATTGAGAGGTCTGTAATGGATTTCTATTTTTGATCAAACACCAGTCCTCTTAATCCCTTTAAGGCACTCAAAAGTCTCCCCCATACCCTTCATACCCCCATGACCCCCTCATGACCGTCATGAGCCCCTCATACCCCTCAGACCTCATTTAGAGGTGTCCCTAAGTCACAAAACATTAATTTTGTGATTTAGTGTCTTCACCAGTTAATGATTTGTTTGCTAGTTAGGGTCGTGAGATGGTGAAAAAAAACGGTGACGTACCGTAGTGCCTTAACACACCTTTACATTGCCATTTCCACCACCTCGATAATAAAACAGGTATATTTATGTTGAATAGCTCAAAATCAGGTCAGTGTAGTTTGTCAACATAATTATGAAGCATAAGTAAATGCTTTATTCTTTGTCTTTTCTGCCACAGTTCCTGTTCCCCCCATGATCATTGTGGAGCCTACAAAGTCTATGGCTTTCCGAGTAGACGAGGGTTTTGCAATGGAGTGCGTGGCGTCGGGAGAACCAGAGCCAGAGTAGGTCATCAATTGTTAACTTGTATTTGAGTTTAGATTCCAGTATGGCACGCATGCTTTGAAATTGGCTTGATGTCATTGCTTTGAACTATTGTATACATCGTAATTTCTGTTAATACGTACGCTTCTTGGTTAAATTTTATATAAGTAAAATGATCAGGGACTTTTCCAGTTATTCATATTTCACACTAGAAAACAGGTTGATCTACATTCTTATTCTTTAAGTTGACAAAATAAACAATTAGGCCCTATTGTAAATACTTCTTGCAGTCTGTAGGAACCAAGTCTCATCATTCTGTAATCTGCCTATATGATTATATACGTACTTACAGGTATAGAAGAAACTAATCATTCTTTTCGCTACAGATACAGCTGGAAGTTTAATAACGAGCCCTTTGACCCCTCTGGTCTGGACGGTCGTGTTAATATCCAACCTGGCGTAGGTACTCTGATTTTTCAAAAACCCAAGACGCGAGACGAGGGACTCTACCAATGCTTTGCTACTAATAAATACGGAGTCGCGGCATCGGTGATAGTTGTACTGCGAAAAGCAGGTAGGCCTACTCGTAGTTATAATCTGTCTCCTGTATTGAAGTTGTATTCTATTTTTGTCATAATGGTAGGAAACTATAATCACAAGGCATTGTACTTTCTTTGTAAATTCTAGTTTCTTTAATTTACGATTATGTTGTGACACATATTTTGAAGTTTCAGCCTAATTCAGTATCAGAAAGGAGTACCAGGTACAATACAGTATTACTATACACACGATTTCTCCTGTCTGACTGTTTGTTCTTTGGAGATAACTTTGGGAACGCTTTATCTTTAGATCTTCAATCATTCATAAAGAGAAACACCACTCACACCCCACAGTTGGGTGCCCCCCTGGTCCTCGTCTGCAACCCACCCCTGAGCTACCCTCCTCCTGAAATCTCGTGGACACTGATAGGAACCAGCAGTGAACCAGTCATGTTTGACGACAGAGTCAGTAAAGATCCTAAAGGTAATAACCGATATATGGTCATATATAAGCATTGGTCACCCACCAAACATGTAATTAAGTGTTGTTAAACGTGTGAAAATCCATGAGAAAGTATATGAACTGTGTTGTTCAGGTCTGAAACCATTTGTGTTATAACTATATTATTATTTATTTATGTACATGTGGTTATTGAATGTTACCGAGAAATAAGATTATCTTTATGAGTTCCAAAGACTTTGGAGAGATGATAAATAATCTTTTGATCTGCAATTACAATTATTGGAGACCTTTCTTTTATACAACTAATCATTTGAAAATGAGATGTACATGATAAGATTGCATCTTATTTAAAGCAAAACAAGATTTCCTTAATTGAAATTCTTTAATTTGTTCTCCAGGAAACCTCAATTTTGCAAATGTTATCGAAGAAGATAGACAGCCGGGGAAAGGTTACGCATGTGAAATATGGAATGGTGTCATGCGTCGGCAACAGCGAGGTAGTTTCCACAAAATCAACCCTCTGCAAGGTAAGATCAGTTTTAAGAAAATGAATTGAGTAAAATCCCACTCCTTAGTCAGCGCATAATACTTATTCACCCAGCTACATAGGCCAAGTTCACACAAAGAGGAAAGAACCTTTTGAAGTTAATCAAATCTATCCCATCATGTTGAAAAATCATGAGTTTAAAAAAGCGACGTTATAGCCATTGCAGCTAATGCAGTGTGTTGTTCCATAATTTATTATGAATTAAAAAAACAGTATGATCTATAAAGGTATATACATGAAATAACTATAGGCTATAATTTAAATATACCATTCAGCATGTGGTATTTTATAAAACATTTTAAACTATTAAAAAAATCCAAATAGTTATAAACTGTAGTGTTGAAGGCAATCTTGAATTGGTCCAGTATAGCATAAAAGAAACATGACTGGAAAGAATTTTTTAAAACGATGCGGCATATTGCATGGTTGTACTTTTAGGTGGAGTACGGAGGTACCCCCCAGTGGAAATGTACACTGACCAAACGAACCAAAGAGGCCTGCGAGGCGAGACATGGCGCGTCAAATGTATAGTCGGTGGAAAGTGAGTATAAATTATCAACTTTTGAGCCAGTCATGTCCTTCTTGTACTAGGGCTTATGTTTTAAGCAGACCCTGTCTGTATTTTCTTCAGTTGACTAGAAGGAGGAAATGTCTCCTACTGACAGGGCTTTCAGAACATTGTTTCTTCTATCAATTTGATGTGAATTGATGTTACTCAATTCAAATTCTCTTTTTGAAGAAATGCCTGCTTGAAAAATAGACAAATCAAAGATGTCAATTTCACATTGGCCCATACAAACATTATACCCAACAATTTGCCTTTTGGTTTGCAAAAGGTTATATCTTATAAATTCCAAGAATAATTATATTGACTCTATGTTCTCTTTCTCGCGGACGTCTTTAGTCCTACCCCCCGAGTTACATGGCTGAGAGATGGGGGAGAGATGATACCCAGGTACGAGGTGGAAAGTTTCGGCCAGGAGCTTGTCATTCGACACGTGCAGTACGCGGATGCCGGCAAGTTCGAGTGTGAGGGAATCAATGAAGAGGCCCAAGTTCCCTTCAGGAAGTCCTTTAAATTATCCGTTGAATGTAAGTTAGTGGTCTTTTTGTTATGGTATTTTAAAGGTCCAGGGCGGGCTTCCAACAAATGTCTATTGGTTTTCTGTGTAAACATAATTTATGTAATATTATGGAACTTCTATGTGGGTTTGAAAATGCAAATGAGGATTCCAAGATTCAGCTACTCAATTAACTAAAATCTAAAAGCATCAGTAAAACTGTCCCGAGCTATATCAGACATTCTGTACTGATGCGGGTGGTCAGCCCATGGTCAGTAGCTCACCGTCGTGTTTACATCAGTGCATGCCTTAGCTATAACTCTTTGTCAAGGTGAAGAGTACGGAGGAGTCTAGGTAATGATGTGTTTTGTATCATCATACATAAGGGCTGTTGCAGCCGGCACTCAGTCAGAGTAAAGCTGAACGTTGTTGTGAGTTAACCATCATGGAAAGGTTGTGTTCTAGAAGTTTAATCCTGGGCCCATATCTTTGTAACTAATTTGGCTGATCAGGGAAAACTTGATCAGTGTCTCACGATTAGAGATTCTGTCTATCATGTATGTACTTTACATCTGAGTACCCCTCTTTGATACTATTTTGCAATAACACTATTTATTTTGGTAAAACACAAAATTGCTGATCTTGAGACCCTAATCAAAATTCCGCTGATCAGCCATATTAGTTACAAAGATATGGGGCCTGGAGTTGGAATTGAAGTGGATAGACTGCTTAGATGGGGGGAGCGTTGGCTGAGTGTGGTTGAGTGGATTTTATCCTTAGAACTCTTTGTCATTGAGATCTTGTCATGGAAACACAATAACACAGGAGTATATACAGAACATCCTTTCATGCGAGTGTTATGTCTTACATAATACAGGAACTATTATTATGACATTGTATTGGACGACAGCGGTTGAATGAGGAGGAGACTGCGATAGGAGCTATCTATTAATCAAAGGCAAAACAATCTCTTAAAAGTAACCCTAACATTAATGGATAATTAACCTACTATAGTTCAATTCACCAAATTTGTAAATTCATATGAAGTGGCTTTCCTACAGGTTTGGGTCAAAATCATAAAGTTCCTTTTTTTCTGATTGTCTGATAGATGGGATCGATATCCTCATATATGGTCACGATAATGATAGTGTCTGCATAAGACACATCGACTGGTTCTGTAAAATGCTTAAGACAAAATTTATACATGGAGCTCTTATCGTAATGTCAACTTTATGGGGAAGTGGAAAATGATTTCCCTTCAACCTTCCCTCATAGATTCACCTTGAATGCATTTGGCAGTCACAATTAATTAGTAATCAGTGTTTTACAATGTATCTAAACAATGTATTGCCATCAGAATTTCCCAGTTCTACATAGTTATGATTTTTTTTTTTATGTATTTCAGCTGCACCTGAATGGGTGAACAAACCTGAGTCTGTCAGTGCAGCTGAAACCCAAACCGTACAGTTCAGATGTAGTGCTGAGGGCCGGCCAAGCCCCATCATTGCATGGTTTATAAACGGCAGACCAATAGCACGTGAGTTGAAAAAATGATTTACATTAAAAGACATTCAAAAATGTTTTGTGGCATTGCTGACTACTCGCTGCCAATATGTATAAAGTCTACACTGTTAAAACAAGTGTTTAGAACCTAAACATTTTCCTAAACACTTCGGTGCATCCAGTTTTGGAACACTTTATTTCCCTAAACATGTTTAGAATTATCGGTGTTTAGGGTTAAGTGTTTAGAAATGTGTGATGTTTAGCTGTTTAACCAGGAAGTGTTTAGGTCCTCAAGGTGTTTAGAATCAAAACGCTTATGCTTTTTTATGTTTAGCTGTTAAGTGTTTAGAAAACTATGAAGCATTTAGGTCTTCAAGATGTTTAGGGTTAGGTGTTAAGTTAAACAGTAATATACCGTAATATGTACAGTGTACTTTCATTCTTAAGGATGAAAACCATTTTAAATTAAAATTTTAACAATACTATACTGTAGTGTGTAAAAAAAACGTAGATCTTACATGTAAAACACTGCTATGGTACTATGCCATTCAGTTTACACCAGATGTAATGTTAACATCATTGAAAGTTTTATTTTTCCTGTAATCACACTACAGGATCATTGAGCCAATAACCACATATGGCCTTCCTTCTTGGTTTAGCCTTGCATGGATTGTTTGATTGTTGGAGGTAAAACCTTTAGGGGTATAGCTGATAAAGTTCTTGTACTAAAAAGGTGTCTACATGTTAATCCTAGGTGTTTTAAAACATTTTGTAAATGTTTTAGGGGTGTTCTGGTTGGTTGACCGTACCTAGAATAGCAGGCCAATGAAGTGATTATCTTAATGACGCTACAAAAACTTAAAAATCTAACATTTTTAATCACAAAGTTCCAAATTCCTAAGTGTATGAAAAAACTATTTTACCAGTCATGGCCAAAAATATGGAGGGCATGTGGCAAACCACTAATAGTACAACTACTTCATAGTAGTATCTTGGTAACTTCAGTAGCCGAGATTTGAACCCGGGGCCCCTCACATATGAAGCCTATGCTCTACCACTGAGCTATGGAGGCCTGTAGGTAGACACAGCCCAGCTTTGCTACTTAACTGAATAAGTAGGGGTATGAAAGTAATGACCTAATGTCTGTCTAATGTTGATCACCTGTATAGTAGTACTGATCCTACTCATTGGTGCTGACTATGCCAGTGTGCACTGCATGCAGTCCAAGTTAGCTCAGTTGGTTAGGCTTCTACCTTGAATGTAAAGAATGTGGGTTCTAATCCCAAAGTGTCCATTTTTCTTTTCCATAGTATACAATTGATATTATGTGTTTAGATTCTAAACATATCCCATTCAAAACATGGTTAGAGGTTACAAGTGTTTAGCTTTTAAACACAACTAATGATGTGTTTAGATTATAAACATAGTTAACCCAACACATGTTTAGAAGTTACTAGTGTTTAGGTTTTAAACAGATATGGTTTAATGTATTTAGATTATAAACATGTTTATGCCCTTTACACATTTAAATTCTAAACACCATTTTAACAGTGTATTATTGATTATAGAAAGAGGACTTCCATTGAGTGTACATGTACGCCCATTTTAACGCCCCCCTTGATTTATTTTTATTCAATGGAAGGATCCTGACCTTCTATAAGGCCTTCTACCATCCAACTTTTCATTATAGTTTAAGATTCCAGTTCCTGAATATTAGACTGGACAGAAAATCAAAAATTGATTCTCTTCACAGAGGCCGAAAAGGATCCTCGAATGAAAGTGGAAGGTGGACTTATTACATTCAGCAATCTCACCATCAATGATCCCATGGTATTTCAATGCAACGCATCTAACCGCAACGGTTACATCTTTACGAATGCATATCTGAATGTACAAGGTAGGTGTAGCAGTGTTTATTATAATATTGATTCATATCAACTGGAAATTATGTAACATTGTCATTCAATGTCATACTTCAAACTCTCAGTCATTAAGTGAAGGTGAAGCTACCAAGCGTGATAACACTTTCAGTTCAGTAAACAAAACCGACATTTTTTCGGATATTGCTTTTGTTTCCATCTTAAATTGACGTCATTCAAGATGTACAGACCATTTTATAACCTATCTGGACAACAGTAGTGTTATGAAACGCTAGGCAAACGGATGTTTCAAAACTTCCGCCAATCAGTTCATGTTTCTTTTGAAAATACGCTCCTAGTATTAAACAAAATTGTATATAAAAAAAAGTATAGTTATTACCTTTATAAATAGCTATCTTTTAAGTTGAAGAAATTAGATATCCTTTTCTCCTCCGTTTTCAGCGCAGCCCCCCGTGATAACTAACCCACCTACGGAGATGAAGGTGGCGGAGGGTCAGAAGGTGGTTTTCACGTGTACCGTGTTCGGCTCGCCCAAACCCCTCGTCGTCTGGAGTAAAGGCAATGAGCAGCTCACCGGCGGCAACTTTAAAGTGCTCGATGACGGTAGCCTACAGATAGAGGTGAGTAGTTTAGGGGCGGAGGTCCTTGGGGTCCTGACCCCACCCCCCTTTTGGTTGGCACTCATAACTTGACAAACAGAAAAGACAAGGTATTAGTATTTAGCCTATATATGCCAGAGATGTGAGATAATTACTACATGATTTGTCATCATTGCTAAGAATTATTGATCTTATTTCAGCAATTAGATTATTGATTTCTCTTTCTCTTTGAACTTACCACTTACTATCCATTCCTTCGCGTCTTTCAGAAAGTGTCTTTGGTTGATGCAGGGGAGTACACTTGTACAGCAACGAATAAATTTGATACGACCAGTTCCAGTGGCACGTTAAAGGTTAGACGTAAGTACAATACAACTTGACAATCGTTTGAATAAGATATTCAAGGGAGCCAATGTGATTTTTCTATTGATAATATCAATAGAAAAATCACATTCAAAATATTATTTTGAAAATAAAATTGTCACCTATTCAGCGATGAACCTCAAGGAGAGCCCAAGAAGGGCGATTCTAGGTTATTTGCAATCATCCTTGAGGTTTTTAAAAAAATTGCTGCTAGATCGCTATAAATATCATCATAAATTATACTTTATATCAACATGTCATTTTAACCAAAATTTGTATTCATGTTTACCATGTAGGTCGAACACGCATACAGACAGGACCGATGGATGTAATGGTTAATGAGAACACAGAGGTCAAGTTCACGTGTACGGCAACTACAGATGCTGAGGAAATCAACAATTTACAGATTATATGGAAGAGGAATGGTCAGGAAATCGACTTTAAGTAAGAACTCTTTAAACAGCTTTTTGAATGGCAAAGTTATTGGTATAAGTTCAATTTGTGCAAAGCATATAACACAGGTATTCAATATTGCTAAAGTTGTTTCTTCCTGTCTACAGAGTGGTTGACGATATTGCCCTCTACATTTCTACCTGCTTTAAAAACTGACTAAAGGTTTAATGTAACACAAGTAGGCCTATTCAATATTACTAAAGTTGTCTCTTCCTGTCCAAAGACTGGTTGACGATATTACCCTCTATATTTCTACCTGCTTTAAAAATGGACTAAAGGTTTAATGCTGATTACAGTTTTGAATTTATTTTCTCGTCTTTTGCAGGTTAGCACAACGAATGTTTAAGAATGACCTGGACAACTCCCTGACGATCTCCGGCACTATGTGCCTGGACACGGCCGCCTACTCCTGCATGGCCACAAACGGACTGGACGAGGATGAGGTTAAGGCTCAGCTCATAGTTCAAGGTGGCTAATGTTTTTATGATACGATTTTTTTAAATGAAAATCAACACTAAATGTTAGAGTACAGTAAAAGATTTTATGATAAGATGAAATACATATAAGATGTATTTGTAGAGATAATTATTTTCTATAAGAAACACTTAGGTGATAACTACTTTTATATCGCCACTTTTTACTTACATGGCACCCACTTTGCTATCAAGCATGCCATGCCATATCAGCCCAACCATTTTACGTGTCATGTAGATCGCATTGTCCCTACAGTGTGTGGAATCCTCTCCTTTTGACTTTGTACTGGCAGCACCTTGGATGTGTGACACAGAGTTGTATGTATTGCATTTACTGACAATACGAACATTTTGTATATGCTTTGCCTTGACATAATACTTCACTGAAGTAATAAAGTGAGAGTAAATACTATAATTATAAACCTCATTCTTACAGGCGTTCCTGATCCGCCTGAGAAAATACGGGTGTTGAACTGTACGGAAAACGCCAGGGAACCAACAGCCACAATAGAGTGGCAACCAGCCAATGAGAACTATGCTCCCATCCTTAATTTCATCATTCAATACAACACCACTTTTGCCCCTGATCAGTGGGTGACCATTGCTGACAACATCACACAGAATGAACGATCTTATACGGTGAGTATTCAGTGGCGGATGTAGGGGGCGTGGGGGGTGCCCCCTATTTTTGGACAAATATATATTAATTTCTTTAATGTCAAATTTTCGGCCCAAGAGGGGCCGCCGGAAAACCTTAAGTGAGGGCGCCCCCTACCCACACACCCCTCTGGTATCACAGGTGTCTTCTTTTTTTTTTATCCGAAATGCAGTATGTAAAGGCACAAATGCATAATTATGAGCAATATCCTCCACAGGGCCACCCCCATCCTGACCTTTGGTACCTTTCCTGACCTCAAAGACCTGTGTTGGATTAGTGACCAGAACTCCCCAAAAACCAGCAAACGATGTCTATCCTGAACACAATGCTTTCCTTAATATAATTATTCAATTAACTATTAGCATTGCATATAATGTCTACATCCTTATTTCCCTCAGATGAATCTGTCTCCCTATGCGAACTACACTTTCCGGGTGCTGGCCCGAAATAAGATCGGTTTGAGCTACCCGGGAATGGTGTCAAAACCGCCATGCCGCACCGAACCGCGACTCCCCACCAAGAACCCTGACAACGTGATTGGCGAGGGTGACGAACCCAACAACCTTGTCATCTTCTGGACGGTAATACTAGTTAAACTTATAAAACCTTGATTTCCAAGATATAAAAAATAATTTTCAACTGACTTAAGATTGTGTTATACGTTATATCCTTTTAACAAGAGAAATTGTTGTGATTTTATTATCATTTTGCCAAAAGATTGTCTCTTGTGGAATTCTGAGTTGAACATAAATACCGTAGTGCCCTACTAGATGGACACCTAGCTATTATGTGACCACACCTTAATTATGGTTGGTTGGATGAACAATTAGCCTACTCAGCAAATTTTTTTTATCATGTTTTGATATGAAATATGAACACAGTAAAATCTCAACAAAATTCTCATAAGATACAGTTATTACTATTTAAATATCAGCCACTCATGTTTATATATGCCCGTGCACCTTTTTCCAGCCCGTCGCACCAATTGACCGAAATGGGGATAAGTTCCTCTACATCGTCAGGTGGAAGCGGCTGGACCGGGAGAATGCCGTGGAGGAGATAGACAGGATCGAGGGGGGCGCATACTACCACCACCTGGTGAACACTGTCTACGACAAACCCTACATCCCCTTTGAGATTATGGTCCAATCCCAGAACTCTGTGGGTGCAGGTCCCAACCCAACCCCTACGATCGGTTATTCAGGAGAGGATAGTAAGTAAATTGCACTTTGTGTTGGTAATTTTTGTGATATTTCCCAAGAACATGATATTCTTAGAAAAGTGGAATAAAAAAAGAGAGTAAACTGACATGTTTTTAATATATGATATTAATGATCAATAATCCCTTACATATTGCAGTCACCAGTCGGATTGCTGATTTCTCTAATTCACAAGCTTTGCTGACATATAATTATACTGATGACAATGCCCAAATGTCAATATATCAATCAGGAAATGTTTGATATAAATAACTATTGCGGTGGCAAAAGAAACCCTTAAAATCCATTTTAACTATTTTTTTCTCAACCTATTCAGCACCTCTCATCACAGTGGGAGAAGTCCGAATAGTTCCTGACTCGTTGAAAGGAACCCAGGTCGAGTTTGAATGGGACCCTATTGTAGCAACTCCTGCATCAATCCGGGGCTTTTTCAGGGGTTACAGGGTAAGTGATAATTATGATGTTACAAAAATGAAATTGTTACAAATGATACAGGCATGTTACAGAATCTTGCATTGCTTCGTTAGAGGTAGAACACAGCAAAGAAGTATAAATGCAGCCTTTCTTGTTGGTTATTTGCACAATTCCTTTTTATCTTATTTAACATCAATCGTTCACCTTCCCCGTATAAATTCCATTGATACGGCTAACGCGCTTCAACTACATCCATGTATGTGTATGTTAATGCTGCTGAATGGACATGCTCATCCCAGGCTAGTTGTCCCGTGAGAGCCTCATGAGGCTAGTGAATACACGTACAGGAATACCACAACATGGCTGCCCCGAGGCGGATTACCGAGCCTGGTATTTCTGAGTTTTCTGAGACCAGACGGTTCTGCATAATGATTTTTCTTACGACCCAAAGAAGATCAGTAACTTTATGTCAATAATTCGACTGCATGGGCCCAAAAAACGAGTGTGACCTATCTCACGCCCAGTCCTTCACACACCTATTTCTTACGAAA
Source organism: Lepidonotus clava (assembly GCA_936440205.1). NCBI lineage: Eukaryota > Metazoa > Annelida > Polychaeta > Phyllodocida > Polynoidae > Lepidonotus > Lepidonotus clava. The sequence goes on along the minus strand of OW387133.1, from coordinate 38,778,803 downwards.
TTGTGAGTAGTATAAACAAAGTGATGTTTGTTTCAGGTTGAGTATGAGGTGGAGGGTGGCGGCTCGGACAGTTACCGGGAGGTGGACCATATCGTCAACAAGCCGTCCACCTACCCGAGGCCCCGTCCCAGGAGGTCCGCGGCCCTGTTCGCGGAGACAACCACTCCTATCCCCATGGTAAGGGTACTGCTGACCAACCTCCGACCCGCGTCCAAGATCATTTACCGGGTGCGCATCCTGACCAAGTACTACGCTGGAAAGGCCACCGATGACCTCTACCTAAACACGCCAGAAGGGGGTGAGTGGGGCTGTTTGTCACAAGGGTAGTCAGAAAGACATTTGTAAAGCTGCGTCCACTTGGGGAAAACAAAAAGATAACTTCTCAAAAATTATCGTTCTTCTTTTAAGATTACATCCAATGTCAAGAAATGATGCAGGAAATGTCCTAATGAACTCGCTATCTACCAATTATTCAAATAAGTATCTCTATTTCAGAAGGAGTAAATTTTATCTGTATTCAGTAGGTAGGCTATTCGTGATAATGCTATATAATTATGATGGTTTTGTCCAAAGAGCCCGGCCCACCCCGCACGTTTGACGTGACCGGGCGCGGCCCCACCTTCTTCGACCTGCGCTGGGCACATCCCCAGCAGTCCAACGGTGTGCTGATTGGCTACAACATCTCCTACCAGACCAGTGAGTAGCTTACACACCTATAATTACCCATCCATTTGCAAAGAAGTTTATACTAGGGAATACTAGCACTTACTATTTACAATAATATTGTAAATAGTAAGTGCTATTATCATAATTCCCATATGAATTATAATAGCGGGCAAAGTAAACATGTCGTGTTTGCATGGCGGGATGCCTAGGTGTTGATAAAGCTTGCTTCATGGAATAAATATAATTGCCAATGTCTTTACCTGATCGACGTCAATTGCTATTGCAATACCTCTTCCCCCAGGAGGCACAGATAGACCTTACTATATACAAGAACCTAATTAAATTCTTCCTTAATGCATTTTTTTTAGTCACGGGCCTTAACCTTGGCCGTTTGCAGTACAGGGAGACTAACGTCAAACCCACTGTCATTACTGCTCGTCTCACTGCCCTCAAACCGGACACCAACTACCGAGTCTTCCTATCTGCCTCCACGGCCGCCGGCAAGGGCGAGCCCATCTTCCTGGACGCCCAGACTACACACGCAGGACGTAAGTCTTCATAATTATCTTACTTTACATGGATATCATTTTTATTTATGCAGTTTAGCCTTTACCAGAAGACCTCATTATAATGAAGAATTATTCTGCTGAAGTTTAAGTCAAACATTTCATTTATTTGTTTCAACTAGAGTTATATTAACTTTTAGTTACAAATTGCTTTTACGAAATTATTACACCAAGGCAGGTCCTTGCCTTAATCCTTAATATTAACCATTCTGGCAAAAGATTAGGAGAAAGGTGACCATCGGTATACTTTTGCCACATTTGATACTTGTAGGCCTAATGCAATTGCCTATTTCATGCAGCGCCAAGCCCTCCGACGTTTGACTTTGTTGGAGATGTTGGGGAAACGTTTGTGGACATCGCCTGGGTTCCGTCCAGGGGTGCCAACCCGGGCAGTGTCTTCTACGTCCAGTACAGAGCCAGAGGTCAGTTATGGACCATTCTAATAGTCCAATTATATAGTGTTTATGGATAGATATTCTTTTAAATATGCCACTTACTAGCTAAATGGATTCCATGTAGACACAGATAGATGATAAATAAGTTAAATAGACAATCCAAGTTTATGTAAAATTCTGAAACTAATATTAATATGCATACAAACTTATAGAAACGTTTGTGACCTACAAGTGAGTTACATTGCTTTCTATGTTACTGAGGTCAGGTTTAAAGGTTTTAAATTTTTTTTTTTTAAAAGAGTACCTTGAGTATTAAGACTTTTTTTTCACTTGTTCTTTATACGCACTTTCCAGTGGATTAACACATTATATTAATACAAAATAAACAAAATTTACCCATGCTTGCCCATACTACAACAGGTGAATTTGAGTGGGTCCACTCTCGGGACGAGGCGCTCAGGTTCAGTATACGGATCTCGGACCTGGACCCTGGCACCACCTACCAGATGAGGGTGGTGGCCAAGAACGGAATGGGACTGGAGTCAGCCGCCGAGTGGCAGGAGGTCATCACTGGAGGAATCGGTGAGGGCATTATAAGGACCTTTTCCCATTATCAATTTTTTTGTTTGAATTTGAATATCCTATATGTATTCCTCGTCCTATTTGAAAAATGATGTAATCTATGGATAGTACCCTTTAGGCCCATATAGATGAGGGTATACATGCCTTCACAATACTCCCCTCTGCCTGTCCCCCAGTGGCAACAACTGGGTTATCAAAGGTCCCTAGCAGACCACCGGCTGTTGTGTGTGTGGCCCTGTCTATGGGACCATGTACATTAAAGAACACCTGCCTCAGTAAAGGTGTAGGGGTATGGTCTCTATCTTCTTATAGATTAGATCATTCCATAGATACAATCATCAAGGACAGAGTTGTCAAATCTTGTTCTCGCCATGATATGACCTTAGATGTCGATACGGCATTAAACCCCAATAACCAACCAACCAACCATGCCTTCACAATCTTACTTAAGTGATAGTTATTGAAGATTAATCACATAGATAGCAGAGGTCATATAGGACAACTTGTGATTGTTGTGATTTTAAGATATCACGTATGTGTGTTCAGTTATAATATTTGATTGGTAAGCATAAAGGGTGTCAATAACAATGAGGAACACCCATATGTCTTACATACTAGGATGTCATTCATTACCCCCCTCACCATAATGTGCTGTGCTTCCGCTGTCAGGCCAAGTATTGTTTCTTCTTCATGGCAGCTTTATTCACTTCCAAGGTCAGGACAGGCAGCAAAACTGCATTCGGGGTTCAATTTCCTGCCTGTCATTCATCTTCTCAATTCATTTCAACATTTTAACTGAGTACTCTCACAGTGAATACGACCATTGCTGTCAGAAAGGCATAAAACAACCATCACTCTCAGTCACTCATTCCATTATCCCCCAATTACAAGATGGACATAAGGTGTATATTTACTAAATTGTCATCATGCAGTTTCAATTTTGATACGGAATAGCAGGCTGAATAGCTTTTTCCTTTCAATGGAATACCTTATATTTAAACAGTGCAATCAATGAGGACTAAATATGTATCATTAACGATGTAACTCCTTGCTATCATTGCAGCGCCTGGAGGTATCGACATCGGCCGGTCCTTCTGGTTTTACGGCATCTTCCTGGCCATGCTCCTCATCACCCTACTCATGGTTGGCTTTATCCTCGCCAAGCGCTCCAGGGACGCCTGGTGGGAAGAGGAGGGTAAGTGGGCACTTTTATTGAAAAAAAAGTGTGTTATATATGGACGAATAGTATTATATTGAGATATGGGACTTAATTGTGTTGATCATTGAATAGAACTCTCAAGAACAATAGAATATGGGTTGCGTTTGGCAGGGTCTCGAGATACAAATATGGAAATCATTTCCAAAAATCAATTCATCCCTGTGTTGTAGATATAGTGTTAACGGTCGCCTGATGCAATTTATCTGCTTATGGTAGTCTAACACAAAATTATGAAGGCCATGAAAAATAGACCGTCGCAGGCAAAAGAAGCACCTGGTATGTCCCATGTGCGTGGCAACCCTATACTCAAATTGGACCCTGTTGGTATTACAGAAAGAGAGCGAGAGATCCAGTTCATCAGCCAGATGGAACAGGTCAAACAGATGGAGCAGTTTCAGGCGTAAGTTTTTGGTCTTATATTCATAATTATTCTGATACACTACTGTTAGCACATTTCTTTTATTGTGCTTCAAAAACAGGCAAAACACTTCAGCTAACTGCCTATGTGCCCCTCTTTATTTCTGAAAAATGTGTTAATCTGAAATCTTTATAATGTTGAATTCAGCCAAATAGTCATAAAGGAAAAGGAAATCAAATATAGGGCGTCAAGAAAGAAACAAAAAAACGTGCGTTTGCTACCCAAGCTAACCCCCATCCCCAAAAAAGTTTCAACGTCCTAGATCCACTGCTGATTGTTATATTGTGTATTCACAAATCACATCTGTATTTATATCTCTGCTCCAGGGACAGTCAAGAGAATGTTGGACCAGGCGTCACCTATGGGGACTCAGATGAGGGCTCGGACAATGACTCTGAGGAAGAGGGTGGCTTCAGAAAGCCCGAGACGGCGATGCCCGTCACACCCGAGGAAGAGCAGGCACCGCCACTTCCAGAAAAGAAGGGCTACCCGGCGCCACTCCCACCCAAAGCTTCCAGTGGCAGACCCATGTCCACCGAGGGTGCCCAGGCCTATGCAGCCCAGCCTGTGGACCCCAACGCCTACCCAGCTGACCCCAATGCCTACCCAGCCGACCCCAATGCCTACCCAGCCGACCCCAACGCCTACCCAGCCGACCCCAACGCCTACCCTGATGGTTACGAATACCCAGAGGGTTACGACTATTCCCAATACCCAGAGGGTCAGTACTATGGCTATGGCGACGGCCAGTATTATCCAGGATATGACGACGGCTCCGGCTACCCACAAGATGGCCAGTACCCTGATTACGACCAGCAGTACGCAGCCCAGCAGTACGCAGAGCAGCAGCAGTACCCACCGTACGACGGGCCGGACGCCCCTCAGCCCAACGTACAGGGTGGCCAACTGCGCCTGGACACGGACCCCAAGACTGGTGGATCCTCTTTTATCTAAATATGACCAGCTGCTACTGTGGATGCAAAATAGTATATATCTCAGAGCTGCTCTTATCAGTGTGTTCTTATTAAGATGTAAAGGCGTTTCATGTCAGATTTAAAGACATTGACATCAGCCAATCCACATTGTGGTATATTATATAGCCTATGTTTCCATAATTGATGGTTTTGTTAGACATCAATTACACATGGTGAAATAGAAATAAAATTGGTGTTATTGTAGTCCTCTAGGAAATTATCTAGTTGCTTTGAGTGATAAAAATAATGATCGTGATGTTTTAAGATGTATCATGGTTGTAACTATTGAATTATTTGCTTGGATACAGTGTATATTGGCGCTGATGAGGTGTAAATATGTTTCGCGAACAATTGTATTTTGTAAATGAGTACTCCAGAATGATAGAAATCAGTAATCAGTATAAAAGAAATCGTGTAAATAAACAAATGAGCTTGCAATGAAGAAATATACATCATCCTATGTATTATTCAGTTTAATAACCATGTCATTTATGAGTGCAAGTTCTCTTATCGGGTATAATGATGTAGATGTACTTTCCTATCTATAAGATGGACCTTTTATAATAAACTATAAAGAAGAGCGTTGGCTCAAAGTTTGGACTTGTCTATTGTCTTTTAGGAAACGGTTCTTGTAAACTCTGTGGGCAAAGAGATCAAAGGATAGATCATGGTACGTCCATCATCCCTCCAATAGACGACATCTCGTTTTTAACAGCCACTGCATGCCAATTTCCGCAAATAGTGCTTCTATCTCTGCCATTCGCTACATTAGTCCATCGACAGACAATTTAGGCTACGTATAGCGAAAAGTGTCAAGAAAAAAAGGCTAAATATCCGTCTTTTTATTGGAGAAATAATCCTGAAGCTATTTGATAGACTACCTCCCCAACTTTCACTTGCAGGATATAATATTATATCATCTTACAATCATATTTGCATCTGACTGCTTTTTATAACCAATTCATATGCATGCAATTTGATACATAAGAGACCTAAAAACCTATTTTCCCCAAAAAAAAATGATGGGAGCGAGTCAGCAATCAGACCTCTCAGTTAAGTATTGATGGACACTGTAATATATCATTCCTCTTTATCGGTATATACATCTGGCTGGACAATCAACATAGGAAATGATGAGGTTACCATTATCACATTGTGGAAAATATGCATAGTAAAAGTAAGAGAAATAATCATAGTATAGTTACTCATCCTACACCCAGCAATGTTTTATATGTGTAATATTATATTGTGCTACAAATAAATGTTTTATGAATCGACAAAAAAATTACGGAAATAAGTGAGAGAACCAAAAGAATTAAAAGCCATTCACATGATAAGGACAGGCATCTGTAGTGTGAATTGCTAACTCCTATGGATATGGATAAAGGGAAATCTAATCAAAATATATAGCATGCATTGAAGGACTCTTATAGATTAAATCAACAATGGTCAAGCTACATTAAAATGTGTATGCTTATAATTGCATATATTCACAAATGCAATGCAGGGACAATCAAATTACCTCCCCTATATTTATTAAAAAAAAAAGGTTTCCCTGGTACAATGATGCATTGAGTGAGTTAATAATTATTGATCAGTCCCCAGATATCAATAGGCTTATGCTAACCCATAGACCCATACCAATGCAAACACTTCATTCATCCAGACTACAAATATATTCTGTTCCATACCATAGGCCATACTGATATCCTTCACTTTAGCATGCAATATATTATCTAGGCAATCAGCATCAGAAGTGCTGACCTCTTTGCTTGGGCAGGATGATCAAGCAAATACAAGGCTAATATGGCATCATACACCAAAGCATCCCTGCTCCCTACTGTAAGTTCTCCTCAAACCATTTCCTATTGTAGTTATAGATAATCATTCATGGCCATTGGCTGTTATGTGGCCTCTCTGCGTTCTGCTATTTGACACAGACCTATTCAGCAGTTCGTCCCTGACTGTTGAGGAGTGTAGCAATATATGGGAGAAGTGGTGTATGTACTGCCCTAGGCTTCAGAGGACCTAACGTGAGTGCTGGGAGGCAGTATATATAAACGTCTGAATTGGCGAGTAGCATGATGAAGAGTTATTGTTTGCTTATCTTCTTCACATTACTGGTGGTAAGTTAGAATGTAATTTTATGCAGAGCTGGCCCTACTTTTGAAGTATGGTTGTAATATATTTTCTTGTACATGATTGTCATGTGCTATATTGAGACAAAACTATACAGACATGATACTATTAAGTCTCATCAACACAAATTTTCAGACGACCTTGTATTCTCAACCAGAGGTATGTATGACAAGATATACATTATTCAAAATTCAGAACTAACTCGTGGGACAGAAAAAAAATCATTCTTGTAATTCATGAGTCAAGAAGGATAACAGCAACATATTTTTCATGCAATAATCAATCTTAAGCCCACCTTTACCATTTGAATTGGACCATTACTAAAATAAACAAAACAGGTGATTCGAGCTAAGTTAGATGAAGTGGTTGAGCTATAAACAGATAAAACCACCTCAGTTCTAACAGCCTTCTCTTTACTTTCACTTTTTTATGAACCTCATATACAGAAAGATTATGAAAGAGGCATAGATATTTTATTGATCTTGTCGTTGAAACCACTTTTTCTATGTTTCTTTTTTGTACAAAATTTATATAAATTTCTCAGGTAATGTGTGATGCTGAGAATATTCCCCGCTTTAGACGGGCAGGTTGTCCAGCCAATGCTGCCCAATACCGAACCCGTGCCCAGGTCTGTCAGACCCCATTCCAGGGTCTACCCAGCAAACCAAGTAGGAGGCTCGTTTGCAGGTCAGTATACATCACATGACAGTCTCAATTTGGGTAAATATTAGCTTATATTGGATAGCTAGAGTGAAACCCCTATTCATAAGTTGACAAAAATAATAAGTCCGACGTTCAATTAAAGGAAAACTTGAACATAAATTCAGGAAGTGGTATTTTTTGTGTAATAATCTTGACATAAGTATTCTGAATATATGTCAAAAGTAAATATTTGAAAATGTTGAGGTCTAAGGGAGTTATTCAGGAAAAGAATTTATTTTTTGGAATTCCCTGAATCTTGAGCTACTCAGTACTCCCCTTGCTACGTCACAACTATTGGAATTCCCTCTAAAGTAACTTTGGGATTCTCTTATTAAAAAATGGTTGTAGATGAATATATATTCTAATTTATTATGAGTTGTACTGGGCCAAATATACATGGTTTGGGTTAGAGAGGATAACCCTTATTAGAAATTCTACATGGATGGGAATTCCCTTCTAAGGAAATATGGAATTCCCCAGGAACTCCCCTTGCTACGTCATAAATTAGGTAATTTCCCTTAAAAATGAATAAAGTTTTTTTAATGTCCCATAAGTGTGTATAAACTAAATATTTTCCTTCCATTTTGCTCACATTGATAGTACAAGTTGTAAATTAGATGCTGAATTAAATTCATTGAAAAATAGCTATGCTGCAGTTATGTACAAGGTTTCCTTTGATATAAAAAAAATGCAGTTTACAGCCAATCTAGTTATCGTATATATAAAACATACTTGAGGTTTAATTAGACTTTATATAAAGAACTGTGGGAATCCATGTATGTGGGCCGTGTGCAAATATCCCCAAAACTGACCAAATTTGCCTCCATTGAACATATATGCTAGAATGAGACTATTCTGGTTTCTCTTTATTTCCCTTTCTACCTATGCATTAGGAGAGCACATCAAGATGTTGATAATAGTGTAATGTAACTCTAAACTTACCCTAATTTTGTCTAGATTTATAATTTCTTATTTAGATGGATAAAGGCCAAATAATTTTGCTTAATTCCAAAAGGTCAGCATCAAAATTAATGTATATATATGCAGGTTGGCATGATACACTGAATGCAGCAATCTGATTGGCCAAATTGTACTCCACTCCATGTTACTCCACCCACATCTACAAGGTGGCAACACCAGTACAAGCCTTCTGATTGGCTGATATGCCACTTCCCTTCAGTTACCTGACTGCACATGTACAGTAGCCACCATGCAGACATCTGTCTGTGCAGTAACCACTATGTAGGCATATATGTCTGTGGAGTGCTATCCTCATGAGGATGGATCTATCATGGATTTATTTAATTAACTTAATATCATCATATTGAACAAATCTTAAAGGAAGAGTTTGTTTTCTATTACAACTATGCTTTATCATATTTGCCGAAGGCACTTGTATTCTAGTAACATAGTGCTGGTTTAAGAAATGACTAGGTTTTAGAATTTGATAGCGTTTTCACATACTGTATTCAAAATGCTCATTAAAACTTGAAGGATCAATTCTAGAGGCCAAATGTCTTATTCATATTACTAAAATTACCTCCATCTACTCTTAATTTTGATTGATGGCTCTATGATAATGAATATCCGCCTGTTCATAATCAATACTGTGTCTCTTTGTAGGGCCTTCAAACAAGCTGAACCCTGTATGAAACGTCTGCACTCTGAGTGCTCTAGTCTGAGACCCTTCGTCAATACATTTGAGTATCAAATGCGAAAGGAACTGCGCAGCATATGCTAATGTACCTCATGCATTTCATGGAGCAATGACCAAATCGTGCTATGATGGCAAAGTCTTGCTCCACTCCATACATATTTTTGTATAAATACTTGCCGTTGTGAAAATTAAAGAAATATAGAAAATCACTGAATACCTTCCATTTCATAATATCTCCCATAGTCGAAATCAGTGTTGATCTCACTGATGACTCAACAACAACAAAAATTGAATATGATGCTTTTATTAATAATGCGAGCCATGAGTATTTACAAATTGGCGTCATAAATCGTGGCTGAAAAAATATACGTAATAATACAATATCATGTGTAATATTCGGCTTTTTGAGAAATAGGATTACTAAATGTCTGCACTTTGTATCGGACTGTTCACAAAATCTGAATAAAAGTTACTGGCACTCAATATTGGTAGTAACCTAGGTATACATCGTTTAGTGTCAAGGACATCTAATTGGTCAGCGGTACAGGTATATCAGTATCCGTTATTCAAAGTACTGTTTTATGCATAGCAGACTGAAAAATAAATACTTGAATGGTTTGTTCATAATCGTTCAACTCTATTTCATATTCAGAGGTATCAACACATGTTTGGCAATATTTACAGTATTTACATTTAATCCCCGTCTCCAGTTACATACCCATGACCTTACATTAAAATCGATTAAAATATTGTGGTATTAATCAAAGGAAATATATGAGTATTATGTTTGTTTACATCTAGTCACCTTTTTTTTTTAATTTCAAGCTTCACGTAAGTACGTGTTCTTCCAGCTGTAGTTATAATAATATAGTTTAAACAATTAGACAAATAATATTAATATAGGTTAGAGAAAAGAGAATGACGCGGACAGAATGTGATTTATTGGGGTAGATTGACTATTGTATTATTTTCAAAACGTCATGTTTCCCAAATCAACATACTTGTATGACTGATGAAGAAATACTTTGGACCATTCAAGTGAGAGTTTGCAATATTGATAGATAAACAATATGAGATATATATGTATATCTGAAGCAAATAGTTATGGTTAAAAATTGTTCAATTAAGTGTAGATATACACTTGATTTTGATTGATAAGATAAACAGTGTGAGATATAGTTAAACATACAGTAAAAGGGGTCCCTATTATTACAGATTTAAAATAACAACGTTCATGATAAACAAGGTTTAAAAAATAAGTGTGTATAATGATCATTAATCTTATAACCATCGTAACAACATGTTACACCATGATGTCCCGAATATTTAACTGCTGATGTAAAGTTGCTTTCGTCTAACAGTTTGACCATTTATCTTCCACTCTGAAAGCTTCTATAGAGAGGTGATGTCTTTCTACAAAAATATATATGTACATACAATTTTATCCATCATTTCTATTTCATGAAAAATTTCCAATAGATAAGTACTCCAAGTATTCCTAGCTCTAGTGCGATGATGAAAATCAATATCACCTTGTTGGTAATCACTCTGAAAAAAAGACAAAGAAAGGTTAGTGTATATTTCCCTACAAGTCATTCAATTAACATTTTATAACTATACATATAAAGTCAGATGTAATGCAGAATTTTATTTATGTATTAGGAGGGAATCACTAGTTTCAATGTTCCCTTGCCTCATGTTACAGACTAGATGTATGGTAATAATTGTCTGGATATATTGTAATCAAATAAACAATAAAAGGATTACTTAGAAGAATCACGATTATATAAAGGTATGAACACGTAAAGTTTCACCTTCTTGCCATTCCCTTGAGTATTTTCCTGCTTCTCGATAATTCTGAATCCGTATCATGTAACTGAAAGAAACATGGTCGCCGTCATATTTATTTTGGTCATAGTTATTCATGATGACAATAGAGAATTTCAAAATCAACCTGTCTCCAATATTATAACATAATATCGTATGTGTGTTATATCATTACATGTATTCCTCTTTACAAGATTCATGTTTATCAAGCTAAAATCTACTATAGGATTACGATTCCTCTACATTATAACACCCAAACACCGTTAAATTATACTCAAAGTTCTCACGAATCTATCTCAAATATTGAAAGTCTAGAAATAAAGCGTGCATCATAATATCGAATATTATGTATTTTATTATTTTATTAAGCATATATTATATGTTTAATAAAATAATAAAATACATAATATTCGACGACAAAATACTAGTGAAACCAATTCTTATTGTTTCTTAAATCTTTTCTCTTGCGTAGAAGGTGGTGTCTTACCCGATCTCTGGTCCTAACAAGTTGTTCCCGTTGTGTACCTAGGTCGTTTATGATATTGTCGCCTATGGCATCGGTTTCAGCTGCTATGTTTTGAGAGCGTGCTACACTTTGTGACGTTCGTGTGAGGGCCTCTGACCCGGCAAGTAGCCGCGCACGCTGAGAGGAGGCCTGACTCTAGAAAAATAATTGAGATTGCAGTAATAACGTAAGGAAAAAATGGGATGCGATAATAGCGCACTCTTAATTTAATGAAATGAAAAAATGAGACATCTTAAAATCCTTAGTTTTCCATGGATGCATCGATTCAGATTTAAGGCGTGTACAATTTTCAGGGTTTTTTTCAAGTGTAGTGTATCATTTGATTGTCGAGAAATAACACCAATAAATCGTTCTCTCATTGGCATTATGGATATAAACATATAAAACTTATGAAATATGAAATAATCAAAACGGACTTACTTCGAAATCATCTTCTCGTGAAAAGCTCATGTTTTCCCGGCCTGCTGGATACCTACTGAGTTTTGCCTAAATGGAAAAAGAAAGACAATAATGATGATATAGATAGACGTATCACGCTTTCAACCATTTCATGAATATTACGCAGCACTATATCTTCGTACGTTATGAGTTCAGGAGGAGCTAATATATTATGAGGTCGTATTATGCGAGTAAGCGAAATACATATTTCAAATAAACTCCCAACTAATAGTGATACCCAACTAATAGTGATACCATCGTATAATGATTTATGTAGCATAACTCTTTTTAAGAAGGCCAGTTTAGAGATCACAAATAGATATACAGCTATAGTTGATGTTTTACATAACTCAAGAAATCTGACATTCAGATAGGTCAAAAATGTCCCAAATAAGTGAGAGAGAAAAAAAGGTAAAAGAAAAAAAAAAGGATTAGAAGCCAACTATTAAATAAAAGTATTAAATATTTATTTGGAAAGTCGGTTGTACAGACATCTTTAACGTTCTTGATTTGGATACATACCATTTGGCTTGAAATGTTCTCCATGTCAGATTTGTAAGTCCGAACTCTAGAAATCATCTGACTGCGATATGGCATCGGGGCAGTTTTCATTTCTTCTTCCATTTCTTGAACCTGGTTTTATGAAATATATTCCATTACTGTTTCCACCATTTAAGTTGTGAGTAAAGGTATTTCGTATAATTCCTTTCAAAATGCAAAATTCATCACTATATTTTTATACTTACCAATAAAGCAGCTTCTTCGAGCTTGCGCTCAATATTCCGAATAAGTTTTTTCCGCTCCTCTGCAAGTAATTAACATGATTAAACGTATTGTTCCCGGTTAAATCTTATGATTAAAATGTGTTTTTTCTGGTGCCATATATATAAGGACGTCAATGATCTCTTTTTTGACTTACAAAGTTTTCTCTCCACATTTCAGGGGAACTCCGATCACTCCAATATGTGAAAATGGTTCTAGATGTGGTTGCTACATGAGTCATTATTAGAATGGTTAAGGTTGAAGCTTAAAGTTATGGAAGGTTGGAGATGTTTTCTAACATAATAATATTGTCTTACTGACTTACCAGCATTAATTATTTAGATATCAGTGTTTAGAAAATGCAATTGAAATATCGGATTTCTTTTTACTGAGCTACTTAGCTGATTGCAGAACTATAGATCATCTACATAGACCAAATATTTAACTCTGAATTAAAAAGTGTTAAACTGTATCAAACCAAAATTCCAAAGTTTTGGTGGACAGGTTGTTTATTAGAGGATTAATTTGTGTTTTAACTCTGAATTGTGTAAATCATTGATAGTATACTGCAAAAACTAATGAGATAACCGTCGACACATGGCACTTCACTCAGTGAAGCACACTGGTTCACCCTGTTACAATCCTCGAATATGTATCATTCAATGTTTAAAAATGGAAACTTTATCAATTTATGTGTCCTTTCCAGTTAGGATGTGGAGGGAGTGTGCCAAATTATCTTGTGCCAAATTATCTTTGACTTTATGATCTTTATGATCAGTGGTGCAGTAAAGGGAGTAGGGGTGAGGCTTCTTGGAAGTTGGATGGCCGAACGTAATCCTGCGACGTTATTGGTCACGTCACGAAATTGGTGCCGCCATGGGGGGTTACAACGTAGCAAAAAAGGTCCGTCTCAGGGACGAGAACGTCCCTTTAATATACATAGAACACTCTTAATTTTGCTTGGAATTCCCTTTTATTTTATAGGCTGGCTACGCCTCTGATGACCATTCATGTTTATTAGATCTAGATCTACAGAAACCTGGGTATTACTGATCATAATTATATAATCAAATTAGGGGACTCAAAAGACTAGAAAAGTTCAGTGACCTTTTATGACAAATAGACCTAGATCTATAGGTCTACTGTCTAGACTGTTAGAAATTCTTCTTTGAGAAAAAAGAAATGGTAAAGATGTAATGTCTTAGACTACATGTGCCTAGTTATACATGATGTTCTACCCTATTGGTATTGTTTATACATGTTCAGGGCCTCTCCATGATTTAGCTTGACCTCTCCATTATTTTAGATTTACCCACTCTCAAGACATAGATCTAATAAAAGTTATATGCTGTGCGACTAACTCAATAAGAATCAACACTATTATAGTCTAGGGGTATTATCTTCATAACTAATTAGGCTAATTAGGGAAATTTTGATTGTGTCTCATAATAACAAATTCTGTCTGTCATAAATAAATTTTAGATCTACACCAAATAGACTAATCCCTCTTTGAAATTATTTTGCAAGGCGGATTTTTTTGTTTAACAATGTACCAAAATTACAATTTGATTGGGAGAAAAAAATCAGATATTCAACTTTGAGTGTAACTTTATTTAAAAAGGACCCAAAGGCAAAGATAAAGCTTGGTAGATCATGGTGATCCTACTGTGACATCTAACTTCTAGATCTAAGGTCTAAGCTCGGTTCATAACGACGTTAATGACTATTCTCAAAGTTAAATGGGAATCTATTGGTTATTTGAGATGATTAGAGATGATTAGTTGCCTCTACCGCAATCCTAAATAGAGGGAATACTTTTCAAATTTCTCTCAGGGAATGTATCTAAGTTGTTTGAGCTAAGATTTCTTGTTTGATTTCAGCCAGAGCCACCTGTTGAGGGAATGAAAACTAGACCATTGTGAGTGAGAATTTACTTAGCATACTTACCACCTACAAGTTTTGGAATTTGGTCCGTAATCTTCTTATTCAAGTCGTTGTATAGTGTACGGAAGTCATCTTCTCGCGCCTCAAACGTTTCGGAAGACATCTTTGAGGTTGTTCAAGCCGAAATTTAGGATATCTTGATTGCCTATCACCTGATCCACTAAGGAAATACACGACGCCCTCTAGCGGGAATTGCTCCAAATGTAATTCGCTGGTTTTTCGCGGGAAAAAAAGACTCCGAACATTACGCTTGCCAGCAATCAGCTTCATCAAATTGACCAATCAAATGTAGTGTTATGATGCTCGGCCTAACCCGCAGAACGTTGTCTCCTGTGATATTATTGGTCAGTTCAGTCCTGTATGGCGGCGACAACACGATCCATGATGATCCTAACGTGATATAATGTCGAATTTATTTGAGGCCTTTCTCGGATTAGGCCAGAAAACTGGCGGGGAGGTAAGTAGCTTTTACTAGTAGATATAAGTATTGGTTGTTACCATTGTAAGGTATCTGTATAGCGTCAATGAAGCTACTGATCTTGCTTCATAAAACTGCACTTCGCAAGTGCAAACAAGTGTTTTCCTACCACCACGTCTAACGAGATGTTGTAAGCACTGACTTAGTTTGCACGCTACGCCTCGAAATTACATGTGGGCAAAAGAATTTAAAGGTGTGCATCCTTATTAGAAAAAAGTCTACCCAAATTGAAAAAAATGCTCTGAAGACCATCGAGTTGAATAGATAGATGGCCACGCTCAGCTTCAGACGCTACCTCGGCCTCGGGCTCGGTCCTCGGGCTCAGGAGCAGACTCACTCAAATCAAGAGTCCGACTCAGTAGAGTTTCTTGGACCAGTGGGGGCGATCTGGACCCTGGCTAGTTCCTTATTTTCTTACCATTATGACGCATTGTATTACTTAGGTTATACATAACTAGTGTTTTGTAGTGTTGTTATGAACATCCAACTCGACGACAGACAATTTAAATTGACACTTGACGTTTATTATAAATTAGGCTATAATCAACATGTTTCGAGTGGTTAGACTCTTCATCAGGATAACTAGTGTTTGTATGCAAGATTCTACCAAACACCACAAACAAGTATTTAGATGTTTAACGTTAGTTTGCATAAAGGGATGAACACCATATTGCCATATATGATTTTGCATCGATTGTATTAAACTTAAAGTAGACCTAGATGTATTTTGTTTTCAGGTTTCCTGGATTTACTTCAAATTTAGTTCAAGTGCCATATTTGATTCATCATAAATACAAAATTGTCTATTGTTGATTCTCCAACCCTGAGTTTAAAAGAAATGTTTTACTGTGGCACTCGAAATCACAACAACTCTCCCCTACCACTACGTTAGTAAGTAATCTAGATCTACTAGAGTCTCCCTACCTTCCATGACGAGCCCATTCCCAGCCTCCCCAGGCAAAGTCAAGTAACACTTACATCACTCTCGGTAATTTAATCGAGTGCTCCCAGCTTTAATCCCTGAACCATGTAAAGCACATTGCATGATTATTACAATTCTAGGTAGATTTTAGCTCAGAACTAAAATCAGTGTAATTACAAAAGTTATAGTAGATATTACTATTTTGGTCATTGACAGTTGGATATACGAGTATAAATATGTAATTCTTTTATAATTAATGTAAATAAGGGGCCTTCCATTAAGTGTCCGCCACGCAAAAATTTCTGACCAAACTTTAAAAAATCATAAATATTTAATTATGATGGCAGGAAAAATCTGGAAAAATATTTAATGTCAAGATTATTTCCTCATCTACTCTCTTGTAAATTTTGAAAAATGTCCTTTCATTTAATGCATTTTGACAAGTGTAAATAGTCTTGCTTCTAGCCACCTTGACCCTTGTGTCCCCGGATAATGGTGACCTCCATGGGGAAACCCACGCACGCCCTTATAGGAACCAATGTTCGAAATTAACTTTATAATTCATGCGCCTGCCGGGTGCATATATGCTAAATGTATGCACCCGGCGGGACCTTTTCCATGCACTCCCCTGATATATAGACATGATGGACACCCGAAAAAAAGGTGCACCCGGCCGCAGAAATGTGTGCGCCGGGCGCACCCTTAATTTCTAACACTGGGAACGTACGCACACTTTCAAACATATCAGACCCCTCCCTCCATGATGCTTGCATATTTAATGTAAGGCCCCTAATATACTTTGGGTGGTGACAATCGTGTAGAAAAAAAAAGAGTATAACAGGGGTCGAAATAAAGTCCAGGTATTCAGGGGCCAGTCGGGCCCCTTACAGTACAAGGCTGGGAGCCCGAGCCACTTTTGAAGTAGCCATAATATTCTTTTTCTGTCAAGAAATTGGTTTTTCTAGGGGCCAGTCGGGCCCCTTGATATGACAGTCTGGGGGCCCTACAGATTTTCTAGGGGCCTCGGGCCCCCGGGCCCGTGCTATTTCGACCCCTGTATAAGGACATTTCCAGTACATTAAGGGTATAAGAAACTTGTCTAGCTTTTTCAGTTTTGTTTTTTTAATTAGCCTGCACTGGCATCCCTACATTTCCTAGAACGAACCTACCTGTCTCGTTAATTATTGGGTGGTATCTGAAACTGAAATTGTGTTACCGTGACTGAGTGCCAAGAGCATCCATTTCTCTTTCTTTTTTTTTATTCAACCATACTCAATTACATGAATTGATCTTCCGTATACGTGAAATTTTAACATATCAATATATACATTATATGAGCAAATGAAAAATAGTTGCCAAATTCCTAGTAGCTGATATCAGCATCCAGGGTTCTGACAGATGATAACAATCAAGCATACATTTTCGAGTGCAGGTTTTAACTAATGGAAATAATTGCTGGTATGGCAGTTCTATAGAAAACTGTCAATAAATATTAGGTTGTTAGTGGGACGTTTAACAACTGTTCTTATAAGACCTTTAAGAAAAATTGTAAGCCAATCTAGATATTTTTGATTGCCATCCCAAAGGCATCCTTCAAGTTTAATAATTGAGTGTTACGTGGCAGAGTTAAAGGCACCTATAAAATAAGGTGAGTTTTCATAAGAGTGACAGTTGACAACATCTGTCCTGAAAACAATTTTATGAGCTTGACGAGTATCACATCTAGCTTCAAGTAATAATTTATTATCATCCCTATATTGATACAAAAATCTTTAGTTACTGCACTTTACGTCTAGTCTCAAGAAAATCAATTTTAGATATAGGATGAAAGTCATTAATAGTTATATCTTGAGGGTTCTGGATCTTCCAACATATCCTAAGGGCTCTGTTCTGTAAGCTCTGCAGTTCTCTATCATGCCTATAACAGTAACACAACATATTCAATAATCGACACAATTGTCTGTTTACAAATCAGTAAGCAAGTCTTTGAGGTAACTATGTTATTAAGTTTTGACAAATGAAAAATTTTATGGGACATTTTTTTTAACAATATTATTCAAATGGGTTTCGAGGGTCAGACATGCATGTAACATGATATCATAGGTAACAATACCTGTTACAATCAGTAATCCTTTTGTCATGAATTATAAGTGTTACTACCGGTTAAATTGTTTACTATTGACCTGGTTCCACACAAACAGAATTTTGTTTTGTTGATATTGAGATAAATACAATTAACAGTACACCACACATATACTTTGTCATTATGTTTTTTAATGACACCTCGACTGGTTCAACATGAGCACAGCTGTACTAATACAACACAGCATATAAATTAATTTTGACATCACTATTTCTGCACACAAATACCAAGTCATTTATCAAAAATAATATTGAGCCGAGAACGGACCCTTGGGGAACACCACAGTGTAATGCAGACCTGCTAAAGATATTGTTAATCTTAGTGACTATAGTTCGATTAGCTAAGTAGCTCTTGGTCCAATTTGATAGTATAATAGAGAAACCCATGTCATCCATTTTTTCAGTAAAATGACTCCGAATGAAATTAATTTTCTTGAAGAGCAAAGCTACATTTAAGACCCCTTTCTGATAGCTATATGCCTGATAATTTGTTTATTTTGTATCATACTAATTTCAGGGTCAACCTAAGCCTCCCCAGGCCACCCCTTCAAAGCAGATTTCCTCAAGTGAAAGCGCAATAGGTCGAACTGATTCCCCTACAGTTCCACCCAGCACCCCACCAACTCCAAGACAAACAGAACATGTTGGTTCAGCACAGCAGACAAGACCAAGTCATGGCCCTCCGGCCATGTCTTCTAAAAACACCACTTCATCATCCACGGCAGCGCCCTCTCCATCGGTGTCCGCCAAGTTGGCCGCAGCTCAGGCGGGCAGTGGCGCCAAAGCCCCAGCGGCCTCCACGCCACCGGCTCCGAAGCCGGACAAGTCACAAGCTGTGGTTGAAGACAAAGTCGTGGATATTGACAATCTAAAAACTTTCACCATCCCGAAGAAGAGAAAGGCAAAGAAAGGTAAACTATGTTAAATATATTGTTTGTTGATCAACATGAGAAAATATTGTTAGCTGTTATTCAGAAAAGCCAGATTGATGCGAACTTAAATTACAAATCAGAGATGTACATTGCAAGTTACTGAACACTTATCGAATTTCTGATTTGTCCAACTCTCAAATGACAGGTTCCAAAACATTTCTTTTTGGCAAGTCCCGATACAGTTTTCGATATCTTATCGATAACATTACAATCCTCTTGAAAAGTGATGACCCATGAAAACTCTCATAGTACCCCTTTCCTGATTAATTTTACTCGATATCTTTTTGTCAATTTTTGAAAGCTATCTAGTGAGAAATAAACTCGACCAAGTATTTCCGCTCTATGTATTACCATTAGGTTAGCTATCCGTTTTCAGTGTCCAAAATTAAGGAAAATTGTAGTGCACACACCGGATGCAAAGTATTTAAAAGTGTGCACCCGGCTAGAAATTCCTGCACCTTCTCTTATGTAAGATGTGTATCTCCAAGAAAAATTGGTGCACATCCGGGTGCACAGTTGCAAAAACTATGCACCCTGCTGTAAAATCATGCACCCCGGGTGCAGGGTGCGCCCTTAATTTCGGACACTGCTTTTTTCTAACTTAACTTATAGAATATGATTGACCTATTTCAGAACTGTTTGAAAAAATATCGACGCAATCCCGGGAATATACACGAGAACTGCTGCCGCTGGTGACAAAGACATACAAAGATGTACAAGCTAGTTCCAAGCTCTACTGCTACGACTATGCAATGCTTATACACAACGGGGATCTCCTGGATGCCGTAAGTATTTGTCGTGCAATACTCAAATTGAAAGATCTATAAAGAATGTGATATATTATGATAGTATCATGATGTGTTGATTCTACAAGTGAAAAGTTAATGATGAAGTTATAGAAACTGTCTAAACCAATGCGAAGAGTAATATTGTAAGGGTCGTAATGTATTGATTTTACCAGTAAACTGTTAAATGTGAAGTTGTAGAAACTGTCTAAACCAACGCGAAGAGTTAAATAGGCGAAGGATGTTAAAAAATTTGATTTACCGACATGTTTTGCCCTTTCACAGGCCTCTTCGGGGTAATTCTACGTTTGTTATGTATTTCATCTTATAGTCGTTAAAGAACAAATATTGTGTTACTCCCTTTTTAAATTCTAGTGATAGTTAAGATTTTATTTGCATAATATTTTAGATAAATTTCCAGTATCTTCTTTGATAACTAAGGAAAGTATAATTGATGTGTCTTTTTCAGTACTTGGAGCGGAGAAAGGAGATGCGACAAGAAGGGTACTCCGACAAGGACGTCAGTGACAGCTATGGCTTCCTATGTGTGGAGAATGACGCACAAGTAAGTGGTGCCAGCTTCGTCATAAAAAAAGAGGGCAACGGGGATGATTTGGACGGGATGACACCTAAATCAGTTTTAAAAAATCCTGTGTGGCTGTGTGTTTTCTTATAAAACCGTAGTGAAATTGAATATGTGCTCCAGCAAGGAATGAAATACTGCGAGTGTTCACTTTCTTTGATTTGTCTGGTCACATCAATTTATTCGTATCAAATGCAAGCAAATTTGCTACAAGTTCATATGATTTAGAATTGAGTTTTCTTATTTCAGATGCGGAAAATCTGTGAAGAAGGTGTGACAACTGGCAATTCGCCTCTCAGTGTGTTGGGGTGTCCAAGCATGGGTAGGTTTAAGATATGATTTCTATATTTTGTTTATGATTTTGCTTTGCCTTTATTGTGTCGGGTTTGATATCAGATACTGTTAAACGATAACATAACCATCGCAAAACTTATATAAAATTGTTCCCATCAAATTTCAGGAGTTTATCTTTCCCGTCATGCAGACATCATTAAAAGTAACGGTATGTCCAGCGGCAATCAAGGAAATCTACTGGTCTTCAAATTCATGAAGGTAAGCGAATATTTATATCACGGGATCAATTTGTATTGTGTTCCGAAGGAAATATGTAATATCGAGAGAAAGGACGGAAAGCTATGTTGGAGGTTAGCAAAATACCACACATATTTTTACCATGTTTTACATTTCGTTTCCCGTCGAAGTCGGTCGATTTTCAACGTTGTCTCTTTCTTCAATTTATATCTACAAAGCATTACAATTATGTCATAACCTTAATGCAGATAACTGTATTCTAAATTTGACTTAATATTTCCAGGGAAAAGTGAAGTCAATGGTTGAGAATCGGGCTGGTCCTGCGCTGGAACCTACACCAAACTTTGATTGCCATGTCTCTAAAACTGCAAATGTCGACCTGTCTTCGGCATCTCCGACCGCATCCTTTGAATCCACTCAGGTGTGTACATAAAATATACTAATATTTTTTTCTCAAATGAAAGAAAAAAGAGATAAAATATACTAATCACTTGGAAATGCCGGTACATGTGAAAATGGCACATATTCTCCTGATAGTGAAATGGGTGTAAGTTTGTTGTAGTTTAGATTCTATAGGTTACTTCCAGAATGACTTTCAAGTGTTGATATCAACGTTATTGTCGAATTACGTACCAATCAAAGTAGAATTAGACAAAATTTGAATAGACTTTGTTTTATTAGCAAATGTATAAGGTAATGTGACACTGTTATTGCGACGCCACTTCTAATAAATTGAAGAGTGTAATGTAGACATTGTTGGAAAGAAAAGAAAATCGAGCTCATAGAATTAAGTCGCTTTTAATGATTTGATACTAAATGGTAATCTCCCTTGGATTCCCATCAGGTGTACGTCTATGAGTATGGAGACTTGGGGCCTGAGACCCGCCCCCGTCAGATTTGTCCATATGCTGTTCTGCGGTTCACCTATAGCGGGGACGGTAGAGGACCACGTCAATCAACACAGTCTCGTCAAAACCTTTCCAAGGCCAGGTATAAAGGCTTATATGCCCTATATGTATTTGTAAAGCAAAGGAAAAAATAGGTTAATTATTTTTCACTCAAATGTATTACCGCATGTAATCATATTCTGATGATATGGTTTCCTAATTACCTCTTTCTGATGCTCCTAAAGGTAGACAAGAGTCATAACGCTTATGAACATAACCGATGTAGTTTTTACCCTTTATTCCAGATGGAATAAAAGGTTTAAAATACCATCTTTTAATTATCGTTCATATTCATATGTACGCTAAATATCGATCTTCTCTCACATTGCATTCAGTTACGTAGGTACAATTGAAACGCCATAGACTAAAAAAAATATTCAAGAAATGAGTTAATGATTTAAAAACACTTAAGATTAGATGCTTATGCCACTTCCAGCCAACGGGTTCAGATGAGGTCATCCCAACCCGGCCCGGTCAAACTTAACATCTCTGGGGGCTTCATGGACGGCAAACCCTTGTCGTCTCCGACTGATTCCTTCTCCACTCCATCACCACCCGTCCGCTCCCTGCACACCCCGAAGAAAAGCACTGAGCCCAGCTTAACAATGACAGCTTTGGGCCAGACGGTGGAGGGCATGGGTTGTGTGGTGTGGGAGGGCAAGCTGCTGTCTAAAGGATCTCCCATGTGTGGAGTGGAGCTGCTCACCAGTGGACCGGCCCTCAGACCAGCATGCATGTACGTTTTTAAGCATTGTTTTACACTTTTTATTTTGGGGCACTCTGTGACTGTTTCCCTCACGTACATGTATCGTACTTGAAACTCCGATAGTTGTTTGAATGAAAAATAAAGTAAGGGGGCTAAGCTCTAGGTTTAGGTCGAAATAAGCATTCCACTATAACTTGTGCTATGGCTATTACACAAACAAAAGAGGGAAGCGAGTACATTATATATAGCAAGAAGCAAGCCAATCAATAGAACGTTGTTTTCTGGATAAATGATCTTACAAAGTGACATTCTATAACCATAGAATCCCCTAAATGTTATTAACCCAATCTTATTTTCCTTATTTTTCCAGAGGACCAGCTTTAAATATATCATCGCGCATACCTCTGTCGTTAGTGAAGACCAAGTACCTCACCAATGTTGGTGACTTGAGGAAGGATAGAGAGTTGAATGTAACCAACAAATGGTACCGATATGGTCTGCTGCGGCCGGCCAGGGAGGGTGTCTCCAAGTTCAACCAAGTCATGACCCACTTGCTCAAAAATGAATCTGTGAGTACATTTATATAAGACTACAACTCAGACGTGTTAATGATTCAGGATATCTATTTACAGGTTTTCGTGAATTTACATCTTGCCTTGAATTAAACGGAAGGTATAGCTTCCTTCGCCAAGAAAATATCGTCACTTAAAGAGACGGACAAAATTTCTTGAATTTTTTCAAGATCCATTGGCATCCCATGTAAAATTTTTGCCAGTGTATTATCATATGCCATTTTAATGGTCCTTTGTAGGATTTTAACGAGCAAGTCCACACAGTGCTCTGGACAAAATTTACGCTGGCCCATCAGACTGTGTAGGTTATTTTGAGGACTGAAGTACCAAGGACTTACGATATTACAAAATAACAACTTGAAACATGCTCAGCGTGGAGTCAACCTTTATGCATCATGACACTGATAACGAGCGTTTATAAGAAATTGAAGAAACTAGGCTAACACGTATTTCATTTTCTCCTAGGCTTTTTTGGTGAAAACAGACGATGGCACCGAAGTTATCGTCCTCACTAACTGTGATATCACACAGAAGCTTGGTAAGTAAAAACTTGTTTAAAAAACAAGAAAAAATTAGAAGACGCTTCCTTACTATGTAACCCATGACTTCAGTCCCTATTCTTGATGGAGTACATAGTCAGCACGTTCGCAGGTTATGCATTACGGTATATCTACTTGAAGCGATATATATAAATTTGAAAGCTGACACATATTATTCATATGATTGTCTATATCAGTTTTACTCTATATAATTACAGAGATGTAAGTTTTCAGGTTTTAATCTGATTTCAGATTTTTTCACATCACCTCAAAAAAAAATATTGAAACTGAATTCCTTACATGACGTTTTATAGCATTTAAAATTATTCTGAATTTTCTCTCTGGGGTTTCAGGTTTTTTCATTAACCCTGACTTGCATCCTTGGTAATATGTAGCCAGCGTCTGGGATTTCTTGATGACATAGAAAAGCAACAGTAGTTCCACTTTTACTATTTACAGGGCTCAGTGAAATGAGGCGCCATCCTCTAGTTCTTCATCTGATCTTCATATCGTCAACGTCAAGAGCTGAAAAGCTCCGCAGTAAGTGTTGATTTTTACATTGATTCAAGCTCCACAATGTAAAATGGGGTTGCACTTGAAATGTAGTACTCTGAGGTCATAGATAAATTTATATTCCAATCTAAATGGTATGAAAAGTCCTTCGTTCTTTTGTCAGCTGTACAAAGTAACATCTGATATGTCAACCTAGACCGACCAGTTTTTCCACGTTTAAAAATGTACCTTTACACTTTAACTTTACTTCTACTTTATTTGTAGGTCTCGGTGAGGTGAAGGCAGATACAGATCGTCCCACCACTCAGTCACCTCAGAGTCAGGCGGACCCAGCCTTCAAGGAGCCGCCTCAGGTGAAACGACTCACGTCTCAGTCGTCCACAGTAGACCGGCCCTACGAGAATGGCTTCCAGAAACTAGTCAGTGCTGACAGCCTACTCTACCGACACGTGCTGGTCAAGGGCTTTTACGAACAGGGCGTGCTCCAGGAGCGGGTTAACACTGAGCATGGGTGCGGTCATCTGAACACCGGCATGGCCAACATGGACCCCGCCATTGGTCAGCCGGAGTACGGGCAGGTAGGCCCCGGTCAGCAGCAGCCGGGTGGAGGGGTGACAGGACCACCCCCTGGAAGCCAGCCCCAGGGTTCTGAGTATATGACTGGTCAGTTTGGACATGATGGGGTCTTCCGAGGCCCCCCACCAGGAATGATGGGCATGCCGACTCCGGACTACTCCCCGGGTAGTATGGCGCAACAGATAGGACCTCCGGGCATGCCACCGCCCCTGCTCTCATCTCCTCAAACCTCCATTCCAGGTCAGCCCATTGGTCAGCAGGGCTTCCAGCAGGGCCAGCTTAGGAGTCCAGGGGGGATGGGGTACCCAGCCGAGCTCACTGGACACAACTTCAGCCCTGGTATGATGCCGCCCAACAGCATGCCGTACGGGCAGCAGTTTCCACCGCCGCCCCCGCAGCGCATGCCGGCCCCGTACATGGCGACTCCTCAAGGCTACCCTCCTCATGGTATGACTGGCTACAGCTCAGCTCTCGCTGGTCCAAATTTACCGAAGAGCCTCTCTGCTGGCTTGCCCCCAACACTGGGGCGTGTTCCTCCTCCCCCTCCGCCCCCGCCCCCTGCTACCTCCCTGGCGGCTACCAGTTTGACTGGCAGCCTGGGTATGACCAGTGGCAGCTCGATGACCTCTTGGCCTGCCAGCCAGGTACTAGCACCGCCCCCGCCTCCACCGCCCCGAATCCTGCCCCCGTCACCTACGATAGCAGCAGCTGGGACCAGCACCAAGCCTCGCCCGGCAGAGGGGCCTTCTACTAGCAGCACCATGGGGCGCTCTATGCGAGGTTTGGCAGCAGAAGTACCAGACGGTGAGAAGACCTCCCAGCAACTCCTGGCTGAGCTCACCGAGCGGATAGAGATGGAGAAAGCAGCGGTCAATTCGATGGCACCGAATAGAGGTGGACCGACCACATCGCCCGCTTTACGTATAGGCCTGCCAATGCCTGCACTTAGCTCAGACGATAGTAACAGTGATGAAGAAAACCATCCGTCCTCCGGAGTGTTAGAGATGACGGACGCCTTGGCTGATATCATAGTGCGCAGTGCGCCACTTGCTGCCAAGGCTGTCCGTGAGAGCTCCCGAAGAGACCCTAGACTTTATAGAAACACAGCACCAGAGCCTGAAGAAAGCAATAAAGAAAAGCAGACTCCTCCAGTCAGAAAGGACCCCCAACCCCAGCTGGTGCCCTTAGCCGAAGCTGGTCAGAGAGGGGACAAGGAAAAGAAAACAGAACTACCAACGGCTGAGGCTACGGAGGTCATTGACTCGGCACACGACATGAAAGCCCTGCTAGACGAGGTCCTGGACAAGGGCAAGATGATTGTCTCTCCGGAAAAAGAGGATCAGCGGAAGCTTGAACGCCATCGAAAGAGAGTCAAGTAAGTATCAAAGTTATACAATATGTTGATATTGGCCGGAGGAAGATATTTTAGTGAAAATTGTCTAACATCGAGCAACTTAGACCTCAACACAGCAACTTAGACCTCAAAACCAACAAAACTATTCTTTATAAACCATTTTCGTGCCATTTCGCTCACTGATATTGTAGGATTTCCTACTAATTGAAAATGGAAAAATATGAAAATTCCTATATTTTATTTCGTAAGAATTTATTTAGTTATTTCTCATATCATTTGTACGATACTACGATACGGCAAGTAAAAGATTGGGACAATATTATTATAAACTGTTTATGACTCTGCTTACCACCACAAGGGATATTGGGTGTAAATTATCAAGTTTGATGGGGTTTTTTCCTATTTTTTAATGATGCGAGAGTCGCAGTCTCAAAATAGAAAATGAGATTCACATCACTCTTTCTCGCTGGATCTGGATAAAATCAGTGAAAGTGTGCATCGTGATGCAAGATCACTGAAAGAAAAAACGTTGACCTATATTTACATGTACTCAAAGTTCATGTGTTCAACAGTCCTGTTTTATATTTTAAAACCGCTACCTTTCAGATATGCATTCACTTGATTTACTTTGCATTTGATCCATATAGTTTGATTATATGTACACTTCACATTCATAATAGAACACAAACCAGACATATCCAAATAACCGTTATTTCCATGTACGAGGTGCTTTATGCTTAGCCGATTGTACTAATGATTTAAAACAACTTTTTTTTATGGTACCTCTTTAATTAATGTTGATAAAATGCGGGATATCCTGAAAAATAATCTACCTTCTATGCAAGGCAAGCTAAGCCGCCTTCTAGAAGAAAAAAAGGTTGTTTAATTAACCAGGAAATGCGGAGTAATTTCACGCAGTTGCTATGACTACAGGGTTCTAAGGAATCAGGCCGCTATTTATATGATTTCGCTATTTATATGATATACTTTAATCTATCCTGCTTGTGATTATTTCCACTTATTGTCGACACCAAGACGGCAAGTATCACATGTACACGACCAGCACCCTTGGTTTGTTTCAGTAGTGACGAGTCGGACCCCTCCACGGTCACCCCGACAGGGTAGGTAGCATCCAGTGTGGTGTGCAGTAGGCTTTGACTTGTAGACACCCTCAATCTGTTCTTTTACAAGTGGATTGTTTCTTTGGCTCAATTTCGATTGTTTCCATTGCTGTGAATCAGCTACTGCTGTAATAGTAGGCTAGGTGCATGTGCGGAAACCGGGAGATATTGATGAAGAACCTAAAACATAATGAAGAAAAATATATAATTCGGACATAAATACAGGAAAAGAAAACAAAGAAATAGAATGAAGAAATAAAATGAAGAAAATCGTAAAAAGAAACAAAAAATGTGGCACTGTGATGTAGGTTCCCGAATCTACTAAGAATAAGATATTCGTCCTCAGCACATACAAACCCTATTAACACTCCTCCCCTTAAATAGGCCTATTCCAAGCTCTCTCCTCAGAGGAACTGACTGTAGAATGAATTGACTAATAGAATCATGATACTTCTTTTTGGATATGACTTTTCCTCTGTGTTGCGTTCCGTAATTATATTTCACGATTCCCCTTGTCTTGTCTGAGGTAGTGTGTTTCTTTGATATGGTAAAGCTATCTTTAAACTGCCTTGCTCAAGTTGCTGTTTTCTGCCACGGATTGTACCCTCTATACTCCTATATATAAGTCTGTTTAGTGGCTGCTACCTTAGGACTCATTGAACTCTTTCCGTTTCTCGACGACCAATATGACATAACACTATAGGTTAGATAGAACTTCTATAAGCCTAGAATCATTATTGTAATTATTACAGATTGAATTTTGTGTTACGATATGTACATCTTTATATATCTGACAGGGTTTAGTTTACATAGCGTTTCCCATAAATATACAACGGACTCCATCCATTTGCATGCACTGGAAATGGCACAGTTTCTTTGTGTCTTATCAAATCTACCTCATGGTAAACATCCGAATTTTTAGCGTTGAACTAACTGATTTTGTTAAACTTGATAACTTTAAGCATCCAGGGAATAATTCGGTGACTAATATTATGGTTACACAAGTAAAATAGTTTCGGTAATAGACGGTAAGGGAATTACACACCGGTAAGTTGCACAAGATTGTGTCTATATTGCATGATGCAGTTGTCTGGTATAATTCAATGTTGTGATGGGAGAAGAATTGTAATCTGTATGTCTAGAACTAACGTAGTTGTAGTTAACACCTGCACTTATTGTAACAACTGCCGTTTTTCAGTTCCATTTAAAGAAACCCGGAAAAACACACCTTGATTCATATGAACGGAACCTACACATATTGTAATGTGCTCCTCCCATGCCAATCCGTTTAAATAAGCATCAAAATTTCTTCCATTTGGAAGAAAAACAACAGATATCCAGTTGGCTAACCGTGGGATGATCTTGAAAATTGCTCTTTTAGGATGAGAAAACAAATGCAAGGCGTGAGAAAGGAGCAGTTGAAAACTTGGCTAGCCTCGCAGACTAGTCCTACTAAGTCTGTGGTGAATTTACCGTTGCCGCCTAGCACCCCACCAGCGCTGAAGACTTCTCCTAGCCTTAGTGTCCACCCTGGTCCCAAAAATGGTGAGTATATTTCCAATAAAAAGTGTCCCTTTAACCAGTTTCGTTTTGTGACCATTATGAATATAAACACTTTTTTTATTGGTCAAATTTAAGCAGCCCATAAATAGATAAGTAACTATTATTGTTTTACTTAAGCAACAAAAAAAAAACGTAGGAAAAACTATGACTTTTGTGTATGAATTGAGGAAAAACTAGCACAAGTTGAACCACCAACGATTTTTTGAAACCACACTCATATAAATTGCATTAATCCACAGGAAAGGTCCTGTAACAAGTACTTCCCATTTTCATGGTATCAACACTATCGTACGCCTCTGTTCTGCATACCCTATCTCGCTGCTGGCAGAGGCGTAACTCACTCGTCCCCCAACCTATCCTCACTGCCCCATCTCAGTTGCTTGCCTCTTTGCCTTGTTGGTATACAGATACGACGGAGCAGCAGGAGTCGCCGGCCATGCCCCTCTCGTCAAACACCGACCCCCCGCCGGCTACCAACAAGCCAGTCCAAGCAGACACTTCTCTGATACCCGTGTTGGTCACTGGTAGTGTCCAGCGGGCCCCGCCCCAACCCCCGCCGCCACAGTTGGCCCCGGCCGATCGCCCGCCGGTCTCCAGGTCTGGCCCCGGCCGGCCGGATCTCACCGTAGGTCCCAGTCCATGCCCCACGCCCTCCCTGGCCCCTGGGCCCTCCCCCGGCCGAACAGGTCCCTCCCTGGCCCCTGGGCCCTCCCCCGGCCGAACAGGTCCCTCCCTAGCCCCTGGGCCCTCCTCCGGCCGAACAGGTCCCTCAGTGGCCCCTGGGCCCTCCCCCGGCCGAACATGTCCCTCAGTGGCCCCTGGGCCCTCCTCCAGCCGAACAGGTCCCTCCCTGGCCCCTGGGCCCTCCTCCGGCCGAACAGGTCCCTCAGTGGCCCCTGGGCCCTCCTCCGGCCAAACAGGTCCCTCAATGGGCCCTGGGCCCTTCCCCGGCCGAACATGTCCCTCAGTGACCCCTGGGCCCTCCTCCGGCCGAACAGGTCCCTCAGTGGCCCCTGGGCCCTCCTCCGGCCGAACAGGTCCCTCAGTGGCCCCTGGGCCCTCCTCCGGCCGTACAGGTCCCTCAGTGGCCCCTGGGCCCTCCTCTGGCCGTACAGGTCCCTCCCCGGGCTCTGGATCCAGCCTCGCCCGACCCGGCCTCTCCCCGGGCCCTGGCGCTGGCCCCGGCTGGTCCCCAGGCCCAGAGAGTGCCCCTGACGCTAGGCCCGGCCGGTCCCCGACCACTACCCCTCACGGCCCTCTCTTACAGCCCATCACCAGCCTGGTGGGCTCGGTTCCCGACAGGTCGACGCTGGGTCATGGGAGGGAGCAGCTCCGAGCTGGTGGGAAGGGTAAGTCAGTCCCCCGGCGCGTGGCCTACCCCGCTTATTCATCGGTTTTCCTTAGTTTTGTATCTATATATGTTTATGCATGCCCACGTCATAAATTATGGTGTTTGATTTCATCCGATTTATGTCTAAGACAGATTGCACTCGGGTGTGCAACTAGTCTTAACCTTGCACCGAATGTTCCCTAATCCCGAATTAGATTTTTATGTCGTGTATATTTAGTCATTAGCTGATTGGACTATGTTGGGGATGGTTGGTATATGGTTTTACTAAATATTGTGTGGAAGTTATGAACTCCCTCTGCACGTTTCCTATTTTGCATGCCCGTGTATAAACGTAAAAGATATAGTTGAAATGTAGCATATTTATAACCACGGTGTAACCACAAAATAATCCTTTAACAAATAATTTTGCAAACATTTATAAATCATAATTACTCCGTTTAGTTAGGTTTCTAATTAAGTCGAGTTCATTCCATCTGGCCCCCCCCCCCCCCTCCCCCACTTCTTTATGTAATTGGAATAATCACGATACGGTCAATAGCAAATGTACACACAACTCTTAGCATGAAGTGCTATTCTAAAACCATCACGGACTTGGATTGTATCTCTGAGAAAGTAGTATATCAAAGGAAAAATTACAAATTATAAACAAATGAGAGTTGTGATATTTAGTACCGATATGCCACGTACTTGTTATCCCCGCATTGTCAATGAATTAGTTCTCCCTATCCCCCACCCCACAACCACCACCACCACCACCACCACCACATATACACACCATCTCCGTTCCCTCTACACTACCACCCCCTCCCCCATTGCCTTTTGCTTTGTCAATTGGCATGCCATCCAGCCGTGGTTGATTCTGAATAGTCTTACGTAATGGTCACTGCCTGCTTTGGTGATTGCCCATCATCGTGTCATAGGTCGTCAATGCACGCCAGTGGATTGGCCAGTTACAAGCATGCACTGGCCCAGGCGGTCGTGTGTAGGGTCGCAACATTAGGGCAGGCATACCCTATGCCCTAGGAGGGTCATTTCTTTACAAAGCCTTCAAACCTTTGACTGCTTCTGTTCTGTTCTGTTCTGTTCTGTTGACATCAAGAACCAAGGGATTCGGGACGAATGGATTTTACTTTGGATGACTTAGTTTTAAAACGGTGACCATGTCTAATTTTGTACTGTGCACATTCCATTTAAGACGGATATTGTAAGCTGCTAGGATAAGTTTGGTTCATACACTTTGATTAGCGGTCTACCTTTTTGATGGGCTCTATAGGGCCCACGGTGACAGTGTCATATTTGTATATATCGTATATCTTTACCCTTGTTAGTTATTTGCTTTTTAATGCTTTTTTCTTCGGCTTTTTGCGGTAGCATTATGTTTCTAACCCCCAAAAAACGTTTCATTCATTTTTTTAGATAATTGTTTATTATTATATGATTGTGTGATTATAGTATAAACTTGCATGTTAGAACTTGAAATTTCAAGAAAATGACTGAGTCACTGTCACTTGGTGCCCACATAGAACCACCCTATTCCATATCATATGTTATTTATTACACACGTAACTATGATACGGATGTTTACCCTGTTCTGTTGCAATGGGGATCCTGGGGGAAGAATAGTCAGGCTCTTCTTGCACTAACTTGAATAAGCTTGCTTTATTGGTCACTAGATATTTCTTGAATTCGCTCCTTTAAGTTGTTCTTCATCTTGGACATTTAAATTTTAAGTTGTTGAAATAGAGCTAATCCAAGAAAAGAACGGGAAGTTTAATTTTCAAGAATATCCAGAGTATTATACTCGAAACTTCAACCCCCACTTCCCCCCAGGGACACCTATTGTGAACGGATAAATGGTCTTTAATAATCACAGCTTATTGCAAGTCTTATGAGTGGCGGTTTAGTACCTATATACTGTTTCAGTGTTAAGGGGGGGGGGGGGGGGGGGAGGCGTCTCCAAACGCTCCGATGGCTTTCAAATTCAAAATGATTGTAAGGTAGGGTGTGTTGAACATAACAGACGGTTTAAGCTATGACATACATGTATGTGCACATGTTATATTACATCTCAACAGTTCCTGTAAATGACAGATTTGCAGAACAACCGAAAGACAAATTTGAAATATTCTATGTTTCAGAATAAAGTATTTTAAATAGTATATCTGGACACTAACAAAGCTAAATCACCCATCCTAATGTCCTACTCTTTTCCTTTTTTAGATTCCCTCAGTTCACCACGCTCAGAGGACAACAAAATTGGTCGTATTACCAAAATTGGTGATGTCTTTGGTGAGAATGGTGCGGCTACAGCTGAAACCAAACGAGAAAGGCCATCACCACAGCCTACTGAGAGATTCTCCAGCATCGAAGTAATTTGTAAAAAGTCTCCCCAGAAACCAGTTGTGGACGCCAAGACTGGGGGACCCAAGACCAACTTAATTTATATCCAGACTCAGGATTTTCCGCCAACGAGCGGCAGCGAGGGACACAGCAGCGACCCAAGCCAGATAACTACAACCCCTGGTAGGACCCCGCAAAGTTCTCAAACCTCTGGTCGCAGTGGTAGCGACAGGGGGCTGAGTGCTGAGAGGGGCGTGAGACTGACTGGGCAACTGCAGGCAGGGCCCGAACCAAGTCGGGGTAGTAGTGTGACTGTGACTAAACTGGCTGGCCTCGCTGAACCGCTCGACTTCGATACTGAGATCTTCGCATCAACAACAGAGACTGACTCTGGGACAGACCAAGGTGCATCTGCTGCCACCGAGCCCAAAGTCCCTAGTAGAACTGAGGGTTTAGTTTCCATGCCAGCTCTGTCGGCATTAACTGGGCCCAAGCCAGGTGCTGTAGTTGGGCCAACCAAGATAGCGCCTCCTGGGGTTGGTAAGCTGTACACTGGAGCTACTAGACCCATAGTGACCAGCCGGCCCTCGCGGCCCATGGCTGGTGGAGCAACTCGTTCCCCTGATCGAACCACTCGTGGGCCCCGGCGGCCGCTCAAGTTTCCAATCAGGAAAGGTTCAAGTGGTACATCGAAGTCTCCAGTAAAAACTGGTGAACCTACGACAAAAACTGATGAAGGTGCTGAAAAAGTAGGAACTTCGGTTGCAAGAGTATTTCCATCCTCAATAGCCGAAGACCTGGATTTTGACATGGGAGATTCCGACAACGCTGGGGCAGCCGGGCAGGCCACCCTGTCTCCAGGTGTACAAGGTGCTACAGACTCTACAGGAAAGTCACCGTCTATGGACAGAGACAGACAAGCTAGTCAGAACAACAGAATAGAAAAGGTAGATAGTGTAGACGAAAGTTTAAGGTTAAGCGATGACGCCAACACATGTGAAAGACTGAATACATTGCCAGAAAAGGGTAGTTCAAAGCTACAAAAGAAGGACATGCCCGTGGAAATTGACGATGGGGCGTCTCAGTTTAAATACCCCCATAAATCTATGAAACCAGAAGAGACGGGTTTAGATAAGAACAAGGGAACCTCTTCCTCCTCAAACAACATTCCCCAACAGCAGTCTGATGAGGCACCATCACACTCTTCCACGGCAGTGCGACCCCCAGAGAGGGTCCACAGCCCTGCCCGTCCACAGCCTAAAAAACTCGATCCCAAATGGGTAGAACGCCTGACGACCCTTGCAAATGCAATAAGCATTGAATTGGAGAGCCCGCAGTCACCGCCCCATGCACTGACCAAGGCAAATCAGGCCAACTCCGACACGGCCCTTCCTACCCCACGTTTCCTGGCCCATACGAAGGTAATGGTAGGCCAGGCTGTGGAAGACATGCGTATGCATCTCACACAGGAGCCCCTCCCGGTGCAGGCGGCCAGCAAGATGCCCAGAGTACCAGATGAGGACATCCTAGAAGCATGCTGCCTCAATACATTGCACAGGTAAAGTCGGCCCTTTTGATTTTAGGCCAAAGGATTTGGTTAAGCAGTGTCCGAAATTAAAGGCCAGCACTGTCGATGAAATTTACCAACATGTTGGTAAATTTTTCCTGCTGATTTTGTACTGTTTGCCGATATCACACTTTCAGCCACTGGTTTCATGCTTTCGGCCGCCAAAAGTGTGAAATCAGCAGCCGAAAGTGTGATATCGGAGGCCAAAACAAAGTGCGGCCTGCAGATAAAAAACATTTCCATGGTTAGGTTCAATTTGGCAGCGCAAATTTTTGGTATATGAATACAGCCTTAAGGGTGCACCCTGCACCCGGGATGTATGATTCCGAGGCTGGATGCACAATTTTGAAAAGTGTTCACCCTGATGGTGCATAATTTTCAAGCCTTTTAAACATGTTATCATAGTAATGTACACACAGAAATGCCACCGGGTACACAATTATAACACCTGTGCACCCGATGAGTGCACAAAATAAATGCTTAATTTCAGACACTGTTAAGGTAGATGTAATCTACATGTAGACTTACATCTTTTCTCTGTGTTATATTCTGGAAAAACATCAGATTTTGAGGATTTAAGATAAAGGGAGGATGTAGCTAGGGGCTAGGTCTGCACCATGTGGCGGTCTCCTGGCATGAATAAAGGAGGCATACCACTGGAAGAGGAAGAGTATGATCCTTGAGAATAAACAGGGCCATAACACTAAACTATACTGTTAAACTTTCAAATGTTAAAAGAGCAACCTACCTCTAATAGTAAATACATCTTCACAAATACAAAACCCAACCAAACTGCGTCCTGACCTATTTGCTTTTTTTCCAACATTCACCTTTCTGTACCAGTTTATTTCAGATGTGTAACCCTTTAAGTAAGAAACTGGTTTCCCCACATAGTGCTTGAAACATCGGCCTAAAAGTAAAATTAATGTATATTCGAATCTCTGCCAAGAATACTGTTGTTGAAAAGGCAGTCTTTTACATAACACAAATATTTTAACCCATAACAGTATGAGTAGCCCAACCGTCCAAGTATTGAAAGATTTACAATAGATAAAATGCAATATCAACATGATAAATAACTTTATATACATGTACTTCACCTCTAAGCAAGTGGCGGGATTCCAAGGGCGTGGAAATATGTCTTGCCTATAAAAAGGTACACGTATGTACTTTATTCTCCAAATCTGATGAAACATATATTTAGAGTCAACCTAATAGGCCTTTGCTACATGTTCCAGGTGTCCCGATAATACCATTGGAACTGACGAGGAGGATGATGATGAAAACCGAATCTTCCTTTGGTTCTACGGTCTGCATTTGTTGCCCTCAGACTTAGTTAGAGCCAGATCAGGACATAAAAACAAAGAGAATACCCCTCCAACCGCAGGTATTTTCTTTACCATGCCTCCTCTGCTCAAAAGATGTTTCGTCATACGTTTATTTTTCATATAGAATCCTATTTTATGATTGTACATTTCATTGATATCATCATATATTACATGGCTATAAGTATTATTTTTGAGCTAAAGAAAAATAGTTAGGACTTTCTATCATTTTGAAATTATTAATAATAAGTAAACTCTGAGCATAAGTACATTTAGACTAAAACATAATATGCTCCTTTTGTATATAAAAAAAAATTAATTAAAATGTCCGTAAAATGACAACCATCAAGATTTAAACTTCGATGTCATCTTGACATTAACTTATGTGTATTTTTTCTCTCTTCTATTGCTGATTTAAGAATGTATAGTTTAACATCGTTCCTTAGAATTGTGTTAGCTAGCTATGCGTTTTTTTCACGTTATATCTGTATTCATTTCAGATCCAAGTGATCAGCGATTGCCAAAGGTAATACCGCTATGTGTGTTAGGTTTACAAGATTCCGTGTGTATTCGTACTGTGTCTGTACAAAATGCTAGAGGCAAAGTGGATGTGTGTTTGTCATCAATGAAGTCACCCCACCAGATAGTTTCCGAAATTAGTGCTGTTAGGAATGTGTGTTTGAAAGAGACAATGACAGCCGCTAGCAAAGATACCCTTGACCCCAATTGCTACCCAGCAGCTTCAACTTTATCAGAAAAGTCCTACACAGCTGACATGGTAGAAAGTTCTCCTAATGTTGTGGACTCTGAGTTGTTTGAGTTGGTTCGTGCTGTAAAAGATGAGCTAAGTGTCCTGGAGGACAGTGACTCTCAAGACGAAGCCCCGTGTCTTCTACCAGCCAGCAGCACAGAAAGCCTGGTTTCTCCCCAAGTTTCGCCCAACTCCCAACTGGCCCACTCTGCAGTTGATGCTGACTCGAAAGGGTTGCCAGGAGAGAAGTTGTCAGAGGTACCAACAACTACCAAGGAAGCCCCTGAAGACAAGTCCCACCAAACTGACAAGGAGGAGCAGACTAACGAAAAATCATTAAATGAAATGTCAGAGTTGGAAAAGGAAACACCTGTGAAGAGACCAGTTTCACGTTCAAAAGAAGAAGATTCATCGAAGACAGTGAAAAGTTGCAAGGAGGAAAGGGAGGGATCTATTGAAAAGGCCAACAAAAAATCCCCAGGAATCCACAGAGAAAGGGCTATTGAAAAGCATGCAGAAAAGGCCTTCAAAGAAGCCTCTGAAAAACCTAAAGAGAATCCAGTGGAAAGGATTATTGAAACACCAAGAGAGGAGCCCATGGAAAATTCAAAAGGAAAATCTACAGAAAGGTTTATGGAAAAAGTAAGTGATACATCAGTGAATACATCGAAAGAAAACACCGATGAAAAACAGAATGTACAGTGTGAACAAGAACCTAGTAAGGCACTGATGGAGAGGTCCACTGAACAGTCAAATGAAAGAATAAAAGAGATATCAATAGGAAAATCTTCCAAAACATCTTCAGGGAGTCATTGTGATAAGTCAACCAAAAAACCTGATGACCAAAGCGGAAAGGCAAATGAAAAGACAAAGATGAGCACCAACAAAACAACAGAAAAGGCACATAAGGAAAACTCTATCCAAAAATCTGATCAAATGAAAGAAAAGAATTCTGTAAGAAAATCAGATAAAGCACCAAAAGAAACAACTATTCTAAAGCCTAACGAGGTGCCCAAAGAGAAGCCTGTAGAAAAGAAAAATGAAATTACCACCAATAAATCCAGTAAACAATCAAAGGAAACACATGATATGAGGCCCATCAAGAATTCACATGAATCAACACAAGTAAAGTCCATTGAAAAAACTAAAGAAAGCCATGTTGACAAGTCTAAAGAAACAACTTCAGAGAGGCCTGTCAAACCATCAAATAAAGTGGAGACAGAACATCCTGATCGGAAGTCAAAAGAAAGTTCTCAAAAAACGTCCAAAGCTTCACAAGAGAGAAATGAAGTCCCCAAAGAGAAGTCCAAGGTAGAAAAGTCTAAGCACAGTATGTCCAAAGAAAGCAAGCAGTCCAGAGGGAGACAAAAAGAGAAACAGAAGCCTACTGAAATGTCTGGGAAAAGATCAAAGGATGAACTGAAAAAAGAAGAGAAAGACAAAGTGCGGAGAAGTTCCAGGAAGAAACCATTCTGGTATGAAACTAAACTTAACACCCCCTATTTCCAGCCTGTAGTGAAGTTAGACAGATCTGTTGTGACCCGGTACTTTGAGGGTGAGAAAAAGCTCAGACTGAAGGAGAAATTGAAAACGATGGCTTCCAAACTGAAAAGGATAGACAAATCCAAAGAGATGAAATCTGAACAAAAAAAGCTGTCACGCAGGGAGAGGATTCACTTTCCATTGAAGTCATGCTCTCAGGAAAATGATGCAGGAGAGACGAAGAAGTCCAGTTCAGAGCATCACAAAAGGTCTGAAACATTCACAGAAGATTCCAGCAGAAGCAAGAAGCACAAGAAACACAAAAGATCCTCCTCAGATCGACCAGAATCGGGAAGAGAGCACAAAGATAAAAAGTCTAAAAAGGACCACCAACACCACCGCAAAAGACATCCAAGTGACTCTTTGGACGGTGACTCACATCTTCAGCCTCAAAGCAAAAAGAGACCACAAGAGTCGCTTTCTAAATCAGAATCCCAGTTCCCGTCATCAGGAAAAGGAGACAGAAGGTCTTCTGTTCCTGAGCCTGAAACATCAATGTCAAAAATGATGCGCTTGCTTCAGGACACTGCCAAGGAAGAGGAGAAATATACATATCGGTCACCATTGTCTGAACCACCTAAAAAGGCTCCCTCCTTATCTTCTTTCAAAATACCCAAAAGACCGCCAGCGCCTGCTGCTAAAAAGGAGGTGAATCTCCCCAGTTTTCTTTCTAAGATAAGCAAAGCCATGCCTGAAATGTTTAGTAGCCAGAGCGCTTCACCCAACGAAAGTAAGCAAATGAAGATGCAGAAGCTGATGAAGCTACTGATTGGAGTGAAGAAAATGCAGGCTGCATCAAGAGGATCCAGTTCTGGTCAGGTGCCACGCCCACCTTCAAGTGCTGCCAGTAGCCAACAACAACAGCGTGCAGCTGCTGCCAGTCGACAAGGTACATGTAGGCAAGGAATGGCCCAACGCCCACTATCAAGTGCTGCAGGCAGCCAACAGCAACAACTACAAATGGCTGCTGCCAGTCGACAAGGCACATGTGGGCAAGGAATGGCCCGACGCCCACCTTCAAGTGCTGCAGGCAGCCAACAACAACAGCAACAACAACAACAAATGGCTGCTGCCGGTCAACAAGGCACCTATGGGCAAAGAATGGTCCGACACCCACCTTCAAGTGCTGCAGGCAGCCAGCAGCAGCAACAACAACAAATGTATGCTACCAGTAGCCAACAACAACAAATGGCTGCTGCCATGAACAGTCCGAGCACAACCTTCGGTCTTAACATTCAAGCCAACCAAGTCCCTATGAACACCTGGCCATCACAAGATGGAACAGTGCCAGTGCATCCGATGAGAGAAACCATGCCAAACATGAATGTTGAGAACTCAGGGTTCAAACCGTTTCAGAGATTTGACACTTTTAGTGGTACAGGAACCATGAACACCCAGCCACCTCTATTTGAGACCCAACCACCTCTGCAGAACATGCCAAGCATGAACATTGACAACTCAGGGTTTCAACCATTCCAGAGATATGACTTTTTCAGTGACACTTGCCAATCTATGTCACAGCCTGATCTATCGAACCATTCAGCCTGGGTGTCTTCTAGCCAAGCCTTTCATAGCCAGGCCTCCACCTCCTGCTCCCAGCAGTATAGAACTGATCAGGTCAGAGTTAGTGACCCAAAATCTAGTCACTCTAGACGAGCCCAGCATGTTAGCAGTAGCCGAGGCCAGTCTGACCGTAGAACCCGAGAGGAGGTAAAGCTAGCCTTTAAGGAAGCTTGTTCAATAGAGAAGAAACAAAGTTAAACGTTTGTGATGCGCATTACAACACCCCAGTCCCACCCCAAGCATTTCCACGTCTAACATGTCCATGTCCCTAACTGGTCATTTGATTTGACCCTAACATTTGCCTGGTTCTGCTGTTTGAACTACTAATTTAGTTAAAGTAGCACCGTTGATACCAGATTTACCTCGACCCCTTGGTTGAGGTATATATATATATACGATTAATTTGTTGATATGCATGGTAGTCTACCTATGACCGAGTCAAGAAATTACCATATCTGATTATTATTATTCTATGAAATGGTTATCAGTAAGTTCAAAGCTCTGGGCTTGTCATGTAACATATTATATTCAAGTATAAGAAAAACGTTTTGAGCACGTAGAATTCATATTCAAGTAACTCTAAGCATTTGTGTTTTCCTCAACTTTGGCACATTTATACTTTTTCGGAAAAAGGAAAGCCTTATTCCGTGTACCTTTTTTGAGCAAAAGCCTGTGAGTAGTCTGTTTGTAGAAATGTATATGTCAGAGTATTTCTCTTTTCTCGTGTAATTTTTTCAAAATGACATAATTGATTGTGATTGGAGCATGTTAATTTTAAGAATAGTCCCTTAATCTTAAGGACATTTGTGTAAACGTTCAAGATTCACGAATGTAAATGTTTGCAGGGGAAATGCAAAATATTCCCGAAGTTATGATTATGAAAGTTAAAGGGTTCGGGCTACCATTGGCGAGAAAGTTGACCTACTTTGTAAACAGTAAAACAGAAAAAGTACACAGGTTGAACCAGAGGGAACAACTAAGCATGTATGCTAGTTTTATGATGTCAGAATTCCGATTTTGATTGAGGTGTGTTAAAACATCATAATCACTCACAAATGATGGCAAAGTATATCACAGAGACCAAACTGCAGCTGAAGAGAGGTCGTTAAACGACAGTACACCATAATGAACAGAAATATTTTTGCGACGAAGTTCAAATTTTCCCCAAAAAAGATCTGAAAGGGTTCGGGGAAGTAAATAAGTGGTGTTAGGTGATTGCCTATTTATATTTTTTTTCTCCTACATTGAGAAGAAGGGCTAAGTCCCACTGCCTGTGGCGGATTAATTGTTTTAAGTCGGTATCGTCGTGGTTGTAAGAAATGTCGAGTCAGAAGGGCCATCCAAACACTTGCAGTTATGTCTATTCTGTTTGCCTCAGTCGATTACTAGTCATCTTAAAGGGTTTACTAGCTCCCTCCACCGAGAACTTATAAAGTGATTATCATGTCATCTTAATTATTCTGGATTGATGAATAGTCGGGTAGATAGGACCTGCAAATATATACGTCGTGAGCACAGAACGTTTACACTTACTGCGAATACTATATTTCATGTGAAAATGTATTAAAATAAATAATAAACTTTGTTACAGGGTTCACAAAGGGGTGACAAAGATCGCTACCACCCTTACCGTCGCCCAAGACTGCCGCCAGCAACTCCCGAACTCGATGCTTTCAAACATTACAACGTCAATTTGTAAGTTCATTCACCCATCTTTAAATTAGAACTTAAGTTGTCGTGATGTGCCCGATCATTGAATCAATTCCAGGCCTGACATTACTTTCTGTAATAACTAAAATATCTTAATTGCATTCAGTCATATGTACTTAACTGATGATATTTGTATATTACAATTCTTAAAGTGAAAAAGTATACATTTGTATTAATAGTTTTCAGGGACACGCGATCAGATTAATTTAGATTTCTTTATATCCCAGACTTGTATCCCCTTTAATGTATATACCTTTGCCTCAAATCGAAGGTAAGTCACTAACTGGGGTTGTTCTTTTCATACAGGCCTCACCATGATTTGCTGCGTTGTTTGACGACCAGCTCGTACCGCGCACGGCGGCAGGTGAGCCTCCTCCGGGCCAGCGACCCCAACACACAACCCACCTTTGTGAGTCTCCACTTCCAACGCTCCGTTTGGGGAGGCCACGAGCCAGACACCGAGACAAGGGCCAAGTGAGTCCAAATTCTAGAAAGAAATACAGCAATAAGTAATTTCTTAATGTATAGGTGATGAAGAAAAATTTTAAAGTGAATATAATTGCGTACGATATTATTAAGTTAATGCAAGTTTTCCGATATATTTTTGATTTGTAGCTTGTTCGTGTAATTGTTTCTAGGCTAATGCTTAAGAAGGATTTGTGCTGAATTCCGCACTTTTTATATCGCCTAGAAAATGTTTTTCTTTCTTTCTTTCTTTCCTTCTTTCTTTCTTTCTTTTTTTTCTTTGGTGGGGGGCAAGCAATGCTTGTCTCCGCAATAATGATCCAAGTTGAATTGTGCTTTTATTGTGTCATTGCCCGTTTTAGTTTATAACTATGTTGCCTATGTTACTGATTCAGTCCGAAGTTGGAGGATCCAACCGAAGATGAAACGTTCAGTCCACAAAATATGGAAGATTTTGAAAGAAGACGAATTTTGTGCCAGGAGTTATCGTCTCTTATAGACAATTCTGGAGACCGGGGTATTCCTGGCCTTGATTTGGTAAGTGTTCTTTTGTAATTAAGTTCTCCAGATAAATGTATGAGTAGTGGATACAGCTTTCTGAATAACCGCTATTATGTTTCTTTAACGAATCATATCAGTTAAGATTTAAAGTATCCATTCTATGATACGAACCTATGCATGTACTTCTGATGGTACCGTAAAAGTAAACCAATATCACAATATCTGAATCAAGATCAAACAACTAAATGAATAGAAAAATATAATAGGTCAACCTAAAAATACTGACCGAATATAAGATATTTTCTCATAATCTTAATTACTTATCATGGTCCACTGATATTTGACTTCGATCCTTCCCAAATGATCAACTTTTCCTTTCTCGTTCGGCAGTTGGAGGGAGGTGGTGCAGGCACAGTTCCGTCTGGTAGGCACAGCTTTTCAAGAGAATCGGTGTCGTCGAGTGCAGCTGTATCCTCAAGCTTCCCTATTAGGCATGCTTTCCTTGTGATGTTGATGGCACAAGCCGAATAGATGATTAAGTTACAATCCACCCGATGGCATGGGCTCTTATCTCGTGAACCCTAATTTTGCTTATCATTTTTTAATCCGTGGCTTCCACCTGCTAGTTATAAGACATAAGATTCGAGTAGATATAAGAGATAAGGAATGTTTCTAAACTGCTATTAAAGCGTGCTTCACACCTCATTTTAGAAACAAGGATATTTTGACTTTTTGAATGAATGTGTTTCTTGTAACTTAAAAGAAATTAATAGATTTATGTTTAGTTTTGTCATTTTGAGAGTTGTAATACGATTTTGTCTTTTTTGTGAGTTCTGTAAAATCTGTGTGCCATGCCTTCGGTGGATTCGTTGAGTTGATATTTCGATTGATTTTCCTGTCCTTCCATAAGTGTTATTTCATTCTGCATGTACTTGATAGATGAAGTTCATCCAAAATACCATCTGATTAAAAGGGAAAACGTCCAGACTGATAGACCAACTCATGACACTATGATATTCATCAACATTACACTGATTGCGATGTGGTTTGGGGCTAACAGTAACATACTGAGTCTGGTGTTGTGAAGTAATTCTCTCTGCTTTTAGCCTGTATCACTCTTATTACATTATCCTCCATTTCACTCTGGGTTCTCTTTTGGTATTTTTACACTACTTAATATCTATCTGTGTGGTCAGGATTTGCTTAATCAAATGGGTGGATTCATAGAAAATAGAATGTAGTTATTCATTTACCAAATTAGAATACATAAACACC
Organism: Lepidonotus clava; assembly: GCA_936440205.1. Taxonomy (NCBI): domain Eukaryota; kingdom Metazoa; phylum Annelida; class Polychaeta; order Phyllodocida; family Polynoidae; genus Lepidonotus; species Lepidonotus clava. Next base: position 38,735,334 of record OW387133.1, on the reverse strand, counting down.
ACTGGATTGTTGTAATTGTGTATTTTACATCATTGTTTCTTACACGAAGGAGTTTGCTCTAACCACCCTTTTCCAAAAATCAAATTAGGAACAAGTAACTTGAATAACCTAAATATTATAGGGACTTTACCGAATTCATCCAGTTCAGTATTTCAAATGATTTCCTCATTTGAGCAATTATTTTATTAATTGAATTAGCATCAAACCTTTCCGCACAGATGCCCATTTATGATTATTCACACCACCGTTACACTATAGAGCATAGCTGATTTATGTTGTAATCATTTTCTTCAGTGAAAATTGGGAGGAGTACACACTAATTATAGCACTGAACGACTACATACACAATGCACAGAACAATCACTACAGACTTATGCTTTTACATCACATACTTACTTTTTAAAAGATGTAACTTTTCCTACTTTCATTGTTTATCATCGATATCCTTGGTTTTTGTTTGTTTTTTTTCCCCTAAAGTTTAGGAGTGAATGGTTTATTGTTTATTTTTCATCTTTAACTCTTAAAATCCTATTATTTCATTAGCTCCAGCTATCATTTGGAATGTGTTGTTGCATAATTTTTCAATGCCCTACGTTACTGTCCGAACTCCGTAATGCATGGTCATTGGGTATTGCATATTTCCTAGCTAGGTTATGCCATAGTAAGTATAACCCATAGGTCAATTTGAGAACTGATTTCGGTAATGCCCCGCGGCTTTTCGCTGTGTATTTGTAAAAACATACAGGACATGGCATAAGCCAACATTTTCTTTTCTCGGAGCCTACAAGTTGCTCGTTTTGACCTTTACTTTAAAGACTTTTAAGATATTTGATCTAGAAAAACGTTTTTAAAAAAACAAAGGGAAAAGGATCAAGGTATTTTGTTTTTTGTAAAATGTAATTCAACAGTTTTCAGAACTATTGTAAATCCTGTTGTTACGTTTTCATGGCTTCAATTGCAACACCTTGCAATTACGCTGGTATAAAATACAACATGAAATGATATCCGTCATTTTCAAAAGCAGTATGAAATCTTAATACTGCATTAATCTGTTAATCGTAACCCATGATAAGAATTTTGAATATTTTCGTAAGCCGTGATAATCAGCACAATTATGACCAGCACAATTATGAAACAATCTTAAGGTACATGTCCTATATATTGCACTTTCATAACACCAATATACTGACATTCCGTGTTTGTACGGACAGGGACCAAAGGAGAGAAGGCAGCTCCAGTGGACGACGCCCCAACAACCGGTAGTGACCAACAGCCAATTAGCGCAACAAGGTAGGTACATGATGCAGCGTAGAGACCTTATGGAAGTCCTCACGACTTCTTATTAGTCAGGATATGCTAGTTTTTGTATGTCTGACCAGTTGTATACGGGATTATCGTGTTTCTTGCTCTAGGTCTCCAGTTAACGTGTGATATGTGTCTAATTGTACTGGGATATGCATGTGTGTTTTCTAGATTGTTGAGAACCGATCGCAGAACGACAATCAGTTTGCTTAAATTAATGTACTAGCTCTTTGACGCTGCAGGTGATGTAACAGCCCCCTGCGGAACGTCTCATGAGTACATGTAGTCTAAAGCGTGTCATGTTTTGCAGGCTTACATATTTTCATGGGGTCAATGTAAAATTTTCCATAAGCTGATGATAGTTTATGATTGATTTAAGCCTAATGAGGGTGACAAATGAAGGGGATGGCCATTATGAAGTGATTGAGTGTCGACCATTTTGGGAAGACGGGGAATAGTAAAGTTTTTGGTTAAGGGCTAATAGAAAATGGCTAATAGAAACCGAATGTTAATGTGAGGGATGGCTAACAAGTATAGCATCTTAAGTATTGCATAGATTTATCTTTATTTCTACAGGTTTTTAATTGAAGAAAAATTGTAAAGTATCACTCAAGAGATGTTGGTGTAATTAACAGAGATGCCATTTTTCCTACTTTCGTACTGTAGGATGTCCTACTATCTGGTGATTTGGGATTGCACAACTAGTTTTTCTTACATTGCTTGAATATCTGCTTTAGAGTATTTTATGTTAGTTACAAGCTATTCAAAAACAAATTCAATGTATGGTCTCTATTCCCAAAGGTTTCCCTCCTAGTTGCTTCCGAAAAAGAGTAGGAAAAATGTTTCCTATTTCATCAGTCAGGAGCTCAGAATGGCCCAGCAATATTTATACAGACTGGCTGTCACTGCCCAGTGGTTTGTTTGTCCGGGTCTCGCTATGGTGACCAACAGGCTGTGGGGATCTAAACTTGTTCTGTAATGCTGAAAGTGATAAGTCTGATTGGCTATAAACGTTTATTTTTGAAAAATGATTCTAAAGTATACATCCTGTATTGCCCAAGATGACACGTGTCAGAAAAAAGACAAAGATCTGTCCTTTTGATACATCCATACTATTACAAAATTCTGCAACTTTGTAATCATCAACAGATATTAGATGGTTTAATATCAGCAAGTTACACGCTAGGTGGCGTGGTCTGGAATCTCATTTATTCAACTACTGTGAGCGTAGCCGAAGGATCGGACCCCATTAGTGAAATGTACATGACACCATAGTCAATCAGGTACATTTCACTCAACTCAGTGTCAGTCCATAGTCCATTGTACTCAACCCAGGGCCAACCCATTAATGATAGGGGAATTATTGTGTTCCTCTTTCTTTATAGATCATAATTAAAATGCTTCATCACTTTCACAAGTTTTTGCTGAAAAATCCTATCTTTATAGGGGACAACATTTCTAACAAAATTGATGTAATGCCTCAAGATATGGAAAATACTACCAACCACCCCCTAATATCAAATTGTAAATGTTCTTCAAAAAGGTTTGTGAATGACAGCAGTATTCTTTGTGTATAACTTGGTCACATGGAAAGTTTCCAAGAAGGTATTCTGACCGTAGATTATTCTAAACACTTGTCATTTTTTTAGCAGTTGAAATAGGCCTAGAGGCCAGATGTCTTATTTTCAGATTTGGTTTTGGCCCTGTTGCTTGCGTTCCAAAAAAATTATTAGGCCATATCCAGCCTATCAGAATGAATGAAATAGCTAAAACTAAGTTTTGATAAGTCTCATGCGGTTTAATCATTTTAGGCCTGGGCGCAATTGCAATTCAAATATTTTTACCGTGTTCCACAGGTTTAAGATTATAAATGATTCAAATATTGAATTATTTGTGAATTTGGGTACTATAGGGTAGTCGGGAGTTTAGGCCTGCGCATGCGTGGTTCTTTCCCGCCATAGCTGTCGGGGGTCAAGCGCCCCCTCCCAGCCAATGAGGAGAGTCCCTTTGTACCACGTGACACAATATGGCCGCGCCCAGTGCGAAACTCCCGTGTGGCCTATAGATCTAGTGCCATTTCTTAAGGTCTACCATCAAAACATTAGATTTGATTTGCAAAAGACATAGATCTAAACGATAAACCCCTTTACTGTTGTTTTTAAAAGATTGAAGAGTCTGCCTCGGTTTGTAGCTTTGCTACATTAAACAGATTAAATATTTAAACTAGTTTGTTTTAAAGCTACCTATTTAAAACCTGTTTACTTCAGAGATGCCATTTTTGCTGCGGTGGCGTCTTGAACTGTATCAGATTAAAAGCAACGCCAACGAAGCCTTACTGTCGGAGGTTTTTCATTGTGTTTAGTCAGTGAGCCATGTAATTGAACAGGTGGTTGTGAATAGAAATGAAATGGGCCGTGAAATGGTCTCTTGAAATAGGTGGGACAATTAGTAGCAGTTAGTGGTCGGGTTGGGGTGGGGAACTGTACCGGTGGGGTGGGGGGGAGTGCACCTGTAACTGATTGGTCCAAGTGCCCTGCCAATCAACCCCTTTAGCAACGCCCCACTGCCTGCCATACCACTGCCCTGATCAGTCCATGCACAAGCGGATGCATGTTGCCGATGTGCGTGTGTCACAGCAAATTCATTAATATTCATGAGATAAGGTGGGGGAGGGGGCAGTAAAGGGCTGGTGTAGGCTTGTGTAGGGCTGGTGTTGCTCGCCACGGAAGTGCGACGTCATCACCGGGGCACCACGCGGCGGCCAGTTCAAATTAGCCCCCTCCCCCCCCCCCCCCCAGTCCCCTACCACTGCCCTGGTCAGTCCCCGCACCCCACAGGCACCTTAGTCAAGTCGGACGGCTGGTCTGTTTACTTAGATATACACTAAAGGTAGGAAGGTGGCCATGTTAGCAGCAGACCCATGATGTCAACACAACTTACTATGCCTCAGGAAACCATTAAAATGAAATGTTTGCAAATACTAACTTGACAGGTATGTCGCTAGCATGTAAATGAATTATTTCATGAATGAAAGTATCCCATATTGTTGGTCTTAATAAGGAAATCCTTACAAAAATATCACGGGAGGATCAGTGTGGACGTTCGCAGCACCTGTTACCGGCAGGTCACATTGTGCAAAGCCCTTCTCAAGGTACCAGCGGTTCATTCATGCTTGACTAGGTCCTCATGTAACCAATGAAAGGTCACTTAGCAATGACCAGCGTCTCCAAACTCACCCTAAATGTGACGTCAATAGGTCAGTTGCATTGCCCTGACCAATGAGATTCACTTTCGCCCACACTGATCAGATCACAGGCAGGGGCATAAACAATCGGACTTTCCCACCTTTATTGTGAGCCCAAGGTGGGTAAGAGTTGTATAGAAGGTCAAGGTTGTGAAGGCTCACTTTTGAGTCATTCTTTTTACCGCTGGTATTCAGCCTATAATTGTGTCAGGGTATTGCAGTTACTGAAGGTTGGGGTACCAGCGACCAAGATTTTGCTATTTCCGGTTCCTTTTCCTGTTTTAGAACAAAAGAAAAGGGCATTGTGGGAGAATGTTGGATTGTGGGTACTCTAGCAGACAGCGTCTTCTAGCAGACGGCGTCCTGTAGCAGACAGCATAAGTTAAGAAGATGGGTATTGGTGATGGTTGTGGGTGCTTCGTACAGTTTAAGATGGATGCAGTTTTAGGTTGTTGGGCATGGGTAGAGGGTGTGGCTGTAGGATGTGGGTACTGATGGGGATAGGGATGAAGGGATGACATCTATCTTTTTATGGTGTGACAAATGTCAGAATTTTTGTGACTTTTGATGTTTTTACTAACTATTTATGACTTTTCGGTTTTGTGACTTTTGATGACTTCTAGTGACCTTTAATGACTTTACTGACTTTTTAGGACTTTTACTGACTTTTTAGGACTTTTACTGAATTTTTAGGACTTTTACTGAATTTTTAGGACTTTTGTGATCTGAGACTTTTCATGGCTATTATTGACTTTTAAGGACGTTTTAGGACTTTTGTGACTTTTTAGGACTTTTACTAACTTCTTAGGACTTTTGTGACTTTTTAGGACTTTTACCGACTTTTATGACTTTTTAGAACTTTTACTGACTTTTTAGAGTGTTTCCTGAATTTTTAGGACTTTAACTGACTTTATGGGACATTTCCTGACTTTTTAGGACTTTTGTGACTTTTTAGGACTTTTCCTGACTTTTTGTGACTTTTAAGGACTTTTATGACTTTTTAGAACTTTTACTGACTTTTTGAGACATTTCCTGACTTTTTAGGACTTTTCCTGACTTTTTAAGACTTTGTAACTTTTAAGGACTTTTATGACTTTTTGGAACTTTTACTGACTTTTAAGGACTTTTGGGACATTTTAGGACTTTTACTGACTTTTAAGGACTTTTGGGACATTTTAGGACTTTTACTGACTTTTTAGGACTTTTGTGACTTTTTAGGACTTTTACTGACTTTTTGTGACATTTACTGACTTTTGGGGACATTTACTGACTTTTTGGGACTTTTGTGACTTTTTAGGACATTTCCTGATTTTTTTTTTAAAGACTTTTGTGACTTTTTAGGACATTTCCTGACTTTCAGTGACTTTTTGGGACATTTCCTGACTTTTTAAGACTTTTGTGACTTTTTAGGACATTTCCTGACTTTTTGATACTTTTGTGACTTTTTAGGACTTTTACTGACTTTTTAGGACTTTTGTGACTTTTTAGGACTTTCACTGACTTTTTAGGACTTTTGTGACTTTTTAGGACTTTTACTGACTTTTTGTGACATTTACTGACTTTTGGGGACATTTACTGACTTTTTGGGACTTTTGTGACTTTTTAGGACATTTCCTGATTTTTTTAAAGACTTTTGTGACTTCTTAGGACATTTCCTGACTTTCAGTGACTTTTTGGGACATTTCCTGACTTTTTAAGACTTTTGTGACTTTTTAGGACATTTCCTGACTTTTTGATACTTTTGTGACTTTTTAGGACTTTTACTGACTTTTTAGGACTTTTGTGACTTTTTAGGACTTTCACTGACTTTTACTGAGTTTTTGGGACATTTCCTCACTTTTTAGGACTTTTACTGACGTTGTGGGACATTTACTGACTTTTTGGGACTTTTGTGACTTTTTAGGACATTTCCTGATTTTTTTAAAGACTTTTGTGACTTCTTAGGACATTTCCTGACTTTCAGTGACTTTTTGGGACATTTCCTGACTTTTTAAGACTTTTGTGACTTTTTAGGACATTTCCTGACTTTTTGATACTTTTGTGACTTTTTAGGACTTTTACTGACTTTTTAGGACTTTTGTGACTTTTTAGGACTTTCACTGACTTTTACTGAGTTTTTGGGACATTTCCTCACTTTTTAGGACTTTTACTGACGTTGTGGGACATTTACTGACTTTTTGGGACTTTTGTGACTTTTTAGGACATTTCCTGATTTTTTTAAAGACTTTTGTGACTTCTTAGGACATTTCCTGACTTTCAGTGACTTTTTGGGACATTTCCTGACTTTTTAAGACTTTTGTGACTTTTTAGGACATTTCCTGACTTTTTGATACTTTTGTGACTTTTTAGGACTTTTACTGACTTTTTAGGACTTTTGTGACTTTTTAGGACTTTCACTGACTTTTACTGAGTTTTTGGGACATTTCCTCACTTTTTAGGACTTTTACTGACGTTGTGGGACATTTACTGACTTTTTGGGACATTTACTGAGTTTAACTGAGTTTTGGATACATTTCCTGACTTTTTAGGACTTTTGTGACTTTTTAGGACTTTTGGGGACATTTCCTGACTTTTTAGGACTTTTGTGACTTTTTAGGACTTTTGTGACTTTTTAGGACTTTTACTGACCTTTTAGGACTTTTGTGACTTTTTACGGACTTTTACAGACTTTTTGGGACATTTCCTGACTTTTTTTGACTTTTACTGCCTTCTTGGGACATTTCCTGACTTTTTTGGACTTTTGTGACTTTTTCTAGGACTTTTACGGACTTTTTTGGACTCTTGTGACTTTTAAGGACTTTCACGGACTTTTGGGGACATTTCCTGACTTTTTAGGACTTTTGTGACTGACTTTTTGTGACATTTTTGGCTTTTTGTGGCTTTTTGTGACTTTTTAGGATTTTTTTTTTAGGACCTTTTAGGACTTTTCCTGACTTTTTTGGACTCTTGTGACTTTTAAGGACTTTTACCGACTTTTGGGGACATTTCCTGACTTTTTAGGACTTTTGTGACTTTGACTTTTTGTGACATTTTTGACTTTCGTGACTAACTGACTTTTGTGACTTCTTTTTGGGACTTTTTGGGACTTTTACTGATTTTTTTAAGAGTTTTTGTGACTTTTGTGACTGTTTAGGACTTTTATTGACCCTATGACTTTTTACTGACTTTAGGACATTTTAGAAATTTTGTGACTTGTAAATACTTTCTGTGACTTTTTATGACTTCCTATGACTCTTGTGACTTTTTAGGACTTGTAAGGACTTGTAAGGACTTTTTATGATTTTTCTGACTTTTCAGGACTTAATATGACTCTTGTGACTTTTAATGACTGTTAGTGACTTTTAGTGACTAAGTGACTCTTTAGGACTTTTACTGACTCTTACTGACTTTTTGTATTTTTGATAACTTTTAGTGAATATCACTGACTTTAATTGACTATTAGTGACTCTTACTGACTTATAAGGACTATAAGTGACCATAATCACTTTTACAGATTTTTCGTGACTTCTTGTGAATCTTAGTGACTTTTAGTGACTATTACTCACTTTCACTTACTTTAAGTGACTATTACTGACTTAGAATAACTTTAAGTAACTTAAAATTACTTTTTAGTGAGTATTTGAGACTTTAAGTAACTATAAGTGACTATTACTGACTTTTAATGAATATTAATGACTTGATGATTTTTAACAACTTTTACTGACTTTGAATAACTATTAGTGACTTTTAGTGACATTGAGTAACTTTTAGTGACTTTCAATGACTTTTAGTTACCTTCACTGGCTTTTACTGACCATTAGTAACTTTTAGTACATTCTTATGACTAATAGTGACTTTTAGTGACTTTTCCCAATTTGTTTGAAATTTCCATACTACATCAGGGCCCAGGCTTTTATTATAATAAATAATCTATTTACTATGATTGTATTTATAGCCTTCTTTTTAACTTGCATTATGATAACATGAACTAATTCTCAAATGCCTTTATCAAGGTAAAAAAAGTTTTGTTGGGCTCACGTTTTTTTTTTTATTATAAATAACTTAAGTTTGTAAAAAATTGCATTGCTTCCTTGTATATATAGCTAAACAGAGGGGCAGCCCACCTCAATTACGGCGCCTGTGCCGCTCCCGGTGCCCTGAGTGCCGACAACAGACCAGGGGGGTGGGCAGGGAGGACGGGGGGGGGGGGGGTAGTAGGGCAAGCAGCATGCTGGTCGCGGTCCACTGTGGTTTGAGTGAGCGTCATACTCCTTTCTCGGTTCAGATTCATGTGTAATCAGTATTACATGTGTAATACGATGCGACTAAGGAGTATGCGTGAGCATGTGTGGAGCGGGGGGCAGCAGGAGAGTGAGTGCCACCGCAGATACCGGACCCCAGGGAAGGGGTTCGGACAGTTGGGGACTTCTTGTTCATACTTTTGTAGGATTTCCTACTTTTTGGTGATTTTGGATTGGACAAGCGAATTCATCGAGAATTAATCTATTTTGTTAGTTTCACGTTTTATTAGATCTACGTCATGAAAAGCACTGGAAAGTAATGATGTGTTGTTTTTTTTAATTTCGTTTATTTAGACAGACAAAAAATAAGTTTTACATAAACTTGTCTCACTTTTCTGTCTGTGAGTCAATAATCAATGTCCATGTAAGAATACACATATCACAGGTTTTGGTGTATAATCGATAACCAAGATAGCAATTTCAGATTGTACAACACATCTATACATTACCAATATATCACATTCTTATATTGCACACAAACATAAATGTAATCAAACAAGATGTTTCTTTCAATAAAAAAAAAAGAAGCTATTTCAAATACAAATTCAGTCAGGTCTATATTCCTTAAGATCATTTCTCTTCTAGTTGCTTCGACTAGGAACAAAATAGAAAAAGTGTTAACTACTTAACTTTTCCTACATTTTCATTAGTAGGGAGTGGCATTTCTGTTACTTGCATAGACTATGGGAACTTTTACCTGTCCAAATGAATCAATGTTCAGGTAGGCGTGGGTAGCGCAGTAAAAGATGAGAGGTTGATGGGGGGAGGGGTCGGCAGGTGTGGGGTGGGCGTGGCCAGGTATGAGGGGTCATCGCGTGTTACCTTCCACCTGAACTGAGTTATCTACTCTGCCCCAAGGTTCATCTGAGAATCAACCCCACATCTCAAATAAGGTAGCTCATCTATGAAAAGAAACCCCCCCAAAAAAAAACATTTTTAAATAGTCCCTTTTTTTTAAAGAACTGTTTTATTGTTACTAATGTTAGATCTACTGTTAGTAGATATAGGGCCTAGAAAGAATAAGATTAGTCATAAATATATTATTCTCCGGGATCGCTGTCTCGATCCCTTCGGGATCGGTCAGCCCCGGAGTGTTGACTTGGTCATTTAGGCAGACAACCCCATTGAACTATAGTGAAAGTCTCAGGTACCAGCTTCAGATTCTGGACCTGTTGGCAGAGCCAAACCAAATATACGGTGAAGATTGTAGGTTTAACATAGGAGTTCTATGATATCTAGGTCACCAAGTCATCTGCCTAGAGATTGATGCATGTCCATATTTGGTCATATCAAGCCACTGGTGCACTGGTGGTCCCATCAAAAACTAGGTCAGGGATGTTGGTGTGGTGACTCACCTGTGGGAATTTGTGCTACTTGGGGCTTAAACAGTGACAGGAGGTATTGCATCTAGTCCCGCGAACCATAGGGGACCAACCTGTAATACATCTACTACACACTAGAGGGGATTTGGCTGGGCTGATGACAGACTCAGTGGCGTTTTGAAAAATAATTATTTTGGCCATATCCAGCCTTTCAAAATGCTTATCCTGTGTAAATCTGTTCTCCTATCTGTGAGGGTCCTATATGTCGTATGGTTTCATAGTTTTAGGCCTAGACATGTTTGCAATTGAATTTGAATGTTCCCTTTCACCATTACCTGGTAGACTGTAATAATATCTGTTTTCGGTAATGTCTGTTTTCGGTAGCTGTGGAGAATAGAAATGAAAATCGGTCTGATCAGACCATGTGGTTGGGGCGCAGATGAAGAAACTCCGATACATTGAATTAACAAATCCTGAATGATATTCAGATCAAACACATGAATTGTGGAGGATTTACATATTCTGACGCATCTACATAATATCTTATGGTTAGATCATTTTAGGTATGGACACATTTGGAAGAATATTTTACAGATGGTACGAAAAAAAAAAGGCCTGTAGGGCTAGATGACAGTGATTCAGAAAGGCACTGTCATGCAGACTCCGAGAAAATTCATTTATTCCTTATCCAGCCTATTCATTTCTTAAATCTGCTGCACCAGGGGTACGTAAGTACCTTCTGTATCTATAGACCCAGGATCTTTTCTTCTAGTTAGGGATGGTGGGACTTGCGGCGGCATATGCATCTCTTTATTTAATTCGATCGATAAATTCGCCCGATAATTCATTTTCCATACCTCAGATTTGATTAATCTATTTGCTATCATATATGCAAAATAAAGACGAATAACCTGGAGTTTTTCGGTTTTCAAACCGAATCTGAATCTAGTATATAAGATCCACCTGGGACCTTGTTAGAGTATTCTCGAAACTATGACTGAGAAAGTTGAGTCATTGACTCATATAAAATGTTGGGCTCTCGCTGATGACGGGTCAACCAAGAAGTGAAAATAATGCGCTACTTGGCTTGGGTCTCTGCCACAGCTTATCGATTATCTAATCTAGAGTATATTAGTATCCCCGATTAACACCAGGGGCCGCCAGGGGTGTATGTGTTGACATCTTCCTCGTTCTCCCGACGTGGCTCGTGTCGACCCAACATTTCAGTGGCCTTTAGAGGCCGTACAACTCTTCTCGAGGACAGGTGAGACCAGTTAACATCTCCTACCTACCCTTAGGGGCTTCTGCACGCTATTTACCTGTATCACCATAGTAACTGGCGGCTTGTAAAAACAGTAGAGGCGAGAGCCAACCAGCGTTCGCCACCGCCATCCTCGACCACCGTGTAGGGCGTTGGGGCGGCCGTCACCGTCCAAGCAGGTCAGGGAGGGGAATGTTTGGGGGTCGTTTTCTGCCACCTAACACGCCCTCCTAACCCCAAAACAAACTCACAGACTGCATAATCACCCTCCCAAATGATATCCACCCCTAGATTCACTGACTCGAGAGTTGTCAGGGCGCTGTGCCGCCTTTTAGTCGATACTTGACGACATTTAAAACGCAGTCGAGAGGCGTCTGCTGATATATAGGTCAAATAGTGGACCACTTGCTTCATGGTCAGAATTTGCGAACGCGACCGAGCAAGGTGCGCGGAGCCCATTCGGCCTAAGTTGCTGGTGAAATATGAACTAGTATGACAAATAGACGCTCGCCAAACGTGTGGTAGTCAGTAGGAAGCATTCTTTGCGTGTTGCTGGTGGCATATTGTCTGTTTGAGGCTTATCGATCGTTGGCTAGCAGAGCGTAAACTGTGGGAGGCCGGGGAGGGCGGGTCGGGGCCGGGCCGACCTGACGCGGCGTGCGGCCGTAACACACGGCGTGCCCCCAGTCCACCTGAGTCGGGGGTCGAGGGGTGTGTGTGTGCACGTTACAGGTAGACCTAAACACTGAGTACATACACAGTGTTCAGCAGTGCGACAGGTGCCTGGAATAGCCTCCTGTTGTCAGATAGTTAGCCAGGCTTAGGTTGGCTACCCGGCGTCCCTGCTGATCCACGTGAGGCAGAATTATAAGGATTAGTCGCAATTCTGGATATCTACTACGACTTGTTTCTGTTTGCTCAGAATCCTGCATATCTAGGCCTAGGTCACCGGCATCGATCTGTAGCAGCTACATATTAGCAGGTAGGGAACCATTTGATTGTAAAGAGTCCGCTGGAACAACATTATACACGATTGCACGGTTTACCTTATATGGGCATGTGACGTCATTTGGCGAGTAAATTTCATTCTCTCAAGGGCGTCCTGCAAGACATTAGTCCAGTTGGTGTATTCACCAGAGTGGCCCCGTGTGTGCTCGCAAGTGCGGAACCGTGCAATCGTGTATTGGTCATAGACTAGTTAGATCTACAATGACTAATGTCATGATGCATAGATCTATATATTCTCGATCTCATGCAATTTAGGCCCAATGCTAGGCCGAGATGATCCAGAAGCCAGCATAAAACAAAATTATTTGTTTTTCTCATTTGTTTTTCTTGAGTACCAATTAAGGTTATACTGTAGGTACAATTACTGTAGTTCTACCACCCATAACAACATCCCATGGGGGTTCTGGGGAAGAATAGGCCCCCAGTAGCCCCTGCTGATCATATAAGGCGACGATAGGGGGGATCCATTAGTTACTGGGTTCACTAACTTAGGGATGAGGTACAGCAAAAATGATCTTCAGGTTTTGATCCCCTGCTGTTTGCCTGCCCTGTCACGTTCTTTGATTTTGGAACTCAATGATTTGTTTAAGAATTATTCATAATATTGTGAAGTAATTGAATGGTAGGCTATAGACTACAATTAACTGTTAATATTATAGTATACTGGTAATGGATAGTACATCATTGACTACTCTCCCTGATTATTTGACGGCTCCCCCCTTTTTATCCAAATTTGCGTTTCACAGCTACAGCCTCCGGTGGTTCCGACCGCAGTTGGTACCCATTTCCGAACTGAGTCTGGTAGATCCCCCCCCGGGATCTACCACCGTTATTCTGAAATCACACAAAGTTGAGGGAGGGTTTTCGGGAAGGTTTTTACATAGTAGAGACCAAATTAGGGACATAAAACAATCGTTATTGCCCTGGTCTGCATGCACCATCAAGGGCTCTAGCCCGCGACATAAGTGTGCGAAAACTGAGCAGTATAGAGGCCTAACAATTGCACCCGCAGTCTGTAGATCTACTTCACAGAAAATTTTGACAATTTCTAATGACAACACAACAATTGGCATTAGCATACACAGACAGGCATCACTGCCCTGTGGGGCTATAACAGATCTTTCATTTAGATCTACCTGCTTTTGAAAGGGCAGGACGAATACTAAAAGTATAGGGTTTGCAATCCTGACCTGCAATGAATTACAAGGTCCGTGCATGCAAAAAAAAGATATCTGAGTGATCTATTATGATATTTTGTGAAATGAGGTTTGCATTCTTGTATTCGTGGCCACAAGCTGTTAAAAACGAGATTCGGTCTCAGTTCGCGTTTTGGCTTGTATCCAACTTTACATGAATATTTTATATTTGCCAAGGTTTGCTTGTGTACTACTATTTGGGATGTGTGGCATCTAAACATTAGACCGGACAGCTAAAGTACAATGGTCTATAATACCAATTAACTTCCTTGTCACATTGAACCAGCCACACAACATTTCCACTCTGAATGTTATAGAAGTACATTGGGAAGAAGTATTTGCTATACATTCATTCATAAAATCTAAATGTAACCCACCTGTACACGATCTACATAGAGGGGTATAACACTGCCTATTTCTGTTTATTGCTGTAGAAGACATAATTTTCGGATTCGTAGAAAAATTTGCCCATTTAGACGTAGTTTAGACGAAGTGGTGTGCACACATGGCTGTACACTTTCTTAACTCGCCCTTAGTCGCATTTTGCATGCGTTTAAACTTTAATAGGACCCTCATGAGTCACCCTGTAAGACCAATAGGCCAACAAGCCAACGTTATTATCACGCATGATCACTGTGGAGCGCCAGCTGAGAGGGGGCCTCTGAACGAATGGGACTGATGAATATCCATATATGTCACCTCATAGAGTTGCAGAATTGAGTAGCGTAGAATGAAGTCGAGGAAGTACATAACAATATACCGGTATTCGGGACATAATCAAATGACACAGTTATGTCAATTATTTTGGGTCCCTTCCCCAACCCGCACCTAAAGCAATTTTGAGCAAAGGTCAGCCCCTGCGAGTCAACCCATTCTCCCGGGGGGGGGGGGGGGGGGGGGGGGGCTTTAGGTCACGTCAATAGATCACTTTTTTTTATAGATACAGTTTTTACAAGCCAGGGAAAATGTGATTAACCATAAACCTTCGGACATTCTATAGATTCTGTATGTTTCCTGCAAGTAACTTGATATTGAGTGCAGTTTGCATGCGTGCATTACGTCTCTGAACGCGTCTACTCCAATTACATAGATGCAGTGTCCGAGATTAAGCTAAAAACATAATCCTCCGCTGGGTGGTGCAGTTCATGGAGCTGTGCGCCCGAAATTTGGTCTGTGCACCCTGCTGAGTAATAATAAAAGCCCTGAAAGGTGCACATGACGGGTGCGTACCTTAAAAAATCGTGCACCCGGCCGTGAAAATGTGCGCGCAGGGCGCAGCTTAATTTCGGACAGACATATGGTGCCGTGCTGGTACATGTTTGGCACAGATATGAAAGATTGACATTTACCCTGTGTTTACTCTCCATTATTCATTTTGGAGTGTACATAAAGATGGTGCGATGTCATTAGTCACAACCTTTACTTCCCTTTGCTTTTTTCTCTATTTTTACTTCTTCCCCTAAGGCTAATCGTGTTCGATTGAATTGCAGGGGTTATAACGTTCCTATATTTTCCTATATTTCCTATATTTTCCTATATTTTTTTGGCACTCCTATATTTTCCTATATTTTCTCAAAAATTCCTATATTTCCTATATTTTTCCCAGAAAAGTCCGATTTACTCTGCATAATTGCAATATTTTTAGAAATCAATCAGAATAATATTTCAAAAATGAGAAGTGTGGATCATGAATTACATAATTCTTCGCGTTGTATTAAGTTTCACCAATGGTATAAAGTTTGATAGGCGAAGTATAGGATGGCTTTTTCTTTGAACAAGTGAAAGAGCCAGTTCACCCTATTATCACACATTTATTCTCCTGGTTCCTGTCCTATGCTTGGAGAGTGGATGCATGGGTTTTCTTGTGAGAGGAGATTTTAGTTACATTTAGTTACGTGTAGATGTGTTCTATGGCCTTTGACAATTTTTATATTAGAATGGATTTTGTGTTGTTATATTTCTTTAAAAAAAATACCTTAAATATATTTTACATAATTCTCTTCTAAGTTTGTATGGATTTTGCTTGTATTCATGTTATTTGATTAAAAATTACAAGTTTCAGGATATATAAAACAATAATAAATAACTGAGTTTTGGGCAACTCTAGTGGGAGAGTGGAAGCCAGGTGAAAGTCAATTGCCTCTCATGCTATTAGCTGTGCGGCAGACCAGAACAGACTGGAACACAAGTGTCAAATCCCTTACATTCTGTTCTTATGGTGTGCCAAATGCGAAAAAACAAGTTCACAATTTCAAATTTGTATAACATTTTTTCTCAATTCCACCATTTACAGAAGTTCATCAGACATGTTTGTCAGCATGGCGGCCATGTTTTTATGATATACAAAGTGTCCAAAAATGACTTCAAAATTTTTAATTTCCAAGAAATTTTTTTTCACTTCCAAGTTTTAGACAAGGTCATCGGACATGGTTATAAGCATGGCGGCCATGTTTTTATGATGTGCCAAGTGCATAAAAATGACTTCAAAATTTTTGATTTTCAAAAAAATTCTTTTTACTTTCAAGTTTTGGACGAGGTCATCAGACATGGTTATCAGCATGGTGGCCATGCTTTTATCATGTGTTTTATCTTATTCAAAATTTAGTACTTTCTTTTTCATTAACAGGCGAAGAATCTCGTTATTTTAATAACGATTTCAGTTTTAAACGAGATTATACAGTTGTACTTGTTGATTTGAATGTTATCGGTCAAGGTAGTGTATTGAACAAAAATAATTTCAAGGTAGGTTCCACTTCTGAAATATCTGTATTATTTTTATTCCACTCATTTCTAAATTGAAGATAGTCTGTAAAACTGATGGCTGTATCTAATATAATCAAAGAATATCTAAGTAAAAGATTTGCCGAAAATTCCTATATTTTCCTATATTTTTGCCCCAAAACCTCCTTTATTCTCCTATATTTTTGCTAAAAATTTCCTATAAAAATTCCTATATTTTTGCTGAAGGCCGTTATGACCCCTGGAATTGAGATCCATCGCTTTTTAGTAATCCTTTCTTTACTATTATATCTCCCTCGCTGTGGGAAAAACCTACAACAGAAAGCATTATTCTATTTGTTTATCTATTTAGGAAATAAGCCGTAACAAAAGCAAACCTCCCAAAATAATTGTATAGTAAATTCTTCCCAAAAAAAACTCTTAATAATTACCTGAATTCCAACATACATGTATGTATTAAACATAGTGTTCTTGACCTATTTCCATCTTATTTTTTTGTTTAACAAGTCGTCCTGTTCAATTGTTCAGGTCACTTTGACAGTGAGTAATGAAGGACGCACATGGTGAGATACGGCTTTACCTTATCTCACAGCTAATGATACGGGTTCCTGCTACATCGATTGTTTCCACAGGTGAGCGTGTGGGGGACACGCGGGTCAATAGTTTTCTGAATAATTTACTTCACAGCATTGATAGTGACAGCAGACGCAGCACAAACAGGTACATTGAGCCTGCACGTGTAGAATAAGTCACAAGTTGGAAGTAGGCACTCATGTTTTCATCTCATACTGGGTCAAGAATTTTAATCAGATTAGGCGGTATGCTATGAGGGATTTCCCTCTGCGTTAGTCCTACTACAGAATCTGACACCGGATTACATCGAGAACTGTACAGGTATTTTCACTTTCTGTTTGGTGATGTTACAGTTGGGTCAGTCACTGCTGAGACACAATATACATGGATCTCGCAGTAGTTGTCAGTAATTCTTAGACAATAACTAGGTTGTACATTTCAAAATTATTTGTCTTCACATTGCGTATCAGTAGCTTACCATGTTTAATGGTGTTTGTAGCCAGGATACCATACTAATTTCAGATGGTATTGTATCTGCAGTTTCCCTTGTTTATATAATACGCGTTCCACTTAATGCCAACGTGGCTAAGACTTTCCAAGAGCCTGTCAAAGAGAAGAAACTAACCTTTCATCTCTATTCCAATCCATAATGCGAGGATACATAATATTAATACATGTACTTAGAATAAGGGACGGATGAAGATATACAGGTGTTAATATGGCCTAGATAAAAACATACCGGTAGTTTCGTTCAATAGGGTCTATCGGTCAGTCGGATTCTGAGTTAAATCTTGATGGATTTCATTTGATAACGTTAAGTCTTGATGGAGTTGGGTTAATGTTGTATTTAGTATGTGGTTTTTTTGTGTGTGCGTGTGCATAAAACCTAGGGTAAGTCTATTATCTAAAATAGGTCGGCTGTGTCCGAAGTAAGGGCTACACCCTGCATCCGAGGTGTACGATTTTCCTATCGAGTGCATCGAGTTATGCACCCGGATATGCAAGCTTTCTGATAAATACACCTATTAATTCCCTCGGCCTGATGAACAGCGCTGAGAGATCAAGTGCGGAACGAAAGACGTACTGAGGAAGGCAGTAATTTTTAGATACTTAAATATTGAAGACTTTTTAGGACAAAAAAGATAATTAAGTACGGTAGGGCGTTTAGCTGATAGAAATTGCTATTTGGGGGTAAAACGGGAGGAAAATGTCACACTTGGTAGTCTGTTCTGGTGGCCGAAGTAGTTCGTCACACCCCAGAGATTACGGTCGCCCCGAGTCATCACGATGCCCCAACACTAAACTAAACACGTTCTTCAGTGTCTAATTTGTCTCCCCCAAATAATTATATCACATGAATCACGAATCACCAACTCACATTATTCAATATTTTAATTGGTCATTAATGACGTGTAAAGGTATAACAGAATAAGTTGTTGCAGGCGGGGGTGGGGAATAAACTTGACCCATTTTACCCGTCATGCATGAGGTACAGCCAGCTAAGACCCTTTCTCTCGTCCATGATCTCCGAGATTGTACCATTTCTTTGATCATTATCTTCTGCCCTGTAACATGAGCAAAAGAATGTGTATTGAACGGTATTTTGTAATGAAATGGTTTCTTGGATTAGTGGTAAGTTGTGTTTTCTCTTTACAGGGTACCGAACGCGGATGATGACACGTATACAGTTGTAAGTTCAAACGGCACGCTGGGCAAAAAGAAGAAAAAGAAGGCGAAGTGGCCAGGGCTTAAATATGAAGTCGCTGTGCCCCAGACTCGCCAAGGTAAGACGATTGTTCGCAATATTATCTTAGCGAGATAGGGACAAGTGGAAAATAAGGGATTTCATTGCATAAAGAATCATTTCGTGATTCAAGTATTTATTAATGCAAGTGAGAATAACTGTTGCTGGATGTCTATAGATACTTGGGAAAATAATATATCATTTTCTGGGTAAGAAAAACATGTCAAGGTTGTAAAAAGAAACTTATACTCGTTGGATACTCGTTGCGATAGTGCATTTGCACTTTGAACATTGGAAAGTAGGTCAAGTTGGCCCTTTGCCTTAGATAATGTAGCGTCATATCCTTACTCAGTAAATATCGTTTGTTTTAAACTAAAAAAAATATTTTCATTTGCAGTGTACAATCAAAATGAAGCCGAGCAACTACAACTGCTTGACTCTGTCGTCATCGATGAGAATGACCCGCGGCGGTCGACCACCCTGCCGCCCACCTCCATCTACCTGCGTCCAGAGGGCGATGCCGACCACACCAAAGATGGAGGTGATCAGTCTACAGCTACCCTTGTTGCCGCTAATTCTGAAGGCAATGCCCAGACTGAGGAAAAGAACACGTCTAAAGGGACCGCGCCACTCCAGCTCACTATTAGCGTACAAAACGACCTCCACCAGACCGCGGCTGAGGTAGCAGCGGCCGAGGTAGCCGCAGCAGCTGCAGCCGCTAAAGAAGCAGAACAGCTCAAGGAACAGTCAGAGAAATTACGTAGAGAAGAGGAGCAGAAGAGAAATGATGAGGAGAAGAAAAGGTTAGAGGAAGAGGAGGAAGAAGAGGAAGGAGAGTTAAAGGATGATGAAGATGAACAACCACAGGCAAAAGAACAAGAGAAGAAGGGAGAAGAGGCCGGAGGAGGTGAAGGAGGGAGTTCTGGTTCGGTGAGCCAGAAGGTTAACTCGTGGATCAATGCCTCCCAGCCGTACTTCCCAGACTCGTCGCAGGAGGGTGCAGAGTCCGACCGCTCCGATGATGGCACCGTCCATAAAGCCAAGAAACTAAGCCATCCCAAGGCCGACAATAAGAATAACGCCTGTTTAACAAGTGACACTGTGAAGTATGCCATGAAGGACTTCGCCAAAGATGAACAGGACCTGATGTTGAAGATGAAATCCAAAAGTCTAGGTTCATCAAACGTTCCTGCCACATCACAGGGTGTTTTAGGCAAAACGAGCCACGTGGGGAAGCTTTCCACTGCGGCCCAGGGCCTTGCAAGTACGACCGACGCAGCTGAGGCGGTTTTTTCCGCCCTGCACAAGAGCAGGGGAGAAATGACGCAAATACTGACTGAAGAAATAAACAAATCGGGTGTGAAAATCAACCGACCACTCGTTTCTCCACAAGAACATGACAACTATCGCGAAGAGAGACAGATTGAGCCTGCAACCAAGAAATCGAGAGGTTACTCTGAAGACCAGCCACAAGAACCACAGGCCGGTACAGACACTGACCGATACCAGCATGAGCGCGCTCGCCGCCAGTCCCCTGAGCCTAATGCGGAAGAGCAGTACCACGACAGAAACAGCTACCTCAATGACCAACACCGAGAGGCGGTATCCAGGCGGGCGGAGAAATCAAGACGGAAGAGGCACCGGTTAATGCGGGCGAACCGATGGAGCGCCACTCGCGAAAAGCTAAACGGTATATCAGATTACACCTATGCCTTAGTGAGAGAGTCTGACTTTGGTAAAAGGGCTATTGATAAGATACTAAAGCACAAGAGGAAAGGTACGATCAGGGGCTTGAATAGTCTGTGCAGAGGAGACCCCATGCCATTCGCCGACATGAGCCTTCAGGAGGACTTCCAGCATTACAAGGGCCTGTCCCTGGGCACCCAACTGGAGTGCACGTTTACCCAAGAATCCAACATGGTGAAACGGGCGCACTACGATGTGCTCAAGGAATGGCTCACCCAGAAACCACTGGACTCCTACCTGGTGGGCAAATACGACGTCTCAGATATAAGAGTGGAGGAAATCAAGCCATCCCTGAAGATTGACGGCACCGTTCGTGAGTGCTTGTCTGACTTCAGCTCGGAGGTTTTCCAGCTGCTCAAGGGCGAACAAGTTCCCATGCAGCACACCAATGTGTTCCCCAAGCCCACAAACGACACCGAAGACACAGTGGACAAAGTGTTCCGCCAGGTACACCAATACATGGACTTTGTGGTCTCTCAGGCCGAACAGCCGCACAAACAGAGTATGAACCTTTTAAATGGCCACAGTAGCATTCCAATGACAGAAGACTGCTTTTCAAGTCGTGAGCGACACCCCTCCGGATCAAGCTTAGAGGGGATGGACTACAGCGACTTCCACGATGAACTTTCCGATGAGGAACGAGAGCGGAAGTCATCTCGGTCAAAGCACAAGCATAAAAAGAAGAAGCGAAAGCACAAGAAGAGATCCAAAAGCCCGGACAAGAGAAGGAGGCACCAGTATCAGGATTTCAACTCCACGGACGGGGAGAGCGACCGTAGTGAGATAGGGAGGCAACAGGAGGAGTCAGAGAAGGACTGCTACAGGCCCATCACCGCCCCGACCAAGAAGAAAACCTCCACAGGGTCCCGTCCAAAGGGTATTACAGCACACGGGATGACGCACATCGTGGAGGAGTTCTACGGCGACGTGGAGTCCCTCCTGAATAACTCGGACGTCTCCATGGACGGTACAGTGCCGGGCGGCGATCAGCACCTGCCCCGACTCAAAGGGACACATTCGGAAACGGTCGGTAAGGATGAGAACGTAGATAACGTGATAGAAGAGGAGATGCTGAAGACCAAACTGAACCTGTTGGATATATTGAAGGTTCGAAGTAAGAACACTGAGGTACCGGCAGAGGCGTCCACTGGGAATAAAGTCACACCTCAGTTGAGATTCCAGCTGAATGAGACATCCAGGGTGGGGGATCCAGTTAATAACAAAGCCGATGGTCCGACTAGTATGGACACTAACAAGCAATCCAGTCTACCCAAGGAAACCACTGGGAAGAGGCCTACTGAAGGAAATAGGTTGTTTCCCATTGGAATAGCCAAGGGAGCCGGCAGTACCTCACAGCTTGAAGCAGGTGTCTCCCAGTCAACAACACAAGAATCCACTAAGACCGCATCAGATGATGTTCGCTTGGCCAAAGAAATGCCCATGTCTTTTCAGCGATCTACCACAAGGAAACTGTCCGAGAGCAACAGTGACAGGATTCCAGCCTCCTCCAGCCAGTCAGTTAGCACTTACGAAAGGGGGCACGAGAGGCGCCCGTCTCCATGTCGAAGTCCGTCCCACAGAAAGAGTATTAAGCGGAAACACAGCCCGCCACCACGCCACTCCAACGAGCCACGTTACGGGTATAGGAAACACACAAGCCATGTGACATCAGCACCAGCCCAGCGACCACCACCACAAGCAGCAGCAGCAAAACCCCGGGTTGATACCACATACCTAGACAGCCACGCCTCCAGTGTGAAGGATGCCTACGGAGATCTCCCCGTGCCAAATTTCCAGCGATTCTTTGACGTCACTAAGGCACCAGCTGGTCACTACCAGAACCCCTACAATACCTGGTGGAGCGTCCTCCAGTATTTCCTGGACGAGACACAAACAACGAAGGATGTGGAGTATTTGCAGAAGTGGCTGCCCGATTGGGAAAAGCGCGGTGTGGCCGGAGTCTTGCCAGAAAACAGTTTCCTCCTGGCGCTGTCGTTCGCAACGAATAAAGTCCTCCCGAGGAATTCCATAGACAAGCAAGTTGCGACTGACGATGCACTGGAGTTTGATGATATTACGACTGATATGAATGAATATGGGAGTTTGTATGGTACAAGTGAGAACATTGTGAATAGTAAGCGGACACGTACCTTAAGTGCCACCTCAGCAAATAGTAGTACGACAGATGGTACGGGTGCTGGAGATGGAGACGATGCGGCAGCCAAAGCAGCTGCAGCGAAGAAGTCCAGTAAGCGAGTGAACACTTTGGCACTGGCCTTCAGGCAAGCTGTAGAGGCAAAGAAGATGGCCGCCCAAAATGCTGTTCTCCGAAGACCATTTACGAGGAAAATCAGACCCAACTTGCGGGCCAGGGCAGCATCTAGGATCGCGACTGCAAAAGCAAATAGCAAGGCTGCCCAACCGAAGACGCCCGATGCAAAAGCGAAGAAGGATGTGGTTCCCATACCTTATGGAGAAGAATCTCCATCTGCGGCGAGTCCCTCGGGTACGCCAGGCAAGAAAATGGTCCCCTTAAATGTATACATAGAACCCGACCTGAACTCCAGGATACATTCTGTGATGGAAGAAGCTATGCACGACGTGATAAAGCATGTTACAGGAACAATTAACCGAGCAATAGGGCAGCAAAGGTGGAACGTGCCTCATCTACCGGAATCCTTCTTTAATCCACCAAACCAGATACGCCATCTCAGCCCCTTGTCCGAAAAAGGAAGAAGCTTGTTTGAGGAGCTGCAAAAGCGTGTCGGAACTGAGTGGGTAACACAGAAGTCGCATGTCTCAGTGCAAACAGACTGTAGTAAGATTCCTCTAAAACAGGTTTCTTCACCAGTGGAGAAGCCAGTTGTTCAAACCAGTCCACCAGCACTAAATAATGCAGCTAACATCGGGGTTAGTTTCCAAGGACAGTTGCCTGAGTCCCAGACATCACAAGCGTCTAAAACAGAAAGCGTTGTAGCAAAGGAGGCAGAGAAGACCGCGTCCCCTGTCCCCATGGATCTGGCAAGCAGTGATGAAGATACGGCAGAGGCTCCAGCTGCCCCGGCTGTCATCATCGCTCCCCGGCCAAATCAGGATGGGTCGGGCGTGCAGAGTGTGCCTATTCCTCAACCGGCACCGGAGACCCCATCTCTCCCAACACCAGTATCCACACCTACCACAGCAGGCGAGGCCTCAGCGAAGACAACTCCCTTGACGTCTCAACCAAGTAGTACAGCTCTGAACAAAGTGACGACACCAGTTAGACAAGCACCGATGGTTCGGCCAATGTTTACCCGATCACCTGTCTCCCGACCACCATTCGTCATACGCGCTAAACAGTCACCAGTGCCTGGTCAAACAGCAGCCTCACCTATAGGTCCCAGACAGCCTCCACCAAGCCCTCCCCAGCCCCCTCTGCCTCCCTTACCTCCTGTGACTCCTGCAACAACTATACCTGCGGAAGTCAGACCTCCCCTCCCACCATCCCCAGCACCCGCTCCACCTCTACCGGCACCCAGTACGCTACCGCCAACACCAAGTAGTGCGAATGACATATCATCAGTTAACACAGCAAATTCTACAGCAGTTCAACCATTCGTACAACAGGTTGTACAAACAGAAGGTGTGTCATTGCCAAAGGAAGCACATCAACCGGCTCCACCAGCAATGCCCCAAGGACCGAAGACCATTCCAACCCAGGTCATACCCAACCAAGAACCCACTGTCTGCAGTCCCTTCGCAGAGATGTCACCGAAACCCATAACACCTGAACCAATAAGGATAATGCCAACAGTCAAGTTCAGCTTGAGTAAGAACTTAACGGTGCTTTCTGAGAAACCTGCAGCCTTCATACCGCCTGCGACGACCGCAGCACCTTTACCATTTGTGGAGTTGCCACCTATCACCTCTGAGTCTTTGACTACCACACCAACCACAATCTCCCTGGCCTCACCTCAAGTATCATCAGTCCCAGTTCCAGAAACGTCGGTGTCTGTCAGTGCACCTACAGGTACTACAATTGCATCCGTAAATGTAATTACAGATAGTGGAAAATCACAGGCAGTCATGTCAGTTGCTGAGGCTCCGGCCGTTGCTTCTACAACTGCAGCCCCTGCAGTCCCCGTTTCTGCTTTGAGGCCAACAGTTGCGACCAACTCAGCTTTGATAGTGAACAGCTCAGAAGACGCCGCGGTTAAAGCAAGCAGCGTTAACATGGTTTCCCAATTCAGCTCAAGTGTAACTGTGATTGAAACTACAACCGTTTCTCCAAGTCCCGCAGTCACCGCCACCACTGCCTTACAGCCAGCAGAAACAATTGCAGTGACCAGTTCAACAGCTATGTCAGCAACCACAATGGAGAGCACCCCAACCGTTATCCCAAGCATCCCAATTGAGATTACTCCAGTTGGACCAAAACCTAGCGAGGTAGAGGAGCAGAGTTCTGCGATGCCGGCTACACTGGGACTGGTATCTCTGGAGCCTGTAGATATCCCCGGCTTCGGGGCACCAGAGGAAGGGGCAGACCTACCGATGACTCCGGTCCGCGAAGAGGAATTGCTTCCTACTGAAGTAACCAACTCCGATGGGGCAGGAGCCCAGAACAGTGGCCTATTATCAGTGAAAAGTGAGGAGGGGAATTTTTGCCTGGACGCCATTCCACTTCCCCCTGCGGGTATAATCAAAACAAGCGACAACTCGAGTAAATGGCAGGAGTGGAAGAAGCAGCAGCAAGAAGATGGTTGGAGGAGGCCGTCGGAGACCACGCCCGAGGTGGCCGAAATGACTGAGTGGCCGCCCAAGAAGGAGGACTGGAGGAAGCAGGTGGAGCCGGCCCCGCCCGTCTCAACTCTGACCGAGTGGCCACCAAGGTCAGCGAATGAACCACTGCCTCCCCCTCCACTGCCACCGCTAGTGTCTCAAACCGGCTGGGGTAAGAACCCACCGGTGGATGTCACTGTTAGCCCGCAGCAGCTTCAACAACCTCCACCCCAGCAGCCCCCACCAGGGCCCCAGCAACAGTCCCCGCAGCAGCAACCGTACCCGGGCTGGTATGGACCGCACTACGGACCTCGCCCACCCTGGCCTGGAGGCTGGGGCCCACGTGGTCCTCCTCCTCCAGGGTGGGGAGGAGGCGGCTGGCAGGGAGGGCACTGGGGAGGGCCTTGGGGCCAACAGCACCCACCTCCACGGGGCCGAGGGCCATGGGACCAGCCACCTCACCCACGGGGTTACTGGGACCCACAGCACAGGCCACCCCCACCACGCCACCACCAGCCCCAGCCCCACTGGGGCGGTGACCAACAGGAGGGCAGCGGGCATGGAGAGTGGGGCGGTGGTCAGGGACAGTACCACCACCCACCACCTGGAGGCCCCCCACCACCCGGCAACCACCCGCCAAATCATCCACCTCCTGGGAACCACCCACCCCCTGGGAACCTGCCACCACCAGGCAACCACCCACCACCCGGCAACCACCCACTACCAACCAACCTGCCACCACCAGGAAGCCACCCACCACCAGGCAACCACCCTCCAGGAAGCCACCCATCTGGCCCCCCACCCAGTCCTGGCAACTGGAGGCACCCACCTCCCAACTGGAGGCCACAGCACCCACCACCACCCTACCCAACGGGCCCAGGCCTGCCAGGTCAGGGCCCACCTCCACATGTACCCCCGCACGAGGAGCCCCTACCACCTGAAGACATGGAGGAAGAAGACATGGAGGAGGACGATGAGGAGGAGTGGGAGCCCCAGGGCCCGTCCCACCCGGTAGCACCACCTGGTGAGGACTGCACTCAGCCTGTGACGCTGGGTGTGGTCGGGGCACCTGAGCGACCCCTGCCGGCCCAGAACATCCGTATGTTGGTCTTTAACCAGGACCAGCCGATCTGCAAGAGTGTTCAGGTGAGCCTATATACCTTACGTAAGACCTCATTTTGTAAAGGCATTCAATTTCCCAAGTTTGAAACAGCGGGAGGAAGTCATATTATACAACACTTTCAAACCAAAAATTGCATCAACATAAAACAAACTTTTAAACCTAAATGTAGAGTGTTTACCGATATTCATTGTAAAAAATAGCTTGTAGAAATATATTGCAAACAAACATTGAAGAAGTCCGTTTAGTCTTGAAGAAGTACTAGTCGTATTACTGCCTGTACCCGTACTTACCGCTAATAGATCAACAAAATGTTGACATGTAGTTGCATAATCTTTCAAACCAAATTCCTTCATTAAATGACTTTATGTATGTCCTTGTGCTTGCAGAGATTTCTGACGTTCCTTGGTGCCAAGGTGTTCGACCCGTTCAACGTAGTGCTCGTCAAGGCGGTGCCAGGGGTGGAGACGTTGGTCCTCGTACACGTCGAAGATGTCCCACAAATACACGAGGTAGGTCAGATTCACACTAAAGGGGTTTGAAGAATGAGATAACATTACCCCAAACTGGCGATCAGATCGGCCATAAGTGGGCGTGGTCACGTATGCATGTAAATCAAAATGTGAAATATACGTCAAGTACATTAGTAACTTGTAAGGAAACTAATGTGTGGTGTAACAATTGGACAAAATCAATAGTGTTTGATATATATGCTGTATGTAATAAATTTACTACTGAATGACGGGAAACAGACTGAATAGTACTTTTTAAAAAAAGATTCATGAAAAGATCATCCACTCAAATAATATATTTCCTTATAAAGAAATAACATCACCCAAAGATAATGACAACATTTGCCATATTTATGCATATCCGACTCTTCAGCAGTTGATCCTCATGTTGCCTTGTCCCGGTCACAGATCCCGAACCTGCTGGCCCTGAAGACCCAGGAGTGGGTGACGTTCGTGACGTACGAGAGTGTAACTGACGTCCAACACAAATCATACACGGTGATTCTCAAGTCTGGTGGTATCGCCGTACCCGACGACAACATTCTCCTCTCGCTACAGCCAGGTACCAAACCCAGTTCCTCTAGTATATTCAGTTCTTCTGCAAATTCGTTGACGTTTTGCACAGTATTTGCTTCAAAAGATTTATGTTCCCTAAGCGCAGCTACCATGCTGCACATCTTCCACACACTATTTATATTTTAATATTTCATACGATGTTATTCTTATCTATATATATACATGTATGTGTAAATAATTCTACACATTTTTTTAGACAGATTGTACTGAAACCAAATACATTGTACAGGCAGATCCCTTCCCCATAGAAAATAGATAAATGAATATGACATGGAAATAACGTTATCGTCTGACATGGTTTGAAAAAACGGCCTAACGTCACATTGACACATAATCAGCTAGGTAAAATCCTTTCTTCTGGTGTTGCAGATTCCTTGGAAGTTATCTGTGAGTTCATGTTGAAACAGCGGCGGGAGGGCGGCGAGCCCTGGTACCTGGTGGTCCACAGCCACGTGCTCAGTCAACTGCTCAACTCGAGGTGAGTCGCTCAGTCCTGACAGGTTTTCCACATGTGTGGGAGGCATTTGGCCCATTTAAGACAAGTTAAGAAAAGAAATGCTTGAAGTTACTGCGTATTTACTCTTGAGATTCTCTTGTGTCATTCTCATTTGTTATACAGGACCATTTATATAGTGGACGTATGTTTTAGTGAAAGCGTACTTAATGTACTTAGAATGTAACGTCGATTTGTATCTTCTTTTTGACTTTGGGCAAACAAACGCTTTTATTAACCCGAAAAAGTAGGTGTCCGTCTACCCTGCATTTGTTCATTTATCTTACAGACAACGCCATGGAAGATTTTATGATTTTTACGCAAGGTATATAATTGTTTTTAGTTCTGCTGTTCAAGTGCACATGCAATGTTTTACTTTGATAAACACGTGATATTTTTTTTTCTAATTCTATTTCCTTGTTTAGGTCATTTAGTTCAGGCAACTTATAGGGAAGAAATATTATCAAGAAAGAGCATATCTTTATACTAGTAAAGTTAATGCTGTAGTGAATGAATAAAAACCTGTATTTGAGATTATTTAATACGAGAACAGGGGTGGAAATAAGGTATTGACATGGAGGGGCCAGTCGATGTCGCTATCTAAAGATCGGTCGAGATAATGACTTAAGAAAATTTTGGAATGTCACCCTAAGCTAGGATCTTAACTTTAGGAACCCATGAAACTTATATCATGAAAAAATATATCATACATGCTCATAGAATTGATGGAAAATATCCACAGAAGGAGCCTGACTGGTTCCTGGTTTCGAAAATCTAGGGCTCTGGCTCTCTATTCAGGGTCCTCAGACCAACGAGCCTCAAATTATTCCCATCCCTGTAGCAAAAACTCACGCTTTCACGGTTCGGGTGTAGCCCTAACACATCCCTTTATGTACTTCTAAACCAAGTTAGCAAAATGTCCCGTCGGGTGCAGTTCCCTCCTGACCCTTGTAACGAAATATTGATGCGTTTAAAATTAACGGTTAACCTTGATAAAAAGTACATGATAAAAGGTAAAAACATCACAGTACACACATATGCAAGTTTTAGTGAGTACGAGGCTAGTTCTCTCTGCTGATGCAAAAAAAAAACATATGCAAGTTTTATTCCATACATAACAAATTACCCACATTCTTCGAGGTTTCTTCACCACACAGACACCGTACAGTCAACACACAGCATGTTCAATTATGTTTGATGTTTTTTTAACTTCGCAACTTGCGATTTCATTCGTACTTGAAAATCAGTTTAAGGTGTAACCAACAGTATCAAGTTTAGATGATAAGCTTTAACGCCTCAATTATGAACATTATCAACTTAAGTCTTTTATTGAACCAGGCAAAGTTACTAACATTTTGTGTTATATGTTGTGGCGTCTATTAGAAAGGTTCTACAAGTTGATGAAAAAAATTATCTACCTGTATTTTTATTCTACGTAAATAGAGAAACTAGCCTCTAACAATATTCGGTTGACTAGCTGCCTAATCTTGACGCCAATAACTAATTGCTTTGGGGTGTTTCCCGTTGCATGTTTGATAAAAAGAAAATGAAATTCATGATTGATCATCTGTACAACTTTCTCTCACAGGGAGGACGAACGAATGCGCCAGCTTCATCTGATCCTAACCCGCTATGAGGAGGCGGGTGTGGTGCGGGTTCTTCGTAGTCCAGACTTTGACACGAGCCCGCGTCCAGCCCACGAGTACCTGTCAGTGATGTTACGTCTGCAGGCAGAGTATGCCCACACGAGCCGGCACACCATACTCCTCACTGGTTAGTAGGACATTTCCCAAATTAAATTGTACTTCAAAGCTTTTTTTTTCTTTCATCATGTTTTAAGATCAGATATTCAAATCCTTACATAGAAGTTGATCTAAATTCAAATGCCTTTTGGAAGGGAATCAAGTTGTCCATGTTCTCACCCTGAGTCCTTTGACATGACCTCTTAGTAATGTTGAATTATTTAAAGAAGAATGAAAAGTAAAGGATATTGAAGATATTGGGGTAGTATTATGTATATCCTGTTAATCTATTATGCAAGGAAGAGCTTAAAATAGTTTTAGAATGAGATCTTCTCTCTTTCTCAGACATTATGATGTGACAAAAACTGAAATGCCTTTTCTCTCCCGGCAGACCTGCCTCAGAGCGATATGCGCGCATTGCCGTTCCTGCGACAAGGAGTGAGCGTCATGAACATTTCCTCCTTTATGCGGGCAATTGTCGGCACCCCAGCGCTACCGCCCATCCCTCAAGCACGGCCATGTGAGTGTTATCTCTATGCACAAAATGAACAGACCACTAATTGGATTTAGTTTTCTGTTGGCAAAGCACTAGAGTCATAAAGCGTTTGAAGGAGAGTGGTTATATATTTGGTGCAGTAATTGAGATGCATTTTACTATAATATAGAGGGTCTCCACCAAAACTTACATCGCAGATTACGTGCAAGTTCCAAGTTAAACAGACAACTATTTTTGACAGCACCAAGACAAGGGTTCACTTGAGTTTTAATAATTATCTCATTAAAGTGTAGTGAGTTTGAATAGACACACTTGCAACTTTCGTATTGAAGAAAGAATTGAGTTTTTATGCAGTTATCAAATAGTTGATTGTTATCTCGAACCAATTTCTATAATTTGTTAAATATTTTCTCTGCAGACTATGGGATGAAGTCTGACGACATGTTCCTGGACAGTTATCAGAGCACGGCCGTGGACATGTTACCCCCGATGATGGTGTCGTCTTTGGTCCCGTCCGACTCCAATGTAGGAAGCAACGGCTGACCGACCGACCCCCATACACTGCCTTAAAATAATACGAATCACTCCATGATATTAATAATGATATGCATGTATATGTGGGATCCAAAGGATTGTTACATGGTCCCCATCGGAGTAAAAACCGACCAGCCAGGATTGTGATGTTCTTTCATGATTCTAAGTCTTCAACTTTCTCCTCTGGTAAAAAGAAAAAGACGTCATCTTAGATTGACACCGATAAGCGTTATTACGGATTCATATCATGGAAAATATTAATCCTGGCAAGACTGTTTTTAAGCTTTGAGGTTCGAGGAAAGACTTCAGACTGCCTGAGGTTTATGAACAGAGATTGTAGCCAGGCATGTCAATATACCTCCCGTACATAACAGACTTAACCAAATTGAGATAACTGCTGATTCTTCTTCTGTCCTGTTTCTGTTTGACTGATGCTGACTGTTCTGAAAGTATGTGTATTGCTCTGTCCAATCGAGCGGTGAAGCTCAAAACATTGTATAAAAAGATTTTGACTGTCCTGTGAGTGGAGTAAAAAGCATTGTGTTCATCCTCAGTCTCGGCAGCCATACCTGTTTGTTACTATTTGTTTGTTGTTGTTTCGTTTTGCTTCTGTAACCTTTCTGCATCACAAAGTGTACTATGCAGAAAGTCTACTGGTCACGCCATTGACTACAACTGAAAATTGCAATGTAAGCTCTTGGTTTAGATTGGATTCAATATTATCTTCAATTCTAATGGAGTGTATAACCAGGAAATGGATCGTTGCTTTACACAAATAAAATAAGAGATGATATTGTAAATCTGATACATTGTAAACATGCTTCTTAGGTTTAAATGCAACCTATTGCATATCGTGTTTTCTTTTTCATGTAACTGTTCATTTTACTATGGTTTTAATGTTTTCATCGATTTTAAATCATGGGACGAAGCACTGCCAGAAACTAGATGAACGTACACGAAACAATAAAAGGTATAGCTTTAATGCTTCTCAAATATTTGTTGAAGGGATTGGTGCGGAAAGATCTAATAAATCAAATAAAGAATTAACCTAACAATAACCAAGTGCAAAAATGGTAAAGCTTTTTCATGTTTTCAGTTTTAATTGTGTACCAAGGAAATGGCTAGGATGGGATTAAGCACCTTGATCAAGGCGTGTTCCTGTATAAATCCGTGTGTTGTAGTTATCAGTGTTTTGTAACCTTTATATTCCATCACCTTGGAGAAGGGGTGCATCTTAAAGATGAAACGAAATTTGATTTCTGTGATTGTATCCTTTGCCACATATTATTCACTACATACGCAAAGGAATGTTGTCCCTTTGTACATAGATCGTGGGTTTGTTACCATTGGCTAAGAGAGGCTGGAGTCCTTTTATTTACACACATAGGAAGAGGACCTTCGCCTCTGGTCAGATTACAAAAAAAAATGATTATGGATGGGTGTACAAACAAAAGAAACTCTGATTGTGTTCATTACTCTAACCGTACAAACCTATGCATTCCTATTCTCTTATAAAAGGAATATTATGCGTACAAGTTTTATGTTGGATCCATTGATAAAATCGTGCTGTTTGACCCTAAGACGGAAGCCGGCTTGTCTGGCCATTATTGTTGTATTTGCACTTAGTGTTTGAGGTTGGAGATATACCGACACTTTGTACATAAGGCCTACAAAAGGGATGTGGCACACGCAAGTAGGGTGGGTTGAGTAGATGTCTTTTTAATATATTTTTTGTCAAATTTCTTGGGACACGGGTCTTGTGATGGTACTACAACCTGGGAGCTTTGGCCTGTCACACATATGACGACGTCAGGAGGCAACGTCGCACTTAGGCGTACCTTTATGATGCTGATATTGCTGTTAGGAAGTTCTATTGATAACTATGCCAGACAAAGGTGGCTTAGGATTAGGAACAAATAAAAGTTTTAGAAGTATTCATTTTCACATAGATTGGCGTTCTGTTTTTTGTATGTTATTGAATAATTTAATTTTAACCTATTCTCGGGTATAGACTTTTTGAGTTGACAATTCATAGATTTATACCAGGGTTCCCATGCAGGTCTTAAATTGATTTTCTCAAATTTAAGACCTAAAAAGGTCTTAAATTTGGCATTTTTGTAGCTAGCTTAAAAAGGTCTTGAATTGAATTTTTTGAGAAGATAAAAATAAAATGAAGTTACCAAATCCAACTTTCAAATAAGTAGGCCTACTCTCAATTGTAATTTAAAACATGATATTTCTGAAATTTTTCTTTGCATGTGGTCGATAGGTCTTAATTTTTCCAAATCTTAGTATTAAATTGGTCTTTAAAAGGTCTTAAATCGTTTTTCAAAAATGCGTGGGAACCCTGTATATGCAAAGAAAACACGTGGAGATTATTTTACGCAAAATTATTAATATAATGGACTATCCCCATCCATTTACTTTGCCTATAAATTATAATAAACAAATCCTGTATTAATTTAATAAAAGTAGGTTTTC
Source organism: Lepidonotus clava (assembly GCA_936440205.1). Classification (NCBI taxonomy): domain Eukaryota; kingdom Metazoa; phylum Annelida; class Polychaeta; order Phyllodocida; family Polynoidae; genus Lepidonotus; species Lepidonotus clava. The sequence goes on along the minus strand of OW387133.1, from coordinate 38,702,207 downwards.
TGATAGCGATAAGCCAAGTAGAAATAATTCCATAAATGAGTGAGTGATGGATGTGAAGTACTTTAAGTTTTGGTGTGTGATAGTACTTTCAATGTATGGATGTTGAGGGGAGTAATGAAGAGTTGAAGACAGGAGTAGTGGTTGATGATAATGTATTGTTCTTCAGTCACAGGTTATTAACCATAGGCCTAAGCCTAGGCTGTTACACAATAGACGTGCACCTTGGTGTCCAGACTCCACTGCCCTCACAGCAGGGGTGCACTTCCCCACCTCAACTTTGGCCTTTGACCTAATTACTTTAGTTAGGCCAGTTGACCACTAGGGGGAGGGGGAGTGCTAACAAACATTCTGTATGGTGGTTACTATAAACTCTATAATGTAGCATGTACATATTTGATGTATTTTAATTATTGTTAGGGGAATTATGATATGACAAATTTTGGTAAATAATTGTAGTTGTTAGAAGAAGGATATGCCATGCCTAAACTTAGGTATGACAGATGTTTAACGCCGCATCGACATTCCATAAATGTGAAAAGTAAATGGTCCTAATAGTTTTCTACTGACCTGGGCCCATATCTTCGTAACTAATTTGGCTGATCAGGGAAAATTTGATGAGGGCCCCACAATCAGAAATTCTGTCTGTCATGAATACATTTTTTAAATAATAATTCCTCTTTGACACTATTTTGCAATGAAACAAAAAAAATGGAATAAGGCAAAATCACTGATCATGGGACCCTGATCAAATTTTTACTGATCAGTCAAATTAGTTACGGAGATATGGGCCCTGAATGTTTTAAGGAGTTTCGTTTGAAATCATTTCGCTGTCAAAACTAAAAAGTAAAAGTAAACGATTTTTCCAAAATCTAGCACAGACGCTAGACCTTCATATAATATACAAGTACATGGCTGGACAGCAAAGAGGTTTCTAATTAAGCATTTTCGTCTTGCCACAAGACAGCGAGTATGCGCTATTTTGGCTTGATCATCATAGTTTTAAAACGATAGGAAATGTATAAATGTAAGTCCAGTAATAGTACCTATGAGACTAACTGATCAGTTTTACCTCCCGCTAGGGAAGTGACCACATAGACCCAAATAGCAGCTCTCCAGTTTGAATACATAGGTTTCGTGTCTGTGATAATAGTAATCCAATAAAACATGCAAAATATTCTTCAGAAAATTGTGAAGAATACATATGCATGCAAAAAATGCTCTTCAAAATGGCCCAAAACCATCATCTTATATGAACAAACTTTAGGAGTATCAAGATACATTTTGAGGGAAGGTGCACATTTATTTTCGGAGAGAAAACATTCTGAAAACTGCAATGTGGTTAAAAAAGAACATTTTCTCTCCACTTCCACTAGGTTTTTTCCACTACAATGAGGGTGGTCCTTTTTGAAGTCAGGATCCAGTAGGTGTTTGTCTGGGCCATTATGTAAGGGGTCCAGATTGTGGTCATGATAAGGCATAAGTTTCTTGACAAATTGGCTTCCATTATGAAGGTTAATCGAACTTTTCTTTTGCAATGCGAGATATTTTTTCAGGCAATGTGATAGCTATGGTGGACCACTGCAGTGAGGGCAATTAGAAGTGTGACATGACGTTGAGATGGTGCAACAGATTTCTGTCATCATTGTTTAGTTTTACAACTGCTGTCTCACAAGGTTTTTTTTAATAGCAACTCCATCCTTTCAGTGGCGACTCCGTTAATAGTCTTAAATAGTCCCTGCAATTAATTGTTTATTAGAAGTATTTGGTAGGTTTATTTGCAAAAAATTCCCTCCTGCTTTGATCTATAATGACTTTCTCTCCTAACACCGTGAGCACTGTTATAATATACAAATATTGTTCTTGTTTAGGATAAAATGCCCATCTTTGGAAGATTTGTATTTTACTCTAAGCCCATCAGATTAAATGTTGTTTTTATTGGGAAAATCTTTTATTCCCAAGCCCCTTCTGAAATTGTGGATGATTAGTATATTGTCAACAATATACACCGAGATAGATACAGGCGAAAATAGATTTTCTTCAACTGAAGCAGTGTTCAGCCATAGGATAAATTCAAAATAATTTGCAATATCTCTGCAACTAAATAATTGTCATGTTTTTTTCAAGTACCTATAAGAACTGACAATCTTTGCTCCTTATAATATAGCAAACAAACAAAAATATGAGAATAAACAACGATGAACCATGTCAATATAATAATAATTCATTTATTAGTTTTAATGCAGTTAGAAATACACTTTATTCTTGTTAAAAAATATATTGACATGAATGTGGCTTTTTATTTATGCATTATTTTCCTGTTACAAGTTTTCCCTATTGATTTTGCGACTTGTTAAGTTTGATTATAGCTACACCGTTCTTTGCTTCTTTCATCCGCCACCAACGTCCTAGTCGGTGTTCCTGCCCAAGTCCGGCGACTAGAAAATCTCCAGAACTTGAGAACTTTAGACCATTAACGAAGCCCACCTGAAAAATAGGAGAGGGTGACCATCAAGGGGTTGACTCATAAATTAATACGTGTTACTGTTTATGTTAAGAGACATTTCTTTATCTATTGATGTTATAGCAACTCAAGTTATTTGTTAATTTCCCATGATTAAACCGAGATCTCATAAGTAAATGGGTACAAGTTAAAGATGTGCAACATGACACATTGCGTTATTACAGGTGAAGTTCCCTTGAGATGGTTCATACCAAATACAGCCTGCCAAATGTCTATCCTTAATCAGTTAGATAGTAAAAGTTTCAAATATGGTAATCTCCGACTTACTATTGGGACAGCAAACAAGGGTTTCAGAGATCTGCATCCGTTTGCGCATTGCCACAAACGTATCGAGCCATCGCGAGAACCTGCTGTCAAATAGGGATATTAATTTAAAGTAACTTTGAGAGGCTGGATGCCAACACCAGACCTAGCAATAGGTGTTTAGTTTTTTTTACTACAAATAATCACTAACAACTATTCTTGGAACTAGCAACTGGGAAAAAATTTGCAATTGAATTTTGATTTTGAAATAAAACTAGGGTAACTTTATGGCGCAGATATAAGTTGTAAAGCGTTGGTTTGGTAATTACATTTACAATACGTTAACCATGTTTACAAATTACAGTTTTAGCCTCAACTGAACATTAGACGATTAGAAAAAATGAAGAAAACTAACAAATTATAATTGAATTCCAAAATACAAATAGTTGACTGAAGGCTCAGTTGTTTACCGGAGGCAACGAGGTCGGAGTACTGAAGAGCTGCTACGGAGGTCACCCAGTTGTCATGGGAACCGGTGCTGCCGACGGGAACGTCTCCGTGTGCGTTGGTTACTGTCGCCAGGGGCTTCTTCTTCATGACGCCCCAAACGGCAACAGAACTAGGGGAGAAGTGTACAAGTTAATATTCCAGGATAATTACATTTATTGGTAGATAGTTCCTATGTAATTAAAAAATATGCGTTAAATTTTGGCATTCTAAAGTTGTCTTTGTAAACATAGACAGTCAGATATCATATTCGATCAAAGTTAAAAACGCAAATTAAGATGTATGAAAATGTTGCAATGGATGGTAAGAAATCTATTCTTTGTTATCGCACTTTGGAGAAGACTTGTAAACATGATTGTAATTCCTGTGAGGGTGAACTTACTTGTCATCTGCTCCCGATATGAAATGTTCTTCGTCAATGAGTGCAACGCAGTCTATGGATCCTCTGCAATGAATGATAAAGGTACGCTTTGGAATGACAATCAGTTGCATGTCCCACTTTTCAAAGACAACAATCTATCTGAAGTAGAAATTATTAGCTGGTTGTCTAAGAAGGCACATAGTGGACCCGAACGACGCTAGGGATTAATATACCACTTTCTGATAACTGGTACTGGAATGAGCATTATACTGATGTTATAAGGAAGTGCACACTTACGAGTGTCCGTGGAAAATGAGTTGCGACTCTTCGATGACCTTCCAGATCCTGATGCTGCCGTCCCGGCCCCCAGCGGTGACTGCCCTTTCCCGGGTAAGACTGTCCACCGCCGTAATATTGTCCTGGTGACCAAATCTGTATACGGAAAAACCCTATACTTTAGCATAATATATCTTCAATGTGAGGCTACACCATATTAAAATGTATTTGTTGTATCCCCCTGCCTCCCTCAAATCTAATGATACGCTTGATTCATTTATAGAGCTAAGAATGCTATCAATTTTGGAATAATAACATCCATCTCGGAATAAAAACTGTCATCCACGTTTTCTGATTAAAAACATACAATAGTAGTGACATCTAAACAATGATGGATTTTTTTTCAAATACTTACAGCGTCTCAACATATGCCATTTCGTCCAAGTTCCAAATCTTGACAGTTCGGTCATGGGAAGTACTAAACAATGTGTGTGTCCCTTTCCTGAAAGCAAGACCCTGAAAAAGAACAAGATATTTGTCAAAACAGAATGAGCTAATGAGCGAATGAGACTGTAGTTATTCTTTAATCGACAGTGAATAGATAGCAAATAGAAAATTTGCCAAAATATTGTTTTTTTCAGTAGATCAACATAGAAATGCATCTTCATTTTACAAAAACAATGTTTCGGGTCTCAGCAAGGAAAACGAAACAAATATTCCAATACTAATCAATAGTGGATTTATAAGAGATAAATGGATATTCAGGTGTTTCGTTTATCTTTCCTTTTTTGGGGGATGACCATTTACTATCTGAAAAACCTACCGAGACGGGGGCCCGATGTCCAGTGAGAATGTGTAACCGTTCGCATGTATCGGGGTTCCATGCCATAATGTTCTTTTCCATGTCCCCCGTGACCTAAGAAAAATGCATAAGAAATGGTAAAAGTGCTTCAATTGATCCGTTGAATTTCTTTATGTGCATCGTCTGGTGAATTTCAACTACAATGTATTCTTTAGATCTTACTAGTGGTCATTCGACCATGTAATACATAAAGTAGAGACAAAAAGAAATCTGTATTATCATATTAGTTAATCAATAATGCTATGAACTTTTTAAGAAGGTGTGTTAAGAAAACTTTAATCTCAATTCGTGCTAACTGGTAATGCAATCAGTGCTCATATTTCAATAGAACAAGTATCTGAAAATTGACGCAAACTAGAAATATTTGCTGTTTGGCAGCAGTACATTAATTTATTTTGATAATGAAATACACATACCAGAAATTTACCGTCAATAGAGATGGCTATACAAAGGATTTGTGAGGTATGTCCTATGTGCGTCTTTTCCGTGCCTTTGCGACCACCGTGTACGACTTTTACCTTCTTTCCCGTCTCAACATTCCCTGAAAACACGATAAGACAGTATGTTTAGCATCTTATTATTCCAAATCATGGTAATAAATTGAGGTAAGAATGCTTCACAGAAACTGTCTTGACATCCATTTCCTTCCAAATTTACGATAATAAAAGCAAACCCGTCTTCCATAGACCAGAAAAACAAGTAAAGTTATATTTTTATCTAACTACCGCTTTTATCATTCTTTTCAGTTTGTTCTGCTTACTCTATAGTAAAGTTATTCCATTATGACAGGGGACACATCGGTCAAACAGTATCATCTACTCACATTTGACGATGGAGCAGTCTTTGCCTGCACTGAACACATGTTTGTCGTCGGGGCTGATGACCACACAAGTGACGGGAAGCTGGTGCCCCCGCAGAATTCTAATGTCATCTGCTTCTGGTTGTAGAACCTATGAAAAAATATATATCATTTTGGATTATTGAGATGCAACTCTTCAAATACAAAAATTACGAAACTTTGGGAAAAAGTAATTCCGTATTTGACTAACGGAATCTACAGTTAATTATCAAAGTTTCTATATTGGGGGTACCTGAATTCAAAACATTTCCTCTAGGAAATAAGGCGAAAAAAGTTTTTGTTATAGATTAAAATATTTAAATTTGATTTAGCGAGGAAAATAGGATCTCGGGAACATAAGGGACAACTGCTGAATCAAGAAGATAATTTTTGGACTTAGCTGTGCTAGTATAATCCATTATATTGAGTGTTTTTTTCAAGTCCACCATTACAAAATTATTAAAAGTAGCTACCTCATTTGGGTGACGAGGCAGCAAAATAACTTACCGTGGCTGCGACCTTCCTATAAAGTTTACCGGATTGTTCCAACTAAAAAATCGGAGAAAATTGGTCAGGTATATCACTTTTTAATACGTGTCATTTCAAAAATATACTGGGCAAAAAGATGAGCTCACTAACATGATACGGTAGCCAATTTATATCTTTCTTGAAAAAACAACCAAAAACTTAATTAAAAGGTACGTTTTTTTTTTATAAAACCTCTACTGGTTTGATTTACGGAATGCTATATATAAAACTCATGAGAAAAGCTAGGACGAATACTGTTTCAGTACGTGTCCGTTTAGAATAAAACCATTATTACACGGTAACCAGGTCCATATCAATTCATGCAATAGTCTATCTTTATATAAAACTTTTTCACTGTGTGTCCCTGAATATACTCTCTAATGATGATAATGTTATCATGCAATATGTTTGCAACCTCCAAACTTACCACATCCTGTTTTAGTCTTTCCGATATTGTGTCAATGCCATCATCTTCTTCATCCTCCTTCTTTTTTTTCTCTTGATAATGAATCAGGAAATATAAGAACATAAATTTAAGGAGCACTTTCACGGTTCAATAAGGCAGTGTCGGAAAAAAAAATTGCATGCGGCCACTTGATGTATACAATTCAATTTATGTATCCGTATATGTTCCCATGTGGAAACTATATTAAAACCTATTGAATGGCCGAAAAAAAGGGGAGCGTAATCTGGAAAAATATACACCCTTCTACTTCTTTTTTTCCTCCTGACACTCCAAGTTTTGGATTTGATTTGAATTTCTCAACGACGTAGATAAAAAAGTACATAATTCTGTGGAAAGAAAATGTACATGACCTATCACTCTTTTCAAACATCTCAGAATTTTAGTTACCTGTTTCTTCTAACTGAGCGAGGTATTCTTTGGCAAGTCTTAGTCTTTTTTCCTGCGCAGTTTCTCTTTCGTCTTCACTGTCTGATGACTCTTCAGTAGGTTTTGTTCGCGTTTCCTTATCACTGAAAATTCAAATATGAATATCTAAAAATGTCTCAGATATAGGTTTGTGTAAATTCATATCTCAGATTAATCAAAAATCAAATGGCATGTATAGAGCATTTGTGATTTTCTTGCATATATATTATAATAATTAGTTCTGTGGCGACTGCCTGGTGGCATTGACATATTGGCAACCTCGACTTTTTGTTGCATACCTGTCTATGTCTGAGTCACTAAGAATTTCTTCATCTCCTTCGCTGCCCATATACTTTGTCTTCTTTGATTTCGATTTGTTTTCCAATCCTTTTCCAACTTTGGCTTCGGTGACCTACAAAGATTAATGATTTTTGGGATATTTAAGTGCAAAGTTATATCATCAGATTTTTTTAATAACATTGTCCGTGTCTTGATAATGGTTTCATAAGCTTTTTAAAATTCAGATCTATAACAAGAAGACAATCCCAGTGATTGGAGAGCACATAGCTCCCCAAGGCCAAGGGGCGATCCAGTTCTTAGTATAAGCCTCACCATTTAATATTCCAATTTTACTCATGAAAGGGGGGGGGGGGGCAAAATTCAGTTTTCCAAACAAAAGAATTAATAGAAAAGTAGGAACAAAACTAACATAAATTTCACATGTCAAAACTATAACAAGATTTTCGGGTACTGCCGTACCGAACGAGGCCCGTGAAAATACAGGAAATTGCGAATTCGCATAGAAATGAAGACTAAACATCTGCTTGGAGAATATGAGACTTGACAAAGTCAACCTTCCTTTCTCAATCTCCATACATTTCTATGGCAAAAAGATTTGCTGTGCGTGGAGAGTGATGAGCTGGTTCCTTTAGTATAGAAAATCCCTATTCTCATTTTCTGGCAAAAAAGTTATGGATTCTTCTCCAAATTACAAGAAAACAACATGACATTCTAGAATTTTGGAACCAAACTACCGGGTACTAGAAACAGGACTAACAAAATACATATAATTTGATAGTTATGATGTAGCCATTATTTAGAATGGTGGAACGCAAAATATGTCACAAAATTGTAACAAGCTTCGCTGGTACCCATCATGCTGGTTGAAATATAGTTGTCATCACCAGGAACCAGCGCAAAAAAAAAATGTAGAGAAGGTCGGCAAGCAGGGGCCTGCCTCCCAATAAAGTAGTTAAAGGAAGGTGTCCGTGTAATATTTTTTTCCCGATTTGTGTAAATCACCTATTATCATAAGTAAACAGTGATGGTTGATTTGGTTGTCTCAACTAAGTAATTTTCAGTATACATGTTAACCAAAATGAACTTTCACTAAGGTAATTGTTTGTATAAGATAAACAGTGTAAGCATCAGTAAAACACCCATGCCCCAAGGGCAACATGCGCCAGATCAATTAACACACACGCCTTCCTAATTGTTGATTTAAAACAGTCTGGGCTTTTGATCTGCTTGAACCTGGAAATCCTAACATAAAAGCAGCAAGAACATTTAAATACACTAACAATTTTTTTTTAATTTATCATGCTGTGAGAACATACTTTGTTTCAGTATGCTAAACAGGAAACCTACATAAGATTCTACAAATGACAAACAAATTTTAACTAATATATGTATCTAAACTTCACCTCTGAAATTGTTGACAAATAAGGCTTTTAAATATAAGTTATAACAGGAACAAAACAGAGGATACAGCCATATTTGACTACACTTCTGTCTTGGCCCATCAAGGGCTAGAAAGGGGCTCCGGGAGGATTGCCCTTAATTGTATTCTAAATCATCCATGTGGTACCATCCTTGCAATGAACTTTCAACTTTGGAAAATCTTCATCTTAGATTTATAACTAATTAGAACAAAAGCCTGACCCAAGTTCCAGATGAGGTTCACCTTTGCAAGTTGGTGGTGAAATTCGTGGAACAGTCTTTCCGGATTTTAGGCAGGAAACCTTCCGGATTTTAGGCAGGAAAAGATAAAAGAAGTAGAAGCACATAGATCTACCATGTTCATTCTGACATCAAAAGGCTATTAGAAAAAGCAATCTGTTGTCTGAACACAAATGTACTGTTTTTATTTTCTTAAAATGTTCGAATTTTGTAGAAATGATGAACTTTCAAAAATCCGGAAATCCGGAAAGAGCAGACATTTTCCCTGTGGTCAACGACAGGGTTATCAAAAGCCAAGTGCCAACGGTCGTCTATGTGGTGCCAAGCCTATGGGACACTGCATATAAAAAAAACACCTGCCTCAGTAAAAGTGTAGGGGCATGGGGTTATTTTCACAGCAAACACAAGTTAGGACGAATAATGACTTTTCAGACATGTGTTTTGACTTGGTCTGTCTTTTGTGATCGCACCTAGGAGATGAAGGTGACGGGCCAGGCAAACAGCAGGGGGTCAAAACGTGGAAATCATTTTTGCTGTACCTCATCCCTTAGTGAATGCAGACACTAAGGCCACCATTAAACAAATATTTGTGTCCTGTCCAGCACCCTACTGACTTTTTGAGGGCCGACTAGAGACTTTTTTCTTCAGATTTTCAGATTTTTTTTTTTTTAAACAAAAGTCATTTAAAACCTGCTACAAAAAACAAAAAAACAAAAAAAAGTCCCAACCTCCGGACTTTTTTTTTCCTGCCCACCCGCTGGGCAGGAAACACATTTTTTTTCAAGGGTGGCCCAACTGGGAATCAAACCCACTTGCAGTGCTGGGTCCCCCCCCCCCCCCCCCCCCCCCCTTTCGTCGCCTTTAACGATCAGCAGGGGCTACAGGGGGCCTATATTCTTCCCAGGAGCCGAAGCCCCACCCCGGGACCCTCACAGGGGAACGGTGTTATTATTTTTGTGTGATAATTTTTCGTGGAAAACTGATGTTTTTATTCTTACAGTGAATCTTAGAATGTTAGATCTTGATATTCATTTTTTTTTTATGTTGTAGCACACACACCTCCAATCAAGGCCAAGCCGTAAAGCAATATTTGTATCCGAACGTGTGTCGCAAAATGCATGGAAATTTATTAACAGAATGGTTTAAGAAAACAGAGTTATGTTCATAATAAAGTCTTTTTTATTACAGCAAAACAGCGAGCAAGCACCTGTTTGCAAACCGACCACTAACTTACTAAGCCTACGAACCCCTATTATCGCTCAGCCAGTTTTTCTGAAACGTCAAGTCCTACACAAACACTGCTTTATCAATCGCTAATATGTAAATATTTTGGTACATATGTGTTCTCGTGATCCCTACCTTGCGCTTAGTAAGCCCACGATCCCGTTGTTTTGTCTTATTTCGGATGAAAAACGACATGATGTTGGATGTTCTAGTCCTGCTTTCACGTGGGTACAACTTCTACGCGCACACTTCTGCGCACCTGACGTCATCGGGACATTTCCGCTTCAACAAGTGCCGAACTGCTGCTGGTTTTGGAGTTTGTCGGTAAGATTCAAAGCTTTATATCTTTCGATCAAACTTAGAAATGTTGTATGAAGGTTCCTTTTATTGATGACCAGTCATACAAAGTACATTCAGAAATATAAAGGCATCAAGGAACTCAGTAGACCACCTTTTGAGGGCCAAGAAGACCACCGGGTTCTGTCATCTTGGTCAAAGTTTCTTCCTTGTCGTCCGCCGACTGGGTGAGGTCCTTAGATTCAGAAAGTTTGAGTTGTTTCGCCACTTGTTATTGTTCCCATCGTATCTGCCAATAGTAATTTTTGTCAACTTGGATCCTTCTCTCATATCGTGTGAACTTGGATTTCCGTGCTTCAGTAGTCTACTTGGAACTGAAATCAAAATCCGCCTATGCTACTCCACTGGTTCTAAGATTACCACCAGGGGCTCAGGTTCCAAGTTCTATCATCTAATCCTTGGTCCAGTAGCCTGTGGGTGTTGATTTTAGTGTAGGCTAGACTTACAGCTGTGTGGTCATTCACAATTTTGCAGACTAAGGTACATGTATATTGTATTCACTAGCCTAGGTAAACGTCAAAGTCATCTTCTCGGCTTTGATTTAAGTTAGAATAATTCTACATGTAGACTAACTTGTTAAGGCCTGAACAAAGAAATTGTGTTTATAAATATAACCAGACCAATACTGGCAACACTATAAAATATCTGGTCACCAAGAAACAGCTCATTTTGTGTTCCTTTTATTGTGACATAGTGATAGTTAATTGTGCTGGCTAGATATAAATGTTATTTTATATGAAGTGCTGTACATCAATAGAACACATAGACTTTGAATGTGCCATTAGACCTAGAGTTGCATTTTGGTGAATTTTACAAGAACATAGGACCTATGATAGGAAAAGACGAACAAATAGGAGGTGACAGGAAATATTCAGGTTTTTGAGTTGTTTCTTGTGTCCCAGATATATAGCCTAATTTTTTGCCCTACCCTAACATTTTTCCAGGAGATTTTTAATAATAAAAAATTTCCAAATCCAACAGAATTGACCCAAAGAACCTAGAAGAGCACGTTCAGGATATGTGTAGATGCTAGGCCTAGAACTAGAACCTGTTTTAAAGGTTGCTGGGACACTTTTTTTTTTTTTTTTTTTTCAACAAGCGCGGGTCCAGGTGTCCATAATTTGCTCTTATACTAGGGGCCTAAGTTTGGCCTAAAACTAAATTTCCATTGGTTGAGAGTGGATTGCTTGGCCTAAGATTTAAAAGATAATTGTGGTATGCCTAATTCGTTCAGATTTCACAAAATGAAGGGCAAAACAAATTCTGATAAGTACTGAATGGCAGTGCCCGTATTCATAACTTAAAAAAAGAATGGTAGATGATCTGCCCCACGGACGATCTGCCCTGTGCCCTGGACATTCTGCCCTCTCACATCAGACGATGTGCCTTCTTATGTTGTCAGAGTGGTGCTGGACCTGAAGGGGCGTAGGTCCCGTCAAATTCGCGTTACCAGCGCGAAAAGGTGCGAGGTAGACTGGTGCCAGAAAATGCTAATCCTGGCACCAGAAAATGCAAACCCCGGTGCCGGAAAATGCAAACCTCGGCCAGGAAAATGCAAACTTTGCTGCTGATTATGTGTCCTGTTTCCTATAGTATTCCTGGTTTCCACTTCCTTTAGTATGTACATTCAAATGGCATTGCATCCAATCTCTACCTTGTCCTGAATTTTGTTTTATCTAACACCATGTAGTCAAGTTTGTAGCAATTTGATAGTTCGTATGCCATACGAACTATCAAATTGCTACAAACTTGACTACAATATCACTGCAAGTAGCACATAAAAATTACTTTTTTCAAATGCCAGGGATAAAAGGAATGAGGCAGATCATCCAAAGGAATAGGGCAGATCGTCCAGGGCAGAAAGGGAATAGGGCAAATCCTCCATATATACCAAAAGGAATTGGAAGCATATTCTGTCTGTGATTGAATTATCAGACCTAATTGGTCGTCCACTGACGATAAAGCTTTTGGCTCAACATTAAGGCTTTTGGCTTGGCTGGTTTGCCTTAGTTAGGGGATCGCCATTGAAGATTTAATTCCCCCCCGTCTGAAAGATACAGTACATCATTTCCAGTCCTTTTGAAAATCAATTGTAACAGATATAGCATACAATATACAGTTGGTGAAAACACATTGTGAGAACCATTAAATGAAATGGGTGAAAATAATGATCAATGTGAGTGAGATTGCAGATATGACATAGGTTGTTCTAGATATGGATTAATGAAATACAATTCCAATGAATTTCTGAACGATTTCTTTGTGCGATTGTTTCTTAAAATTGGTGGAAGGTCATTCCATTGTTTTGCAGCTCTATAAATAACACTTCAATAAAATCTTTTGTTTACAACCTTAGGTATTGTTAGGCCCTTCGGGCAGGTGAATATCAAAACTTACCTGCCCCACCTCAAATTTTACCTGCCCCGGGCAGTCGGGCAATGCTTAATGTTGAGCCCTGACTTTATGGGTTATCCAAAACATGCAGTTACCAGTATACTAGCCGCTACTGACAAGAGAAACGTATTCTTGGTCTGTTCATTAGAAACACACTCTGCCTCCGGTGCATCATACAATTACTTGTAGGTTCCTCTCAGTGTTTCATCCAGCCAAGATAGGACATTTGATTTTGTGGAAAAGTGAAGGTTAGCAATACACACTCAGGGGTTTCCCTTAACTTTTTTTCCCACTAGCCCACTGGCCTAGTGCTTAAGATTTTACACTGGCCCGTGATAGATTTAACTAGCCCGATCAAAGAGGCTTTCAATTGATGTATTGCATGTTAGGATCCTCTCTATAGTTTTGGAGATATTGTAATTTTAATAAACAGGTCATACATAACATAATTGTTTAGGACATTATATTTTCCACTAGCCCACCGGGCTAGCTTCCCAAAATTTACACTAGCCCAACCAGGTTTTCACTAGTACCCGGTACTAGTAACTCTATGTTAAGGTCAAACCCTGCACACTGCAAATTATAGGCCATTTTACCATTATGTATCATAGAAGACTTGGATGGTTGCAGGTGTTCAGTTTTCAAAAATCAGAAGCATAATGAGTAGCAGCATAGTAACAGAAAAGCCACGTAAATCCTGTACCCTTGTTCTGATGCACTTCTACGTTTTACAAGGGTATTTATACTCTTAGTTAGTATCAATAAGATTACGGTAGTGTCTTTACGGATACTTGTAAAAAGATAACAATTCAATCTTAGCAGAATCTTTACGTACGGTCCGTACCTCGGATATCAATCTTGATATTCTTTTTTAAACAACTCTTAGAAATATAAATTTTGTGTATAGTGGCTCACTCCATTAATAACCTTTAAAGTACATAAATAAGTATTTTTGTTTATTAACTTTTATTTTTGCTTTCTGTACCAGTGTATGAGGGGGTCACAGTGATTTTTAAATCCCGTCGGACAGCCGGACATGTCCGAGGCTTTTATTTAACTGTTATGTCAGATATATTTGCATAAAACGTTGGACAGGGTGTTCGGGGAAAATATGAAGAAAAAAAAAGAGGAAAAAAGTAAATCATCTTCATAGTGTCCGATAGATTATGAGAAAATGTCCTAATAAAATAGGACGTAATGTGCAGCTCTTCGAAAACTTGTTCACATACACTGGGGGTCATTCATAAAAGGTATTTATAAGTCAATTGGCTTTCTTTTTACATTAACCCTTTCAAAACGCCACAAAATTTTCAAATATTACATAAAAGACACCAAATAATTTACGGAGATTGCCCAAAAGACACCACTGATAGCATAATATTTTAGATTCGACCAATAAGAAGCTATAACATGATATAAATAATTATTTCCTAAATGGTAATTCTTAGATAGAATATAATAAGGTTCATTTTTCGTCTTTTTAAATGAAAAAAAAGTTTTCTAAGTTTATTAAGCATCAAATTGACAATTCTGTCATATCTGCTATGTATCTCTCAGGCATCTGGCGTCTAGGCCTGGTGATGCCTGAGAGATACAGGTGTCAATAGCTGGTGATGCCTGAGAGATACTGGCGTCCTTAAAGGGTTAAATAGCGGAACTATATAGCCATATATTTTTACGATGAAGCCTCAGTCAGATCCCTATCATAGTTTCAATTTGATACAACTTCAATGTTATATGTGGCCATTCTCAGATACTGAGCACATTGAATATTATACTTTTGCTGCATGTATAAGGATAAGGAACGACCGATCTTCTAGTTCTGTTAAATCCGTGATAAACTCCCTACTTTACTCACATTGGACTTAGCACCGGTGACCCGGCTGATAATTCGTCCACGTTATCTCCATGTATTTGTCAAGGTGGGCAGCTGCACTATCTTGGGCTTGTTCACGATAAATTATGTTTGCTCACGTTAACCTCCCTCAACATAACAAATTGAACTTAGTTTGATTTTCTCTGGGGAAATTTCCCCAAATGGAATTTGTTTTTATCAAATTTCCCAAAACAAAAAATACATGTACAGTGGAATCTGCACACCCACGCGTTTGGTCTGGACAATGGATGTTGACCCGCTACCCTATGACCGACCTCTAAGTAACATTCTGCATGACAAAACATACTTGAATCAAGCCCACAAAGTTAGGTGTCAACATATTGAACTGCAAAAGGCCAACCTTTTAAAAAAAATTGTTTCCTGTCCAGCCGGTGACCAGAAAAATACCAAGTCGGGAGGTCGGAAAAATCTTCTCTTTTTTCCCCCTTATTTTATTTTTGTTGTTGGTAAGGCTATAACTGAAAATTTTGATTAAAAAATGGAAAAAAAAGAGTTTCCAGTCGGCCCTAAAACACGCGGTCGGGCGGTTAACAGGAACACATTTTTTTTAAGGTTAGCGTAAATATGTCAGTTAAATTAATGTGCAAATATCAGCAGCAATTGTTGATAGTACATTTAGTTGTATTTCACGCCTATTTCGAGGCATTGAAATAATGGAAATCAGATGGGTTGCCTACAAATTGCTATATAGCCTAAAGGCTACACAGCTGCGAAATCATCAGTCCACCAGTCTATTTAAAGCAGCTCGACTGATCTTTAGAAAGGTCAGGACACCTGGTCCCAGTTGCAAAGAACCTAATTTCCCCAGAAATAGGACAGGGCGACTTAGATCTGTAAAGGTCCCAGCTGGGATCCAGAGTGGCGCCTCCTGGCGTCTTTTTGGCCGACTACCAATTGAGGTCAGTGGAGTAAGTACAAGTCGACACGGTGGGACGGATCCCCCAGTCGGCCCGGAGGGACTGCCCCTTGGAGAGGAAGCTTCAGTCTTACGTTGACCTCCAGGCCCTCCAGTGATACACGGAACTCCAGGCGATAGTGATAATCAATGGGGACACTGCTTGATCATCTTAGGAAAACTGTGTGTGGATTAGAACTTGGGATAACCCCAGGTGGGGAATTTCGTGTGTGATCTCATAATAACCAACCACTGAGATAGCAGTGGAGTGGATGTGATTCTGACTGAGAGCTTACCAACTTAAAATGGCATGGTTTAGCAGTACACAACGACTACCGCCACCTCCTAGCTGATCGCCAATACCAACTCAGGGTGAGTTTTAGTACTGAGGTTTCTTTGTGACATATTAGTTTTAAGGGATAAGCACTCTTTTGAATTCTACCATCCTGAAATACATTTATATATAGTTTTCATCCGTTGACGCCTAGACGACACTTGTGGGTGTTACGACAGTCCTGTGTGTATTAGTGCATACATGACTGTATGTATATATAGGCGTATAGTAATACTGACCTGATTCAGAGAAAAGAGAAACAGATCTGTGCCTTTGCAGCATCCGTTTCTTCTATAAGGTTTTTACTGGACGTATTTTTTCTTCAAGAGTTAAGTATGATGTGTGGACATAAGTTTTACCCAATACTTAACATTTATGTCAATGCAGAATTTATGCACAACTTTAATATTGAATATACTTAAAATATGTTATACATGAAATCCTTATACTATATGCGATGCTGGGGAACTGACTGCTCTGGAATGGGGTGGGATGATGTCAAACACGACGGGTAATAATCTGATGACATGATGATGACAGCGACCCCCATGTATCATGTGTGAGGCCTGTGTTCCCAACTCCCTACTTCTGTCAAACCGGCCGGGCGGCAGTAGCCCATTTATTCGAGAGTATTAAGCTCAACAAAAGTACGTCGTGAACAGATGATAGCTCGTTGATGTGTACTACTACACTTTTGTGGTCTAGCCAACAGGAACTTAATACCTTTAAAATGATCGTGTTTTTATAGATATATACTGTAATACATGTACTTGAATGAAGGATACGAGGCTAGTTCTCTCTGCTGAAAAAAAAAGTAATACATGTACTTGAACAGAATTGGACGTAATATATGTTAATAGATTGAAGTAAGTATACAGAAAGAGGAACCAGAAGTTACTTTTCAGGTTTTCTGTTGGCCCTATGGTTTCGATTCTTAACGTGTCAACATTATCTACGAGTTCGTGTGTAAAATGGCAGGACGTTCATTACGAGTAGGCCTATCTTACTTGGATCGGCCTTGGCATTAATACGAAAGGGAAATGGTAAATGGGTCAGTTCTTGGTTGTTAGCGGATCGAAGCAGTTCTGGATGAGTTCCCTTCTTTTACTCAACGTCTATATAGTAGTAGTAAACGTCCAGTGGCACCTGACAATGGGCTAAGCGATTCTTTTATAGCGAGCCGACATGATGGTGCCTCAGGCCGTGGTATTCTGGATCCCTAGTTGTAATACCTGTATAAGGTATGAATGGAGGGGCCGGCGGGGCCTCCATGTATGTAGGCTGGGCGCCCATCCTGACCCCCGCGTCGCCTCGCTCCCCCCCACGCCCGCCCGGCAACACTAACAGGTTATCTGTTCCGCCCTGATAATGGGGCTAACTAGTGACTACCCAACCTGGTTCTCTGTACACACCACACAGACAATGTCAATCGTGACGCCATCCCCTGCTCGGCCGGCCAGCACCGTGTGTATTTATATGGGGCGTGGAGACTTAAGTCCGATGGCAATGCTGTAACACCTTAGATAGAAATAATTATTGTTATAGCTGTGGAAATATGGATTATTTAGGTTGTTTCTGTGGTTGTTTTTTGGTCAAACCGTTGACATATTTGAGGCGGTAGGCTACGTCAGCCCGCCCGAGGGGGGAAATCCCCCATTAGTGAGGTATAATGACTGGATATTGGTCTTAGACCCACTGACAAGAGGCCGACCAATCCAATCGATTTTTTCAGGATTTTTTTTTGTAAAGCCTTCCTCATTGATATTTGTTGTCTCCCTGTTTAAATGGTCCATTTCAAAATTGATTCACTGTTAAATACTTCCTGAATATCAGAGTTGGTGTTCGCTCTCTGAATTTTTAGTTGTAGTATTTCAAAGTGCTCCAAAGCACTGATAACCTAGGCTCGTGTTTCCTAAACTGATATCAGCACGCTACCTTTAGCTGAGACCTGACCTACTGGACAGTATAGTTCCTGTTCTAAAAATACACAGAACGTAAAACCACCTCTTCCTGGTAAGGAAGTTAATCTGCATGATCAGAAAGATGAGCTAAGAGGACTGAGATAATAAAGCCTATAAAACCGGAATTTAACCAAGAGACGTTATATTTTTATTCTCTGACTCAAATAAAGTATGAAGTAATCAACAGTTGTCTGTTGAGTAACATGGATCATTGGCTCATTCACTGAAAATGGTACTGAAAAAGGTAATTCAAATGATGAGGCATTTTTCCACTGTAATTATCATCATGTCGCATTGCTTATCATTACAGAAATAGAATATAATTCCCTCTTTTTGAACAATTCTAATTATCTTTAATTCTAATTAATAGGCTGTAACATTTATGTTTAAGAACATTATTTTTCTTCATGTAAACAATGCTATGGGGAGTAATAAAACACGGTAGGACAAATAGAGGGTAACCGTGGACAGTAATAATATGTGAAAATAGGTCAGCGGTAAGTTAGGGTAACAATGTGAGGGGAGGGCAGCAGGGGTTGGTGGTGGGGGTATTACCATAGGGCGATCTGTGCTCTATGGTGCATCCCCGCAGTGAGTGTCAGAGAGGTGCCGAGACAGGGCTACAGGCCGGTCACTGGGTGAGTGAGAGACCCCCTGAGCTGTGAGTCACATCCCCCACATCTGCCACCGCTTCTACTGCTGCCACCACAGCTCGGGTGTACACCAGTAGTCATTAGATGAGTAACTGTGAACCACTTTATTATAGTAATACATATGTCGGCCCTCAGTTCCCCAGATTGGTGGTCCGCCTGATTCAGCGATTGGAATCTGCACTACCTAGGCTGCATAATTAAATTATGGTTAATACATTTATAGTTTCTATTTTGGTTTCTATTTTCAAATTATGATATATTTTGGTTTCTGTACAAATTTAGGATATTACCTATAACTTTTATGATACACTTCAGTCCAGAATATTCCCAAACCTGCATGATGCAGCATTTAGCCCCGTATGAAAAAAAGGAAAAAGAAGTTTGGCTTCTTATGACGTAGGCTCGTAATTCATTTATATCGTGTCACATAGTCATGTATTTAAATTCGATAGAATAGACCTTTTGACAATAGAGAAGTTTGAACACCCAGGTGCTTTTATCATTGAAAATGTAATTAATCTCTTCCCTCAAACACACGGTATGATTGTGTTATCCTAGCTTGACCTAGTCTGTGCTATTGAGGTAGAATTAATCCATAATGGTTAAACCTACTTAACAAGTTCCCAATTGCTGATGCTGTCGAGCTGTCGTCATAATTGCCATGTCAAGCTGGTAAGCTTCCCTCAATAAATGGGGGTGATGTCATCCGGCCGACCTGACCAATATTTGAGGTGCAGATGAATAGATCTCAGTGGTTGATGTTGTCATGGTGACGACCCAGGTTGAAAGTGTACTTTCTGTTTTAATTGTAGCCAGGTCAACTGTAAAGGTTTTCGATGAGAGAGGGGAAAACGGTCCTAATCAAAGGTCGGTCAAATATTAGGCTATAATATAGCCTGATAATCATATCATGATGAACTAATAATTGTGTTCCGGGAGGATTACCTGAAAAAGATGGGTTAGGTAGGAAGCATTTTTCTTTTTACTTTGGATTTGTTTTTAAATAAATTCTACTTACCTCGGGTTACCGTCACGACAGCCTGTGTAATGCTCCAACAGATTGTCACTACTTCCGTTTGATTTGTGCTGAATTCTAGGCTATTTTTGTAACATGTCATTTCTCAATGAAATAAGCTAACTTCAGGATAAGGGTAAAAAGAGAGGGTAGCTTGGCTTGATTAAACACAATTTTTGTTTTCCTTTCGGTCCTATAGTTCTTACACCTTCATATCTTTCAAATTTTCCGATGTTATATCTCAGACTGTATCTCAGGTTTCTTTATGAAAGATTAGTGACCCGGTCGGCAAAACTGGCTCAAATGAAGAACATTGAACCAATAAGTAGAAATCTAACACTAAGATTTTTCAGAAAGCAAATTTGAGTAGCCTTTTCGAACTGAAACTTCAGTATTATGATTTTATGGAAAAGTCGGCCACTCAGAAATTTAAAGTAGGTAACTTCGATCAATGTACATTTTATCACATAAATATTTTGAATCCAAAGTCGTGTTTTCTTTCCCTTTTATGGTAGTTGGCCATGAGGTAAGGGAGGAAGAAGTGTAATATAGGTAAAACCACTGATTTAAAAAAAATGACATACTTGGTCACCTGCATAGTAATAGTAGGAAGTGAAGTCGGCTCAAACCGTGATTCAATGCAGTGCATGCTTAGAAAGCCTACCTTTTCATCGAGCTTTAATAAAGACAGATTATCATTTTTGAAAGTTAGGGTCTTAAGTTAACATAAATATAAAGAAACCCAGTAAGCGCAAATAATTGCAAAGCTCAGGTGAATGCAATAAAAAAAAATCTCCTTTTTGTTAATGCAAATAACTCAATGATCATCCTAGGATAAACCAGTGTTTTGTTCCTTTGAATCTACTCCGATAAAATTGGTCCTAAATGTATATATCGGATTTAGCTAGTGGTCATCAGGTTGAATCCATTTGCTGATGGATTACGTTGGTACCTCTCGTCTGTGATAAGTTCACGATTTATCAGTTGAGTAGTGTTTGCTGTGTGTGTGACTGTAGAAGTGAAGGTACTAACCACACAGTGATGTTGTCAATGTCAGACAGACTGAGCCATCCGTCATTATAGGAAAGAAAACGCACTAAAATGACAGATACCAGCCACGCGTCATTATAGGAAAACAAACTCACTAAATGACAGATGCCGGCCATAAGTTATAATGGGGAAATAAAGTCACTGAGTGACAGATAGCAGCCATAAGTTATAATAGGAAAATAAACTCACTAAATGACAGATAGCAGCCATCTGTCATTATAGGAAACAGACTCATTAAATGACAGATACTGGCCTACTTACTAGGACTGTTTTGTCACGGGGCTATTCTTCGTGGAATGTTAACAATTGAGTTAACGTTACGTAATTTGTATAGCTTCCAAATTTAGAAGTTTATAAATAAATGTTCGAGAATAAATAAACGTGGCGATTAGTGGGACCTTTCAGGTTACTTACCTGTAGAATACATGCAACACTCACATGCCTATTAAAACAAAACTCCAGGAGAGTGCGATTAAATGATGTGTTGGTCAACAGTCATTCACATTCGTTTTATCGTTTTTGCGCCTAGAACATCATTTTGCAAGTATTTATAGGCATGTTAACCTATGAATGATCACATATTTGTTTATTGGTACATGTATGGTTATGTGGACTAAGTCAATCCATTTCCTGGTCGTCCAGACCAAATCTATGGTCGTTGAGGACATATAGATCCCTTTCGACTGTTTCATCATTTCAGATGTCGAAGAGAAAGAAACATCCATGAATATCATAATATATCAATATCGCTTAGTCGTAGTACGGTACTAAAAAACGTGAACTGTAACAATTTCATTGTTTGAAACGTAGGGATATGTTATCATTTGTGTTTTAAAAAGGGTATATAAAACTTTTTCATTTATGAGATATTTTTGTGTTGCATTTATAAGGAATTTGGTTTTATTTTGTCGTTAAAAAAATAAGTTGACACTAAGCGCCACGTGAGGTTAGGGGATGAGTCAGTGGGGGGCGGCCAACCGTGACCCTCAGGACATGACCTATTCTGGCCTCAGCCGAGCAGTCGGAGCTCCCGCCCTGCAGGTCGTATGGGGGCCACGTGCAGGAGCGCCACATGAGACCCTGTTACGCGTACTGTGTGTTTTACACCTACAGATGGGGTCAATATCATAAATATTGATGTCGTCAGAGACCCTAAGACCTGTTTTGATAAGCTTTCTTAGAATAGTAAATTATGTGGAGATTAAAAGGTCAACTAAGTGTAGGTTGGGCTTAGGGTTTTGGCAGTTTAAAAGTGAACAAGCGCTTGAAATGTGATTATAGTTTTGTTGATGCTATGGTGAGCCAACCGGTGAACATTTTGTCCATCCTGTTGGTGTGGTGATATGTTGCCATTTTGATAATACCAGACTAAGATGGGTGGCTCTTACTCACGTAGGCAATCTCAGGAATGTACGCTCCATTACATAGAAACATGCCTTTCACATTGAGCATCCTCTGCGTAATTCAGGGGTGTTTGAATCATCGCCTCCCAGGCCCCCGTATAGCTGTCTGTATCTGTCACTTACCCCTGGAATCCCGTAACCTACTTATAGCATAGCAGTCACTTTTGCATATGATTTTACCACTCTGCCGTGGCTGCTGCTTTTAATTTTATTATTGCTATTATACTCTATTCATTGTTCAGTCTGTGGTCTTCATAACAGTTGTTCTGTCCTGGTTATAAATTAGAGTTTGATGACTTTGCCCTCACCTTCCCCCAAACTCAGTTACCTACTTCGTTCTGATTCATCTTCAATTTCCTATTAAATCTATCTCACTCTCATGTATACATACATAAGAATCCTGCAATATAACTATCTTGAGTCTAAAACTACGATAAGGTTCTACTAAGGGCCCGGTCACCTGAGTAGACCTGGTTCTGGTTCTGATTGAGGTATTTCCTCGAGGACTCAGGCCGACCACCACGGTTGAGTCATAGCGGTCGGTGGCCTACAGTATTAAACGAGTCGCTGTGCACTCGTCGAGCTGACCCCGCGCATGGACATGGCCTGTGGCACAGTTAGTGTTACTACCATCTCTCAGATCCTGCTCGTTTTTGTAGACATCACAGTCACAATTGATCGAGTTACAAGTGGTTGTGATTTTTTTCTGGTTTTGTATTGCTGTCATTTGCAGAATCTGCCCTTCATATTATAAGGTTTGCTTATATAATGTTTGTTGTACAAGTACTTGGTTGTGGGTACAAAGGTTGAATATTCGTATACTTATAGCGCTTTTAGATCCGCATACGTTTACTGTGTATTGTTGTTTTATCCACACACAAAATGCGATTATGATTGAGTCATACGCAGTTCTTTGGGGAGAGGGATGTCAACTTTTTTGTATGGATCTTACCAATCACAGAGGCTTACAAAAAAAACTTGCCTAAGTCGACATAAGCTATCAATTTGAGTCCACTGGTAATTAGTTTATTGGTATTGTCATTGGTAATCTAGATACGTTTAGAATCTAGGTGAAGCATAAATCTTGACTTCAAATGTGAAATCTGCCATGTAAGTTGTAATCACTATTGTCCAGCCATGTCGTGAGGTAGTGGTTCCGCCCTAGTAACCCGAGGTACTCGGCTGAGTGAAGTAGGCCTATCTTAGTACAGCCGATGGTCCAGTAGTTGGATTTATCGGCTTATGATTTACTTGTGAAGACTTTACCTCAGTCAGTTAATCGTGTTACACTATCATTGGCAGATATGAATTATATTTGTTCAGTTTAAATCAGTATTATATTTTAAGTAAGATTGTGCCCTGTCTGTAAGTGTAACCAAATGTTCTCTTCTTTTTTTTAACTGTTTACGTATGATGATGATAATGTCTTTTTTTTTAACTCGGAATAATAAATGCTGTTTCGATGTAAATATACATCTTATATACAAGGTCTGACATGTCGGAATTGGCTTAATGCAATCTTTCAGGACTGGTTGCCGTAAGGGCAACCTAGCCGGCCACCATGGCCAACGCTAAGTTTGGTAAGTTCATCAGCGGCCTCATAGGGGGCAAGAACAAAAAGAAGCGGCAAAGTGAAGAGGAGGACTCGGACAGGATGACCATCTCCGGCCCCATGAACGTGAAACACGAGTGGCACGTGGGCTTCGACGAGGACACGGGCGATTTCAAGGGGTTACCCCCGTCCTGGGCCCAGTGGCTGCAGAACTCCAACATCAGGTAAAACTAGTGTTGTGGCATGGAGCACGCGGCATGCTATGGATAGAAATCGGCACCACTAATTGATCTTTTATTTTGACCGCGCTGAGAATCTTTTTGAAAATGGGACATGACCAAAAAAAAAATATATTAATTAAAAAAAAAAAAAAAACGTTTGTATCCATTTTTTTTTTTACTATAAATCTTAGGTTTTGAGTAACGATACATATATTTCTTTTACACTAACATGTACGCAACTGAGTAATTCATTTGGGTTAGTGAACAATTTCGGGATTAACAACAGTCCTATGCTTTACAAGATTCTCGGCAAGAGTCCTCTTTCTGCAGATTACTTGGCAGCTGGGTCGTAGACATCCTGTGTGAGGGGGCCGACCACAAGTGAGCCCCGGCCGTGACCTGAGTGAGTGCACCCAGTGGGGCCTGCCAGACCACTCCCACCTGCCCCCAACTGGTCCCCTACACTCCAGACGTTTCTCACCCCGGGAAACATACAGGCCTCAGGCCACGGGGAAAACAAACTTGCGTTCTGGTCATCCAGCCGTCACTAGATTTTTGCCAATATCCTCACTTCTTTAGGTCAATTTTGTGAAGGAAAAATCTGAATTTTGTTGAAAAAAAAAGAAATTGTGAAACATTTTTGGCATATTAGGACAAAATTTAGAGAAATGTGTGTAGCAACAAACTTCTTCATGATGATACTAATTTATTCAGAACGAAACTTTGAAAAGAATCCAAACCAATTTATTTCATTTTTTTCCATTTTATATTTTCTTAAAAGATGATCACCTGAACGCAACCATTTTTCCCCTGGCCTGATGCGCCCAACACTCAATCGAGATGCTTACCATGTGGGACACTGGCTTCCCCCTCAGTGCTCGGATTGCAGTAATTATATGCAAGCCATTAAACTGGAAACCTGTGCATGCCTTTTTCAGGTCCCACTAGGTTGAGGAAGCGCAGCGCTGCGCCGACCTCGACCCCCTCAGCCAGCGGCCGTACGGACAGGGAGAAGGACGGGCGTGGAGACTCGGACGGCGGCCCCTCCTGCCCCCGGCCGGCCGCCCTAACCACCACCACTCCCCTCCCCCTACTCCTACTCCTCCCCCCAGCATGAGTCTCCTGGAGAAATTCCGGCGCGGCAGTAAAGGCAAGCTGGTCATCAAGCACCCTGAGCCGGACATAAAGGTCATCAGCAGTCCGACCGGCTTTCGGCATCAGGTGCACGTGCGCTTCGATGGCGGTCAGTTTGTCGGGCTGCCGCCCGCGTGGGACCACTGGCTCGTCAACTCCAACATCAGGTGAGCCCGTCTCCATTGTGACAATGTTTTTTCGTTGTCATGGTTACCACAGCGACAACACGAAGCAGAGATTATTTGAGCGGTTGGTTGGTGCGAAATAAGGAGTGTCAAAAATGAGACATTCTAGCTAAATCAGAAAACATATACAACAAGAATACACATTTCTTCATGTATACAGGCATACAAATT
The DNA here is from genome assembly GCA_936440205.1 of Lepidonotus clava. NCBI lineage: Eukaryota > Metazoa > Annelida > Polychaeta > Phyllodocida > Polynoidae > Lepidonotus > Lepidonotus clava. Next base: position 38,676,795 of record OW387133.1, on the reverse strand, counting down.
TGTAGCCATCATTAGATTTAGATTTCTTGGCCAAGTGGTCTTGCAGCGTTAGTTGTATTTCTGCAAATATATAGATATGTACCTACCCAGTCACATATATTCAGAAAGATTATACAAACGCACATAAATATATATTTGTATTATATACCGGTATATCTAGACTTTCTAGTTCAATTGGTGTTGTTGCACCGTCAGATGTACATGCGAATAGTGTATACAATAATAAGAATTTTGGCATAATTCTCAAAAATATTTCTGAGGCTATCTGGTGTTACCTTTCTTAATTCACATTATCGTCAACTTAATCCACCTCCCACCCAGTACAACTTAAAAGTTCCCCAAGTGATATTCACCAAATATGGCAACCCATTCGTCACATTGTCAATCCATCTGATCTTATTCGACGGTGAGGCCTCGCGTTTTATAATAGTATAGAAGCTGTAAAATTGACACTATGTATAAACACCTATTAAAATAGTAGCAAGATTTAGTCTGTGTGTGTGTGCCTGCTACTTTTACCGTGTACATAATAAAACGCGAAATTCCGCAGCTTAAAAGCCTTTTTCTAGACAAAAATAAATACATGCTACGAAGAGCTACCGGCAATACACCGGCAATTTTTATTTTGAATAAGAAGTGTGCTATAATATGTAAAAAAAAAAACATGTGTTACCTAGATTCTCTCCTACTGTAGCTTTCCGCTTGACATATTCTAACCCAGTACGTTAATAAATTCAATAATCCTCCAACTAATCCCAACTTAACCTGTCCATAACAGTACAGATTAATCGGTCAGAGGGTGCTTCTTTTTCACTGTACACACTAAGCCTAAAAACATCTGATTTCCACTAACTTTGCGCGTTCAGTTGATTACACGCAGTCAGGGTTCGCATAGGGTTAAGGTGAGAGCCAGGCTTCGCACAACGCTTACCGTTAGTTGTTCCTAGAGTTTGACCTAGGCCACCCCAAATCACACTCTGCTTCGTTGTTTCTGGTAACCGACCGTGGAGACGCGCTCACACTACTATTGGTATGGGTGAACTAATCTATATGCAAAGCGCGCGGACTGAGTCAAGCACCAAATACTCAACATGTTTTAATTGGAGAGTTACCAAACTAAAAATGGACGTAATCGGAAGAATTTGGTGTTTAATTAAGAGCTTACGTAGCCCAATGTGCCCAATCAAACCCGCGTGTACTTTGCATATAGCTTCCCCCCTCGTTTTACTGTTTCATTGTATCTATTTAGGTACAAATACATTTATAAGCTGGAACTTTACGATTCATAGTATACTGTTTCCTTTCGCCCGGTTTATATGTTCTGCTTTTAGAAGTCCGTTTTCAAAGATTTGTCCCTAATTGTGGTTATTCCATATCAATTTGTAAAGAATATACTTGGAATTTTGATAAATTCTCGACCCTCTGAAAAACAAAAATTCAAAGAAGATGAGTGCATATGAAAGAGTAAATTTGTACTGGGTTATTTACCATTTCCGACACTGTATTAGCACGAAAATCATATATAATCTATATAATCTTGATGAAAAGTTAATTCAAAGTACATACTTGAAAATAACAATTTAATACTGAGAACGTAATGGTTTTGAAATGAAATAACTTAGATATGGAAAATTTATCACCTTTTACCCCCTACTAAGTGAACAAGAGTAAGGTCAACAACTGTCCAATAACAATAACAATGAGGAGTTGATAGTGTATTTGATGGAGTTTTATTCCAACTATGTTTCGCATATTTACAAAAATGAATAGCATGAATCCATACCTTTATATGTACTTTTTAAGTGAAGAAAAATTGTTTATGTCTATTCAAAAATTTCAAAGAATTGTTATTGGCGTGTATCAATCAGCATTCAAAATTACTTGAAACAATATCCTTTAAAATGTTCGATTTCGGACATACGTGGACAAACTACTATCCCGCTAATCCCCAAACTTGTCTCATCTTGTTTTGTTTTCCGTCTTTGCTTCCCTAAAAGTCTAACACCAATTTGTAGGTTTACATTATTTTCAGCACAACTTTTCTCTGAAGTAGTTACTTTCAGGAGATTTCTACAGCTCTTCCTCTGGATTTCGTAGCAATGCGGTTATCAATAAGCCTTTTGAAATGCACGTCAAGGAACTCTACATACTGATGTGACCGACAGACTTATCTATTCTGAATATTTTATCTTTTACATCGAAAAAGTCCCTTGGTCATTTCAAGTCTTTTTAACTTAAGATTCTGGATTCAAGAACTGTAGCACTGCCGCACTTGTCAAGTTGACCTTTACCATATAAACAGCCTACGGATGTTTTATGTAAAGATGTGTTATTTATCTACGCAGTTCAAAGGCTAACACATATAGACAGCACAGTTAATTGTCAAATTTGATGTCAAATGTGCCCGTATTATTCGACTAAATGTTTTCCGGCGCGGAATTTCCAATTTCTGATGTTAAATAACGCAGTAGTTCCTAAAATTTTGAATTTTGGAAATCCTTTATATCAATCAACTTCCAAAATTGTTTTGAATTTTCCCTCGATGACCCAAAAGTCAACCTAAACCTCACTTAATAAAAGTGCCCCCTTTAACAAAAAATCGCCTTTTCATTGCCACATTGCAGTAAAACTGAACAGACTCAGAACCCCAATGCCGTCCTTAACGCGCTGGAGGTGTTGGAGAAGTCGGTCAAACGACAAGACCATAATAAATACATGGGTACGAATTCGGTGGGCGAGATCATCGAGGAGGATGACGATGACAGCGAGAAGTCGCGCGACTCGACTGTGGAGTCGCCCACCTCACCCGACACAGATACAGACATACCCCTGGAGAAGAAGCCGGCCAACGATGGCTGGAACGAATGGACACCAGATGAGGAGGAGGAACACAAGAATGACATTGCAAAGGTCAGTGTCCGTCAAGCTATGAATAATGGAGATAGGGGGGAATGGTACAGAACCAATGTTATAGAGACCCGATATTAATATTTAAGGAAAATATGATGTTGTAATGACAAGATAATATCTTGTCATTACAATATCATATTTTCCTTGAATATTATATTGACTCCCTTCTGTTTCCCAAAAAGAAGACCATCTTTCCATGGAGTACATTTGCAGGGCTCTACATTGAGCATTATCCGCCTGCCAGAGGTAGGTATACTCTGACATCCATATACCTGAAGGGCGGGTGTAAATTTTCATAATAAATATATAATAAAAACTATACCTTTACCTGTCTGATAGGCAGCAAAGTCAAAACCGTAGAGGTTGAGCCCTGTCATATGGTAAATTTGTAGCTATAAGTAAGAAAGTCTTACCTCCCCTCCCTTAATTTTCTCATTTACACATAGAGGTGTTCTTTTTTACTTTTGCATGTTAAGTAGCGGCGTTTCTAAATAATGTCAGATACATGTAGTTCTAAATACAATCTCGCCGCTCAACCTTTTACTTCTCTTCTCAAGATGTGTCAACAGAATTGGACAGCCCAATCAAGACTCCGTTCCACATTCCACAAATTAAAAAATATTTGTTGGGGAACATATAATATATACATACATAACTTTGATATGCGCACAACATTTTGTTAATAGCCTTTCGCATTAAAAACCTTGAAATATATTACATGTAGTTTAATTTGTTGAATTCTTTAAACTTCAGGGCAAACCGGCGTCAAAAAGCCCCGAGAAAAAGTCTGTGAAGGATGTGACGGCAAAGATGAACAAGATGGCGGTGGACGACAAGAAGCCCGATGAGCGGAAACCCACCATGCGGAAGAAGTCCATGAAGAAGGTCAAGATGACAGACGACGAGATCATGACCGCTCTACGTAAGGACGCTTGGGATTTACCTTCTTATAACTTTTTTTTTTTTACCAGATTCCCTTATCTATTTACTTATTTGTCTTATGATTTATAGATTCCCTACAACCATTCAGTTGTGCTGTGATCACAGACGATACAAAACACCCCATCGGGTTTTTAAATCACATTATCAATATCAATTATGATAAATATACTTTATTTCAGTTGCAGATTATAGAGATAATTGTTCAATAATCAATTTTTTCTTGCAGGCAAAATTGTCAGCGGAGATGACCCGCAGAAAAAGTATACGATTAACAAACGAGTAGGAGCTGGGTAAGTCAACTTTCTTAGCCCAATTTGAAAACTGTTTTGCAAAGGTAGATCTAGGAATTTAATCGTGATACTCAGTGGACATCGCTGGAAACTAAAATCAATTCTTGGAATGGATACGTCATTAGCAAAATATTTGTTCTGGACCCAAAACGTATAATGCGAAAGAAGGGAATAAAGAATCATTTTCATATTGATGTCATGTCATTGCATAATAATTGTAGTGCTTTAAATTATTGTTATATGAGATTATAATACCTCACACAAGGACCAAAGTAACTAACACGAATGGTTAACACCTGATGAAATATTATAATGGGAAATATATATTTTATTTACATCCCACATAAAAGGACTATAATTAAGGTAAAAATACTCCATGAAGTAATGTACATGTCACATATGATGAGCTTTGTCCACCAACGGTAAAGAATTGCTGACCTATTGTTGATTTAATCAGTTTCACATACATGTACTTAGATTTTTGAGCCACGCAGTTAGGACTGGATAACTATTTCGGTGTGAATGTCAAGAGCAGAAATATTCCATGTAGATGTTATCAGACCAGTCAACCAATACACATATAAAGAAATGATTATGATTACCAATTACGAAAGACACGAATAACAAAAGACAATTGCAGAAAGAGTTCTCGGTCAGGTCTTCAATGTTCCAACATTTTACATCTCAAAATGTTTTAGAATGAACATTTGATAGGATTTCGGGGACTTAGTCATATTGTTTTATTAAAATAAAGCGTTCCTTTTTTACTTTAAAGATGTGTAAAGATGTGTTATACTCAGGGTACCCTTTCTATTAGATAGTTTTTAAAAACATAGGTAGATTTTCTCAAAAATACAGCGAGTCATTATGGCTTCGATATTTTTATTCCGATACTTAGCGCATACTTCCTATGAGACAGTCCTAAAAAGTAGATTTTCTAAATATTGTTGGTACACAAGTGAAAATATGGAGATACAATTGTGGTTGTGTTAGTGCCGATGATGATAGAAGCAAGGTGTTAAACAACTCGGTGTTTTCTGTTGACGTACAGGGCCTGGTGAGTATAGGCAGTTTGAGGATTTGCTGTTGTATGCAAACTCGTCTCCGTATCATGTTGCGCATGGTCCAGTTTGATGGTGTTCTGTGTTCCGCCATATATGAAGTTATTTCCCCCTATTCAAATTCAATTTTCATGACAGTTTACGTCATGAGTCCTGTGTATTCTTTTCAGTCCCATTTCGAAACGTTGCATGCCTTCATTACTGCTGTTGGAGTAATAATCGTAATATTAGGTGAACTAGAGAAATAACGTTTAGAAAAGAATTAACAGCAAATAACAAGTTAGAATTTTTCATGAGAGTTTCATGATAATTTTAGTGTGAAGCACTTTTTGAGCAGGACAAGCATGTTGTTCATAAAAGATTATTTAATATAGTATAGAAGTGTGTGTGGTCTTTGTTGTCTAAAATAGCAACACTCAAAATACATCCCCGCTCTCTTTAGTAATTCCAACCCTATGATAGAATCATATATTTTTCTTCTTACATTTCCCATTATTTGCGGCACAAATTTGCCTTCCTTACCCAACCTACATTATCTCTCAAATGCAACCCGCCCAAGTAGTAAGGCTCTTTTAGACTGCCGTACACGTTTTCTATTTTCATCTCACCGTTTGGTTTGACGGCTTAGGAGAAGCAGTGTTCGTGTTCTGTATGGCTTTAACTTTGTATTTCAGAGCTTCTGGCACTGTGTGTGAAGCCAAAGACACGACGACCGGTGCCGTGGTGGCCATTAAGATAATGGACCTGGAGAACCAGCCCAAGAAGGAGCTCATTATCACGGAAATAGAGGTGAGTTGGACCAGTCTGTGGGGTTCGAATAAGATGATACAATCACTGTTGTATAGTGTAACTGATATCTATATCATGTCTTTGCCGCAGAACTACTACTAAGTTCTCCGGACAAACGAAAGCAATATTCCAAGAGGGTTACATTGTGATTGAGAAATGATACTGTGCTGGTGACCCCTATTGTAAACTGGTAAAATAGTACTTTATTGTGGGCTTTTTCCAAAACATTATCGCTGTAATCCCATTAGGGGGCGCCACTTGGAGGTACATGTATTTAGACTATGTGTACATTTAGATATCCGGGTCAGAAATACACTGCTGCTGCCATCTGTAGTAAGATGGGATGGTGGGACGAATGGTTATCATATTGGGAACAAAACAGATCATATTGAACACAACACCTTTTGTTCACCACATAATGTATCAATCACTACTTTGGCTCCCAAAAAAGTAAAAGTATCTTAAGATAATAAATTTGAATTGTGATCACAACCACAGGGATGACATGTTGGTTAACGCGTTTCTGTTCAATAAATACTAAATAATTTTTGGAAAACAGTTAATAAATTGTTAATTTGTTGTCTACCAGGTAATGAAGGAGTACACCCACCCCAACATCGTCAACTACCTGGACTCGTACCTGGTGGACAAGGAGCTCTGGGTGGTCATGGAGTACCTGGAGGGAGGCGCACTCACCGACGTGGTCACCGAGACCGTACTCAATGAGGGCCAGATCGCCGGCATCTGCAAGGAGTGCCTGAAGGCGCTCGAGTTCCTTCACACCCGCGAGACGATCCATCGCGACATCAAGAGCGACAACGTGCTGCTCGGTATGGACGGCATGGTGAAGCTGACCGACTTTGGCTTCTGTGCCCAGATCACACCCGACCGCGACAAGAGGAACACCATGGTGGGCACGCCCTACTGGATGGCGCCTGAAGTAGTCACCAGGTAAGTCAGCTGTTTCTAAGTCTGTAAACTATATTGGTTTTATCTGAAATATTTGGATTATTTTGTGTGTACTGACGTAGAAATCTTCGTATTTTAGCAGAATTAATTCTTCTGTGACATATCTATTTCTTGTGAAGGTCTTGTTGTAGAAAGTTAGATACAATTTTACCTGTAAGTGTTTTAACTGGTTTAGGAATGAACATACAGAAATAGGATTACACCTCTTTTCCAGTAATGTTGACAGCAGTTAGAAGACTAATTGTATTGCTCCTTTTCCCAAAATCACAATATGTTTAAACTTTTGTATGAATATTCCTAGTCGTATTCAGTAATATATTACTTCTCAATGACATAGTCTAACATAGTCGCATTTACGATTGAAGATCATAAGGGTCCTTAAAACAACTGTACTATACCGATAACACGAACAGAGAGGCCTTTATTCACTGCACACCAACTACCATTCACACATCAAATAAACCATACGGTTACAAATGATAACCAAAAGAACTGACCAAAAATACACTTTGCGTCCACAGGAAGAACTACAGCTACAAGGTGGACATCTGGTCGCTGGGCATCATGGTGATCGAGATGATCGAGGGCGAGCCGCCCTACCTGAACGAGACGCCACTCCGCGCACTCTACCTCATCGCCACCAACGGCAAGCCCGACATCAAGAATAAGAGCAAGCTCTCGCAGGAGCTGCAGGACTTTCTCGACCGCTGTCTGGAGTCGGAGTCCGACAAGCGGGCCACGGCCAGAGAACTCTTAAACCACCCGTTCATCCGCAAGTCCGAGGACTTATCCTCCTTGCGGGATAACATCGTGGCGGCCAGGAATGTTGCCAGCGGAAACCTGTAGCGTCGTCCATGCCTTGTTCTTCCAGGAGAGTGCCCATGGAATATTTCTTTGATATCTTAGATTTCTTTTTCTTTTTTCCCTTGGTTTTTTTTTTAGATGGGAGTGAGTCGTATTACCCCTCATGGGAGCGTGCAGGTTTGCTGCATGTATTGCCTTGTAGGAGTACTGCTGAATCGGCGCTGATCGAGCACTGCGTCCGCAGCAGACACGGATTTAAGTTCGCAAATAACATCTTTTTCCTGGTGGATAAACATGAAAACACAGTGGCCTTAGAAATATCCCAAGGTCTTTGTGCTTCTCTCCCTTTTTTTTTCTCTCATCATGTTTCATTGATTAATTCAGTTAAAAGATATTCTGGGAAAAGCCTGGTCACTGTCCGCACCGTATGTACAGCTTCATACTCTCGACGAGACCGGAGGACCGTCTCAACTACAAGCGTCTTCGTTAAGGGTACGGTTTGAGATGACCATCTACTTGTAATGCAAAACTGACAGCCGTACAATCGAACATTCTTTATTAGAGGACGTCCACTTGATTGCTCACAGCAAATATCCTAATTGTATTGGATTCCCAACGATCCCGATGTGTACTATACTGATAAGTGAGAAGGGCCAAATATAATCTGTCTGTATAGATTGTCCTTATGATGTACTATTTTCTTCAGCAACGTCGTCAAGGTACCGGACCAACTGTCCACGCTTTACAATGAAGATACAGTGTACAATAATAATATATATAACTCGAAGCATCGGTTCCATTTGTACCACCAGAACATGCCACTGTTCTGTTTATACATAGAGTAAGAACTATACTGAGAGTATTCATTTTGGAAGATGGTTACCGAGTCAGTGTTGTCACCCGCTTACTTAGTTTTGTGTACATTTATCAATTAACCTTCCGAAAGTAAATGACCTTTTGAATTCCAACTTTGATATGCATTATTGTGATTGTGAATATGACCTAGGATCAGTTCAAAAAGACTTAATTTTTCATTTATGTTGTTTTTCTTCGACTACCAGTGCTCTAGGAGCATGTCTTAGGAGTCTGTACATTTGTTATGATATCCCCCCTTTCCCCTCTTTTGTATATCACCCTGGATGCAGCGTATGACTGATAAGGAGAGACTGAATACGATGTATTGATTTAATAATTAGAATAAACTTTTTATGATTAATAACTTTCATATCGTGAAGACTATTAGAGATAAGATCAGGATCACTAAGTACTACCATATATAGGAGTCACAGAGCCAATGCCGAGTTTTGGGGGAAGGTCGTTGTCATGTCCTGTAGATACCGATCAGTGTTGTGTCTCCAATAAAGTGAGGTCATTTTTAACTCTTACCTAATGTGTGTTTGTTTCTTTCAAAACGAAATCCAGCTGTTCGTGATTTTACATGTTTGAGCAACGCAATACTGTAATAGACATGGGAATTACATAATCCTAAATGCAGAAAAGGAGTCAATATTTGGAATGTAACGTATATATGTAGGGGAAATTTCAGTAAAAGGAAGCTTAATGAATTACTATGGTTACCGAAAAATGGATATTGAATAATAAAAGATATACATATATTTATGTACCTACATGGAAGAACATGGTGTATGCTATGAATGTGGTTTAATATTTAAAAATAAAAAAAGGGGGGAAAAAAGTAGTTCCTATAAACTCCTAGTTGCCAGGCTATTCGGAAGTGTCAGTGTTTCTGTGTATCTGAATTTAAAGAGAGACTTTTAAAGAAGTAATTCCTTTCGAATGTCTTATTTTAATTTTCCTGTGCGAACTATCTTGATGTAGAAAATAGGTACTTACAACATCTAAAGAGAAATAGAACATAATCTGTCCGCCCTGGAACACATACCATTCCGCGCGGAACACTGCTCCGTCGGCGAGGTCTGACTACTCAACACTAGATGGCGTAGCCCAGCCCTTCTTCGTTGGAAGGCACCGGACCTCATCTTGTAATGAGTCAGCCGAGGTAGCAGTCTAGAATTCCTACATAATGAGAAAATCGGACGAGGTAGTAGTACTTGATATGTTTTTCAATTTGGAAAGTTACATTTAACAAGATCTCCCTTAAGAGAACAGATACTGATATCTGTAATCCAGCAACAATAATATGTTTTAATCTTTCTAGGGTTTGTAGTCAATACTCATAGAAAATGGTTGGGATCCAATTTTATTTTGGATAAATAAATTGATATTGATCAGCAGTATCGTGTCTTGTAGACCTCCAAAAACGTTTTTACCAATGGTTAGCAATACAATTATGTCTCAAAAGAAAAATGAATATTGTTGAAAGGCATACCATAAACCGGACACATATCATTATGTATGGATTCAGTAAGAGGAAAAGTGCATGTTTGATAGGCTTGCCAATTAAGAGTTCGGTAACTAACACCAACACCTTATTGGTTTCTTTAAAAGGACCATACTAATCGGTTTACTTCATTTATTATTTAAATACTGATGGCATATATACGTATACCTTTTGCATTGTATTCATATATAGTATTTGTAACTGGTCGTCTTTGTAAATTGCCCAGCAGATAACACCCGTAAATTTAAGCTAAAAAACGGAATATTGATTTGTCCTGGAACTGGAAACTTCTACTCCAGACCAGGACTCCAGACAGAAGATTGTATGATAAAATTCAGTTGATGCAGGTGGGTGATCAAGCATTGAACTGTCCATTACTTCCACACTGCCATCAATTCAACATTAATCACACCTATAGATACGACAGCAAAACAACTCGTACAACCAATACATAATTAATGGGTTTCAGGGTGAATGGGATGTTTTTATCAGAATTCGAAATCAAATGGTACAAACGCTTTATCTGATGAACAATGAAATACATTTTACTCGAAATTGCTTGCAAATTAATGCATGTCCACGATCTATGAGAAATAGGGTCAATCAAATAGCCCGTTTAGTAACTAATGGGAATGGAACAATTTCCAAACAATTCGCATGTCATCTTGCAAATATCCAACTATTCTATCAGCTTTTAGCAAGCGTTTCGGTATACATAGGCCTTGTGTATGTGATCAGATTTCAGTGATGATCATAAGACCACTATAACCAAAAATATCCCTCTGTAGTTAAGCAGAATCGTGCACGAAGTCATACGCCTGTATTCTTGTCACTTATCTGTCAGGAAAGTCAGATGTATTTCAAAGACAATGTATTTTAAAAAGACAAAGGGATTGGGGCTATATTAATTTGGCATATTGATCAATGTCCAAGTAAGAAATGCTATGGCCCCTGCCAGAAGTGTTTGGACCTAAGCATCAAGGACAACTACCCCTGGGACAACTACCCCTTAACACAATTGCCCTCATAGGATAACTATCCCTAGGGACAATTACCTTGTAGGGATAAGACAATTACCCCTATAGGACAAATACCCCTTTGGGAGAAATACTCCTATGAATAGGACAACTATCCCTCTAGATAGGACAATGACCCCTTTAGAACAATTATCCCTATGGATAGGATAACTACCCCTATTGGTAGGACAACTACCCCTATAATAGGACAATTACCCCCATTGGTAGGACAACTACCCCTGTGATAGGGCAATTATGGGAGCGGCACAGAGCCTGACCCGTGAAGATGGTTTATGGATGTGAGCATATGATATAAGAGATTTTTCCTTCTTTCCTTCTCCCACCCCCTTTTAACATTCATAACCTTCCGTATAAGTGAATCGTAATTATAACATAAATTATTACAAGTTTATAAGACAGTTAAAACGGACATAATTTTAGACTGTTTCAGATATCATTCATACTTTCGATTATCAATCATAGCTGGTTTAAAGATACGATCACATTCAAATTGATATGACCACATCTTTTTCGGGGATATTTACAACCAGTGTCTACAAGGGGTGTATTGATTTGTTTCATCTATTTAGATAAGGTAAGACGGAACTGAACATGCATATGTGAATGCTTGCCATATCTGAATACTAACCCAATGAATTATTTACATTTATCGGTGTATGGCCGTTAACACACGAAAAGACGGGCTTTTCGGTCCACATCTCCTGTCTCTAAAGGTTTTCTAAGGGTAACCATAAGATCACAGAAATTGGCCTAAAACATTTATAATATAACGGATGCTGAATTGACGTTTGCCTCAATTCAAGCAATATGCTTTTTTTTATGAAATCTACACAGGTTACGTCCCACCTCAGTGAACAGTTCAATATATGACTATTCACAATTTGTATACAGATAATATAAAGGAAACCTAATAGATTATGTTGAAAATTTGCAATGTCCCGCACTGACCAAAACGATGGTTAGAACGTTAGTCAAAGTCTTTTTAAGAAATATTCATTTGACTGTACCTTTTTGTCATGTCAGGAAATAATCCTGAAATTGAAGCCTTCTTAACTCTTACTTAGGGGAGAGTTCATAATTATGCTTTACCTAGGCCCATGCATATGTGTAGTTTCTTTATAAACAAAACGTATGTTCAATCAGAAGGAACGAAAGTCCCTACAGTTGAGGGGGCGGTTTGCCCGTGTAGTCTTTCATTGATTAACTGTTTCAACATACACAATGTTTCACACAATTGTTTACTGACACTTGAGTTTCGCTTGTGCATCAGCACCACACAATCAATGAAGCCCAACCCATAGAACGTGGTCGTTGTCCTCAGCCGATAGTACTCAGCTGCTTGTGGAGAGCAAATACTTTGGTGAGGAAAAAAACAGGGGGAAATGTGCTACTTCAAAAATATGTAATTTGAATGGGAATTACGAGTACATCACTCCAAACTTCATCTCTGAGTAAACTTTTTAAAAAATAGACCTTGATTATTAGAACAAGCAATGGGTTATGTATGTATAGGAGCGTATTTCAGAAAGGAGACCTACTGGCAATTAATCATGTTACAGTGTGACATGAAGCATGGGGAAATGTGTCTGTACATTTCTGATTGTAGAGAAATTTCTCTTTTAACTGCTGCAAAGCATTTTTAAATATTTCTTATAGAAACTGGGATATATAACGCATATAAATCTTCCTACTTCCCATCCATCCCGAACCCCCTATTCCAATTGCTGTCTTTATTCCATGTTATGCCAATTTCCATAGACTTCATCAATAGATACCCATAGAAAAAACTATTAATTGCATATAATTATTATTTCATCTACAATTCCATTAAATTTGTAAGTAGAATATAATATCAAGGTGTTTCCCCTGCCATTTCTGTAGAAAACACAATTTTCTGTATTTTGAACCTTTTGCCTTGTATTGCCATTTACTCTTAATTGATCTGAGGAACTTATGTCTTATTTTGTGGTGGGGGTCACAATTTATTAAATGCCATGTAAATCTTTACGACATTTTATGTGAATCAAACTTTTACACAACATAACACACAAAAATTCTTCCCTTTATTTCATGATTTATGTAACAAAAAAGTTAATTAATTTTCTTCCACGGTTGGCCCAAATTGGACAAAAATACCTGTTTTGTACATAAAGTTGTGGAGGAACTAAACATTGTAAACTGATTAAACAAAGAATGGAAGAATCCCTGGGACATTATAAGGTATGACCTTTGGCTAAATGTCAAAAAAATATTTCATAATACAAACACAACTCCAACACTGGTGACCTCATATAGGCCAAATATATATGCTAATAGGTACCTTTTCCCAAATATGCTCCCGTATTTGAATTTCTAAGAATTATGATATGATAAATATGATTGCATGTACATGCATATGATTAGCGAACGTTGTCCTTTAAGTTTATTCTACGTATACTATAAGCTACTTGAAATAAAACAAAATGGCTGTAATACCTACTATATAACAAATATTCTTTTTTTTGTGCATAAACTTTTATTCGGTAATAATCATCAGAGTTACCTCTGTTTTTTCAGTTCATTAAAAAAATGAAAAAAGGTGACCTATACAGAGAACAATAAATATTACTATTGGTCAATAAATTTTACACAAAATATAAAATACAGTCACACATCTAACCAATCAAAATGGCTTTGAAGATAAACACTCCCATCTTTAAACAATTATAATCACATGTCCAACAAATCAATAATATATCCTTATTCATCAACTTCATACATTTCATAAAGACAGTCACACTTTCTGAATTTTGAAGATCAGCACTCAAATTATTCCAATATTTGAGGCCACAGAAGAAAGGATTTTTCATGAAAGACCAATGAATTTTGGATGGAATTACAAAAACTTACTTATTAAATTGTCTCGTTACACGAGTTAATGTTCACTCAGATATTAGTAATAAAAAAGGTTTAGGCCCAGATAGGCTATTGATCAAAATAAACACTGGTAAATTAGAAAACGGATTAATTGAAATAATCTTCAATATTGTGTAAATATGCAGTTTCTTGGATGGTTTTGTTTTTCCAAAATATGCATATGACATCATGCAGGTGAACTATAGTAGGTTAAATATCCATTAAAGTTAAGGTCTTATTTTAAGTACTGTGATCACCTTGGATATAAGCTAGCTCCTATCACAGTATTTCTCTTCTTACTGCACTTGCCAATACATAATAATAGTTTTGTATCATGTAAGACATAACTCTCGCGTGAAAGGATGTTCTTTTATTATATCCTGTATATGTGATATGTGATAAGATCCACTCAACCACACTCAGCCAACACTCCAGCCAAAACTAAACAGTCTATCAGCTTCTATCCCAACTCCGGTAACAAGCTTCTAGAACCTTACATATGGATAGAATAACAGTTGTCACTTAAACTCCTCCCCTTACTCTTCAACTTTGACAAAGAGTAATTACTTTAGCCCTGCTTTAGTGTAAACACAAAGATGGCTAAACTTTGCTCGTGAACTGTCCACCCACGTCAGTACACAGGGACGATTTCAAATCGGAATCTATTAATCACTATGATTCAAAACGTTGCTGGATTTATGTAATCGTTCATGATTTGTAGGGTAGAACTTGTTCAACGAACCCAAAGTTTGAATCTAACGTGAACATTTAAAATGTCAGCCAGACTTTCTTCCCCTATTTGTTTCAAAAGTAGATGACCAAAAACTCTACCAAGTGTTTCAGATTATATATGTCCATTACAATAAATCATGTATGGTACTGCTGTCTAAATATTGTTGTTAGTCTGCAGAACTATAGTTATAATAACTCCGACAATAATGCTAGAAAAACAGTTTGCACCAGGCTGTATTCATTACACATACAGGCCTGCAACATCAGGAATAATCAATGGCAATGCCACTCATACCACAATTCAAACAACCAAACCCAGGACACATAGTGGACATCGTCTCCTGTGTGTGGTCTGGGAAGTCTGAGAGGCCATAACAAAGAATCTGATGGACTATGCATGCTTTGAATGTAAAGGACACTGGACACGACATGACCTGTTTACATAGTATATTGCATTGTTGGACGTTTCTCAGAGCAGAATGCATTGCAAACTGACGCCAGACAGGATCACAATTATGTCAATAACATAGTCCGTGAGAACATTAGTTCGACCATGGACACTCATTTTCGTGAGTAACCGCAGAGGCAGGCAGACAGAGGCCTTGTGTCATATAAGGTTATAGAGTTATAGGGTTATAGAGAGAATGTGCCTACAGTTTCAAAATCATTTTACCTTTATGAAATAATTATCAATATAATATTATTTTGACATAATAGAATATCGAATTATTAACCATCAAGTACAATTATTCATATCATAAACTGTGATAAATGTGACTAAAGGGTGACTGCTCCAATATATTGAAAGGGTGTGGCCGGCTTTTGAAAAATATGATGAATATGATCATTTGTACCTGTTTTTTATTGATAAAACTCAATTTGGAGAAACTGGGAATCCTTCTGAAAAATAACCAGGGAGAGAATTTTTTGAATGGAAAAAATGATGGGACATGAAGAGGCGACTACTATTGGGTCCCGTGAGTCGTTCCCGGAGTCGCGTCCCTTTTATCATGACTATAGATAGACAAGGGGTCCCGTCAATTCGATGCGAAATATGAGACGCGTCTGATGGTTTCAATTAGGGATTGACCAAAAACATTTTAATTTACTCAGAGGCATTAATCTTGAACTTCCAGTGCGTATCCAACCCCATGCATACTTTTTTGACATTGAGCACCAAATTATTCTTTGGATTTGGAGATTATTATTGTCTTAGTATTCATATAATGTATGTTTTCTAAGAAAACTACACCAAAGCACGGGGTGTAGGGAAAATATTGTAAGAACATAGAGCCCTGGGTCAAATTGGCATATATGCATTATAGAGAATAAAATGCATACTTGCATTGCTGCACAAAATGGGACTATAATGTGTAAAACAAATACCGAAATGGACATATTGACAACTATACTAGATACTACATAGACGAGGTCTACTAATCATTTATTGTCTAGGCATAGAAAGTAACGTTAAAACTTATAAACGAAGTGCTAAATATTCGAGTGGAATATTTTCTTAATTGGAATGAAGTATACAAGTAATTATCTGATAATTTTTCAGTTTATACCAACAAAAATGATGATATCAAATTAAGTAGGTCTTCACACATTATGATAGAAATAATGTGTGATCTGGCAATCACGAACCAAAAAAAATCAACAGTTAATAGAGTGTTTTTGATAAAATAATAGCATGTGAACTGATGTTTAAACCGTACTCAACAGACAACATAATGATTTGTTATCTACACCATTAAAAGTCAAGTCAGGCATTCCGCAAGGGACAGTCCTTGGTAATTTTGCTAACTTTGCCCAAGAAATATAAAAAAGAGTTACAAGTTCTACCAAATGATTGTCTACGGGTATGTAAAAATATTTCATGGAATGACTATGTGCGTATATGTGATTTACATTCAGGAGTATCTTTAATTAGTCTTGAACAACATAGATGAATTCAAATACTGTCACAGATGTATCTACATAGTAAAACACCAAATGTACGTAGACAGAATGTTAGAAATACAGGGGGAAATTTAACTTTTGTCTTTAAGACCGAAACTAATTGGGTACCTAAATATGATAATAGCCCTTTCTTTATTGGTACAGCCTTGTGGAATGACTTACCTTTTGATGTGAACTATAGAGGTTAATTCGTAGTGTGCTTTAGTAGTTGTAATTAAGTCGTAGATAATAACGAGCTCCGTACGCAGTCTCCTCCCTGTCGACTGCTGTTGTCCAATACATAATCATAGTTCCCACATCATGTAAGACATGAACACTCGCGTGAAAGGATATTGTTGTTTATTATCCAGTGTCTAGTCATTCTGTGACAAGAACTCAATTGACCATGATCAGTCCCGAGGTAGGAATCCCCTTAAACACATTCAGCCAACGCTCCCGCGCTCTTACACGATTTCTATGCCTCAATCCAGAACCAAGACTGCAGGTTAAAGGTCCAACCTTCCCTGAATGTTACTCACACAGCGTTACAGCAAACTCTGGCTGGCTGACCGCGAAACACACTATTATAGAGTGGTACGTCACACCGTGACTCCTCCCCCATTTCACTACTGTCAAAGTGAAACACGGCTTACACGTGTGCTTCTAAAGCTCACGCCTTACTGCCTAAACATGGACTGGCCACCTGCGTCAGTACAGATGTACAGTTTGACGAAAATATATATACTTTTAAAAAGTATATTAAACACTTGAATAGGCATTATGTAGATTTACTATGATATAGATTTTATTTGTATTATACTGTGTGATTTGTCTGTATCATACTGTGTGATTTGTTTGTATTTCAATGACTGTTTTGTTATCCTATATTTTCAACTGGAAGACCAGAGGAAACTCTGAAGATGATTCTCAATAAGAAAAAGAAAAAAAATGTTACAGAACTGCATGTTGGCTTAGACCTATTCAGAACAAAAGTTAGATGCATTTTGTCTATTATGATTGTAGGCCCAATAAAGACGCATAAATCCAAGAATATATAAGCGCATTGTTCTTTACGAAATCCATTGACCAACATCGTTACAAGTAATGATGCAGAAGAAGTGGGGTCCTCCCCAGCCTGACTTAGGATGATGCTTCAGGCTGCAGATGATCAATTGTTATGTAAATGACAGTGTCTAAAATAGAACATCAACAGCGGTACAAGTGTCCGGTCAATCTAGTGAATCCAATAAGTGTACTCATCTACCAAAATAGTACTCAATTATACTGCGCTAGTTACCAGATAGGTATGGACTCCTAGAAACGGCAGGGCGAAATGGTAAGTTCTAGAAATCTACATTAGGAATGAGGATAAACACCATGAGAAAATCAAAGATTTATCCACCTAGTTGTCAATTATTTTCTGATTGTCATTAAATGCATGAACACTCGCAGGAATCTATATAGTTATTCTACACTTGATTGTATATCTAGAAAAAGAAAAAAAGAAAACGTAACGTATAGAGGCATCCTTATCTTTTTTATTTTGAGAAACTACAATGCTAGCTGGAATTTCATGCACGCAGTTGTACGGCATTCTAGTTTTCCCCTCCCCCTTTTTCAATTTTCCTATCAATTTTGGACACCAAGAACTACATAAAAAAAACTTATAACTAGTTCCTAGTTGGTCTTCTCTCAACCAAGCACAAATATTGTTTTCCAATTTGCTCTTGTTTTTCCATTCAGATTTCCAATTTACTAAGGGGCTAAGAAAATGTATTTTTAACAGGTCCTTTACATTTTCCCAATAAACATTAGTCTATCAAGTTAAGATGAAACGCACTCAAAGGGAGGCAAAAACAATGTTGGGTCAAAATTTTGCAAATTCTGTTAACTATTGAAATATATTCTATGGCCATATATAGCCTAGGCTTGTGGTAAAATATAAACTGTAAATACAGACTTAAACTACATTAGAATACATCAAAACTCATCCCAGGTCAATTTTGGTGACCCACCAAAATTGTTTTGTTTACAAACATTGCTGTTTTCAGGCATACATGACATGAGAATTATGGAATTTAAGTGAGGTTACAGGTAGTTATCAAGGTTTATACTGTACCAATGGCTAAAGTTAGACTCTTAGAATGTATTTTCATGGTAATTTCAGTTTGCAAAATTTTGTCATATTTTGATGCACCATTGCTTTTGGCTCCCTTTAACAAATGTACTAAAAACAGCAGTCGGAAAAGCAACCCGAAAATTACTAGAGTGTCTAGGGATTGCCTCATACTACAACATAGAGAAATAGGTCAAAAGCTAAAATGGTCAGCCCAAACTTGATCCAAACAGCTGTCAAAGTGGTGCACCTGATAACGCACAGATTTTGCCCTAGTTGCACTTTCTTACTATGAGCATAGAGATACATAGCATATGTCTATACTATGAGACATGATATTCTTTTGCTGAAGATGAATTGTCGTACAGACACGATGAGGTAATTCATGTTTGACTATGAACAACACAAGCTGTAGACTACTTCCCCTCTGCCGACTCGCTCCACCCAAAATATATAGGATGCCACGGTGAAAAAAGACCCTAGATTCTAAAAAGAAGAAAATGAGTCTTCCCTATATAATATCCACCCTGAAGAAACTTGGCATAGGACGTTCTCAGACAGCAGAAAGTATGGATCTAACAATTCTCAATAGCAAACCTTGAAAGTTAGTGGTGCACTTTTTTTAAACAGCATCATAGCATTATCTTTAAATAAATTCATAAGCGCAGATAAGGCGGCCTCAAGCGTCATGCATAATCATGTATCTGCGAGACAAACAACTTTTTTTTGAAAAGTGCCACGTGTCATTGGATCTTATCGGTAAACAGTCTTGACTGTGTGCAGAAGTAAATCTTTAATTGGATTGAGCTACTGGTTGCTTGGACGCCATTCGCTATTCTACTCTTTTTTGTCATTGTGTACCCAGGACTGTAGTGGAGCACGCGGTGGGCTCGTCACCACACACATTCAGACCACTCCGCCCAGTGACGGTGTCTCCCCAACTCTCTCCCGGCCCAGTCTGCAGCCGGCCGCCGCGGGTGGGGGACGGGCAGGTGAGGGCCACTCCAAAGGTAGTGGCCACAGGTGAGGGGCCGCACAATAGGTGAGAGTCATTCTCAGACTTTTTGTGGCCCACATATTGGAAGGACTTGGAGAAAGCTAGAGACGGCAGTAGAAGTACATGCCACAGAGACAACTTGAGAGACAGGGAATGCTAAAACAAATATCAGGCCGCACACACCCTATCCAGGGTGAGAGAAAACATACCGAGTGAATGTGTGGACACAGAGGATTGGAGACACTCATGTATGATGAAGCTTACACACTTCCATGCATCATAGCAACTGGGTTTGAATTGAGGTAATGTATTATTCTGGTTCACAACTGTAATTTGCGTTTGAGAATTAATCTATAGGTATGGAAAACATTTGAATTAGGATGCAGAAAATCTAAACTTCTTTCTAGCTCTTGCAATCTTATTAGATAAGAATGCATGTCAGTTAATGATACTGTAACGTTCGTCTTACTACACATCATTGCTAAACCCCATGCAATGAACGGGCTGACATATAATTAAGGATATTCACCTGCTCTACGTAAAAATAGATCTGACATCCACGCCTACCTTAATCTATTTTATAAAAATCCAATACCTTACCTGTATCAGTTGTTAATGTACCCTTCCCGGGACACAGGTGCAATAATACCCTTGACTCTCTGTGATTGATGTTATTTTTGTTTGACTTTTCCTTTGAAAACATCATGCATGTATAGCATAGAGGTTTGTTTTATAAAGGATTGTACATAATCCACGTAGTCACAAATACAGGTTAGCTTATTTCATGGGAGATCCTCCAGTACCTAATCCTGTGCCTGGAATACACACGCACTGCTCTGCCCTGGGATTGTTTTACCCTGCCAATTATAATGCAGAAGTAGCTCTAGATTCCCCAGTAGGTTTGACGTTTTGTTAACTGGCAGAACGCACGGTTCCTTCATACCATGGTTGTTTTGCTGTTTGCTATTGAACATTTTCAAGGGACACGCGTTAATTTCATGACCGCATGCTCCATTTCGATTAGAAAAGATGCATGCCTCTGACTCTGGACCAGTTTCTCTATTTCGGGCGGAATTCTATTGAACATTAAAGCCTGTTTTCCACTAGGCGATTTTTGACTACCGGTAATTTTGTAATTCCATAAAGTTGTATCATACTACATACCATTTGAATACAGCCTAAAGTATAAACACCAGTGATGACAGCCGACTTAGAAAGCTGCAATATCTTATTAGCATCATTCAAATCATGATATGCGATCTGCCATTTAAAAAAATAATTGTCTCTATATCTACCTTGTTCTGTCTATTTTCTTCTAGCTAGATACATATCCAGAATATGGTATAAAGATAAGGTTGCAAACTCACTAATTTCTCATAGCTTTAAAAACAAAATTAGAAATCATGTAAGGAATACATGATTTTCCTTTGAGGAAGTAATGTCATCCATAATTGCTCGTCAATTGTATCACTCCTTAAATCAGAGTTCTATCATTTGACAAGGGAGGATACTCTCCCTAAATGTGAGTTCCTTTATCTGTTTATTTGACAAGGGAGGGTAACTCACGCGTTGCACGTATTACACGATGGTCACTTCCTTATTTTGTACAAGAACCGATGACAACAAACATAGACCCATGTAAGCTTTTTGTAAAGAGGGAAGGTTATGTAAATTTGGGAGCGGCTTCCCCTGGAGCCGACTGCTTGTGGTCCTTTCCTAATCACTCCCTTATACCAAAAATAAATTGTATTCTCTAACTTTTACTTGGAAGTATTTGAAGGATATCCGCCGATATCACTAGAAATAACGCCCTTGGAATTACCTATAACATCAGCAGAAAATACCAATAGAAAAATATCATATTCTTAATTCTGACGTTTAAGCTATAGACTCAAATGCATTGGCTTTCACAAACAATGGCCCAGGGCTGATCCGGTGACACAGGGCTTTCACAAAGCATCAGGTCGGACACAAAGAGCACAATCGAAGCTGATTATTTAGACACACGGGTCGGTGTGATTAATAAGAGTTTAATAGACTTTGAGACCTCACACGTGGTAATTGAGAATAGAAGAACCATCTCCTATGAAATGAGTTCAAATTATTTGGAACATTTGACACTGAAATACCGTTGGTCAATGCTATAGGCATGTGGTTCTTTCGATGACATTGCAGGTGAGTGCAACGGCCCTTAGAAATTAATCGCATGTAGCAAACTTTACACCTAGCCTTAGAAATACATTCCGCGCGGCAATCTCATAAAGGAAGACGCGTATGTTCCTCAATTATAAAATAACATGTTGATAAATCTTGCATGTGGATGCCGTCTGTCTGGCTCCCAAAAAGATAGATGATACAGAGAGTACGCATGGTTCTATTTTCCCAATACTCATCTTCAATCTTAATGCAATTTATATAGTTTGATATCATGGAACTTTTGAGGCTAAGCCAGCTCACAACATACACAACCGGCCTTCATTATGTACTATCCCCAAATTAGATACACAGAACCGGTGGGGAGAATCTTTTATGCACTTTATGATTATACACAGGGTATTCAGGGAGCACAAACTCAAGGGGACTTCTTTGTGATGGCCGAAAATCCATACTCTTATTTGAACTTTACGGACAAAAATCGATAACATCACATTGGAATTGAATATAAGTGTACCTAGTAGATGCATTATTGACCATAGATTGATAACTACAGTATAGCCAGCTCAGACCAGACTTAAGACAACTTCCTCTTTTAGGTCCATTTTACTATACGAACTATGATTTCTTATTCTCGAAAAAGTAAAATTCATTCCGAGCTATACACAAGAGCCCTTGATCTACATGTTTATCGGAAAGTACTCAAACGATAAGAAGGACCTAATGTGCACGGTTATGGTCTTGATAACTTGCTTGTAGCAGCTGCATTGCATGTTTTTATTACATCGAAAGGCTTATGTATAAGTCTATTTGGGAAATAAATAATTTGGCATGCTTCAATAGCCTACCAATTTGAGTTCAACATAGTCGTGTATACCTGGGTGCAACCGAATTTTTAATAATTCATGGGTGGTATTTAATACATTCATACGGTTGGATGGACACAAATAAGAAGCATGCAGATACGGTAATTATAACTGGAGGAACTTGTTTACTAATGAATGCTAACAAGCTTAAAAATTGATACTGACAACCTATCGTTTAGACCGGGCAACAAAGTTAACAATTCCTATAACACATACAAAATGAGAGGAACATAAACAGGACGAAAGAAGATAAGACCATAACGTGATAACAGTATAAAAGACCAAAACTTTAGAAAGGCTTCAAGCGGGGCTTGTATGGCTGAAAGAGAAGATACCTCGTTCTGCACTAAATATTTGTTTTCTTGAGCATGTAAGAGACCTATTATCCTCAATTACAAGTATGATTATTCCATGTCTTCACTTGGCACCTGGGTTTGATGCCAATAGGAGGTTCTTCTCATCGCGGAAACTCTCGGCCTAGCCTTCAGCGGTATAGCATCCATATAAACATGCAAAAGCTCAACTAACGATTGCGTATATATACCAATATTTTAAAGATTATTGCCATTTCTTTTTCAACAGATGGATACCTGGTGACGCACCTTCCGGTAAGATGACATCACAAGCACGATGATAAAACGGAAGACGCGGCAGCGTCTCAGCTTCGCTGTCATCCTATACATCCTCGCCGTGTTCACACTAGAAAACGTCTACTTGTTCCTCCGCTACACCGATACTGTTCCCAACATACAGCTGCACTTCTCGGACCTTTACAACTTGAGCTACTACGAGGAGGCGACTTTTAGAACTAATTGTTCATCGAGAAAATGCAATGAAACTGAGGAGGACGATGAGCATTATCCGGTTCGAGTTGAGCCACCCAAGTTGACTGGACCCAATGGCCAACCATATACCTTCCAGTCTCTGCCACAGAACGCTGCCGAGAAGGCATACTACCGTCTTAGAAACACTAAGGTGAACCCTTTCACCTATGATTACTTAATTAAAATTTCAAAAACCTGTGATGAGAACACGACTATGATAGCTATGGTTAACTCAAAACCCTCGCATTTTGGGCGGAGGATGGCCATTCGAGAGACTTGGGGAAGTCTGTCCAATAAAGGGTCGTCTTGGCCTGACAATAGGAAGGTCAACGGCCAATTCAAACTAGTTTTTGTTTTTGGAATGGAAGCCAACAACGGTGAAAAACTTCTTAATGAGAGTAGACGTTACGGGGACGTCGTCCAGGGCGACTTCCTAGACTCCTATCGCAATTTGACGTTGAAAACCCTTATGGGTATGAAATGGATAATAGACTATTGCCCCGGCGTATCTTATTATTTAAAATCCGACGACGACATGATCGTCAACGTACCTTACATGCTGGACATCCTCACCTCCAGGCCCAGCCTCCAGAGGACAATCATGGGCCCCCTGGGCGTAGCCTCGCTCGTTTTAAGGGGTGGGAAGTGGGGATTGGACAAAAAGAAGTACCCCTTTAGTAGGTACCCTCCTTACGAGCCAGGGGCAGCCTATGTGATGACTGCCGACCTGGTGGGGGAGCTGTTCCAGGCGGCCGAGTACTTCCCACACATCTTTATCGACGACGTCTTCATCACGGGTATACTGGGGCGCATCTTGGCGGTGAACCACGCCCGGCAGAGGGGCTTCGCCTTCCTGGGCACGAGGCCCCCCTCAGGGTGTGACATGCTCAACGACAAGGTCCTCACAGGGCACAACCTGGCCGGACCCAAACTGATCAACGTCTGGAAGGAGATGGTCAGGGAGACGCGCCAGACATGCTTGACAAAGGTGAGGGAATATCTTCCTTTAAATGTGTATACCTATACATTCTTAAACATGCGTTTTCATCATCATATAGAGGTTGTGCAGATGACGTCACATTTTCCAAAATTTGCTGGGCGCCATAGGCCTATTGGTAATCAACTTATTGTAAATAATATTCTCAATTCTGGAGCATTTAGTATAAATATTTGTCCTCCATTTAATCAAAACAAAGGAAATAAATCATAATCAACAAGTTTCATTTCTCAGAATTTAAAATTTCATGGCCCTGTGGTCATGATCACCACGTGGTGATCACCAAAAAGTGATCACGTGACCATATATATATGCACAAGCTCTATAGGGGCCCAATATGTAAGGTAGCATATGGTCCTCTCATGCTGTGTCATTATATCATGCTATATTCCATTTATATTTTGAGAAATAGGCCTGCTGTTTTAAAGTCCCTTTAAGTCTAAACGTAGCCCTCCCTTGATATTGTCAATCATTACGAAAATGCCTCGGAAAAAACCCTCTTATATTCTTACTTGAACCGGGATTTATGATTTATGGATGAACATCATATGATAAATATCACTGTAAATGAATAATTTGTTTTTATTCGCTTTTTATGACGTTGATTTACGTATCTAGTTAAGTCTCTCCTTTCAAATGATTCAGAGAACTGACTTTAATTGGTCTAACATTACTTGGAAACTCATGCATTTGTGTAATGACTATCATTGCATTTCTCTACTAAAGGAGCAGAAGACTTATTGATAGTAGATAAAGATAATGTTGGTTATAATTACAGTTTCAAAAATACTATATAGGTCCCAGGTGTTATAACTATGAAGGAATCTCATGACTGTTCCAAGTAAAAGCTGACCTACGGTTTTAAGGCTTTCTGAATAATTATGATAGGGTTGGACACTACAAATCCAACATATATAATTTTCTGAATTGTACTGTAAACGTGGCGGATTTAGAGCGAGGCGCGGGGGTGTGCCCCTCTCCTTTTTTGAGCCAAATTTAGCCTTTTTTAATGTAAAATTCTTAAAAACTGGGGTGCGCCCCCTTTCTATTAGCGTGCCCCTACCTTTTCAAAAAGCTGGATCCGCCACTGATATATCGGCACCGATACCTTTTGGCCATATTTTTACAAGTTAATGTTCCATCAATATACTGATTACCTCGACAACGATATATGTAAACTTTTAAAAATATTTACCTTTCATGATAGAACTACACACAACTTCTTTAGCATGTTTTACCATTTTTGTTAATTTCCCGCGTAATCAATGACTGTAGACCTATCAAAGTGTACGTTAATAAGCCAAATTCCCAGAGTTGGTCTGTTTGTCCAAGGACAAACCGGCCTATATTCTCAAAAAAGAAGATGTAAAATATATCATAACACAAGTAATAAGGACACTGCGAAGGCCGTTGGATGAACACAGTGCCTTGCTTCTTATAAATGGGATGATAAGGGGCACCTGTCGATAAACAGGAAACATCAAATGTCATGGGCATTGATCGGGGGGTGGGTGTTGTGCTACAGGCTTTGTATTCTCAGAAATACGAGGCTATTCAATGATTGGCTGGTCGGTTGGAGACTAATGAATGCGTCGGCCATGAACAGCATCCCAGAAGGCTACTGAATCCATGGCACCACGCCAGCAACAAGTATGAAAGGCGCATTAATTCGCCCCGTCGGCCGGCTCCGTCAATACACTCTGTGCTGAGCCCAATAATTCACTCAAAAAGCAGCACTGGTCGTTAGCAGGACAATATGCCAGACGCGGCGATATAATGGAACTGGTTCTGTTGTAAAGGTCAACTTTCTGGCTTGGCCAAATCGAATGAAAAGGTTTAGCTTTACAGACCTCGCCGTTTTCATCGTTATCTAAATTCCATGGGCATGTTTTTGCACGGACTATCAGAATATGCCGCTGTAATACAGATTTATGAGAGTTATACGAGAGTTATTTCAAAGTAGTTTTTATTCTGTGCTACAAAACGGACAGTTATCAAATGAACATCCATTGATAACTAGGCCTAATTCCTGTTCATGCATGCTGTAACAGAAGCATAAATAATTGTTCTTTTTCTAATGGTAAGATCCAGTTTTAGACGCAATAACGCTTCCTTGTTTTTTGTTTCCACCTTATCATGTTGTGGCCGAGGTCTGATATAACTGATAAATGTGATACCGAAATTGTTATCATGATATTATATGAGTGCCGACAGAATACAATAGTGAAAAAGTCGACTTTTTCATTATGGTATTCCGTCGACACTCATATCATATCACGATAACTTTAACAATTTCAGTACTTTCAGTCAGACAGTCATTATGGGCTATATGGACGAATGGCAGGCCACGGTGAATGGTTGTGGCTATCAGAGGCATAGAACTGATATGATTTATATCTAGGTCCCTATATTTTATGCACATTATTGTCCACATTAGAGAGTTCTAGCCACCGTCACGTATGGAAAGCTTTAGGGAGCGAATTAAGCCCTCTATTTTTGACAAGGTATTGATGTTTTGAATTTATGTTAAAACCGTTCTTCATGAGACGCTGCAATCTTTTACAGTGAAAGGGGGAGGGGGGACTTCCCTTTCGGAAATTCCTGGGTTGGTCCCTGGCAACGCATTTCTATTACATCACTTAAACTTAAACACATTGTCACTCTCACACTGATACATATGTATATTATAGTAAACCGATCTGGAAAAAAAATGATAGGCTTAGCCTACATGTATATGCCATATCGTTCTAAGAGAAATTTTTCAATGCTATTCCGCAAAGTCACTATTCTATAAGATTTGATAGAATTCCCTACCTAGTTTTACATCCCCCTTCCATGGGATAATATCCTGTCTGCGGTATCATGTTTTGTTAGCTTCAGTCCCAGAGATTTACAACCAGGCAGTTTGGTATAATACATCCACATACATAATATACCCCAGTTTTATTCTACACGTAATGTCAAATATATTCAACAGTCACCGTATTTCTTTCACTAATCAGTCTCTCGATTCAGAGAGAAATCCATTGTATCTAAAGCCCGTTGGTCATAACAGGGAACGCAGGCCTGAAAAGGGTCTATGGTCGTATACTATAGACTTAGGGCCTAGTGCATACATTATACAGCTTTACCCATGGCACCGATACAACAAAATGTACATGGGAAAGAGGACCGCACGGATGTCATGCCTTGCAAAGGCTAATCAAAAGTAGATGATAACTTGGGCTATATAACTTAGTTACATCTGTTCTTCTCGAATAGAGCCAAATTTATTGCCCATGCATAGGCCTATAAAAATCTAGATCTAAGTTCACTGGCTAAGCTTATATCTGGATCTATGGAAGTAATGAATCCGTATGCATGATATGCATGTTAGTATCATATCACTGATACTTAAATTTGATTTGTCAAAGGAAGCGAGAAGATTAAAGATAATTCAGATGAACTTTTTCACCTCACCTTCCCAAGGGCAAGTAAATATGCTTAACCTAGATCAACATCATGGTCCCATGTCCACAGCAGAAGTAGGCAGATTCGCTTCTCACTGGTGGAAAACGCCCAGTTTGGCCTGTCTGCATCTGATTTCCATGTTCTTTTACACTACTTAAGAAATCTATTGTGTCTCATCGTGTTCTACATTATATAACAGAATAACCATGGCCCTGTCTCTGTAACAGATAGAGACTCCTTCTCTCCAATTCCGTCTAGATATAGTCTAGAGTGAATGTAAGCAGTGAGCATAAACAGAAACCCTTCACTGATCATATGGAAAGAGCATTATTATCAGAGGGAGGGAGATGGTTAGGTAAAACATAAAATATCCAGGCGTCGGAGACTTAAGTCCTGTCCTGGGTATACATGAATACAATCATGTACGTTAAAGTAGGAGTCATTAATAAATGGCATCGGGATCATCACAAATATCGCAATGCAATAGCCTGTATTCCACCTCCCGGTAATGTCTGATAACAGACAATATGCAATAGATTCTGTCTCAGATTTACATACAGTCATGCTGGTAATTCTTATCCGCGATGTCCTCTCGATTCTTTTAGTTGTAAATCAACATTTCATTCGACGACTTCACGTAGAAACACGTTGCTCTAGTGCATATATCTGTGTCATTTTTAAGCAACAGTACATACAGATTTAAATACTTAAAATTTACCCTCTGCAGTTGCTCTTTGAAAGATTTGTACTAGCGTCCCTATATCGTGAGGCTCTAGAGAGTAGCCTAGACTTTACAAGTACATTTTATACGTATGCTCAAACCCTTTTGTTGCTCTTTAAATTTGTATGCATGTATATATAAACATTTGTCATTTGTCGTGAATCATATTTTTTATGCTAATTACCTTTTTGCTGAAACCTTTTCCGTGATAAATTCTGCATATTCCAAAATTGACAGAATGGTGTGTTTATATTATTGTGCATGCCACATCATAACATATAGTGAGTGAGTGAGTGAGTGATGGATCTTTTATGCCATACCAACAGCCAGGGTCATTTTCACAGTGAAAACAGGTTGGGATGAAGTCTGTCTTTGGTAATCGTATGTATATGAGATGATAGCGCGGGCAAACAGCAGGGGATCAAAACCTGGAAATCATTTTTGCTGTACCTCATCCCTTAGTGAACCCAGCACCAACTGGGAATTGAACCCAAAGAACCACTTGGTCAGTACCGGGCCCCCTATCATTGCCTTATACAATCAGCAGAGGCTACTGGGGGCCTATTCTTCCCAAGAGCAGAAGCCCCACCCCGGTACCCCCCATGGGGGTCATAATGTATATTATACGCTCCTATTCAACTTATGTTAACGTTTTATCATGCTTTGTTGCCACAAACTCTGGAAACACAGCTTGACAAACACTTACAAATAATCACAGCTATTAACGTTCCACTCCATACCACTCCATTCAACTTAATCTTAGGAAACACCAGAAGTTTTTCTTGTATTACCAGATGCTATTTTGCCTACTTTGATACTTAATTCATCCGAGATACTTTGGAAATTTGATATTAAATGTGTCTATTCAAGGTAAATCATACACATAGGCCAATATCAAATGTGTCCTGGGGGGTGTTTAATGAGAAAATGAGATGAGATGAGAAAAACGCTTGCATTTCATTACTTACGATATCTTTTTACGTTCATCCTAGCTAAGGAATATTGTGTTTCCTTGTGCGAGTCTGAGATGCATGTACACCCATTAATATGTAGCCTATTTCTATATAAATATCACAAATTGCGATATCATAATTATTGGTATACCCATGTTGAAGATCATATAGGAAATAGTACACAGCGATATATACTAATACTTTATGACTTATTCCTTACTTTCCTAACCTGTTATCTCTTATTTTGCAGAGGAAGGCGCCACTACGAGTAGTTCAGTACAAAAAGAAGAAACCTCTACCAAAGCCTAAAAAAGTTATTGTAAAGCAGAAAGCAAAGAAAAAGGAGACGCCTATTCCAATAGAAAAGAAGACAAGACTTAAAAAACAGGAGAACGTGAAGAAAGAAAGGGGCATGAAATAACCTAAAATAAAGTTAGTTAAAGCTCATGTATGTAAATCAAAGTCTAGTATAAAAGTAGGCTGCAAATGTGCCTTCTTACGAAATTGTGATATCTAAACCTTTCATATGTTAGGTCTGTTAAATAAACAACTTGAAAAGGCACTTGTGATTACAGTGTAAAGAAAACAATTATATGTTTACAAACATCTACGCAATAATTTTCCATCGCCTTTGACCTAATCCTATCATTTATTGTTAGATAATTAATGAAAGCCCTATCCCATTTGAACCTCTAGACTTCCAATGCAACACACGTTCCACGCGTGACGGCAGCTGAAGATCGTGTGTATAATAATGTTTCGCTCAGGCAGAAGTCAGTTACAATAACACAGACAATTACATATAATTAATGCTCTTTCCTGGGATGTGGGAAAAGGCAAGGACTGAGTGCAATATCCAGATATCATTCTTGGAAAAGCTGGTGCCAACCAAACCTAGCACAAAGTGTAAATTGGAGGACCAGGAACCATCGAAACCTGGCGGTGCAAAGTCCAGGTATAATTATGGACTGCCCATTCGGTCAAGGGAAAAAAGCATTATGATAACTCAAACCTACTTTAAATTCTTTCCCCTTTCCCCTTTTCTTTTTATTAACTTTTGGGAATGTTGTGGAAAAAGTGTTTCACAAAGATGCTTCACCTGGTGCCTTCTTATAAAATTGTGATATTTAAACCTCTTGAATGATAGACCTATTTATTATTGTGTGATCAATAAAAACAGATTCAACAGTCAACTCAATATAGTGTTGGTTCATTGCCTTGTTATTTATGGAAAGTGTTTACGAGTTTACCTCCTAAAAACAATTATATATTAGAATCTACACACTTTTCCTATAATCTTTTATCCTCTTCCGAATTTAACCCACTACCAAGTCCACCCTGTGTGCCCTCAATGCACAATCTATGTCACAGGATCAACTCCAGGTAAAGACCGTGCATAATCTTGTTCCGTTTAAGCCCCAGGATGATTGAATTAGCAAAGACAAAGCGGAATACGAATTTGGAGTAGTAGAAATCGTCAAAATCTGACGGTGCACAGTTCAAATTATGATTGCACAGAACCCATTTGGTGAAGAAAACAAAATGAAAGTGCATGGTTATAAATGCAGTTAGCTATCTGCCCTATAGTTTTATTGTTCCAGCCCTACTCTTTTTGAGAACCCTTTTGCGCAAAAGTAGGATTTATGTGAGAAAAGAAAATCATGATTGAGACAATCTTTTGGCTTACTAAGCTAGACTTAATGTACATGAACTAAAGTTCAAGCTAACAATGAGATGATGAGACTGTTTCACGAAGAGATATTAGGAAAAGAATATATCTACCTACCCTAATTTATTTTGTAGATCATTCTTGAACTTAACGCTGATAAAAAAAAAAGACAAAAAAGATCGCACCCCTACTTTTGGAAATTTGTTGTAAGCCATATCCCCATTGATAATATCAGTATTGTATCGTGGGTTCTTGTGCATGAAAGGGAAATGTGTGTAAGTAGAATTTCTGGCCTCTCAACAGTCCAAACATTATGCACAGGTACGTGTATAGTCTTAACTGTGAATATATGAGTTCCCTTGTGAGATGTTTGGAGGCCCTCGAATGTCTGACTGACGGTTCGAGCCCCTTTGCCTTTTCAAAATACAGCTGCCATACAAAAATATATTTTCAAATACACCATAGTTAGTTGGTTAGTTAGCATTTAAAGGAAAGATAGCATATTTCCGCTTTATCAACCTGAGTTCCAAGTTACTTAATTATAAATTCTGCATGAAAGATGTTAAAAATTATTGTAAAACTGCAGATCTATAAGGCAGTGCTTTATGAACAGACAGGAGGCAGGGCATGGTTATCGGTATCGTATCCGTCTCCCATACCTATGGATTCTAGAAATACCAGGGAATAATAATGATCCTGAACTATTGTTAGTGTTTGATTTAAGACTGCGTGATGTGTATAATTGATTTATCCATGAGTCGTTCATCCAAGTTATTGAGCCAATCAGACTGCGCTCAAAGTTAATTCATCCATCCCCCAATAGTTCAAAAGAAATGGACGATGAGGGAGCTCTTAAAATGAAAGGGTTTTTATTGAAGTAAACATCTCATCCCGAGTCAAAGCCACGGTGAATAAGTCTCAATCTGTCCACCTTCCCATCTCCTACTCAGTGATCAACCACATTAGAATACAAGTTGTTCCAGCACATCCTAGACCACCCTAGCACTTAGCTCTATCACAATCCTTTGTCCGAGGTAGTTGGTATAGGTAAACTCCAGTATACTGCGCAGGAGCTGGTAGGCATAGCTCCGAGCAGCTCTTCTAGCTGAACTTACTCAACTGACTTTCTCACTAAAACTAACTCGCTCCCTACCTTGCAACACCTTTTATACTGGTTAACAGGTGGCGCTAGGAGCGTAAAATGTCTCTTCCCAGAAGTAGTATTGTTGGGCCTGATCCTAACTAAATTATAAAGTATGATAATATATTAAGAGTACTAGGCTATTAGTACATTCGACGGCGGTCAGGTGTTTGAGATTAAGGAGGTGGACGACATAGCTCAAACCTAATAAAGATTATTCAGCCAGATGTAATTGTATTCCCAATTTGGGTTATTGGACATATTTTTTTTTTTTTTTTTTTTTAAATGTAAAGAAAATCGATGTTGAGTGGCTTTGACTCTCGTGGTACATATAGCACAGTGTCAATATGATTGTAGATTCCATTTTCTGATCATCGTTCAGGATCAGTATCACTTTCAGTTTTAACTTAGTACATGCATGTACAGGTTCCTAAGCGAACGAGTTGATATGAAAGTCAATAAAATTCAACATATATACAAAGTGAAGTTGTCTTAATCATCTAGTGTTAACAAATGAACAACAATTTCAATTTTAAAACGAGTTAACATAATAACAGGAGACTTCGGAGAAATCGGACATCTTGAATGATCGGGTATCATTGTACACTGCGTGTTGATTTTCGAACAATTTTCAACTAACACAACATTATTTACAGTGAATACAAGGTCCATGCGGTAGACTGGTCAATATCAAACAGATTGACACATACAAATTACCATAATCAACGCGCGCCCACCAACCACTCTTAGTACATGTGTACTTAGCGGGACGCTTGACTGGAGTTCCCACCAAGGATCCGACCTCGATCTGGGTTCCTCCAGGCGCGAAGTGCCCGGATGGCAATTTTCTGGTTCGAATGAATTCGGCGAGTTTGCACACTCGATATGACTTTTTGTGCCGAGACAACTGAAATTTATCACCTAATTATGTTGGTTGGGGATCTAAACTTTAGTTTAGCGCAGATTTTGAAAGAAATTAAACGATGGTTTGATCATGCTAGCCGATTACATAATTTGGATCCTTCGGATCGAAAGGGGGTTTTTCCCAAATTAGCCCCGATATGACGTCATTTTAATCAGTGCCGGCTGTCCTTTTGAAGTGAGCGGACGTGTTATTTACTTTTTCACATTTAACCTTTACTTCACGCTTTTCATCATCCACTATGGTTCGGATCGCAGTCTTTTGTTCCGATCGGGAAGGAGGCATCGAAGAGTACCCGGATTTACTGTTAGGAGGGACGGAAAACACCTGTGTAGTGTTTTCTTGCGTGGACGCCACAACCGCAGAGTTGGCCGGGTATGCCTTTGCCCACCACGTAATGTTTCCAGACGACGTCCTCATTGTGGTCTGTAACTTTCTTGATGTGCTTACCTGGGACCAGGAACTCAGTCTGTACATACCACTCTTCATCAGCCCGGAGGCAGTGGCGAAGTTTTATGCAGAGACGTTGAACAGGGCCTTTCTAAACATTCAGTCTCACCCGGTACCGGCCACCCTTATTATAGCGACCCCTTCAGGCTTTGACGCCTGGAGGTGGCTGCTAACTGACAGCGACGGGTCACTTCAGAAATGGATTAACCGGCTCGTCCCCAAGGTCAGTCGTGAAGTGAGGCGCGCCAATGACTGGTTTGGGGTCCCTACAGCAGACACCGGGCGCGTACTCCACGTGGTCAAGACAGTGGCGGATGGTAACATGACCGTCAACGATTTCCGGGAACTGGTGGACGGCTACATGCCGTCGGATCGTCTTGTTCGCTGTGGGCCCGGATCCTCGGACGCCTGATCACCCGCCTGCCGCTGGCTGCGCGGTAGACCATCGGCACTCCCTTTTTTTTTTCTTTTGTGTATATAGTGATTTTGTGGTGATCTTTGGAGTGATTTATTAATTCTTCAGGCTCAATTCCTGGTTGGGGCCCAGGCCACTAATTCTTCTAGCAACCCCGGATAAGAACATTTTATCCAAGAGGCCATCGCCGGACTGTTCTT
Organism: Lepidonotus clava; assembly: GCA_936440205.1. NCBI lineage: Eukaryota > Metazoa > Annelida > Polychaeta > Phyllodocida > Polynoidae > Lepidonotus > Lepidonotus clava. The sequence continues at coordinate 38,642,188 of OW387133.1, read as the reverse complement.
ATGGGACTTACCAGATAGTTTTTTCCTCTACGGGATCTTCGGAGGACTCGCCCGTCCCCTGGACGTCGCCCTCCTTTGCCAGCCACTTCGGCCCTGGTGAGTATAGCCTTTTCCAGCATTCTTAGCATGTTAGGCAGGTTACTAACCCTTTGATTTTAAGGAGATTGTTGGCCCGAATCCTTTTAGAAGTGTTTGGTTCGCCTCCACATGGTTGAATTCCGGAAGCTGATGTCACTCCCGGAACCAGGGATTGTGTTTCGCTGGTAACTACAATGATGGGCTTGTAACGGTACCATTGTGGGGCCACCTGGTGTTTACTTTTGGGTGCAAGATGGTGGATGCGGGCCGGAGACTAGGGCTTCGCGTACTAAACTTATTTTCTTTTCCAGGTCCAGTGGTAGGTTAGGATAATACAGATGGAATAAGATGACGGTGTTGGGCACTGAGAGACGTTGGGCTGAATGCTTTAGTGGGAGGGTTTGTTAGGTGAGCATGATCAAGTGTTATTTATCTCGCGCACAGGTTGGGCGATAATAGAGGATTTTACTTGACTTAGCGGTTTGTTGACATTACCAGTTCAAGCAGGCTCTCAGTGTGCGGGTATGGTTTGCCGTATTGGCTTTGTAATATTATTTTATGATTATTATCTACTAGTTGACTGACACTGCACTAGTGGAACTATATGTGACCAAGCATTCTGGTCTGGACTGCGCAGCACTAGATTTGCTGTGACAGAATTCTTTGATTCGTCGTTCCCCTTACAAGGTAATGGAAACACTCCATTGGTGACTACAAAGCGTAGGCGCTTCGTGTGGTCACCCCAGGTAGAGCCGTCCGACTGACTGTCGGCGACTCCATGGTAAGTTTTGAGGATGTAGCAAAGGCTACAAACACCAGTTCAGTCTCTAGTGCGACACCAAGACTGTCAATGCCGTGGTGTTAGAATAAGTGTTATAGTTAATGTTATTGTGCAGTGTCTTCCAGATAGGAGGGAGAGAAATGATGATTGTGACTGGGTCTATTGTTGTTTTATAGAGAGACTACTTTTGGGTTTCTAAAGAGCCATTGCTTGAACGGTGTGTCTTCTGATTATTCTGATTAATCCTGTCTTACTTTATCCGTGCTTAAGTACATTTTCATTAATTAATAAATATGACAGGGTCCATATTGATGAGTTACAGAGTGGTAGCTTGGCGTTCACCCTCCTAATTTTGTTCTGGGTTTGAGCGCCAAACTCCACCATTTACACTGGGTAGTTGACGCCCCACCTTTCCAGAGAGGTAGGCGCGTCCCCACCACCAGACAATTTCTTGGATAATTATTCTGCATGCATGTACAGCAATAATTTCTCATTTCAAATTTGTACAATACCGTGGGTCTTCATTCCGCAAGTATACATGCCGTTAAATGACATTGAGTATTAACTATACAGGGGAATATTTTGGTTATACGTTGCTTAATTTATCACTTGAGAGGATCGGGGCTCAGACCCAGGTCCATTTCTGGTCTGAACACCAAACCTCATCAGCTACACGTGGATCGTCGGCACCCCCCCACCTTATGGAACTAAATGGGTCGAGTACCGAGTCTCACATTGTTATAATTAGGAGCAGCATGCACATTTCCTTCAATATGCACTCTACCCCTTTTTACAACCAAGAGATGTGTAAATGCACTTCTCCAGATCACTTCAGACAGCACCTAGTAAGCCGGGCCTCCTTTTAATGAAGTGTAGTTCAAGGTTAAACCCGTATTCTGTCAAGGTCTTTGCCCGTCTTTTTCTTGTGGAGAGCCGAGACTACTCCTGAAAGGACTCCGCCCCCAGCCTATTTTAACTATGCGCACGAGGGGCAGGAATTTTCTGCTAAAGACAATTTTAGGATTTTGACTATTTACTAATAGGACGGGTAGACTATCTGCTAAGGTTTTGACCAAGTTTGCAGCCGTTCGTCAGGGAATTAGTAGTCCGTCTCCCCCCTCCTCAGCTCAACTGTTGAGCGGGGACCCGGTTACTTGTGTTACGACGGCGGTCGAGACTAAAGTTTCTTTTTGTTCTTTTTTTTTTTTCTCGACGGCGGTCAATTCTGAAGCCGCACGTCCTTTTATTATTTTATTATTATTATTTTATTATTATTATTTTACCCGGGTCGAAACTTGGCTTCTTGTTGTTTTGCCTCAGTCCCGGTTAAATTGGTCTAAACATGGCCTAAATGTATTAGTCTCACGCCTTTGGGCAGCTGTATTCCATCTACACCTTTCGCTGGACCCTGATTTATAGTAAAATCAAGGATCCCACGACTGGGATATACGGTGACCCGGCGGTCATTACACATAACCAAGGTGATGGGACTGCTTGTCTGGACAGCACCACGTCCCACCATCTTGTGAGTTTTAGCTACAGCTCCCCCCCCCAGGGAAAGTCGCCTTTATGAAGGGGAGAGTTGAGCACCCTGTGAATGTCACCAGTTCCCCGTATATGTCCCGTAACCTCTTTTCCTTGTGACATCTGTTATACCTTCTGTGTGTATCAGATGTAAGCATGTCACGTATCGGTGCTCTGCTCTCGTGTGCTGTCACGGAGTTTTCCACCCTCAGCTTGGTACTAGGTATACGGCGTTTCATATTTTTACTACAGCTTGCCCAGGATTCCCTGAGGAAGGGCTCTTAGTTAAATAAACATAGGGTCGCTTTATATAAGTTTTTAGTAAGTTCCTTTCTAAACTTTGATATTATTTTTTTGTGATGAGGGGACCGCTGTCAGGAGCCGTCCCACCCGGGGCATAGTGGCTGCCATGTTCGGGCGCCCACCCCAGTGCCTCCCAGAGCGTCGGTGACGCGTAGCCCCAATCGACCTGCCTCATGCCAGGCACCACCGACACCAGGCATGTGGGCGGGCTCCTGCCAATCGTGCGGCCCTCCCATCTTTGAGGAGTGTATATATATACATACTGAAAGAATAGGTTGTGGCATTCCCCAAGTGACTCCTGGACCGCAGCCCGATCCTAGCGGTGACAACAGCACAGGGGCCAAGTATGGATGGTACTTACCTGGGGAAATCCACATCGCTCGTTGGAAGCGCTGGTTCCGGTGAGCGCACATAGAAAGGTTTACAGAATTTTGTGATTCTTTTTGCGCTTGATCCCTTCGGTTTTCCCTTATGTCATTAGACATAGTGGATTGCAACCTGAGCTGGGATCCTTTCCAGCCATAAGGCTCTCTCTGCTTCCCAGAATGTTCTTTTCAAACTTGTTCTGATCACAGAGAGCATGGCTCAACTAAATCCACAATATCCAATAATAGGGTATTGGACATGCAGCATTTAGCTTTACCATGGCCTGACTGTACATTGAGCCCTCTCTGCTACCGGAAGATCTTGGACCTACCAGCAGAGCAGAGACGACCGGCCAGTGACCCAGTCGATAGCGATTACCGGTCCCAAGTCACCCTGGGTGGTCACCGACGGTCTGATCCAGGTGAATCTGCCAACCCACACTGAACTTTGACCGTTTTCACTGGCCTTGCCTGTTCACTCCTGAACTGTCAGGAGCTAGGTGGGGTCTGTCGGCCCCGTACCACGTACATACCACTTACTGGCGAGTGCACACCTAATAGACCTTGATTTAGTTGATTCTGCCGTATGGGATTGGCCTCCTCCCGCACCCATTAGCTCTGAATCGGATTTTTAGTCGTATGTGCCCCTTGTGACCCAGCAGCCCGATATGTACGCCGACTAGACGGTACCACAGTAGGATGTTGATTCATCCTTCGCTAGACACGGGGGCCTTCAGTACGTCTCTCCCCAGCACTATAGAAATTGTTTAACGTGTCCCCGGACTCTCGCGAGCTCACTGCCGCCTGTTTAGCACTACCCGTTGAGGAGCTCATCCCTCTTGGTAGTGCTAAAATTTCTGGTACTAGGATCGATTCCGAATAGATCCCTACTCTAGAAGAGTCGCCAAATTAGTGATAAGGGTATTGAGCTAGGCAACCGGGCATGGGACACTCAATCTGAAAGAAATTTAGGTAACCCATGGGTCCATAGAGAGATAGTTGGACCAGCCTACCCGACTCAGGTTTTCCTGATTAATGAATTATTATTGAATGAGTTAGTCGAAGGGGTCCTGCCTATTCAGGCTGACAGGACTCCATCGAGCTCCTTGATACAACCCAGTTCAGTGTTCATACTGATGGTTCTTAGATCTACCTGTTATCATTCCTTCAGACATTAGATCAGTATTACCATTTGTTATATCGTTTATATAATAACTTCATAGACTGTCCCTGAGTCCTTTTCAGATGTTCCTGGTCTTACAGTCTTCTGAGCAGGGCCCGGTCCAGTTGTAGTGGAGGTAGACGGGGTCGATCTAGGAGGGGCGTTTGGGACCGCACCATGTCTCAGCACTTGTTGGGGCCAGTCCGCTCCGACATCGGACCAGCCAGCGTCGACGAGGCGTGGCACTCCCATAGGCACTGGAGTGGCTAAACCAGATGAATACCTTAAGAGTCTAGCCCTAGTGTTGTATTTCAAGTTACTCATCATCAGACGGGCCAACTTCTTGGACACTCTCAAGGTGTCCGGCAACGGCACATTAGATGGTCGCTGTCCCGGTCTGGTCGCCGCTCCCATCAGCTGTGCTCCCCAGGTAACAGTAAGGGTGTACTTCAGGCACAGCTGGTTGACTAACACGTCCTTGATAAGCACATAGCCTTCTGTGTAGGTGTGATCGGAAGGCATGGCCAATTCTCCCAGAAAGATTGTCTCCATAAGATGTGGGTTAACAAATTGCACATATAACCCATCCACGGTTTTCCGTCTGATGTGCCTCCATTTGCGCCACACGAGGACCACTATGGCGATGACCAGTACAGCCAACAGTATAGCGAGTACGGCCACCGCAGTAGGATTGGCGGTAGTGTCCGGGCAACCAGTGAGCGTTCTTTCCTGGGTCAGCAACTCTTTTGGATCGGCTGTTTCTAGGGCCATGGCCCGCGGCAGAGTCATGGCCAATCCAGTGACAGCAGCTTTAGCCTGGTGTCTCCTCCAGCACTTCCAACGGACACATCCAACTATTGTCACTACCACTACGTACTATACAGAAAATCGTGAGGAGACCGAAGCCGCCTCCTAAGTTCCCTATAGAGAACCATGGGGTGTCTTTGGCCACCTCATACCGGTCAGTAGCCTTCTTAATACCCTTAGCCAAGTCCTTCCGGTGCTGCTGGATTCGCTTTGCTAGAGAGGGCACAGGTATCCTGACCTTAAGATTCTCCTCGATTTCTAACAGTTCTTTTCTAATCATTTCAGGGATAGGGTCTGACTCTAGCGTGGTAGGTTCATGCTCGGACCTAGTAAAGTTCGTGTCCCACCCCTTCACATGACTCGCCGCTTCCAGCAGGTCATTATGAGGGTACACGACAGTCGTGATCCTTGTGTGTCGGTCACAGTTTCTCAGACTATATGGGATCCAGGACCCCTGCGTCTGAAAGGCACAGTCACATTCCACCTGGACACGCGCATAGTTTTCTATGTTCACTTCCACGGCGGGCTGATTTCGGCAAATCATTTGACCCCGAGTATCAGCACTGACCACTAACATGTCCCCATCATCCAGATACACAGCCATCTCACCAAAATCAGCCTCCAGGAGATAGTCCACTTTGCATTTTCCTTTTATGGCTGCGTCATCTCGCCTCAGCAGAGCGGCGGTACAGGTATCGTCCGTGATTTTCTTCATGTAGGGTAAGTCCTTACACAGTGTGATAGTTTGCCCGTAACAGCCCGACCAACTGCCGCTAGCCAGCGGTACGTAATATTGGCGGGACATAGACATAGCCACACTTTTAGGCAGGTTAACAATTTGGAGAGCATCTTTCTTTTGCCGCCCCCTCACTGATACCGGCACAGGTAAACAAGTGTTCGTCGGCCACAACTGGCACACGGACATACACTATCAGTTCCTGGGTGACTGCATCAAACTCAAATGATGGTTGGCTGTTTTCATAATAGAAAGAGGGGTTCTTGAACGCCACATGGAACCTGGAGTAGGTTCCTTTTAGATATCTGTTGACCTCCAAGACCGCTCCCTCCATATATTGTCGAGGCACCAAGTCCATGGTCAACTGACCCCGCGTCAGATGCTGTACACCTTTCCTGAACACCCGCGTTTGCTCAATTAACGACTGGAGATAGACCATTTCTCCCAATTTGTCTTCCAGAGCTACTGGTATCATGTTAAGGTATAGTTCAATCCAATCCACTTTATGTTGGACGAGCCTCATCCTCCGGCGAGTTCCATTATTGGCCTGATTTAGTGACTTCATATTATCTAATAGGCCTAACACGACGTGATTAACCCTTTCAATCGACTCGTCGTGCTTATCGTTCATGAGCGCCAGATCTTCGATCATCTGGTCAGAGGACTCCTGCAACACTCTGATTAGTTCCCTGTTGTACTTAATGTCAGCGGAGAGCCCCCTGTCCCACGAGGTTGGAATTTGTAAGGACGGCCACCCCGGATCGTCTACCATGAGGGGTAGCTTCTTCATTCTTTTAACCCTTCCGCCCGAATCTGATTCTGGACCTTGGGTTTGAGACCTCTGCCGGGTACTCTTAATTAAGGAGCTTAACGTTTCATTGAGAATTTCCCTATACCGACCTTTGAGCGCCTTTGATGTTTGGTCCATCCAATTCACTAGCGACCTGACACGATAACAGGCTCGGTCAAGAGCGTCTCCTCCCTCTGGGTATCTATGACAAACCTGGCCAAAGGTAGCCTTGATGTAGGAGCGTTTTCGGGGAATGGTGATTAGAAAACCCTGTCGGACATGGGTGATGTCTGCAGTGGACATGAGCTTTCCGGGCTTTAACACCACTCCATATTGCTCTAAGGCTATAGTTTCAGCATTAGGGGCTAGCCCGTCAGTTGGGCTGGAGTCATTACGAAGCCCCCCAATGCCTCCCACGATGACCAAGGCGAATAGTATTAACAACCTCATTGTCACTGTTTATAGCATAAGTCCGAGGAAGCCAAAGTTTGTAAAATACCCAGGAACACTACCACAATTAAGTCGCCACTGTTCCTCTTCGCACAATAATCATCCACGCGCCAAAGTACGCCCTCCTTTCAGGCCCTCTAGTCCTCTTAGTTTGGGACATGTTCGTAGAGGCTCTGTCCTCTGGTACTTACTACTCGCCTGATGGTTCCATTTTCGTCCTTCGTAACCATGATCCTTAGGTTCCTCACACGTTCGCAGGACGAGGGGCGCATTGCTCTGAGTGGTTTGGAGCCAGCAGGCTCCAGTCCTGGGCGGCCCCCGTTGGTTCGTACGATGGCTGATTCAGTGGAAACAGTTGCGGCACCTGTGGAGGGTTCGTCGTTAGGGGCTGATTCGGCCACAGAGGTCCCCCCGGTGGGTTGGTTGGTGCCCATTGCTGCTGATTCCATAGCAGCTGTGATGGATTTGCGTTGCAGCTCGACGTCAAGCTGCTCAAGTCCAAACAGGCGGGGTCCGCGGGCTGCAAGTGGTGGAGGAGGGGAGTTGTTACCGGCTCGGCCCCCACTGGTGGGGTCGGTGCGTGTTGTTCGCGCGCTGCCTCCACCCTTGTTCCCGGGGCGGCGGCGGCCAGTTGTTCTTGCCCCACTTGCTTTTCCTGTATGGGCAGAGGTTGACCGCTCCGTGTTGCCCGCTGCCCGGCGTCTTCCCCGACGCATTTAGAAGTTTGGATGGGATTTTGTATAAAGGGAGCAACCTGGGCCTTGACCTCAGCTAACTGTTTGTCTAATTTAGGCACTTCCAGCTCCACCGTTCGCCTAATTTCATCGACAGTCTCAAATAGTTGGAACAGTGGTCGGGTTAGATCCCAGAACCACCCGGCCTGGATCTGTACGGGTCTGGCGGCAACGTCTCCCTTTTGGGCCGGCTTTGCCACTGCAGTCAGCTTTGGTTCGGGCTCCGAGTCACTCACCTCAGATAGACAGTAAAAGTCTTTGTTCGCTGTCTTCTTTTTGGCTGCTGCTGATCCGGTAGATTTCTTAGCTCCTACGGTGGCTGCCTTGGTGGGCCGTCGGGCCGGTGTCCTCGGCTTCTTTCGGGCAACTCCGGTGTCGGTAGAGTCCGGGCGGACACCGCCCCGGCCTGGCCAGCTCCATCGCCTAAGATTCTGGGGTGGACGCTTCTTGGTACCTTCCTTCTCAGTTGCCTTTTCTTTCATCTGGCGTGCTTTAGAAGAAAGGTCCTACGAACATCCCTCTAGCGGGTACCGCCCTCCGGTATGGACGGTTAACTCGCTTCCTCCTCAGAGGGACTATGATCCTCCCCTCCGGATCCTCAGGGAAAGTTGTAGTTCCCTTTGGATTACTGTGGGGCCGGAGGGCCAGGCAGTTCCCCATGAGTCGGAGGGATCAGTATTCTGGCTTGAGTTTTCGCCTGTCTGCCCCAGGAGAAGTTGGAAACCGAAAACTGTCTATCTCCAACTTTTGCCCGGAGATAGAATCAATGTCTATCTCCGTTTCCTCCAGTGGTTGGGCTAGGCAAAGCAATCACCTGAAGTAATGGTGACCGTAGAGGAGCAGAGTTGCGGGCCGACTGCTGGATCGGCGCGGATTCCACGAAATTATAACAGATCCGCCTGCTCGTGTCGCCTCCAAATTTGGAGTCGCATTTTGTTTCAGGTGGGGAACGCTTGCGTCCAGTCCCAGGAGATGACGCCAACCACTGGCATCTCCCTCGGTTTGCGCACCCCCCTACCACGCCCCTGGGCGTGGCAAGGTGACCGTGAGGTAGGCCACCTGTTCCATTAGCGCTGCTGCTAACGGTGCCGCTCCGCCAATCTTTTATTTTCACAGGGCGGCATGGTTTTCTGCATTAATCATCCATGTCGTCGCTTTCCCCGTCGTTGAACAGAGTGGCGTAGTTAGGCCGACGGTTCCGACGCAGGTTATAGCCACCTTTCGTCGGGACATGGCCCTCATCCGCCTTTCCCAGGCTCAACACCGATATATCCAAGATCGGTGCATCACCACATGGCAGTTTTATGGGCTTGTTGTTGTCTGGAGGGGATCTCCCCACCAGCGGCTGGCTTTTGCCCTTCCGTTTAGCTCGTTTGCGTTTCCTCTGTTCATTAGCGCCGGCTGTTCCCCGTTCACAGGCGGCTTTGTTAGGAACAAAGGATGAGTTTGGTAACAGTGCGGGGTCCGCACTGGCGCCCTGACCATCAGTGAATTGCCCATCTGACTCTGCTAAATCAGTGGGACTTGGACCAGGTTTCTGTGTAGGTACCTCCCCGGCCATAGGAATTGCATCATGCTCACGGGGACCGGCCGTTCCCGATGAGTTTTCAGTCTCAGCACCCCTTGTTTTGCCTCCCTTTTCAGCAATTTCACCCGTCGGGGTGTGATGCAATTCGGGGTTTCGGTCAGGATCTGCCCCTTTTGAGTTAGTGATTATTGCTTCTCTCACCAGTTTGGGAATGATATGAGGGACAGCGGGGGACCAAGGCCCATGTGCAGGCTTGAGTTTCGAAATATTTACTAAGTGTGGTATTTGTTTCCCAGTTTTCAGCGACACTAGTCTAACGAGATGATCTTCCTTAGTTTCAATCACCCGGTAGGGCCCAGTGTACCTGTTTGAGAACTTAGACGCTTTGTTTTCGCTAGCTAAAGGATCATACATATACACCATGTCGCCTTCATACATCTGAGTAGGCCGCGCCCGCTCATCAATTCGTAACCTCAAGTCTTTTTCATAATTTTGAACTACCCGTTCTGCCATATTCCTAAACATAGCAATGTTGTCCTTTGTCTGCATGAAAAATTCACAATCATTCAGCGTTTCAGGAATTGTTCCCTGCTCAGGCATCCCCATGCTGATTGGACCTCTGCCAAACAGTAGGGTGTGTGGGATGTATCCCGACCGTACACTGATCGTGGATCGAACCGTCCACGACGCAATGGGAAGCAGATCGATCCAGTTACAGTGATCGTCAGGAATATAATACGCGATCAGGTTCTCAATTGTTTTATGTAACCTTTCCACTCGAGCGTTACCTGTCGGCATTCGCCCTGTGGTGAACGTTTGCTTGCACGCTAGTCGTGTGGTAATTTCCCGGAACAGTCCCGAAATGAAGGCTGCTCCCCGGTCAGTGTGCAGGCGGTTTACCCGTCCATACCGACACACTATTCCGGTTAGGAAACAGTTGGCCGCAGTCTGCGCGGTTGAATCTTTCGTGGTGAAAGCCTCTGGCCATCCGGTTAATAAGTCTATGAAGGTCATGATATATTTTGACCCATCCCTAGCTCTCTTTAGTGGCCCAATAAAATCGCACTGAACTACCTCAAAGGGTCGGCTTGGTCTCTCCCAAGACTTAGCTAAGGCCTTGAAATGTGGGGCCCGCCTCCTCAGAGAGCAGGTCTCACAAGCTTTCACATAGTCTACTATATCGGCGTTCATGTTCCGCCAGTAGAATCTCTCAGAGATTTTGGTAGTAAGGCTACTGATCCCTACATGTCCCCCAGCTAAAATGTCATTATGTAACAGCCTCAGGACTCTGGGAATTAACTTTCCTGGAACTATCATGCGAGGTTTTAACCTTACCAGTTGGTCTTGGTTTTTGTTATATCTTTTGACATTGAACCTACAAAGCACCCCCGGTGCTACCATTCCCACAAAATCAGCTTGGTCCATTATTCGCCTAGCTTCAAGGGGATCTGGCGGTAGGTCTCCGTCCTGAAGGTAGTCTATCAGTTGCGCGCACTCTGCATCTTGGAGTTGCGCGTTTATTACCGTAGCCACAGAAAGCTCTTCATCTTGAATTTCGGCCTCAAACAATTCACATCCCACAGCGGGCTCATATTCCTCACCCGGGACATGTTCGTGATAGACCCTAGACAAGTAGTCCGGTAGAAAATGAGTCGCTCCTGGCTCATAAATGATCTCAAAGTCAAAGTCTGACAGCGCCAAAGCCCACCTTCTCAGCCGAGCTGAAGGGGCTTTGTAGGCACTCTGTAGCAGGGGAATCAACGGTTTGTGATCTGTCACTATTGTGATTTTAGCTCCCTGCAACATGTCCTCATAGTTCTTAATACCTTTAATCACTGCCAGAGCTTCTTTTTCCGTTACCGAGTAATTTAATTCGGCGTCACGGAGGGTACATCCCCAGAAAGCAACCGGACGATAGATTTCATCTAGTTTGTGACAAACCGCTGCACCGCACACGGCGTCTGATGCATCTGTTAGTAAGTAAAAATGCCCTCCTATATCTGGATGAATTAGCAAGGGCGGTGAGGTCAGCAGTTTCTTTAATTGTTGAAACTCCTCCTCGCAGGCCTCTGTCCATTCAAAAGAGACTTCTTTTTTTAGCAGCCGGTTTAAAGGCTTTGCTAAATCAGCGAAATTAGGGACAAACGGCCGATAGTAGTTACATAGCCCCAAAAAGGATTTAATAGCTTTCACATTATGCGGGCGGTTAAAGGCTGTGATCTTTTCTGTGGTAACCTTTTGTGTAGCCACCCCTTCTGCGTTTACTACGTGGCCGAGGAAGTTAATCTCACTACGACACCACTCACACTTAGACGGTTTCAGTTTGAGACCGGCTTTCGCTAAAGCTTGGAGAACCACTTCAACACTCGCCAGATGTTCGTCAAAGGTGGTGTCGTAGACGATTACATCGTCTAAATATGCTAAGCACGTTCTATGAATCAAGCCTTTTAGCGCAATGGCCATCACCTTGGTAAACTGCCAAGGCGCGCCAACTAAGCCGAAAGGTACGCGCTTATACTGATATACACCCATCGGGGTTTCGAAGGCAGTATATTTTCTGCTGTCTTCTTCGATTACACATTGGTGATAGCCGCTCAACAGATCTAGAGCTGTCCACATAGTGGGTTTCTTGTAAGCCATATATAAGAAAAGTGATCGAGCTGTGGGCATTGGGAATTTATCTTTGAAAGTGACTTGATTAAGCATGCGAAAATCTGTACATAGCCTAGGTTTGCCATCTTTCTTCTGCACTACCACCAGCGGGCTTCGCCATGCCGACTCGCTGGGTTCTATCACACCTATATCTATGAGTTGCCTAACTTGTTCATCGATGATATCCATTTTCTGTGGGGAGTATCGGTACGGTCTAGAACTTATTACTCCCTGCGACTCATCCACAATAATTCTCATCGGCGCTATTTCACACTGACCTAACTCTTCCATTGAGAACGCTAGCGCATTTCTGTTATTATTAAGCATTTGTCTGAACCTTACCTTTTGTTCTTCATCTAAACACGATTCGGTTAGGTCTATTTTGCTTACATTCTCGTCCATTCCATTTCGGGGTTCCTCCTCAGAGGATTTACCTTCCATTTGCACTGCGTCTTTCATTACTTCTACAGAAATCCTACAGATGGACATTGGGGTCTCTGTTTTAGTTAAATAACACAAGTCTAGGAACTCTTCTATCTGATCTTGATTTACCTCAGGCACTGCGCATTCTTCTGCAAAAGCTAACACTTCATGGGGAGTAATTACTTGCATTTCGTCTAGCGGATTCATGACTCCACCACTGACTTCCCACCGTATTGACGCACCCTTCCACTAGGACCGGTGCGGTTACTGCCGGTGAGCAGTAAGCTACTGGTGAGTCTATTCCCAGCGGCTCTCGGGTGGTAACCGGTATGATACACTCATTTCCCGGCGGGATTTTCACTGTTTCTTGGCTAACTATGGGGTTTCCACAAAACACCTCTATCTTTGCGCCTGGTAGAGATAGATCTGAACGAAGCACTGTCAGTAAATTTTGGCCTATTACTATAGAGTGGCATAGATCGTCCACTATGTTGAAATCATAACAAACCACTGATCCCTGGATTGAAAACTTACATCGGATTTGTTCTAATATCACTTGGGACGAATTGTCTGCCAAACTGATGTTTCCTTTCGTTACTTTCCACTCATCTAAAATACATTGTTTAGGGATCTGCTGCTTACAAAAGGTAGACATGAAGCAATCGCTCGCCCCTGTGTCTACCAAAGACTTAACCTCCTTCTGATCATTAAATCTTAGCGTTAAGAAAAATGCTTCGTCTCCTATCTCTCTTCTAGCCGGTCCGTCCACTGCGCCTAATTCTATTGTGGAATGAACGGACCTTTCCTCTAGTTTCCCTGGCCTTTTTGCTCAGTACCACTAGGCCTCCCATCTTTATACATTCGCGGTGGTTTTTCCCTCAATCTATTCTTCAACCACAAGCACGCCTCAGTAGAGTGGCCATGCTGTTGGTGAATGATACAGAACTTACTTTCATCGAACGGTAACCTAGGCCTCTCCCCTTTCTGCTGAGTTTGCACATTCTTTCCTTTGTCTACTTCCCTGCTCGGGGTTTTATTGGTTTTGGCCTTCTGGTCTAAGTTCCTTTCGTCTTTCTGACTTTCATACCTATCTTTTCTTTCATAACCTTGCTGTTTATAACCACCACTGCTCTGGGGAGATCCACTTTGCCCCAGTTTGGGTTTCTGAAACCATGGAGCGGCCTCCAATCGGGCCAGCACCACTCCAAACCGCTCAGAGATGGAGTTCAGGGCCGCGGTCTCCTCTGATTCTTGGCCTCCAGCCAGCTCGCTTACCGCATTGGACATCTTAGTTCCCCCTTTGCCTTTGTCCAACGATTCTAGTCTCGTTACACAATCCACCACTTCGGTGAACGACTTAGGGTCCAGTATAGCTACTTGTCTGGCTATGCTCTGTTTTAACCCTTCTAAAAACACGGCTAACATCATGCTTTCGCTCGCTTCTGCCTTAACCTGCTTCTGTTTCAAAACACCTGCAAACTCAATCACGCTCTGGTCCTTTCCTTGTTTAAGGGCACAGAACTCTGCGTGTTTCTGCCATTTAGCTCTTCGGTCACCGAAGATCTTTGTCATCTGAGCTTCTAGTTTCTCAAATGTATCTTTCTCACTTTCAGCTAAAGCTCCTGCCCAGTCGTCTGCCCTTCCTTTTAGGCCTAACAGAGCCATGTTCAGGAGATGGGCGTCCGACCAGTCATAGATAGCCTTCAGTCGCCTCAATTCTCTGAAATACTTTTCTATCTGCTCATCTTCCTTTCCACTAAACCAAGGTAACCTAATATTTGGTCCTCTTTGGTGACCATTATGGGTCGTTCCCCGCACTGGCGATGGCATTTGACCCAGTGCCACGCCTAGCTGCGGTAGGATGTCCCAGATATTTGGTTGATTTGGCGGATTCGGTGGGTTCGGAGGGTTTGGCGGGTTCGGTGGATTTGGAGGATTTGGCCGATTGTTCTGTCCTTGTGGGCCCGGCGGACCTGGCGGTCTTGGTGGGTTGGGTTGGTTAGGTTGGTTCGGAGGAGGATTGTTGGGCGGGTTCAGAGGAGGGTTATTAAGTTGGTTCAGAGGAGGGTTGTTGGGTTGGTTTAAAGGAAGGTTGTTGGGTTGGTTTAAAGGAGGGTTGTTGGGTTGGTTTAAAGGAGGGTTGTTGGGTTGATTTAAAGGAAGGTTGTTGGGTTGGTTTAGAGGAGTGTTGTTGGGCTGGTTCGGAGGAGGGTTAGGCCCTGGTGGATTCGCCTGATTATTTTGGCCCACCGGAGCCTGCTGACCCTGTTGGTTACCCACTCCTCCTTGTCCTGCGTTAGGATTGTTTCCCATCGCTAACGCCTGCAATATGAAAGGGTACAGTAATTGCGCCTGTTGTGCCCCACCTCCGACTGGCGGGGCTTGGCCAGGCTGTTGGCCCGGTTGGCCACCCCCATCATTTTGCTGTGGCCCCCCAGGGTTTATCCCACGATTAGGTTGTAGTGCCCCTGGATTTATGCCTCTAGCTTCCCCTTCACCGGGTTGCTGAAATGGGTTTTGGTCACGCCCTTCTCCCAATAGATCCAACAATGGTTCACCTCCCTCCGCCATATTATTTTCGTGGCGGTTTTGTATGTCGTTATTGTCCCACTGTTCTCTCACAGGGATTTCCTCTACACTAATCTCGTCCTCGCTTACCGGTTTGGCTTTCTTATCTGTGCCCAAAACATCTTCGGCAATAAATTCGAATGATGACGAAGATGATTTCTCTCCTCTAGCTAATTTTCTATTAGGATTACCCCCTCCGACACTTGCGGCTGCTTGTTCTGTTTCACTATTTTCTTCCTCGTCCTCGCTTTCGTATTTATCATACGATTCACGGGCTTGAATGTCTCCTTCCTCTATATGATAGGCTTTCTTTACCGTACTACCTTTCTCATCTCTATTTTCACTTTCCCTGTTACTTTGGGTCTCTAACGTTACATTTTCTGCTTTATCCTGATCGCTTAACCTCTCAAACTCCTCACGCTCTTCGGGGCCTGATTCCGCTAACTTCATTAGCTCTGCTGGGTTAGAACCATCCCCATCCAACTCCAGATTCAGAGCTTGAGCTTCTGCTCCTACATCAGCATCATCTAAGCTCTCCCCAATATCATAGGTTAACCGATAGGGTTGTAAGTTGCCTACTTTGTCGCTGTCTCCCTCTGTTTCCCTTTCCACTCCCCCGTCCCTACCTACTGTCTTTCCTTTAGCTACAGTGGGATAAGGAATGGACGCCCCCGGGTTGGGGTGAGTCGGTGTTACCAGCGGGTGACTGATAGACTCAAGTCATTGGAGAGGTGGATAGGTGAGAGAGCTCCCATCAGGTAGAATTACCGGATTTGCGGGGCGTCTCCTCCCTGATGGGCTGGAGTTATCTGCGATGTTTTGTCGATTTTTCCCGTTCCCTGAGGGAAATAAGTAATCCTCATCGAAAGTTTCTTGTTCACATTCACCCCCTGCTGCAGGCAGTAAACGATAGGGAACTCCTTGACTACACCACAGATTGTTCACATCGGATTCACAAGTAGAATGAGAGCTAGCACCAGGTTCGTGGTCCGTAGGTGGTACATACCCTGGATTCCAATATCGCTGGTAGTCTTTGAGACGGTTCCGCCCTTCAACTCGTCTCGAGTGTGTTAGGGTTTCAAGTCCTTCGTCAAGAACCGGCTTATCTTTGGACCCTAGGTGCCAGGAAAATGGTTTACCTCTGCCACGGGTCTGGTAATCATGAACACCTTCGGGGCAGAGCTGCTTGGGTCTGGCTGATACCTCCTGTCTCTGTGCCTCCCCGTCTAAGGGATCACCTACCTGGTGGCGGTTTTCCACATTTCCTGTATATGATGTTGACACATCGTGTCCTGCGGGCATCAAGGATGAGCAAAACAACAAAAGTCATGTTTCGGGTAATCTCCACCAAATGAACTATTGTTAGTGTTTGATTTAAGACTGCGTGATGTGTATAATTGATTTATCCATGAGTCGTTCATCCAAGTTATTGAGCCAATCAGACTGCGCTCAAAGTTAATTCATCCATCCCCCAATAGTTCAAAAGAAATGGACGATGAGGGAGCTCTTAAAATGAAAGGGTTTTTATTGAAGTAAACATCTCATCCCGAGTCAAAGCCACGGTGAATAAGTCTCAATCTGTCCACCTTCCCATCTCCTACTCAGTGACCAACCACATTAGAATACAAGTTGTTCCAGCACATCCTAGACCACCCTAGCGCTTAGCTCTATCACAATCCTTTGTCCGAGGTAGTTGGTATAGGTAAACTCCAGTATACTGCGCAGGAGCTGGTAGGCATAGCTCCGAGCAGCTCTTCTAGCTGAACTTACTCAACTGACTTTCTCACTAAAACTAACTCGCTCCCTACCTTGCAACACCTTTTATACTGGTTAACAGGTGGCGCTAGGAGCGTAAAATGTCTCTTCCCAGAAGTAGTATTGTTGGGCCTGATCCTAACTAAATTATAAAGTATGATAATATATTAAGAGTACTAGGCTATTAGTACAATCCAATAATTATAATGATTTAAATCTGCTTACATGTCATTTGGTTAATGCCAAGTACTGATCGCGGGAACACCATTTTTCTTTCGATCTATAAAAAATATGTGACATATTCATATCATTTATAGTGTTATGTACCTACTTGGAAGAACACACGATTGGAAAAGTGATTAAAATAGATATAAAAAAGGTGTTACAGACCTGCTCCAAGCATAAAATAAAATTGCTTCATTCCTTTAACTCAGATGATACTCACAAAATTTCAGTAATGTTTAAGTCTTTTTTCTTGTGAAATAAAAAAAAACGACGTTTAACATTCTTTAAAAGAGCGCAAAGCGATTTAAGGATCTGAGATAGGATCTGGAGATTGACCAATATCATGTGTGGTAGAAATACAGTTGGTGGCAGATTGTTTCTTCTCATGGTGTGTTAATGTTTTACTTACTTCCTAGCAGTACATACGCAATTCTATATTTGAAATGCCTGCCCTTATTATACCATATCTATGAAGTATGGGAAGTAAAAGACTGCTTGTGACGAAAAAAGTGAAGGGCAGGGTGTCTACTTTCTCATAGATTTAGTCCACCATCACCGCCCTTGATAAATGACCCTGTCAGTTAAATAGGATGTAAAGCAACCAATTACCAACCAAAATAATTAACACGGAAGCTTGGAACCCTTTCCTTGGAGGAAGAGTGTTGCTATAGTTCTTATTTTTCATTTCATTTCCAAAACTTGAAACCCATCAATTTTATAGCTTACACTAGGGTTCAAATAGGTTAACGTAAACGAGTGTGAGCCTTGTTTGTGGAACATAGGTTACATTCTGTATAGGATGGTATTGTGTGCTGTCGACGAATACTAAATATAGGAACATGAAATGACTTTCATACGTTTTCGTCAAAGAATGGTCTTTACATGGTAAAACATGGACCTGGAAATCAGACTTTATACGTTAAGTGACCTTTTGCACTTATGATTAAAGTTGGCTCCAAATTTAACAATTGCAGATCAAATATTTATTTTGACAGTCACACATATGTCTGTTTTGCCTGTACTGCATGAATCCATAGTCAGCAATACAGCTTGTGTCTTTTGTTTTCGCAGCGGCTTTCATGACTCGGCAGCTGCTTTTTTTGCCGTCAGAAAAAGGCACCAGAAGTTATGTTTCAATACAACTGAACAAGCCAACGTCAGCGTCCAAATATTTACCTCATTTGACAGTTTCCAACACATCATCCAATATCCAATGTACTTGTAGAAGCTTTATGGATGGAGTTACACTCGTAAACACCAATGTCATTATTCTTTTAACTGGATAAATACCCTTGTTTGATATACTTTGAGCTAGTGCTATGCGATACAATACACCAGCTCCACGAATATTTTAGGGCACAAACTTCAATTTGGTACCAAATGGTCGACCAATTACCATTATAAGTGATTAGATAATTGAGCAATCCACTCTTGAGCAATTCCAGGGTTCTTTAAATTAAATGTGTCTTTATTAATGAATAACCTATCCCACAAGAAGAGTTCTTAAGGTGATTAGTAGGAAATTCAGTGATGTGTACACATGCGGTATTTCCCCCTCCTTTTGTAGATTAGGGGTCCACCAAAAAAAGGACTCCTTCCCCTTGCCAGCGACATGTTTTGTAACGACAAAAACCACAAAATATTGTCGTTTCCATGGTAAAAAAAACCCATCTAGAGTTAGGTAATATATGGGGAAAAACATGCCATTAACATTTCAAATAGAATATTTTCCACACTATATGGAATGTTTAGAGTGGAATAACTGAATTCTACACAAAAAGTTGGTTTAAGACATTTTCATCCCTATTTTTATTGTATAAATATACCCATATCCCCCTTAATATTACCTGTAGAGCTCAAGATATATCCCCCTCAGAGCATCCGTTTTGTGTGGGGAGACACATGTTATGATAATGCCATTATTTCCAGGCCTATTTGTTCGTAAACAATAGGTTTGATAAATAAGCTTATCTCACATAACATTAAAATAAACGTATGAAATTATACTTATTGGAAATATCCAAAACGAAAAATCGTGGTACTGAATTCAATACATTAACCCTTTAGACCCCAATCCGGCCATGGCCGCCCGAGGGTGTGCTCCCCAATCCGGCCGTGGCTGCCCTGAAAAACGGCCATTTTTCCATATTTTACCAGGGAGAACCCTTTGATAAGTATTCAACATACACAATCAACCAATATATTGTTTTAAAGCTGATTAATTCCCTGGCCAACGCCAGCTACCATATTACTATAGCTTTAATTAATAAGCATTGGTCAAGCCTTGAACTTCATTTATTAAAAGGAAATTTGGTAAATCGGAGGGAAATCCATGGAAATCCTGGGGAAATCCAGCAATTTATGAATGCAATCCGTGGGGGCTAAAGGGTTAACAATTATTATATTTATTGGCCGCATGAAGCAATTTTGCTGTGCAGCCATAACAATTTAACCCCTTCCTGACGGCCCCATAGGAAATCGATCATATATGATCGATGGCCATTAATAGGGATCTATTTTCTAGACATTTTATGTCTCAATGTTCATTTTTGAAAAATTTATACTAGATGTCATTTTACAACTATATTGAGACAATTTTTGCTCATGAATACTTCAATATTAATTTTGTGAGACTTTGATTGATGGTATAATGGGCAAATTTGACATTTTATTAATAGGGCTGCCTTTATATAGGCCTACTCCTAAAGAATTAAAATATTTAAAACTAAAAAAGCTTTTATGATAATTCAAAATACAAATTTTTACTCTAAATCATCATAACCTGTTAACCATTTTCCCATGTGGATACCTTGTAACATTGGACCACTTTTACATTTATTTTCTTTAAGTTGTTTTCAAAATAATTCAACCCTCTTGTTTTGAGAAAAAGCTCATAAATCAGCCATTTTCATGCAAATTCAAGATGGCCGCCAATTAGATCAGACATTTTCAATTTTTGATCCTTACTTCTAGAATTTGCTTTAGTTTTGATATTTAAATGATTGTAAAAAGTCCACACCCATTCAGTGAATTGACCTCAATGATATTTTTAAATATTTTTCTGTCATGATTTGCATTTTCATTATTTTAAAAGATTTTATTCTTATATTTCATTATAAATAACTGTAATTAATGGAAATTTTCCTATTTTTGGAGCATGAAATACCCACCATCCTGTTAACATAAGTACTTGAAAAATATTGATGATTACAAGAATGTCCTATCAAATGAAAGAAAATAACCTGGAGAACAACTTTATAATTGACTTTTTTTCTCAAAAATCAATAATTATTCAGATTTTGGAGCATTTTCTCAAAAAGTGACTTAAAAATATGCATTTTTTGAGAAATTTTATTGGTATTCAAAAAGTTCCATAGTTACCATGGCAACCAAAATTAAAGATATGAATACATTTTCCAAAACCTGTGATAATTGACTATATGATGACATAAAAAGTTTTGATCAAACTCTCATATAGAATCTCAAAATTAAGAAACAAAAATGTGTCTGTTCATTCTTTTCAACAAAACCCATTTTGGTGCCGTCAGCAAAGGGTTAAATGTTCATCGAGGGGGCTGATATGGGATATACCTTTCCCACGAACTTGCGCAGTCCCCCACCTTGCCTACCTTTTGGGGATTTTGGTAACTGGGTCACTTCACTGCATTCTAATAACCGGCGTGACGTCACATTGGTCATGCCTGACTGAACAAGGGTTAAACAAACCCCAATGTGCCCATTGAAAGTAGTGGGGGTCACTGGACTGTGACAGACAAAATCTTGATTTATTCAAAAACCCTTCAAGATACAATTAATTCAATATTGTTTTCAAAAAATACATGTGTTTTCAAACAATTTTGTCACATATATTAAGGGTCTATCTTTTATAGTAAGTGAGTTATAATCAAATTAATACTGTCACTCTCCCAGCCAGATGTCTGGGCACCATAATTAGCAGTAGGGGTTGCCATAGTGATAACTCCTCTGCTAGGAGAGTGAAGGTTGGGTTTCTGCAAGACTCATGTTTAGTACCCTCGTCGCACAGGAGGTTCGACTATTAGAATGTAGGTTAACTATCGGGAAAAAATGTGTTTTAAATTTAATTCATCAGGGCGGCACTACTATAATGAAAAAGATGTTATATCTGGGACGGGGATGGGGGTATTCTACACCATACAATTCAAATGGTGAACGTTTTAGGGTGAAACCACGTTAAGTGTGGACTTTAAGTGTTAAAAAAGTCAAAAAATAAAATTCAAGTAATTGAACCAATGATTGTATTTTCCAAATATATAAGTAGGGACCAAACTTATTTAAAAAGAAATTAGAACGTTAAGTTTTTTCATTAAAAAGTTAGAATGATTTAAAATCAGGTCCTTTTTTCTAATATTTTCACTCATTTTCTCGTAACTTTTTATAAAAGAAATAAAGTGAATCAATAATATTATATTGCATACAAACAATAATCTTTCTAAGTAAATTTAAGGATGTGTATTGCATCGTATAGAATACAAAATTATCTTTCAGATGATATGTAGAATGTTGAAATCGGATATCAAGTTACAGAGATACTGAAATTATACTACGCTAGCCATAAACTTCAAGGGCACAAACATTATCAATTTTGAGCTTGTACTGTAAATATTAAACCTTTGCTTATGGTGAATATTGACAAATTTGGGACTGTCTCCAAGATAAGTTGTTAACATTTTAATATTTATCTTGAAATAAAGGTAATTTTGCAATATTTTTGATAAAAGCTTCCCTTGGCAACTACACAATGGGTCTAGGTCTTTTTATTTTGATATAATATAGCATTATGGTAATTCTTGTTATAAAATCTAGGATAAAAAGGGTTAAAATGAAAGTCTTGTAGATACCATAAAAGTCTTGTAGATACCATCTTGTAGATACTTTTTACTACATATTTGCCTCTAGGACCCTTAATAATGTATCCATTGGCTTGAAAATTGGTATACTGTCTACTTTGCTGGAGGTCAAGGCTTTGTTTGTAGAAAATGTTAAAATCTATTTTTATGCTGGGAGATATGCATGGTCTTGTAGATACCCTCTTAAATAATCTCTCCAAAAACGCATTTTGCACCCCTGAAATTCCATAATGATATAGCATTTTGGATATTTTCAAGTTTTTAGTTGAAAGGTCCTGGTTAATTCTAATGATTGACACTAAAAAAAACCTATATTCTAAATTTTTTTCAATAAGAATGCCTTATTTAATGAAAAAGTCTTGTAGATACCTTTTTCTATTATATGGACACTTTTCGGCAATTTAAATCAAAATGAAGATTTATAGATATAAATTTGCAAAAATGATCATCTTATAAGAAATAATACATAGATTGTAGCAAAAGTCATTTCTTTTATTCATATGGTATTTTAAAGCATATTTTGATCAAAATAACATTTTAACTCTCCCTGTGGACATAGCATTTATAGGGTATATGCCTTTTTACCTCTAAATATCTAACAATTAATTATTTCTAGAAAAATAAATTTTATATGCCAAGATTGACTTTTATATGAATAAATTAGCAAATCAAACAACAGTATTAAATTATGTTAATGGAAAATGTTATAGCACTTTATATCCGGAAGACATCAAAGTCCACACTTAACGTGGTTTCACCCCTTAACATAATTGTACACCTCTTTTTGATGAACCGACCCCATATTCTTTTATTATTTTCCCTATGGGCCCATGCACCATGATCACTCAACTTTCACCCCATTAGTTATATATTGCATATATTTTGCATTAATGTGTGGTTAATAGCATTGATGATCCATGTAGCTAGCTAGCTAATCCTAGCTGGCCAGCTAGGGAATTAAGGGACATTTGGCGACAATAAGCTGAAGATGTGAAATGTCCATCCCATCTCGCATCATATATCAAGTTTATGATAGGCCTACGGCCTAGATCATTTCAACCATACACCAGGGAGTGCACGAAGGGGAGATCTAGGAATTATAGAAAAGGAGGATGACTAGATGTTAAAAATGTCCGGGCGCTTTCCCCGGGATTGCAAGTTTTACCTTTAAAAATTAGATCTAGGGCCTATTAAAAGTGCGCCCCCACCAAGCAAAAAAAAAGGGGGACCATGCGCCCCCCTCTTAATCTGTTTTTATATTTTATATCAGGTACGGGACAAGAGTTAAAGGGATAACGGACTGTTTAACCATAATTTGAAATCCATTACAGGGTCCCAAAACAAGAAATTTATGCTAAACCTATTCAAGAACATCACATTGAAACAATGAAATATACATGTCACCATGCTTATTTCTGAGTGAGAGATCTAGAAAGATAATGTCCTTAACTATAGGAGTCTATCGGGAAAATATGCTTAATGACATTCAACTGGCCCTAGAACATTCAAAATCCATTAGAGCCTCATAAAGCCTTAGCAAATAAATGTAAATTGATGGCATTAAGCGGGTTGACATACCCTGAACACTATGTGTTGTTTTTTTTCTGGTTATATATGGTGTTTATTATTCCACTGTGACAAAACAATTGCTGGTGAATTTGTGGCTACGAATGGGTTGATATACCCTATACACCATGGTATTTTTATTATAATATGTGAAGGATCGATTATCCCGCTCTAAAGAAGCATATAGGAGCTATAATATATGATATGTACAACTTGTATTCTTGATGATTTGATTTGTAGGCCTATAACTTGATATTCGTAATATGTAATGTAAATTGTGTGTAAAACTTATAATGAATATATTAATTGATGGAAGAACATGCAACCACAGGAATCGAATTTCAATTAAAAAAAAAAAGTACCTTAGGTCTGTGGCAAAATTGCTAGGCCAAAAAAGAGCCAGGGTCACCAGTGATATTGAATTGCTGGAGGTTGATAAAACCTTAACAAGTGATTATTCTATCTATAATACTTTATAATTCATTCTTTACTCTTCCCCTAATAATTTCGTTTAATCAACCAATTATTTTATTCAAGCTTTCTTATTGTAAAATCACTCCCTGCTCATATGATATCTAATGAAAAAATTCTAAATTTTGAGGTACTTTATTTTTCACACTAGGGGTCGCATATGTGCTTGATTCAATTAACATTGATTATCCTTTTGATTATTAATCTTTTTTTTTCCAGATTTTCTTAATTTTCTATCACACATCAATTGTCATTCATGTATGATGCAAAATCTTAAGATTTGAAGATTTAGAAATTTTCCCACCAGGGGGCACACAAGTGAACAGTTCGTTATCCCTTTAAAATAGCAACATGGGCTTATCTTGCATCGTTGCACTATGTTGTATTAGTGCAAGAATCAAAAGTGGCCCGTCCCTTACCTGCTTATAATTGTGATAAAACTGTAGCATACAGAACTCATAGGTATCCTGCATGCATGGGCCACCCGTTGGTCTTGGTAATATGGAGAGTATCTGACTACAACGGGGAAACGCTGTAGCCCTGTCTAGCTTTAAGTGAAACCAAAGATATAATCTGATAATTAGCTATAGGTCTACTGTTCTTTCCTCCTTGCTGAAACCACGGACTAAAACTCTGGCGGGAAACCTTGTCAGCCGTTTGCAGGTGGCTCTACCTGCTGACTTATACAGGTGGCTCCACCTGCTGACTGTTGCACCTGTAGGACATGGAAGGTTTTGTGATGGGTAAGAGACAATCATTCTTTACATAACAAATGATAAATTATTCAATATGGAATGGTCAGAAGCTTCTGTGATATCAGACAATGATCAGGGATATGGATCTAGCTGATGACAGCCATTGCTAGACCCAAAAGTAGACTTTTAGACTTGTATTCCTATAATATCGCCCATCACAGCATGAAACCAAACCCAGTCATTCAAACTTTGACTTTCCTCATTAGACATAGGCCTAGATTATGTTTAAGTATCACGGAGAGTGGCCATTTTCACGTGAAATCTTGTATTAGACTATACAATTATATAGATCTAATGTTGATCTATAAATAATTTTCTTCGATTTCAATGATAGGTAATCCCGTATATTACATTCCACCAGTTTTCCCATCAAAAAGTGTCCCCTGTTTTTGAGGTAAAAGCTGTGACCGAGTTTTTCACTTGTAAAATGAAGATATAAGATCAAGATAATATTTGATGAACCTGCAAGAATATTTATCTACATTATTTTCCCTTCAAAATGACATATAGTTTTGCTTTGTAAGTTGCCCTCAAGCTGCACAGTGAGCCTTTTAAATAAACATGTCATTTTGACATGGCAAAACCAGAGTAGATCTGCCATGTAGATCTAGATCTGGAACTGGCTGTAATTCTTGAACCAATGCAGATAGAGATAACATTCAAAAAGCATATTAAACTAGACACTGAATCTGATGGATGAAATGTTCCTCAATGTTTTTTGATCATTTTAAAATGTTTATGTATATATACCTATCAATGATAGTATCTTTTTTCATTGTTTAAAAAGCCCTCTCAATTGTGCCTTCTAGATCTATTGCATTTCTTTAGATAATGATACAATTTCCAAAAATCGTAAAACCAGAATAAAATTGACAGAAGATCAAGTTTATTTACAGGTTTAGATATGGATCTAGATCTACCACTAATTGAATTTATATAAGATCAAAATAGATTTTTTTTTTATCAGATATCTAATGATAGTTAGATTCTCGTTTCTACCACATAGGCTAAACTCTATCTACATTAATTTTTTTGTTTAGCCATTGGCATTGAAAGCAATCCAAGAATTTAATGATATGAAGCTAGATCCATAAACAGTTATGATGATCGTAGATGTATTTCTATTTTGAGCTATTCAATCAAAAGCTGTAGTCATGGTTGATAGTTTGATTTAATTCTTCCTCGTTATGTTTGTATAGATCTATAGTCTATGGCAGAAAAAAATAGATTGAAAACGTATGCATAAATTTTATAGTTGATATTATTTAGGTAAATATATTACAAATATATAGAAGCTTGCTTTGAAAAGTTTTCGAAATTTTTTGATGAAAAAGAAAAAAAGAAAATTCGAAAAAAAATTCCGTGAAAAATACGCGAAAACTGACGACTGTCTGATTCATTGTCATCAGTTTTCACGCAGGGGTCAATTTTCAATGTTAAGAATGAAATCCTATTATTCGGATATCAAAATGATGGTTATATCACTTCAAACTAATATCTATGATGATTTTGTTATGAAATTGATACTTTTTCTTGGAAAAAATTATTTTATGCTCCTTATATCATAAATATTAACTTTTTAAGGGTCCCGTGGTTTTCCTAAAAATTGGGACTTCAAAACGTGTTTTTGGCCTTAAAATACATTAAATTTATATAGAACATAATAAAAATCTCAAATTAATTGCATCACAAGGTTATTTCGGGTCTGGCTTTTAAAAAAATGCAAATTTGATACCAATAGAAAAAATGCGTCTATAAAAATTAATGCCTAAAATGCGCGAAAACTATAGAGATGCGCGAAAACTGGCTCCTCTACTAAAATATTAGATCTATAGTACAACATAATATCAAATTATATAGATCTATCTAATGCAGCTAAATAGTCAGCTGTTGAGATCAATATCAGGCCAACCTTAAAAAAAAGTTTGTTTCCTGTTTACCGCCCGAGTGAGTATTTAAGGCCCGACTGGAAACATTTTTTTTCATTTTTGGAAAACAACTTTTTTTTTAATCAAAATTTTCAGTTAAAGCCTTACCAACAAAAAAAAAGTTATGGAAAAAAAAAGATTTTCCGACCTCCCGACTGGGTATTTTTATGGTCACCCGCTGGACAGGAAACAATATTTTTTTTAAGGTTGGCCTCAGACGGATCTATTAAATGGATTGTTTTTAGCAGAAAGTCGGATCTATGAAACAGTTAAGTGTAGATCTGTCAAAATAGGAGAGAGACAAATATCGAGGTCTAGATCTAATAACTCAGACGACTTTCACCCCTATATTCAATGATAGCAATTGATCTGTGATAATGTAAGTTATGATTTTCTATCAGTTCTCTGAAAAGATAGATTTCCAACTATGTTTCATCCATCCATAGATAGAACCAAAGATATTTTTTTTCCTTCAGGCGCATCACGATTGTGCAGATACTTCATGCACACTGGATATCTTCTTCAACGTGTTCTAGGCAAACAACATATTCCTTCAATCAAACAGAATTCCCGGGTGACATCTATTGCAAACATAGATTACCGAATGAAATCGACAAGTAGAAGATTTTATAGGCCTACTGGAGCTGGAACTTCTCCTGCTGTGCTTGGAATTGACAGACAAAGTGTTGCACAAAACCAACGGCTGTATTCATCAACGTTCAGTAATACGTTCTGTGTGACACATAAGAGGCAATGTCCTCGGTACAAAAGTAACAGTTCCAATTGTAAAGCTGGGCCAGGGGCTTATACCAATTTCAGAGATGCTATGACTGTTGGTGAGTGCGTGAAGACGGCAGAGACACTCTTCACTGGAGCGGCTGTTCCTGAACCCCATGAATCTGCTATATATTTGATTGCTCACGTTTTGGGACGAAAAACGGTTAGTTAATTTAGATTCTATGCAGAACGGGTATATTTCTTTGAAATCAAATAACTTGATCTATTAGCTAACGCTAGTAGATTTATCCTTACATTTTTTACTTTTTGTTACATGATTAAAATTAATTTGCCATTTTTTTATATGTAGGTTATTGATATGAAATTGCCTTGCATGTGCCAGTGTATTGGCCGCTGAAAATGTCAGATTTCATTATTCTTACTTGTTCCAGCTGGCTGGTATAAACTCTTCAAAACAGCTTAATTCACAACAAGTAGCAGCACTAGTAGGCTTAGTTGACCTTAGGCTAACCAGGTACGTAGCAGGATTCACAATCTCGTAGATTTTGTTTGATTGTTCTTTGATTAATCTTATATTTCATTCGTATAGTTTTGAATAATTAAGACAAAAGACTCAAGGAGTTTATCGCGTTTCTAGTTTGATAACCTTACTGCTATAAAATTATATATAAGCGTTGTAAACAATGCATTATATAACCCCCTAGGTTACCCATACAGTATGTCATCGGTGAGTGGGACTTTAGAAGCCTTACCCTGGAATTAGAACCTCCCGTACTCATCCCAAGGCCAGAGACGGAGGTAAGCTACAAATGACATCAATGTAATAAGGGTAATCCCGACTCTGCCTGGTCCGACTCAGCGATTCTTAATACCTGTACTGACAATTTTGTCATTTTAATTTCTCTTTTCCAATAGCATATATGACAGGTAACCATGCATCCTACATATCATTTAGAAGAGAATTGAACCCTAAGTCAATTGATACACAATAATAAGTCTCTAATTTACTTCTATTTTCACTGGCGATGTATGAAATGGCGAGCCTTCAGGTCAAATTGCCAAGCCCTTCTTCTGCACTTCCTTGACGGGAGTTGAAGTGGATATTCATCAATGTAGTTTTATTTTGTAACTCCATTGTATTCAAAAATTATTTAATCAATCACGCAATATCACTTATTAAATTGAAAAATTGCAGCAATCTGTTATCATTAGGTGATGGCTGCATTCCATGTTTCCAAGGACCATATTTTCGTAACTAACTAAGCATATAAGGGAATTTTTTTATTAATGTCCCAAGATTAGAAATTCTATCACAAATAAATTTCACATCTAACAATCCCCCCTCGATGATGTTTTGCAATAACATTTTAGTTTTTGTAAAGACCGAATTTCTTATCTTAGGATCCCAATCAGATTTTCCCTGATAAGACTTACCTTTAATGAAAATGTGATGAACGGCTATTCAGCCAAAATACATAGAGGTTAAAATAATAATAAGGTAATAATGGAAATATGTAAAGAACGAATAACGAATATGTAAAGAACGAAGAACGAAATAGATGTAAAGAACGAATATGTAAAGAACGAATAACGAATATGTAAAGAACGAATAACGAAATAGATGTAAAGAACGAATATGTAAAGAACGAATAACGAATATGTAAAGAACGAATAACGAAAACGTAATGGAACGAAACCCGGAAATATGTAAACCGGAAGTGAAATGTAAACCGGAAACGGAATATATAAACCGGAAGTGACGTCAATTGTAGGTCACGTGACCGAAGGCAGCCAATCAGGGCTGACCTCTCTAGTATATAAAGGGGCGGTGAGGCCCGAATAAACAGAGTTCTTCAACAGTTCTCCTGGTGTCCAGACGTGTCCTCTTTCCTGAAACAACCACTAAAGATGAGCCGAATAGAGTAATTAAGTCGAAGTTAGGACAAAACAGTCGAAGTCCGAGATAGGTAGTCGAAACATAGGGTAAGGGGCCCGAAGGCCCGAAGAACGAGGAACGAGGGAACGAAGTAGGGCACGAAGGCCCGAAGTAGTACCGGAAACCGAGGCGTAGTATGGTACGAAGACATGGGGAGCGGAACGAGGGAGCGAAGTCCGCGGGGACGAGGGCGCGGCGTGCTCGGCCCCACGCTACCAAACAATAGGCGACCGTCGGCCCGTCGCCCCCGCGGACCGGAACTCAGGGGTGGACCGTTCCCCGGCCGACCCGTACCCCTACCATAATTTCCCTCCCCCGCAGTCCTCCGTCGACATCGAGTGCCGATCGATTCGCTCAGCCCCCCCTCGTGCGCGAGGCACGACTCTAGAAACACACCTCGGTTCTTGGCCCGGATTCCCCGTCCGCCCCGAGACCCGAACAACCCCCACGTTCCTCTGTCGTAAGAATCGGCAACCCCGACTTACCAGAGAACGTCACACTGGTGGCAGCGGTGGTGCTGAAATAGGCACATACGGACTTGTGGATCTTGGGTGTTTCATCGGTATTGGATACTCATGGCGACTGCGGCAGTCTTTGAGCAGATGGATTCTGACGTCGCCTTCAAGGAAGGTGGGGAGGAGAAAGGAGGTGCGAAAACCGAGACAAAAGGGGAGGACACGACCATAATGGGTAGGCAGTTTAATTTTATGGGAACGTCCACCCCGACGGATGAGCAGAATGTGCGGGCTCAACAACAACAGACCGGCCAGGAAGGAGCGAGTTTGAAGAAGTTCAGTTTACGACCAGAGAAGTATGACGGTAAACCGGATTTCGAGGGATGGATCAACCAGTTTGAGGAGTACGCAACATTGGGACGCTGGACGGCCGAGGAAAAAGCGGCGATGCTTTTCCTCTCGCTGACGGGAACGGCACGAATGTACTTTGTCGGACTCCCGGACAGGGAACGACTCCGTTACTCGGCGAGGGTGGATGCGTTGCGCCGGAGGTTCGGTCAGGAGAAGGACACGTGTAATGCTCTGCAAGAGTTGGCGGGCTTGAAACGTGTAAAGAACCAGACAGCGAAGGAGTTGGCTGATAATGCCCGGCGACTGGCATCGAGAGCCTACTTCTCCAACGACTACGCTAGCCAGGAAAAAGCAGCATTACATGCGTTCCAGGCTGCAGTTGGGGAAGACCTTCAGCTGAAGTGTGCAGAGAAAGGATGCAAGACACTAGAGGAGGCGGTAGAGGTGGTAGAAATACAGGAACGATACTCACGCCGCCTCCTGCGGGCAGTGAAGCCCGAGGAGGACGCCAATACACAGATCATGGCCTTGAACGGTAAGTTGGAGGAGATGATGAAAGAATTGGCAGAGGAACGGGAAGCTAGAAGACAAGCAACGGCCCGGAGGGAGGCGTTTAAGAAGCGAAAAGAAGATTTAGAGTGTCATCACTGTCACCAGAAGGGCCATTTCGCAAGAGAGTGTTCTCAGCGTCAGGGAAACGGACAGTCGCCGTCGCAGTAAGCGTGGGGCCCCCTTCGGGCGCGGCGAGAGAAGTAGTAGGCATGGGAGAATGTGGACTTTATGTGGCCGGGACGGTGGGAGAGAGTGTCGTCCGTTTTTTGGTTGATACCGGATCTATGATCAGTCTGCTGTCGGAACGCCTCTGGAGAGAGTGGGGACGAAAAAGAGAAGAACTGGATGGATATGAAGGACGTCTCTGCTCGGTAGATGGTAGTCCGTGGCGGTGCTATGGATGCACGAACTTGCCAGTGAAATTGGGAACACGCGTGTTGAAGTGGACGTTCATGGTGGCAGACATCGGTAGAGATGAAGGGATCCTGGGAAACGACTTCGCGGTGAAATACCGGCTGACAGTTAAGCCCCACGCGAGTGCCATCTTCCTGCCCGCCGAGGGGGAGGGAGAGGGGGAACGAATCCCGGGAGTAGAACAGAGAACGGATGGGATTCGGGCAGTTACCGTCGGAGGACAGGTCGTGCGAATCGAGAAAACGACGGAAATACCCCCACTCCAAGTGACCCGAGTAACAGTAGTAGCGAGAATGGACATAAGACAGGGTGGACAGCTGGCTGTCATCACCGGCGCTGGATTACCTATGGGACTGGAGGTGATCCCAGGAACGGTGACATTGGGAGAAGAAAATGAAGTTTGGGTGGCCAACCGAGGGACCGAGAGCGCGAAATTGGAAACCGGCGGGGTACTCGGAGAAGCCACCTTCGTACAAGAGGTACGAGGAGTAGGAAGTGAAGCAAAAGAACCCCCAGGAGCGCTCGTTGAAATGATAGGGGAGGCTAAGAAAGACCTGACCACGAAGGAGGGCGAAGAGCTGGAGAAAGCCATCATGGCCCGGGAACAAATGTTTGCGACCTCGAAACATGAGTTAGGACGGACAGATTTAGTACAACATCGAATTAAAACGGGAGATCAGATGCCGATCAAGCAGAGGGTCAGACGGTATCCGGCCACCAGGAGAGAGGAAGAACGAGCACTGGTGGAGGATATGTTAAATTTAGGGATTATCCAAGAGAGCGGGAGTGCGTGGAGTAGCCCGACCGTTCTAGTCAAAAAGAAGGACGGAGGAACGAGGTTCTGCATTGACTACCGAAAACTGAACCAGGCTACGAAAGTGGACGCCTATCCGCTCCCGCGGATAGAGGACAGCCTCAACACTTTGGGAGGAAGCCTATTCTTCTGCAGTCTGGATCTCGCAAGCGGATATTGGCAGGTAGAGATGGCACCGGAGGACCAAGAAAAGACGGCCTTCGTGACTCAAGGAGGATTATATGAGTTCAAAGTGATGCCATTCGGGCTAGTAAACGCCCCAGCCACCTTCGAGAGACTGATGGAAAGAATCCTCAGAGGAATCGTGTGGGAGGAGTGTCTGGTATACTTGGATGATATATTGGTCTTTGGACCAACGTTCAAAGTGACTCTGGAAAGATTGGTACGGGTTCTGGACCGGCTGAACGCTGCAGGACTGAAGTTAAAGGCGCGAAAATGTAAGCTGTTCCAGAAGAAGATTCCGTTCTTGGGGCACGTTGTCTCGTTCAACGGGATCGAACCCGACCCCGAAAAGTGTCGGCAAGTAACCGAGTGGCCGGTCCCGCGGGATCTCCACGAGGTACGAGCCTTCGTGGGATTATGTTCGTACTATAGAAGGCATATAAACGGCTTCACGGAGTTGGCTGCCCCCTTGTATGAATTGGCAACGAAGGAGGAGCCATTCGTGTGGAGCGCGAGACGACAAGAGGCATTTGATGCGATGAAGAAGGCGCTAACGGAGGCCCCGGTGTTGGGATTCCCGGAGGAAGAAGGACAATGGTGGCTTGATACAGACGCCAGTGACGTGGGAACGGGAGCCGTGCTATCACAAGAGCAGAGAGGGGAGGAACGGGTGATAGCTTACACGAGCAAAACCCTGGAGTCAAACGAACGAAAGTATTGCACCACGCGGAAAGAACTGTTGGCGGTGGTGCGAGCTTTGAAGCATTTTCGGTGCTACATCTATGGTCAACGCGTGATAGTCCGGACGGATAACAGCGCGGTTAGTTGGCTGCAGAGAAGTAAGGAACCGATGGGGCAGGCTGCTCGGTGGATTGAGATTATCGACTCGCATGATGTGTCGTTCCAACACCGACCGGGCAGGAAGCATGGGAACGCTGACGCGTTGTCCCGGTATCCGTGCAAACAATGTGGAGAGGAGCACGAGAATACCGAACAAGTGAGAGTAGTGACGCGGGCCCGGGGGTACGAACCCGGATGGTCCCCGCAGGAGATGAGAGCAGCGCAGAGGAGGGATCGAGATATAGGGCCGATTGTCGCACGGATGGAAAAAGATGCGGACCGGCCAGGTTGGGAGGCCATATCTCCGGAATCCCGAGAAACAAAGATCCTATGGAGGCAATGGGAACGATTAAGCCTCAGGGATGGCGTGCTGCATCGGAAGTACTGGGAACTGGAAGGACATGGTTGGAGGAACCAGTTGGTCGTTCCCCGAGGGGAACGGGCCAAGCTGGTAAGGGAATACCATGGAGGCGCGGCAGGAGCGCATTTAGGAGTCGCCAGGACGACGGCCCTGTTGGAACAAGGGTTTTACTGGCCGGGACTCCGGGAAGACGTGCGGAAGGAATGTCGAGAATGTGATTGCGCGTTGCTGAAAAAAGGAAGAGGAAGACGGGAGCCGCTACATCAGTACATAGTGGGGGAGCCGATGGAACGGCTGGCCATGGATGTTTCGGGCCCGTACCCAGTCACCAAACGAGGAAATAAGTATTGCCTGATGGTGGGATGCTATTTCACCAAATGGTTGGAGTGTTTCCCGATCCCGGATCAAAAGGCAACGACAGTGGCGAACAAACTGGTTGAAGAAGTAGTAGCACGGTACGGCGCGTTTCGGGAACTACACTCGGATCAAGGAACGAATTTCGAATCCGAGGTGGTGGCTCAGGTCTGTGCACTATTCGGGATTCACAAAACAAGAACGACGCCGTACCACCCCAGGAGTGACGGGTACATAGAACGAAGTTTCCGTACTTTGGGGTGTTGTTTGAAAGCCAGCTGCCGAGCGACAGGTCGGGAATGGGACGAGATGGTCCCGCTCGTGATGATGAGTTATAGAGCAACGCCGCAAGCCAGCACGGGAGTGACACCGAACATGATGATGCTGGGCCGACAGACCATGATGCCGCGACAGGCGATTTATGGGAGACCTCTAGGACCAGAGGAGGAACCCCGACGGGTAAGCGACTATGTGGAAAGCCTAGAGGAAGGGCTAGTCGCGGCCTATCGGGAGGCCCGGACGGGGCTGAAACGAGCCGCCATCCATCAGAAACACGAGTATGATGGGAAGGTGACTCGGCGGGAATACCACGCCGGAGAACTGGTCTGGGTGCACGATACGGTAGTGGATAGGGACAAGGGAACGAAGTTGCGATTTCCATGGATAGGCCCTGCACTGATCGTCAAGGTGCTTGACCGAGGACGGGTGGTAGTACGGAAGAAACGAGGGAAACCGGGGGGGGTGGTCCATGTGGACCGCCTGGAACCCTACCGAGGACACGCTGCGCCAGCTTGGATGGTAGCTGACCAGCAAGGATACGAGGCTGCACAGTAAATGCTTGGGGTGGGGCGCGCTAGGGCACGTAAGGAAACGGGGTACCCCCTTTTTGTGATGAAGTCGTTTTCGTGTCTCGATTCCGCAGGTGGAAGAGGACCAAGGGAACGA
Source organism: Lepidonotus clava (assembly GCA_936440205.1). NCBI lineage: Eukaryota > Metazoa > Annelida > Polychaeta > Phyllodocida > Polynoidae > Lepidonotus > Lepidonotus clava. Next base: position 38,607,776 of record OW387133.1, on the reverse strand, counting down.
CCAAATCGGCGCTACACAGAAAGGCTTTGGCCAAAAAGGACTGATCAACCTGGGGCCATTGAGTCGGGGCGGTGCGTTGACCACTACAGTAGGAGTGCAGGTCGTTAGGCTGTAGAGATTCGCTACCTAGCTGAAGATTGGTTCTCTTGCGGATGTAATATAGGTGGGAAATGCGGGGTTGGAACGAAAAAAAAGGCGTTCGGGAGCCACGACGGCCCGAATGTCTAAAGTAGTCCCACGGAGCCGCTTTCCGGTCAGTTCGGAGGAACCACAGCGTGGAAAAGATGGTTGGATTACAACGGAAAACAGACCCGGTGGCAAGCTGGTGAAGACTTCTGAAGTAATGCCGACTTGGTAATACCGCTTTACAGCGTCCAGGAGACCGGAGGAGAGTAGATGCGGCACTCTCGGGAACGCCGGAGGAACGAACGGACGGCTGTAAAAGGCGAGGCCTGAAACGAGGACGGGCTTTAAAGTAGGTCGTAAAAGGAATAAAAGAGGACAAAGAGAACGGGGCGGCGGCGAGGAGATGATAACGCCGAGCCCCTGTGTTCTCCGGGAAGTGTGCGGAAGCACTGTGAGGGCCAAGATGAAAAAGGCAAGAAAAGGCGACGAGGGATGAAAGGACCGAGGGCGTCCGGTGGGGCAATAAAAGGCCTAGGAAAAACGCGAGGACGGGCGAAGGGCCGCGAGGTAAAGAAAACAGGCGAGGCGGTGACCAGCGGCGGGCCCCGGGGACCGGAAAATAGTAGGGGGCGCCACCGTAGAAGTGGATGGTGAGTCTAACGCTAGGGGTCGCTAGTGCAGGCCACGCCCACTTCCGCCTGCGGCGGCTATAAAAGGCAGAGCGCTCGCCGGAGCAGGTCATTCTGGTCAGCCGACCAGGATTCATCGAATCGCAGACGAGCAGACTGAGCTAAGGAGAAGAAAACAAGAAGAAAAGCAGAGAAGCGAGACGAGCAGCATCACCACGAGACAAAAACGGAAACGGCTGACGGGACGAGCTTCAAGATTGGAACGAGCCCCGAAAGCCCGGAAAACAGACACGATGAGCGGACAGTGCTGGGAAGGACATTGTCACGGAAAGGAGTTTAAGCACTTGGTCAAGCATATTAAAGGCCAGCACGATGGATTCCGGAAGCAGTACTACATGTGCCCGGTGTGTTCGAGTCGAGCCTATTCGACACACCAGGACTGGAGAAAGCACATGACGGAATCACACGAAGGGAACCTGCAGAGGGGGATGCCGAAGCAAGACCCCCTTCTGAGGCTGGAGTATGCTGCGGCGTTCGCCTTGGACCCGAAAGGACGACCGCCGTACACCAGTTTCGCTACTGGGGATGAAACGGCGGCCCGGGTAGCCAACATGGAACGGGACTACGCGGTGCGCCATCCAGAGGGGTTTCAACCCCCTGAGAGGGCGGTGGATAAGGAGGCACCGGAGAGGCCGCGACGGCAGATCCGCATCCCTTACTACCCGAGGGCGTCAAGAGAATCCGAGGACAGCGACGCCGAGCAGCTGGAGCAGGTAGCAACCGAAGAAGGATCAGAGGCCGACGAGGCCGGCGAGGGAGCCCAAGCAGCCAAAGCAGCAGGGAAGGGACCCCTGGCCGAGGTGGCGGAACGATCAACACCCACGCGTCGTTCCCCTCGGAGGGCCGCGAAAGGAGTACGGAAGGAAGACACCGAGTCGCCGCGAAGCGCAAGCCGGGCCGTGGTCAACCCGAAACCACTCCTGACACCAGACCAAATATCAGGGTTAGTACAGAGCCGAATTAAGAAGTTAAACGCCCAGGGAGAACCACGGGAACCGAGAGGACGAGGACTCCCAGGCAGAGGAAAAGGACGGACATCCACACCCACCCCGAAGCCGGGTTGCTCAGGGATACCACCGGGGGCTGAGGTGGTGGAATTGGTGAGCTCGTCCGACGACCAACGACCAAAAGTCAAGGAAGAAGAGGAGCCGCTCGCTTTCAAGAGGCCCCCGACGCAGGGATGCCCGACGGAGGAGCCGTCGCGAAAGAAGAAGTGGAAAAAGGTCAAGAAAGTCCCGAGAGAATTGGAGGAGGGAACGAGTTCGGACCAGTCGGAGTCAGGCAGGAGTATGTCGGCCCGAAGCGATCGGTCTTTGATTATCGCTGAGTCTAGCAGCACGGGAGAGCTGGGACCATCACAGCCTGAGACCTCGACAGGAGTCAAACGGACCACGGGACTAGAACCACCTTGTAGCGACGCACAATTTACTATGATGACAGTTCATAAGAAATCGGTGATATACGAATCACGACACCCGAGGTACCCCGGGTATTTAAAAGGAACAATGAACCGGGAGGGATCGTTCAGGGGTTACCACGAGGCGAGATCCGACCGGGAGCTGGAGGACAGCATTCGGGAAGCACAGGGAGGCCGGCTGGTGGAAAGAGAAGCATTGTACCTAGGGAGGTTTCTGCGCGAGATGGCAGAAAGGCAGGGACTCAAACCGTCGGGGCGAGTGGAGAAAGTAAAGTATGTTCGGCATGCGGCCAGGCCGGAGGACACGGCGTCGACGGCCTCGACACAGCCGCTGTTCTCTACCCCTACCCCGACGAAAGCAGATTCACCCCTGGAGAAGATGGTATGTAAGCAGCCGATAGTGCCGCCCCCAGGATTGAAACGAATGAGAGACATTACGGTAGCACCAGACACGCCAGAGACACGGGCGGCGGTTGACAACCTGACTCGGGCCAGTTTGGGGAGCTCGTTTTTCGGGTCGCAAGGATCGGAGGAGACCCCGGGACCACCGTCGCCCGAACGTATGGGATCGCCGCCAGGACCGGATACCCCACTCAAGGACGAGGACAAACACGGGCGGGCGCTACAACCGCGGGTTGTGATACACAGATTACAAATGCCGGCTGCCCAGTCCATGGACGAGGAGGTGGAAGACTCAGAGGACATGGAGTTGGGGCAGGCCGAGACCAGAGGATACGAGCCGGAGAAACAAGAATTGGACGAGTCGGGAGCGGATTCAGTGTTCGGGTCTATCGGAACGGAGATGCCGACGGCAGGACCATCTAGAGAAACACCGAGACTCAAGTTATTACGGACACAGGCCGTTCACCAGGTCTTACAGGGACACTTTCCGGTGACGGCGCGAGCGGTACGGGACTGGGACGCGGAAAAGGCCATTCGGGTGCAACTGACGTGGCCCCCGAGGGAGGTGCGAGGAATGACGGCCAAGACAAGAGCAATGGCTTCGGCGTCTATGGCGTTCCTGATGGCACTAGAAACGGGCCGCAAGCCAGAGACATTTGAAGAAGCGATGGCGCAGTTCCCGACGGCGGCACTGGGGCCGTTGACCAGGGAGTTCCCGGGGGTCGACCAGCTAGTTAACGAACACAACCGGACCGTCCAATTGGCTCAGACCCTAGTGATGCACAAAAACGAGGATCAACTGGATGACTTGTTGAAGGCGACAAGAGAGGCGGAAAAACAGAGCGGAATGGTGGATCAGCTTCTCGAGCTCCCCGCTAGGGAGGAGAGGCTGTTGCTGCCGATCCGACGCCAAGAAGAAGGGTGAAGTAGATGCTGCTCGAGGTCTTGCACGGAAGAAAAACAGCGCGACGGAACCAGAGGCGGAAGATGGCGCGTCGCGAGTCGGGTGGGGAGGGATTACGGGGCGTTGGCTCCTCACCCATAGTGTCAAACCCCCAGGGAGAGAACCGGGCCGAGGCGGAGGTACCTGAGCCGCACAGGAGGCCGAAGCCTGGATAAAAGACTCTCCTGGAGACCGCTGGACGGGCCCGAAAACCTTACTTAAACTCATCGGGAACGGACTGGCGGGCTCGAACATTCTTATCTTAATTTATTCTTATTAGTTTCTTTATGGAAACCTTCTTGCGGAAGTGAACGAAACCACATGTGTTGGGAGGTGTTGAGCGTAATCAGCGAGCTGGAGGGTCCATGACTGGAATGAACTTACCAAGCCTGCGGGGCGAATACGGGACGGAAGGAGGCGCTAGGAGGAAAAACAAGTTTGTAGCTGTTCCTCTTCTTCCCTGGAGCCCGCTGCGTTGGTTGGGACCGAGCAGATGGAACGGGATCGTCCGGTCGCGGAAATGGATAACGGGCCGGGCGACCCGGGAGCGAGAGTGAAAGTTGGGAGGCGGAATCGAGGAAGGGAAATCAGAAAGGACGGATAGTGTTGTCATTGTAGTCTTTGAGTCGACGGTCGTGCCGGGGTAAATAAGGTACCGGTGGGCCGGCGACTCGCCGCTGGAGGAAAGGCTGGCGCGGGCCAAGACTGAAAACCCTTCTCCCGCGCTGCCTTGAGCGATCTGGAGGCGAGGAAGAGACGACCTCTGTCCTCTAGCGGCACTTCTACTTCCTGCAACCTTGTCTTCTTGATCTTGGATGGATCGATCAGAATGTGGATGAACCCGGATTCATGTACCATCATCTTCTGAGTTTCCTTGTCTTCAGCCTCTTACCGCATACGAAGAGCGGCAAAATGGAATTTTTCGACCTGAATGCTGGTTTTATCGTGCCAGAGTTGATGCAGCGAGTCGTGAAAGGATTGCGGCGAGTCGTAGATGTCTCCCGGAGGACCAAGGCACGAGCAGGGACGATAACTTAGGAGCCCTGGCTCGTGACCGACCGTGATATATAGTAAAAGTAATACATGAACGAGAAACGGAAAAAAATTTAATAGACTTACTAAAAACTTATATTAATCTCTCACCTGCTGTAACGACAGAGACTCCTTCCATGTCGTATTTCCTGATGTCTTCTTCTCGAGGAACGAAACAAAATAGTCTTTAAAACATATAGGGAAGTAATCTTTGCAATATACAGGGAGGTGGTGCTTGGAACGTCGGCTGCGGATGCCCTGATAGACAAATCAAGAGGTCTGCAAAGAGCAACGAGGAGCGATCCTTCTTGGAGTTCATCGGATGAGTTCTCTATACATGCTATTTTATTGTGAATGGGCCCGTTCCGGATCTCAAACGTTGACGTTGGGTGCAGGTCCCAGTTGATGTCGTCCATCTTCACTTTCTACGGCTTCTTCTTCTCCTTCTCACTAATATCTTCAACTTACCAACTTCGAACCGTCGTACCTAGGAGCAGCCTGGAACGGCTCGGAGCTGTTGTCTCGGCGTTCGTCATAGGCATAGTGTCTCCATGCAATGTGACATGGCACCGTGGACGACTGTGGCCTTACTCCAAAATCAAACCAGACCGGATCTTAAACTTACCTCTATTAACGAACTATTTGTTGGTATTACAGTCTTAAGAAAATCGTCAATAAGCACGGTCCTCCGGGAGGACGAAGAGACAAACTTAGCAAAAGGAGCGAGGCCCGAGAGCCTAGGAAACGAACGAGGGCCCGAGTGCCCGAAACAGGAATCCTCTTCTTAGGAAAATCATCTCATCAGTAGAACGAAGGAGCCTCCCTCTCGCCCCAAAGAGGACTGTCTTCCTGCCGTTGTTTACGGGGGGGGGGAGGGATGAGAGGCACCGGCTCCTGTCATCAAAAAGAAACTTCATCAAAACTATCTTCTTAAATCAGGTCTCCGTTCCGGTTGTTGTCATGCCACTTGGGCCCGGAACGGTGACGGAAATACTTTATTATGGTGGACTCTCTCCGACATCTCTGTCTGAAATCCTGAAATCTTCAAATGTGTCGACGCGGTCGAGGACGGAACATCTTGATGCTGGGTTAACCACGAGGACATGTGTCGTAAAAGTCAAACTTCAGTTCCTGTACGGAAAACGGACACTTCATCAATAATTAATGATTCTAATCTTCTCAGTCTCACCTTCACCCGAACTCCATCTCAAAGCTTCACCGTGACAAGTAGCACGAAACCTGCGACGTCGTCTGCTGAAGCTTCCACTCTAAGCTTTAATGAATGAAGTTAAGTTCCTTTCCACATACAACGCCATCTTCTTCTTTGGGTACCTTGGCCTCTGGCTCGAACATGTTGTCCTTGCCAACCGTGAAAAAGTCACTGGGGGGCTCTGAATGCCGAGGCGACCGAGGGTGCGAAGTCCAAAAAGAACATTCTATCTACAAAAAGCTTCAGTCTTTCTTCTTCAACTCATCCTTAAAATCATCATCATCACCTAAGAGAACGCAGAGAAGAGTAACAGTTACGGAAGAACGAGGGGTCACGACCGACCGGGTAGGAGAGTCACGACCGATTCTCTACCCAAAAACAAGGGAGAACGTCTGGACGACGGTAGAACGGACCGAGGGTCGAGAGGACTAAGGGTCACGACCGACCCTGGCCTCTGGGTGAGAGAGTCACGACCGATTCTCCACCCGAACTAGGGGAGAACGTCTGGACGACGAAAAACGAAGGGAACGGGGGCACTGCGGGTCACGACCGACCCATGGCCCCGGGCAGGAGGACCACGACCGGTCCCTCTGTCCTAATGAGGGTAAAGAAAAGGCGAGGAAAAACGCGCCGAGGGGCTAAGTAAACAGAGCCCAGAGGAGAGGAGCGGGGGCGACGGGGTCACGACCGATCCCCAGTCCCGGGTGGGAGAGCCACGACCGGCTCGCTCATCCTAAAAAACGAGAAAAACAGGAGGTCGTAAATAGATCAAGGATAAGAGAACTCTGACGAAGATAAAAAGAGACTAAGATATATAAAAACGAATTATATGAACTTTTAAAAACGAAGAGAGAAAAACGAAGAAAGAAAAACGAAGAAAGAAGAGAAATAATAATTAGCCGGATAGGCCCCGGGGGCCCTCCGAAGTTGACCGGGGAGGACAGAGGGTGACACCTCCTCCTCTGCCGATAAGGAGCGTAGGATTGAAATGTTTCTGGTTCTAGAGTATGTTCTGTTGTCGTCGCTGTATGAACTGTGTTGAAATTTTGTATAACGTGTTTTCCCACCTTTCAAGAAGGTGCGGGAGGGTGTGATGAACGGCTATTCAGCCAAAATACATAGAGGTTAAAATAATAATAAGGTAATAATGGAAATATGTAAAGAACGAATAACGAATATGTAAAGAACGAAGAACGAAATAGATGTAAAGAACGAATATGTAAAGAACGAATATGTAAAGAACGAATAACGAAAACGTAATGGAACGAAACCCGGAAATATGTAAACCGGAAGTGAAATGTAAACCGGAAACGGAATATATAAACCGGAAGTGACGTCAATTGTAGGTCACGTGACCGAAGGCAGCCAATCAGGGCTGACCTCTCTAGTATATAAAGGGGCGGTGAGGCCCGAATAAACAGAGTTCTTCAACAGTTCTCCTGGTGTCCAGACGTGTCCTCTTTCCTGAAACAACCACTAAAGATGAGCCGAATAGAGTAATTAAGTCGAAGTTAGGACAAAACAGTCGAAGTCCGAGATAGGTAGTCGAAACATAGGGTAAGGGGCCCGAAGGCCCGAAGAACGAGGAACGAGGGAACGAAGTAGGGCACGAAGGCCTGAAGTAGTACCGGAAACCGAGGCGTAGTATGGTACGAAGACATGGGGAGCGGAACGAGGGAGCGAAGTCCGCGGGGACGAGGGCGCGGCGTGCTCGGCCCCACGCTACCAAACAATAGGCGACCGTCGGCCCGTCGCCCCCGCGGACCGGAACTCAGGGGTGGACCGTTCCCCGGCCGACCCGTACCCCTACCATAATTTCCCTCCCCCGCAGTCCTCCGTCGACATCGAGTGCCGATCGATTCGCTCAGCCCCCCCTCGTGCGCGAGGCACGACTCTAGAAACACACCTCGGTTCTTGGCCCGGATTCCCCGTCCGCCCCGAGACCCGAACAACCCCCACGTTCCTCTGTCGTAAGAATCGGCAACCCCGACTTACCAGAGAACGTCACAAAAATATAGACCCTGACCCTGACTATAGAAATCAAATAATCCAAACATTATTAATGTTGTAATGTGTATATGTGATCACTTTCAGGAATTGGTTGAGTTTATCCACGCACAGAATTTCCCGGCAACGTCTCACTTCCTAGAAGTTGGTTCTGGCAGTGGGGCTATTTCCTGTTCTATTCTAACTGAGCAGCCAAAGGTTAGTCCATTTTGAACGACACAAAAACACTATGCAGATTATGAAAGAAGCTTTCTAAATACTTTGTATGCGCATTTTCTACATGTCCTTGAATTTAGTTTAGGGACAACAATTTCTTGTACTTTGACATAAGGAATTCCTTCAATTTTTTCATCTTTTTATTTAAGATCTCCTTCTTAGCTTATTTATTTCTTTTATAACAGATGACGTGCGTTGCCATTGACTTAAGTCCTGACGCATGTAGATTGACAAAACGAAATGCAAAGAAAGCAGGAGTAATAGATCGAATGAAGATTTACAACACGCCAGTTCACAAATGTAATTATACGAACCTCTAATGTTGATGCAATCTGATACTTTTTAGAATCTTGAACCGGTTGATAGCCATGAAGATTTTACTTTTTTTCATTCGCATCAGGGATTAAGAATATTTATGAATTTCTTTATTACCTCTAACGAACTCAAACTTAGACTTACATTACTGATGGTAATTGCTTAACCTTCTTTGGATCTATTTGGAATAGAAGGCCTCAACGTAGAGGAAAGCTAAATACAATTGAAAACCATGCAAAGTATAAGCAGTATTTTTTCAATATTGCTACATAGATGTATTATATATATAAATTCAAAAAGGATGCTTCTTTGTACTGAACACATCAGTTGAATAAGATAAACTTAAGATTGTGTATTTCGTGTATGTTAAAACCAGCTTCATCTTTTTTCTGAGTATCATTTTATTCTCGTGGTTTCAGACGCGGAATACCTGTCCGAAAAATTCGACTTTTTAGTTAGTAATCCACCTTATATAAAAACCGAAGACATGGAAAAACTTGAGCAGGAAGTGTCAGAGTAAGCAAACCAAATGTTTTTGTTTAGGTTCAAGACATTAAAGAACGATTTTCGCATATTAGAAATAGACATTAGAATGGATATTTATGTTTATACTATAAAAAAAACGTTTAAGCATGTCATCCTGTAGATCATTTTATTAAATATTTTTTCCAGATTAGTTGTTGAATCTATTTCAATCGTTGTGCTAACGAAATGGAGAAATAGTTATTGCACAATGAGTGAGCAACTGCAAATATACGATGAAAAGAAAATGAAATCAGTGATTTGAAGTTGAAGTTGAAGTTTCTAACCTATTTGGTATACTTTGATAAAGTGAAGTTTAAGGTAACCATCTGGTCGCCACATAAGTTTTCAACCCTTATTACTACATCATTTGATAGCTTCGAAGATTCCCTCGCACTCTATGGCGGGAGCGACGGATTGGATGTTATCAGGGATATTCTCGAGGTGGCGCCACGCGTACTGCAGCCTGGAGGGTAAGATATCCTGAAAAATGTTTTCAATATTTGTTTGGATTCAAGAAACAGATGCCAATTGCCTCAAATTCCGAATTTATTAAAAACAGTTTATCATGTATGTAGCTATATACATGTTCCCTGATATATGAATGTCCCAACATAATTATTTTTTATCTAGAGTCAAGAATATTCAATGAGGTGTGACGTTATTTACAGGTTGATGTTCTGTCCAATTGACTGGTTAATAGGAATATATTATATGGATATTACTCATTTTCTAAAGGAGACTTGCTAAACTATTTGTTTGATTAATGATGGTAATCGATTAAATTGTTGGCATACAATTCATTGTAAATCAAACATGTTATAACCATCAGTGTGTGTTTATGTGACAAGTATAGGTTTCCTAAGTACCGAAATTACATAAAGGAAATTGCTGGAATTACAACGAAAACTACCATACTCTTGCTAAATTGTTACCCAGGACAAAATAAAAGTATTAAAAAAAACACATGTATACCTTTTCGTGATACTATAGAGAAAATACATATCAACACGTATGCTGGATGAATTCCCAAACAAATACAATGTTTGCTTTCCATTGTACATAAGATAGAATGAACAAAAAACTGCATTTAATTTGATACGTACTTCTATTAGGTCGGTCTGGCTGGAGGTCGATAGCAGCCACCCTCCCTTGATTCGTGAACTCGTTGAAACTCCTAAGCATCATCCTCAGCTGATGTATATTGCAACACATAATGACTTTAGGAATATGTAAGTATCAGTAACACATGATCTTATCTTAGCAAAGCAGTGGAATCTACAAAGATATATATTGAATTGATTACCATTGAACTTATTTTACTTAACCTCGGGGGTATAGTTCTTTAACCTTTCTCTTTGATATTTTGGTATACTTGTACAGATTACTTGGCGTTTATGTTTCTGTAGGCATAAGTTAAAATTACCTAGTCAGCAAATGTAGTATAGGTGCTGACCAATGCGTCAAAATTGTTTCTCAACAATTGATAGCACTTTAAATAAGGACATTAAAAGTATACGTCATTCTTGATTTTACTTTAATTTCTCTACGCTTTGGTCTAATAACAGCTGGACTACATACAGTGAAGTAATTACAAAATCGCCATTGTTCTAATTTTTATTTTTATTTTTCCTTTCAGCACGCGATTTTGTCACCTGAAATTTGACCCAAGAAACAGATCATCAACGTAACAACAGAACCAAAACTAAGTGTTTAAGAAATTTAAATCATGTATCTACATAGATTTACAAAACATCTCTAAAAAAAAAATCAAAAAATTGTGGTTTGAATATTGTCTGCCATGTATATAATATACACATGATGTGTTTCAGTTGTGAACTAATTTAATATTCTTTCAAGTGTCATTCAGGAATCCCAAGGAGTTACTCTGAAGACAATATGTAATGAACAAAAGATTATATGAAATGTATGTTAACGCCATACCAAACTACCCAACTGATCTATGTTGCATAGTACACTCCAGGTGGTGCCACTAACGGACGTTGGCTAAAACTACATATACCCTTATAATAGTACGGCTAGATACAGCTAGGTTTGTCCTGCAGAGCTCCTTATTCTTATTTTAACCCCTGCTCATGCTGCTCTGACAATACTGTAAATAGACGGTTTTCGCAGACGGACGGATATCTTTCCTCAAACCCTATTAATAGGTTCAGTTAAAATTAGGTAAAACTTTATGAAGCCATCTTGAAGCATTTAAAATGAATCGTTAGAGTTTTATGGTTAACTTCGTATAATAGTGAGGTATGTATCATTGTCTAAAATGGCCCATGATGTCATTGATAGTCGATTTCCAAAGCTTTGAAGAGAGAAGAGGCATGGGCTGTGACAGGAACTGAGCCCTGCTCAGGGGCCCTGCTGCCCCCGGACCCCTACTGATCTCTTTCTTGGCTAGGAAGGGAAAGTAAGATCGGGATGTGTTGCAACAACTCTAGTGTCAGAAGTCTACACATTATCGTGTTAGAGTCATCTAAGTTCTATAATTTCTTTCTTTATAAAATTATATCTCGAAGTACCTTTTATCGTTTTTATTCAATTTTGTATTTACTAGATCGAGTTTCATCATGCTTGGCAATCCGTCTCATTAATTAAGAAGCAGGGTTCAAACACAATCATTCACAGATTTATCTATTAAGATCAATTTTATAAGTAGATATTTAATATTCATAATAAAGTACCGGTAGATTATCATGTAATTATTTCAATGAATTATATGAATATTTGCGTCAGTTCAAGATAAGAGTTATTTGCACGTTAATTTCATGCAATAAGTTCGCTCATGGTGAAATTTTTCTATGACATAATATGTAAGAATTTAACCCTGTCCGAAGCTATCCGCCCCTGTAACCACAGGTACTGGTATAAAAAAAGATGCAATTTGCGTAGGATGTTTTTTGAATTGCTTGGGGCCGTAGAAGGTAAACCCTATTGAGACCGGCACTGTGTGACTGGGTGTGACCGCACAGACGGCCGCCGTCCTCTCCTCCCTCATCTATTATTGATAGTACTGAGACTCCACCCTGCGTCGGCGGCTAAAAAAACGTACCCGCCTGGAAACCCCAGCCAAGAGGCTTGGCAGCTGGTCAGCTGGGTGGAGGGTGGAGGGATGCGGATGGGGAAGTGGCATTGTTTCCCTCTGTGCAGGGTGGGCTTTATAGTATTGTATCCACATTGAGAAGAAGTGTGTTTCGTGGTTCTGAACGGACGGAACCGATCGATCGGTTTCTGACAACTTTGGAAAAGCAGTGGGAAGTTAGTTAGTAGCTTGTGGGAGGCCCCGGCTGGTCTTGTTTCGTTTCCCAGGTGAGTAAATATGGATCAATAATGTTATGTAATATGAGGTTTGGAGGTGAAATCGGTGCTGTAGATATGAACGTAATGTATTATGTAATCCGGGCAAATAGGGTGTGCTCGATGTCTATGAAATGTGTTTTGACCTAAAAAAAGAGATAACCTTTAACAAAGTTTGTAAAGTAGTAATTGACTAATGGTCTAACAGGTAAAATCGATGATTGTATACGGTTAGAACATTACTTGCCATTCTGTAAATGAACGTGATACAATTGACTGTATAATAAAAGAACAATGTACGAAAAAGCAACTTGTTTTTAAACAATTACCTCTTTTATTACCTAAAGCACATATATTTACAAAATATACAAAGACATTACATGCTTTTTAAGAGTTTTTCCTATAGTGAGACCTAGAGACCTCAGAAATAAATAGGGGACAATTAGACGCAGACGCAACACGGCTTTGACCTTTGACCTTATCCTGCGTTCCTCCTCTAGCACCTAGAGCAACTATGAAACTACACTGAGAATAAATAATCTATTCATCCTTATCAGTTTTTGCCGTTTTATCTTTTGCAAAATTGTGGAGTTTACCTCCATCACATGCTGATGCAAAGAGTGCATACACACTACTTAGTACACTGACATGATATATTTTCTCCAAACTATGAAACGTTGTAGCTGGGGATTCATGCATTAATCCCCCACGGGATTTGAAGGTGAAACTGGTGGGTGTTGACTTGCATTTTTGTCACGTAAGTGGGGTTGATATTTAACAGTGGTTTGGTTGATAAAACGTCGATCACAGTAATAGTCATTAGAGATAACTGTATTAAACACACATGTAGATATAGAGGGACGTGGCGGTTGTGGTGGCTTTGAAATACCCTAGTGGGCAGCATTTGCCATAACAGAGTGTTGAGCGACAGGCCACTCTGTTTCAATAAGCCCCCAGTTCGAAGCTACCCGCCCCTGTCATCACAGGCTTTCACTGATGACTCACAGTCATGTCCCCCATGCACTCAGGGTTGTAGCAGAAGGAGTCGGGATTGCATCGCTGACATCATCACATGGCGAAATAAATTCAGCATATTTGGTCTCGAAATTTGTTTTTTCTATGGGAGAAGAGTTCTTCGATTTTCAGAAGACCTGTTACATTGAGTATCACTTTGGGTGATTACATAAAATGTTACAATAATTGACTCCATATTTAAGTAATATCACTAAAAAGAGAAAACGAATGATTTACATTTCCGCACAATCTAACATACGAAATAATTCTGCGACGCATCAACATCAATTGAAATTCACCAGTCCCGATGTACAGACACATTAACTTTTTTTGATGATATAAAGTATACATTTATTTTGAAATGCTGGTTCAAATCCGATGTTCTAATACTTATCATTAGCAAGGGTTAACAATAGCCATTCCAATTGATGCGAACCCGTGGCAAAGATTTTGATTTAACCAGGAATTAAAACCTATAGAGTAACAACTGCTTCACAAATGAATTATTCACAGTCAGATAACGGAAGCAAAGTACTACACAGTGAGCCTGATATCACAGATACCACACACGCTCCTCTCATTTTGTGAAGCCAAAGTATGTTTTAATTGACATATGGGTCAGAAAATGGCTTTCAATTAGACTAATTCTAGAACACTTAGAACCATCCGATCGTTGTGTCTTCCTGCTTCATTAGGCTTGAGCCCGAAGCTTTTACCATAATTGGTGTAACTGATCACTGGTGAGTGACCGCAGAGTTTTATAATTGACCCACATGTATGAGGAGATCGACCTCAGCCAATTCTACTGCCGTATAAGGGCTACAAACTACTTTGGATTTCTAACCACATCTGGTTGAGCGCATTGATGAAGAATGTAGTTGCTGTTGAGAGGATTGGCCAACAGTGGCTTCGGGTGGGTTTAGTTGACCAGCCGGGTAGCGATGACCGTGGCCGCCAGGTACATGTTTGAAAAGCAACCGGCGTCAGTATGAAAGAACTTTTTAGGATCATAAAAATGAGACCCATTTCCCGCAGCTGACTGCTTACAAACATGGTTTATATTCCTGCCAATGTCATTTAGTGGTCTTTATAATTCGGTGGTAAAATGGTAAAGCGACTGGTGATGGGATTTCACTGACACGTGAGAATGGAACAAAACCTTCAACCTTCAAATAACCGCTCACAGCACCAAATACTATGACCGGATACTGTGACCACTGTGAAAGACACTCACTCTGTTTCTCTACCTTGATGAAAGACGGACACGTGTACTTTTTTTTGGCAAAGATAGTACACACTGATTCCTTTAAACATAAACAGATGACTGATAGGCTTTCACTAGATTCTGTATTATATTTGAAATTGACCGGCGCATGCTGTCAACAGCATTTCAGGAAAGCACACCGGTATTGGATAGGCTAAAGCTACAGAGATAAAGATACAATACAGAGATATGCAGTAATTTTAACTGCCTAATAGAAATAACTCTATTGTGATAAATTAAGATAGTTCTATTGTGATAAAGATCGCAAGCAACTTTGATTTGCAAAAGACACAGTGTATTTGCACTTCTAAAGCTGTAGTATCAAACTAATCCAAGAACAACAATTAACTTGTGAACGTGTCGAGTTATATCACCTTGCAAGTAGTCTATAACATCACATGAATGCAAAAGAACTGATGAGGAAACATCACTTTAAGCCCTACTTCTTTCACGATTTCTTGCTGGTTAAATATTAAGGACATCTGTATGAGATCAGTCTGTATTTGGCCCCAGACCCATATGAACATCTGGTTGGATTCAACTGGTTTTCTCGACATGTTACCCACACCTCTGACTGAAATTGTAACTTTAGTTTGGGCATAAATTTCTTGCATAATGTATCCTTTTGAAGATCTATGTTATGTTATATATCCATCACTTTTTTTTATAAGATAGATGGTATTTTGCACATTTTGTCCACTGTCAATATGGTATAGTATTACAAGTACATTTTGCACTATGGGAATCCTGATCAAACCTAGTGTGATGTCAATAAAAAGGGCCAGACTACGTCCGCAGCCCCAAAGATTGGTTCACAACCAACTTGAAGTATGAGATCTAGTCATAACACGATGCACTTGGTGCAGCTGACGTCTAACGTGTCCTGTATTGCTTGGAGAGACAAATGACCGTCTAATGTCTATACTAAGTAGCATGTATTAGATGGCATCCAGTGGTCGACGACAGGCAGTAGCCATCACTTCTGAAGCAGGCCTTTACATAAGAGAGCAACTGAGACACGACCCGCTGTCTCTTTGGTCCGCCTATCCGTTTATTATTTTGTCTAGCCATTTGGCGTAAGTCTTTTTCTCTTACAGAGTCTCAACTATCTTTGAACTTGTGTAGCCTTGAGACATGAAATGCTGTTACCGTCTGGTCACACTGGTTTTGTAGGGTGTATTGTGAGCCTTAAATCGCGGCTTTATGGGCATTCAGATCCGCTTAGAGGACGTCCGCCATCAGCTCAACTGAAAAAAGTAAAATGGTAGAAACTGTTATCCTTTTGCTCAAGTTAATCCTGTGTGTACACAGTAGGATCAGTATCCAAAGAACAATTATTCTTAACGTTGTACAGGTTTGTTTTTCAGAAGATCATCAATAATCTTAGCTTACATTCTTGCAAGAAAAAAGAACAAAATATGACTTAAATGTTATGATAATGCATCTGAGAGTTTAAAAACTACTTTTTAGCTATGTGTATACGTTGAATTAAAGGTACATTATTAAGTAAGCTAAATCAATTTTAAAGTGGCCGTTGAGTTGGGGAGGTCAAAGTAAACCTACCTTTTGGGATATGTCCTGGCAGATTTTGAGCGCGCCCTCGTAGACCTGCTGCACCTCGCTGAAGTGGAAGAGGTCGGAGGTGACGGCCCCGCGGTGGATGCCCTCCTCGTAGTAGGCGTCGTCCAGCATGTTGATCTTGTTCATGACGTCGTCGTCGGCCAGCACCCCGCCCAGGTCCGTCTTCCCCGTGGCCGCCGACCGGTGTAGTACCGGCGCGTCGCCCGACAACAGGTCGTCCAGGACGAGCTGGGAGTAGATGTCGTCGTCGTAGACGTCGTCCACGCAGCCCTCGTCGGGCGGGCCGACGGACGGCGACCAGTCCCCGGAGTGGGGCGGTACGGGCGGCGACCAGTCGGGCGGCACGTCACCGGGCACTAGGACGTTCTCACAGTCGCCGCTGTCGTAGCTGAAGTCGAGGATGTCGCCCGACGAGTTGGAGCTCTGGCTGCCGATGCTGTAGCGCCACGTGGGGTCGGGCGTGCTCGAGTACTTGCCGTGCCACTTGAGGATGCCCTTGAGCTGCCGCCGGGCTGGGGTGGACGTGGAGAGCGGCTCGGTGCTGTCCGACTCGGGGGATGAGCCCTCGCCGCCCGCCGTTGGCTTCTCCGGGGAGAGGGCGTCGGCGGCTGGCGGTGGGGACACGGCCGGGGTGGGTGTAGGGTCCGTGCTGAGCTGCTCATGCCGCGGCGACGAGCAGCTCGCCTGGTCACTTACTGTTGATTGTGTATTGTCTTTGAGCTGCTCAGGGCTCTCTGAACAGGCCGCCCCTGATGGGGAGTCAGTCTCTTCCGTCTCCACAACCCCATTGGTGAGTCCCACCGAGGTGAGGTCGTCGAGCAGAGCGTCCAGCTCGCGCTCGTCGAGGGCCCCTGAGCTGCTCGAGTTCTTGGAGCTCGAGCTCTGACTCTTGGCCGGCTTTTTCGACTTGAGATTCTCACTGTCAAAGTACTCGCTAATATTGATGTCCTCCAGCACACAGCCGCTGTCGGCGCCCTGGTAGCGGTGCTTGTGTTTGTTCTTTAGGATCCCCCGCTTTGGTTGTCGCGTCGAGTCGAACACCGCGTCAGACCTATTTGGACTCGATCCACTCCGAGGCGCTGCTGCGTCTTTCCTGGAGGAACCATTGTCATTGTTCACAGTCGAATCCTGGGACTCATTTTTAGTGTCTTTGAAGACAGCATCGTCCTCAGGGTTAGGTCCGCTCAGACGTTCGAGCGCCTCCCCATCCCCAGTGGGCGAGCCTATCACCTCGCTACTCGTCGAGGCCGACGTCGACGTCGAAGTGGCGGCTTTGGTAGTAGCAAGCTCCGGTTCTATTTGGCACACGGTCCAGTCGGACACCCCGTTATAAAAGCCGCTATCACTGTGGTGCCCCTTCAAACTGCCCCCACTCCCACTGCTACTCGTACTGTTATCCTTAGGCTTCTTGAGGATGCTTTTCAGCGGTTTCTGTTTCTTGGCGTTGGGCCGGTTCGTCGAGTCCTGCAGGTCGCTGTCGCTGTCTGAGGACATGGTGAGGGACCGCTCGAGGACGTGGAAGTCGATGGGATGACCGGAGGGCACGTCCTCCGTGGGCGGGTGGGCGTAGCCCAGGTTCACCCACCAGTGGCGGCAGATGTCGTTGATGGCCGCCCGCTTGGCCGGACTGACCACCAGCAGGTGGCGGATGAGGCCGGCCGCATCTGAAATGGGCAATGTTAGGTCTATGTTTATTTTTTGTTAATTTTTAATTTTTATTTTTTTTCATAGGAAGTCATATTACAATATATGTATGATATAATTATGAAAAAAATGGTCTATTTGTCTTTCACGCAGTAAAGTTTGTTCCCTTTTTGTCTTTGTTTTTACAACCAATACAAACCTTTTAACACGTTTGTTAAGGCTAATGTCAGAGCAAACTATGTATGAACATAGTACTTTCAGAGGAAAATATATTTCAATGAGTCATACACTGCAATGGCGTACACAGACTTTATCCCAGAGAGAGACATCTCTGAAGAAATTTTAGAGCTATTCGAACAGCTAATTAATGTTTGATCTCAATGTATTTTACAGAAAATGGTGGCTAACACACTGTACCTGAGGGACTGGCCGGCTCATAAAAGTCGCCCTCAGTGATTTGTTTCCGTAACCGTTTGAAGTCGGGGCCCTCAAAGGGCATGGCACCGTAGACTAGAGTGTAGAGAAGGACCCCCAGGCTCCAGCAGTCAACCTGTACCGGCGAACAAAGAACAAAGAGAATGTAAAAATAGTGTCCAGAAAAATAACTTGAAAAAGATATCTATTTAACAGGTGCAGATGGCTTGATGGGTTCAGTTCAATGAGATTATATTACTCCTCAGTATCCTGTCTGTACAATTGTGGGTGATCGTATTTCATATACCAAGGCTGAAATGTATTTTTCTAGCCCATTTTCAATGATTTATAACCAAAGAACTTTGGATAAAATACCATTACAATCAAAACCTTAATTTTTGTCTAGTAATTAATGTGATTTTAATTCGAGTGATCAATATCGCAATTTTAAAGTATTCAGTGATTTGACTTGTCAATGACGACGAAATTTAATGTGGAAGGTAATTTACGGTCACCTGAATATCCATCAATTTATACTGCACAACCAATGGGCAATAGGACAGCAACAGCAAAAGACCCCTCCGAAACCAGGTTATTTGCACGGATGTTTTTTTGCCTACTTATTTACATGCCCCAGTTGTGCGCCCAGCAAAGCGGGGGACCTATAAGTGGTGCCAAAAAAAGGGCATGACTAAAACTGGCTCCTGTATTGACAAGGCTGGCCACCAGGCGGCAGATATATTACTCTGCCTTGGCAAATATGAAGGAAGGGGGTGGGGGGTACGCACACGTATGATGGGGGCATAGCCATAAATCATTTACTTGGAGACTTTGGGAAAGATAGATCGAGTGCCCCAATGCCGACGACACGCTACCAGGCCAAGGTGAACGGGGGGCGCCTTGTGAGGAGCGTGACTGAAATACTGAACTGATCCCCGCTCCGGATTTGCGCTCCGAGAGAAGGGGCTTATCAGTGGTTCTTAGGTGAAAGTGGATAAAGAATGATGTTGTTGGGTGAAGTGGTAGTGACTGGCGATAGACAAAGACCACGGCCAGGGCTAAATGTTACACACCTCGGGGCCGTGGTAGGGCCGCCCATTGACGATCTCAGGCGAAGCGTAGAGCGGACTGCCACAAAACGTGTTCAGCGTCTCGTTGTTCTTGTAGAGGTTGGCCAGTCCAAAGTCACCGATCTACAAGAAGAATGTCGAGCCTCATTACTATCCAAACAGGCAATTACCAGCTCAGTGCTAAGAGTGTCTTAGCCGTTCGCTACGGCTTGAGAAAGCAAATGTAGTAAGAGATTGCCAGGACTGAAATAAAAATGAAGGCATCATTAACTGGTTTTATGTCTATGCTGTTTTTGAACCATTATAGCTTTTAAATTTGCCAACGTCTATCCTTTTAAACGTAAAATGCTCTAATGATATTACCCCCCAAAAAAGTCTAACGGATGTAAGTATACTTAGAGCACATACGTATAGTCAATTGGACATTTTTGGAAAGTTCTTTTTACTTTGTTTAAACAAAACATAATTTCAATTATATTTGGATGTAGAAAAACAACGATTCATACCTTGGCATTTCCGTTTCCATCGAGAAGAATGTTTTCTAGCTTCAAATCTCTGTGAACAATCCCGTTCTGGAAAACATCAAAACAATCAATTAAAAGCTACTCCATTTACGATGTATTTATCTATCTATCACTAAACGACCTTGGTGAGTTGATAAACTGCGGATATAAGTGAGTCACTTTTTGAGCTGATCTTCTATAACAGTAAGAAACTCCTTAAATTGGCCACATAAGTAAGCCCCTCTTTGACCCGAGCCTCCATAACAGTATAAATCGTCAATAAATTGCGCACGAAAGTAAGTCACTTTTTGCAATGGCACACTTAACTACGATGCCTGAGTGCCATATTTCTATCACACCTTTTCATCACTACGCACATCTTTTTTTAGTCACACTACAACTATGTTGTCCTCGTAGGAAAACATCACCATGTTTTTCTATTGCGATGAAAACTGGCAATCAAAACAACGTTGAGTGTTCCTGGTAAGTAAACTGTGCCTCACCTCGTGTAGGTAGTGCACGGCGGAGACGATCTGCCTGAAGAACTTGCGGGCCTCCGTGTCGTAGAGGCCCTTCCTGTCATTGATGTAGTCGTACAGCTCGCCCCCACTGGCGTACTCCATCACCAGGATGATCTTTTCCTGGTTCTCAAACACTGCAACAGGCCAAAAACATAATACCATCAGTAAATGTCTTGGCATCATGTTTGGAAGAACATAGTCCTTCAATGTTTTAATGAGAAGATTTTGAATCGAAATGATAAATTGTGATCTTAAGTTCACAGACCAAACTTGATTTATGATTTTGGATAAACTGTTATATTTGGTATCAAACATCTTTAAGTTGATAAAAGTTGAATAGATTCTTTTATAAGATTTATCAGTTTTTTTCATGCTACATGTGCATTATTATGTCACTCTTTTTAATGGACCTCATGGTTTATTTGTGTATAGAATAGACATAATAACATGCAACAAAACTTGAACAGAACATGAATAATCAAAATATTCTGAACAGTTTGACAGTTATAAATAGTTGGATAAAGTTGTACATTTCCGAATTATATACATGTATATAAAAGTGTATATTTCTAGGATTGGGGAGTGGGTGCATTAAGGTTATGTTGAGGGACTGGGCGGAGAGGGTATGGGGGTGAGGCTGGGCGTGGTCCACTGGCAATGCTCAACTCCCATCTGCCTAGTTTATCACCATCTTGGATAGGCCAGGAGACCTTTATGGACAAATCGATAAAGTGTCGATAGCGCCTGCTGGTCCAATTGATAGTAAAGTAGGCATCACCAAAACATAGCAGTTAATGCAAATTGATACACCAAGAATGCAAATTGATTCACCGAATATGTAAAGATAACTTTCCTGGGCGAACAAAATTACCCATTTCTTTAGTTTAAAAGCATACACATCATTAAAAGGTACTTCCATGAAAAGTATATTTGCCATATCGACATTCTTTATAGCATGTCTTAGAATGACATGATCACGCGAAGGTAAGTTTTGGAACCGCTTCTTTCGTACGGTACACCAAACACACAATACAATATTTTACTGCCCAGCAACCATACAGCATTTCTGGCAATATGAAACGAATGTATGTAACAAATGGAAGGATCCCAAAACCAGGTGACTGTCTCTGCCAACCCCAGCTGTCAAATGTGAGTGTAGCCTTTATCACCTGCTCCAGGGCTGCCCCCCTCCTCCAGGGCTGCCCCACCCTCCAGGGCTGCCCCCTCCTCCTCCAGGGCTGCCCCCACCCTCCACTAGTCCAGGGCTGCCCCCTCCCTCCTCCAGGGCTGCCCCCCTCCTCCAGGGTGTGCCCCGCCTACCCTACCCCCTCCCCTCTACAGAACGGGGCAGTGTGTAGGGCTTGAGGGTGGCTGAGCGCAGACAGTGGGCGGCAAAGGAGAGGCAGAGGAGGGGTGAGGAGGGGATAGAGGGACACGCCCTGTTGCTGGCCCCACCTTATGCACACAATGACGACTAACGAGTTGCTCGCTGAGCCAATAACTCAACCGGAGCAGCTCCTCAAACAAACCTATCGGTGCTCCGTGTAGCTCGAGGCATCTTATTTGATGGATTGTGCGATCGTCTACAAATACATTTAATTTGATGCAGAAACTATCAAATATTTTGTGGTCTTTTTTTCATATCCTGAATATAGGTATACAAATAATATATACGTATTCAGAGTCTTAAATAACAGCCAATGGCATATCATTTTTGTGGGTCAATTTATCGCTACATACAACCTGTTTTGTCAAGTACTGGGAAATACTCACTGCACCTTTAGTGCCAATTACTGATGCATCTCTTTTTTTTCAAACATTTTTCTTGACAAAACACACAACCATTCCTGCCTGTGGCACAACCTCGATAAAACACTATCAACTTTTACCTGGGACTGGCAGGCCTACAGGCTACAGACCACAGCCATACGATTTTAAAATGGCAAGCCCCAAAGACCCTAAACCATCCCTAGAACTGACCACGGAAAAGCCCCACAGCCTGGCATTCAGGGTCAGTCAGTGGTGGTGGCGGTGGTGCTGAGGGGTGGTGCGGCTGGCGGTGGTGGCAGAAAGGTGTGGCCGCGTACCTGGCACGGCCGTGTGGCACCGCCCGGACACCTGTGTCAGGTCTGAATAGCGGCCGTGGATAATTCATGCGTGGCGCCGCTTGCCAGGCAGCAGGAGCCAGCCATGCGGAGAGCCCGCGGTGGGCGGGGCACCTCCTCCTCCTGATCCTCCCAGACACTGGAGAGTATAACCAACAGTTGAACACCGCCCACGCTCCTGGGTCTGGTCTAGATTTTTAAAAATTTAAGTTTGATCAATGTGAGGTGTAACCATGATTGATGTACAGAAATACATCATGTTGTCGAGTGAGGATGTTTTTTTTTTTTTAGTACTTTTCACGTTTTGGCCGTCCTACTACATGGGGAGTTTTCACATGGCAGTAAACGTGATGCCGCATAATATGTGTTATAGTCAGCATGATCCATAAACATCAACTTCTGTTTTTTTTTGGTATTTGCTAATTTGGTTGGCAGCGTCAAGGAACTATACTGTAAATGGTGGTACTTCAGTGCTAATTTAGTAGGCTTTCTGGAACTAAGAGGACATTAATGTTCTAAATGTACTTGGCCCACGGCCTGACCCTGCCTGCCTGACCTCCCTACAGGACCTCAAGTGTCCGCCTTACCTAATCACTGTATGTAAATATTATTAGTTCAAGGTTGAGGGGAATACATTAAAGTATACTTTCCGACCTTGGTCCAAAATAAGTACACTGTTATGCTGACCTTGCATCTAATAGTTATACGCCTAACAAACTGCCTGCATTTTATCGACTAAGAAATATCTTTGTATCTAAAGTTAGGCGCCCTTGAATGTACGATGAACTCCGTAACAGGATGGTTTATTTCGACCAATCTGACATTGGATATCTGGCTTTCTAACAATAGATCCGTGCTAATGGCTGACTCAGAAGGTCGCGGTCAGCCTCAACGTCCGTCATCAGTTAACACGTCCGTCATCTGGTTAACACGTCCGTCATCCTGTGTATATATCCAGGACCTCTCTCTATCTCTGTTTACGGAAGACATCTCCCCTCCTGTCACCGGCTTCCCGGTCGGATCTTTCTGCACAGATCTGGCCGACGTTTGTTGACTGATCTACCCTGGGTCGGGGTCAGTGACTCACAGGATGATGATTTCAAAACAAACAGGTCCTGAAGGCTGCACAATTAAATGAGCAGCTCCAAGCGTGATAAACTCATTGATTTTAGATTGGAGAAATGATCTGTGCGAATGATTTCAAATTTGATGGGTGATAAAATCTCAATTACTGGCTCATTATGGTAATGATTAATCATCACTGCTTAGTTGTAAAACAATAAAAAAGAAACAAATGTAAAAGAAGAGGTTGGTCGCACTTTTTGATAATGGTGTGAATGCTTTACATTTACACTGATCGAAAGCTACACCGTATTCAATCTACTTACACAAGTACAGTTTTTGGTTAAAAGATATACTTACAAATTACTTTAGGTGATATGTTCCTGTAGCAGGAAGCTTTAGCACCTCCATACGTTAACACATCCCAAAACTATCAACTCATATTATAGACTGACTACGCCTGATTTCTGAAAACCCGATCAATATCATTTTATTGATGACGTGACCAAAGACCTATGGCAATCTCTTACTTTAAAGAAAATTACTTGATATCACTAAGATAAGAAATACATAACGTCTATGTTATACATATATTTTGGAAGTGATTCGGCTGGCCACTGACTAACCCCGCCAGCCTCTGAAGGCTGAGGGCTGACCACATCCTTGGTCCGCCTGACGGGGATGAAGTGGCCGAGGTGAGGATCCGAGCGGTAGACGGAAATAGGCTGACCGCCGAGTGGGGGTCGGCCCGGCCTAAAAACGGGCCCCAAACCCCGGTCATGACCACCGCCACAAAGGTCATACCCTTGACATACAGATAAAGACCCAAGTGTCCCCTCTGCAAAGGTCGGCAGGCCATTTCTGGTTCTGCATTCTTCGGGTAATGCGGTTCTTTTGATCATTTTGACAGAGGATTAGTGTGATGCGTACGCATGACCTTGTGAATGCGTTTTTAACAACTGAAGGTATGCATCCAATGTGAGGAGTACTATCCACACGTATATATATACCAACTGTCCTTAAAAAGTAATTAAGTGAACACGTAGAAGTTATGTAATACCAATCTGTTGGATAAAGGATTTATGTGTTTTTTTTTAAATGTTAAAAAGAACTTATGGGTCATTTTATATGATTAAAGGACACTTTTAACAAACATTAGTAAATACTGCATAATCACTTCTGCATGCCTTTTTGTAACCACTATCCAAAAGTACATGGGTATCCCTATCGCTCCACTCGTCAAATTAAAGAAACTACCGTAATACCTATTACTGTCTCAGAAATGGCTACTTGAAATAAAAACTGAACAATGCCATTGAGATGCCTTGTCTTGTTGAGAAAGTTACGGAGTGGCAACAACCAGAAGAACAGGTATTCAGTCCTCAGCATTTTGCTTTAGGCCAAAAGTTAAGCGCCGTCACAGGACCACTTCACCATGTCAGCGTAGGTCCACTACCACTTTGCAGGTTGACAGCTGACAGAAATCATTTCCTGAAGTGACAGAATATATAATGCCCTCCTCCCAAACCACATACTGAATTATTTTCCATAATGAGGCATATTTTATCGAATGTATGTCCATTTTTTTCCGTCCGTGACTGATGATAAGACTGCATTCCATGGGTGCCCCCGTGGTTTGCACTTTGTCTTTTTTTAAGGTTAGTGTTAGAAGTTTGCGCAAATAAAGAGACAAGGTGCTCCACACGCTTGAACAGCATGACATCAGCGGTCAGGTGCTTCTCCCTGTGGCTAGATTTTAATGGCATCTACTTTGTAAGGAATTCTTCCTGATGAAAACCTTCCCCCTGTAAAGCTCAGTTTCTATACACTCTTCTCATTATCTTTTGCAGGTACATCCCTGTTTTTACTTCTATTACGACCCTGAGATGTAAATGACAGGTTGATGATATACTGACAATGTCATAACTGTCAATGTACCTACTCTTCAGAAGTGGGACTTGGTGTATGAAGATGGTAGTTGTTCTATATAGTGTGATAGTTCTTATGATGACTTTTATTGGACTTGGAGACTGATTGCTTCCTTTGATCCAAATCATAGTTATCAGACTACGCCTCTGCATATATACATGAATAATGAAATCGCAAATTTGTGTACTTCAAATTATTGCATATTTATTTAGATACACTAAGTTTGTATCCGCGTGTTCAATATGAATGAACAGTATTTATTTAATAAAGACACAATATATGTTGTTTTCAATACATGTCAGGCTTTTGGCGAAACAGGAGTTTCGAAACGTCGACAGGGTCTATTTTAGAGCACCAGACCCTCAAAAAATACAGATAAGCTCAGTCTGCGCCCCTCGTTCGTGGCAAAAACTGTAGATACTGAATAAGCCCACTGTCCTGGACAGTGTCCTCTACTGTCAAGTACGGTCGTCGCAAGCACCCGACATTCAGCGTCAAACAACACTATCCGACCGCATCAAAATGTTCTTGAGAAACAGCTAAGTACTGGTTCTGCCCAATTAGGCAGACTATACGCAGTACATTGGAATACTTTGAATCTGATGTAATGACCGGTAATGTCTAAATCGAGTTACAATTTGTACATGCTTTCAAATAGATAAGGCCAATTAAAATCGAGATGGGATTTGATTCCCATATTAACTTACGCAGTAAATCAGTTATAAAAACATTATGACTGCAAATGAGATAAGTAAAGTGTATAGATAATGTGACAAACAAATCTGATAAGGTATCGATCATACTGCGGCACGCCAGGAATTTGCTATGACTGAATCATGATAAGAAAATTAAGATGTATCAAATTGGGCTTACACTTGAACACTTAAAAAAATCATTTCATTCTGCAATTCAGAAAAATAAGTCAATAGAACAGTTCTTCTGTTACTATACTGATTCAACATTATATGATTATATGAGCATGAACTGAATCTGTATAACGGCGTAGTAAATAATAGCTCGCCAGATAATGGTCTGTTTTGGCAGTTTTGTTTGGTGAGTGGGAGGGTGGGTATGACCCTGGCTGACATCACCCCATCAGGTATCCCCACTGTATGTGTGTACCCGTTATGTGTTTGGTCATCCAGGCAGACGCTCCACGTACTACTAGATACATCTACAGAAGACCCACTGTTTTCCTGGTTTAGAACACCCTATGACAGAGATAAGATGACAGAAATAAAAGCAATCTAAATCTAAAGGGCCATCTACCTTCTCATTATACTGGTATGTGTGGATAACAATCTGATTTTTTTTTTATTTAACAAAGTCTCGGGAATTTAAATTTGAGCTGTACTATTTTGAGACCTGACTATCCAAAATCATATACGCGAAGTGCATTGCTGTTTCATCAGTGTGTGATAATATTTTATTAGTAATCTTATACTTATTCCGGGTGGCAGGTCCCTATCATTTTCATATCAAAAATACCCGTGCAACAATAGCCACCTCTAGAATTTCAGGAGGTAAATCAGTGACATTGTTGAATGAACAACACATACGTCGTCCTCACTGACCCTGGGACGAGGTGACCGTGAGAGGAGGGGTATAGGATAATGTATTATGTACAGAGAATACTGAACATGCCGGAGGTCTGCAAACGTGTAATTGGCGACTGGATTGATTGCAAACAGTGCCCTGACTGCGCCCTTTACACCCCCCCCCCCCCACCCCCACCCCTCAGCCCACTATACCAGGACGTCCTATAGCCCCTGGCGGAGACTGATCACTTCATTTTCTCCTGTCCTCAAATGGCCAGCGTCCAGGACAGGGACAGATTTACTCTCTACAGTGCCCCTTACGTCCTCCTGTCCTTAAATGGCCAGCGTCCAGGATAGGGATAGATATAAATCCTCTTCACAGAGCCCCCTACATCCTCCAGGCCCTAAATGACCAGCGTCAGCGTCCAGGACAGGGACAGATATACGATTCACAGCATCCCGTATGTCCCCCTGGAGGGAGCGGAAGTAGATAAATCTGGTGCCATATTAAAAAGTCGCCACCAGGTGGCTAAGGACAGATCTTACGGTGACACTCCATGGTCGTCTATGAATGCGTCATGGCTATATATACCACAAGCATGTGCTTGTAGCTAATTACTTTTTATATTTTATAGTAATTTGGTTTAAAAAAGAAGTATTTTTGTTAGATTCCTTGTGCAACCAAACAAAAATGTTACGATAACTGATGGTCTGTAAATAGGTCGTTTTCAGTGTGTTTGGTAAGTCAGCAAGTTATATTTTTGCACTTACAGGAACCAAGACAAGATTAATGTACTGTCATACAATGCTCCGATCTGGCCTTTCTTACGCTGAACACATCTTACGAACCAACTGTCACAGCATATTAAATCAAAGTACAAAAGAAAACAATTCTATAGAGGTTGTGCCTCCCACAAGGGGCAGATACGTGGTCGTCATGGTAACCCCCCAGGTCACCCGTGGGTGTCAATCCCTGTCTCCAGGTGATGTCGGGAGCCGCTATCTGTGATCAGGTGACGGATGCGCCTCCAGGGTGGGAGGACTCACCATTGGGGGAGCATGCAGTGGGGATGTACCAAACTGTATAGATTCATCCTGGGGGCCGGCAACAAGCCCGTCTCCGCTTACCTGGATAACCGTATCTCTTTGATCCCGTCACTGCAGCCATTGTTCATGCCAGCATTTACCCAGGTGAGGGGGGGGGGGGGGCATCCCCATCCTCCCCAAACCCCACCATCATCACATGCCTCCTCCTCCTCCGCCCGGCCCTGGCCTGGCCGTCCCCCCGGGCGCTATATCCCACCAACCAGCGCACCTCGCCATTATGTAGTATTAACCGAGATGTTAGACAAGTTGGACAACAATAGGACATATCGGCCAGGCAACAAAGGGCCCAGTCGTACCTGAAGAGATGTGCATTCCTGTGCGCCGGCCGCGTGGAGCTATGGTGTCCATTAACCGATGGGAATCGGCAGAAAAATTGCCACCTGTTGCTCTGTATCTGTGTCTGACATTGTCATTGCAACATCAATTCAAAAAGCAGGCAATGAATCCTCAGGCAATTTCACAATTTTTCCAATAGAAATTATGTTTGTAATTGTGCAATAAATCGACATAGTGAGATTTGGGCCCTTGGGAAATCACCACCACCGAATCTATCATGCTTTTTAGTAATTCGCAGTTTAACAATTATCATAACATTCCCAAGGCCCTCTTGAACACATGTTGCCCGTTCATGGGTGTCGCGCGTTCATTGCCTTCCATCCCTAAGGGCTTTAATAAGCAGGAGGCAACAGGGCCCCAGCGTCCGCCGAGTCTGCTGTTGTTATGACCCTCTGTCAGTCATACTTTCACAATAACCTCCCATAGTTATGTCGGCGATGCTGTCAGCTTCGATTGGCGGTGGTGACGTGACACCCTTGGCCAGAGGCGGTGGTACATTGTGCATTGTAGACACAGAGGTAAGTGACTGGCACATAGGGCACGAAGTGGGCACATAGGGCACGAAGTGGGCACGTACGTCACGAAGTGGACACGTCAAGGAATGCAGGAGGCTGGTCAATGTGGTATATAGGTTATGACATCAGAAGAGGGGTGGGGTCCCTTCCAGCTACGACTCATCTTATGTGATGAAGGTCTTTTCCTGGAAACCCAGCAGTTTTCTTTTCTTATCTGATTATATATACAATAGGACTGTCACACCCATATATCTATAAGCCATTCTTCTGTATGGTATCTTGGCTTTAATCCAGGGCTTCAATACACTTTTATACGTGCCTATACATGGGCAATCCTTACATATCATATTTACATTTCAACTTTTACACACGTATGGAATCCATTTACTGGAATCAATGCTAAATTAACCCTATATGGGAAGGTGGGAAAACATTCATGGAGAAGTCATTTCTTTTGGATAAACTTACCGAAACCTTGCACCTACAGAGAGGGAAGAAAGATGGAGCCAACATTCGTGACTGGTGAATCACCCCAAGGTCTTTTTCTGACTTGTTGGTTTGAAAAAAAGCTGTGTCCTTTTGACTAGGGGATCAGTAAAGTGTCCCTAGTCACCTGCCTCAAGGTAGAGTGGCCACCGACCAAAGATCCTAAAACTTCACATATGGGGAGTTATAGATACAGTGGGAGGGTTCTCACTCTCAGGGAGTTTAGTATCCGTATGGTAAAAAAAAATACATGGTATACCTCATACAGAAACCTTGGCTCCCAGAATGGGTAAAACAATATTTAGGAGGTGGTGGGGGAGTTGCTCTGACCACGGGTGGTCCTTAGACGAGTCACCGTTATACTTGTTGGGTGAGTCAAACCGCCACCAGACCAAACCTGGTCAAAACAAAGTTTGGTCAAATAAAACTTTGGAGAAAGAAAGATGGGGGAAAAACACCGACTAAGGGGTAAAATGTATTCAAGTCGGGCATATATAGGCAGGGAAAGGTCATACCGCGGTATCCAGGCCCTTTTTGGTCGGGGTTGCATAGTTGGGGCCTTGGACAAATATGGCCTTGTATGTCCTGTTGTTTGTGTCCAGGGGCTGGTATGGTGGGGCTGTTGTGTTATGATGAGGTTATTGCAGGCCGGGGCACGTCCCTACAGGTGGGGTGATGAGGATGAGGTGTGGACCGGGGGCAAATAGCCCCTCCACCCAGCTGCAGCATGCAGGCAACAAACAGCAGCTGCATTCTTTACACCTCGGACCATCTTGTTTGTTGCTGGGGCTTCACGCCTGGCCGGCTCGGCTGGATAAACAGCCTGGGGATCCGGCTGCCAGCCGTCGACTTACCCCATCTATAATCCCGACCTCCACGTGTCTTTAATCCCCCATCCCCACCACCTGATGCAGCCGGGTTATGTACAAAAAAACATGTATATTAAGCCTTACGTCTAAGTGGATGGGAATCATGGTATATTGCCCGGGCCGTTAGCCTTAGGGAAAGGTCCATGTTTTCCTGCACTGACTGACAGGACCAAATTATGTGTGATTAGTCCCTCAGGGGACAGTCTCCGAAAGGTGGAGTGGCCGCAGGGGACTTGCGACACAATTGAGGCAAAAAAAGCTCGTGATTTACTGTCATCACGTTTCTCTGATCGAGTCTACACTCGGAGGTCAGAGTCCTAAGATGTCGTTGATTTTATTCATCTTTTATTGGGAAATAACTAAGTGTACTCAAATAATACGTCCCACGTCTATTCAAATCCATAAACCAATGCACTCCTATGTCTAAAGGTGCATGACGATATCCTCATGATAATATCACTTGATGGAACTGCGTTCAAGATGCTCTTATAATGTATTATGCCCAAGTAAATCAGTGATATTATTCATGGGCTCAATGGACAGTATTTATAGTACTATTTCGCCCAGGGCTTGGTTCAAACCGTCCCTTATACTAGTTATACAGGACGTACCGGTAGACAGGTTTCCCTCTATGTGAGAGGTCTCTTTCAAGGTCATGACGTCAGTAAGCAGTAGATCAATGACATTCCTGCCTCACTCCCGTCTTGCTTAAAAGACTTGATGCCCGCGTGGAGGCCGAGCCTAAAGGGTGTATTCCACTAGCCGACTTTGACCACTGGTATTTGGGTTATATATTATAACGTTTCACACGTAATTAGGCAAGTGTATACATACATCCTACATATCATTCACAAGAGAATTAAAAATCCTTTCTAAAGGAATATATAACATCTCCATCATTAACCAATATTCCCATTGTGGATTTTTGAAATCATGGAGTACAATCGACTGGTGGATACATCCCCAGTTCTTTTCCGCGCCAGTTCCATGTCGCCGAGTTCCTTTTGGGGGACCTCTGGTCCTTACCTGTCCACAGGTGAGTCGAGGAGTACGATCAAAGCGGGCCGCCGCCGCCGACATGCGATGATCGACGCGCATACAGGTGCTAAAAACTAGCGCCCGACGTCGGCCACGCACCGCTCGCCAGGTGGTGTTAGCGTCGGTGTCCGCAGGCCAACGGCCAAGGGGGAAGAGCTGCAGGAGGGGCAGGGCCCAGAAGCTTGAACAGTTTAGTATAGGACCAGTTAAGCTACTGGTAGGCTTCAGTAGACTTGGGTTTTTGTGACTGATTGTATAGATTCCTTTTTTTTTTTTTATCTTTGATCATTTTCATTTCATTTTCTGTTTTATACGGTAGTGGCTGACTGAAAATGATGTTAGAATATGTAATGAAATTCAGAGTTGTCGGAGTCTCTTTGATTTCTGACTCTTTCGTATTGCATAAGCCGCAGACTTTAAGGCTATTTGGATAACATGGACTTGCTTGAAATTCAATCTTTTGCTTAAGTCAAACCTCTTTCATGCCACTGGAATAGGAGACCAAACACTATCATCAGTTTTAGGGTTATCTGAAAGTTCTTAGAATCTATCCTCTTTGTATTGCATAAACTGTAGTCTTTATCCCATTGATATAACATGAGCTTGTTTGAAATTCTACCTTTTGCTAGGGCCGAACCGGGCCGAACCTCTTTCATGCTACTGAAATGGAGGAAAACATAAACACATCTCTGTCAATATATCAAATTCCTATTACTTTAATTCATATTATGTTAGTTTAAAATTCATTCATATAACTGAATCTTAAGATTGGTTGAATAGTAACACAATCAAAGACTATTAGTTTCCATTCCATAAAGTGTACCTAAACTTTAATTAATGCATGGGCAGTAAACTCTTTTTATCTAATTTCAACTATACATTAAAGTATTTCTCTTCTGAAGTTGTTTTGAAACCACAACTTTATATCCTCCGGCTTTATATGAAACAGGAAGAATAATTGCTCATGGAACATTAACTGTACATCCTGTACAGAGTTGCAAGGGTGACAGGGCTTTGGTGGTGGTTATCTTTGTGATAACATATCTCGAGGACCGATCTCGATCTTCACCTGACAGTGGGAACCTTGTCTAGCTACACAGTCGAACCTCTGTGCAGTAACCATTGGTGTCATATGCTGTGTTATGGGCATGTCAACTGTGACATGAGTGATAATACTTGTTTTGCAGCAGGCTGGCATATCACGATACAAAATGATAACGCCGCCAGTGGTGTGTCTAAATACCAAAGACAACCGACCGGAAATGTACCTTTGTACTTTGTGGCCCTCAGACATGCTACAATTCAGGAGGTTATATGGTGTTGAAATATCAAAAAAACCTACTGGCCCAGTGTAGTGTACTAGAGGCATCCAATGATTGATCAAGTCTTATTGACAAAAACAATCCATTATGTATGCTGATACTTAATTGTCGCCAGTTATCTCTTGTGTCTACACACGAACATTCATTAAGCTCCAAAGCACCAAAGCATAGTTCGTGATAAAAATTCCCAAGATTATATCCCTAACTACCTTTATACTCACTTACACATGCTAACGAATGCAGAAACTAACCAAACTGATGCAATCAAAGTAAGCATACCGGTCTCTGCATGCGCTTAGACACAGCAGAAACCACATCCACGTATCAGCCATCTTCGTCTGGAGACCACAGATTCAGCTGTCTGCCGCCGCTGACACAAAAGGTGGGAGGTTCCAGTTTTCTGATTCAGGAATGTTTGTACCAGAGGTGACCGTCTCAGCGCCAGCTCACGAGACAATGCTCGGCTTTTTGTTGGCACCTTCGTGGTAAAATACCCATGCATATCCCTTTTTCACGGTTTGTTTTTTCCCTTAAGACCATGGCAGCTAGTCCGTCGGTTAAGAAAGGCTTGGGGGTAATCTTTTCAAACCAAAGTCAAGCGCACCGGTAGCATGTAAACCAGATACAGGTTTCTTTTCTACTTTTATGATTTTTACAACTCTTAAACTACAAAGGAATACGTGACTGCCTCTATATTTACACTAGGAATATACGTGACTACTTTCAGAATTCATGGAATTCAAATTCCCAGGAGACGAATTCTGACATACGTCCCCATTGTTTTTCCCATGGCCTTTGCTCTTGTTTGGCGCCCTCACTGACAACTAAAACAAGATCTACTACAACTATGTACCGCAACATTTGGCAGCAGCTCAACTTATTGCCCTTATTCGCAAAGGGACAATTATTTCAATTTTCCGTCAGTATTGGTGCTGTCAAAAAATCAGAGAAGCCCCCCTGGCAGTGTGCAGGGAATGTTGCAATGTATCATAGGAGTCTACTTTTGGTGCACCTAGTGAACTGAACAACTAGACGAACGAGGCATTGACAAGGCTCGGACACTGAGCGCAGAGCCCCAGCTATATATCCAAGGCTTTGAAGCTTACTAACCTTCTTTGAACTTTGTTATGATCTTTTTCCCCAACCTCATTTCAGTGGTCAACAACATTTCTAATATATTGTGCAATGCTAAACCATACTGCTTCCAAAAACACCGCATACACATGTACATACATGTATACATATAATTTTATTCATGTTTTATTTTTATTTTAAGTGACTATATTTTATCTATTAGATCCGGGGGCTCACAAAACAGTTACTTCAGGATATATATGTGAAATAAATGACATTATAATCATATATATGATATATACATGAAATCACAAAATTATTTTACAGTTTCTACTTCCTAGTATCTGATAAAGCTCTGAAACCGATGGAAGTTTCCATTGTGTGGCTTTCCTCAGTTGTCTATTATACTAGCTATATATCTGTAATGGTTGTATAATGATCGAGCGCCTCAACTGACAGGCTAATGTTAGCAGTGACGTACAGGTATGTACTCTACGTGCCTACCGTCTCTCAGCTTATGGCATTAATGTATACAGACAGACACAGATACCCACGACCAAGATTCTGCCGTCTGGGAGTAAATAGAACATCACTTCTCTCACATTCCCCTTTTTATTTCCTCTATTTCAGTTTGTGGACTGTTCTATTAATGTTTTCTTGTCCCTAGTTTGCCCCAGCTTTAAGACAAAACCAGAAATACTCAGAGATACTATACACCTTCATTTTAATAGTTTTTCCAGTCGCATGCTTTGCACAACATTTAACCATGTCTCCAACCTCTTGAGGAGGAAATAGTTGATTAAAAAAAGTCTCAGTGGAGGGACAAAACGGAGGTGCCCCGTTTCCCCACACCTTCCTATAGGAAGTCAGTCGTGCGTTATATCGAGCCTTTTATGCGGCCTGCGGACGGGATTCTTTACGTACCCCACGCGACGTAACGTCCAGAACACGTGTGAAATTCCGGCGCTATTGAGTAGCCCTGCCTGGTGGAATGGGGCATTGTGAGGGCAGGGCATTGGTGGTGGCTCCTCCCCCTATGTCGATCCCCTGGGCGGATTGAACCCTGCAGCGCTGTTATAGGCTTCAGGTGAGGGTAAACACAGGCACTGAAGGTGGGTATTCAATCGACCACCGACCGCCACCATAAACCACTTTAAACCCAAATATCCCAGAGGGATTTCAAAAGATCCTTTCTCTCTCCATTGGCCATATAGCCTGGCTCAAGTAGTCGTGTAGGCCTACTCACAAGAATCAAAGGTAGAACTTTTTTTCGGATCTGACATTAATGAAAATACCGCTAGCAATGAAAAGGAGTGGCTGGATTTTCCATTTAATGAACCTTTTCTTCTTGCAGAGTTTTTGTTATCTTTTAAAGAAATGCCTTTAGTGAAACGGATTTCTATGTGGCAATGCCTTACGGCCTGAACTTCAGGTAACCACAGGCAGGTAGCCAGGTGCATGGCTAAAAAGGGCAGTGACCCACGGGTCATAAGGGCATTGCCCTTCAGGGACCCTCTATGAGTAAGCCCTACCATAAAACGGTACGTATAAGCGCCAATTTCCTTGCTTTGTCCCGATGTGAACTGAGTGTCTCTGTCCCTGAGGTTAAATCTACAGTTCTGAATCACAATTCCCATTATGACAAGGCAGTTTAAAGACTCTCGCACTTTCATATTGCATGACATGAGGTTTCTACATAACGTTTTTAAGTTCTTACCAGTAGTGATATAATTCACATAATATTACGCCTTCAGCAACTATCTTCTTTAACACCGTGTCCTAAGGTAACCTATACCTGAGAATGTCTTATAATGCGACAGAAAACTTACTCTCTTGTAAATATCCCATGATCGATTCTTGTGTAACCTTCAATACGTTGTGTGATTTTCACATACCTTAGCATATATTATAAATTATTACTATTTCTTTCGAGAAATTATATTGGATGTTTGCAGTGGTCCAACATAATTAGTTAGCTATATAGGTCATCCACCTACGTCAGTATTCTTCGTCCTCCATACGCAGGTAGGGTTAATGACGTCCTACCTGGGTCATGGGAAGGGACGCACAGCCAATCAGCTAGGGGCAATGCAACCACAACAATAGACAACTTTTTTTAGATTTCTCTTTAAGGCTTTTCTTTGATGCAGCTTACCTGGACCTGGGCCATATCTAAATGTGCAACATCTTCTACAGAAGAAAAGAAAAACACGCATTTCCAATCCAAGCATAATTAAGTGGTATTTCAATTACTTCTGCACAATGGCCCAGGGTGCATGAAGCTATGGCTGTATTTTTGAAGTCATGAGTCAACAGAATGAATTCCTTGAAACTGACCCTATAGCCCTTCCACATAATATTAATCCACTTGTGCCGAAAATCCTGAAGGTTTCTGGAAATGCCAAAATGAAAGGAGTATTCCTGGCTTTTTAGTTTTGGACTAGCACATCTGATGGATTTGCCTACTTGCAATTGCCCCATGACATTATTATGATTATCTAAATAAATAAACAGTTATCATGATTTCAGCATACATACAGAACATATCAAAAAAAATGGTAGATTACGCTTTCACAAAGTCTTGACCTTAAAACCACAGAGCATATCTGCCAAATTGGCAGATTAGGGTTTCAAAAAGTCCTGACCCCCAAACCGCAAAAGTGTTCTGGCAAATTGGAACACGTCTCTGTATACAAATTAGAGAAACCGCAAGTGCAGACACTGCACCCTGGCAGCAATCCCTTCTTCCTACGCAGCCAGTCTATCCTTTTGGGGGAAGTTTGCCATAGCGCTAAACGGCGGGTTGTGGGAGACTGTGCAAATAAGACCACCTCAACTGTATCCTACCTCCATGTAATGGTTACACACATGTACAATGGGCAGAGTGGGGTCTACTCAGGTTCGTGTAGACCACAATGTGGGCAGGTGAGAAGAACAAGGTCTAGGTGGCCATCAAGGTGATGCCCTCACCTTGAGACAAAAACCTATACAAAGAGAAGCATGCCAAATATAGATCCATGCCATAACAACATTGATATGCCAATATTTGAGGAATGCTGCTTCCGTGGAAGGCCCTCTTTATTTTTCCCTTCGTAGAAATTCGTTCAAGTACCCGGCTATTTGATGATGAGGAGATATTAAATATGGACATCCCGGTGTGCCAATATAAACTTGAGCCCCCGCAATGTTATCGTCGGTTATTTTTTCTTATTCAAACAGAATTCCAAGACGAAGCAATGACTGTTTTGTAATAAGGTATGTGTGTTTCTTCCATCTTCTGCACTATTAGATATCGTCGTCGTAGTAACATAAATGTACATGGATGTAAATGATTTAAGTATTTGTCCATAGTAACACAGACATAACATAATCTTTTCGTGATCTCGTATTTACATGACTGATTAAAATGTCCTTCCAGGTTACCTCAAATTAATAATCTAACCTCGTTGCTATCTGTATATTGACAATGATATTTCTTTACTTAAAGCGAACTAACCCCCTGCAAGGTTTGTTACTTCAGCCCTTGGAACTGAAAGCTTATACAACTCACAACGCCATTAAATGCTACGCAAAAACCTACTTGGCATTCAAATCTTAATCTACTTAAATTAAAAGCAGCATTGATATTGTGAAGCAAACGTATTTCAGGTCATTCTAAAGTAAAGCCCCCCAAGTACTTCTACAGTCTGTATGCTCAGAAACAATCCTCACTTATACAAACGGAAGAACCGTAAGGCGGTGACTCAGGTGTTAAACCCCTGAATCCCACAGCTGTAGTGGGTCAATAATCCAATAGACTTCAAGGAATATGACGTAGGTAGGGGGTAGACTAAGCATTAACCTATATCTATATCTCGCCCCAGCCAGGTACTCATGAGCCCCCTCTTTACCCCCCCCCCCCCCATTACCCAAACACTCCCAACAGGATCTCTGCACCCCTAGATGGGTACGAGATCCACCCAGGAGCATGTGACTTTATCGCAGGTTGCTATAAATCTTTGGTGCTCTAACTGATGATGACATAAGTATCCCGCGCGCCCGGGCTTCATTTTGTTGTAAATCTGTAAAGCCAGTCACTCTAGCCGGGGGCTGCACAGAGCACTTGGGCCGGGACCGTACCTCTTCACATACTCGGTGTTAAACTGAGCATGGCAGGATTTTAATCCATATACACACTGGACTTTAACGTCAAGGACGACAGGTTCGGAGAAGGCAGAGATGTGCAATAAAGTCTTTAAACATGTCAACGGTATTTGTATGCAATACTATGGGAACTGATCATTAAAAGGAATATAATGATGAAAAGCCCACCTGCACTGTGAATTATTTTTTGTGACTTTACACAGTTGGCGCAGCAATGACGTTTTGCTTTTGCAACCTATTGAAATGAGTCACAATACTGATCAATATAATATTATTTGTACTTCTAAAAAGAATCTAAGTTTCCAATAATCAATCCTATTCCTAACAAATCACACTCAAGCATGGCTATATCAAGGCATTTTTTATTGATCATTACTATTTCTTTTTCGCTGTTTCATCCTATACTTGTAAAGGATTCAGGTGAACTGCAGAGATTGATAGTGAGTGGGTGGGGCAGACAGAGGGTGTATACAGTACTTGTATTGGGGGATATACCTGTACTCGGAGACAGACACAGGTGCATGTATACAGTTTGTGGGGGTTTGCAGGGGTTATAGAACATGATGCCCACCTTACTCCTGTGACATGTTTATGTCATAACTCATGGTTTCTGGGGCAGAACCAAGTCGAGCCAGCTGGTGACGTGCTGGAGACTGCCCCGATTCGCACTGCTGCCCCTACCGACCCCTAGCTGCTCCAGCAGCAGCAACTTGGGATGAAGACAAGTTCTGGTTTGATCGACTTTATAGATTCTTGATGTGGTTTAGTAAACCAAAATCTCCGTCTTATCCATTCTTTGGTTTATAAAACGAAATGAAATGTACTTGAAGTTTTGCATTCCCCGAACCTGAACCCCTTCTGAACCTTTCCTGAAACCCTTCTGAACCCCTCTTGACACCTTCACAATCCCTCCTGAACCACTCCTGAACACTTCCTGAACCTCTCCTGACCCATCTCTGACCACTTCTCAACGACCTCAGACTCCAATGTATCGGACTATCGATGTTATCGACTGGACGAAAACGGAGAAACAGGAAACCAGCATATTTTCAATATGGCCGCCTCCAGTGGGTGATGGGGGCATTCCCGACCTACTTTCATTCTATTTTTAGAATATTATTATGACATCACCTCGTCAATCTCCGGACACAGACTTATTTATGCTAATTACTACACTCTCAAGGCATTTTCTATGAGGACAGCTTCAATCTCCAAGCAGATTCTTTACTCCAGAAATAGCACAGTGTCCCCCTCCAAATTTTTAACACTGATTCCTATGGGACTTGGGCCAAGTTAAGACTCCGATATATCGGACTATCAACGTTATCCCCCTAGCGAGAGACCGAGGAACTAGCAGATTTTCAATATGGCCGCCCCCAGTGGAGGAAAGGGGTATTCCCGACCTACTTTCGTTCTATTTTTAGAATATCATTATGACATCATCTCGTCAATCTCTGAACACAGACTTATTTATGCTAATTAGTACACTCTCAAGGCATTTTCTATGGAACGACTTTCAATCTCCAAACAGATCCTTCCTATCAGAAATAGCACGATGTGTCCCCCCCCATTTTTAACACTGATCTCTATGAGAGTTGGGACAACCTATTACTCTGATATATCGGACTATCGACGTTATCCACTCATCGAAGACGGAGAATAAGGGCCTCAAGCAGACCACTTTATGTAAGGGCATTGCAAGGCCAGCTGTACGATCTGTGCCCCCTTACCTCGGGTAATATTTACATGTGGTGGTGATATTATAAGAGTTCCTGCAGGTAAAACTACCTCTAAGGTCTCTGTGCCCACTTTTTTGAATTCTTATAGATCCACTCCTAGTAAGAGGTTGATTTGACCTCAACCTTGAACTGAGCCATAGGTCTTGTTTGTTATGGTAAGTTCAATGACAAGTTATGAAACCAATATGGCTATGCAATATGAGACACACTTGCATGTATCTGGGAGTGTTACTCATTAACTAAAGTAATCAATGTTAGTCATGAGGTAATACGTAGCAATACCCTACACTAGAAACATCAAGAAGGACACTTCACCAACTCATACAAAAAAACCTGTTTGGTGTATTGCATTTTTCTGTCTCAAATTCCAAGTTCAACAACTACTTAGCACACAGACACATATTGTGGGCCCTTTCATTAAATGCATTCAGCCTGGAGGCCCGAGGCCCACCTGTGTGTCTGTGATAGGGCCCTTC
This sequence comes from Lepidonotus clava, assembly GCA_936440205.1. NCBI lineage: Eukaryota > Metazoa > Annelida > Polychaeta > Phyllodocida > Polynoidae > Lepidonotus > Lepidonotus clava. The sequence continues at coordinate 38,567,835 of OW387133.1, read as the reverse complement.
CCCCCTGAGGACAGAGCGGCCCTTTGATGACCACCTCTACCTGCGGCACAGGTGTGCACAGGTAGGCAGCCCCGGCTCCCTACAGGTGTCATGATGGGCTCTGATGGCAATGAGCACCTTTTTACATCCCCGGGTGCTACTTAAACTGGCCTAGCAACAGCTGGAGCCGATGCCAGAAATAAACGTAGGAAGACAAAACAAAAGCCTCATGCATGAATGGCACTGTTGGGAGTGGCACGTTCCGCTTGTGTGCTAATTACATAGGACTATCTAAAGGTCCAGGCTGTTTATAATTTATTCATGAAAACTCTGGCAATTTTATTTTACTTTTTGACAGGCAACTGGAGCCAAGAATTGCTAAGTGATGTTTGTTTGAAGAAAAACAATAGTCCGACAATAGCCTTTGTAATCAGGTATCAGACCGTAACGGAATGGTATGACATTGCACCCGTAAAGCCTGCATGCATGGTTATAAAACCGCTGATCGAATTAGGGTACGCATTAGGGCGAATCCCTAATGGCACTGGCAGTGATCTGGCGAAATCCTCGATGGCAATGACATTGGTCCCTGACATTGAAGAGCCTAAACATGGGTGACGTCTCTACCCTAATGCTCCATTAATCCATCTGGGCCTTAGCAGATTAAGGAACTGTACATCAAACTGACAACGTCAATGCTATTTCAGCACGGCATGCAGTTAACAAAAAATGCTTCCTCTTAGATCAATTGTTTTTCTTAAACAAAAAAACTTATACCCGTTATAAATATATAGTGTTTTTTGTTCCCCATTGGCCCTTGTTTGCTCGTAGAAATAGTTGTTTTCGCCCCACTGAAAATAACTAGTTTGACATCAAGGCGGATCATCGGGGATGATCCGGCCCGGTGCGTGGGTGGTCCTGGGGATCATCGGGAGGGATCTGCGGGCCAGGTGAAGGTCAATCCGGTAGGGACTAAACCAGTATTATAAAAGAGCACCCCAATATACACTGACCTTCATGCACCGTGATGATGTGCGGGTGACTGAGCGTGGCCATGATCTCGATCTCTCGACGGATCCGGGACAGGTCATGCTCGCTGTTGATCTTGTTCTTGCGGATCGACTTGATGGCGTACTGCAAGAGGAAAACAGTGACAGGTGATTTACTATGTCCGATGTGGAGGTATACAAGAAACCTGAGGTCCCCGCCGGGACGTCACGCGGTTTAAAAGGTCATCAAGAGTGTGTTTGTGCAGTGAATGGTGGCATATAAGCTGGGGTGAGGAATGGCGACATAACAGGTGTTTTGGTACGTGCTTCCCCTCGGTTTACCTTAAAATTACGTGTTTACCTTTGAAATTGAAAAACTACAATAACAAACGCATCAAATATAATTTGATGGTTTACACCAAACTTTGTACGCAATTAATTCAAAGATGCAATCCTCCCGGGCAATCCTCTTACCCCAGGGTAAATAAAATTGTTTAAAAAAAGATACCACTCGGAAGAAAACAAAGTTAATTAGGTAACACCATTCTTCATAATCTTTATTTTAGAAAACGGGAAGCAACAAATATTCTTCAAACGCTAAGCACAATTATGAGACATGATCTTGAATTCTTCGAATAGAAAACGCAGAAATTTCTGGCGTCTCTGAATATATATTTAAATACATTACTAGAAGAATTGATCTTTACAGTTTACACGTACTCTACAAGTAATCTAGATCAGGGGAAGTTAAGGCAGAGGACTTTGATGATCGCATGACCATTCTGACAACCAAAAAAACCCTGACATGTTGCCTATATTTTGTTTGGTTTCCATGACAGTTGGTAATGGTCGCGTGGTTTTGTTATAAGGGGCCACAATAACTATGGAGATCACACAACAAACCATGATTCACCGGTCTAGGGTCAGAGACCGCTCTACCACAACTAACCTCCGGCGTATATCATCATCACCGCACACTTTGGTAAATGCAGGAAGTTTATTCGGAATATGTATATTCGGTTTGTTCAAATATACATAACATAATTAAGTAGCGCTTGGGGTTATTCCTAATCATACCCAACAATATTCTATGGATTATGGAATAGTATTTACTCTGTTCATGAAAATATTTTACAAACATTGAAATGATATCTGTTATAGTTTAAGTTAAGCACATGTTTAATTGCACAAAGTATTAAGTCTTAATGAGCTTTGGGGGTTTCCCCCACGCGCTACGGGTAGGCGGGCAGTGCGGGTACTTAATGACGACACAGCGAGGGGCCTGATTTCAGAGATGATGTCAGCCCAGGGGGCCCTGTGTCAGCCCTGTCAGTCTCTGTTTATAGTAACATGCTAATCCAACATGGAAAGTTATGGAAGGAGCAGTGGGCTCAGGCTGAGTCGGGGGTAGTTTGGGCGGGGAAATATGGACATCAAACCACAGAGTCACGCGCCAACAATAAGCGTCAGGAGATCTAAGGTGGGCGAAGGTGAAATGCTACTTATCTGAGGGGGCTGAGCTGTAGCGAGGGAAACTACATGTATTGAATATTAACGCATACTCCCAAATACAGGCGATTTTCTCCTATAAGCATGGTATACTTTTTTAACCAATAGATCTAATATTGATTTATAATGCAATGACGTAAACACCTTTGTTATTCCTTACATTTAAGATGCTATTTGTCATTCTACTATCTCTTCAATATCATCACTCTACTTCCATCAATGGTCAAATTGAGGAGGGGTTCGCCATCTGAACAATCCCATCCTATAGATGGTTATCTGGGTGAAGTACCCCTATAATAAACTACGACAGAATGGCCCGGAGAGGGGTGCGTGGGGTCGGGGGCTGTGGTGAGTCAGGACCAATCATCCCCCTATCACGACGCCCCTCTTTTTCTTCAATATTAAATAATCCCTAGGGTGAACAGACACACGAGACCATCACGGCCAGAGTGCTGGTCATACGGCACCAACAGATTCATGACTCACTCTTTGATTTCTTTTCTTTTTTTCCTTTTCTTTTTAGTCTTGGAGCATCGATTCCTAACGAGGCAAACATTAATTTCCCACTGGCCACTGGGCCCCTGTGGGGCCTTTTCAGCAAGGCCAACAGATCTAGATTCCTACTTAAATCCCTTGAGTGATGGCCCCTCCCACCGCCAGCCTTCCCCGACCAGGGCCGACCTTGGGCTTTGCCGCCTCGATTGATCAAAATAGGGATCGGAGGAAGTCATGGTCTGCTCGGCTGATTAATGGCCCGTTTCGGTTACACACATCGGCCATTTGTGGTTTAGTTGCGGGTGGTTCCGGGTTTTTACGACTTATTCTGAAGGAACCTGTCTTCTTCCAGGAATAAACCATTATTCTAGATCATATTTTGAAAAGAACATATTCTTTTGCAATTTCTTTAGTATCAAAATTCTATATAAATTGGAAAAGTTTTACTTGAAAACTCCAATAAGAACATTGACACGAACGTACATGTTTATTAATATGCTGTTTCTTTTTGTGACTGTGGTGATTCTCGTAATGTTGAACAGGGTATGCAATATACGTCTATGCAGAACCAAGACACATATTGCGTACAACTCTGATTGCGTACAACATAAGTTCAACTCTGTCGGCCATCAGCAGGGATCAGTAGACACAAGCAGCCAGGCACTGCCAACATCACCGATATCATGGCAGATTGACAGCTACTGTTTTTGGGTCGGTGCCACATAACTGGCTATAAATATCTAAAATGATTTGTAATTAGGTTTCAAAATGAATATTTGACCTTGTTTATAAGATATAGGAGCAGTAGAAAGTCCTTAAATTAGCATCAAAGGGAAAGAGACCTAAATAGGATGAAAAACACTGTCAAGATCCCATCGATAAAAAATCGTATATCGTTTTTTTACATGTAATACTAATATATAGCCTACTATCTTCATTATCTACGGTCGCTTACTATACGTGCATGTTTACTTGTACATGTACGTGGGTTTTCCCATAAACGGATTAAGCTACCTAACAGGAGATATGTCTCAATGGATTGGCAGTATGGTCGTCACTCTTCAAAGGGAAATACCCGCAATGGGATAATCCGATGATTTGGGCCTATTTCAAGGTGTTTTGGTCGCCTACACACCTGTTGGTGAGCTACCTGGGGTGCAGCCTGCCCGCTTTGATGGCCCAGTGGGGTGTCCGCCTGACAAACAGGACACGGTCACTAATTGTGGTTAAGTAGCAGAGCTGCTGATTGCCAATTAACAGGACAACAAACCACTTTACCCCTTTTTATGGGGTAATTATTGAGAGGACCTCCTGTTGGGATTGTGAGAAAGGATTAGGGATGTAAAAGGACCCGCCCCACCCATCAAAAAACAATAACAAACAAACATACCACCTTGTTAATGATTCCCAAACATCCTGATTTCTTCTACTTCAAAAAGTTTATATGTGCTAGGATATGATGATCAGCTGCCGGGACATTCCAATGACTCTCCCAACAATCTTATTTACTCCCAACAATCTAATGAGTTCAACAATATGTTAATTCACATTGATTACCAAAACCGTTAGTTATTGATTTATAGCCCCTTGATGATTTATGGCCAAAAAGAAAATATCTGTGAAAATCTGAAAATCTGCAAAGAAACCCACGCATTCGTCACAAATTTAAGAGAAAGTGGGAGCACAACGCCCCTCTTGGCAGATCTAGATCTGACCAGAACAATGCCTGTGGGGAGGTCAACGAGGTCATTCTGGACCGGCTTCTCTGAAGTTGACCACAACCCCCGAACCTTTGTCCGGCCTGTGCCCGTTACGCCGACTGACCACGCTTCCCGGATGTCCTTAACTGATTGGAAAAGGGAGCCAATTCGCTTAAAGCCACCGCAGGTTGCCGATCACGGGGGTCCCTAGGTGTAATACCCTGCAGCCCACGGAAGCCCCTCAAAGACTAACTAGAGGGCTTTAGAAAGTGGACACATTCTGACAGAATTGGATGTACTTGGTGACCTTATCATCTTCAGACTCTCTAAGAAATAGGTTCATTCATCACATAAGAACCTGCCTTTTTCACATTGGTTGATGACAGAATGGAAAAGTGGGGTTTAGCATTCAATGGCTCTTCAATACCCTTCTTTGTGTACATGTTTTAGAAATGGTTATATCCTGCTCGGAAAAAATTGTTACAATTTTCTTTCAGGTGCGTAGGAAGAAATTGCTCCACTTTTCTTGGAGGTGCTTAGGATGGGTGAATGGTAATAAGAGGTTAGTGAAGGTCACGCTAGTGCAAAATCAATTTAGCCCTCAAATAATTATATACAATGAAGTGCATGTATACTCCGATCCCTTTTAACACCTCTCACGGCCAAAGTTTAATCACTAAAGACAGTGTATGGGTTTCTACAATTTAAATTTAACTTACATATAATCTATATGCTACATATCACCCGGTAACGCAATGAAACCACTCCCTTAGAAAAGAATGTAAAGTGCATTGAAAATACTGAAGATTCTATTTCATATTTCACACCCTTTGATTTTTATGTGGCCCCCTACCTCCATATGTATGCCCACCGGTGCCCTGAAAACCACTAATCTGTACTAAAGACACCACATGACGACTACTCAGAATGTCCAAAAAGGCCCCCACGCTGGGCGGCACGGACCCGAGAAGGGGTGGGGGACCGTTCTGCGCCGCTCGGTTTTAGTACTCTTATTATCCTAGGGGACAGAGCATATACCATGGGCGTCACGTTGGGAATATTACTCATATTTGGATTCATATAGATAGACATATATATGCCACGAAATCAAAAAAGATTCGTTTACTAACAAAGGTGAGGTAAATGTTATGAGAAAAGGGATGGGAGTGGGGTATGTGTATGACATTTTATGTCCATCAGTGAGTTTCATCAGTGCCATGCCAAATACACTTTTTGCTGAAACGCCATTCCATGTTCCTCTTAGTTTTCAATCTGAGAATTCAAAATATTAACTATGTTGAGAAAGCACTTTGCTATGGTTATCGTCTGAGGTTCTATTTCCACCACTCCCCATCAGAAAATACCAAACCCAGTATGGCGTTCAGAATCTACAGTATTCTCAATCTTACTAATGGGGTCCCGGCTATTAAGGAGAATGACACCAGCAAGTGCGTTTTAGTATTCAAAAAGGCTCATGAATAAAGTTTAGATCAAAGAACATCAAAGTGTTACTCAAAGGATCACAACACATTTTTGTCTCTAATGTGGTTTGGTAACTTGGCATATATATATATACTAAAGTTGGTCCTTCAATGCCATCTTAATGATGTTATCTTGCTGAGGTAAGTTCCTAGCTGCCATTCGGTCAACCCTTTAATTATTCTGTATAAAAGTCTAATAGACTGAAAATGTGATAAGAATTAAATAGTAACTGCCAATTATAATTCACAGACTACAAAGCTTTGATCATTTTGCGAGTAGTAACTCAAAACACTAGGAAGTTTAAATACTGTGTATACATCTGAGAATATACAGAGGACTAGGATGTGGATGTACATAGATAAGTTTGTGTTATCAGTTCTTGAGATATGCCATACATCAGGGACGTCATCTTTGGGCCATGCTATCTTCTTCATGTCTGATATTATCATATATTAAAAAAACACGTCACACTTGAAGTACCGATCAATGAAGTTTTATCATCTTAGCTTAAAAACTATAATTATGGTACAGAAACTAATCATATACAATTCTCAAACATATATATCGGTGAGTGTCAGTAGATGACATGTCAGGACTCAGTATAACATAAACCCTGTCTTTGTTATCCACAAAAAAATATTTTCCACATAGTAGGATAGTTCATCTGTTTCGCCATATTATTACCTATAATTTAACTGTCCGAATAGTTATCCGTAGTAACGACTGGTTTATTAGCTAAATCGAAAGTCGATCGAGGAACCTGCCATATCTCTTGAGATCCACCTAGAGAGCTACAGACGTTATCTTAAGTATTTCTGTTTCCAAAGAATTATCAGTACTAGGCCATAAACTGAATGTGAGGAATGTGTATCTATTAATTGTGCAGCTGACAAGGCGTACGTCCAACGAGATAAAGCAATTTTTCATGGTCTTCTCGAGTAGGACATCTCAAAAGATCAAATACAATATACTACTTTAATACAGATAAGGATCACTTGGTCTGAAACCTGTGCTTTGTAAATACAATAACTGCATTGACCAAGCTAAAAGTTGAAACAGAATCCTTTATATAGATGCACTTTCACTTTTACTTTCCCATGATAGTCTGTACCTTAATTCTCTATAGACACTTTTGGAATAATTCTGAAAAGAATATCAGCATGATAACAACCTTCAAGAACATTTATCTAAACTACCTCTTTATATTATCTTACAAATATGATATCCAATTTTGATATCTTATTTGCCTAAACAGTTAACAATGTCACCAAATTTAATGTTTGCCATAAACTTAAAAGAAACCAAAGGACATGCATATCGAACGAATACCTTTATGTATTCGTAAGTGTGTCTCATACGTTAGAAATGTATCACAGCGAATCTGCGCTGGAGAACTGAGACTTTAGAACATTATATATATACACTTCCCTGTTGTTTTTTAAAAGCAATGCCCTACCATGTTCTACATACTGAGCCACTCCCAGCGACTCAAGGTTAAAACCTCGAGACCACCGAGGAGACTGAGAAGCGACCACTTATGGGAAACCGCCCAGAAATTCCTGGCTCGATGACTCTTGAAATGCTTAGCATTTCTCGGCCAGAACAGGTTGACTTGTGTTTCGCCCGCGGCCCCTGATGGTTCTCAGGCGACGAAAAGAGGCAGGAAACAGCGATGACCGACCCGTTGGGGGACAAGGATTGAGGGGTGCGGAGAGGTCACAGCTGGATGAGGAATGCTGAGGAGGGAATGGTGGGGGGTGGGAGGTAGCATGTAAGAAAGCTTTTTCAGTGAAAGGATTGGCATCAACTTTATGTTGCAACATTTTCAAATGGCAGTTCCAGCATTCGGAAACTAGATGATTCTAGGTTCTAGACGATATTTTGGCAAGTTGAAATTTCTATCATATACATGTACGAGAAAAAGAAGGGGCGAGGCATGCGCTCCACCCCACTTCAGGTTAGACCCATAGTTTTGAATAAAAGTTAAAATTCAGGGAGATTATATTACAGACTTTCAATTAATATTAGTTGTAAATGAACAACAAAATAATAAGGAAGTTCAAATCCCCTCCCCCAGTGATACCAAAATCGTCACCTATTTTCATAATGGACCTGTTGAACTGAGACGTAAAGCGCACTGCCCCCATGATGGTATACACTTAATACCCATGCCGTCACATTGCACGTGGCTATGTGGTGCACTATGAATCAGCATACGTGTGGATACATCTGATTCGGAAACAAAGCCTGGTTTGAGGTCCCGGGAAGCACAAATAAAGTTCCTGGTGTGCATGTTTAAGCCTATTAAAACCGGCGGGGGTGGCCGGAAGATGGCTATCGCTGTTTCTTATTCTTTGTTTCTAGGGTCAAAGGAAGCCGGTCCGACGACGAACCGCTGGACACGGATACCGGAAATATTTAGGAAGCTTAGGGTTGGATCAAACAATGGGGCTTTGTGTGCTCTATTATTAGTGTATACCTGTGCCTCATGCTCTCTCCATGTCCCGTTCAGTGCCAAACCTAGGTACACATTTCCGATTGTACTTAAGTTTTTTTTTCTGGATCCATGGCTTTTAACTTTTTTTTTCTTTCTTTTTTTTCTTCTTCTTTTTTTTTTTTTTGTATTTGATGTTTTGAAATGTTTCCCTTTCAGACAACTGACTTGCATGCATGTAATGAATTTAGGAATTTGAAACAGAGCCAGTTCTGGACTATTTGGCAATACATTATTGGATAAGTGAGGTGCTTAGCTGTTGCGTGCTCATACAAATCAAAGATCAATCTGCAATGGCTTATGAGGGGTTATCATGGCCATTTTCATGTCATAAAAGTGGTATTTACATATACAGTTGTTGCGTGTTTATACGAATCAAAGATCGATCTATCTGGCTTATGAGGGAATATCATGGCTATTTTGATGTCATAAAAGTGGTAAGAATCGGTTGTAGAATCTATATAAATGGCTCTAGACCATCAGAATAAACAGGGCGCGTGTACACTCAACATCAGCTATTCTTGATTTCAAAATTGATATTGAATAAGTTAAGTAGCAACGACATGTGACATCAGGACATGTATTTCTTAAATTGCTATGGGACTACTCGTGCCCCCACCCTCCCCATAATTTGTCTGCCTGAGATTTGGTCCAAATTATGACTTTGCCTTCCGTGACCCACGTGTTCGTGACAATGCTGCCCACCGGAACCACGTGCTGTGAGGTATGCTAAGAACCGGAACCTGCACTCGACACACGTCACCTGCACATGCGTGCAAGGAAGCTATATGGCAGAATTGAATTTGACCTCCAAATACAAGTGTAGGCTTAACCTCAGATGTAGGAACATCATAAAGCCGCCATATACTACTTCCCTTTTTTATATAACAGTCATGTGCTTTGTTATACCAAATATCCAGTTTGAAAAGTGCATAGATATCCCATAGGGCCTACACGTATTTCTGATTCTGTCAACAGCGCAGTGTCAAAAAAATATTTGTTTGCAGCCATCGGATGCACAGTTATATTAGTTTGTAGAATTGTGCTACCGGAAAAGAATTGTGTTGCACATTACTATAGATGTCAATTTAATTGACCGAATAGACCTGCACCATCGGGGTGCATACATTTAAAAAGCATGCGCCCTGCGGCAGAATAACACACTACCCAGAATAATGCACAGCGATTACGGAGTGCCCCCTTAATTTCGGACACTGCAATGTCAAGGGATCTAAATTTGAACTCCACGAGATATATTTACCAACCCTAGGAATTCCATTAAATCCACTGTGCTACAATGTTAACATGGTATCACGAAGTGCACTCACAACTTTTAACATTCTAGCTACATTTATCAATATCATAATCAGTTACCAAACACCTAGCACATACTTCAGTCGATGGGCTAGAAACAGGACGATATGGGACACCCTTAAAGGCAGGTACTCAAGTTAACCTGGAGGAGCCTTGACCAGGGTGGTAATTGTGGAATGCTATTAAGCCAGGTACTTCATGTCAGTGTTGGTGTTGGATTACCGAGTTGGGGGTACAGTAATCAAATTGATCTGCTTATATACACAGCCAAGCAGGTTTTAGTCCAAGTGCCCTGGTATGAACATGCTGGGGGACACCCTCTCCCCACCCGCCCGGCAGACCCCCTAAGAACCCCGCATACCTGGAGGTCCAATATTGACCTAGCCATGGGTGAATTTCCCAGAAGTGTTGTTCAAGACCGATCTCGTTTACTCTTGTATTTAAACTATTATGAAGAGTCACTATTCATTATTAAGCAGGTGTATTAAGACTTATTTCATAGAAAGGGAAAGCCCAAACTTACAGTTGAACCTGGGTTAAGTCTAGATGCATACATTAATGCAATCTTTTTAATTAGACAACATTGTAAATGCTACACCCATAAATAGTTTGACACTACCGTCGGCAGACATGAATTTATTACATAAATGTGCAAATTTAAAAAGGGCAATCATGTTAAGTGTTCCAGCCAATAGAGGTTGAGCTTGTTTTTAAACACAACAGAGACACACTCTTGTAGTTTTGTACAGACAGACTGAGGTCTAACTCCAAACCACAAATGTGTTGTACATATATAAAAACACCACTCATAACCCACCACATTCCAGACAGGGCAAACAAAGTCCACACTTATACAAGCGTCGGTGTTGGCCCGGGGAATTCCATTGGTCATAAATGGCAATCGAACTATGGTGTAAAACTTTAATACAAACTCAGCAATCAAAATCCCCATTAAGAACCGTGAACTAAATAACTAATTAGTAAACAGATAATTAAAGAGATCATTAAATATACAAATAAATGAACATGGAAATTGTAATTTAAAATCCATTCCGAAATATGAATGCCATCCATTGCAAATCAAGCTAGATATTAATGGGACCATGCAGGGTCGGGACTTGGGGAATTTACTATTAAGTAAATTAAATGTAAGCTGAGGAATGCAAGGTGAGCTTGGAGTGGGCTGGGCCAACACTCTTTGCGGGGGTCTCTGAAAGCACACTCAGGTGGGGTGCTCCAGGGTCTCAGTGGGGGTGGTATGTCAGGTGTAAACTACTGGGGGTCCTCATGACGTCGGTGTCACCTGAGCTGGTCTCAGACGCTCATAGGGGGACTTTTTAGAACCCGATCAGCCTTTCTTAAATTGCACTTTGCCATGCAGAGCAGCATGGAAATATTCACAGCCGGATGTCAGAAGGAGGGCTGCACCGAAGAAGATTTGATCCTAAGATTAAGGAAATATAATCGGATGATGTAAATATAAAATTCCCAAATCCTGATTTGTAAAATTTGCTAATATTCTATAACTGTCTGCTAACGTGTATATCGGAGCTCCTGTGTATGTTTGAACAAGAGTTGATAGCTTGCATAAATTTGAAAGTCCCTACTTATGGGAAGTATGGCAGATGGTGCTCTATATAGATCCGTATTCTCCACATTCTAATGGCCTGGAATACCGACAACCTGCTAAGTATCATCTGTTTACTCTGGAAGGTAACAGATGGTGAGATATATAAACCAAAATACTAACAAAAATCCCCTGCCCATATGGTAGAAAATGAAAAATGAAAGTAAGAAAATATTAGTTATCCTTTCATTGCATTTCTTATGCTGTTTATAGAACGAAAGGTCGTCCAAGGAAACAGGTCAGGGTCAGTACCCAGCACACTTTCAGATTATACCAAGCCACTGAGCATAGAAAACTGACCATATAAATCGCCTCCCATGGCTATTTTCCACAGCAATGTCAACCAAAGGAAATCCACCGACCAGCCATGCGGATCTGCACACACTGGACAGAGAGATCCCCGAATGACATTGCTTTATGGGTGCTGCAGTGTTCAAACTCTAATTCAGGAGCTGGTCACAGGTGAGGCAGGTCCTTGTAAAGATGTGGCCGTCGCTGGGGGGTCAGTGGTGTGAGAGAGGGGTGTGTGCACGCCACTTAGAGGTCTATTGTGTGTATCTATTGGTACACGAGGGCCAGGTGGATCTCACACTGAGGGAGTGAAAGCCAACCCCCGAACCCCACTCCAACAACACCGCCACGACATATACTTCCATGTGTTATTATAATACACCACGCCCAACCCGCATGCTTTTACCCATGCATAAATAGGAATTAATAAGTACTTTTGGAGGCAATTTAAGTACCTGATTGTTTAAACGACGATCTTGACTGTTTGTGGATTGCGGATCCAAGAGATCAAAGGCAACATGGGGTGAAATTGGTCACGCTTTAGAGATACAAGATCTTATGTGTACCACCCATACTGATACTTTATCACAATATGGCCCTTCTCCAACAGATAACATGGGATTCTCTGCATTTATTTGAAATAAATGCTTATTTCGCAAATTGAAACTTATGCAACACCAGTTTCAATCTTAACGGGTCCCCTTACTAGTTCCCTAAGGCCCTTAACTTCAGGCTTGGTGAGTTTGGATTCAAGTTTGGTCGCTCAGCTGGCAGTACATTGGTCGTCTCAGGCAATTGAAATTCCTGAGCCCCTTGAAACATGGCATTTTGGTGACTGCCCCTCTCAGCCTCTGGGGACTGGCCTCCTGCCCACCCAGGGAGACAGGTGCACGATTACCGACTGGCCAATCACGGGAGGAGGCTTTCTATGGCATATCTTAACGTTCTTGTGGTTAAAATTAAACAAGACAAAAAATGGAATGGCAGCTATAATCTCTTATCTCTGACAGTGTTATCACGAATCAACGTTTTACATCACAATTTTAAAGGTGAAGGAACAAATCTCCAGCAAATCACCGATTGTTTCAATTTACTGAGAACCTGTGAGTCAAAAACCCTTTGTCTAATATATATGAGCTGTATCAATTCTGGTTGTTTAAGTCACATGAAAAATCAATTGGTTCAAGGGGTAACCAAGTGACCGGGACGGGGGTTGATGTCATCCTTTAGATCGTTTTAAAACCGCATACTTCCCGATGGGACGTCCTGGGTTTTGGTACGTGGTATTACGGGCCCAGCCGCCGGATAAAGGTAGGATCCCCCTCTCACACACCTTTACACGCCGCCGGCCTCTTTAGGAATCATCAAAGCACCATTTACCACAGCAGGTAAATGGTTCCCTTCTACCCCTCTGACCGCACCACCCACGGGCCCCCCGGCCCCACCAGTGGGGCCCCTCCTACTCTTCAATTAACCATTAATTCTGACGGACGACGTTTCACTTTGCCGGCAATAAAGACGGGTATTTTGTAAAGGTTTCTCAGCCGGCGCACTGGGTTCGATATGGAACACAACATTATATCAATGCAATTTTTCCCCTAAATTCTCTCCAACCTGACGCAAACAACCCAATGGGTGATGGATGCGTCTTTTTAAACTTTGACTTTTTTTTTCATCCATCCTATTTCTTTCTTAGATGTCTTTTTTTCTTTTCAGGTTTCCGCCCACTAAAAGTGTAAAGTCCCATCGCGCCAGGCTGGGATTGTTGACACCGCTTTGTGGTACCCGTTGAAGGTCTTCGCCGTCTGGGTCTGGATACAAAGTTGGCCTATACTCAGAGGCTACAGCTCATATAACTGTTTAAAGGCACTTCCAAGTGGTTTACAAATGGACAAGGCGATACGATTTTGGCCAACACTGCTCCATGACGATGCTCAAAGAACACCAGTTAAGATCCGTGGTGTGCGTTAAAAAATATAAAAAATTGAATGACACTGGTATTGCAATACACGGGGCTCAGATTTAATAATATAGATTATTGGCTTCTTTGACATAAAGCAGTATCTATACAAATAATCACCTGTGACAGGGTATAATTCAATTGCAATATTTTGGCTATTGCTTCCCCGTAAATATCACTTTAACTGCTTGGGTCTTTTTTCAGAATTGACGGTGGGTTATATCCTTTCGTAAACAAGGATACAACCTTTTTCAGACGAGTATGTAGCTAGCTGTGCTATTAAGACAGCATGACCACCATGAATACAACCCATACTTATCAGGCATTTGAACTTAACTTATAATTACAATGGAACGTAAAATGACACAGCAATTGAAAAGAAATATTTCAACATCATTGTGTGTTCTTTTTATATTCATTTAACACTATAATACCAATACAGTGAATGGGAATTTGCAGTTGGCCCAAGCAGAGTACCCTATACTGCCTATAGAATACCTATAGATACTGTTAAAAGATGTCAGATCTGGCCGGGCCACTTCACATGATGTTCTAAGTGGGACGAACTGGACCCAGCAGTCCCAGGTGGGTGGGGGAGGTTTTCCGGCCAGCTGCACACCAGGTATGGTTCCATTCTGTCTGTACCATATGACTACCATCTCCATACGTCTTCAGCTGAGCCTCCTCTCAGCCATGGTGTAAGCTGGGCGTGCCCCACTCCTAAGGACTGGTAGTCTATTTGACAGGCGACAGAACTGTTTCGAAATGAGGCGATGGAACTGTTACTATGCCTCAAGAAGACTGCCATTGGCATTATTATGTTGATATAATTAAACTGGTACTACGCATTAAAAAGACTGCCACGTGGATATTGTTATTTATACATTTAACTAGTCTACAGCTTAGATATATTGGGTAGAAAATATAATTAGGAGGTTTAGTTCAGAGTAAACAGGAAATAACACGTGAAATCATTACATGTATGTAGTAGCCTCCATTCATCTTCTTTCTACTGAGGGGATATGACAACATGATAAGCAAATTACATGTAATATGATCCTCCCGGAAAGTCCTGTAAATGTTTTGAATAACAGATCAATTTGGAAATGTGTGACCAAAGTGTATTTATTTGGAGAACCTCGGGCTTAATTTGTCCACGTGCTAGAGTCAAATTGACTAGATAAGTTGATATAGTGCCAAGTGAGTCATAAAAGTGGGTTTGCATAATCTTCACTAAAGTAACCACAAAAAAGAACTTTTAGACATAAAAACACTACAAGTGGCTACAACTACTTATTTATCAAAGATATTGATATAGATTGAGGAGTCAGTGTATATTCAAAATGTTGGGCATGGTTTTGTGTCAGAAACATGACGGGGGAATAATTCAATACCCATGGCTATGTTGAAAGATCCTTGCAAACGCCTCATTTTTTATTTCACTATCAATAAACACATTTAGGTTATTATGTATAATAGTGTTATGTTATGGTTTTTTTTCATTTACTTTACTGTTTGCAAATTGAATATCTTTAACGTACATGCAAGTATAACCTCTCGCTCAAATCACTATCCCTTTAAGCTAGGTCACCAAACTTAACTGTAGATGATTTTGGAAAACTTCCAAGTCAGTGATCCAATATATATAACACTACAGGGTACGTCCAAATGAGGTACAAGCCTCTCTATCTGATATATTTAAATAAAACGTCATGAGTGGCCTTGTCGGGCCTTGCAGAGTGAGGCCAGGTAATGACACTATAGCCATTTGCACCAAATAACAGCAGCAATGACGATTAGTGTTCAGTGTAGGAATCTGCGGCATGCAGGATGCTATTTATTAAAATGTCCCTGATGAGAAATTCAATTTACCTCCTAGTGTTTCCTTACCCTGCCTTACCCAAGCCTTTTGGCCATTGGCATTCCTGACTATGCAACTGTGGCACACATATTAGAGGCCTCACAACGGGGGATCAGCTACCCTGCAACGTCTCATATATACCGCGCGGGCTATCAACTTCGGCTTTAAATCTTATACGAAGTTAGTGATTCTTTTTGTGATGTCATAGATACGCCTTGAAAACTTGCACATTTGTTTGGTCTTTTTTTTGCGGGTCAAAACAAATGACCTTTATTTCTATTCAAATTGAAAAAGAAAATCCCTACTAGTAAAACTTTCACTAAGCAATATCTGATTAAGATATTATCATTTAATCTGACTACAAGAAACTTGAAATGATAAACACAATTCATCAAACACCTTGAGCTCATTTAATGTGTGTTTTTTTCACTCAACTGATTTCATTATTCCTTGAAACAATGACCTCATAGAAAGTCGATATATCAACGTATACATACTTTTTGTCCACATTAGCTCAGAATAACTGTACAGCTGTACACATGTAACCACTAAGCCAATGGGCAACACAGCGGTGACTGTAGCCCATCTTCTGGTCGGCTGCTCTGGACCCGGGCCAGGTCTGATGCTAATGGCCCAAGCTAGACTCTGGCAGCAAGAGGCCTTGTGTATTGAACGAGGGCCGGGCCAAGCTCCACACCTGGTGAGAAACGGCCACCGTATAAGGCGAAGTAGGTTTTCATATTTGACCCCTACATTGCTTGGCCTGAGGTCTGGATTACCTCGATTCTGAGAAATCAGAAATATGAAGTTCTGTAGGGCGCCAATATGTTCATGGTGTGATATAATCTAAAATGGTTTAGAAATAAGAGGTGTGATGGGTGTGGGACTACTGGTCTGGGAGGTGTGTCTGATGACATTAATCATTCATTGATGTTAGGGTGTGGTATGTGTGTTTTATTTGAGAGCTATCCTAACCCTAAATTTATTGTCAGGGTTGATGTTTGTAGAGCATATATATTCAGGACTGCAGCGTTTCACTCTTTATCCAGTGAATTTACATTGGGGATTGGCCATTTTGATTCAAATTGATATGAATTAATTACCAAAGTTCAAAGACGAAGAATGAAGGGCAGAGGAGTGATTTTATCATTCACAATCTGGGGCGGATGCAAAGATTTTCAAAGGGGTTTGGGGGCACCCTATTGTACAAATTTCCACATTTTACATTAGAAAATGTAATATGGGGATGGAGCCGCCCTCTGCACCCCCTGTAAATCCGCCACTGAGAATTAATTCCGATACAGTTGACATGCTCAGCTCTAACCGCTAAATGCGTAGGGTTGGGGTTGATGTTGGGTTTGGTGTACGGAAGTTGGAGGGAGGGTTGGGTGAAAAGACCCTCCTTACATATGCAGAAAAAGAATGTGTGGCATTTCCTTTAACAGCCAATGCGTATACACGTGGACACCATGCAGGTGGGATATGTGAATTAATTTAAACCCCCCAACCGTTCCAGACCCTGAGGCTTTGACAGATATGCACCTGTCCCTCTCCATCTCTCCTTCCCTCATCTCCCATTCTCCGTACATTATTAGTCACCCTCACTTCACAGCTTCTCTGCCCGCGCTAAGACACCTTTCGGCAGGTATCCATTACCTGCAGCGCACAGATTTATTAGAGCACGTAATCCATGATGCCCTATGTATAAAGTGCAGGCGAAAAAAGTTGTTGGGTAGGAGCGTACCGCTGGGTGTCCGTGACGGCCTCGTCCTACTTTATGACACTGTAGATAGACTCCAAGGATGGCAAAATTTATATTTTTCAATTGGAATTATACCGAATTTCATCGTTCTAGGGTATATGAAAAGAAAAATGCTGATAAATGATAGGATGAGGGGTCATTTGCATGAATAGATATTTTCTCCTTGTTAACATTAATCTTGCTTAGATCTATAGATAGTATATACTCAACAAACAGGTCTGACTGCATACATGTATATAATATTCATCAGATTGCGTATAGGTATGGTGTTTTGCGAATACAAATGACCTTAGAAGACAACCTTCATCAACCAGCTGTTTGCTCCGGCCATACCCACTGAACCTGTTTTCCTAGGAAAAATGCAAACTCATGCGCATGCGTCCATCTATTGTTGCGCCACCTGGCGGCGATACAGAGCTCGCGACGTTCGACAACCGTTAAGAGGTATTCGGGCGATTCGATGATTGGTCTTGTGGAATGTGTGCATCACCTTGGGCGGCAACCCACCTCGGCGAGGAACCTCTAACTGGAGTGATGCTCCCTGAAGGTGCAGATCGATCATTACGGCCGCCAGCCGATGTTCTGAATATGTGTGGACCAACTGCCTACCTGAGTACCATTTCGGTACCTGTGTACTTGGTGGGGTTTACTGGAAAATCTTATCACACTGATATATGTGTATTCCCGCATATATACCTGGAAAATGTGGTTATTTCCAATTTCATAGGTTCTTGCTCTTAAAAAAAAGTATGAATATAGTTACGTATCTGTAGTTATTGCTAATTATGTACTATATTGTACATGTTTAGTGAATAATTTGCACTATAAGAACTAGTTTTTCAAGTGCGGATTTTTAAGAAAACGTGCATCTTTCTTTCCAATAAAGAGAAGAGTGTATCAGCACATTTTTAATGATGTAGAAAGCAGCTAATTGAACCAGGTACGAGTATCGAATACCATCTATGTCTATTTTGGCTGATTTACCCGGATTAGGTAATTAAGACAATCCTTCTTTGGGTGGAGTCTTGGTGTCACGATCATATTGATAACAGCTAGAGTAAGTAGCTCTGCTCAACGTCCATTACCAGTAATTGGATTGATAAAAAAACGAGCTCGTCACTACTGTGTCATCCAGGTAGGTAAACCAATTACACGTCTACCGAACATACTCGAGGTAATTAACTGTCTGAAAGGATATGCAGCTGCCCTGCAAAATGTCGTACGATGAAGAGTATTGTAAACAGACATATTTTGCACTTCATAATTCTAGTGCATCTAGCAATAAGGTAGATCTAGCAGTGAGAAGAATTTCAGGTTATCATAATTTCGGGCACCCTGTAATTCACTGCATTTGTTTAATAATATATCGTTTTTTTGTGCGCGGAATTAAGAAGAAAATAAAAATCTGTAAAGGCACATGCCATAAATATGTGATCATTTATAAAAGAATTATATACTACAATGCATCTATCATTTCTACTTCAACAAAGAAGTTGCGTTATGAATATATTACTCCATTATAAAAACTATCTTTTCTGTGTGAGTTATACCTTTATGTACTGTTCTCCACACTGGTTCCTAGAAAACAAATACACGAGTACTCCTGGAATACCAGCATGCACCGGCCCGCAGGCGACAGCGGGCGGTGGGGGTGAGGTAAAAGAATCTTCTGAGTGATCTGTCACAAACAACTGTATTGTCCATGGTTTCTTTTAGGACGTCTAGCTCCCTGACCATCTCAGCAAATGCTTCTTCCTCACATCCCAATGAATCACATAAATACGTGCATAGATAATACCCGTAGCCTGAGTTAGAATAGGTTGCATAATATAAAGACTATGATAATTAAAAAGTAAGCGATGAAGACATTCGTACTCTATCATGTTATGTTTTAAAAGGAGAAAGATCGAGATACTATTTATATATTTGTATGATGTAACCAGTTACAATGTATAAACAATCACTGACACTAAGGAACTATTGCAAAAAGTATATCGAATTTAGAGGTAACAAAAGAATGTCTTGAGGAAATTATGGCTACTTGCATGAGATGTTTTCTCTATTATCAAACTAGAGCAATCTGTGAGATAAAAACTGCAAGCCTAGCTGTAAATTCACCACCTCCTATCACATAACAAACATGCCGACCTACGTTTCTTTCAGATTACACGTTCGACATACATTGTAGTCCAATGCTATCTTATCAACCGAGAGCCCTCAACGGTGTGCTTAAAAGAAAAGCATTCCTACTGTTTCCAACACTGAAGAGATAAGAACATAATCCGAGTCGATTCCATCTTGGCAACTAAATAACTGACTTGGATGGTAGTAGATGCAATGGATTAGGGTAATAATTATTTCCGTTCAATGCAACTCAAGTGAAGCAATCTGTCTTGTGTATAGTTGACGCGATCATGTTGATCGATCTCTAAACGTTTCTGCTTAAGACATACATATTCACACTTGACTTATCCCACCTTCCCTACACACTAACGCCCGATATCCCTGACGCCTACCAGACATAAACAAAATGTATTATCTCAACTTCGTAATCACTCAGTGGTAGTTGTATACAGAGTTTCATAACGATAAAGCTCAGAGTTTCGGTGCACTGCTCTCCCTGTTTAATACTGTATAGCAATTTTGGCCAAGGCCAGCTTGATCAATTTGCAAGATATCTTTTTAGGAAGATCCTACCTACTACTTCTTTGGTCTACCCACTCTACTCGTCTTGAGAGGTTGGGGAGTATGACAAGAACACGGTCTTCTGACCAAAGGCTGTAAACAAGCACTTGTAGAAACCGACCTAGGACATCAATATTTGCCCATATTCCACCCTTTTTACCACTTATTTTGTTTTCTTTTTCTCGAAGGAGTATGAGCACTATTGACCATTTTCACATCTACTTGCTGAAATGGGAACTATTTCTTGAAACCCGATCCTTGTTTTTCGGGCCCTTTGATTACTTTTCATATCTCGATATGGGTGTCGCCACCCCTTTGGTACATATGGCCAGACAGCAAAAGCAAAACTTCCCTTTCTCAGGGTAAACAGTGGTGGAGCTGGCACCAAGTTTGTGTACAGATTCCCATCTGACGGCTATGTATGCCGCGGTGGTCTCCTTTTTGAACCAAGGGAGCAAAAACAACTCTGATCTATTCTGACTTTTTACTTGAACCGTGCTATTCTGAAATTCCAAAGCTGGCTGGCTACATGTATACATGTATCTTAAATAGCTTTTCTTTTGTATATTATATCACGACCAACATGTGAAACTTGGGAAAAGCTTTGGTATGAACAGTTGGGAGACTTGGGAAGCCCATTCTGGGCCTCATCGACCTCCCGCTGACCCCAAGTGTTAGCTCAGTGCATACAGATAGAGACCCGAACCTGCAAACTGCTGCCAGAAACCAAGCCAACTCCTCCGAGCTTCTTTGTCGGAGGCCGAGTATTGGTGGCACCAAATTCCCGAATTTTTGCAAGTATCAATAGTTTCCAAAAACTTAGTGAGAATCCTAGTTTTTAAACTATTCGTTAATTTCCATCTTTCACGGTAAAACAGAGGGAGTTAATTATTATATACGTAAAGGGTTACTTGAATCGGAATATCATTGCATCACTTTATTCATCTTGAAATAACAGTCATGATTCATATGGATGACCAGGTAAATGGAAATGGTAAAAACATAATCTCATTGTCTTCAAATTGGTTAAGAATAATTGCTCTGTTCGACTTAAAGCTGACCCACATTGTTCTGCAAGTGTCGAGGTAATCCCCAACTGTAAGGAAAAAGCCAATGCATTGTGTAAGGTATGTATATGTATTTAAGACTGGTCAAGCCTACCTAAGATCTTTGCATCAACTACTCTGACCTCTTGATAACTTAACTTAATGTCAGCTCACTTCGACATTTAGTATTATATAACAGCCCTATAACAATGAGACAATGACCTTCAGGTCAGTGAAATAGCTCGAACATATATGAAAGAAATAAAGAATTGTAAATATTGAATTAGCATGTCAGTTATTTCGAAAAAAAGCTTCACGAATAATTCGACTTAAAAAAGACTGGTAACCATAAGAAAGATGCTGAGTGTGCAATTTTGCTTTAAAAAGATATATATTTAGTACTTATATTACCACAAGAGTCTCCCTGGCAGCACATAGACGAGAAAGGGGGGGGGGGGGGGGTATTTGCCAATCATATCTTCCCTGTGTCAATGTTGGCCTGGCTGGGACGGTGACCACGCCCAGGCGTCTCCATAGCAACGCTGCAAAGCTTGACCAAAGCTTCCGCCCGGTAAATACCGGAACATATATGACACACCTGCTGCCGCGTGTGTGTATAAAGTGTAGCAGAGTCGTGTGTGTGTGGGGAGGGGGGGGTGAGTTCTACTCCTACTGGCCACGGAGTCACATTCCTACCCCCGCCGAGGAGGTCGGTAGGCAGGGGGAGATTGACTCTACCGACGACTGGAGGCAGGCACAGCGGGGCCTTACCGTCAAACAATGTATCAATAGTGACCGCTGCTGCCACTGGGTCAATAATGTGAATTAGTCGTGACTAAACATAGTAATGTCGTACATGGTAATCATAGTGCTTGTCGTGCATAATTGCCACAGAATTTATATCATCCAGGGTATAGCTTTTATATTTAAAACTGATTTCAAAAATCATTTGTAATTGTCAGATTATTCAATAAAACACTGGAACACCTCATACAATCAAAATCATGAGATCTACCAGTACCAAGTCCCACAAAGTCGTGACTTGTGTATATTTACCTAAATAATCAAAATGGCATATGCTGCTATAATGAAACGCACACAGCACTGCTAATTGCTAGTATAATGTGCAACTAATTTAGTCTGACCCAGATAGATTCCAATGACATATACCTGTACACACTTAACAGTCTACTCTAGTATTGAACCAATCAAACTCCCGGGATCAAACTGCAAATGGCAATTCTACGATAAAGATACGTATGAAACTTTGGTCATACGTGAGAAAACAAGTTCTGGTTAAAATTGAATCTGTTTTCCCCAGTTAGTGACATCTTTAAGTTTAGTTGTCACTAGTGGCAGAGTGGAGGCAACAGTCCTGCTTAACTAGAGCAGAACGGGAGCCTGCAGGTTGAGCAATGGTTAGACAAACATGCCGACAATTACATAGGGCACATACATGTAGAGCACTTAGACAAATATGTCTTAATTGACTGTTGGTATGTCACTAATTCAGACGGTATCCAACAGCAAAAATACCTTTTTGCACAATGGCCAGTGCCCCCAATAATGTCAAATGCATTAAATATTATTTTAGGTCGTTAAATATAAGGTCTAAAAGGTATTGCCGTTGGTCTACCCATATAGTTTAGGGTGTACAGAAGACCATGACTTTTACTTTTCGCTCCGAAGTAACACGTAGTGGTGTCGACTGAATATGTATGGGTAGTAGATAATGATTTCTCTTTCCGATAGGTTAGTAAACATTCTCGAATATAAAGATGAAAAATTCTATCATAACGACATCGATCATATCAAATATCCAATCATATAGAATGAATTTGATTTTAACCAAGAAACATAATTCTGAAATTTGATTTTGAGGAGGAAAAAACACATTTAAAAAAAAACACGGAATACCTTGTCTATGCCTGAACAAAAATCAACAATATAGGAGTGATTCTTTATAACGGTTGACTACAATCTGAAAGAAAAGCAAGCGTGTGTCAGAAGGCTATGGTACCGAGGGCATGCATCAGCTTTATCTCCCATAGCATGACACCCTTATGGAAGTTATGGGTTGGATGCCAAGGGTGTCCAACGCGACACTGATCTCATTAAGGAAGTGACAAAGTAACAAGCTATCTATATGATACTCTATGGGATTAAACAATAATGACACTGCATAAACAAAGCTGGGTGTAGACCTATGTTTATCCAATCCATTAGGGCTTAACATACTTTTTGACTTTATATCACTGTTAGGACATAACACATAGGAGTATCATGCATACTACCAGTTAAGACTTAACACAGAATGTCTATTCCTGCCAAAATATAAATTGTTTCCCGTTTTTTTAAATATATACACACGCCAGGAAAATTAGTGGCAGACAGGATTGAAAAAGAAAAGGAGGGGGACGTTTAAGAAAACTTATCTAAAGGAACTCTGGGCGTGAAGTGCGCATATAAAAAATCGTAAACGTTCCAGAAAAGTTGCGCCCTCTATTAAATCTGCCATTGGAATTAACAAGTAGTTTGTTTGTTTGTTTGGTTAGTTTAACAGCCGGCCAACCCTTTAGGGTTCTTTTACCAGACTGGAAAAGGTCAAGCTTTTCAGCTGTTTTTACACCATAAGGGCGGTGACTGAATCTATTATATGATTTAGGAGAAACCCGCCACCTGGTTAGATACCCTACTCTTTTCGAAGAGTGGCAAGGGGTCTTTAATGTGCAATATCCCCAA
Organism: Lepidonotus clava; assembly: GCA_936440205.1. Classification (NCBI taxonomy): domain Eukaryota; kingdom Metazoa; phylum Annelida; class Polychaeta; order Phyllodocida; family Polynoidae; genus Lepidonotus; species Lepidonotus clava. The sequence goes on along the minus strand of OW387133.1, from coordinate 38,543,899 downwards.
GAAAGCACACCACACACCCGGCCTTTGATGACCCTGTTGGGGGCACAGGGTTGTTAACAAGTAGATCTACATAAAAAAATTGACATATTTTGTCAAGAATAATGGATAGCAGAGTGGATACAATAATGTTTGCAAGTTGATGGGGGATGTCCGTTTTCTTACCTTCTTGGCCAATGGTTTTAATATCCTGTAATGTTTCAATGGAATATAGGACAGCTACAGATTCTTGTGACATTTTCACTGGACATGACTGCTGATTCTCATCCATTTGCTAGCCAGCTGCCTAGATCTAAAAGGAACCTCTATAAGGCCTAGACCTGCACCATATGAAAACATTTGACATTTATCATGACCACATTGGGCCCGCGTTACATCAGGATCTTTGGTACCTACCTTTGTGCCAGTGGCTCTTTCTACTGCCAGTTTCACTTTCCCATATGTGCCCTGACCAAGAGTCTTCACAAGTTGAAAACGATTTCTCAAGTTGTGACGATGGTGATGTCGCACCACTGTTGGCTTTCCCATCTTGCCCGGAGTCGAAGACTGTGTCTCCGGTAGCATCTTTGTATCCATGATTATCTCCCAGTTACTGCTGCCAGTGATGACGACAGTGACTGGAGTCGGTGGTTATGATTGTAGAATGTCCAAAATGTGCTCTAGGCCTACCCATCAGTGTATTTTGCACTGCAAAGTCTTTGAAATCCAACCCAACAGAGTCTGAGACCAGTAGAAAACAGAAGCGTGACAGGCGTCACTTGACATCTGCAGAACTCTCAAATCACTGTATTTGCAAAGCTGTTCTAATATCTAAAGTCGTATGTCCTCTCAAACTTGTACAGTTCCCCATTCACTGTCTGGATCAGACACAGACACCGGCTCCAGCTGCAGCAGCGGCGGCGGTAGGGCTCCTGAAGACGGTCGGGTCTCCAGCGCCGTACGGTACCAACTCAGGTAAGCCACGGCGTCGAGAATGCTTCCAGCCCGACAGCTGTCAATTGAGTGTCGTGATGTCGTGGTGCTGGTGACCCAAAGTGTACACAAAGGAAGCCAGACGACCGTGAGTTCGGCCACAGTAGGCGGAGCTAACCTACTAAAAATACAACCCAAACAAAAGCAGTGTGGCCGTGTCTGTCCGTCCGCCAGCGCTCAGCCATTCTATTTCCGCCGGACTACAGTTCAGTGAACCTTGACCTCTTCATGAATATTCATACTCCCAGTGATATATTCCTTCCCCCATTTTACGAGATATATTTGCATCTTTTGCTTTGAGATATAAAGAAATGAAAATGATAAATACGGATTTTTCATGATTCACGACAGATCTTTCATAAAACGCGTTAGGTTTTGTTATTTCTGAAGAACTAAGTTTTGGACTGTGATGCGCCGGAAAGGGAAATGTTACGTAGGCGGAAGTGAAGAGGCTCAAAGTTCACACGAAAATACAAAGTTGCTGGTAAAATCAACTAAAATCTGCAAGATGTCGCAACAAGGGCGTTCTAAGCAACGCTCAGCGCAAAACCAGCCTTCGCAGTTGTTGTCAAATTCCGAAAATGAGCAACTGTTTGTGTACGTTGGAGGCCGGTGCGTGGTAAGTTGAAGTTGTCTCAAGTCACTGGTTGGCAGTGCCAGTTCCTGACACTGTCACTAGCCCGTTGGTCACGGTGGGCAGTCTGGGGGGCGTGTCGGTCCTAGTGGCTCAATGTTGATAATCTTACATTTCCATGTTGCATAGATGATAGAGTTGTGATTAGAGTGTGCATTAGTGAGCCTGAAATCGTATTAAATGTTGTTTTTACCACAAGTATAATAACCCATTAATTATATTTGAATAATCCTAAATTTCGATATAAAATAGAGTAATATGTCAATGAATGAGTTATAAGGACCTCCTTAAGTTCTATGCTTAGCCTTAGGCCTAGGTCTCAGCTAGCTCTTTGAATCCTGCTGTCACAGCCAGCTATCCCCCGGGCCATGGGGATCCGGGGTGGGGGTTCCTTTTGGCAGCCTACTGGGAAGATTGTGTCCCCAGCATCCCCTTGCTGTTTGTAGAAGGTGACAAATGGGAGACCAGACTCGGTAGCTCAATTGGTAGAGTGCCCGCTTCAAGTCTGGGAGGTCTAGGGATTTTTCCCTGGCAGAGTTACACAAAAGACTTTAACAATGGCAGTGGTCACTGCTTGCCTGGCACTTGGTTTAAAGTAAGAATCACGAAACATGGCTGGTCGGCCCAGTGTCAGTATAATAGGACTGGATGAGGTATTGTGTGGGCCTGTGACATGATATCTCAGAAGGCATTGGGTACCACTGCTTCAAATAGGCACCTCATTTCATAGATTCGGTCACCACCCCTGTGGCGAAAAATGAGCAGTTAAGCTTTACCTTGTGCAGTCTTGTAAAAGAACCTTAAAGGGTTGGCCAGACGTTAAACTAACCCTACAAACAAATAGCCAGCTATTTTTGCCTCATATGTCGTATGGAGGAGACAGAAAACTAATTGACACGGTTTAAGCCTACACCCCCTATTGGGCATCCCTTCCCTCTTTCTCAATACAGAGCAAACCGGCTGTGACATTTCCCGCATCGTGCAGTGAAAAACTTGGCGCCATAAGTGACCATAGCATTGGCGCCTATGGAGAAAATTGGAATTTCTGCAATTGTGCGGAAAATTGACATGTTAGGAAAATCAATTCCAAACTTTTTCTCACTTACTGTATGAAGGTTGAACTGATATTTAATAAGTTAGAGCAAAATAACCTGTTCTCTCCAAAAGGATCCTATGTTAAAAGTACCCCCAACCTCCAATCACGATTTCCCTGAAATTCGATGCACGATGCCGAAATTTGAGACACACATACCCAGTATAGAATAAAAGAGACACATATTTTATCTAATAGTGTTAAGCCTTAAGGACACAGAAAACATTTTACATGTCTGCGTGAAAAATATGTTCTTTGCCTAGAGTACTTTAGTTATCCGTCATGTTTTATCTGGAAAACAGATTTGTAATTTACACACGAGTGAATAGGACTTTCTGCAATCTGTCAATGTAGTTGCTGCAACTTCTACCACTAACTAGAGATCCTAACTAGTGCTAGGCCTAATAATTCTTTTTGGAGAAAATTTGAGAATTGGTGCCTGTTATTTTGTTGATATGTTACATCAGCTTAATTTCTTTTTAAGACCCTGGCTTCAGCAGTTGTGCAGGTGTACCTGGCTGATCCACCGAATTCTTACAAGTGGAAAAAACGTTGCTGTGGTGTGGCCTGCTTTATCAAGGACAACCCCAAACGGTCATACTTCATCCGCGTGTATGACCTCAGGGTAGGTACAATTTAACCAAATATCAATTTATCTTTCGTAAAATATTTACAGTTGCACATCTATTGTAAAGTAGTAGACGCTATTTGTTTATTAATAACAAGTTCTGCATCCTTTAATTGATTGCAGCTACTTTTGTTTTACACTGATAATAGCCTTTGCTTGTCGTTTTTGGTTCCAGAGTGGTTCTATGATATGGGAACAGGAGCTGTACAACCAGTTTGAATATCAAACCCCTCGTCCATTCTTCCATACATTTGATACTGATGTAAGTAAGTCGTTTAAGCAGATCAGATTGCACTCATAAATCTGACATTAACTACAACTATCGACGCTATGGCCCCATATATATCGTACAGCTGTTTCTGCCATCTTCACGTTAGAAGTAAAACAGTATTGTGTATAAACACGGCACACTTCGAATTATAAGTATTTTGGATCGTTTACTCTCATTTACAACAACTAATGTGAACTCAAGTTAACAGAAGTGAGGGCAACCGTCCCATTCCAGGGTGACATTTTAAATTAATTGTAAAATAACTTTCTATTCGTAAGTTGGATATTATAGACATAAGGACGCTCAGTCCGAATCGTGTGGTATTCATAAAACTCGTCTTACATCTGGATCTCATTTCTGGAATTAAATTGCACATGCATTTCTATTTGAAGGATTGCCAAGCTGGTCTTAACTTTGCCAACGAAGATGAGGCAAATAGGTTCAAAGCTGTCGTTGCTGAAAAGCTTGGCCAGCGTGCCCAGAGGAGAAGGGGTAAATCTTATAAGTTGCTTTAACTGATAATTAGCTTCGCGATGGATGTGATAGCAGCGTAGCATCCAAAACAAACTGCCTCCTAGTGTCAAAGCAGTGAACTAAGTATTCTGAAAATGTGATAAGTCTTACGCTTCTCCGGTTGTTTAACTTTAAGCATCATTTGATATTTGTTCATTTCGCATGTATACGATTAGGCTTAATCGAAAATTGTTGTTTCTTGTTTTGTTTAAAGAGCGCAAGCGGAATAGCGCACATCCAAATAATCATAGGACTCCGCCGGCAAATACACCACCTGGTGAGTATCATGTGAATTACTTAATGTTAAAATGTTTTGAGTTATGATCGGAAACCTGGGACAAAAACATCAATTTTGTTGCACATATATTACATATAAGCATAATTGTTTAAATTGGCTTTTGTAAAAGAATATATTTACTAGAGATTCTATTTGGCACTTATTCCAAAGGGGTTCTCTGTAATCATGACGACCTAAGTGCATTTATTCTTGGTTAAAACACACAACAATAAAACAAAACCAAACACATACAGTCTAAATGATATGCTAGGTAGATTATGATGATTTTGAGGGTAATCATTCTACAAGTTAGTGCGTTTGCATGTTTATAGATGTATTATTAACTTACATCAGCCTTTTGTCGTTCCTGTTCGATCTTTATTTTGCATAGACCACAGTTTCTGTGGTTTTCAGTGTTTAGATTTGCTTGTGTTAATGTAAGTGTTTTCAACTTATAAAGCTATGCCTGTCCGAACAAGTAAGTGTATACGTGTTAGAATCTAAGTGTGAATCTTAGGCTGTGTATTTATTCTCATCACCTTATTTGCTTTGAACAACTCATTTTGAAGACCATGTTGGATGAAAGTGCTTTATACCTCTTGAGCATACCAATACAGATTTCTTCGCGTTATATGGAGTCATTTTGGCGTGCTGAAATTTGTGTATTCTTATCAACTGCACATTGAAATTTCTAGATATAGAATCATTCATCAGTCTATGCACAGGCGTTTTGCTTCCATGTAAACACGTATTACATGTAATGATGATTGACCATTTTGCCATCTGTTATGTATGTGTGGCTATACATTCTGAATACAAAAACCGTCTGACCTTACAATATAACCTATATTCACGTGATATTTGTTGTATTGGTGCTGTTTCGCCCTTGTATATAAAAAGTACAATTTTATACAGCGTTGTAATATATATATTATATAATCATGGTTAAACACTAACATTGAACTTTGAGATGATATTCGAATGGTAATCAGCTTCTACTTATAAAATCCTCGTGATTGCTGAACGTGTTACGAACAAATCCCAGCCCTCTAGTAGAGTCGGTTTTGTAGCTTATATATAACCGTTCATTATGTTGCCTATATAAGAATACTATCTCAAGGTTTCATTACTACATATACTTGTCTAATGATGATCACTTGTAGTTAATCGTCACTTTTGGTGTTGGGAAGTAGGTCTAGATTTAACACCTCACTATTATCACCGGAGCATAATTATGTTATTCAATATCAAAAACAAAAAAAAACAGTTTGTAAGGCAGTTTTGCAAAGATGCAACGACAGGCCACTTAACTAGACCAATATATCGTGATTTAAAATTTGGCAAATTTGATTCAATTAAATGTCTTTTGACAAACATTTCCATGTACAATTCTTTTTTGATATAACCACCCTCTTAAGAGCTTCATGTTTATCCAAGGAACCTGCCATTTTAGATCATTTTGTCACTAACCCTGATCATTTTATTCACCATCATAATTTCAATTCAAAATGCACTATAACCGTCATCTTAGTAGTCCCGTCTAACACAAACTTAGTCAAGTAAGGGGTTATGGAAATATCACTCAGAAAACATACAATTGTGAAAAGCACATTTAGACCTACACTTGTTGCTAAGACATCCATGTAATTTATGTCTCCCTGTATACTACCGTTTCGATTTCATGTTGTAAACAGGTATTGTCAAAAACAGCTTGGGTGATTGTCTCCCAATTTTCCGGAATCGAAATTGCATGGCGTAACTTTGAATTGTTTGCCTTAAACTTATCACTATTGATATAATTTACATTAATCTAACTTTCAAGCAGGTTTTTGTTGCAGTCTATTTTATGTTGGGATTTCGTATAACAGATTTCCACCAGAAACTTTGTAAATGTAATCGTTATATTTCCTTCTTATATTAGATGCATTATGGTTTTTCGTATGTAGTTCACAATACGACCTATGCACCTTTGTTTCCAAAAAACTTTGTATGGAAATTATACGTATCTCAACAGTGTCATAACCTTTCTCTATGTGTATCATCTTATTTATTCCAGGTATCAGCATGCCATCTTTGCCCGTCGCTGCCAACAAGGCTGATGGTCGCACGAGTAAAAAGAAAGATAAGGACAAGAAGGGGAAGAAGGGAAAGTTGAGCAAGGAGGATATCGGTACTCCGACAGACTTCAGACACGTTGGTCATGTTGGCTGGGATCCGGACAAGGGCTTCCTGGATGTAAGCAAGTTGATAATGCATTTGCATACAAGTACATCTGCATCAATCATAGTTACGTAATGTTTTGTTAGACTATTGTACATACTAGAACTGCAATAATATATTGTTGGCACAAAAATATCACTTTATCAGATGAGATGCAAAACTTGGTATCAGATAAATAAGAAAAATGAACATCACTTGAAATATGTAGATAATGTCTTAGATATTTTCCATGCTATTATTCCTAGACCAACAACTTGGATCCCAGCTTGAAGGCACTGTTCGACCAAGTCGGTATCTCAGAGGAACAGTTACAAGATAAGGAGACGGCCCAGTTCATCTACGACTTCATCGACCAGCATGGCGGGATAGCGGCTGTCCAGCGGTCCCAGCAGGTGGAGAAGCCGTCACCGAGGGCCAACGCCCCACTGCCGCCTCCCCCACCCCCTGCTGCCCGCAGTGGCCCCCCACCACCGCCACCACCGTCACGGATCGGGGCACCGCCGCCGCCCCCACCTCCATCCCGGGGACCTGGCCGCACTATGGGCGTCCCTCCCCCTCCTCCCCCATCCCGCCAGGCCTTCCCGCCCCCGTCCTCAGCCCCCTCCATGGCCCCACCGCCGCCCCCGATGAAGATGACCAGTGCCCCGGCGCCCCCTCCCCCGCCCCCAATGCCGCCGTCTGCGGGCCCTCCTCCGCCGCCCCCGCCCCCTCCCCCGTCCATGGGTGCGCCCCCTCCGCCCCCTCCTCCAGGGCCTCCCCCGTCCTCCGTGGGAGGAGGCGGGGGTAGGTCGGATCTTCTCAGTGCCATTCATCAGGGGGCGAATCTGAAGCATGTGACGGCGGATGACCGCCAGAAGGCCGAAGAGCCAGAGGACGAGCGAGGAAACCTGTTAGCCGCCATCAGAAAGGGCATTCAACTCAAAGAGGTGACCATAAGTGTAGCTCTTCTCCGTTTAAGGATGAAATAATAAATTGTTACCATGAGTCAAGAACATTTGAAAGTGAATAGTTAACATTTTGACAAGCAATCTAAGAAGCAACACTGAAATTTCAATTTTACCAACATTTACTTCCTGTTAATAATTTTTTTTTATTGCAATTCTTGTATGAAATTCTTTTCTACTCCTAACGTAGGTTGACCAAGAAGAGCAAAGGAAATCCGACCCTCCTACTTCGGGAGATGGAGGCATAGCAAGTGCATTAGCTCGTGCGCTGGCTAGTAGAGCAAAAACAGTCCAAGGAGGTTTGTGATTTTTATTGAACAAGATAATATACATTTTTGGAGGACAACAAATTTTCTCAACCATTTCCCTTAAACAAATTGTGAAGTAAGGACAACTTAGGTAAGGTTGAATCTTAAAGGTAGTTTGGAAGAAAGGAATGCCACCTTATACAACAATTTATGTAAAAAATCTTTTTTTTAATGTAATTTGTTTCCCCTTCCCTAAAGAGTGGTCGTTGAGACTACTGAGATGGCTTGTAACACCTAATAAGATTGACCATAATGTCTACTGAAGTGACCCATTATGACTGGTCCATAGTAGCAATGGATCAAAACTCTTCATCTGCAAAGTTAACTGGAAAGCTGAGAAACTACTAAAACTAGAACAGATATAACTGTTCATCTTCGTGTACATGAGTAATTTATACAGCATCGTATATTCTCAGTGCTTATGTAAATGTTTACCTTATAATGCAAAATAACATTTTCACACTTCTGTCAAAAAAATCATCAATAATTACATGTTTTGTTTTTTTTCCTTTTCAGATTCTGATGAAGAATCTGATGACGACGATACAGACAGTGATTGGGATGAATAAACAAGCAAAGTGGAGGATACTGCCACTTATTTTCCATTAATTAAGTGATTGCGTAAGGTGTATTGAAGTGTATTCTTAAAAGAAAATTAACTATTGTATAAGCAGGAATGTAAGTTAAAGAAAAAAACTAAAACAGCATAAATAAAATCTGAAATTATTTTAAAATCATATGAAACACGATATATGCAATTATTTCTGAAAAAAAATCTGAAATCAGACAAAAATCTGAAAACTATTATAAGATGTAAGATATATTCTTAATAGAATAAAACTAAAGCAATTGTCTCAAAACGTACTGTTCCAATACAAATTCAATTAGATGATTGGTTTTCTATTGTCTAATTTTTAGCTTATTCAGATAAGTTAATTTTCCAACTATTATTTTGATTCATGGAATAGTGCTGCCATACACATTTATTCGGTAATCTAATTTCTTAAATTACTATTTGATTAAGGCATTTTATTTATAAAAGCTTTATGTATCTGTAGTCAAGTTTAATCTTAGGGTTCAGGAAGACGAAACTGGTTGAGGTGTCAGTCAATTTTAAAACGTATACCAAATAGAACCAAATAGTTATAACAGCACAACTTTTTGCTAATTTAATTGAAACGATTTATTGCCAGTATATGTATTATATTACTCTTTTGCTATATGTACTCCTATTAGGTAAGTAATGATTTGCCAAAAACACATCTAGTATTACGAATACTTTATTTTTCTAATCAAATAATTTGCATATGCTCTGGTCAAGGTTGTAGGAGAAAAGTTTTTCGTACAATGGTTGATGTTATCCTTACATTCTTACCTGGTACTTTATACTGAATAATTACGAGTGAAATAAATATAAAATTCAAAGCAGTGTCTTGATATTTATTTGAGCAATTTCTTTCTATTAGTATAGGATATCATTTTCGGAACTAATTTATCGGTTCAGCTATGACATGAGAAGAAAATGAGGTCAAGACATCGTCTGGGTTGAAAAATGGCTTTCCCATATGAGGATATCGTAATCGTCGGCCAAGCTGAGTTATTTAAACCGTGATGCCACGAATCGTGATTTTATCTCTAGATTTTTTTCCCTCGAGTTCGTCACTACAATTATTATCCTTATTTGAGCAAAGTACAATGTAGTTTTGATTCTAAGCCAGAAAAGTGCTGATTTGGTGCCAGGATTTCTGAAAATCAGTTTTAACCTATTCACTTAGAAAAAATAGAAATGGCACCCATATTTTCATCCTAAAAACGTCAGGGGTGGCCTCTTATCATTTGAAAAACGATAATGGTCTTATTTTGGTTTACTTATTATATAGACCTTTTTCATTAGGGTGTGGTGCCCCCTGGTGAAGTAAATGGAACCAATGGTTTAGGTAATTTCCCATAGTTAACCTATATACTTCACTTCTTATAGGTTAACTATGGGAAAGGACCTAAACTATTGGTTCCATTTACTTCACCGGGGGGCGCAACACTCTTAATGAAAAAGGTCTATAGCCTTTTAATTAATTAGAAACGACCACAAATACGTCTCCTTTATATGCCGATTTGTCTTATTACGACTGGAGCTACCACCTTACAAAATCAGTTCACTATACGATACATTTACAGGGGGCCATCGCAGTACACTGCAGTTCGTGTAATTTGCACGAAAATATGATGTGAAAAACAAGTTATTGACCAAAAGTTTCCCTTTGTGCTGATGGTGGGAAAATTTAACTGAGCGAAAATGTGTTTTTACTTAAGTTTTAATCAATCAGAACATTTAAAGAAAAACAAAACATGTCTCCTTTCTTTTTCTGTATGTAACTGGAGAGGAAGGGAAGGGTAAACTATACCAACCTATTGGAACTTTAAAACTTTGTACTATTAACATTCCAATGAAACCTGAAATCCATTACAGACTCACAAAGCCTCATAATCCTTCTAAGATCTATGTTAACATTTTCAAAGGAAAACAAGCTAAGCGGTCACGGCTCTATAGAGCTGTAGAGCACAGCTCCAAAAATAGGCGATCGCAGTATATGACCATGGTAACAAATGTCACTGTCGCGATCGTAGATGCCCCTGTAGATCATATATGGCGATGACAGGAGTGAGCCAGCACTGACACAGTAGTTATTGGGATTCAATTCCCAGTTGGTGCTAGGCTCACTAAAGGACGAGGTATAGCAAAAATATTAGTATTCGGTCTGAATGTCCTTCATTATCCCTGAAAGGGGAGTCTTTGGGTGATGACCACCAGTGTAACTGCAAGCATAACCACAAGCATAACGAAAGCATAACTGAAAGTGTAATGTCCTTCACCGAAAGCGTCGCCGGGAGCGTCGCCGGAAGCGTCGCCGGAAGCGTCGCCGGAAGCATCGCCGGAAGCGTCGCCGGAAGCGTCGCCATAGGCCTCCATAATAATAAGCAACCACCGGGAGCGTCGCCGGGAGCGTCGCCTGGAGCGTCGCCGGAAGCGTCGCCGGAAGCGTCGCCGGAAGCGTCGCCGGAAGCGTCGCCGGAAGCGTCGCCGAAAGCGTCGCCGGAAGCGTCGCCGGAAGCGTCGCCGGAAGCGTCGCCGGAAGCGCCACCATAGGCCTCCAAGCGTGGCCTCCAAGCGTGGCCTCCAAGCGTCGCCGGAAGCGCCACCATAGGCCTCCAAGCGTCGCCTCCAAGCGTCGCCGGAAGCGTCGCCGGAAAAGTCGCCGGAAGCGTCGCCGGAAGCGTCACCGGAAGCTTCGCCGGAAGCGTAAGTGTAGGCCTCCTTTGATGCCTTGCTTACACTACATTTATATCATTATATCTTTGCATAGCGCAAGGCATCAAAAAGTGTCGCCGGAAGTGTCGCCGGAAGCGTCGCCGGAAGCGTCGCCGGAAGCGCCACCATAGGCCTCCATAATAATAAGCAACCACCGGGAGCGTCGCCGGGAGCGTAGCCGGAAGCGTCGCCGGGAGCGTCGCCGGGAGCGTCGCCGGAAGCGTCGCCGGAAGCGTCGCCGGAAGCGTCGCCGGAAGTGTCGCCGGAAGCGTCGCCGGAAGCGTCGCCGGAAGCGTCACCGGAAGCGCCACCAGTGGCCTCCAAGCGTGGCCTCCAAGCGTGGCCTCCAAGCGTGGCCTCCAAGCGTGGCCTCCAAGCGTGGCCTCCAAGCGTCGCCGGAAGCGCCACCATAGGCCTCCAAGCGTCGCCTCCAAGCGTCGCCTCCAAGCGTCGCCTCCAAGCATCGCCACCAAGCGTCGCCTCCAAGCGTCGCCTCCAAGCGTCGCCGGAAGCGTCGCCGGAAGCGTCGCCGGAAGCGTCGCCGGAAGCGTCGCCGGAAGCGTCGCCGGAAGCGTCGCCGGAAGCGTAAGTGTAGGCCTCCTTTGATGCCTTGCTTACACTACATTTATATCATTATATCTTTGCATAGCGCAAGGCATCAAAAAGGGTTGAATGAGTCTCCAATAAATAATTGTCAATCAACAAACAACCCCCAGTGCAGAGCCCTACATTTCCCCCGGTGATGCAAGACCACAATCAGAAATCCTACCACATTGCCTCCCACAATCCATTGGGAACTATTCTGTGTGGCTGCCCCACCCACCAGTGAAAAATCCAACATTTCACCCACTGATGCAATACCACCATCCAATATCCCTACACATTGCCTCCCAGCATGCTGTAGTCAGTACAACACTTTCTGTACCCAACTTTCTGTGCCTATTTCTCAGCAATGACTCACACCATACCTTATTGGCTCTATTACAGGTTACACTTCACCATTATCAGTAGTAAAAATCGAGCTCGAGTTCGACCCCGGCCCGGTACCCGGGGGAATATTAGGAATCTGATCCCGGGTACCGGGCCGGGGTCGAACTCAAGCTCGATTTATTACTACTCGGAAAAGGTAGTGAAATTTAAAAATTAATGTAAAAAGTTTTACACCTAATTATGCAGACCGATTGTACTACTACAACAATACTACTACTTTAGAGATTATTATAAAGTAGTACTTTATAATAATTATAATCTCTAGTGACGTAGTCACTTACGTCAATACACCATTATATACGCTAGGTGGCGCAAATGTCTAATTGATCAATTAAGGTCAAGTAATTCACAAGATGTCGTCACAACTAATCGCGGAATAACGTTGCACGTCAATTTAACAAAAGATGTTAACTAAAGAATCTTCAATTGAATTAAATATAAGAATGTAAAATAAACAACTTAAATATGCTTACGATACTATTTTTTTATAATCATAAATTTCAAAAGCACGTAAACATTCAGTTATTAAAACTACATTTTCAGGAACACCATTCCTACTCCAAATTACTTGAATGAAGCTCCTTACACATTATAATTTGTCATCCATTCACATTCAAACTAAGCGTTAATCCGATACACCCTCTCAGTTGTCAGTAGGCTAGAGGTAATTTTTGACAGACTCGTGCTGGAAGTGTTGCAGGTCACCACTTGGTTGCCCTTTACACAACCCACGAGTCAATAAACAAACCAAAGTTAATAGATCCAAACGAACATTGACGAATATTTCCTACTCGGTTACTAGTAGTTATATTTGTTAATTTGTCGCGACGATGAATATTTCCTACTCGGTTACTAATAGTATTAATACTTGACAGATATATTCATCTTAATGGTATTATATATATTCGTACATGTCAGATATATTCATCTCAATGGTATTATATTCGTATTATAATACATATCTGGAACAGTATATATTCGTATTATATATTCATAGTATATTCATATTATATGTAAATAAATACCCAACAACAAAAATTGGTCATAATACATTTTATTATATACATCTATCAATATATACATCTGACCAAGATCTCAGGTGTTACATACATCTCTAGATCTTTCCGGTGGTATGTTAATCTTAACAATATGTCACCTCAAATTCATAACTTAAGTACTAAGAATGTACAAAGTAAGTACTAAGAATGTACATTAACAATATGTCACCTCAAATTCATAACTTAAGTACTAAGAATGTACAAAGTAAGTACTAAGAATGTACAAAGTACTAAGAATGTACAAAGTACTAAGAATGTACAAAGTACTAAGAATGTACAAAGTAGAAATACGAGTAATATCGCTAACAGTTACGAAACATCAGTAACAGCGATATTTAAAACAAAGTAATTAAAATAGTATGAAACATCAGTAACAGTGATATATATGTTCGAATTTGACAGCTACTTTACTTTTCGTCTAACCATGTATTACGTTTTTCTTTTCATGAACGATTCTTAAGCACTTTAATAGCCAACACATTTTATAAAAGCACTTTAATAGCCAACACATTTTATAAAAGCAAGACACCATACATTTATCAATAAATTTAGCACTTTAATAACACTTTAATAAGCACTTTAATAGTACTTTAATATCACTTTTAGTATCAGCAAGTTTAACTTTAACAGAAAACAACATACAGACATTTTGTCAACTTAAACTTTAAAAAAAGACACCGCACAGTACAGACACCTTACAGACATTTGACACCAAGTATTTGACACCAAGTATTTGACACCAAGTATTTGACACCAAGTTTTCAACATAAAGTATAATAGTAAAACTTGAAGACAGCATAGTAACATTTCATGTCATACAATTACTGTATGCACCATACAATAAGTAACATTACATACAATAGTGTGCAAAGACAACATACAATAACAGACTATGCAAAGACATCATAAAGTAACAGTTATTTCTCGCTGTATCATAAAGTAACAGTTATTTCTCGCTGTATCACAAAGTATTTACGACAAAGAAATGTCATCAAATAAATAAGGTAACGAAAACAAGAAAAACAAAGTCAAATAAATTATCGAAAACAAAACAACGCCAACTTGATGTAGGCTACATCTTCATTCGTTGCAACTCACTTTCGCTAGACTAATTATCTTATAGTTTCCAACCAATTAAATAACTATTGGAATCTCTCAAGATAATATAACAAGCGAAAGGTTAACGAAATTAAACTGAATTATTGAACTGAATTATTGTAGACAGCAGTACATTTCCTTGAATAGAATTGTAGACAGCAGTACACTTCCTTGAATAGATGTGCATCTCTCACAAAAAAAGTATACTAGGTCTGTTGGGTAATTGTTCTTATCAAATTACCCAACAGGCTTAGCTCATCAGTTGCAAGATATAACAGTAGATGCTCGTTACTACTATTACAACAATCTTGCTAGTATCCTTGTATAGTAGTAACGAACAAGATCCTTGTAATAGTAGATGTAACAGTAAGATCCTTTGTTACAAGTTCACAAGTCAGTCTTAATATCTCACGGAGCCTTGAAGGAGTCTTTAATATCTCACGGAGCCTTGAAGGAGTATTAAGATAGAAGAACACTCAACAAAAAAACATTCTTTCAAAGAACAAGTTATTAGTGTAGAAATAGTTCTCAAATAGTCCTATGAGAATGCATCCTTCGCATTAGTCCTATGGAGGCATTCTTCACGATACCACAACACTTCGCGTTGGTCCTATGAGTGCATTCTTCACGATACCATAACAAACTGCATTCTTCACGATACCATAACAAACCTACAACTCAAAACCTGAAATACAATATTCAAATATTCAATTAAAAAATGAATTTCAAAACTATTCGTTCAGATAGTATAAAGAATCGATTCTGAACAGTAAAATACAATATATAAACTCTTAACTTACAAATAAAGAATACCCTTTATAGAATTAAATACACTAATAATGCGCGTTATAATTCTATAAAGAATGCGCTTTGAATTTAAGAATACACTTTATGGAACTAAACAAGTAAAGAAAAATAAAAGAATACTTACATTTTTATAAAGCAATCTTGCATCGGATGAACGAAATACGAGGTATCACCTAGTGTATAAATAATAGCATTATTTACATTACATTATATTTACAATCATCAACCATGTACATGTACAACTTTCCAAACAATGTACAAAGCTACGCGTAACTTCCACAACATGAACAGTATATACATGAAACCCACACAACATGAACAGTATATACATGAAACCCACACAGAACGAATGTACTAACACAATATTTGTATTATCAACAAACATCAATTGGCATAGTTGAAATAACATATGAACTGTTAGCTTAGCGCAGAAAGTGTTGAAAGCAACATAAAATTGTATGATTGCATCTTTAATAAGATGCTACAAACATTCTTACATTGCCAACAGTAAATTAGCAGAACTTTAACCAAGTCAACTTTAATTTGTGGGAAATAGCAACTCTTATTACAGTGGAACGTACACCTGAACTTTAACTATAGAAAAGAATAATATACAATTCTTCTATGGAGAAAAGTATAGAATTCCTCTACAGTCGGCTCACTGATAATGTGTAGTTCTCTACAATACTGTAAAAGAAACTTGTAACTAATTCCACAGTTGTTGGTCAGCTCATGCTAAATCGCACTGCGCTACTTTTGCTTACAAACTCATTTGCTTTCCAAACTCTTGCTCAACTGAAATGTTAGTCAACAACACTAAACACTATGGTAGTACATTTACAATTATAAATAAGAAAGAATATGCATCTCATTTACAAATAACTTAAATATCGAATGAAATTTACATCTTAAAAAAGAACGAAATGATT
The DNA here is from genome assembly GCA_936440205.1 of Lepidonotus clava. Taxonomy (NCBI): domain Eukaryota; kingdom Metazoa; phylum Annelida; class Polychaeta; order Phyllodocida; family Polynoidae; genus Lepidonotus; species Lepidonotus clava. The sequence goes on along the minus strand of OW387133.1, from coordinate 38,527,853 downwards.
TAGTCGTTCATCCAAACTCAAAAAATGTATTCAAATGTTTAAACTGCTCGATGAAAGTATTCACATTACGTGATAACGTTACTGTAACTGTGCGTAAACTAAAATATTCAAATGTTCAACTGCTCGATTTAACATTACGAACAGTTGAAGTAATGTTAAACTAAACTGCTTAAAGTAAAGTACGTTCAGTAGACCAGTTTGCAGAATTCAACAAAGAAAACTTCGTTGAATTTAACAAATTTGTTAAATTCAACGAAGAAGGTTCCACCGAATGAACTGCTCGACTAACTGGAGAGACGCTCTGAATTTCTACGTTTCTACAAATTAAATACATACTTTTGACTTTGTTATTTCTAGTTTGTATAGAATTAGTTGAACAATAAAAGTAATTCTCTGAATTCGAAGACTTTCTTAATTCCAATCCAATAACAACTACAGTTAATAATAAAGTTACACAAACTCCTCCAATACTAATTTTATTAGGGTTTGGATACGATTTCAAAACGTTACTTTTTATCATATCCATACTTCAAACTTGAAATAACTGATATAAAGTATCAAATCCAGCAAATTTCTAGTGACCTAATGAATATAATCACACGATAATTAATCGTTTTGCTGTCTTGATACAAACCTTTGGTGTCTAGGCTACATAGAATAAAAACAAACCTTTGGTGTCTACATGGTGTCTGGTTTGCTTAAAGAAATTAATGTAACCTTTTAGTGTCTGCATGATCATTTTGGTGTCTATAAAGTTTGGTGTTGTAATACGCGACACAATTCTGACAATTCTGAATACACCTTGCAGTGGATTTAACATCTGCAAAACATTTATGCTTTTTCATATTTTTTATTCTCTTTTTCATTTTCTTTATAAATGCGCTTACAATTAAGTCATTTCTTCGAGTATCATTTGAAAAATTCCTTAAAATACTCTTCATGTCTTGACCTAAACATCTATTATATATGAAATATATAACATAATGTCCGCAATATGCTGAAAATAAATTTTGAATAGTTTTCTGAGAATACCTGAAATTCTTTTTAGAAGTTGACGATTTTAAAAAGTTATGAAAATATCTTTTCATAGGAGGAAATCCAAAAGAATCGAAATATTCAGGTAATGAATGTTTAGATTTAAAATAAAATGACACCCAATGTTCACCTGGTTTTGTAGTTTCATGAGTGTTAACTACAAAACTTGATGGATAACAAGAAACAAATTTTGGAAGATTATTTGCAGAATAAACCCCATGAAATGTAGGAGAAGTTACTTTTGAATATTTTAAAAGATTTTCAATTTCATCACCAAACATTTTGATTTCAATCTCTAGCATCAATATCTACTTGGTTCGTCTCACCAAGACTTAACATAGAATTATATTCACTGAAAAATATCATAACAATTCCGTGTGCTTTAGGAGTCTTTAAATTCGCAACAACATTTAATGTACCACTTTCAAAAAGCTCGAAAGTTCCAGAACTAGGTAAGGCTTTACTTAAATTAAAAACAAAGAAACAACTTCCTTTCTTAAACTCTGAAGGTGTAATACAAGGAGCATTGTTGTTGAATAATCTTCCTGTTCCAAATATCATAGCCGAATATGCTTGAAAAAAAGTATCATCAGAAAAATCCACCTTCATTTCATAAAACGGTGAAGTTTCATCACCATCTCTTTGAATTTTTATTTCCGTGACATCAAAATTTTGAAAATAAAAAGGAATATGTTTATAATTACCGTCAAAAGCCCTAGCATCAACCAAGCCTACAATGATTCGCTGTGGAATTTCATCATTAGAAATCATACGATTTTCTTGTAAAATACTTTTATTTGGACCTTGGGTTGAATAAGTTACTTCTACTCTACGATAAGGATATTTTAAATGTTTACCTTCATATCGCGCCCTATCTAATTCAATTAAAAATGAATCACTTAATGACATACGTTTTGAATAAAAAACTGCATCCTCTATTTCAATTTTATAATTTGTAGCACCATCCTTTGCCATCAAAGCAAACTCAGGTGAATTTCGAATAAATCGTATTCTCATATCTACATCTCCCGGAAATAACCTATTCTGATTAAACAAATCATTGTGAACTTTAGCTATCAATTGGAAAGTTTTTCCATATTGAGTTTTCTGAAATCGTTTATATGCCCCTTCATTATGATCATCATCAAGATTGGTAATTTCATTAAAATCTTTAGTATCTTTAATGAATCCGCAAACATCTCCCCAACTTTCAACATAAGCAGGATTATAATTTAATACAAATTCAATAAAAGCCTTATATGGATATAAACTATTGGATCCTGAAATCAATTTACTTCCAATATAAAGTTCTACATCTTTAAACATAGCAGCACATAAATAATTTACAGGAAGTACTTTAGAAGCTGCGGGGATAGCATCAGCAGGTGCTGTAGGTGCTGCAGGTGCACTTCCATCCTTTTTCAAAATTTTGAGTTTTAGTTCAACAAAACTATGATACAAATCTATAAAATCTTTCTTGTTAGCTTTCAATAGATATTCAATTGGACCTTCTTGCGAAAGATTATTCAAAGGCCAAACTTTAGAAAAGAAACTCTGTTCACCTACTGCGTCAGTAAAAGGAACAGAAAATAAATCCACAGTATCAGGAACACATAAACATTTAGAATGTGACATTTTGAAACTTTAAACTTCATTCAACAAACAAGACTGCTAGTCAAGATATATAATCTTGACTAGCAATCAAAATCGATATCAATCTTAAAGATATTAATATCAAACTACATCTAAAATATCTCCAACTTTCTTTAATATCTTGCTAGTCTTTATTTTCTTACTAGTCTTCCTTTTTTTCCTAGTCGGGCTTGAAATAGAAGAAACTATTGTATCACCAGAATCTGAATTAGATTTACGTTTCCTCTTTTCAGATTTAAAATAATCTAAAGCATCAGAACCAACTCCTTGTAACTGTGACTTTGCTTCATCTTTTAAAGCGTCTTTAATATTTTTCTTTTCAAAAAATACCTTTTTCACGACATTTAACCCACCCGTCATCAACCTTTTTTTAGCCTGTTTCTTTGCAAAATTGAATAACGGTTTTATCATAGGTTTTAAAAAACCCGAAATAACATTACCTATTCCATACCCTTTTTGATATTGTGTGCCTATAAACGGAGGAATATCTAACGTTCCACCATATTGTGATGAATTTCTAAAATGATTGCGATAAAATTCTGCAGACATTTCGTTATTACAACTAGTCAATACAAAATACCAGCGAAGATTTATTTCAAAATAAAACTCTTAACTCAATAACTCAATCTCAGCAACATTTATAAATATGATTTAATATTTAGATTCCCATCTTGCAGGTAATTTAATTTTCCTGCCATATGAACTAGTTCTTTCTGAAGTTTTAGCAGGAACTCTCTCCTTTTTCTCCTTTTTCTCCTTTTTCTCCCTTTTCTGCTTTCCTCTTTTCTCACTCATTTTTTCCACACTATCTGAAGTTACACTAGGTTTAGGTAAACCTGGATACGGTGGAACTACAGTAGGCAAAATTACAGGAGAACCTTTGTGTTTAAATTCACGAGACATTACATCAGAACCTTTGTGCTGAAATTCAGGAGAAATTGATGGTGGACCTACATGATGAAATTCAGGAATAGAATGTGGAGTAAAATCAATAAACTTCATAGGTTCTTTTTTTCCAACATCACCTACCTTTACCTTCATTTCTGGTGTATAGAAAGTTTCAACTTCATCTCTATTAGCTTTCCTTAATGGAGAATGTGAAAATTCAGGTACATCTTTTTTCAATGGAGAGTATAAAGCTTCAGCTACATCCTTTTTTTCAGATTCCTCTAAAGGAAAATTTCTAATATCAACTTTTTCATGCTCTACTCTTTTAGATTTAGGTTTATATTTTATCCAAACTAAAGGAACATTTATTTCTTGAAAATAATCATACAATTCTTCTACTCCTTCTGGTTCCTGATTAAAACTTATCGTCTTTGAAAAAAACTTCATAATATCTATTATATTAGACCCTTTTATAATCCTATTTTTAATAGAAACCAAACCATTTTTATTCCAAGTTACCGAATTTTCTTGAAGTTTTCTTAAAATACTTTCAATGTTAGGTCTCTGTCTAACGTTAATCTTTCTAACAATATCATTGATCATTAAAGTATCACTTCCTAAATATTGTTCTGTAGGATGATACGTCGAATAAATCTCATCATAAGGTTTCATACCAAACATTTTTTCCTGCAACAGCTGGTCTTGTCTCTTCAATGCATAATTCACATTTTCATTTCTGTTCTCTTTATCAAGCTTTTCGAAATTACAACTTTTAAACATTTTGTATGGTATAATAATACTTTCCTGAAAATTTGACATTCTACAATTTCACTTTATATTCTTTAATAATTTTAAAGCAGCAAGTGAATTTTTTATAATGATAGGTAACGAATTTTTACCTAACTGTTTCATAGATGCGCGTTTAATCTTATTTGAAACTGATTTCTTCGGAAGTAATCTTAAACGAATTTTATCTTTCTGTAAATAATTCATTTCTTTTGGAGATATTTCAACATTACCTTTCAAAATGTTATACACACAATCACAAATTGATTTCAATTCATTACTATCTCCTAAATCGATAAGTTTATTCCTTTTTTGACCTTTACTATATGATAATAATTTCAAATAATGTTTACAAGCATAAGTTTTTAAAACATCTTTCTTCATCTTTTTTTTATCGAAATCTTTACTACAACATTTACCTTTCATAATTACCTTTTCCTAAATATAGAAGACAATAATCCTAATGCACCACTAATAATAATAGGAAGAATTCCTTTACCTATTTGATTCAAACGTTCCTTCTTTTCTCGCAACCCCATTTTAGAATGTGCCAACAATCTTAAATGATTTCTTTCAGCTTGCAATCGTTTTATTTTAGCTCGACTTAATTTCACATGACCTTGCAAAATACTCTTTATACACTGACAAACTGCATCAATTTCTACTTTACTCCCTAAATCTATTACACCTTTTCTATCAGCTGAACCTTTCGCCTTCGCTAACATATTTAGAAACTTTTTAGAATAAAGAATCTTTCTTAAATTTTTACTCAAATCATTACGCGTTGGCATTATGAATAGCTACTGCATACAGAATTACCATCAAAGTACTATAACAATTGTACGAAATCATTATCTTAAGAACATTTCTTTCGTACTATAAACACATGTTGAACTTCTCCAAAAATATTTGACCGAAACATAGCATCTTTCGGAGTCTCCTGATGACCGTCTATCAATAAATAACCATGCGGTCTTTGTACAGCATGATTATATATTTCAATAAAACATTTACTGTCCCTTGGCATCAACTTTCTACCAATAAAATAAGCAGTCGTCTGATCAAGCGGAGAATTAAATAAAATTAAATAAGTTGCATTCTTTACAAAAGTCTTTCTTTCTTTACCATCCTGAAACAAATTTTGAGTAATAAAAATGATACTTACATTTTCATGATGAGAACGTTTAGTAAAAAATTCAGATAACAGTTTACTATTTCCACATTCTGACATTAAATCATCAAAAACTAGTAATCCAAATTGATTTGAATTGACAAATTCATCTAAAGAATCAGGTAAACCTTCATGAAACGTAACTTTCCCCTCTAACACGTCTTTATCATTTGGAATAGTCTGACCATAAAACCAAACAATATAATCAAAACGTCTACTTATAAAATAATCATCATCACCATTCTTAATTAACTTTAATACAAAAGTAGTTTTCCCCGAATTACTTGGACCTGCAACTATCATTGAAAAAGGAACTTTCAACCTTGCATCAAACACATTTACTGTTGATCCCATTATCTTAAAACCGTTCAAGTAAATTACACAAGTTTTAGGATAGATACAATCTATTAATACAATATCACCTATCTCAAAAGTATTCATATATACTTAAAACACTCAAGGTTGTATTTTTATTACTTCATATCTATAAAAACTACCTTTCAAAATTTCATTTGAACTGTCTGAAAGAATGTAAGTAACTGGCTTTGTGTTCAAAACAAATACTATCTGAAATATTTCTCTACTCCAATTCACTGAAAATCCACGTTCAAAAGTTTTTCTATAATGTCTTATTCTAACTTTATCACCTACCTTTAAAGATGCAACATTCTTAATATTTGTATAAAGAAAATCTTTATACTGTTTCATCCACAACTTATCTTCGTTTTTCTTATCAACTTCAGAAGGTGGTAAACCTAAAGATCTATGCTTCGAGTTGTTATAAGATAAAATAACTTGTGGAAGTATAGGAACATAACTTTTTGAATTTATTGCAGTTAAATATTTAAACAATTTATTCTTAAAAGTTCTAATAAAACGCTCTACAATAGCACACTTAGTATCCTGATATGTAGAAAAATAATGAATATTATTCTTTTTTAAAAATTCTCGAAAAACTCCTTTAAATTCATTTCCTTCATCTGTCTGCACATTTCGCGGTTTCACACCTGCTCTATCAAGAATTCTTTTAAAAGCTTGTAAAGTTTCCTTTGCATATTTTGTTTTCATCGGCTCTACATAAGCATATCTTGAAAAACAATCAATTGCTGCAAGAATATTTGTAAAACCATTATTGAATTTTTTCAAATTTGGTAAAACGATCAAATCCAGTTGCCACTGATCATTAATTCCTCGAACAATAATCTTTCTTCGAGGAAACTTTCTTCTTCCAGCCTTATGAGATGTATAAGTTTTAGTATTACTTAGAAATGAATCTACATCTTCTAAAGTAATATTTGGGTCAATTTTTCTTGCAGCTAAATATAATTTTCGTTTTGAACTGTAAGATGCTGGATGTTGCAAATTAAAATAGATTGAAGTTAGTAATTTCCTTTTCATAACAGACATAACTGAAATACATCAAACAAGCTTTTCGAAACAAACATGCCAAGCATTTTCAATAAATGCAACAAGAAGCAACTTGAATTCATAATTTTAAGTCGTTATATATACAATTTATACATGAATAACAAAACTATCGACTAGAATCGCATTCCACTCTACATGAACTGTATCACAATCTAAATTAATCATGCAATCAAATCAAAATTCAATAATCATTCTTAACAATTTAGTTGGAACACAAAATGGATATCCTATAATGCGTTCACAAATGATACAATCACAAAAGAGTTTCCAATTTCTTCCAGTCTTTAGAAATAATTATTCTTCATATATACATAGTATTACGGACCTCCGAAATACCCTCGCGTCTCCGCAAGATTGCATATTACTACAATTTATCAGAGTAAACTACAAATTTACCTGAATAAATTAATATGCAATATTATAAATAAATAAATAACTAATTAGGTGCATAAAGTCTTGATTACTTTGAACAAACATTTCAGTCTTGATTAATTTGAACAAACCTTCAATATACATTCAATCCAATATCCACCGGCATTCAAATTCTCCTTACTTTACACACACTTAACAAATTTCAACTTTATATAAAACAAAGTTTTAAAGGAATATTAATATTACCTGAATATTCCAAAGCATGTTCAGAATGTTTTCCAAGTTCTTCAAACCTTAATTCCACTTTAGATTTTGTATTAATTTTAGACTCCAACTTCTTTCTAGATCTAGAAACGTTTCTTTTAGTATCCTTTACTTTACTGTCCTTTACTTTACTACCCTTTACTTTACTATCCTTCACTTTATCGTTCTTTTTCCTTCCTACGCGTACTTTATCCTTTTCATCAACTCCATCTCTATCCTTCAATTTCCTCTTTCCTTTTCCAGCAACCTTCTTTTCAGATTCAGGTGCATATATATTGATTTCTAAATCATCATCATCATCATCATCATCAGAAATTAAAAACTTTGGAATATTCAACTTCTTATGCTTCTCATCTTTCGCATTATCTACTTCTGGTTGTAAAATCAATGTAGAATCTTTCTCGTCGTCGTCAGCATCAAAATCTACATTCCAACTTTCAATTTTTTTCTTCGTCATTTTTGAAAGTGAATTATCTTTCTTAGAAGACATACAATTGTTGCACTTATCATCATCCATAGTAAAAAATCGAGGAGAATCATAAGGTAATCCACAATTAAGGCACTCTCTAAACATTTCACCCTGACATTGCTCGCAGTAAGTTTTACCTTCAACTAATGATATAGGATTATAACACTTGCTACAATTCTTCTTTTCTGGCTTGTTTAAAAAGTTGCCCGCCATTTCTATAAAGTCTGATATACTTAAATATGATATACAAACCTGATTCCTTACAACCTACAAATCTAGGCTAAACCTGGTACCTTACAACCCTACGATCCATAGCTATCACAAGAACATTTACGAACCAATCTGTGAAGTTCTCACACTCGATCACTTCCTCCGTTTCATCATCACTCAACTCTTCCAATTATAAACTGTGGAATATTCAACTTAGGAGGCAAACAATTTTTGCATACATAATAATAAGGTAATCCACAATTAAGACACTCTCTAAACATTTCACCCTGACATTGCTTGCAATAAGTTTTACCTTCAACTAATAATACAAGATTATTACACTTGCTACAATTTTTTTTTTCTGGCTTGTTTAAAAAGTTAACCGTCATTTCTATAAAGTCTGATAAACTTAAACGTGATATACAAACCTGATACCTTACAACCTAAGAATCTAGGCTAAACCTGGTACCTTATAACCCTACGATTCATAGATATCACAAGAACATTTACGAACCAATCTGTGAAGTTCCCTCACTACAATCACTTTCCTCCGTTTCATCATCACTCAACTCTGGTTTAAATTTTGTAAAACTTGACTTCCTTCTCTTCCTTGAACTTCGCTCTTCATCGTTATACTTTTGAAGTTTTGAAATCTTACTAGAAATTACACTTTTCAAATCTTGAAACTCTTCCATTTTCATAGAAACAGTCTTGTCTCGCATCACATCAGTTATATGACAATACAAATCTCCATTAAAACGAGTAACATCAACCCTCTTCTTACTACCGAAAGCTGAAACATATAATCTCTCACTAGCCATTTTAGAACTCTTAGACGTAGGCATAACTAAATACCTTGAAACAAAATTCAGAAACAAAATTCAAAAACACTACAATCGCAAGTAAATCTTGGAAATTCAAAACACAAAATTTAATAGTGAACCACATGCTTATCACAAGAACATTTTCACATTAACTAGAAAAAAAAGAAAAAAAAGAACTGATTATTCAAAATCCCTAACTCTTTTTTCCTCGTACTTTTTTTTCCTCGTGCAAATTTTTCTTTTTCTTGAACATATATTATAATTACCATATGCTAAAGATTTAATTCCATTTGGATATAACCATCTTTTATCTTCAAAAGGAGATAAAGCCAGTTTCTCCTGCTTAATAGTATAAACATCATGTTTAAAACTTCTAATAGAATGAAACTGTGTTCTAATTTGAGAACACTTCATCAATACATCTTTAAATTCAGAATGAAATAATGCATCTACACTTGATCTAGCTATTCCCTTTGCACGTTTAATAACATTACCATTTTCTAAAAATATTGAATATAATTTAGGACGTAATGCAACAAATTCACGTATCCTTTTACCACCAGTTTCGTCCTTAAATTTTCCAAGTACCTTATAGTTCTCATTATTGTACAATTCATGTTCTGTTGAAAGATTAGAAAAATCAAAATAATGCAGCAAACCTTTCATTTTTCTCATAAAATTCTCATCTCTTATCTTGTAAATCAAAGAATCTGTATCAGTATACAACAATTGAATATTCTTTAAAGTAAAATTTTTCAGCATAACATTATAATGAAAATCAAACATGTGTAATTTAGACAAATCCAAAACGCAGAATCCTAAATAAATTGGTTTATCCAATAACAACTGTGGTTTCCTGAACTGAATTCCAACGAAGTCGGAATCGAATACATTTACAGACTGGAAAGTTGGTCTATTAATCAAAAAAGAAGCCCTTTTTGGGCATGAAGTTAATTCCATAGAAACGCGTCTTTTCACGTTCTCCATACATTTTCCGAATGTAGAATTGTTCATCAATTTAAAAAATTCTTTATCAAATAAAGAAACAGATTCTTGTCTTTTCTTATTGTTAAAATCGATATATGGTTTCATCCAACATTTCTGTTTAAATGATAAAATCCTATGAATTTCTTCGATCTTCATACCCAGCTGTAAATATAATTTCAAATTTCTATAATGCACAATATACCTAACCTTTCTAAACAAAGTAGAAATCAATTTCTCCGGACTTTTATTATAGTGCATATTAAATTTAGATAATACATCTTTAGCATATGATGATAATTGATTATAATGGATTGACAATTTCTCCGGAGCTAAAGGAAACATGTCATGTAAGTCGTGCAATCTAGAAGGATAAAGTAACGTTACCTCAAACACATAACCTGTTCTTCCTTCATCCGTCAACTTTAAAATTTCTTCCTCATTAAAAAATTTTGCTGAATCTAACCAAACAAAATCTTTGTATGGTAAAGGTTGCGACATAGCAAATCCATAGAGATTATTACAATCATAATATACAATATACTCATCCGCATTATTAGCCTCAGCATATCGTCTAACAACATTTGTAATACCACCACGTATTCCTCTTTCAAAAAAATTATACATATCCAACTCTGTCAATAAATCGCATTTGATACCTGTAAATTTTAACATAGCATCATAACTAAGAGCTGGTGCAGTCAAATATTGAACAGGATCTAAACCATAATAATCTAAACTTCTCTCTCGAAACGATTCAAACACATCAGTAAGCAAAAGAACGTCAATTTTTAAATAAACTTTCAAATAATCTTCAATATTTCTACAATTAAAAATATTAAACATTTTCAAAGCTAATTTGTATTCTTCTTCAGTAATATCTTTATTCGTAAGAACATTAAAAAAATGTGATTTATCTGGTAAACATTGCTCCTTCAATTTATCCCAAGAATCTATATAGTCATAACACATAACTCCTTTCCTAACAACATACTTTAACCACTTATTATTGAAATACTTTCTCGTTTCTATGAATTCATCACTACCCTTTTGAACCAAAAGATCTGCTAAATTTGATAATGAATTAGGAAGAAATTGAAATGAATCAATTATAAAAAAACCATCAAAACTTAAAGTCAAAAATTTTTCAACGCTTCGTGGTAAAACAGTTACTTTACTAGTTTCCTGTATACACTCATGTATTTCTTTAACAATAAAATGTGTGTCATAATTCATTGCATTATGCATGACTATAGGAATTTTAAAATTTGGAAACCTTAAAGAACTTCTAACCAAATTGCAAGTATTGCATGCATAATTCACATCTCTACCTTTTCCTTCTCTACCTAAATGTGCGTGATCTATAACCTTCTTTACACCCAATTCTGAAAACGAAATACCGCACAAGTAGCATCGAGTTTGCTTTGATAAATGTGCTAAATCTGAAACAGTCAATTCTAAAACTTTCCTATTATTATCAAAAATATACGAAATTTCGGCTCTTACTTGATTCAAATAATGAATAAATTTTTGCATAACACGTTTTCCTACATAAATAAATGGAGGTTGAGAATATTCAGAATATTTAGAAACAAGAACTGCTCCTACTGCATTTAAAGTATGTTTTGATTTTAATACAGTAGACTTTCCCTTAAAACAATTTATATTTGAATTAAAAGTCTCAAAATCTGCATAAACAACAAAATGATGTTTAATTTGTTTATGATATGTGACATTCCATGGGATTTTGGGTCTTAATGACATAGATGATGAATGTAGAAGAAGTCTCAAACTTTCTATAAATGAAAACAGCTTTTGAATATTCCAGGTAGAAGCTGAGATATTGGTTTCTGAATATGACAGGGTCGGAAACCATTAATCCATCAAAATTAGATAACAAAGAGTACCAAACGAGATACAAAGGGTTAAATATAGAGCAAAACGCAAGTAGTATGACAAATAACTAGAACAAAACGCTATATTTTTGTCTCTAATTAAGATATCTTCGAGCTGTTTTTTGCATAATGTAGCTTGATAATCCTTCTTTTCTGTTTTTCTAATTTTAGAATTTTTGTCACATGATCTAGTTTCCATGGCAACCAATTACGTCATTTTAGCACCATATGTACGTTTTGACGTTCTTTCAACATTCCGGTAACCATGGCAACAATATGCAAAATTTGTGAAAATGTTACCCATCAACTAAAACTACACAAAATTTCATTTTTAGACTAATTTTAGCTTATTTTGCTATTTTTGGTCATTTTCTATGTAAATATTGACTGTAGACCTATCAAAGTGTATGTCAATAAGCTTGGAATTCGCATGGAATGTCACATATGATCTAAACTTAACTTTCGTACCTTTTACTGGTAAATTGTAAGACTGTCCAGTATACTTATTATCATAGCAAGTAGACTTAGTATGCATTTCACAATCCACTTTCTTATTGAAAGATTGTAAACATCTATCACAAAAATACCTTGTTCTTTTCCAATAAAATGGTCTTATAAACTTATCCAAATTTTTAATAAATAAATAATGATCCTTAAACAACAACAAATTTACGTGTCTTCTATGTTCACTTGTAAAATTCGTAGAAATATACATAGGAAATGGAACCAATCTTGAACTTCGATTACATGAAATTTCGTTAAAAAGACCGAAAACATTAACTGTAACATTATTATTCTTTTCAAATTTTGGAATATCTGACAATCTCACAGGAAACGAAATACCTTTTAAATTTAAACTATTCAATAATAATGAATATTTACTTAAATCTTTAAAAACTCCATAAATTGAAGCTAATATACAATAAACAAAACACTTATTATCTTCACAACCTAAATTAATCAATCTCTTAGCTTTCAACCAATCAGGTAACTCTATCTTTTTACCACCAAAAGGATTAGCTCTAAAAACTCCTAATCTTACCAAATTTATCCCCGTTAGAAACCAACCAGAACCAGCTTGAACAAAACCATCAAATAATGCTAAAATTACTCTTAACGCAGATAACAACTTTTCCTTTAATGAATAGAACGTTAAGACTTGAATTACATGGCTTTGAAACCAAGGTTTGATTTCAAAGTATTCGTTTGTATCTAAATTGTATTTTCCTAAAGTTGCATTAAAAGAAATTTGAAACTTTATCCCTCCATGTACACTCAGTTTACTTTCCAATTTCTGATACAGAACATTAAATTTCTTTTGAAAATAAAATTCAATATCCACATGCTTATTTCTTGGATAAAAATCATAATCTACAATAAGACCACCCAATATTCGTTTCCTTTTCATTCGGCTACCTTCTCAGTCATGCCACCTAGCGTTTCAGACTGAAAGCTATTTCAACCACCTAGCGTTTCAGACTGAAACTATTTCAGTTTCTATACATAATAAAACAACTTTCGATTTTAGACCATTAGACCATTCATCTCAAGAACGTTTTACATTATAAAAAAAATCTAAAAACAAAACTATGAAATTTTCCGGAAATGTAAAATAATGCAAACTGTGCCAAACTCAAACTTAACCAATTCACCATCATCAGTTGTTATTTTTATTTCAATCTCCTTAATCTTTTCATATGCTAATTTCTTATAATGTGGATGAGTATATATTCTTTTAATTATTTTTCCATATTCCCCTGCACAATTAACTGTTCGTAATAACCTCGTTTTCACATCACCTACCATTTGAAAATCTACCAAATTTGTATAAATAAACATATTACTAGAATCTACGTGAAATCTTGCAACCCCACTTCCTTCATACAGATAAAAGTCCGTTTGATCTCTATTTTGACTCAAACCAAAATAATGCATCCTCATAACCTCATTAACATCATCAACAGTAGACGTTAACTCTGGTCCATCAAATGTATATGTAAATAATGAATCATCAGGTTCTATAGAATCTTCTAAACGTAAAACTCTAACTAAAAAAGTAGGAAGTATAATACTGTCCCCTTTACCCACTCGAAAAGTTACTCTATTATTTACAGAATTATACTCAAATTTAGAATATCTTCTATAAGAAACACGACCTACACCAGATATAGAATTCTCAAATTCAGCTATCTTTTCATTCAATACATCTACCAAATGTTTAATCGAATAATAGCCAAAACTCAATTCGAAATACATATGTCGTAAACCAAAAGATTCTTCTTCGTTCAATTCATCTAAAGATTCTATGCCAAATCTATCTATATCTGGATTTTCACGTCTTTTTAAATGAAAAGTTTTTCTCAACAAATATATAGTTCGATTTTGTGAAAGATGAACTGGATAATTGTACCAAGATTTAGGGAAATCTATTTCAACTAATGCTAACTGCCATTGTCCCTTACATTCAATAGCATTTTGAAGTTCTATATGATAATGACTAGTCTTATTTTCTTTCGTTTTATGAATAGTATTGGAAGGTAAAGTTAAATAAAATTCACCACCAAAAGTTTCCTCCATTTTTGACTAATATCAACTAATTATTGATTTAAATTAATATCACTTTCAAAGAACATGAATGATATAGAATGTACAATATTAAGAACATTTAAACACTATTCATATAGCTTAACATTTCCAAACTCAACTTTAATAACATTTATGTTCACTTCGAACATAAATGTTATTAATCTCATACAATATCAAGAACATTGAAAAAGATTAACATCTCTTCAAGCTCAGCTTTGTGAAATTATACACATAAGACAAACTTTCTCTTTTCATATGAACTCTCACATACTCGTTTCGAAAAATTTCACCATTCACCCATAAAGTTCTACATGAAGGACAATTAAAACTTGATATATAAGTAAAATTATAATTATAAGAATGATATGAAATAAATAACCTTCTAAAACAAGTCGAATGCGCAGGTTTCGAACAACAACGCAACAAAAGCATTTTATCAGACTGGTTATTATCTTTACTAATAATAAGATTCCTGCAAAGTTCGCAATATATACGAAAAGTTTTGAAATGGAAAGAATTCAATCTTCTTGCATTTCGAAGACACCTTTGTAATTTAGTTCTCACAAACTGACTTGGATTATGTACATTGTATGTTAGTTTATAAAATTGAATTTCTGTAATTCTTAAATAATCACAAACTGACTCTATTGCAATACATGAATATAAATGCTTCGTTCCTAAATAGTAAAACATGTAATCTAAAATAATTGGAATACATTTTAAATCTTGCCACATTCTAATTAATAAATATTTCAAAACAATTTCACAATCAAAATAAGAAGCAAAAAAAACTAAACCTTCAAAAGAAAACCTTCTCATAGAATGAACATATTCCAAATCATCACTTTCAGAAATAATAACCATCAACTCGAGACATTCTTTCGAAGATAAAACTTTTAAATCTGGAATCTGAATATTCATAAGAATAGAACTTAAATCACTAGTACTTATATGAAAGTAAAAAGATACCAAAGCTGAGAAATACAAGCAACGTTCTTGCAAAGCATGAAAACATACAAAACGACCTCGCTTACCCATGATGACTTCACTTGGAATAATAAGTGCAACAATCAGTATAATCTACAAAATCTAAATTATAATGCGATCCCTAGTGTAACAATCTAGGAATCACATTATAATCTCTCAAAGGTGGTGGAATAAAAAGACTAGAAATAGGATTAAAACCAGTATGTCTCAACCGATGTAATCGTAATAATGTATATGATGAGAACATCTTTGAACATAAAGAACAACTGAAAATCAATTTTTTTTTTTAGGACCGCGTTTACCCTTAGTCTCTTTTAATAAAATAGAAGAACAATGCAGCGGACAACACGCGCAAACTTCTATATTATCTGGAAGAACATTCTTTTTTAAAACCTCCACATGTTTCCTTATACGATCAGAAACTTCCAAAACATTGTCCAAATTACAATGAACCCTTTCGCATTGTTCTTCATACAAAGTATCAAAAGGTTTAAAATTTTTTAACTGCTTAACGCGACTTGAAGATTCTACATTTATTTCCTCCTCTTGCTCACTATCGCATTGACAAACCATCTCTTTCTTAACATCATCACTTTCGTCTTCCTTGCACCTTTCCACATTAAAAAAATCATTCGAAACTGTAGATGGGACAAAATGCCTCAATTTCTCAACATGCTCTGTAAAATCACAATCTTCATCTGAAGTTGTCTGTAAATCTTTCCTTACTTGATCTACTAAAGCTTTCCTTGCTTCACCTACTAAATGAGACTCTGGTACAAGTTTTCTTTCAACTTCATCATCTGAACTAGAATCCGATGATACAAATTCAGGTGTCTTGTAAACTTTCATTTCCTTAACCTTAGAAGCCTTAGAAACATCAGTTAAATCTTCAGTATGTTTTATTGTACTTTCACGTGATGTTCTTTTTCGTGATGTAATAGAAAGCGGTAAAACATCTTTATTCCTACTTTCAAAACTTTGACCTTTATTCTCAATTCCAATACAACTTTGATCATTTCTCCTCACACCTCTACTTTCTCCATTTTTACATCGAATCAGTGCATCACTTTTCCGTTTACTCTTATCCTTCAATTTCTCATGACCTACTTGATTATCTACACACTTCTGCATTGCCTTTTCAACAACTGGAAAAATTAAACTACTTTTCTGAGCACCCAAATCAGTCTTCTTAAAACAATTTTCGCTATTACTCCATTGAATAACCAATGGATAAGATTGTCTATAAGATTTACTAGGATGAAAACTCACATTCTTTCCATTCGCTGAATAAATACAAATTGGTAATTTCAGCAAATCACATATAGTTGGAAAAATCAAACTATCTCTTGATCTTAAATCAGTCATAATCTTTTCATTTTCATTTTTCAAAATCCAATAAGCAGCTGAAGTTGAAAATGTTTGAGACCTTAAAACCTTAACTAAAGAAGTCTTAAAGTCATTCAAAAAATCATGCAGCTTCGACCAAGATTCCTTAGATTTCATCGGAATCAATGTTTGAAAACAAATGTAAGTAAAATAAAAAACATGCTCTTCATCACGTTTAACACTATTCCAATACTCAACATTTCCCTTTTCATCACAAAGAAGAAATTTCAAAATAATATAAATCAACTTGGTAAATGAATCCATTTTAATAACGATTCATTTACTATCAAATACTAACTTTATATCATTACAAATTTTAAAAAAATGAAAAATATCCTTCGTCAAACAATTACCTTTATAACTATACAAAATAGTAAAAACTGTACTCAAATTATTCTTTAACTTTAATCTAAAACTTGAAAAATAATAAGTATTATTAAATTTTAACCACACAGATTCAGGAGAATTCGACTCTCGAACCTCAAAATCATATTTCATAAAATATGTTTGCACAATTCGTTCACAAAATTCTTTAAAAGTCAATTTATCAGATCTTGATAAAACTAAACTAAATGTAAACTGAATATTTCTAACATCAACAAAAACTGAAGAGAACGAACAAGAAATGCCTTCAGACACAAAAAGAGAAACCTCTGAAACAAACTTATCTATATTCAATAATACAAATGAAAAACAACTTCTCAAATAAACACTACAAAACCCATTTTTTGTCAATTTTATTGTATAATGAGAACGTCTACAACTTACAGAACCGCGATATAAAGTTGAATTTATCCATTTCTTATATGTCTTAAAAAGATCAACACTTACTGTAGGATTAAAATCTAAAGAAAATATAATCAAATTTACTCCATACGTAATATGCATAAACAAGTTTAAAACTGGCACCTCATAGACTAGACCACACACATTTAACTTGATTCAAGTTAAAAGTGAAACCATACAACCTTCGACTCTTGTACAGCGCGAATATACTGTAATCCACTCTACTCGAACCGTACAACTCCAAGATGCTACACATCACCACAATTCTTCTTATCCTAACCCAATGCCTAACCTGCAACTGCTACTCTTCAAATTGTGAGTTTTCACAAGAACCTGCTGCTATCACATGCGACTACATTCCGGAAAAATTCACCACTCGTCTACTGACAGTAACCAAACTTTACTGTCGCCTCTGTGATCCTTCGGCCTCAACTCTCTCATATCATCAAAGCCTTCTACCTTACCTCTCTTCTATCTTCACATCTTCGCACTCTTTCACATGCGAAGACGGTGAATGCAGGTAAGTCAAATAACCAATTTTATCTGTTCGTTATCAATTAAGACTAATATGCAACCAAGGAATGTTTACATATCACAATTAATATCACAATGTAAACTCATATACAAAACACTTTGACAAAACCTTACATACTATATGAATGTTAGAAGTATAATACCACTAATACCAGACATTCTATCAATTATAACTTCTAAGTACAATTAAGTTAACGATAAACCAGGCTTCTCACTCAACCTAAAACAAGAAAACACAATCTTAAGTTAAGTCTGAAAAACAAGGGATCAATCTAAGTTAAGTCTGAAAGACAAGGCGATGTCCCTCCTACCAATGACGAATCCGAAAGATAGGGCAAAGACAAGGCAATGTCCGCAAAGACAAGGCAATGTCCCTCCAGACAGCAATGCCTCTCCAAGGCAATGTCGTCCGCAAAGACAAGGCAGTGTCCCTCCTTGTGACGACTAGATCTGCAAACCAAAAATCATCCTACAAGTAACGACTCTTAGATCTGTGAACCAAATCATCCAGCGTGATCATCAAAACCTTATTTCATAAGATTCATTCGTCGTCCCTGTGACAAGACTAATTAAAGTTTCACAAGGTGAAACTTTAAAGTTAATCACACATTCAACTAATATCCCGCAAACATCTCAAAAACGATTATCATAATCATATGCTAACCGTAATATAAATAACCTTGGATGTCGATACAGCTTAAAACCAACAATAACCACCCATTTGAAAGAACAGTAAAGTAATTCGATAGAACAAAGCGCTATTCAAGTCAAGTTTCAGTAAGAATAGAAATCAAACATGAGTCAACTCTCGAAATTCCAAATAGAACAAAACATACACTCAAGACCTCAAGGTTCTTATCAACGAACGCAACGCAATAAGATTATTCATACTCATATTACCTAAAGCCTTATTCCACGCCTCCTTATCATGTCAAATTACCCTCCTAACACTACATTTATAAAACAGGAAACGAATGTTACACTGACATCTAACTAAGTTCAAACTTAATCTGAAATCAAATACTTAATTAAGATTTCTTCCAAGCTTCATTACAATTTATCTGAAACACTTAATAACCTTTCAAAATAAACCGTAAACCACTGAAATGAACGAGCAAGCCTGTTTAAAACCTTTGTTCATGAATGTAAACCAAATGATTATTAGGATAATACAAACCAAATGAATGATTGAATGAAACATGAATGAATGAAATGAAAACCAAGATAGCAACGAAAACCAAGTTCACGTATAGTGTCGCCATCTATCTAGATTGTCAAGCAACGTTTTCGCCTTCAAAGATAACAGCGATTCTGACAATCATTTCTCAACCACCGTGATGCAAAAAGTAGTCAATTCACAACCACCATGACTCAGAAAGTCGTCATGCAAATGAACTGCACACTGAAATAGGTACTCCATAGACAGTAACACGGTCGCGATTTATAGATGATATGCAAATCAGTGACTGCGATTTATGGACAGTCCATGCATGAACAGAACTTTGTCTGTTGAAGTGAAGAAAGGAGTGGTGTCGTTATTAAAAACTGAAACTGACAAAATGAATTCTCTGACAAATAACGAAACATTCGAATAGGTGATTCGTTAATATGCAAGTCAACTAAAAACCAAGCAAGTTTGAATGTACGTGGTCCAAAAGTAGCAATGCAGATGAATTGCAAGCTGGAACGGTTACTCCATAAATAACCAAGTAAGTTTGAATGTACAAGAGCCCAAAAGTAGCAATGCAAATGAATTGCAAGCTGAAACTATTATCCAGGATCTCAAGTTAGTTTGAATAGCAAATAATACAAATCACGCAAGTCTATGATGTAAATAAATGCTATTATAACAAACTTGAATAGTAATACGCAAAGAACAATGCAGATGGAACTTGACGCTAAACAGATACTCTATAGATAACTACTATCCAGGATGTCGAATCTCAAGCAAGTTTGAATAGCAAAGAATAATGCAAATGGACTGAATGCTCAAAACAATCACTACATGAGCAATTACCCAAGATCTCATCAATTGGCTAATCAATTCCAACAGTAGTCCTCACATTAACCATAACAGGTTTCAGCTGGCAGGGAGGTAAATGCTGCGGCTAGTGGAAAGGTCTGCTCCGAGGTAGTCCAAACACCACCCCAACCATTGGTCCTACAGTCGCCACCTGTCAATCTACCGCCAACAGTACACAACGGTGAGTCACATCAGGCTAATCCTCCAACACCTCACGCTGCACAACCTCAGATTCCCGTCACTGAAGGAATAGACGGGAAGAACCAAGAGACATTCTTATAGGTGATTCTATCATCCGTCATGTCAGGCTTACCAGAACTCAGAGAACGGAAAAGTACATTATGGGAGGGGCATGCATTGAAAATGTGGCAGAGCGCCTTCAATACATCATAGGTGATGTAAAAGTAGAGAAACTCATCCTATCGATAGGTACAAATAATGTTCCAACTTCTATGAGAACGCAGAGAACATCACAAAGATCACAAACTTGACAACAGAAATCACAAACCTGATGATCTGATATTCGAAAATGATGTCCACAAACCACATTCGAACTGGTAAGATGTCAAAATCTAATCAATTAAACTTGACAGAATAGGTAAACGGGGGATCAAAACCCTATAATCATTTTTGTTATACCATATCCTTAATGATGAATAGAAAAAAAACATGAAAACCAACCCTGTGAAAATAAAAGAATTGTCAAAAATATCACACCTTGACCACGACGAGTCAAACGAACACGAGACAACAGAAGATGCATTAGAATACCTTATGCACTAGGCAACAGAAGATGCATTGGAATACTTGTCGCAATTCACACTCAAGGTATACTACCTTCAGTTCCATAGAAGATGCATTGTGTACCTTATTAAACAATGCAGAGTCGTGGAATTTCAAATAAGCCTTGTGACAAGTTCTCCTAAGAATTATGTAAAGGACAAAAGTGAGAATAATAATATTTCATTTATCCTTACTGAAGGTATGGGAGGACCTGACGCTGAACAATGAGTGTGACAATGTAGGTCTGTGGGTGGTCAAGTCCAAGCGAGTTCTGATTAATGGTTAATACTAGGTCTGCTAATGTTTAAGAACAGAAAATCCTGCAAGCAAGAAATTACAAGATCCTACATGAAGAAAGTAATCAATTCCATCAACACACGTTCATGACATGGACGATGTACAAAAACGGGAAAGTATGGGATTTGTACGGGAAAGTATGGGAGAGTAAAGACGTCTTGTGTTCAACTTCAACACAAGAATGTTTAACACGCTCTGGATTGAATTTGTATCAAGGCACATTCGTGATATAAATGATATACAGACAAAGATCTCTAGGTTTAAACCTCCTGCTGTATCCCTACCCCATGATTATCTATAGATCACCCTACTTCTCTAGAACACTTGTTTAGTATGATTAATGATCAAATCTAAACGATGAACAACAGAATAGGTAAACGGAGGATCAAAACCCTAGGTACAGACAAATCCACCTTAATCCAAAGAAAACAGTGAATTGTCACAATTGCACACCTCAAACAATTCTTGCTAGTTTGTGAAGAAACTCAAAGAAAAACACTAACACCAATCACATTACACGCAGTAACACCTCTGCAAAGAACTACTAGATCTAGACGGATTTACCGCTACGTCACAGCGGTCAGAAGTGGGAAGGACCGAGGTGTTGGTAGGCAGAAGACACTGAAAAGTAGTAGGCACAGTGACAAAATATGACTTTATGCAATGCAGTCATTCATCAAAAAACCAATTGAAACGAATTCCACTTTAGAAATCCGAATCCGCAATGAAAAGCATGAACGGAATTGTCCAAATTTCACACCTCGAACACGAGTCACACAAACACAAAGATACCTTATACACTAGGCAACAGAAGATGCATTGGAATACTTGTCACAATTCAATTTCTGATTGATGCTGGGTCCACTAATGTTTAAGAACAGAAAAATCCTGCAAGCAAGAGATTACAAGATCCTGCATGAAGAAGGTAATCAATTTGATTTTCCATCAACACACGTTCGTGACATGGACGATGTACAGACACGAGACAGTAAAAGACGACTTGTGTTCAATACAATTTCTGCATTGAACTTGTAACAAGAGTGTTCAACACAATTTCAATACAATGTCTGCATTGAACTTGTAACAGAGCGTGTTCAACACCATTTCTGGATTGAAATTGTATCAAGGCACATTCGCGATATAAATGATATACAAACAAAGATCTCTAGGTTTAAACCTCCTGCTGTATCCCTACCCCATGATTATCTATAGATAACGTTGAATGAATCTTATGAATGAACGTTACACCAAGAGGGAATCGAAACCCAAAAACCATTTTTACTGGAAATAACTTCAGGTGGCGCCACCTTTCGTAGATTATCTTATGAATGAATGTTATACCAAGAGGGAATCGAAACCCAATAACCATTTTTACTGGAAATAACTATGAATGAATGTTACACCAAGAGGGAATCGAAACCCAAGAACCATTTTTACTGGAAATAACTGAACGTTGAATGAATCTTATGAATGAATGTTACACCAAGAGGGAATCGAAACCCAAGAACCATTTTACTGGAAATAACTGAACGTTGAATGAATCTTATGAATGAATGTTACACCAAGAGGGAATCGAAACCCAAGAACCATTTTACTGGAAATAACTGAACGTTGAATGAATCTTATGAATGAATGTTACACCAAGAGGGAATCGAAACCCAAGAACCATTTTTACTTGAAATAACAACTGACAATTCAAGAAAGAATTTATTCAATCAACAAATGATAGGTTTGAGAACAAAACCTATTTCTCAGCAAACCTAACTAACAAATAAAGCCACTCACGCTTAGTCAAAACCACTCACACTAAACCATCCAGAAATACAAGACTAAGAAATAAACTAAACTAAATTGAAATTAGCAATTTCATTTACATACACATATTGTAAGAAATAACTAAATATAATCCTACAAAGCAATTTCATTTACATGCATATATATTAATTACGAATCATTCTACTACTTTACAGGCTAGCAAACATTCAACCGGAACCAAGCACTACGACAAGAATTACCCTCACTCGGACAATCCTGTAACTATGAATTCTAACTTTCTAATTCTAATGCATAATCCTAAAGCAAATCCTACAACTACCAATTATAATGTACAATCCTATAACAAAATTAAAATTAATAAAATCTAATTACCTTAATCCGATTCTGCACCTCTTCTCACGAACTGAAAATACAACATAAATATTCATCAAACGATAAACAAATCTATATTTCTTCTCACTTCAGAACTTCTATCACTCATCAAACGATCACAAAACCGAACGGACGAACAACCAAGCCAGCATCCAACCTTACACCGTATCACTCGACCTTACGATCCACTTTGTTTTCAATACAAAGTACAACACACGTACAAACATCAACACAAACAAGTACATCTTCAAGTACACACAAAACCAGCACTCCAACCCCACAACAACCTGCACAATCAACAACTAAACAATCATCTAACCGAAACTTTACAAAGCAACTACCTTCACATAATACGACGCACCCTCCTACACAATCTACACAACCTACGCACCCTCCAACACAATCTACGCACCCTCCAACACAATCTACACAACGACCTACACAACCTCTTAAACATACACCACAGGAACCTATGCAGCCTTCTCACAAACAATCAACTCAACGCAACTGGGCACCACAACCAACTACAACAACTCAACGCAACTGGGCACCACAACCAACTACAACAAAAAGTCGCACCTTACAATTATACACAACTTACACTTCAACCACACTCGCGTATACATCAAATAGCTACACTTCAACCACACTCGCGCTTACACCAAATAGCTACAACTCGCATCTAAGCTTAACTTTGAAAATAACGATCGGATTAATTTCTTTTATAACAATAACCTTGACAATAACATTCATCGTACACTTTATAAAACAAAAGCCTAAACAAAAATATAGTCGAACTTATTTTTTAAATCCCAATTATAATTTTGACGATTTTGAAATTGAAACTAATGACCCAAGACCAATATTCACTCCAAGAGTACCATTACCCGCAAATTTCTTTTACGAACTACCAACCACCGAAATGTATGAAATGGAAATACTGCGTCCCGTCGATGAAAATAGCTTTCCTTCGCCACCTCTAGAAACTTTCTCTGAACCACCTCTCGAAACATTCTCTACACTTTAAATGCACACTTTAAATACATCACAAAAACTCACTCTCACAAAACACGTTCACTCACAAAACACAAAACTTTCACTCCCACAAAACTCTCACAAAACACAATATCAAATATATTCTCAACAAATACACATCATTCGTACTTAAACAAATTTAAATGTAAATACTTATGTACATTATGTAAACCAAATGAATATACCATTATGCATTGTTATAACCGAACACCATATGTGAAAAGCTTTACTTGTATATATAAATATTTGTATACATTATGTAAACCCGATGAATTTTAAATTTTATCATTATGCATTGTTATAACTAAACAAGAACCGTTCTAGCCTTTTAGAATTAGACGTCAATTACCGGTTTAGTCTCAGGACTATTACCAAAAAGAAAAGTCATATCATTATTTGAATCGACAGATACAGAAAATATAGCTATTGACGTCCTGATGTCTTTATAAAACGAGTCCTGCTAAACACCATATGTGAAAAGCTCTATTACTTGTATAATTGTCAAGAATAGTCTCGACAACTAGATTATTGATTGAGTATTCATGAATCCAGATACTCAAATTCTTGTTTACACCGTTTCATGCTACTTACATGTATGTAGATTCTTTGCAAGAACATAAAGTAACATAATATATAAAATTATAATATACTCACATCACGTACAATATACGCAAACCCACAAACGAAAGCGAAAACGAAAAGAAGACCGCACCTGAAAATATGAAAATATTATTTACTTCTTCTATTATAAACAAAATAAAATATTTCAATCGCAATGAACTCTTTAGTTTACTTTAAAATATTCCAATTAGAACAAATGCATCGAATCATAAATTTACATTTTCTACAAATCTTTTCAATCATATCAAACAATGTCAAACTACCTTAATACCGAATCGAAATAAACATTTCCTACTAATCATCTAACGGAAAGTTTAAATTTCCAACTCTCATCATCTCAAAATTCCACATTTATGTATCGAAAAGTTACATGCCCGCCTTAACCTTGAATATTACCAATCTCTGAATTAACATTTCCACATTTATATATCGAAAAGTTACATGCCCACTCTCAAATATTACCAATCTCGCCTCGACAGTACAGTACAGTAAAGAGCAGCTCTTACCTCGGACGTCCCAACGAAACGCCTTGGTCAAATGCGACGCCGCAGGATCCGCGTCGTCTCTTATATAGCTTGTGCATGAAAAAAACCTTCGAACCGTCTTCCAAGACCGTGAGAAAAGCAAAACCTTTACAACCTAACGTTGAAAAACTTCTCATTACATGACAACACAGAAGCAATAAACCAAACATTTTATATAAGCACTAACGTTAAAGCAACGGACACCTGTTACCATCTTCTCAAGTCAAAGTCCCTCTCGCCACTACCGTTCTACCAAGCTGGAGCCTGGTATGCGAAGATGCCTGTTACACGCAATACACCCTCATAAATCGTAAAAGAAACTGCAGATGAAAACACATTATTATAAATCACTGACTACGGCTGACATGAGAAAAGGCGTAGAACGACTACCATGAGAAAGGAAGTAGACTTATTTCTAACAATGTAACACGCAATAATAGATTCTTACGATATGAAATAAAACAAACCCAATGTGTATCCGGTTCATTAATAATCTATTCCAGAACAATCAAAACTCATAATTTCATCTCTACCCATTAAGAACATCTTCTTAAAACAAAAATATTTAAAATCCACTATGAATAAATAAAAATCAAACAGAAAATCAGTCTTCTGCAAATAAGTTGCAATCAAACACACGGCTCGCCAACAAGAAGGAGAAAAAAAGAAATGTTCTAAAATATCATAAGCATTAGAACTCAACGAAAGCCTTAACACAGAATCACCATATTTACAACAAGGAATACTACCAAATACTGCCTTATCTATCTCTAACTTTCTTACAAAAATATGATTAAGCATCTTCTTATAACAATAAGAAATCTCTGAATCCAATAAAGTTATTAACATTTTACTATACCAACAACCTGTACTATAAAAATGAGAATCACTAACACATCTTAAACTCAAAGACTTTCCCGGAAAAACACCTAAAGTATCTAGACAATTTTTACCTATTCTAAAATTACAGAAGAAACATTCGAAAGCTCGACTTTTCAAACCATTACAATAAAACCCCGCTCGTGCAAGTATTATCATATAATTCTCTTCCATTAAAGGACAAAATGTTTTAAAAGAAAATAATCTTTCCTCAAAAGATCTAAATATCTTATTTGTCTCAACGTTCAATTCGCAAAATTTCAACTCTATAATCTTTGACTCTATCTTTAAATCAAACCATTTAATATCTTCAAACTGATGTTCATTACTTAAGCACAATATTGAAGACGATTTTACATGCTCTTTACTTGAACACAAGTCTAAATTTAAATCTATACTTTCATCTTTCTCCTTTTCAGAAAAATCATTCCTTGGATCAAAAATAATGTCATTATCGTCTAACAAACCTGCAACATCACTCTTATCAACTTCAATAAAACTTAAATCACTTTCAGATTCCTTTAAATCTACTTGTGATTCCTTAACCGAATCAAATTTTAACTCATCTAAATCATTATTCAAAAATCCATCAAACTTGACATTATTATCTAAAATATTCTCTGTAAAAGTAACTAAATCACTATCAAAACTCTCGTTAAATTCATCATCATAAATGTCAGTAATGTCTGCTATAAACAAATCATCACAATCTAAGTCCATACTAATAACCAGAAGAACCAAACCCTAAACTAGAACGAAAACTACTATCTATACTTAAAACTTCTTCTAATTCTACAATAAATATCCGTTCTATTATAAGCTGGGCAACTCTATCTCCTCTATAAATTCGATATTCAATATCACCAAAATTAAATAACAAAACTTTTATATTTCCTCTATAATCCTGATCTATAACACCTGCACCAACATCAATAAAATGCTTCCATGCAAGACCTGAACGAGGTGCTATACGACCATAACATTCTGAAGGAAATTCAATTTGAATATCAGTTAAAACTAAAACCTTATCTTTCGGATGAATTACATAATCATACGCACTAAACAAGTCTAATCCTGCAGAACATGACGATGTCCTCTTCGGAGTAAAAGCTCGATCTGTTAACTTTACAAACTTCATTTTCATGCTTATCTCAAGAAGATTTCATAGTACGAATAATAAAATAAACCACCGCATCCTACAATTTGCGCAAACAGGGTGATCTCAAAAACATTTCGAGAAACAACCAAAACCAAATTCTCACAATTAAAAAACTATCTCACCACATGTGCAGTCCTTACAGACGACAAAGCGTAACCTTTCTCAAGACCTTGCTTCAACATGTCACGTACGCCACATGAACATAAGAAATAACAAACCAAGTTATCTAAATACATGTGTTCGCATAAATCAAATAAAAAATAGTGGAGGCAACAGAAACGGTGAAGAGTCTAACATAAAGATACGTCACCACTGTCTGTTTCGTACAATAACAACCCCATAAACGATAAAATTAGAAACTTTAAGCTAACACCGACAAATTCAGTATTCAACTCTGCTTCTCAAAGTAAAAGAAACGATCAAAAGTAACTGGAACTAAACTTGATCTGTTTCTCAAAGTAAGAGAAGGAGGGAGGTTAAAATAGTAACTCTAGTTCAGTTTAAACTCGATCTGTTTTCTAGAGAAGGGGTGGGGAGGTTAAAATAGTAACTCAAGTTCAGTTTGAACTCGATCTGTTTTCTGGGGGGTGGGGGTAACTCAAGTTCAGTTTGAACTCGATCTGTTTTCTGGGTGGAGGTAACTCAAGTTCAGGAGTAACTCAAATTCAGTTTGAACTCGATCTGTTTTCTGGGGGGTCAAAAAAGTAGCTCGAGTTCAGTTTGAACTCGATCTGTTTCTAAGAGGGGGGGGGGTCAAAATAATAGCTCGAGTTCAGTTTGAACTCGAGCTGTTTCTAAGGGGGGGGGGGGTCAAAATAATAGCTCGAGTTCAGTTTGAACTCGAGCTATCCCTATACTACTATTATCAATACATATCACCCAAAAAAAGTAAAATCTACTGATAATGCCAATCCGAGAAACACTTACAAACTTTCTCTTTTTTCAGCATGCAATCTGCTGATATCCAGCCTAGAACAAACACCACCCCCCTCCATTAGTCACCACCAGTCTGTGGCCGCTGGCACCAAGCTGACCTCATCCCAAAATAAAGGTGACTCAGACCTCACGCTCCTCCCCATTACAAAAGAAAGGCGATCACTTACAGTGATCGCCTATCTAATAAAGTTGGGGTCACCAATGAAATATAATTGCTGGACGCAATTCTCGTCTTCACAATTGGAGCTTTCTGCACATTCTTTGAGTGTTTACTTTCTGAGCAATTTTTTTTATTCTGAATTGGAACATTATATTAATTTTATTTTAATTTTGAGGGATTTCATTTTTTTACCCAGATGACACCACTGTGCAAGTCTGTTAAATGCTTGGTAAAAGGGAATTTATTTCCTTGGATTTGACACTGCACTTTTTAAAACCACTCAAATGCTTAGTGGAAGGGGATTGATTTTCTTTGTTTTATCTTGATTTTGATCAGAAATCATGTTTTACCCATGATCAATGAGAAACTTAGATTTTCAAGTTCTGCACATTTACTCACCAGGTGACACTAGTGTAACCAGTCAGTACTCCCTTTAAATATAGATTGGTTCACGGAAAGGGAGATCTTTTAAAATGGTAATTGATAATACAATTTCAGTATATTAACTTTTATGACGCCTAGCCATGAAGATAATTCCAAGTAAGTTAACATGATTATTACTTTACTAATAGTTACTTGCTTTAGACTATTATATTTCTTTTCCAGTTTTTCTCATTATACAAGATGAATATTGAATATATAGATCCAATTTCATCAGGGAAATATCACTGGTCGATGCGATCATCGTGAAATTACCTCCTATCACAGCAGTCTCCGTTTTCTAATATTTTGCATGAGTTTATGTTGTTCCAGGGCCCATATTTTCGTAACTAATCATGGAAATTCTGATTAGTCTCAAGATAGCAATTTTGTCTTTTTATCAAAATTAATGGTGTTATAACAAGAAAAAAATAGGTATCACTAGATTATAAAATTCATCCATCATAAACGCAGATATGGGCCCAGATTTTTCCCAAAACAAAACAAAGGGATAAACAAAGTCGTTCGTATACATTTTTATTAATGATCTCCTTTTCATACATTGTTCTCTGGCGGATAACCAAACTTACTCGCATATATGACAAAACCTAGGCAGCATACTATAATGGCGAAGGTAGGAAACAGTTTTACTATCGTTGACTTACTGGCTGGCCATAACTAGGAAATTCTTTTTCTGTTTTCAAGCGCTTCCCGACATAATTCTTCATCGGAATGATACTAATGTTTTGAAATTTTGATGAAAACAACCTAAATGTTGATGACTCTGCTCAGTTTCTGTATTCTGTTGAGAAGAATATCTCCGTGCTTGATTGTTGACTGAAAAAGAGATTAAAGAGAACAATCAGGATTCATAGACTGAATAATTAGTCTATCTGGTGAAACAGTTTATATTATGACTTTGTAACGGATGTCCTTAAGAACAGCTAGTATTGATTTCAGTCTGTATACCATAAAGAATGTATGTGAATGTGTAAAGACTATTGTCAAAGCACAATTGTTGGAACTACTTCGACATGAACGTAGAAATGTTTATATTAAATCCCCCCCCCCCCCCCCCCGAAATGTTTACATTAATGCGAAGATCGCAGTCACTGATGAATATTGTACAAACCTGGTATTGCCAGTTCTTGCTGTCCGGTCTGTTTGTTTCAACGATGCCTCCGACCTTGTCGATCTTACAGTGTAGGCGTCCAGCGGCAATGAACCGTGATAGCTCCCTGAAGGAAAATTGAAACCGGATTAGCAATTGAAATTTCGACAATGATTTTTTTTCCTGAAATCTTAAAAGTCTGCCTGTAAATATTTTTTCCCCTACAAGTCTGAAACAACTAAACAGGCCGTTTATAGTCATTTGAGTATGTATACATAACATGAATACATCTCAGAAATAGTTCATAACAGTTCTTAACAGTGACATCTCAGAAATAGTTCATAACACTTAACAGTGACACAATTTCTTTTGGGATACCATGAATAAAACAGGGTGTTTCAACTCACTGATCAATGAATTCCTGCGACACACCGAAGGAGGTGGCCATGTACTCGAGGGCCAGACTGCGGTAAGACTCGAGGAGCTGGGAGTAGGCCTGGATGCGCATCTCCCGGGTGAAGTACCGGTAGTGTGGGGACAGCAGCCGGTTGTACTTCATCTCCACCTCCACACGGGCTGAACATGGGCCAAGACACAATGTTTAGGTTTGGTACATTTTAATACATCTTTTTTTAAAAATATATGGTCCATATTATCTGCTTATTGGGAAATTAGATAAAAATGTTATTTTAATATACTGACGATAAAATTAGAGGTAGCTGTACTAGTCGTAAAAAACAACTGTCACTCATAGATATTTCGTTGCACCAAAGTAGAGATGTTCAACTTGCAGTAAAGAATAATTTGGAATAGGGTCTGCAAAAAAAGTAAAATTACATAATTGTTTTATGAACTGAAGCTACATTTAACTTAACGGTAAAACGTGAGGTGCTGCATATTAAACAGTACATTGTATTATTAATAAATAAACTTTGTTTAGAGGGCACATTCTCCATACTATGCATTTAATCGTGCTTTACTTCATTCCTCGTCTTTTTCGATTTAGTTTTGTGTTATCTGTCAGTCAAACCTACCTAGTGCCTTGAAGAAGTCTCCATAGTGACAGTTGTACATCGAGAAGAGGAATTCTCGCACGCTGGGTAATCCATGGAGAACTTCCAAAATCTCCGAACCGCCAACAACCTTCGAACAGGAAAAAACAGAAGGAATGGTATATCAGTATGAAAACAGACTAATCGACAGCGTCCTATCATAAAAGAAATTAATTGCTATATAGGTTAATTCAAGGTCACATTTTTGTCATTTTTCAGGACCCCCCCCCCAATATTTCATTTACTATCAGAAAAAGATTGGCGCTTGCTAGTATCATATATCTATCAAGAATGTGTTCAGGGTTCCCACGCATTTTTTAAGACAAATTTAAGACCTTTTTAAGACCAAGATTCGGAAAAAATTAAGACCTATCGACCGTGTGAAAAGAAAAATGTTGGAATATATCATATGATTTAAATTTCAAGGAAGTGTACTTGTTTGAAAGTGGAATTTGGAGTTTTTATGGTTACTTCATTTAAACTTCTCAAAAAATTCAATTAAAGACCTTTTTAAGACCTCTGGCTAGAAAACTGTCAAACTTAAGACCTTTTTAAGGCCTTAAATTTGAGAAAATCAATTTAAGACCTTTTAAGACCTGCGTGGGAACCCTGGTTATGGTACTGACCCATGAGAAACGCATTGAAAATGTTGCAGTATTATGCATCACCCTACAGAAACCATCCACATGGTATGTACCCTACTTGTATGATTACCTTTTTTTAATAAACCTACCCGCTTTCTGAGATCAGGACGGTCCAGAGCGATCATGCTGCAGTACACAGTGTACCTAACAAAATCTTTGTAGTCCATGAGTTCGTATGACGTGAAGGTAGCAACTGTATCGAGGAACAGGTTAGCAGCCTCCTTGAAGTTACGAATAGCCATCATATAGCAGCCTTTGTAAACCTTCAAACGATTCCTTCTATCCCAGTCTCCACCCTGGTCGATCATGCTGCAAGGTAAGAAGTGAAACGTTGGCATAGGTCCTATCTCTTGGCAACCTAACTTATCTAGCGTAAATGTTTGTATAAAAGATAATTGTAGTACATTAAACAAAACCGTTCTTCTGATAACCCCTACTGTCACGAGATGTACAGTAATCCGTGTGGTAAGTACTGCAGACAATAAACTTTTGATACTAAGGAGATACCCAATTAATGATTACCGGTAATGACAATGTAAGATGAGAAGAAATAGACACAATAATTACTCCATTTCACAAGTGTTTAGTACTCTATGAAGAGACTTCTAACAGGTTTAACATAAGGTTTTTCAGAACTGTTATACATTTTGAAATCAAATTAATTTTTAGAACAGGCTATTACCAAATTTATTGATAAATTGTCCCAAGCTTTCTAACATCAATAGATTGGGTTAAAGGTTCTTATTTAGAAAATCAAATTCATCTAATCAGCTTTTAAATTGTTTGTCTTATACTGGATACCAACCTCTGAGCCTTTTCCAGGTTTCTTTTAATGAGATCGTGGTCCATGTGGAATAGACCAATTCGAATGAGTTGGAAGACCATATCCAGCTTATATCCTACTGCAACTGTCTTCTCTGCGGTCTTTCTAAACTGTGAAATTGCTTCCTCCTGTCAGTGAAAAACGTGTCAATAAAATCAACAATTTGAAAAGATTGATTAATTTGTATCAAAAAGTAGACTACCTGATATTGTTTCGAGATCTTGAGTTCATTCAATATGAAATGAAAGTAATTTAGTTAAGAAGTACCATAAGGTAAATATCAAGAGTATAAACAATAACTGTAACCAGCAACATAAGTACTTGGTAAAAGAATCTACCATAATTATATCAACATACGGACAATGTGCCAAAGAATACAGATAACGATTATTGCATTTACCTTGGCTCCAATTCTACATAGATATTCCGCTTTGTTCAGCATAAAGTCTCGTATTTCTGTTTCTCCGAGATTCTTCTCTGCATCTTCAACTTTCTCATCAAACTCTTTCAGTTTCTTCTCATTTTCGGCTTTCATCTTATCGATCAATGCTTGATTGGTTGGCCAGTTTAATTCAGCACAAACTTCTTCGTAGTAGGGTGCCATGTCTGGAATATTTGGAATAAGATTGTTTAGTATAAGAAAAGAGCTTAAAAGGTGAAAGATTTAACAGCCAGAAAAGTTAATTACGAACCCTGGATAAAGAGTCATGTGTGATAAATGGACACTATTTTACTGAGCTAAAAGTGAGCTCCACGGTCGGGAGGCGAACCCCGAACCCGGGTTTTAGGTTACATAGGTCGATTAAAATTATTTTTTTTCAAGACGTTCTTCAAAAGGTTTTAGTATAGAAATGTTCATCAAACATTGCTTTGTTTGTGGTTAAGGTGATAGATATGAATCTATCAACCATTTCCATTTGTCATCTGTATAGGTTAATCACTTTTTGAGTTGGTTTGAAAATTCACTCATAACATATCGATTTATACTAAATATTGCAATATTTCGTATAGATTTTGTGTTTTTGTCGACAAAATCAGACCAACTTAACCTGCAGGTGCCAAAAATACTGTAAATAAGCTATCTGCGGTAGATAGAATTGGGGTAGGCCTAGTTTGGGTTACCTGGACACAACAATTTTGTACTCTAAATTAAGGGCAGTTTCTAGCCTGTGACGCAGCCTCTCCACTGCTCCCCCCACCTCTACTGTGTAGGGGCCTAGGGCACGCCTGTAGCGTCGATTTAGAATGGTAGGTGCTGGGGCCAAGTTGATATAAAAGAAATTGCTGAATTTTGTGTATCCGTGGATTCACACACAAAAAATCATGTTCCCCCATCCCCAAGTATATTTAATCCTCCTCAGATGCAACTCTATTTTACCATGATAGTACCTACACATGTCACACAGAGAATTTAGAGATTGAATAGCCTTTCACTTTTCAGTCAATCAATCAGTCATTCAGTGGCTGTAAAATTTGTGCCTTTTTTTGTGGCCTTGATGGCTTGAAATTGTTAACCAACGCGGTCAGCCCCACTCTTACCCCACCCCCTCCCTCTCTGTAGTGGGGCTGACAACAACTGCCCATTCAAAACTGGAGTAAACTGAACTCAAGTTCTGGGGCACAACAAATACAGAATACACACATAAATGACACCCACCTGTATATTAAGAACTGTTTTTCATACCATGCACACCTGTTTTTGTGGTGAACAGTATGCTGTTCACTCCAAATTCAGTGTTTCAACTCATGAAGTGGACTGACTTGGGCTAGTTCCAACATGGCTTCCTCTATGGCAGAAAGGGTCCACACCTTCCCAGAATTCAATGCTTTTTTACCAGTTTTGTCTATGGAGTGCACTCCATCCCCGCACCAGAGTCGGGGATGGATATTCCATCTAGAAATTGTAAGTGTCATTTACTATATTTTTGTAAAAATTCGTCTTATGCCTACCGCCGGTTCGGAGTTTTATGGGGAACTGAAGAAACCAACACTTTTCAACTTTTGACAATTCTCTTGGTCCACGCAACGTCATTCTGCTTCCGGTTTGTGTACCTGCACCAATTATCGCATCATATTTCTCGCTAAATACACAATTTAGATGAACATAATTTCAATTTCTGGTCTTTAATACTTTATTTATGCCCTTCTGTCCAGTCGGAGATCATTTTTATTAATTTCATGAGTAAAAAATGTTATTTTGACAGATTTTTAGACTGGCTTCCTCGGCGAACTTTTCCTCTACAATTCAGTGTAATGAAATCAAAGATATCTAGTAAACTAAACATTCTTTCTTCTCCAAATCTTCTGATATATGTTGGTAATTATTGTGTCTAAAATAAATGAAAAGTTGGAATATATTAAAAACATTTTTCATTGTGAAATCATACCATTTAGAAGGAGTAAATAAAAGCCTCTTAGAGGCGATAATTGGGGAAGATGCCTCAGAAAACCAATCGGAAGTACGGAATCCACCATTGCGGACCGTGAGAATAACCTAGTACCAGTAGTAGCCTGATACAACGGCCCAATCATGAGATAATAACTAAACAAGAAAGTGAAATTAACCTATTATCGCTCGATATTTCACGTACAATCTTACGGCTGTTTTAACCCGTGTCGGGGTTCCACCAGAGATTCTTGAGTGTGGTTTTAATTTTCAGCTATATTTACGTTATCTTTTCTTTGTTCTTCATATCAATGACAGAGCGTCCAATTGATGTGAGTGTTCTAAAGTTTTGGAGATGCTGGTGACTCAACAAAAATGGAAGAGTTGCCTTTGTGGAGCAGTCATGAACGCGATTGTAAACACTTACTGTCATGTTCTATAGCCGTCAGGAGTTCTTTTTTCAACTTGGAGTCATCTTTGTACTCATCTGTTGTTAACAGAAACTTCTTTTGTGCTAATTCGAGATTGGGGTTCTTCTCCAACCCCTCTTCTTCTAAGTTTTCGAGCGGCATTTTCACGTCTTGGTCTTCTCCACTTCGCCAGACCGGTCATTCAGTGCGGACCTATCAATTAGCCGAAACAAAATGTAAATGAGGGCAAAATTTCCAAATAAAAATAAGTTCCACGAAGGTCATATTAAATGCACATTAAAGTTTACAATGAAAATTATATCTGTCGTAATTTGACACGCTGAAAAATAAATCTTACATTTTGTGCAGACTATTTCCGGTCCGACCAAACGCGCACTTGCCCTGCGCATAACATGGGAGGTAGTCACTTCCGGTGATTTCTCGCAAGATGTTTTGATGTGACCAAATTTGACGTCTCCTTTCAATACTTTAGACCATTACAACGACCTGCGTTTTAGGATTACAACACGAATAATTCATGATGCCAGGGATTCAAGCTCTGCATCTCGAAGATGCCTTGGAGGATAGTCCTCAGGTAGGTCTGACTCTTCTTCAAGTTCAAGTCTAGAAAGTTGAAATAGCACCCCGCCTACTCACGTCACTCACGGCCGAGGTTTAGGACACTGCAGCCGCCTGGCTGTCATAGTCTTCCCTGTCACTCAGAATGCAGACTGTAGGCCTCAGTGTTAACGTTAACTATTTTATACCACCACAGAATAAAGAAGTCAGCACCCCCGTTGTTCTATGTTGTAACCAATCTTTACATATCTTCACCACTGATACTGTCACTGATCAGACCAAAAAAAAAAAAAAAGATTTGTAATTTCAGGTAACCCCCCGGCTTAAATGCCAAGTAGGCCTAATACCCAATAACGTTACCATGGTCCATGGCTAATATTTTGACCCGACCCAGGAGCCGGAAGCGCCCTACCCTAACTCTTTTTTGTTTAGGAAAAACCTTAGAAATCCATCAGAATTACATAAAGGACAGGAGATTCAGGGCATTTATTCTTCATCAGGATTCAAATCCCAGTATTTTCCTACCCTCTCAAAAGTAGGTAAATAAAATATCTAGCCTATGTGTCAGTGAATGCTTAATGCCAAAAAATATAAGAACTGTTTCCACTAAAACTTTTCAGCATTTTCTGTGATGTAGAATAAATGAAGTACAGACCGTAGGCACGCACAAATTGCAAATTACTTTGAGGATTGTGCCCCCCCTGGCCTATGCCCTATGCATATGCTATGTATATTTGATCAATAGATGTATCTAGATGCTTGCAGAGGTTGTCTGGTGTGAATTCATAAGTTTCTGAATACTGAGTCTAAGGTAGATCTAAGTATAAAAAAATAAATGAATCAAGCAACCTACCTGTCATAATTTTTCCACCTTTTATCAAGGACAGGGTAGGGGGGGGGGGATTCCTTGCTAGAGTTGCATCATAACCCCAAATGAGGATAGTTTTACCATGCCCTGATTGGCCAGGGACGTTCTCGTCCCTGAGTTTTTAGAGATACACCCGCCGACGTTAGCCTGACAACGACGTCACTGGCGTCGTGTTTTGCCCTTTCCGAACGTAATAACGCGACGTTATTGGTCACGTCGCAAATTTGGCGCGCTAATTAGATGGTTACATCGTAGCCAGCAGCGACGTCGTCAGGGACGAGAAAGCCCCTTTAATATCTCTAACATGATATGTCCCCCTCTGGCCTTAGTAACAGTCTTGCATGAGTAACCAAGCATACTGCATGAATGTTACTAAGTATTTCCCTGACAGAGATAATGCATCTGAGTCCGGTCTAAAAGAATTTCCTACTTTTTCAAAAATAGGAAAGAGTGGTAAAATCCCAACATTTTTCTGTTAAACACTCATTACCCTATTGCTTTAGTCAATTATAATATGTTTAAAATTTGATCTTGAATGGAATAGAATGGCATTTCTCTATTTCCTACTTTTTGTAGGAACCCTACTGTACACAGTAGATATGGTCTTTCTACTAGAAAAGTAGGAATTAGTACAGCCTTTCTGCCACCAAGGGTATAGAAAACTAAGTCTCTAACATACCCCTAGTGGCAAATTAGACAGCTACTCTCATTCAGAAATCAGCGTAGCCATCATTATAGTTCCTACACAAAAGTAGGAAAATTGAGATTGTATTTGTTTTGATTATTTTTTGCTTCCAACTGAACTTTCAACTATCAGAGGCATATATAATGTTATTATAAGGATTTAACTTCTGCAAATTCTACCATTTACACATTTCCTACATTTTGATGGTTGGGGAGTGGCATCTCTGGTGTGTGTTCAGAACTAAAAATTACTATTAATAGCAGTGAAAATGGTAGGGCTGCGTCATTGTCATATGCCTTTTTTTTCTGACATAAGCACTGTACGAGCGATTCTCAAAGACGTGTAGAAATGGTAGGCCGAAACAAGCGACATAGTTTGAGCATACAGTTTGCAGGCACCGATGGAGGAGAAAAGTGTTTCACCCACTTTCCATTAATTTGTACGTGAATCCTGGATTCAACAACTCTTTTTGGCCAAGTAAACCGTTTTGGTAAAGAAAATTTGCCTATTATCTTTTTTAGCAATCTGCCATCAACATGCATCAAATAGTGCGCAATTCATCATGTAGGAAGAATACTCCTTATTAGTTAGTAAGATATGGGCCCAGGTCTTCATCAATTAGAGGAAAGTCTATCCTCCAGACTGCCCCAGTCCTGGCGTCCCAAAAAGTCCCTCCCTTGGTGTGAAAGTCTAGTTTTGAAAAGCATGCACTTTTCAACATTCTCCCTCCAGTGACATCAACCAAGCGCTCTGAGTACGTGACGCTTTAACAGCCGATAAATGTAAATACATGTACGGTCTGTCAAACAAGCAAAATACCTTTGATACCGGGTAAGAGAAAGGTTGTGGGTCGGACAACACCTTTTATCAGTGCGCCAACTCCCGAACGAGGTTATTAAATAATTAATTAGGTAAATTTTACCTGGTTGGTACCAGTCAGGTCTCTTTGCACCGCTATTTAGCTGTACTGGACAAACCTTTGTAAGCTAATCGGTGAAATTCTGATTAGTGTCTTATGATTAGAAATTAATTAGCCTAATAAGGGACCAAAATATGGGCCCTGATGTAAGATACCAGATAGTAGGAATACTAAATACTTGTCAAACTTACACGTCGAGCTCTAGAATTACATGACTTATTTCTAAAGGGTGAAATTTCACACTGTTAATCAACACTGTTAATTATTGATATACCAGACATATTCTGAGGTCTATTTCCAATCCTGATGAAGGCAGTAACACGCCGAAACTAGTTGATTAGCCATAATCTATGTCTACTATTATAAACACAAGTCAACAACAACCGGTGTTGGGTTCAATGTAGCTTCCACACTTTTAATAAATGACTTATTTAAACATTTCAGCGCATATTGTTATTTCAAGGTTCTCACACAGCAGTATTTCATGGTTGTCCCAGGTTTCCACATCCAGTTTGTCCACTTTGATGTGCTTATCACTTTGATATGCTTATCACCATAACCAGAAAAAATAACTACAGCTAAATTGCATGATCAAACTGTTTATTCACTGCTTTTACTTTTCATTTTCAGACCCGCAGCCTTCTTGGCGTCTTTGAGAAGGATGCCAACATGCTATACAAGTATACCACCGGATTGTACAGATGTTTCGACCGCGTTCTCAATGCCCAGGTAATTTATCATGCATATGTATATACCAGTTTTTTTTTTTGTTTTTTTTTAAAGTTCCGTCTCGCGAAAAAAGGGCTTGCCGCACATTTTGTTGATGCCAATATAATGAAATGTATGGGGTCGTTTCTTGACACATTTCTTTGTAAAGCTCCAGTAATGTCCATATCGTTACCGGCTCTAGGTTTTTGAAAATGGTGTGACGTGCTATGATCAAATGAGCTTGATAACAGATGTAGGGAAGAATTGGACATAAAGTTACCACAGTTTCCTAAGACGA
Organism: Lepidonotus clava; assembly: GCA_936440205.1. NCBI lineage: Eukaryota > Metazoa > Annelida > Polychaeta > Phyllodocida > Polynoidae > Lepidonotus > Lepidonotus clava. Next base: position 38,488,127 of record OW387133.1, on the reverse strand, counting down.
AAGGGCTTACAATAAATTTAATAAGTAACAATACTGAATGTGACCCCACACTACTAAATGGGGCATAAGTCGCTGTGTAAATTTCTGAGAAAATTGCCTTATAATAGAAAAATGTAAAAAAGTAAACAAAATAGTTTTCTTCAGAAATCACATGAAAAACACCTCAACAATACATTTTACTAAGAAATTTATAGGAATAATTGATTTGAAATGCATATTTCACAGTATTTCTAGATAATGCTAAATTTGATCTATAGAAATTTGCTTTGCCATGCAGAAAAGTCCAATCTTTGAGGCCAGTTTTATTTAATTAGCCATGTCTGATGCCTGATACTTCAAACAATCATAACATGAGTTCTATAAATGTTAGAAACATAATTATTTTAGCATTGTGACAGTTATTTCACCCTCTCCAATAATCACCTAAAAGGTCAAAAACCTATTTCTGTGACTTATGCCTCACTATGTGGTGGGGGTTTACAAATAGTAAAAAAAAAACTAATGCTACACATGTATCCATTAGGCGTTTTTATGTACTTTCCGGGTTGTCCTCCCGTATGTATACCTATATAATAATGACACTCTAAAATAATATATAGATTTAAAGAAGAGTTATAGATTGAGGTACAAAAGTTTTCCTAATAAAGCCTAAGGATTCGTCATTCTTCTATGGCTAGATAGCCACTACACAATAAGCAATCTATTTCAGTATATATCTCAAAAACTTTCTGTAAGGGTGGTCAAATTGTACGAGATTTAAATGGATTATACGGGACATTTCCTTGCCATACCAGACACGTTATAATAAAAAAAAATATGTAGAAGAATTAAGAAAAATAAAAGTGATAAAATAGTCATTCAGTGTCCGAAATTACAGAACAAATTGATAGTATCTGCTTGGTTCTAAAAAGAGTGTACCTGGCAAAGTTAAACATTTTATTGGACAAAATTAAGTGTCCGATGTTAAAGGGTAAAACATTTGACATAGCTGGGAAAATGACAGACATGTCTGGATGTCCGATGTTGTTTTTTTTATACACTGGATAACATATTTTTTATCTAAGTCCATTTCCCCTATGGTGTACGTTAAAACTTATCTTCAATACAATCCTTTGTGTCACTTACAGACTGGAGTATTTAATGTATGCTATTCTTTTCAGAGAGAACTTTGTGCAGCAACACAGGGATTGTCAATGCAGCTGAAGGCATATGAAACTCAGGTATTAAGAGTAATATTCCATGTGATATTACAACTCACCAATGGGGAAACATTAACCTTAAATATTTATGCTCATTCTCATAAAGCTTTTACTTACATTTCCATATAAACATGCAAACTATTTGTAATACTGTTTTTCCTTGACACCACTGTTTTTTAGATTTTTTTTAGGTTCTTCGAATTTATCTGTCAAACGTTTTGATTATAATCCAGCTTCATATAATGTAATAATTGAAGTCAATTATTTAGATTCACATTGAACAAACGGGTAAATAGCACCAGTTTCTATTTCACGTTTGATGGTAGTAGGTATAACATTTGTCAATTTAAAAAGGTAATTATGGTAATAGATTATAACTTTATCTTTCAGAATTTTCCATTGGAAAGCGAAAATAGCATCCTGACCGATACTTTAAAGCAATTCTCATCATACCTCGACGAGGTAAGTTTAATTTGAATTCCTTTTAATACAAAACGAGCTTGTAAACACTCAGCTATTAATAGCCCAAGTGCGAGAGAAATCGTTATAATTCGAGATCCACTAAAGAGACCTTTCTTTTGAAAAAGAGTAAACCATCCATGTATTGTAATGCAATAACAGGAAAGAAACGGTCCTTACATAGAACGTTAGGTAGTTCTCATTTTCTCTCCTCGTAGAATATTGTATGAGTCAACACATTATGGTTGAGTAATCAAACTACCTTTTTCCCCCATAAGTCTACTAAAACCAGAAAGTCATGCCTTTATTAGGACCTTGGTTAAATATTACTTGGCAAGGTGCAACCAAGTGTTAAATAAAATATGGCAAGGTACAACAAAGTTAATTGTGACAAATAGTATCTATAATGAATTATGCATCAAAACAGGTTAGCCATATATTCAATGTTACGGTAGTAACTGTCTCAGAATTTCCCCGTCTTCTCACTCCCCAATCCTCAAAGCTAAACACAATTTATGAGGAAGCCTCGGAACCTCTGTCAGACTGTGTTCTTCGACCTCTGTTGAAGAACATCAAGACAGATTTGGAAAGTAAGCCAACAACAACAAAAACTTCGTCAGAGATATTGTACTCATTCTCTAGTATTTATTTCATATTTCAGATAGTCCTGTGTTCACTTCTGTTATTCATATTGCATGGACTAGTTTTTCTGAATGTGTTTTTGACCATATATCGTCAACGTTCACCAATTGATGTCACCCAATTTATGGTTTCATTTACATCATTTGGAAAGCAAGCAATGGGGCCATAATCAGTCACATCAGTTCGTTTTATTTTCTCCCTTTTCATTTTTCTGTTAACATTTTGGAAAAAGTATGGTATACTTTAGATTAGGCATCTATGATATCAGCATATGTTCATAAGCACTTTTTTTCCCTCTTTTTACACTTTGTACTCAATTTTAAAGGGATACGAATCAAGTTAATGTTACCATAAAAGTAAAGATACCGTCAAAAGGCACCGTCAAAATTTAAAGAAAGAATATCACTGATCTCCTTATCACTTTCAGGTTTATTTCCCCATCTTACTGGTTTAATTCATTATTGTACTCACTTCTTAGTACAAATCACACATTGTCACATTTTTCATTGCCAGTTGAGCTCTTTGCATCTTATCCTGTCTGAGCAGTGCGCTCACAACATGATTCGGCCAGTCGCCAACTTCTTAAACGAAGACTTAGAGCGTAAGCTTCCTCGAACAGAGTGGTTTCACGGCTGTTAGAACATATAATTTAGCATGGAGTTCCTCCTTGGCACTAACTTTTACTGACTGAATAATGCTAGTATTTCAGTCTGGAAAGAACCCTGAAGTGTTGGCTGGACATTTAACTACTCAATTAATCAAATCAATCAAAAAAGAATTCAAGGGCTAGGGCTGGGCTGGGGAAATACAGCATGAGCAGCTACAGCGTCTGGGGACTAGAGAGTTAAATCACGAAGCAAACATTGACATCCTCAACAACAGCTTGATCCCAGCATGAAGTTGTGTTCAGTTTTACAGATGTTGCTCAAAGTTGGACCTGCCCTCCCCCCCCCCCCCCATTAGTTTGCTTATTTTCTGTTATGATTTGTTCTGAGTGTGTAGCACCACGTTTGTTGTTTGTTGTTAACAGCTGAGTTCCGTTCACCGTATCTTGGCCGAGCAACTCTCCGACGGTATGATCCACCCTATCTCCAAGTTTCTCCAAGCTGACCTGGAAAGTAAGCTTTTCCGGCCGCTAGATACCCACGGAAGCGGCTTATGTTACTTTATCCAATGTATTTGGGAATGAAAAGAATGCTTGTTATTGTAAACACTAATGGTCTTGCTCTAACTTGAAACGTATTTCGATACATGTACTATTATAGCTATATATGTTAATCTTAAGGATAGAGAAGGCCCTATTTGCTGTAGTTGCATCTATTGTTCTATTCATTATTCATTTTTAGGAGTATCTGGCCAAGAGTTTTAACATTAAACCTGAATATGCCCTCTACCTAAGGTTATATGATATATATCAATTTAATGAAAATAAACTTAGTAAATGAATCCTGAATACAAAAATGTGTTTTTTAACTCCTAATTTTTGAAGATGAATATCTGACTTGGTAATTAAGGTGTCAATTTGAAACTTCAGAAATGTGTTTTTAAAAAAGTTAAAAAAATAAACAAGAAAAAAATAACTTTTTTTCTAACTAGAACAAAAACTAGGACCTAAAACGAAAAAAACGAGACACAGTTTACTTGATAGTAATGTTGTACTGCCTTTATCGACGTTAAAAAAATAAAGGTGAAACTGTATTTTTCCCCTCAACATTTTATTAAAAAAACGTTTACACAATTACATAGAGAAAAATCTGCGCATTAATTTGATATAAGATACTTTGTTTCTAATCAACCAGCAGTGTTTACAAAACTGTTGCGGATTTGCTGAAAATCCCTTAAGTGATTGAAATGTCAAAGTAGTATGAGTGTAATGGAAGTGTATATACAATAGAAGGTAATCATTTTAGTAATAAAGTGGTGATAAACTTGACAATGAAAGACGTAGACTTGCAATGTTCTGCTTTGGCATTTTTGTGTAATGAATGTGGACATATCATAGAGGAATCTCGACTTCTGTCAACCCATCAATAACCATTTAATTTCTTCTATGCTTCAGCTATCCGATCCATGCAAGAAATGCTGAAATTAGCTAGTTCTGGTAAGTTATCAGCAATAATAGCATGATATCAACGTCTTATATCTTGTATCTAAGTAATTGATAGACAGAACTTCCTCAGGGTTGCTAAACCAGCCAACCAGAATCCTTCAGGCTAAGGTAACTTATTTTTAATCAAAAGTTTCTCATAATATGCTTGAAAGTATAGGTTTTCTTAAGTTCATGGATTTCTTTTATCATGCCTTTGGCCATTTAAACACTTTTTAACGTATTATTAAGTCCTTCAGGCCCGTAGCCAACTTTTCTCAGAGGGTGGTTTGTTTTTTGAGAATCAGTTTGTTTTTTTCCTGTTTTTTTGTTGTTGAAAAAATACATATTTTTTGGATTTATTGTCATATTTTACATTAGATATTAGAGAAAATATCCTCCAAGGGGGGCTTCGTACGAACCCCCCGAACCCCCCCTCCCCCTCGCTACGGGCCTGTCCTTTATAGGCATTTTTGATATTTAGTTCAGAATAATCTTCAGGGAAAATCCCTTTTCTTCCAGAAGCTAATAATACAAAACCGAATTCGATTAATTATTTTTTTATTATTACAACACATTTATGCAATAGGTAAGATAAATATATGCATACAAAAGTAAAGTGAATCCTTTGATCCATGTCTAACACAGAACATGAGGCAGCAGTGAATCGCTACATGAAGCTACCAAAGAAAAAGGACAACGAGAAAATCCGCTTAGAAACCAATGATGACCTCTATGTCAAGCGCAAAGGCTACCACCAGGTAAAGAAACCTACACAAGAATAATTGGTTATTGGATAATCTAATACTAAGTAGATACTAACCGGGCAGGGATCCTGGCCGCCGTATCTCGGCGAGGGGTCTGGTTTGGCCAGGGTCCGCTAGAGGGCCCGCAGGGCCCGAGAGCGGACCCTGGCCAAACCAGACCCCGAGACGAGATACAAGGCTCATGGTCCCTGACAAGGTTAGTATCGAATTTATTTCACCTCCTTTCACATATTTGTTTACTAATTATGCGTTTTGGACAGCAAAAATGGGTTTATTGTGCGAATTTCATGCGTAGTTGTTCACGTTTGTTTACGCTTTGTTTACCTCGCCCTGCGGTGACCATTCTGTCCCAGCTCTCGTCAGGGCCGCGCGCTTCAGGGGGCCTCAGGGAGAATGCCTGTGGGTTGGGAGCGCGGACCTGGGAGTAAACACCTCGCCACTCTGTCCCGGCTCTCGGCCGTTCTGCGTGTGGGTACAGGGGGCCTCAGGGAGAATGCAGGGACTTGTATTGCCCGGGCGTGACGTCAGGCCCGGGCAATACAAACGTTGTATTGCCCGGGCCGGCACGCAGGTGTCCGTCAGTGTTAAAGCATAGGCGACTTTGTATCGGGGGTGAAATAAAGTGTATATCCTTTCTATTGTCAGTGCTTTATTTCTTTTTCTCCAATGATTCTATCTGACTCATATCTAAATATAGAAACATTTCATCCTTTTCATGTTGTATAGGTTTTCAGCGGCATGCTTGCTTTCAATGAGCAGCTATTGCTGTTAATCAATCGTACTGGTCAACAGCTGATCAGGTAACAAAGACTATTTTATAGATCACGTGACTTGGATCAATATTCATCCTAGACTACGGAAAATATAAGTTGTTAAAGATATTACACATCTGTATTATGTAGAGTGACATCTTTGTCGTTTTCCAAATAGACAGAGTCCTAAGTAACATAAGTAATTCTCCAGTAATACTTTAGTTAAAGCACATCCAATTTTCTTCAACGTTAAAGGTTAAAGTGAAATGAAATACTGTCATAAAAAATTAAAAAATTAAGATTTGGTTGAAAAGTAAAAGTACAAAACAATGCTCTGGCTCATTGAAGAATACCTCAATAGTTGCAAAAAGAACCAACAAATCTTTCACTGGTACAACTGAAGACTGATATACTTCATTGAATACCCGTATCCCTTCCAGTCCTTCCAGTAGATCCCGTCGTAGAATCCACTGGTGGGCGTATATGGCCCCCCAGAGTAGTAAAAACCATTAGGCAGGGTTAAGGAGCAGGAGTTGAACCACCAGCCAGCCCGCTGGTTCACAGCACAGTAGTGGGTGTCGGGACGGTCAGGCGTGGCGAAGGGCATCCCGTTGTTGTATGCCAAGTCGTCTGGCAGGTAGCCTGAGTGGCCACTCACATACATCCGGTAGAGGTTGTGCTCATCCAGCACTGTGAAGTTTGAGTAGTGGGCCACGTCACTAAACCCAGACCAGTCCACCAGTTCAATCAGCAACTTGTTATTACCTGGAGAAAAAAATGAGATTGTTACGTAAATTAAGATGATTGACCATGCTAGCTCAAGTAATTTCCATAGCATTTCAATGGGGTAAGGAAGAAGGAGGGATCGTCCTATTCTATGTTCATGTTTTTTATACAGAATGACTCATAATACGTACACATGATGATAAAAACGATTTGAAATGTTTTCCCCCCAAAAAGTGACCCTGACATATCCATAAGCCAAAGTGATATGATTATGTCATACCTAAGTTTAGGCATGGCATATCCTTCCTCTAACAACTACAACTAATTACCAAATATATCATATAAAATATATAAATATCATAATTTATCATAAACAATGATTAAAAGACATATCAAAATGTATTCATACTACATCATAGAGTTTATGGTAAAACCTCTGTTAGCACTCCCCCTCCCCCTAGTGGTCAACTGGCCTAATTAAAGTAATTAGGTCAAAGGCCAAAGGTGAGGTGGGGAAGTGCATCCCTGCTGTGAGGCCAGTGGGACTCTGGGCACCAAGGTGAACACATGCCCATTGTGTAACAGCCTAGGCTTAGGCCTATGGTTAATAACCTGTGACTGAAGATTTAATAGAACTTCATCTCCAACACTACTCCTGTCTTCAACTCTTCATTACTCCCCTCAAAATCCATACATTGAAAGTACTACACCATAAAACTTAAAGTACTTCAACATTGAAACTTAATTTTTCAGGATATTAAGAGTTCGTTATTTCTTGATTAGAAATAACAAACTTACATTTACATATGTATAAAATTACTCCACAGTACGTCTTCTATCATTATTTCATTCGCCTGTTAGAATTCCTTACCTATGGTGCTTAACCCTTTCCACACGCCACCAACATTTCATTCCTCTTTTAAAAGACTGCCAAGGTACTCTAGTAAATAGCCTCAAAATATGCCACATATAGCACACATGAGCCTATCTGGGCTTTATATAAGCTCCTTATGACATATAAAAACTTATTTTCAACCTTCCTATTGTTAGATATGCTATATTATGGATGTTTTCAGTGTTTTGAAACAGCAACTGGTATTTTTCCTTAATATGTAGCTTTAAATTCACTATTTTGGGATTCATTGAAAAGATGCTTCAATGCATCTGGTGTGTTTTCACTGGCGATGCCACAATGCATCTGGCATGTTTTTGCTGGTGATGCCTCAAAGCATCTGGAGGGTGGAAAGGGTTAAATATTCCCCATAAATTGGCCTCAGATCTAAAAAACAAAAAGGCAAATAAAACTGTAGATTTTCACCTGATGTAGTGAGATGGTTGATAGTGTCCAGGCCGACCCAGTAGTCACTCGTATACGACCCAAAGCCTTCCTTGTACATGGACCAGTTAGTGTCGAAATTGACTTTACCATCCATCCGGCGCTGGATGATCGTATAACTGGCATTAATGCCATGCTCACAGTGAACCTTGGGACAGAATAAGGAGGATTTTTATGGTACAAGTACAGGGGTCAGTGGAAACCAAGTAGTTATGGCCATTTGAATAATTTTTGATATTTGAATGTTTTAGTTTTTTTATTGCGTTAAATTAGATATGCATTTAGTCTTGTAACATTGTAAACCGTATAAAGTGCGTTTACTTTGTCATACCTCAAAATCAGTATGACATATCTATACTCTAAAACATATTATTTCTAAATATATTTATGTGAGAAATAGTATAAAATTGTACACAATATATTCAATATTAACAAATACTGAACCATACCCTTAAAGTAGGTCTAACTACCCTCACAGGGTCCAGGTGGAGCCACCTTCCACCTGGAGCCTGATCAACCAATCAGAGCCCTGGAGGCCTCTGGAGGGAACCTTGAATGCTCCAATCTATTATAGGCAGTGGGAGTCTGGACACCAAGGTGAACACATGTTTATTGTGTAACAGCCTAGGCTTAGGCCTATGGTTAATAACCAGTGACTGAAGAATAATACAGGAACATCTCAACACTACTCCTGTCTTCAACTCTTCATTACTCCCCTCAACACCCATACATTGAAGATACTACACCCCGAAACTTAAAGTACTTCAACTTTAAACCACAGCAATAAAATGCTAGAGTCAGTTGGTGAAAATAGATATTGTAATGGGATTGGGGTTTAACCTCATAGGTTCAACCGATAAATATTTGAATATAATACACAGTAACAGAAGTAAGGTTGACCAAGCATATTGCTCCAGAATACCAAGGATCTTCCCAGAAAAATATTTTGTGTATCAATAGCCACATTCTTTAATCAGAAGGAGGGCGGCATTTTTTGAAAATCGTGGGCTGTCATATAAAGTTTCTGTAATTCTAATGCGGGAATGGGCCATTCTAAGATAACCTAATGCATGAAATAAGTTCTTGGTGCAGGAATCCCACATGCCACACGCCAAGGAAGATCCCTGTAATACAGGCAAAATACAGATTCAAGACAGTGATAACAATATGATGCTACTTACTAGATAATAGATATGAGTGGATATATACATTTGGTGAATGGTGGTGGGTTTGGATAGCAGAAAGTGGTAGTACTATTCACTGATGCTTAAACTAGTTAAGTGCTTGTACTCACCAAACTTATTTCGCCCATTGCATGTAATCATGATGTTCATCACAATTCATACTACTTATACGGAAGATCAGTTCTTGTAATTGATTAAAGTTAAATAAATACAAAAAAATACACACAAAAAATAGAAAGAGCCTTTGTAGTGTTGCACAGGCTATTTCTATTCCATCTCTGGCTCCTCCTGGGTGCGACCCAGGAGGAGTTTATAGAATTTATGATGGAGCATGTGATTGACCAAGGCAGGGGTCTGTACCTTCCCAGAATTCAAGGGAAGGGCGCGGACCACTCTTGATTGGCTAAGGTTAACTGATCAGAGTGGGAGGTCTAGACCCCCAGTAAGGATGGTTGTCAATCATTAGCAAAAGGGGTGGAGCTTACATTAAACTCTCCACAAGCAGTCTGGCTCCACCATCCCCAGTCTAGCAAGCCACTCGTAGAATTAAGTGAAGGTAAAGGGTAGAGGGGAACTCTACTATGGATGGCCAGGGCCCAGGCCCATAATTATAGAGGGAGGGTGGCTGGGGTGGCTGGCCCTAGGAAGGATTTTTCTTTTTTTCAAAAGTTCCTTTTCCTAAAACAATCATTGTAAAAACGCCTAAAATAGGAAGAAAATATTGAAAAGTTCCACTCATTACTCCTGGCCACTCCCTTTTCAAGATTGAATCATTGAAATTATAATTAAAAGTTCCACATAGGTAATCTACCCTATGCCAACAGCAGAACCTGTATACAGACCTGGGGCCTTCCCCATTCCCATTACAGTATGAATAGTACCTTTACGGCGTAGGTTCTGTTTGGATATGTCATATTGCTAAAGTCATGATGTATAATTTCTATATAGAATTTGTATTATTGAAACTGAAATGTAATAAGAAGTAAAGAAACATAGAGACATTGCAACTCCCGATCCAACCTCAACCCGGATGTAAGGACAAACCCATTTATCTTATGAGTGTAACAGCGATGTGACGCACAGACCAGAGTGACGTAGCAACCTGCGTCACAGAAACAACCCTCAGAAGCTGGGATTCCCCATGACAAACCAGGGACATGCTGACGAGGCATGACTGGTCAGAGACTGACGTAAACATCCTGTACCAAACGTATAAGAGCTTCAGCTATCGCCAATCGAGTCAGTCTTGAAAGGTCGGTTATTAGGAGTGGTCAGGAACGACGGAACGTTGAGATAGAGACAACCCAACCACCCAGCAGGTCTCACCGAAACACCATCACCATGTAGCCGTAAGGACACTAGGCTATAGGGCCTTTGCTCTATGAGCCTATCTCCATGCTCCCAAGCAACAGCAACATTCAGGACAATGTGAACTCAAAGGACAAAAACTTTCAGGACTAACATTATACATTTGGACAATTATTGAATATGTGCTCTATGTGTATACCTGCAGGATACAGCTAAACTTGTGTGTGAACTTCAGAATAAAACCTACATCCAATTCTACACAACAACTATCTGACCATTCTTCATCATTAAACAATCACTATTATAAATGGTGAAGAACCCTTAAGATCCCCACCTCTACAGCCAAGTGAGTGAGACTCCCAAAGGACAGAGCTATTTCTTCAAAATGGACAAAAGGAGCGATCTAAGATGTGGCAACATGTACATCGCAGCTGTTTCCCCAACCCTCAGTGAAGCAGAGAGGGAGAGTATTGATCCATAGCCGACGTGAGCAGCAACACCCATAAAACCCAAGTAGGCATAAGGAGCCGGGAAAACCCCCATCACCACCCCACCCACAGTGTGCACGTGGGACGTCCACGTCGTGATAACAGACCAATGACAACGAACATTAATGAGTGCAGAAATGGACAAGTCATCAGCGAAATGCCTAAATCTAAATGAAACTACAACGTGAAACAGAGGTGAGTGTAACTTACATTACAGAATGCAAGGCACATGATATTTCTATTTTGAGATAACATAATGATCAGATCGAAAAACAAGATGCATTCCCACCATGAATATGCCAGTCCCAGATATACAATTCTTACAGCAATTAATATGTGATGAGGCTAGAAGTAATTCACAAGCAATTCTAAAAGAAGGCACTAGTTTTAACTGCATAGGGATGAATTAATAAAAAGGTCTAAAGAAACTAATGATAACTTGGAGATTGATATATGAAACATAAACAATGATACTATACGGGAAAAGGATATAACATGTTCATTCATTACTGAATGCTGTTTTGCCTAGAGACCATGATTATCGCAATTAGTGGCATGAAATACATGCTGGTCGCCCAAAAGGGGCATACACATACATGAGTCGCACTGAACGTGCTTTACGCCTGCAGAGGCTTGATGAGTTGCGCTGGATGAGCGCTGGATGCCAGATGAGTGGCATTAAATGAATCTGGGTACAGTAAAAACCCAATGCAATGACTCTCTGTTTCCAGAGATTGTGCCAGAAAGGCATGTCATATGGTCAAGGGCACAGCACAGTGTACAAGTGACATGGAATCCTTGAAATGATTGGATGACAAAATAATATTTAATTGGCAGGGAGAGTACAAATTAGCCTATGGATGAATGCAGAATCAGAATTTGGAAATAAATCAATGCTACAGATTCTGATAGACAGAGCCTCAAGTATACTACAAGTAAGTTCAAAATTGAAAATGAAAAACAGACATTAGCATAATGATGCTAGAAGCCTATGCATATGTGATGGTTGCACTATCCTGTATTCAATGACTAATTGATACGTTTCAATGACTGTTTATTGCTTTTCATGAATACTGTTATGATGTAATTTATTGCCTTTTACATGTCAATGTATATCAATTTATACTATGAATAATGATAGTATTTGCTCTACTAATTTCATATGTATTTAATTTAACCAAAGTTTGAGGACAAACTTTTTTCAGATGAAGGGGAAAGTTGTCATATTGCTAAAGTCATGATGTATAATTTCTATATAGAATTTGTATTATTGAAACTGAAATGTAATAAGAAGTAAAGAAACATAGAGACATTGCAACTCCCGATCCAACCTCAACCCGGATGTAAGGACAAACCCATTTATCTTATGAGTGTAACAGCGATGTGACGCACAGACCAGAGTGACGTAGCAACCTGCGTCACAGAAACAACCCTCAGAAGCTGGGATTCCCCATGACAAACCAGGGACATGCTGACGAGGCATGACTGGTCAGAGACTGACGTAAACATCCTGTACCAAACGTATAAGAGCTTCAGCTATCGCCAATCGAGTCAGTCTTGAAAGGTCGGTTATTAGGAGTGGTCAGGAACAACGGAACGTTGAGATAGAGACAACCCAACCACCCAGCAGGTCTCACCGAAACACCATCACCATGTAGCCGTAAGGACACTAGGCTATAGGGCCTTTGCTCTATGAGCCTATCTCCATGCTCCCAAAGCAACAGCAACATTCAGGACAATGTGAACTCAAAGGACAAAAACTTTCAGGACTAACATTATACATTTGGACAATTATTGAATATGTGCTCTATGTGTATACCTGCAGGATACAGCTAAACTTGTGTGTGAACTTCAGAATAAAACCTACATCCAATTCTACACAACAACTATCTGACCATTCTTCATCATTAAACAATCACTATTATAGATAAATCTCGTAGACTCCGGATTTCCTGGCCCCAGCATTTCTCCATTCGTGACAATCTACATCAGAATACATCAGATATGAATGATGAAATTACATAAGTAAGACAAAAGTCAAGTGAAAGTAAGGCAGCTTTATGTTGTAGATAGTCTGTCACTGTAGTTGCTTAACCTGTCAAACTATTATATTAATTGAATTCTGCCATAATGGCTGCTTAGGTAGTAAATTGCGCCACTGCAAAGACCTTGGTGAAACCATGTTGCTCAGGACAAACAAATTGTTCATAGTTTGGCAGGATAATACAAAAACTCTTTACCTTTGTGCTTGATATTTAGTGCAGTAGAGGCAGCTGGCTTAGTAGCCACCATGAAATCATTATGTTTTCTTGGTTTTAGTCTTCTAAAGTCAGCCGCCATAGTAACTGCCATTAGAAAAAGTGTGAATGACAGTCCAATCTGCACCTTTAACGTAACCATCTTGAAAACTTTATCTGGAATTGAAACAAGAAATATTGAATACAATTTATAAAAGGTAATTCTTTTCATATACTACAGCTCAAGAACTGCTAATGAAATTAAACTCTTTCCTCTCACGGCCAAAAGCTTAGACACAACTGTATCATTCTGATGAATAACAAATAAGACACATGACACCAAATAGTTAAAAACTTGGGAACAGCTGGGATTGGAATTTTAACTAACTTTTGAATATAACAATTATTTCTCATCTTATAACTAAGTGTTCATATGAAAGGCTAATTAATCATTTTTGCTTTGGGGTATGCTATAGTGGTTATTAGTAGGGGTGCCCCCAAAGCTTTACCAGCAGAAGTTCTGCATTCTATAAAATCAAAGAGGCATGAAATTGGTGGACTTGGCTTTGGATACCCTTATTTGTAACAATCTACAGCTCCCCTTTGCTATTCCCCATCCCAATACTTCTAAAAAGGGGTGTGGCTTGGGTATGGTGGCTCCTGATTGGATGCATGTGACTTCTGAATACCAGTCATACAAGAAACACTGCACATGGGACGTATAATGGGGTATGTCACGTTTGAGAGACCAAAAAGCCAAGGTTGACCTAAAAGCAACCTTAATTAGTTTGTTTCCAACAAATATGCTCATGAATTCCTTTTTCTTTTCCTCAATTTAGCAGAGCTCCTTTTATTTCAAGAACAAACAATACAATACTTAATCTCTGCTACATTTTTGATGCCTTGCGTTATTCAAAGATATAATCATATAAATGGAATGTAAGTAAGGCATCAAAGGAGGCATACCGGATTTGAATTGTTCTTTTGTTGTTTTGCACTGGGGCATGTAATTGGGCTATTTACACCTCTCCCCTGCCACCTCACCCTGCCACCTCTGACCCTCAGGTGTCCAGCTGTCTTTTCATTGGTGACTGGTGGTGGTTGCAGCGGCACCGGGTAACAGAAGTAGGAGGGGTGAGAGGTATGACTGACAGGTGGGGGCACGGCTAGGGGGGGGGGGGGTAATAGAGTGGACAGGCTGGATCACGGCAGTAGGGAGGTAGGAGTTTGGTGGGGGGGGGGGGGAGTAGCAGAGTGGACGGGCGGGATCACGGCAGTGGGGAGGTAGGGGAGTGTGGGGGGGAGGGGGGGGGGGAGGTAGTTCAGTTATCATTACCCGGTATTTACCTCTCAAATTCCGCAAGGCACCTTCGGCCGGCACCTTCAGCCGGCCGAAAATCTTCAGATTTCTAGTTTGGTACTCTGAAACCAATCATTCTCACCATTTAAAGTAATTATTCTAACCTTAGTAGGTCATTGATTTTTACAGATGACTATTTTCTGCCACCAAAATAGGCTTTCTTTTAGTCCAAAGGACTGGAAAATGTGTTTTGTTGTTAGTAGGGAGGCATTTGTTCCTATAGATCGTATTCTCCATGATGAAGCCATCTGTTACTGCTCAGCTGACTATTTTTAATTTTGTGATAATATCCCACTTACAACAAATGATTGATTAAAGGCATAGACAAGATGAGGAAAACTGAAACCATACAGAAATAATGCTGAACAAGAACTGTGTATCACAAGAGAATTTACTTATAGAAATGGTTAAAGGTTCTTTTTAGTTAATCAGAGAAACATACTGGGTGTTTATCTAGACTCAATGGAAATCCTTAATTTTAGTTGATTCAGCATAGACGCTTCCTGTTCAGCAATAACACCCTATTCGTTATCTGATCATCATGATCATGTGATGCATCTCTCTGTGCTAGACCCACTTCACAATACAAAAATATATCTCACTGTACATGACAACTGATACCAATAAGTTTGTTATGAAGGTTAAGATGATATCATGCTAATAGTTCTAGTTTGTACAAGTTTATCAGTCTAAAGGTATTTTAGAAATATTTACACACCTTGGTCTGTTGGCGGGTGTGGGGTGGTGATGTGGCTAGAGCGTTCGCCTGGTGTGCTGGTCACCCAGGTTCGATCCTGGGCTTAGCTGGGGTGATACACCTCTCTGCCTTTCCTCCCTGTGACAACAGGGTTATCAAGCCACTGACTGCTGTGTGTATGGTCCTGTCTATGGGACCATGTAAGAGTGTAGAGGTATGGTCTCTACCTTCTTATATATATATGATCACCATCACTCTCCTTGGTATGACATGGGCAGTTAATCAGGGTGTGAAGCAACCAATTACCAACCAACCAATCTTGGTCCATTGCACCGGTGATTGTTGACTAATTGCTTTAAATAGGCCAACGAGATCCGACTTGGATTACATTACAGAAGTGGGCTGCATTTGATTAGTAGTTTCAACTATAATTCGCAATATGTAAATTGGGAAAAACTAAAGAAGTGAACTTCAGATATTGATAAGCAATGAGTTCACCGGGATTTAAACTGTTTAGATACATGTACAACAGAGAAAAGCTGGGATTGTTTAGTCATTGTGAATTATTTTTCAGGTGATTTCTTACTTTCAAAAGTGAAAATCCGGAAATGCCCCTTCTACTTTTTAAGATTTTTCAATCCTCCCGAGTGTGGTAAAAGAACCCTGAAGGGTTGGCCGGACGTTAAACTAATCCCCCAAACAAACAAACTGAAATCAACTCATGTTACGTTGGATTTCAGAAAAGCGCCTAGTGACGCCCAGCCGCCAGTGTTGGTGAAATTGAACAAAAAAGTCATTCAAGTTTGTTGGTTCTCTTTTCAGACGGCTTTACATTACTACTCTTCGCTGAATGCCCTACAGTACAAACGAAAATGTTTTCTGATCGAGCCGATGCTGGGCTACATGCACGCCCAAAAAGCCTTCTTCTCCATGGGCAACGACGCTGTCGGCAAGAAGGACATAGATGACTTCCTCGCCAACATGAACGCCAGCGTCCAGGGGTGAGGGAGGATGACGACATTTGAGAAATTAAAATAAATAAATAAAAAACCTGGTATGAGGGATGGAGTGGTAGGGGTCCAAGGCTTCCGCAGAATTAAAAAGAAAGGATAGATGACTTGAAATATAATAAATTTGGTCAACACTTTCAGTTAGAACTCCTTCGGATTTACTCGAATTGTAGCGTTTGGTACGGCCAGGGAACTTTAATTCAGGGTCAAAAGAAGACACTAACAATCATTTTATTTGCTGTCAAAAGTTTGTATTACTTAAACTTAATGATATTGAGTCATAACATTCTGAATTAAGTGAAAGCTGTTGTTCTAC
This sequence comes from Lepidonotus clava, assembly GCA_936440205.1. Lineage (NCBI taxonomy): Eukaryota > Metazoa > Annelida > Polychaeta > Phyllodocida > Polynoidae > Lepidonotus > Lepidonotus clava. The sequence continues at coordinate 38,471,560 of OW387133.1, read as the reverse complement.
ATGTATCCGAGTTCATTGGCTATTGTAAGTGTGTTCCTACTCCTTAACAATTGCTCGTAAAAAATATGTTAAATAAGTCGTTTTATTTTGCAGCGTGCACCAGGAGTTGAGTCAGGAGACTCAGAAGACGGTGGACATGATCGACAACATTGAGCAGAAGAGTGTCCACCTGTACTTCGCCGACCCGCCGGAGGAGCTGGCCGTGGTGCCGCCCAACACGGGCCTGTCGCAGAAGGCCAGCTTCCTCTACATGAGAACGTGAGGCTTTCAACATATTATAGGGTTTACCCTGTTTGACCCCACTGACACCTGTACGGGGAAAACCCTTTTGTTAGTGGCGTCTATGTAACATAGTGGTTTTAACCTAACATTTGGTTCTTACCGACTACCCGACTCCATCAGTTGTTCCTGTGTCAGGGTGTGATATACATACTTTATAGGAATGTGCGTTAAGTATTGGTATTTATCTGCCTGAAATAACTATAATTATTATGCTTCTCTAGCCTTCTGTTAACTCTTAAGCGACGGTTTGAAATTGAATGAAAGTGGCCCATCAGACCGGCGAGTAGGTCTTAAGCGTTATTATTGAAGAACAGGCAATCTGAACTAAAGGAAAGTATCTAAACAATAGATGAGGTATCGCACAATTTTTGCTTGTACAAAGGCCTATTCAATAATAAACAATACATTTAATTTACAGGAAACAAGTTCTGGGAACCAAATGGGACAGGTGCTACTTCTTCATTCAGGGAGGAAACTTGATGTGTCAACAGAAGGATGAGGTAAATAATACGTCATGATATTACTCATAACCAGTAGCCCATTATACAAATGATATTATATGCATATTACTTTGACATGTTTCTGTTGCTTTCCTTAAGGATAGAGATTGGTTATTCGGGGGCTTTTCAAGACAATCGCTGTTTCCTTGTATAATGTAATACACTAAATAGCAGTTTATTAAGTGGAAGGCCGAGGGTGTAAGTCATCATTTGTAAAACTTCCTCTTGGGAAGTAAGTATAGGATGCTACATACTGTAGGGATAAAGTATAAAACCATTCCAGGAAGAGTAAGACACTCGCATATAACCGTTTTTCCCAATAGTAATAACGCTTTTCATTATAAAAGGTGGCAGGGAGCCTGGTGGTTGACCTGAACGAGGTGGGAACAGTGGCCGAGGTAGCCGAGCTGGACGACCGCCGCTTCACCTTCCAAGTCATCTCTCCACCCAACAAGAAGTGAGTGTTTCCTGGTCTCTTAGCAATTTCTTATCTCTGGGGTTTACTGCTTACTCTTTCTTTTTAATTTACATTTGCTGAATAAAAAAAGACTTATGATGTTATAAAGTTGAAAATGAAGAGCATTATTTTTCTCACTAATTGACACCTCTGCATTGCCATCGGTACCGTGAATAATGTTTATGAATATTTTTCTTATGTTCAAGATCCAAAAGGTAATAGAAAAAGCTGTTCTGTTCTTTTGTATACTTACAAATCGCCTGTTTTGGCTTCTGGCTTCTAAACTTAGTGATATTAACTGATCACCTTAGAAGTTTTTCACTATTTTGTGTCTCTCAATAAATATGATTTCCTAACCACTGAAAGGACCGGTTTCTGTTCGATAGATACAACACCACTACATGTAGTTACACTTTAGTGTTTTAAAGAGCTTAATTATATTGTACATTGGATCTAATTATATCTTATATCAAACGGAAGGACAAACCCAAGCCCTGACTTATCAGGATATCTATACAATGCGAATCATAACCATTTAGTGTGTTTATTTTTTAGTGTCACACAGTCTCGTTGTACTAACCTTTCTTTCGTAATCTTACATCTTCAAGGTAGAATTCTAACACTACTCCTTTGGTCTACGATTAGTACCTCTGCTGTTTCAGTCAGGCAGTGAGCGCGGCTGCCGGTTTCCTTAGTAACATAGCAAACGTACCAGTAATAACGCAGAGGTAACCTTAACATAGAAAACAACATCAGTTGGAATAAACTTAAGAGTTAGACGGGGTTATATTGGATTTTTGGTTAAGTAACACTCACATATTTGGATCCGTAAGATAGAACAAAATACCTTTATACTGAAGACACGTTAGGATTGATGGTTTTCACTCGCACACGCCTTTTTTTTGTCTTCATAAGGCTAACGTTTTTGTTCAACGTCATGACTATGTATTTATTTGACATAGAAAATGATATCGGCTCACAAAAAAAGGTAGCAGTGACAAGTTAATGCTTATTATGAATAGACATATAAGGAACTGAATAGCATATAACATGATTCTTAAGGATAACAGTTTTCAAAGGTCTTATAGTAAAGCACTGCATTGCCTATAAGTCACCATTTAGCATTCTCACACAACGTCCCTTTTCTATTTTCAAATTATTGGTACAATATATCGATAAGTGAATTACCATTGCTATTTGGACACTCATCATGCTGTACTCCTGAAAAGGAACTGGAATATACCTTTAAATATTGATACATTTGATTTGATTCGAAATCAGTAAGTGTCAGTCGATAAGTTGTATGTGTAAGCAAAAGGTGATGGCTGAGCAGTTTAATCAAACTGAGATAATTCTTTGAACGCTTGTCATAATAAGTTAAGATAATATTTGTTTTAAGGATAGCAAGACTCCTTTCTAACATTTGCATCATTCCGAAATTTTGCTCGTATAATTTGTGAGCTACTGTTATGGAACTTAATTAAGAAAGCATTAAATGAGAGTATACATTATTTTGCTCGAAGTCATTAGTAGTATTCATTACTTTATAATCACAATGAGACAGATCACACCATCGCCTCATCCTACATACAATGATACATCTCATGAAATATTTAGTCAAAAAGACATTTATGATATGAGAACAAAATTACGTAAAATATCTTTAGTCTCTTCGTGTTTGACATGACCTCTATGTGCAAACTTTCTTTTGGCAAATAAATAAAGCACACTCGAGCTAACATATTTGGTTTGCTTTTATATATTTTTGTCACATGAATGCTTACAAATATTTATTGTGCATTCCTTGCTCTCTTCAGAACGATCGGACTTCAGGCAGAGAGTGGCCGCGAGAGAGACGAGGTGAGATTAAGAATTAATGTTTTAATGTCTGGTCATTAATGTATTTTGATATGAATTAATGTATTTCATTTGGCAAAAAAATTGGGGTGACACATATTCAATTCATAGTAGGACAAATAATGGATTTAAGGTATCTTTGCTAACCAGGTAGAGTGGCCTATCATACCGGGTCAAGATGTTGACATCATACTGTACGATTCTACCCCAATCAGAGTGGACATACTGATATATCAAAGGCCTGTCCGTCTCGTACTGTGCCTATGCAGTATGGGAACTAAAAGAGCTGTTGCCTCAGTAAAAGTGTAAGGACAGGGTGTCTACCTTCCAATAGATTTAATCACCATCACCACCCTTGATTTTTTGGGGGCACGGGGTGGTGAAGTGGTTAGAGTGTTCGCTTGGCATGCGGGAGAGCCGGGTTCGATTCTCGGCTGGGCCAGGCAGGGCTGCTACACCTCTCTGTGTTTCTCCCAGTGACAACGACTGGGATATCAAAGGCCTTGTGCCACCGGCTGTTGTGTGTCTGGCCCTGTCTATGGGACCAGGCACATTAAAGAACACCTACTTCGGTAAATGTGTAGGGGTATGGTCTCTACCTTCTCATAGATTCGATCACCATCACCGCCCTTGATATGACCCTGGCAGTTGATTAGGGCGTAAAGCAACCAATAACCAACCAACCAACCAACCACCCTTGATTTTACCCTTGCAGTTAATTATGGTAAAAAGCAGCCAAAAATACTGTACCATGCCTTTTTTTTTGCATCCCGAAAAGGCTCCTCAATGTTTGTTACTGTAGTATGAATAAAACGTTTTAAATAAAAAAAATGAAGTTACGAGAACAATATAACAAATACTCATACCTCTTGCTATTTGATGCCCATGTGAGTTTGTTTTATAATCAGCCACAGTTTGTCTTTAGTTCATGGACATTGAATAAGTTGTCTTTGATTTTCTTTTCCAGTGGATTGCTACAATAAATAATGTCGTTCAAAATGGAGGATACGTCAAAGAGCCAAAGAAGGTGTGTAGGACTTTTATTTCTGTATCTATCACAAAATAACCAGGACAGTAGATTATAACTTATTAGCCTAAACGGTCACTAGAGTCAGTATGGGTAATTCATCCATTCTGTAGATAACCTTTACATAGTTCTTTTCAAACAATGACTCAAAAGATAGGAAAAGAATCGTTTCATCCTTTGATATAAACTATATTACTGTTCTCTTACTGAAGAGAGGCCAATATGGATTACTGAAAATGATGTGCTGAGAAGTGTTGTCCAGTGTTGCAAACTTTTGAAGGGGTAAAATTACGGACATGTAAAGCACTATTGCAAAACTTCCTTAAAAGGGGGTGCGCATTGTCCCCCCAGGAAAATTTTGTATTTCTAATGTGTAGATTGACAGGTTTTAATCAAATTCTGGAGGGTTTGTTGGTTATTTCCTAAAAATACGGATGTTTTCAATGGTTTTCACCAAAATTACGGATCTTATGACCAAAATCTCTTGTTTCCAGTGAAAATACGAAGGTTTCCGTAATTTTTACAGATGATTGGCAACACTGGTTGTCTATCCCTAGCTTAAAACTATGAAAAACTAATTCGACACCAACTTTCAATATTGATGCAATGTTGAAATTTGACATGGAAACATTCCTCATCAAATGTGTTTGAACATTAAGATATTGAATTGCACACTATTTGCAGTCTCAAGGAATGCATTCTTCTGTATTTCATACTAAGTAGTAGGCTTAGATTGGTATTCTCCCAACCAAATCCAGGTTATTATGGACAGTGATAATATCAGGTTACCTAACTAATGCGTTGGACGAGGTGCCTGGGAATCCATCGAGTTCAGACCTGTTTATAATTGCATTTCAATGGAAAAGGGGATTAGGTATGTTATGCTCCAGACACAGACAAAATTGCAGGAAATACCTTATTAGTTCATTAAGCGTTACATATTGGATTGGTAAATACATTCTTTAGAGACAATTATTGTAATAAGAATCATTAAGTGAAAATGACTTTAATGCACCCTGAACATTTTGACATACTTGGTAGACAGTACCCCCTGGTTGTAAATTGATTTTATATTAAAAACCTAATGGGGGAAAATGTAGATGCCCAACTGGGAATATAGGTATCTATATTCCATGCTCATGTAATTGGGTACATAACCAAACTTATATTCTGTCATTATAAGCTAGAAAATCCTGATTAGAAACCCATTTTTGGAGAGGAATGGGGAGGCAAAACAAAGATCACCTACTCTGGGTATATTGGACAAGTGATATTGACCATGAACCCCATGATGCCTTCAGCCAAATGTACATACATCACATTGGACATTATAATACTGGGGTCTGTAGAAAATATAACTCGTCCAATATATTCCTGACAGGTGTTTTGATTATATTCTCTATTACTAAGAGAAAATAGATAATTCATGACTCTCCGTCATTGGATTGGAGGGAATGGTTAGATAATTTATTCTCTGGACGGAATTACTTTTCCCCTGGACGGAGTCTTAACGTAGACTTACGGCTCATGGAATTTTAAAATGCTTGGGCGTCCTGCGCATAATTTTGGGGTCTGATTGCCTCAAGTTTGATATTGAGCTGTTATTTCTAGTGTGTACACAGGACACCCAGGGGGTCTCGTTATGTTATCAAAAGAAAAGACATCATCACATCTGTTTTTCATTGAGTTATGTTTTAAAAATGTATTTTTCATGTCTATTACAAAAAGGAATGAGTAAAGAGAGCAACCTGGCTCCTTAGGGCAATATGGACCAACATTGGATTGAATTACCTGAACAGACTCTAATCTAAATCGGTGTGGTGTGACACAGACGTAACATTAAAGTTTGGAGGTTATTTTGCTGCAACGTCCCTTATTATCTATTCAATAATGAGACATTTATCATAAAACACTGATTTGAGGCAATGAATAAAAGGGTGTTGGTATCATTTGGTGAAGATATTACCCTGCATTTATTAAATTTCTTGGTTATACTGTGTAGCCCATTTCTCATTTTATTCCATTTTATATTATGACCAGGTGCCGGTACCTGTTAGTGTTAAACCGAAGGAAACACGTGTGAGTGATTTCTTTGTGTCTGAAAACATGCAGCTAATGCTACCTTAACGTTTGAAGCGCGCATTCAACATTTTAACAAGCTTAGATATATTTTTACTACAATGCATTTTCCGTGGTATCTCAATATGTAATGTCAGAAAAGCTTAAACCAAAACAAGTGATTTCTTGAATGTTTATTTATGGTGTTTTATGGTAAACGGTATGGGTTCCGCCTATAGCACGCTGCTACTAACAGGGTATTGATATTAAATCTTATGGTGGTAATGGAATGGTGTTATAATATGCAGCGCAGTCCAGATAAACCTTAAGAAATACAGACCGGCTTGAGCTCTACTAACACCGATCGGCAAGTAGTTTATCTGTGTGACGATACACTTGTCAAAGCCAAACTAACAGTCATGTTTTTACCATACAAAGTTGAGCATTACATTATCTAACAGTGTACCAGTAGTTGCAATTGACCATAATGAGAATGTGTTTATATCCTTATTGTGTGTACTTTTTTCGGTTTTGGCCTCATTATATTGCACGGCATTTGAACAACGTATAATGTCATATGTGCTACACTCTAAGGCTGGAGAGCAAATTGATAAGCTAGTGATAAAAATGTAGATGAAATTTATCAAAGGTTTATAGATTGATTTAAAGATACATGTAGTTGTAAAGAAATAAAGGTCGATCGTCGGGGTGGCTAAAGACGTAGGTTAAACGGTAGAGTCTAGGGGGTAAGACATACAGGAGAGGGTTGGCCGGGTAGTTAAGCTGTGCGTGTGGGGAGGTGTATGTGGCCCAATGCCAACTGGTGAACGGACGGCCAGCAGAGAACGGCCTGGCCCACTTCTCATTGCACGTCACGGCCTTACACGCCGCCGTCAGGCTACGGAGAACGTACTCTATGCCTCAGTAACTCACATTGCAAATCAACTTAAAGGTTTTGGTTTAAAAAGAACTGCTCCGAATTTAACCCAGATTCTTGATTCATTATGTGGATTACTTCTATTGACTAAAGTAGGACACTTTATTATGGTTATCCAAAATAGTTAGGACCAGTGAGCATCTGAAAGACTTGGTTCTAGAACCAGATCTTATTTCAGCTCGCCCAGGATGTATCGCCTTGGACGTATTACTAGGTGCCCCACCATCAGTCCTTAACGGATTAGTGTCATGTGCTACATACAACGAGTTGCTCATGCCTGTGTGGATTTTCCAGTTTGATTACCAGCCAAAGTGAACAATGAACCGTCACTAACGTTCATTGTTACACACGCCTCCATTCCCGTGGTTTATGCCCGCCAACATCGATATTGATCTGTATGCAGGTGCTACTTACTCAATCCAGCAATACTGTACAGAGAAAGCGGAACATGTTGTACATATATACATGTAAACTGTTTGGTGCGTTGATCTCAACTGCTGTGTCAATGTTCCTCTGATATATATAACATACCTAAGGATTGCACTGTAAAGGTCAAAGGGAGACGACGATGAGTTGCTCACGTACACTTACACAGAGATTTAGGCTAAATTCGCAGACTGTTAGGACAATCAGCCTATCCCACAGGATTAAAAGTTAACTACTCCCAATGGAAGATACGTTACAACCAACATTTATGGACGTCACCCTTCACGACTGGCTGCCCGTTAACCGGTAACTATATGAGTCTCTCTTATCATTGTGTGTGACTTGACTTTCAGGAGAGGAGCAGCTCGTCGAGCAGCTCAGGGAAGACGTCGGCCGCCGTTAGCGTCCCAACGGTCAAAGAGCCCAGACCGTAAGAAAACTTTGTCTATGCCAATATGAATATATCTATGCCAAAGTTGAAACGTCGCTGTAAAATGAACGAGTTCTGATAGAACAGGCGTGCATAGATAATTATATTGTACTTTTAGATACCATCTGTTTGTATTGATTTGGAATTATGTGTTTTGGAGTTGCGCACCTGACAAATCACTGAATATTTTAGGGGTGTTTCTGTATTTCACGATATTAAGTTTCAGGTAGTATATTGCCTCAGATTTGAAATATGACACAGAGAACGCAACTCCACTCGTAGCTCTTTCATAACCCGTTATTTTCTGATATATGAATGATATCACCGTAATTAAACTGCGCATCCACAAGACATGAACTTTTAAGTTAGTATTTAAGCGTTATACATAGTTCGTACCTCTATGATTTTGTGAATAAAATTTACCCTTTGAAAGACCTATCATTCTTAAACTTTCGTACTAATTCACAATATTCTTCTCAAACAGAAATGCGGCGACCGGGCAGTCGGGGCCCCCGCCCACCCCGCCGTCCACCCCGTCCGACTCTGGCTTCATACCCGACGCCCCCATCCAGTTTGATATGATATCTCCGACAGACGAATCGAAAGCCTTCCGCCCTGGCAATGGACAAGGCCCACCCAGGTAATACAGAATACATTGTCTGTATGAACTATTAGAGCACACAGGGAGTGGCGTCTCTTCCCATTTCTCACGTCCGACACATATTCTATGTGAATTATTGCATGTGAAAGGCGAAAACATGGATGTATAATGAGATGTTTTCATGGGAGGATCTTTCTGAGAAGTGAGGTAACGATGTGTTTAGTAGCAAGAAAAGCATTTTTGCTTATGTACATTTAACACCCGAGAACATTACTTCATAATAAAGGGAATTTGCTCTTCTTACTAACGGTCTTTTTTTTTTTTTTATAGAATTAATAACCGATGACTTATATGAGAAGATATGCTCAACTTAGTGTGTATTACTGCGAAAAGATCAGAGGTTTACCAAATGAGAGTTCGGGATAACTGAGCAGCAAAAGCCCTCTGTTGATGTGATCTAGACTACCACAAAAAAACTGAAGAGTGCTAACATGTTTTTTTTCCTCTAAAGAAATGCGCTATATGGCCATCGATACTGAGATTTTTCCAGCCGTAACATAAAATGATAGAAACATCATCATACGCCTAAGTGACTGTTATGTTATGTTGATTAACAATTAGGATGCTACTTAGATTGTGTTTTACAATTATCTAGTTACTCCTACGATATTTTATTGTAAAGTACCTCCCATGGTGTTAACCTATTAGTGAGTCATTTCATTAACGTTTTCCAAACAATGAGTTACCTCAATCAGTATTTACGATACGTGAGTTACTCCAGTGGTGTTTTACACCTAGTGAGTTACCCAAATGCTGTTTCACAGTTAGCAAAATACTCCAATGGTGTTTTATACCTACCGTAGTGAGTTCCGCTAAGGCTGTTTTACAGCTAGTGAGTTTATCCGATGATGTTTGATACCTAGTGAGTTACTTCAATAGTGTCCAACAGCAAGTGGGTTACACTAATGGTGTTTTAAAGATAGTGAGTTACTTCGTGTTTAACGACTACTGAGTAACTCCAGTGTTTTTTGGCAACTAGTGAGTTACTCCAATGGTGTTTTTTTTTATAGCCTGACCTCTGCCACTGACTCCGGCAGGCGGTGAGTCGACTCCATCCTCTGCTTCTCTTACCCCCCAGCCTCTACTTCCTAACCAAACATTTTACCCACAACCCTTTTACTTTATTTTGGAATGACTATTCGTTCGACTGGGACCCTTTTGGAATATTGAACGACCCTGTGATCCTTGACTATTTTACTTAGAGACAGAAAAGAATATTTTACCAGCATGTTTTTTTTCTCTCTTTATTTTCAGCGTGTATGTTATTGTTTTTATATGAGAATGAAATTGATGTGCATTGTTTCTATGAATGATAACGTATATTTAGTCCGCAGACCTCCTCCCCCTGGCTGTACTTTTGTACGTAAAGCAATTTAAAATAGTTTTTCTGATAAGAATAAAAATGTCGCAAAAAGTCCTTTTGGATATTCTTAATGAAAACTTACGATAGCTGCTTTTGTTCTTGGATCCCATATCCCATAATTAGGCTATTCCACACCTAGAATGTTGCTCATCCTCTGCTCTTTGACAATTTCTTAACCTTTCCTGTCTTCATTTTGCTTAAGGTATTGTAAGGTTGATGCAGTAAGGACTATCAGAATCCTTTCTGGCTTCCCAGAAAATGTGTATGCTACTAATCATAAAAAGCTGTTTCGCTTTGAAGTGGGAAGAAAATCCTAAATAATCAACCAGCCTCAAAACGTGTAGTATTTTGTTTTGTCCCCGTTATTATCCCAAAAGACTATGAAATAAGAAACCTTTGGTAAAGTGAGTTTTACTTGCAATGATAGACTGATAAATCTTTCCCCAGGAGGATAAACCCCTTCGACCAGTCGGCCGTGGATATTCAGTGCAGTGAGTCCGCGGACGGGGCCGACTTTTACCAGACATTCGAAGTCAGGTTCCTGGGTACGATGCAAGTCAAGAACGACAGAGGTAAGCTGTGTATTTCTTTTTAAACTTACGGATATTCTCAGTGATCCACAATTTCTACCTTGTTTGAAAATCTTTCAAAACAAGAGGTTTTCAGCAGTATGATCAAATAATTGTGCTTCTTCATAGAAGAAACTATCAATATTACCAATACAAACTTGTCAGTTTTCAGTATAAGTTTTGTAAGTTTTCTATAAGTATAATCGGGAAGGCATCCTGCTGAGATTTATCTTCCACACTGCAGGTCTTTTTCACAGTACCCTATACAGTACTATAAGTGTATAAGCATATTGGTTCAGATATTAATGTGTTCGAGCTGCTCCTCTGCAGGCGAGTCGCTCGTGTCGGAGACAATCCGGCAGATCATGGCTGCTCGTGCGCTACACAACATCTTTAAGACCACCGACTCTAACCTGGTGGTGTCTAGTCAGTGTATGCGACTCGTCGACCCCTCCAACAACTCGGCCCGTGCCGCCTTCCTGCTAGAGGACATCTCCTTCTGGGCATCGCACAAAGAAAACAAACGGTAACGGACTTTTTCAGTTAAATTGTTTTATCTTTAAAGAAATAATGTAGAAACATTTCTGTATTTTACCCAAATGTTTATATTAAAGAATACAAGCTGGATATAATCATTGCTCTCTCAGAACGATATTTGTGTAGTATATAAGACAAACGTCTTGGAGAAAATATTAACAATGCTTATGGAATGTTCAGCTTATGAAATGTTTAGTTCTATCAACATTTTCCATGACGATAACATTCCTAAGGGTAATAAAAGGTAATATGCTTTGAGTACATCAGAGAAGTACATTATAGCAATATCTAACTCTCCTATCCCGCAGGTTATTTGGTTTTATCACCCGGGCCCGGTCAGAGGACGACTCCAGGCCCACCTTCAACTGTCACGTCTTCGAGTGTAACACTTCAGGCGACGAGGTGAGGTCAACAACTAAATAAATAGACTTGTTCTCAATTCTTGAAAAGAAAACTAGTGCTAATAAAATCAAGTTCTTGGATTTTGCAACATATTTATTCCAATTAGCAATAAGCGGTTGTTTTTACGAAACAATCATATATTCACAGATTGATTTAAGAATCAGTTGAATATTTCATACATACATATTTTCGACATTGTTCTAGTTTATGTAATTAATACATTTAAAGTTTATCTCGTGTATATCCGTGTGCATCTTCTTGTATTTCATTGTTTTCCAGATTTGCCATGCTATAAGCACTGCAACAAAACTAGCCTTCCAGGCTCTAATGGTAGGTGAATTTCTGATATAGAAAATGCACTGAGTGTACAATCCAGCTGAATTTGATATATAGACATGCATTCCATCACATCTAAATCGCTAGTGTTCATGCCATTAAAATTTCTTCTTTTATCCCCAGGAACGTAAAGCGATGGACAAGAAAAATCAAGAAAAGGTATGTATAGTTTCCTTTGCATAGTTTTTTTACTATATTTATAGTCATTGTATTTCGTAATAGGCAATATAGCTAGAGAAGAATGAAATGAGATAAAACATGTATCATTGACTTACTCATACCTAAAATTGTTCATGTTTAAAGGTTAACTCCCACACCATTAGTATCAACGCAGTCAAATGGATACAGTGTTTAAAATTTACCAATTCTTTAGTAACAGACAAATCTATAAATTTGTACCCTTCTTTGACACAGGCGTTGCTCATGTCAAACATTGAGCAACTTCCGGAGGACGACTCGAGCAGCTCTCAGGAGCAGGTGGGGGACGCGCCGCGGATGAGTCCTGACGGGCGTTACGTGCTGCTGGAGACGGACACCTCTGGGGGCGGACCGCAGGCTGACCAGGCGGGCGAGGCGGGCGAGGCGGGCGAATGTGAGTCGGAGGCTTGAGCTGCTCTCTGCCTATGTACCACTCTAACCCTGCAGCTGTGCCTCGGGTGCTTGTTGGGGGCGTGTTTTTTTGTGCCTGTCAGTCACGGCATGTGTGGCCTGTTAGTCACGGCATGTGTGGCCTGTCAGTCACGGCATGTGTGGCCTGTCAGTCACGGCATGTGTGGCCTGTCAGTCACGGCATGTGTGGCCTGTCAGTCACGGCATGTGTGACCTGTCAGTCACGGCATGTGTGGCCTGTCAGTCACGGCATGTGTGGCCTGTCAGTCACGGCATGTGTGACCTGTCAGTCACGGCATGTGTGGCGTCTATCGAGAATACCCTTCTGTTATTGTGGATGTTTACAATGGTGTATTTCAGAATGAATTTATAAACCAATGTTTAGATGGGAATGCAAAATGCATGGACTTTCTCCTGTTACTTGGTGTGTTTCTTGCATTTTTCTTTTAGAACTGGAATTTGATGTAATGTTTTAGTCCCCAAATCCTCTCCCCCTTATCACTGGTTTAAATACGAATTTATATTTGTTATATATAATGTAATATAAAGTACTGTTTTTATAAGATAAACTTCCAATTCAATAGATAACTCTATTAATAAATTCTGAATACAAACAAATAGAAATTCACCGTTACTCTTGATATACCCCACGTGTGTGCATCTTACACATCTGCAGTATGCTTCGAGCAATACAACGAACTGACCCAGGTTATGGTCACCTAGCTCACTCAGTAATGGTGCACGGTATTACGGTACACAAAGAAAAAAACTAACCAGATAATGCTTATACCTTAACGCGTAATATATTGGCTGTGGGAATGAATCATGCATAATACACTAAAGCTTAAAATTAATGCATGGCAGAATATGATTCTGATATGTATTAGCGAGATCTAATGCCGTTATAATTTTGTTGTTGGCCAATATTCAGCTGCACTGAATGAATATGTCGTCTAATTCACTCGTGTTTTTGCGATATAATTCCATTAGTGATTATTTATTGGAAAATGTGGTAGTCATGTCATGTTACATGATATTGTAAGATTTATAAATGTAATACTATATGTGTTTAGATTCTAAGTCGTCATATTGTATGAGGTGCCTTATACTGTAACAGAAAAACAGCGTGGTTTTCGTAGACAATAAGGAAAATGATATAAGCATTGAAGCGAGTCAGTCACTATTCATTTATATTAGTTATCAATTAAGCATCATGGACATTCCTGGAGGCTGTGATAGTATCCTGTGTGGCCATATATACTCCTGTTTTCCCTGTGATCCATACATGCATGATATAAATAGGAAAATCCTGCATGCACGTAATGTTTAATTGTTGGTTTGTGTATATCCATGTTTATAATACTAGAAATGAATTAATCTGAATTTCGGTAAAAAAAATCTTGCCAATATTCTAAATAGTCGCACCAAGTAGATATATACAAATACTTCATTTAAGATTTATGTAAACTTGCAAAGCCCATTGAAGTTTAGCGTGATGTCTTTCCTTATAGGTCTAAAATATCCTTTCTAAATTATTCTGATGATAGAATAACAATAAGAGAAATACAAAAAAGTCCTTATCATGCATAAATTCCGCCTTCGAAAAAAGCGTTTTTCCAGGATTCTTTTACGAATTGAAAAATTGTGATTTGTCTTCCATCTCCATGGATATTTGTGTTATTGTGTTCCAAGTACACAACCATCTGTGTCACTCTTTTCCTGTTGGAGTACGCAGTGCATTGATTGATGATTATTAAGTAAAATACTTATACATCAATGTGTATTTTGTACCGAAGACAAATATTCAAACTTTTGAATGCTTTGGCCTGACCCTAATGTTAGTTTGTCATAAGGACTATGAGATCTTTTGTGCAGTTTCTACTGCAAACTTATGGATATGTGCAATACAATAAGACTTTTTACGAGAATAAATATACATTTGCCTGTAATATGCTTGACGCCTTTTCTATAAAAGTTAAACCTGACATCATTTTTGTTTTTATCACGGTATGATTTAGTAATTATTTTCTTAACTGTAATTCATGTTTCTATTTTTACATTTTGACCCTTCACAGAGTCGAATCCTGTCGATGACGTCTCACGAACGTACTTTTAGGTGAAGCACATGGAATAGGTTCATCATTTGATCACTGGATTTCAAACGTCTTAACTAATGAGAATATTCAAATTGATTAAAAAAACACTAAGTTAAACCCGATCTGTAACTAAGAACAGTCAGAATATACCTAGAGTAATGAAGTTATAAAGTAATTTATTTGCCATAATGTGACCAGGATAGATCTGAAGTACCCGAGGGAATTATTCGTCGGAAACGAACATTTAACAGTTTGTATTTTGAATCAAATTCAGAAGTTAGTCATCGAACACTCTCAGAAACCATCAATAATGATATGGACATTATTTTGATTAATAATTATTTTTCCAATACATGCACATCTTTGGACACCGCCGGACGGTAGTATTGTAGAGTTCATAGCCCGTATGGCTGCGATAGCGTTAAAATACCTGTCCGCGTTGTTAGGACTTTAAAAAAAAGCGATTTCATGTAGAAAATATCTTTTTGCATTATTGACTAGTTTAAATCTCCAGCCTACACACAGTCATAGTGGATATTTCAAAATTATAGCATTGTAAGACCGTATGATAACAAATATCCCCTAAAGTGCCTATGATATACTCTCAGCCCCAATAAAAATTGAACACATCGTATAATACTCATCATCCAAAGGTTCAGGTCATAACATTTACCGTGGCAGGAAAATATTTTAAGTTTACAGTCGCATACCTTTCATATGAATAGTTTTAATGTCAATAGAAATAGAAATGTGTTGAAGTTTTAATTTTCACAACATACAGAGTTGTGCAAATGGCCGTTTTAGTATTTACAGTTAATGGTTGGACTACAGGCGTTACAGACATCCATGCTTGACTTTCTCTCGAGAAACTTAGTTGGAAATATAAGAGATTAATTTGAAATATCACCCCCTGTTCAATACAACTGAGATAAAACAATTTAAGGTATGGCTTAGATAAAGCCGTTTCATTTCAAATAGTACTGATACATTTGTATCTATAAAATCTTGGTCATCCAACTTAAAAAAAAGATAGAATCGGTCTACATTAATACTGGACTTTTTAAGCGCGTTTGTGCAACAACAGCTTTTTTTATACATAGAAAGATGTATGCGGGGATTGTAAATATAACACGTTGCTACGTTGTTGTGTGCAATTATGATAACGCTATGCTAGCCTGTTCTGTAATGATAACATCAGAAGAGCTTGTATGAAATATTGTTTATCCACCATGTGGTAGAGAGGTGATACAATGACCACTACGAAAAATAAATGATCAACTCTTCAAATTTATATGAATAACTGTTACACACACGGAGATGTATCTGGTTGGACTTTGAACCTAATTTCCACTTGGTGTGATCTATTCAACTTTATATGATAATTTATCAATTCACGTTAGCTCTTCATATTCCATTGTATGGAGTAAATGAATGTTGCAAAAGCTAAGGAATCATGTCCCGTGGTGCATTTTTCGTTGAGCTTAAATGGGGCATTGGCATGATAGAGCTTTGGTATCGTAAGGATGATTCCCAAACACGTTTCTGTAGATGTAGACCTTTGTTTAGCCCTCTTTGTTCCTGTGATAGTAATTTTAAAAAAGATTGTTCTCATCTTCTTTGTTGATATTTTTTCTACTGGAAAAATCTGGCATAGCGGAATATGGTATTCACTTTCTGTTTGCTGGACGAGTTTGAATAGTTTAAATGAGAACAAGCTATGCTTCTTTAGTTTGAATTAGCTATTGATAGTTAATGGTACTAGTAAATAAACTTTCAATTTTTGATTGATAAAGAATGATGCATCTGTCTGATATACTCGGTGCTTTTGTTTTGTTACCTATTATTTACTTCTTTTTGTTATTGATTTGACAAAGCATGATGTACCTTTTCTAGAAAACTAGTGCTGTTTATATGAATGATTTCAATTATAATACATCGGTCCCTTTCGTTTAATTCTGTGTGATCATTGAAACTAACCTAGTCCTGCTGTGGGATGTCAGACATATGTTTCAATCTGTCGCTGTTTCTTAATATATGTTCAAAAGATTCATAATAACTCTTGTACACACATTGTATTCTGAATGTCGAATTGTACACAATGGCAATATTGGTCAATGAAAATAATCTTACCAAGAGAAATTATTTGTTATTTTGGTCGACTACAACTGGAGCCAGTCACAGATACTATATTTGTGTCGGGTATCAGAATTAAAATCCATAACCATTATATTAAGTATTGCCATAAACAATATTGTCAAACGTATCCTTCAATTAAATATAGATGGATTTGGTAGCACGGGCATTGGGTAAGGTTACTGGTTATAATTTTAGCTGACTTTTAATATGTATCAGTGTATAGCTTATCGGAACGCTCCATCGAAAAACTTCTTGCAGCATAGAAAAAAAGTTTTTCACCATTTATTGGAAATGCATTGATCTACCCAGGTTTGCGGCCATTGTACAGTTGTAGGGAAGTTCAATTTATTAAACCTAAGGGAAATAATGATACTATTTTGTGCTGTATGTGAGCAGAGCCTGTATCAGAAAAAGTAATATAATTATTTATATCATGATACAAATAAGCTAAATGCCTCATTTAAAGATGAACCAGATGTATGGGTTCCATTGACTATTCAAATCCACCACCGAAGCGGTTTGCGAAAGACGTTGCTCAAATAGTCGATTCGTTTCTTCTAGTTTTGGAGCAGCAGCCCTGTCATGGTCATTATGATCTACACGTTAAATGTTATTCTGACACCTCGAGCCACTTTACTTTCATTTTCTTAATGTGTTTAGATTATATACCGCTTATGGGAAATACATTTACAATTGTTTGTGTGTCGGTGTATTCCCGATTGTGTAGCCACCTTGTCGACACAATGGTCTGAACCATTAATGTATTATAAAACGTATGTTTATACAGTCAAGGGGTGGATTAGCTCTTCTATAAACGGTAAAGGAATGCCGTCACCGTTCAAAATGTGTTATTATATTGTATGATAATGCCTGCCAATAATAAAACCCAGACTTATGATGTAATACTTCTAAAAGTTTTCTTGTTTTCTTTACCACTGGGGTATATTTAGGAACAACTCTTTACTGACTTCGATCAAACAAATCAATCAGTCATAGTCATCAGTCTGAATTTTGATGGAATAAAATAAACCTCTAGTAACTCTCAAAAGTATAAACAATCCGATTAGCAATAGAAGAAACCTTGTGGACAATATATAGTTTGTTAAACTGTTTATTTGACAAAACAGCAGTGACTTGGTACAACTTGATATGACCAGCATATCCTTACAGCCAACGAAAGACTTCGAACTAGTGAAGCTTACGATTAATGTATCAACGTTAAAACTCATTTTAGAGATTTTAAGTGAATTTCATTTATGTAGAAATGTTTGCAAAAACGCACAAGAAAGGCTGAAAAACATGAAATACTTCTATACTTGTTATAATGTAGCAAACGTAATACAAATAATCAGCTCAGTCACGAATATATGACTTAGATACGTAAATTTGTCTTGCCTTTCATTGCCACAAACGGTAATCTTAGTTTCGGAAACCAGCCGTGTATTATTGATTTTCAAAAGAAAAATATATGATCATACATTACGGTCGTCAACCTTTGACCCCAGATAGGTGCTATTAACAAATTAACTCTTAATAGTTTCCCTGACCTTTCGTGACATATTCCCCACTGTGTGGTAGAAAGCGCACACACTTGATCCATATTACCCAGATTTACAAGAGACGGATTCTATTTCATTCATTTTTAAATAATCCAGATAGCCTGTAAACCGCTACCTGTACCAATCCACATGTCTACCGTTGAGAACTATCCTTAAGTAATCTCATTTATTAAGTTATGATTGTTCCTAACAGACCTAGAGTATAATTGCTATTCCTTAACTTAAAAACGCGTGCATAGGGTGTGTTTTGCTCTACATGCATTATTCTACACTTAACTAATTTAGTGGAACAATACTAACAATGAAAGTGCAATACTAATGAATAACATTTTTACAGTTGTCAGTGGAATATTCTATGGAAAAATGCATTCATATTGAACTTAATTAATATATTCTGACATAAACAGGAACAGATAAATTGCTACTCAATTCTGAACTACACAGTCAACATACAAAAAACACACTTGTAAACATGTCAATATAATTCAAACCATTCGCACCATATTAACAGCAACCTCAATCAGAGTAAACTAATGATTCAAGAATTCTCGCAAGCAACTTATTACTACAACGTGTCAAAATGCATCAAGCACTCAACACTTGCTAACTGTGTACATATATAATTATTTAACAAAAATTGTACTATATTTTAAAATGATTTCGACTTAGCACCTAGCCGAGATTAACTTTCGGGCTTCAAATGTTAAGTAGAATATTTAAAAGAATGATCAGTCAATCAGTGACATCCAACTATCTCGTAGACCTCGATACGTCTTAACAAACCAGCTCGTGACAGAATATAACAATTTCTAATCTTTTATGACACTACGAATCCCTATATTGTACAGAAATCCATGCTTTGACTACTTCTCAACTCTTAGTAACAGATACTGTGTTGACTAGTTGACTCCTCCTCACATTTTATGAGTTCTCTCACCATTATCATAGATTACTATAACAGGCTAGAAACAGTTGATTTCAACATTAGGCATAGCTCTGTGAGGAAATGGTTTATAAACCACAACCAATGGTTGATATTGCACTCAAGTTTTGTCATACATGTACTAGCATTCCCCACTTACTCTGCTTTAGACAATATAAATAACCGATTTTAACCAAAGAATATAACTACCGGTATATCTTTGTCATATCTTTATATTTGACTACAATATCTGGGTAGCTATTACCAAAACTCGTCTGATTAAGATAGTTTGTATAAACAAAAAACAACAACACATCATCATAACATCTTTGACAACTTTGGTACCACATATAATGTTGGTTTAGCTTTTCGCAGTGCATATAAAACACTATAATACAATGGGTACGTTCACCTTCTTATATACGAATTGTAATATAATCACAGTGCAGTATATATAAATTATTCCATGAATCTGAACAATAGGGAGGGCCAGCCATTTGTAAGTTACCATTTCAGTTTTTGAATATGAGTTCAATGTTTTAATTTGGTATGGTAACAGCTCATTCATCATGATTATACAATTGGTGAAGATTTGAAATACACAATGTTTCCTGGCCAGAACAAATGAAATTCACATTGGGGATGAGGTTTGGAATTCGACTCAAGTTGTACATGATTGTAATGCAATACTCCCGTCCTTTTTCTCAAACACACATACATGCATAAAGTAGTGAATTGGGTGACTAGCATAAAGTGAACTGCTTAATGGGAACTTACAGCAATATACACATATAATGTAGACCTAAACAACTGGCGTTTCAACAACATAAACTGCCAAGGATTATTTACCTTATAATGATGCATTAGCTTTGTACAGATGATTATGACAGTCAGTATTATGTACATAGAAACAAATCACATAAGAAAGATTGAAGAGAACTGTCATCATCGAACAAATATTCTATACTAATATATATTGACATTGAAGGTGCACTAAAGTTAAACAGACTCCGAGTGACCAGTCAAACTTCAGAAGTAGACAACTTCATTGATGATAGGTTGTTAAGGCATTGTAGCATCTCGCATGGCTTGCAACCACCTGAAAAGTATTAAAAAGCACAGTATGATTATAATGATTCAAAGATCTTAGTTAATAGCGTGCACTTACGGCTGCCATCCCGATTATGTACATTTAAAACTTTAACTGATTTGAAACCAAATTTCAACATTCAATCTTCAACACACCTACGGCCTACAGAGCTAAATTCAGTCGCACAGGGCAAGGGAACCTTCGTCTATACGTGAAGCGTCAGGGTGAAAAGTGACAAATCAATGCTCATAATGTCAAAGGAGCTCTAACAGTTCTATTCTTTGCAAATGAAAAATGATGTGTACAGTATTAACGGTCGGCTTCTAACCTCTGGTGAATTTCTAAATCGTCGCGAAAGGTAGAATTTACAAATAGATAGAAGTTGGTTGTGTGTGTCCACATATACACAGAAGCCGCTTTTACACTGGGATTGATATAAACATGTGAGAAGAAACGATTCTTACTTGTCCCTTGACGCCGGACTTTCTGTCCTCAGCACCATGGCCGCTGTACCCACGTGCCGGATTTCGAAAACGAGCGATGGCTCTACGCCTTCAAACCACTGCAAATAGGGAATAAAATCTAACCATAAGTAAATATTTTTTCTTAAACATCAAGAGCATCAAGGCAGTAATAGGGTTTTAAGCAAAACGCTTCTTTTTTAACAAAAGAAATCTGTGCTACACGAAGTATTAGATTACTGTCGTTTCTGACACAAACACGTACATTATCGATGTGAATCAATGGAAATCAACAAATGAATAATTTGCTCATGTATCTATTGTTCATCAGGCAGATTTTCTCAGGCTGTGCTTAAAGCAAACAGTATTTTCAGTGTGTGTCATCATGTCAAAAGCATAATAGCATACACACAAAATATTACCTGGAATAAAACATGTATTAATCAGCGGTTTCTGGTGAGTACAGTAAGGCTACAATGAACAAGAAGATATTCAATAAGGCATCGTGTGCGAAAGTTCCAAGTGGAAACGCGAAGGAAATGGAAATAGTTTTTTTTCAGAAGCTATAAGGTATAAGGAAAAGAAACTTGATGTTCATATCAGAAAGACAGGGGAAAATAGATTTTATAATGTATACTATACATAATTTGGTAAAGTAACTGCAATTAATCTAAAAGGTATCTCCGGATGAGCTTGAACGTATAAAGAAATATCAACCTAATGGTAGCCTAAACAGAGCAACGTGAAAGGCCTTTATTTAATATCTAATATCAATATTCAAACGTTTGGAACCTTTAATCAAATCTATATTCTCCTCAACCATCGAATATCTAATATTGAATTTATACTTAGCCATTGACCAACATAAAATGATACGTAATTGAGTTAATTAAAGACCATCTTCCCAAACCTAACTGAAGAAGTTCTTATCACCCACCAAGTGAAATGGAACGAGCATAGCCATCTCAGATTTAATTCTAACCATCTACTTTCATTACACTTCCATAGCTGTAATTCCGTGCTTTTACCTCCCGAGCTGACAAATCAGCTCTTGAAGTATCTAAGTGTTGCTCAACGACATACCATGGCTATATGACAAAGAATCAACTGAAGTGCTTATCTTACCATTAAGGGTATATTACAATTACTGTACATGCAAGTTAACCCTCTCAGGGTTTGAATAGCCTGAACATTTTTTTAAAGAAAGCCCCAAACAGTATCCATTTTGTTCCATAAACCGATTTAAACGAAATAACGAACGATAACTAATACTTCAATTCCACATTCATCCATAACTTGTTTGTGGTAAACTATAAAATATTTTTTTTACAGCCAGGTGCAATCATACTACATGTAGTATCTGCTTGTCAGTATGCTAGTTCTGGGAGAGTTGGTCATAGGGAAAACAAACGGGTAGCTGTGCAGGGATGACAGTTAGCGAGGAAACACAAGTAGAACACAGGGAGGTTTATTGAAAAACAAACATCATGCCACCCTACCCCAGCATGTTGGCGCACTGATTTGCATGCAACAAGTTCAGAATGCTTTGGAAAAAGAGAAACAGAAAATGTCCATCATTCTAAAGTTTTTACAAATACTTTTTAACAGATATCTAGCGATGCCAATAGTCCAATAATCATGCCATTAAGCATACTTAATGAGTTTGCCGAGATTAGTTTTCACAGAGAATAAAATTCTGATTTTTGATTTGGAATTCATAAATGCTTTACATTTCTAGAACGTACAGTAATTCTAATGTAAAGTAATATTACAACAAACAAAATCCTACTGCATTTCACACAACATGCACGAGTTAATTAAACAGGAAAGATTCTACAGGTCTGAATAGTTATTGTAAGCATTTTAGTTTATTGCAATAATATTAGAGCGTTCTAAGGAAGACTGCAAATAAAATGATATATTAACTTACCGAATTAAACGTATGGACTTCATAACCCAATAGAACTCTGCTTTCTATTGCTGCAGTATCCTGAAATAGCAGAACATTGATTTCTTACACTATGTACTAGATTACTTCTACAATTTACTACTATTCAGCAAATAGTCTACTTGTTAACCTTCCTATGTTATCAACTCTACATTTACTATTTATGAGTATTTCTAGGGCCACCTGATTAGGGTAATCAGGTGATTTTGCGATTAGTGTCTCATTAGTTATGATTCACTCTGACACAAAAAGTAATGATATTGCGAAAAAGTCTAAAAGTTAGGTGTTGTGTGTAAATACTTTTTGTGATCTACTTACTTACTGGGAGGCACTACGGTAATCATAAAATTCCTAATCAGTTACCATAATATTGGCCCTGAAAATAGCACAAAATAACAAACTGTGATTACCTCACTGGCTTTAAAGGTGTACAGCGCCTTGCCCTTCAAGACGAACCAAAGTTTCTTCCATCTGCGGGACTTCCACACCTTGAGGTAGCCGCTCATTTCGGCAACTTCGTCATTGGCCGTTACCTGACACGAACACCAAGAACATATTAGATGGCTTTTCAGAAGATGCTATCAGTACAGAGGCAGCATCTAAAAAGTTGACAACTGAGAAGAGTTTTTGCCTTTTACTATTATCATATCAGTTGGTTCCCTTCGTGAAACATTCAGTACAGAATCTTAGTGATGCTTAATGATAAGCCACAGCATCTTAGTTGGTTCTAAACTATGGTTTCACATAATAATCCAGTTATTTACTTCACTTCCTGAAGCCCCAGTACAGTCAATTTATTTTTGATTTAGAATGAGAGATATGGTAAGATATTACAATCTTATATATGTTTGTGGCACCCATCATTATCTAAAATGGTTATACTATTTAACAAAGTATAAATAAAGAGTAAATCTTTCGGGGGACAGTGCACCCTTTCCTTACCTCTTGTAGCACGGCGGGTCGCTTGGCCTTGCTCGCCTTGCGGTAACTGCCCCAGGTGATGCCCCTGAAGCGGGCCTTGATGTTGGCCCGGGAGAAGGGCGAGTCTTTGTCAATCTCGTCCACCACGGCCGCCAGCTCGGGCAGACCGTCTTCATCGAACTCTGTTAGATAAAGAGTGTTTAAGATTTCTTTTTAGGACTATAATGACTCGTTCTAGGTTAATTAGAGGATGTCAACTGTTAAGGTCCAAATCTTTCTTTCAGTAGGCCAAAGATTTCTGTGGATGAATTTGATCCGTTGACCAACATGATCGAACCAAAACAGATCTTTGAACGAAAATATATTTTAACTGACAAAGGTTGTTTTGTTGGTTATGATTCCTTTACGACCTCATTAACTGCCAGGGTAATCAGACAAATGCTATATTTACAAAAGAAAAGATATTTGTCACACGCCTCTTGATGATTTGAATCTAGGGATCTTAAAACAAGTTATAAATGAACTTACCTTTAGACAGTTTTCTGTAGCATTCGGCACACACCCGGGCCGCCTTGTACTTGAGGTAACGGAGTGGGGCCCGGTAGTCAGAACAGTAACCACACACGACCTAGAACCAGAAAAAATATATTTAAAGCTATTTATCTTTAGCTGAGTGGTCATCCTTCCCACTTTCTCGTTATGGCTTTCCTTTGAAATTTAACATTTACACGTGAAATTGTTTTCACGGCATGGACATTAGATAATAGAGAGTTTTAGCACCCCTCAACACATCCCGTCACGCAAACGCAACGTATCTCTAATCTCTGCTGTAATGACTGATGCAAAAATTATATCAGTAGAAGTGCATATCTTTTCCAATGGTATAAGTAAATCGATGATTGCTTTTCATGAATCTTCTACTGGTAGTCTGTGATGTTGCTTGAAAGTTTTGAGATATGTTAAAGTATAGAGATACGTTGTGATTGCTAAAACTCCCTATTGAAAACTACTTAATGAGTGTAAGAACAATATTCTACATGATACCTAAATTGAACTACTAGGCAAAGTGCTCTAAATACTAAAGGTAATCATGTCAATCTCGACATGAAGACTTCAATAATCTAGACTGTTTTATGTAGTCTTTTTATTTTTCATTCTATTCTACGTTACGTTACGAGACAGATCTGGAAAAGTCAAAATACATCACGTCTTATTGAGCGTGATTTCCAGATTCTTACCTTTCCACACGCCCGACAGTGGTGCCTCCTGAAGGTGACGCTGAACTCGGCCGTACACAACATACACATGGACACGCGGGCGTCGGGCACCCAGACAGGGGCCCGCGTCCCCAGCGTCAGGTCCTTATCCACCTCCACCTGAACGACAGAAAAGGGAATTTATAGGTGGTATTGGCAATAACCGAAACATGGATGAATGCAGGATCATGATTAGAGTTTGCCTAACCGAGTTACCAAAGTGAAAGAAATGGCAATTAAAACTGACTGATAAATAAAAGCATATTTATAAATTGCACATATTTGGGTTTCCAGTTGATCAAATTATAGACCTGTCAATTTCTATTCATTTCCCTCTCCTAAATTATCCTACAATATGTTCGAGAACGGGGAATAACTGCAATTTAATTGATACAATCAGTGCGTTTTTACATGTCTAATATGTCGGGGCCAAATACAACAATGTTTTTTTCCCCTTAGTCTCCTATTTAACTAACTAAATTTACTTAACATGCTTGTTCTACAAATAACAATTTACTAATAATTTCGACATAGATCTTTACCAGTATGCTGGGTATTTTGTGGAGTTTCCTGACGTCGAAGCTGGAGCGCCTCTTGGCGTTCTCCTTGATGGCGGCCTGCAGGGTGTTGAGCCACTCGTCCCGTACCTCGGCCGTGTTGGCCGAGATGGTGAAGGAGCGCTGCGTGCTCAGAATACTCAGCTCGTTCTGAAAGTCCTCCTTGGTCGGCAGACTCACCTAGACACGGCAAAATATTTTGTTATTATTCTCAATAAAAAAAAGTAATACAACAAAAGAGTTAATCATGACAGGGTTCCCACACACTTTGACAATGATTTTCCGTGGCTTTCCATGACCAAATAAAAGTTTTCAGGTACATTTTCTAGGTCTCTTTAGAACTCAAGTAATTGCCTACTAAAGGCCTATTTGAAACCAAGGTGTCAAAAATTTAAGACTTGTGTGAGCATTCGTATGTATTACTGAGGACATAGATCTGTAACTAATAAGTTAAAAATAAAGGTTGATAACTTTTTAAGGCAGATAAAACTCGAGACGGGATAATGTACAGCGTAGATGGCAAATACTATATTGAAGCTAGAAAATGTGAAATATGAACTACTTACCCGCATACCAGTGAGTGGTATGTGATTGTTCAATTTGTATCCACCAGAAACTGGGGTCGTATATAGCAAGACGTCACTGAACTGAAACAAAGTCAAAGGATCTGGTTATACACAATGAATTTGTCCAACGTTATATTCAAAAGAACTTTCAAATATTAGCAAATACAGAATTTCTTTTCTAAGAAACACTGTCTCAAGACAAAGAGGCAGTATACGGGAGTTATTTTTGCCGGCTAAAGGGGGCCTAAAAATCGTTTCAAAACCAAAACATTATAGGCCGTATTTTTGTATTTTTGTATTTTTTTCCTTTTTATTTATTTAACCACAAACACCTTACAGTGCTTTTACATCTAGGTATCAGGAGTAAATCTGTCAAACCAACAGTTTGATATGACAATGATATTGAATGTTATTCTACATTGTATTCTACATTCGAACGTGTCCGATCACATGGTATCTTTGCACCACCAGGAAGAAGATAGAATGAAGAGTTCTACGAACCGGATGGGATTGGCATAATCAAATACTGAGTGGGTGTATAAAAGACTTACCAGGAAGAACATTCGTGGCTGCATGACTTTCCGCGAGAGTTTCTGCAGCATGCCCTCCTTGATGTATTCCCGACCCGGTTTGATGACCTCAAACTGACCGATCAGCGAACTCTGAATCTCCCACA
This sequence comes from Lepidonotus clava, assembly GCA_936440205.1. Lineage (NCBI taxonomy): Eukaryota > Metazoa > Annelida > Polychaeta > Phyllodocida > Polynoidae > Lepidonotus > Lepidonotus clava. Next base: position 38,444,921 of record OW387133.1, on the reverse strand, counting down.
GCTTCTTAAAGTTGTCCTGGAAAGGGAGAAGTAAAGAGATTACTACAAATTATTGCTGTCTTTCTTCCTAAACTGGGGAATATGAAATTACGTAATATCCTGTTTTACCTATGGTCAATCGGAAGTTGGCATTCTTTGTAAGATTTACAACCGGTATTCCACTATGCGATGTTTTCTTTGCAATTTGCTGGTTAATTTATAAAATCGTTAGATGGAATATAGGTTTATAGAAGATATTTCTTGCGACTATGTCTTGCAACCTGCGATTGTACATGGGTAGCTAAAAATTGTGTGTGTAATATAGACTATAGGCTATTGCAATAGTTATTTCGTTCCAATATCATTTATTCCATTTTCGTTAAGTGATCGAATCGGTATGCGGAATGGGTGAAAACCACTAATACTTACTCCATATTTCATGCTCTGGTTGGCGTGTTCTGCGACTTCACTGACAATGACAAGAGCGGCTGAAACGATAAACACTCCCAATGAGATCCACAGATTACAGGTAGGATTACATGTCATGGTATTGACTGAGAAACATAAAAGTTTACACATTAATTATTTGTTGTTTGCAAGGGGAATGAAGATATATACCGTGAAGTTTACATGTCATAATAATATCATATAGTATATACCTTAAGCCGGAAAAAAACATAGTTTTATGTATCTAATGCCATTTATATTTATTCATGGATTACTTGCAAATATGCAACAAACTTGTTGGCATGTTAAGAAGTGCATTGTTACCTTGTGTGTCCTTGAAGTCAACATGATCTGATAAGAGATACTTTTGGTACTCTGTAAATGAAAGATGGACATAGCTTCAAACATGCTCATTTCAAATATCAAAATACAGAACGAGAAAATACCACTAATATCATATGTTAGGGAGTACATGTAAAACAATGAACATAACAACAAACAACTAAGATATCATTTTTTACGTCTAATCATAAAACATGCTAATAATGATAAAATGAAAAGAAAAGTCGCTGAACGTATATACGTAAAAATATCACAAAATAACAACATTAATAGATGTTCACCTTGTAGGAGTAGTCTATACTGCGGTATCCGCTGGATCGGCTTTAGCATGTAGTGTTTGAGGAGAAGGTGTCTACAACGAGGGGAGGCCTACAAGCAACCAACGGGCCACGCATTTTATCATGCACCTACATTTTTACATGGTAACCAACCCTTATTGTATAAATACCCAAGCAAGGGTCTACAAAAAGAACCTTGTGTGGTATATACAAATATTATAATGGATTGTGTTGGGATTTTTTTTCTACTTACAAAATTCACAAAATTTCTATTCATAAACTTCACATGACCAAAACTTCACTAGGTTGTAAGGAAAACACTTCACTGACTATACGCACATCCACAAAATACACGAACATATATTTTGAAAAATATACAAAGGAACTATTACAATGAAAAAAATTTGACATTTGATCTAAAATTACATCAGTACGTAAACACACATCTAAATACAAATTATTGTTCCTCGTGTAAACATATGGAATACCTCAAATTCTTTGACAGCACCATCAAACTCTGGGTATTTCTTCCGGGCTTCATCAAGAGCAGTCATACTGTTCTCAAACTCTCGGATGTAGAATGTATACATCTTGAGGAAAGGACCTTTACGGACAAAGATATCTGCCACACGAGGGGTGTTTTCCCTGGAAGAAAAGCATGAAACTTTGTATTTGAACAGGGAAAATAAAAGGTTATCACTTCATATTGCAACAACATCATTTAGAGCACATATGGGATTTGCGTTCAATGAAGAACTTAAACAAGAAGCAAATGACTATCAAAGTTCCGATCGTTGGAACGATCGATGTTCGCCCTTAACATAACAATGGACATTTCATTGTGTTTGAAAGGTAATTGAACAAAATGTCAATATATCTAATGTATGTAATCTATAGCAATGGTCGTCCCTCAATAAACTGAAGGCCTTCCTACAACCTGAAGGGCTATGAGTAGTGATCACCACCACCACTCCTGCTGTCACACACAACTCAGGGAGGGGCTTAGGAAAGGGGCTCCCCCAGACCCACCCAGACCTGCCCACCTGCAGGTGACAGTGGAGGTCCTAATGTGGAGGGGTGAGGGTTGATTGGCTCAAGTACTGGTTATGTAACCCACTTCTGGCTTCTCAAACTGCACCCTCCCCCACCCCCACTCCTTGAACTGAGTTCAAGGAGTGGGGGTGGGGGAGGGTGCAGGGGAGAGGCCTGCCCACTCAATAACACTTGATGCACACTAATTGTCCTTGCTTACAAATGCATGCTGGTGGACAAAGGCCTGTAGTTACTTGTATGTAAGATTGTGTAACCGGGCAATCAGATCAAAGCCCAAATACCTACAAAAGACTTGACTGATTGAGTGAGCCCTTCCCATAAGCTACAATACTAAAAACTATAATTAAGGGCTCACAAAAAGATAAGTGATAGCCTTACCAGTCTTTGATCCGTTCTTTAAGGTCTTTAAGTAGCTCTTCGTTAAAGTTTTGTAGCTGTGGCAGATACTGCAGGATCTGGTTCATGACACTTGGGGGTACTATAGTGTGGTCATGCGATTCTGTAGCTTTTGCCATGGCAAGTCGAAAATCCTATAGAAAAAAAAGATAGAATGCTATCATATCTATCATTGTATTAATCAACATTTCAATACATTTGGTCGATAAAAGGATTCACCGACGTGGCAGTTGGCTTCAGATTTTAAAAAAAGAGAAGAAATCTACTCCCAGAAAAAGAATCCAAACACTTCAATACATTGACTCGGTCTGTGATTTTTTTTCCTATTCCATCTCTTTAGTAACAACTTCCAGATTCCATTACACGTTTGAACATGCCTTTACCAAAGTAAAAAGACGCTAATGACTTCTATCGTGTAAAGATACTGTTGCAGTAATATTTCAAATCTCATGAAAAAGGCTCAGGAGTGGACACTCTATCTTATAACACTATGTCAGTCTTGAGCTTGATTGTTAAAGCAATTAAAAAGATAAATTCTAGAAGCATACCAGGAAACTTACAATGTTCAGTAACTTCAGTATATCTACAAACGATTCTTCAGACGTCATCATCTCTTGTGCAATATTACAAACTTTTTTCTTTCTTTTCTCGGCCTTCTCCTACAGAAAAGCAATAGGCCCAGGTTAGTCAAATGACTGAGGGACTGATTTCAAGTCGTGTAAATACAATAGAATTAATTATATTTTGACAACACATGAAATCTGTAAAATAGAACTTTGAGAATAAATTCAACCATATTTTGACAATACGTTAAGCTGAAAGAAATGGAGATAATATCTTGATTTACCTAGGATGAGGGAATTTAGTAGAATTGAGGGGTTTAATCGAAAGCAATTTTTGTTAGAAATTTTGATTTCAATGGTACAAAACAACTACCGGTACTTAGAATTTTGGCGAGACAATGAATGTGCATGTTAAGCTATTTTGAGCAAATCAACAGTCTTTGATTTCTGCCATTTTATGAGTTCAATGCCACATCAGTCCCTACCTTCTGCCACTCCTCGTGCTCGTTGTCACTGAGGTCGGATGGTTCAGAGTTGAGAGACGACCCTGACCCGTGGTGGGAGAAGACCATGCTCCCAGGGTGGAGGCTGGACGTGATGCTGCCCGAGTCGTCCCCATCTTTTGACTTAAACCGGCGCAGGTCGGTCGGGTCTTCGTATCCATCACAGGAACTGGCCCAGGAGGAGGGCCTGTCACTGGAGGTGGAGTCCTCCTGTAGGCTGTCAGCCCGGAGCCTCTTGATGCTGTGCTGGCCAATAGCTGGATTACTGTGGGACCTCTGCTTTTTCCCATGTATTGCCTTATCGCCCGGAGTAGTTGGGGTGGTTGGGGTAATATCCCCACTGGCTGGGGTTAGACTCAATGCTGAGTCAGTTAACTGGGACTCAAAGGATACTGTCTTGGGGACGGACATTTTGAGTTTTCTGTCCAGGATCACGTTGGTGTCAGAGAGGGCCGAAGCCTGGCGCTGGAGGTTCAGGGCCTGGCGGATGGCGTGTGGCACCGGCTCGGACCGGTGGTGGTCGCGGGGTGGTACGGGTGGTGGGGACGACGGTGTGGTGGCTGCGTCTGACCCCGATAGGCAGTCCACCGCTGAGTCGTCAGCCTCATTGTAGATGGACTCGTCCAAGCCTGGCAACTCGTCGGCCTCGTGGTATATCGACTCCTCGTGCTCGTTGTTGTTCTCCTGGTCCTCTGCCTCATGGTAGATGGACTCGTTATTGTTCTGTTGGTCTTCATCCACATCTTTTTCCTGGCCCTCCTCCTCATCTTTTTTATACATAGAGTTCTCCGGGCTCACAAAATCAGGGTCGTCAGGGTAGATGTAGTCGCTGCTGTCGGAGTCTGTATCTGATTCAGTAGACTTCCTCTTGACAGTTTCTGGCGGCGCGATGTCCAGTACTTTGGTATGTCGCCTCTTTAGGCGCGGAGGGGCCTGCGGGGGCAGAGGGATGGGCGTGTCCATTGACGGATCATCCGCCGGCAGATCCACGACTGTTTCCCTCCGTGAATCCGCCCTAGACACCAGAGAGCTCTCCCTGACCGGCGGGGGAGGGGCGGGCTCTTCACCTGTCCTTTTATGTAACTCTGGTGGCGGTGTTTCTTTCTGCTCGTCCTCCACTCCAAAGTAAAACACACTTTTCCCGGACCGCCGTTGTTCTGGTTCGGTGGTCGGAGGGTTGGGTCTGGAGATGGACCCCGACCTGGAGCCGACGGCCTCGTAAATGTGACTGCCTCCTGAGGTGCGCACACTGGTGAGACTGACGGAGGAGGTCCTGTCCTGGTGGTTGGTCTCCTTCTCGGGCACGGCTCTCAGCTTGGGCTCGGGACTGGCTCTCTGGGGCATCACCCCCGAGCTCGTGGACGTCGTCTTCTTCTTCTCGAAGGGGTAGTCTGGTACGTCGGCGTAGCTGTAGATGTCGCTCTTGTCGCCGTCCGGGTGGCGGAGCGGCTCGAGGTAGCCCTGGTGGTCGTACATGTCTGAGGGTGACCTGCTCAGCACGGGCGAGCTGCTCGCCGGGGACCCCGCCCCGGGCACCGACCGGGCCCGCGGGGGCAGGGCCGGGGAGCCGATGGCCGGGAAGGCGGGGCTGTCCAGCGGGGTGGTCGGCGGGGACAGGACGGGCGGGGCCGGCGGCGGGGGCACCGGCCGGCGGGGTCGCCGTTTAGGGGGTCGGACCGGGGCGGCGTCGGCTTTGTCCGACGGCTGGCGGGACCGGCTCTTCGGGGGCAGGACGGGCGGCGGCTCGTAGATGTGGTCGTCACTGTCAGCGTCACTGTCACCCCCGCCTCCAGGGTCCCTCCTCACCATGACGGGCTCGTAGTCGTCACTGCTACTCGTACTGTCCTCCCCCGCCCTCCCCTGCCCCTCATCACTCTCCACGAACACCTGGTCGTCCAACTCGTCTGACTGCTGACTGACCATCTTACCTTTCCCACCTTTAGCAGCGTCCTCCTCCACGGATGGGAACTGCATGGTCTTGGACCTCTCTGCGCGCTCCTCGTTGAGATTCAGGTCGGAGTAGGGCGGCGGCGGGGGCGGTACAAAGATAGGCTTCCCCTCCTTCAGACTGCCCGTCTTGGCCGCCAGGATGTCCCCGGCACTGCTCGCCTTCTTCAGGTCTCCAGGGCCGTAGGACTTGCCCTCCTCCTGGGCGGACGCCTTCACGTCCAGCAGGGCCTCCACGGTCTGACTTCTCTTCAGAGTCGCCTCCTCCTGTGGGTCATTGTCCTCAAGAGTCTGACTCCTTTTCCGAGTCCCAGACAAAGCCTCAACAACATTTTCATCCTCTACTTTTGGTCTATCCACGGGTTTGTCGTCGGCTTTGGTTTTATCCAAGCTTACATCTTTTGGTACTTTTAACTTGGATAAACTGAAGTCCATTGGTAAAACTCGCACCATTCCTGCTTTTGACGTTTTCCTCTTTTCAGCTGGTGCCTTGACCTCAGTCCCATGCTCTCCGGTATCAGTAGAAGACGTGCAGGTTACGCCTGATATTGCTAGACTTTCTCTCTTGTTGTGAGCCTTTTCATCAGAACTGCCCTCACTATTGTCTAAATCGTCCAATGCCCGGGAATAACTGGGTGTTCGGTTAAACTTGCTCTCTTTGTCAGTTACATCTTTTTTAGGTTCCTCTTCTTTCTCCTCATCGGGAGAATCCAAGGCCTGTGAGTAACTTGGAGTACGACTGAACCTGTTGTTATCTCCCTCCGCAGCCTCATCCTTTTGAGGCTTTCCTACCTTTGGTTTGGGGGCAGTCAGAGGTGGCTTTGGTTTGGGTTTAGGCCTGGACCTTGAGGTTAATTGATGATGTAGGCCTTTCCCAATAGAAAGTCCCATGTTGGCTTCTAGGTTCCTAATGTTCAGTTTCCCAGGCTGGGGAGAAGAATCTCTACTCCCCTTTATCTCTGTTTTTGCATCTGGGGTTTTAGAAATTTCATTGCTTTGTGTGATATTTGTTTTAACGTCCAATACATCTTTGACTTTAGAGTCTTCCTTCACAGAACATTTGGCCTCGTGTTGCTGAATGGGCACAGTATTAGGCACTTCAACACTTTGTTTAGGGAGACTAAGAGGGGGCGGGGGAGCCTTTCGCGAAGGTCGTCGTTTTAATTTAGGGTCCACTGGTGAAGTAACAGGCTCCGTAGAACTTGAATCAAAATTATCCTGCTTTTTCAGTTGCTTTGGTTCAGGCTTATCCTGCTCAGGGGAGACCAGTTTAGTTTTCATTGACAAGTCTTCACAGGATCCTGGATTCAGGCTACCCTGTGAGACGGACTTACCCATCTTCTTTTTTCTTGGCGGCCGCTTTGGCATTGCATCCGCAGCCGGCTCATTTGAAGTTGTAGTTATGTCACTGTGATTTAATGAAGATTCTGGTGCAACATCTCCTGACTGTTGCTTTTCTTTGGGTTCAGCAGTGTCTTCTGACACCTTCTCTTCTAGAGAGTCTTTTTCAACAGGTACCTGTACCTCTTGAGTAGGTGTCAAAGTAGAAGGTACCTCAATAGAAGAGTCTATCTCTGTACTCATACCCTTACTATCCTCAGTCTTCTCATTATTTTCAATGCCCTCATGTTTGCCAACATCTTGTTCACAAGCCACTTTTTCTGCCTCCTCAGCCTTAACTTGAGGAACAACAGCACATGTGTCGTCAACGCTTTCAACACTCACAGGAGCCTTTTTGAGTGGTTTACTTTTAATTTTGGGTTTAGGCTTTACAACTGGTTTTACCGGTGGTTTAGGCCGCGGCCTACTGGGAACACTAGGTGGAGCCTGCTGCGGCCCATTTTGGTCACTCCCGATCGGTGCAGGAGAGTCAGGTGAAGATGTTTTATGATCTTGCACTGCCTCAAGGTTTCCTTTAGTACTCCCATTCTCCTGTTTTGAATTAACGCCATCTTCCTCATTATGCTCCAATCTAACTTGATCCGCCGAAAATAATTCCTCGTTTTCTGGTTTCAATGGAGATTCTTGTGGAGTGAGTGTGTTATCCGTAATCTCAGGTTGATTTAGCGAGTCGTTGGCTTGGTTTGGCGACTCCCCGGTGCGACTTGGCGACTCGTTGGTATGGCTTGGCGACTCCTCGGTGCGACTCGGTGACTCAGGTGACTGCAGAGCTGTGCAGCGGGCTGCAGGCACGGGCCGACGAGGTGGGGTCTCCCTGGCTGAGGCACATGGCGGCAAGGACGGCAGAGGTGGGGGGATTTTCTTAGTTGCGAGCGAACCTATAAAATATTCAGAAAATTTGTAAATTAGTGGCATTATCTTTCGGCTCCATAACAGAAAACAAAGTAAATGAAACATTCTTGTTAAGTTACAAAGATCCGTTTTAGAATCTCGAGACAATACAACAACTGGGTTTCAGGCGCCAAATTAGCCCAAGGTATTGATCCATATTGATTGTACAATTGTGGAGGTGATCAATTAATCAATCAGATAGATGGCATGCCATGGAAATAACTGATCCCAGCATAATTCATTTTTCAATGCATTTAAATGCACCAGCGACTGTGCATCTACCGATATGGCAAAGTAATCTTTTTTATGTTGAAATCTAAAGTGCTCGTCTCGCTATTCATGATATTGGACTTGCAGACTGTATTGTTTGTGTTTATTGATCACAGACTGACCTCTGTCTGGTGGCGTCCCGTTGGTGGCGGGGCTGGTGGGTTTGAAGGCTACGGGAGGACGTTTAGGCAGAGGTGGCTGCGGCTTAGCGGCGACCCGAGGGCCTCTGTAAAAGACATCATTCAGAATGCACATGGCTCAAGAAACATTAGAGAAAAGCCCTATATAATGCGATAGAGAAAGTGCAATCATTTTAGGGAATAGAGGTCGGAGGGAAGACAAATTATAAACTAATTCAATTACTAGACTGCTTTCGATAGTATTTCTTATTTCTTTCCATATTCTTTTTTAAACAAAATATGACAATAATATTGTTAAATGTATAAAGTTAACAAAGGCTAGGAAACTAATGCATTGGGCAGTTGAAGGTTATATCTTATTTCACCTAGTGTACAGCAGGGATATGAGAACTTTAATGTACAAACTGGTACCGATATCAGAGTAATATGATGGACAGGGTAGATCTATGTCAGATCACTACGATGGGGAGTAGATATGGATATCAGAACACTTACACTTTAGGTCTCTCTGCGGGAGGACGGCCGGCTCCTGGCTTAGGAGGAGGGGAAGGACGATCTGAAAGAGAAAATATAAACATGAACCGTCTAAATTTCCATCTTTTTGGAGATAATAAAGGCGCGCAGTAAAACGTTTTAATTCTATAGGACTAAAGGAGAATAGAATCAGTCAGTGAAACATTTCACCTTATTTCAATAGTTTTGTGTTCTTCCGTGTATTTTGCCACGGTCCTTATTTCTAAAGCCTTGTACTGATCTCCCACATGGTCCTGTAGAAGCACAGCACTACAGTACTTATATATTGAAGAAAATGGAATCGAAATAATCAAGGTGCCTAGGAATCTGCGACAATTTTGTACATCATGTATGGCATACATATACATTTCTACATACATGTACAATAATTATATTGATCTACCCTCACCAGTTAGTAGCCACATTCTCTTTCAATCCCGCCGTAAAAAACACGTCTGAACACTGACATTTCTTGCAACTTTTTTTATATTAATGTATTGGTAATGTTTCTTGTATGGTAGAGGGTTTATTCTAGTTTGGCCGGTATTGTCACTTGAAGCTAGAGTAAAAAACAGAGAGGATGTCCTGTGGAGAACCGTCTATTGCCAGAAAGAAAGATAAAGATCAAGAAAACCGCACCCCTGAATCATACTTTTGTTTTTTCCGTCATTTGTCGACATACTCGTCGGACCATGTGAAACGAGTTAACGACGAAAAGCAGGAGCTTTTACTGTTCAATATTAGCTAACACTGAGGGAACGTTGAAAAGGAAGTTTAAACGTAGACAGGTGGATCGATAATAATCGAAACCACGGGTCTGCATTTTCAAAGAGCTATTTCAGACCGAACCGGACGCTATTCATTCCCAAAATAGCTCCTGATTCACCACTATACAAAACATATCCTAGGGTTCTTGAAAGCAATTCACTTATGTTCTCATCGCCTAAATCTTTCAGACCATAAAGAAAAATCTCCTATGAAAAGGATTACATGTGTTTTAGCTAAAGACATGAGATTATCTTCATTCATCACAATATTGTTCATCAGCAAATATCTACCAAATGAAAGAAGTTATAAGATTATAGTGATACAAATCCAACTCTCAATATGTCAGATGGTTTACATCTTTAAATCTTAATTGGTTCACCCAGAAAATGAACGAAAGGTTAAAGCAATGTCTGGCCCCGTTAGATATATTTACTGTATTAGAATATTCTGCATTTCCCATTTACTGATTGAGAAGATCCATATACAAGTCAACACTTATAAACTTAGTATTTGGTACCAAAATCAAACGACGACACAAAAAAAGTATCACAATAATGCAAACAAATGTAACACACGAGATACGAAACGGAATAATGTTAAGTACCAACGAAGTACGTGTTTACAGCAAATACTGGTCAGCATAAAAAAGTAAGACGATAAAACCTCCAACCTGTTAGAGTAGTGCTAAAATGTTTATTGACTTATTCACCCTCCCCCATGTCCCATGCAACAGGTATTGTCAACAACACTGGAGGTCTGGTACCAGGGGAACGATGTTTGATTTCTGACAACTAGTTTAACCAATACCAACAAAACCACCTGGCCTCAGATTTCAGAGCGATGAGTAATGTATCCAAGGACAGGATATACTATCTAGTTTAGTGATATCTCATTGGGTAAACGATACATTGTGAAATACTTATCAACATCGTCTAACTTGTATTCCCAGAAATAGCATGTGATATTATAGGAATCTATTGTGGAATTTATATTTGATAAATGAAGTTACAAGTTGGCAAATTTCATTCGGTATTTCAAATGATTTATAAAACTGCAATGCAAAACATTTTAAACAATCGTCTCTGTACTAAACGGGACCAAGTCTGTTGATTTATTGTACTAAATCAGGATAACAGCGAAATATGAATCGCACGTATATGTAGACAGGATATACAAAGGAAGTACAATTTCCCGGTCACTTAGTCAGCTTCAACATGAAATTGTATTCTGACAAAATAAACATCCTTGTGAATTGTTTCGGTTGAAAGGTCTACCGCAATATTTGTAGTACAGAATGAACAAAATCTATGTTTAATATTGAATAATTTCTATTGATATTAGAGCTACTACAGCGAAAGAAGCATTTGAAAAGATTAAGTTTGTCTTCCCTTTTTCTATTTTAACGAAATTACATTAAGATATCATCATTACTAATCCACCTTAATAAACAACATTGTGAACATCTCTGTTTACCAGCACAATTTTTCAGTATTCGTCTCCTCAAATTTTCCAAATTTCATAACATTTTACCAGACCAAAATTGGTAGAAAGATCAAATCGAAATGCATATATCTGGGACATGAACATAAATATGTTGCTAGAAGATTTCGGCAATCTATTCTTAGCATTAATGAATTTCAAGCCAATGCCAAACTGAAGTCAACTGTTTGATGGAGTTTGATTGAAGGTTATAATGTAGCCAGGGGCTATGATCAATGTCTCAATGTTTTTCATGAAAGCTTAGTTGAGTTCCCTTGAGAAGATGTACGACTGGATCGTCGAGTCGTAGAGGGGTGCTTATGATTTACATATCTACGGCCTGCACATATTCCACTAGGCGATTTGGACTAACAAGAATTCGGTAATTATCAAGTTCTAACTTTTGAATATGACTTAGCAATAAGGAACACGGACACCAAGTGGTCCGATCTTTTAATTTTTCAACATAACAACAGAAATTTGTCAACATGACAACAGATTTGGAGTTTAAAGCCAGTTATTTTACTTATTATTTTTAGCAGGACTAAAGCCTGAAAATAATGCCCTCAGCTTACCTTGTCCTGGCGAAAACCAGAGGTGTCCCTGACTGGGGTGGTAGGTCACCTGAGACAGAGGTGCCCTCATCATAATGACGGTTTACTATATACCAACCCTCACCAATACACCAACACCACACAGCTTCTATGCGTAATCCAAACTAGCCTACGGTAGTCCACATAACCAAGACAGCCTCACGGCAGATCTGTTTGACAGTCAGAGGCAGATCGACGACTGTGAAGTGCATGTATGCTGTGTTTGTTTATAGTCACTTTTTCAGATCACATCCGCTGGATGATTTCAGCGGCCCCCAGTGTGTCATAGGATCACATGGCAATAGTCTGCCGCCGAATTCAGGATGTTTTAATGTTCGACCGAGGTCCTGTGGCGTGTTTCTAGCTAAACATAGATCATCGTATGATAGATTACTTCATATGAGCAGCGAATAAAAGGATATAAACAAGAAGCAAATGACTATCAAAGTTCCGATCGTTGGAACGATCGATGTTCGCCCTTAACTAGAAATCAGAAATCTCATCATAGAGGTGGGGGGGTCCCAGTAGTGTCCATTGGGCAGTGCAGCTGTCCCAGGCAGCTGTACACTCATTGGTCAACCTGATTGACCAATAGGACTCCCTCCTATATCACTGTCCATGCGCCCAAGCAACCATGACCCCCCCCCCCCCCCCTATGTTGAGTGGACTGTCAATGCCCCGGTCCCCTGCACCCACCCACCTGCAGGTGACTGGCTCAAGTACTGGTTATGTAACCCACTTCTGGCTTCTCAAACTGCACCTTCCCCCACCCCCACTCCTTGAACTGAGTTCAAGGAGTGGGGGTGGGGTAGGGTGCAGAGGAGAGGCCTGCCCACTAAATTACACTTGATGCACACTAATTGTCCTGCTTACAAATGCATGCCGGTGGACAAAGGCCTGTAGCTACTTGTATGTAAGATTGTGTAACCGGGCAATCAGATCAAAGCCCAAATACCTACAAAAGACATGACTGATTGAGTGAGCCCTTCCCATAAGCTACAATACTAAAAACTATAATTAAGGGCTCACAAAAAGACGTTACTTCTGTATCAGTTTGCACACTGATTACTAAAACATGTACACAAGTATTTCATTAAGGAATTACACAATAAATGCCTAATTTCAAAGTATCATACCAGCTTTACTTAAGAATAGATGCATAAATCAGGGTACCCAACCCAAATTCCATTTTTAAATTTTCTGTGTTTTCCCTGAGATTTCCCTGTCCCGTGGCAATTTCCCCCATCTCACATCCAGCAACTTGTTGAAATTTAAAAACCTCTGTGTGCAGTAACAAATTGGACAACTCAACAACAAAAAGTCAAATCCCTAACATCTTGAGAATTAGGAAATCAGAACCTGGTTAAATGAAATTCCTTCTGTTTTGGCAAAATTTGCAAATTCCATGTATTTTCCCTGTCATGGAATTCTTTTTGCCATTTTCCCTGTGTGGTTGGTACTCCGATAGATGTTAGACAAAGTATTTGTCTCTGTATATTGCCATTCCAGCCTCCACAGCCGACATCTTGAGCGAGGGGAGGGGATGCGGCGCAGGCTTCATAAATGTATGTGAATGAGTCATTTCCTTTTTATAGCAATGTGAAAGAAGCAGTCTTTGGGGACAAATTTGTCTTTGATATGCTTCTGCAGCAGGGTATTGGAAACTAGTTTGCTGCTCACAGACCCTTGGGATAGGGTCGGGGCAGGGGTCGGGTGGGGTGGGAGGGGAGAGGCACTGACTTTTTGATGACAGGTTCCCCTACAAAACTAGAGACAAGCCATCCCACTATAGCACAGCTCTGCATAATTCCCTTACTTTCAGCCACAGCACCCCCACCCCCCCCCCCCCACCCCCGCCAATTTTCGCAGAGGTAGAAGTACAACAATTTGTTTTGACTGCAGCTACCATGCGAGCCTAACAAAGCTAACCAGCATTGTTGAATGTTCTTCAAAGATTATAATACACCTCCCCCTACATCTTGAAATCAAAGAAAAGTAATTTAAACAGCTCAAAACTGATGGCCCCCCCGTCTAAGTAGTACACTGGTGGTGTGGGATCTTTCAGGTCTTTTATACTGCATACTACAATTAGTAGGGATCACGTGAGAGCTTCCGAAAAAAGAAGTGGTTTTTTTTTTTTTTTTTTTTTTTTTTTTTTATACAAAAGTGATCATCCTAATCCATGCATCTTAATATGGCAAGGGAACATAATGATTTAATAGTGGATCCGACAATGTCCACTGCATTTATACGTCTTTCACACGTCTTTTCAAGACAATAATTTAAAATTTTCGCTGCAATAAATATTTTGCTTCAAACAATATATCACCAAGAGAGTATGTTAATTAAATTGAAAATACGTGTTATTCAGACTTGCATCGTGACTTCAACGCTACTTTAGAATGGCAACTCTACATTGTCATACTAAACGTATTGGCAACCTTTGTAGTAGTCTATTCTACGGCAATAATGCAGATGGCCAGCAGCCAACCAGAAATAACCTACAATACATGTGCAGATAAGCGTTTGGCTAGAACACATTATGGATCTACGCCTCCCCTGCAATATCAGTAGGACTAGAAGGTCTAACCAAAACTGTTTTTGCTACAGTTTTCCGATAGTTTTCACGGACATAAAAATAAACTAACTAAATAAAATTTGCAAAATAATGATTGAAGCAGATCGTCTAAGATATTATTTTTCAGTGTGTTCTTTGGTTTAAATATTCCTCAGTAACTGACGTTCTTAATTCAGGTTCATGAGCCCCACGACTGGTGCAAAGGTCTCTCTGTGGTGATAAGTACCCAAAGCCGCACTGAGCTAAATACTTTGCCACCTGCTGCTACTGATATCTATATTGACTCTTTTTGTATCTCGACGTATCCTATTGATCACATTTAGCAGCGATACGCTGCACGTATTTGTAGCTGTCTAGGCTCTATCATCTTTGCGGATAGTGTCATACAAAGAAGTGCTATGTACTATACAATGTGTAGAATCCAGTGGCTTTGGCTATTGCATGTCTCCCTTAAAAATAATTATGGAAATAAATCCACCGATAGTAAAATGAAGTATAACAAACTGGAGTGTTTCGTGTACACAATCATTTATCGGCCATAATTTAACAGGATCAAGGCCATCCTGTATATGTGACATACTCTGCAAAAAGCAGTCTTATGGCCTGGATTATTGAATAAAAAAGATGCCTTGGGTAATCCAAAACTGAAAGAATTATGTAAATATTCTGATAAGAAAAAAAGTTATGTTAATTTGAAGATACGAAGGTCAGATATGCTTAATATGGTAGAACGGACCAGTCTTTGGTTTTTATAATGATATAACATAGAGAATCTGGGCCAAAAATTGAAATCGCAAATACAGTTTCATGAAACATAGATCTACTGCCATTTCCTTTCTATTCAAGATATTGGCAATCTGTTTTTTGTAGAATATAGCCAAGCAGTCCCTTGAATCAAAATTTCAATTTTCGGAAACTTAATTTTGTTCCATGGTTACCATGGAAACCCTCATTTTCCTAGCAGTAGTATAGGCAGGTTTGGCATTCTATCAACATTCCGGTTACCATGGCAACGGAATGTGAAAAAATCTTAAGTTTTTCACCATTAATGAAAACTATGGAAAATTTCATTTTTAGCATGAATGTACCTTATTTTTCTTATTTTCCTGATTTCTAAGCTAAAAAAGGGCTGTGAAAATTTATAAACAGGCTGTGCTCCCGTATTTTGATTATATGGGTTTTATACTTATATGTTTACCTTTAAAATGTCAACATGATTTACAGGTGATTCAGAATGATTGTTTGAGAATTTGTCTCAAACTAAACTGGGATGATTTTGTAAATATATCTGACTTACATAAGAAGGTTAAATTGTTGAGCCTGGAACAGCGTCGGCAAATGCAATTGTTGAAGTTAATGTATATTCATAGTCATGATGAGAATGTACGTAAACAACCGACACGACAAACTAGACTTAATGAGAAGTTTATTTTTAAAACAGAAAATTATAAAGGTGGAAAGTATGATAAGAGTCCTTTTTATAAAGGTACTGTACTCTGGAACAAGTTGCCTAAGGCTATTCAAGAAAGTGAGGATAACTGTACCTTTAAATGTAAGATAAAATTGAATTATGTTACTTATAACGATGAAATGATGTAATTAACATGTGTTTGATACTGTAAAATATCTATGAGAACTGTTTATCTGACATGCTTATATCTTATACGAAGTTTGTGTATATATTTTATTAATATTATTCCTACTCGATCTGGAAGACCAGTTTGTAAACTGAAGATTGTTTTAAATAAAAAAAAAAAAAGAAAAAAAAAGAGCCAAATATATGTTTTTCCATAAGGCTGGAAATCCCATAGACTGTCACATATATTCTAATGTATATAAGGCACATTCTGATTTTGTCAAGGTCTGAATATTCGAATTCAAGTTAAAGTATTAATCATAATTATATGGGTATTACTGGGAGTCCTTAACACCTAGTCTAAAATACATATCATAGCCAGAAAATAAGGGAAAATAGAAAGAACACATGCTTTAGCGATATGGGTATACTTTGATCGATATTAAACCAGTTTACTGAGTCAGTGGAAGTCGTATGTTGAGTCACTCATTGACAAAGGTTCGAGCAGCATGTGAGTAATTCAGGATTGGCTGTCACCAAGGGTCACTATTACACAATAAGGGCCACTCATTGACGTCAAATATGGCCATGTCAATGACACTGGTGTGGCTGGCCCAGTAAACTCTTTCGACTTGGCGTATTTTGTTATCAGGTTGCCAGTATTTTGGTTAATATTGTGGTGCATTCCTCCTTTGTTGAGATTGCTTATTAGGTGATCGGGGATCCGCTGTCACCCTGGGAGATTGTTATACAAGTCATATAAACGTAATTAACCGGTGCATGCATTATTCAGTTTCTATATATGTTGGTTTGTACTTTGTTGCATTGAATCACTGTTACAAAATTAAGGATCACCTAAAAGCGAGAACAGGATTTGGACTTGTCTTTGGGGTCTATTTCTTTGATCATCAAACCTATAATAAGGAACAATGTTCCCTACTCTTTTTCGAACCAATTACTCTTTTTCTTCCCAGACTGCCTGTATAGTAATACTATGGAGAAGAGTCTACATTTGGATGATCAATATTTGTATCCAAACCGGGTTCTTGGAACAGTTCGTATATTCAGTTGGGCAACTAGTTAATTCATCTGGTCTCCCACACACCGCTGTTCTACACCGCTGTCCCGGTGTAGTACTAGTACACGCTAACATAATCTGTTCTCTACTTTCTGACCTAGCTGACCTGTTTTGTGGCTAGACCACAAGGCCTGCGGTCATCGTTTGTGGACAGTTCTAAGTTTAAGTTGGAATTATCATATACATGTATAACTTTTCAAACATATATATGCATTTCATGATTTATATTATCTATTTTTACATTCGTTTTTATAAGTTCTAGGAACAGCGACACTATCAATAACTGCCAATTATAGACACGGTCAAGTCGGATGGAAGTTAGTAAAATCAACTTCTTAAAAAGGTGATTGTTCTATTTTTAAGATTTACAACAGATAAGCTGTCTTTTTCTAATACATGTAGTGCGGAGCTGAAGCGGAGCAGCATCACACTCGCTTTTGCAATACAGTTTGCTGTAGGTTAATATCCTGATCAAGTACAGTACTGAATTACCCCTTTGTCCCAATGCACTATCTGACTTCATTTTTGTTCGCTGAACTGGCCACTTTCCTAAATTACGGCCATCTATATCTCGACCCCTCGTACGTATTTCGCCATACCGGTAGTAAAAATGTTTACTTGTGGTTCTAATATAATATTTGATTTTTATACGTTTGCCAAAAAGGATGGGTCACCGATTACATCTCTCCTCTCCTCTCTCTCCAATAAACCTACGTTGGAATACAAGGTATATTTTGCAGATAAGTATTAAGTACCAAAGCACATAGCACAGGCACGACTGGTCGCTACATTATGCAACATTCCCCGAAATTCACTTCCTTCAATACTATGATGGCGCTGTCTAAATTATATTATCACGATAATCAGCTCACAAACCGGAGACGAATACTTTTCTCATGATTATGACCATATTCTGTTTAGTTGGTATATTCATACGGAAATAATCTGATGATGAGACAGCGCTACTTCTTAATGCGTATACACAACGGCCATAGATGTGGGGTCTTTTTGTTTTGTGTCCATTTGAACAATGGTCAAAATTCTATCCATTGTCGCTATCTGACCAAATGTTTTGTCTAAATAATTGTCAAGAAATGGTCAAAATCAATGTTAGTACACATATATTATGATAAAATATTTCAATATCTCCTCTCTTTAGTCATACGTCACTCACCATTTATTAACATTGTGCCGTCAGTTTTATGGTCTAAAACCATCATAATGAATAGGTACACATTTATGCACGACCCAATGCACATAGAAGGTTATTCAGTAATTGTGCCATCACACTTTTAGTGGCATTATGCCAAGCACAGTCAATATTAGTGTGACAGCTGAATAGCTACTCAGGGGCATAGGGGGACCCAGACCTTTCTGTTTGATGGACGAAGTAACAATACTAGGAGACCAGGAACGATGGGCTGACCGACCAGCACAAAGACCACATAGTCAGCACTCGGCCGATACTATCACACGCTAGGATTGATTCCAGACCAAAGTTTTTTTTGGCAAAAAATAAAAGGAAAAAAGTCCAGACTTATGGGTGATAGCACCACGGCCCACTGCGAATGACTCCAGACCACGATGGGGTAGCACTATCTATCGCTATGTTATAGTCGGTTGCACGTTGGTGATATCGATAGGCCCCCATCGATAGATATGCCTCTCAGGGGGCAAGTGCTGGAGCAACCTACCCAGAAGCGGCTGCCCTATTTTTTGCAACATTTTCCTTGTTACAAAATTGGTGCTACCCTGACTACTTTTTCAAATAAGTCGCCCCATCAATCTTTTTATATTTCATTTAACGCATGTTATTCCTAGTTCGAGATCGGCTCTAACTGTCTCCCCCGCCCTGAGTGGCTGAACGTCGGGTCGGGGCCTCTCGGTCTAGTTATTCCAATCCTTTATAATTGCTGGGAGTCTAAATACAATACGTTAGAGCCGTTTATAGAGGTACTTGTCCCTACAATGCTTCCATGATGTATTGAGATGTACATAATAAACGCCTCTTATATAGATTCCTTCACTAGGTACGGGTATTTTCCGTGTGTATGTACATCGCATATATGTACATCGCATAGTGTTGATCATGTTTTACATTTCTCATGTTTTACATTGTTAAATAAATTACCCTATTATCTAAGATACAAGAAAATGGCTATAAAATCTCTTGCGCTCAATTAAGGTATGGAATCTCTGCTCTCAGGGTTATGCGTTGGAAATATTTACCTAACAACATTACTGTCGCTTCAGTCGTGTTTTTTTCCCTCTTTTTTTCCTCTTGTTTTTAGTTTTTATTTTCGTCTGAATGGAATAAGGTCGCGCCAGCCAAAGCGTATACACGTTCTGTCCGTGGGAAAGTATCACCAAGTGGTAGAGACCAGCTTTAAACCTAAACAGTTCAATCAAACAATCTTCTTGTTATTTTGCAGACCGCTGAGTCTTCGTTTAGGTCCGAGTCCTTTAGCGCTTTGACAACATTTATCAATAATGGGTCGTCAATGGATCTCCTGTTATCCTTAGAAATAGACTCAGTGAGTCAGTGTTCAAAGCAAATCAAACGCCAATCAAAATATTCTTAAATCCAAGTGTACTTTTTTTTAATATGATGGGAAAGGCCCTACCAACATGAAACCAAACACTGTGGCCTTATGTATGACATATTGTAACTCATTATGGCTATGGGCTCGATGTTTTGATGTACCCGGTAGTACTTAAATTATGGACCTAATTGGACCAACATGAAACCAAACACTGTGGTGTTATGTATGACATATTGTAACTCATTATGGCTATGGGCTCGATGTTTTGATGTACCCGGTAGTACTTAAATTATGGACCTAATTTGCAGGCTTTAGTTTGTGCATATTTATAGAAGTAAACGTGTATATATATATATATATATATATATATATTCCTGGAAACGCTTAGGAAAGAATACTATATATATATATATATATATATATATATATATCACTGGCGGATCCGGGATTTTGAAAGGGGGGAGGGCGCGCTATTGGAAAATTTTACATTAGAAAACGTAAAAAAAATTATGAAAAAAGGGAGGGCGCGCAAATATATTACCAAAACTATCCAATATTGTGGTTCTATAATCTTGCCTAATATATAAGAAATCAAACAAGTAACACACAAATGGCCTCTGATATATTTAGTAATCAAGAGAACCCACGCATAGTGAACATCAGGATTTCAGTGGAATATTTCAATGAAATATGTACTAATTTGATATTATCTACATGTATTAATATTAAATGTTTAAAAATTCCTCGAGAATGCAAACAGCGTACTATGTGCGAGCAAAAGTCAAGCTGACTTCAACAATAAACGCACATGTAAGTATACTATTCTTTCCTAAGCGTTTCCAGGAATTCATGAACAAAGGTTAAACGCTGACCCAGTACACAAGGAGTTCTCTCCAGGGTCAACGCGTGCTATTTACAATGAGTAAGTCTGAGGACCAGACACTGACCCCCCTGAAAGTAGGTTATAGTCAATGTCTCGGTTACAAACACCGAGTCACAGAAGATGTATGAGGAGCCCAATGTATATGATACAGCAGGGTTTTCTTGGACTCTTGGAAAACCATTTTCGAGCACTTTCTCACGCGTTTCTCTGAACTTCTAGGTTATTTTTTTTTTATCTTCAACGCAAAGGTCAAACAAAATTGTGTAGTTTGGATACAATGGTGGACATTGTCAGAAATAGTGGATTTTCTGAAAGATGCATAATATAGATTATTTCCTGAAAAATGAGTAAAATTACAAGGCTTTTTGTTAAAATCCATGACCTCTCCATGACCATTCATATCTTCCAGGATGTCCAGCCATTGTGGGAAACCCAATATAGGATACCCAAGGATAAGCCACACTAAACCTTCCCAGGATGATGGCGTGCATACAGGGAATTAGGTGATGTTGTGGGTCGGATTGGTACAGGATCATCGGAGGGAGATGAGCGGGCAATTTCATGAATGAATGAAGTATTCCCCGGTATTGGTTCGCCACCCAATGATGAATCGGAAAGGATGCATCTTTTCTGCATGGGGCAATTTCCGTCTGCACCCAAGGCTGTAGGGTTGAGGCTGATATTTGAATTGAAATGTAAAGAAAAAATAGTGGTGCAGACAATAAACGCATTGCCATTCTAGAAATTATAGGCACATAAAATATTTACAATAATGAGCCTAGAGAAGTATTTGGGGACGAAGTATCCCCGGGTGAGATCTCCTATATTTGATTAAGTCCTAATGATAGGCCTTTGTCTGCTTTACATTAGGGAAGCATTTCTAAAATCGCCTGGCTTGCATCGCAACCTAGGTCTGGGTCACCCTGATAACAACAGTTTAATTGTATAAGAATTGTAGACCTAGCCATTTCTTTGATTTTAAAACCAGTCTCAATAGTTACTTATAGCCGGTAATCAAAACAAAGCCATACTAGCAAGGTACTTTACAGCTACTGTCCGAAATTGAGGTTATAGTTTATGAATCCACCGGTTGCATGCACACACTTGAAAATCAAGTACGCAGCTTCAGAATCAAGCACCTCGGGTGCAGGGCAGGGTGAGCCATTAATTTTCAACATTTGTATCCTTATATATACGGTTACTGATTTGTATCTTTCGAATTACCCTTTCATTGTGTGGTTTCATAGAAAGTATCTAAAACAGCGATGATAGAAGGTCCCTCATTCATCTTGAATTTCTTTTTTTCCCCATAAAATGAATATGAATGGTCTTGTGACTGGATATCACATATCAGAATGGGCACCCCGTTTCCATGGATACTAACAGAGAAAAATAGGGACATCCTGTCACAACACCACAACTCATGATGCTTGGCTACATACACACAAACGTCGGGCCCTTTGACATCAATAAACATGAAACCCAACACCTGAACGTTCCTACAAACCTAGAGAGTGACACCGGCAAATGTAAACGTACTGCCTTATTCAAGTTATTGTCCACACGCTTACTCGTGTTTATTATAACAAGGTTTACCATTACCAATTGTGTTATTAACCTATTTGGGGTTTAGGTTGATTGAACAACCTATAAAGCTGAGGATGTCCGGGTTGGAAGTGGCTGGGTGGAAGTGGGTTGTACTACTTGTAAGTTGAAGGTTGATGGGTCAAAGCGTACCATCTGAAATCAGGCTTTCCGGGAGGACTAAATAGTAACAGAGATCTATTGATATCTAGGTCTCAAGAGTGTGCGACTCATGGTCACAAGGGGGTGGGGTCTATCAGGGGCGGATCCAGGAATTCCTAGAGGGAGGGGGGGGGGGGGGCAAAAACATGAATATACGGGGGAGCCCCCCCCCCCCCCTAAACATGATTTAACAGGGGAGGGGGGGGGGGCAAGGCCCGTCCGACCCCCCCCCCCCGTTCCGCCCTATAACTGTATTAGTGGTACAATTTCGGTATTATTACAAAATGGATTTATTATTATCCCAAACCTGTTGTGTTAATTTCGTCTGAGTATAGCCTGATGTAAAGGCCCTGAAGCCAAGCTTTCTGACTGATGGATTAATGAAAGTGACTACAAGTGTACTTACATGGCATAAATACACTTATAGTGGCTGTTAACACGGAAATAACTGATACAGTAGCTAAGGGCATACATTGGAAAGGTATTGATAGACTGACGTTGGCCGACGGTCTTAAGTCCAAATGCTATTCAGAAATTAACTCTAGCCGGTCTACTGCCACTGTTACTGAGATCCTAATGCGTCATATTCATAACATGATGTACTAGCATGCATTGATTGCTATCACAATATCTTTGCACGAGTGAAAATTGTATGGTATATTTTTGTTACATTTATGAATGATTTGCTAGGAGTCAGTGAAATTTGTGGACCTCCCAGGTTCCAAACCTTTGTACCCTACACAACAAGAAAGTTTTAAACTTAAAGGACTGCATTCCATTTATACTTGCAATGAACACACATGTTTTTTTAGGATACTGAACGTGTGATACTTGTTTGTTTGTTTGTTTGTTTGTTGAGGTAGTTCAACATCCGGCCAACATTTCAGGGTTCTTTCCAAACTGCACAAGGTAATGCTTTTAAGCTTTGAGTGATTGTATCTATGACATGATTTAGGAGAAACTTGCCACTGAGTTTGATACCCTCTCTTTTTGAAGAGTGGCAAGAGGTCCCATAGAAACATGTGCTAATGCTGTCATGGTAATGCTATAGGCCTATGGGCAGGATATAAAATCTATTGATAATAGGCATAATAGGTAAATTCATCAAGAGGACTGAGTGTCTGGAGTCATCCCAAATGAAAAGTTCCCTGTTAGATTCTGGCATAGTTTCACAGTGTTTATAATAAATATTACTATTAGGTATTGGCATGCATCTCAATCCTTGCATTGTCCGAACCCATACGCCAGCGGATAGCACTGCCTTTCTCTTCCCCATTTTAAATTTTATGTTCACCCCAACCTTTTTTTTTGTCCCCTACCCTGGATCTGCCAACATTGACAGACATCAACCATGTTTTTAATACGTGAAGGTCCTTTACCAATTTTATTTGTTTACCTCTACTTAGGTCTACTAACTAAGCATTGTATCAAATGAGAATTTACGAGATAAATCTGACCTAGCAGGAATATATCTTGGCCTGTGGGATACGGCATCGGCCCCAACAATTAAAACAGTTATATTCTTTCTGAAAATAGTTCATTCAGAGTTTTAGGTCGTAATTCCACCTATCAAATAGCCTAAATATTTGGGAAAGGGGCCCAGTGATGTTTCTGCATTTATTTTCTAAGATGTCCCTGCTCGTTAACTGTGTTTCACGAGACTTTTGTTAAGGCATTAAACCCGGCCTGTCACTCGTGCCTCAAGTGCACATGATCCAAAGGGAATCGAATCATGACTCACTCCCAGTCCAGCTACCGGTTCACAACACTCTACAATAACCACGCTCCGCCTACACCTTAGTGTGATCCTGCTACTGCCTACTGGGTAGATTACATAATTATACTAACGCATTAAAGAAACTAAAAGACAAAGTTTCCCATGTTTTTCTGTGTCGGCTGTGTGACTGTGTACACTGACTTATCTAATTTAAGTAATTATACTTAGTCTTAGGTCTGTACACTAAAGAATTAGTAAAGTTCCTGTAGTCTAGGTCTAGGTCTAAATAATTAGATCTAAGTTAATGTAAATTGACACTTGTCTGACTTGTCAACATGTGTACATATAATGTCTTCTTGTGAAGGTTAGATTTAAATGCAACAATTAATTCGATTTACAGGTCAATCCTTGAAAAACACAAGTTCATCCAGTGTCCAGTGCCTCAGTCAGAGTCCAATGTTAGGGGTAGTCCCCACTTTCTCATACTGGTAGCAGTGCCCTACTTACCCTCCCCCTTCGACGTGTCCATAATTCTCAGGCTGCAAGCGTCTTTTGTAGTCCTCTACACATCCTTGTTGATACTTGGTCTCGAGAAACTTGCTAGCCTTAGGCAGAATACTTTGTATACAGTTATCGCTTGTTGCTTTGATGATGAAAAACGTCCCAGAGCATCTTTCTGTCACTACCACACTGGAGTTTGTGTACTTCCGGATGACGTCATTGGGAACAGGGATTTCCCAATCTTCTGAAACTCCCGCTAGGGGGCAGCAAAAACGGGCACCTGTTGGTGTAGTTCCACAGCTTGAACCAGGTGGCGAGGGTGACGGGGAAAGCGGGAACTTGTCGCATACCCGGTACACATCACATGCTATAATAATTCTGTATTGTACATCTGGTGTTGTACTATATGACTATTGATTTTAGCACTGTTTGCTGCTACAGATCATAATAAGTCCATCCTTGTTTACACTAACATTATAGTTTACCATCAAATATTTTCAAAATTGCCTCCAGGATTATTCTTTAATGTGTTCAGGATTATTCTATATAGATCTTTATGATATATATGATATGCATAGTACAACATTAAGCAAGGCAATTTGCATGATGTTTTACTTCTAAAATAATTATGTAAAATGCAGCTCTATATATTGGCCTTTTCCCTATAGGAACCAATGCTAAAGCCCATCCTTTAATGTTCAACACTATTTTGCTTTGAAATACAACATCTTAATTGGCTGGCAATCAGCAAGTCTGTCAACTGACACAATTTAAGACATCATAATATTTTAGCAATACTTGCATGGGGATATAGAAAAATACAATTTGTTCTTATTTCAGTAACCCCAACTCTAGGAGACAAGGAGGGCGTATAATTATAGTTATTTTGTCTCACCCTTGCCCAACCTTGGGATATACCCAATGTGGGATGGGCTTATTATAGGCTAATGTCATTATAGCCTACATGACAAATTGTGTCTCACAACACAGAAAGGATGCTCCATGCGGGAATTAGGCAAGTATTACAGAGGATGTTTTATATAGCCTAGCTCGAAATCAATACCAAGCACATCAAAATTGGATAATATTGAAGGAATTTACAGGCTGTTGAACACAGGACTTTCGGTTATCCTGAAAATGGCACAAAGCTGGGAGAGTGATTATTTATCGAAATATTTAGTAATGAAATATAATTTTATCTGAAAAATAACATAAAGCCCTTCGATGCTATTTTGGGTATAACTAAGCTGATTAGTCTTTCGACTATTACCAGATTACCCCTTTTGATCTAGAAAAGATAATCTATTTTAGGTTGGACTGATAATAAGTATAATAAAGTGATGTTTTTCCAAATGGGTTACAACTTTTATAAAATCTGCAAACTTTTGCCATTTCCATGGTAACCAAACATCTATTGTTAGGTAATATCATGGGGGAAAACATTGTATTAACATTTTAAATAGAATGTTTTTTAAACAAAATAGTATGTTTAGAGTGGGTTAACAAAAAGTTGGTTTGAGACATTTTCCCAATATCTCCTTTAATAGTAGCCATAGAGGGACCTTAGAGTTTAAGATATAACCCCCTCGGAGCATCCTTTATGTGTTTTGGGTCACACATTTTTACCCACTTAGACTTTATATGTTGCCTTTATTGCCTGTAGACTAGACAAAGTATTCGCCTCTGGATATTCCCTTGCAGCAGAGGCGGGGGAGTGCGTCGCAGGCTACCAGTAGGCCTGTACCGCGCACAGACTAGCTTTTCTATTAAAAGCTTTGATAAAGGCCTACTTTTGAATAATGAAAAAGTCCCTCCACTTCTGATAGAAAATTTTCCTGCCCCTCCCCTCCCTAAATAATTTCAACTAGGTAAGAACTAAACAAGAAACACAAGACACAATTTATTCCAAATGGTTGACTTATGTTATCTACTTGTTTTGTCATGCATTCATTTCGAATGGCAATATTAACATAAGCAGTAATTAATATTATGGTATTATATGCAAATGAATGGATACCCCTAAATTGGCAGCTGAGAAGTGCTGTCACCTTTAACCATTTAGGACCCAGTCATCAGCTGATTGTACTCTTGAATTACTTGAATTCCCAAGGATTTCCATGGACTTCCAACTGGAATTAACTATTTCCCCGTAATTGAGTTCAATTACTAACCCAGCCTATCAACTAATGCTATAGGGTTGTGTATTAATTTTTTAGGGAAATTAAATCACCCTAAACGAGGTATATTGGCCCTTTTGCATCTTGAACTTTTATATTTAAAGTGCTCTCCTAGGAAAAATGATGGAAAAATGATAGAAATTATCTACGGGCTTTGATCTAAATAGTTGATAGTTTTTTTCTTAAATGAAAAAACAACAATTTATGAACATGCATTTAAGGACGATATGACCCTTGTATCGCACATAATATGTATTGCAGTGGGCGACTGCTCATGAATATGCTGGAGAAACTGGCAATTGGCCTATAATAATTATTATATTGCCTCATTTATTTTTTATGCTCGACACCAATATCACGATCACTCTTTCCATGTGAAATTACTTCTAATTGTTAACCAATCTTTATTTTCAAATGGCATCTTCTATTAATAATAATACTGCAAATAAATTTTAAAACATAATATAGTGTTTTTGGAAAGCTTATGAGTTGATCAAGATCGTTTTTTTACTAGTGCATGTCAGATTATGTAAATTTTCATGGATATTTTCAAGGTTTAAAATTAAGTGTTTGATATCATTGTATCACATACAGACTGGTGTAACATTGTAAATTTATACACTATTCCATTATAATTTAATTATAGTCTTTATTCCGCAGTTATAGTTGAACAGTTGAAGTACTTTTCTGTATCTTGTTAACCAATAGTACTAAACTTTTGCTCGATAAATTAAGATTATTTATTTAATCTAATTATAGAATGTATAGCAATTGTAATATATTCAGTAAAACAAGATTAGTTCATTCAAAGACAGATGTTTTATTCAATCGGTTTTATATTCATTCTTGCATCAGGGAAACTACTCCGTCAAATATATATATGGTAATAATTTACGTTTTTCTTTACTCGAATAATGGTAAAACTCTGTATGTTCTCATCGTTTTTATTCATTATATCATAATAAGATAATTGCATAATTATTGAGCCGGTAGTTACAAGCACAATACCTTCACACAATTATGTTAATAATTCAACTTATGCTTTGAGCAGCAACAACTGTACAGATTGACGAAACAACCGGCACAATGCTATAATGTATTTCCCATTTTTTCATCAGCCACAGCTATATCCCACAGCTTCTCGAACCCTTTTGGGCAATGGGAAAATAAATAACCATTATTGTTTGGTGGCGATTTAAAGTATTCATATTCCATATCTCGACATATTGTTTTGTGCACCGCAGATGCTTGTGCGACATAAAAGTTCATACGAATAGGTAAGAGTCCGGTGATATAAAGATCATCTACCCAGAAGAAAGGAGTCCGTAAGGACGCTTCATACAGACGGGAAGTGATGTCAGGGGTCATTAGATAGAATGCCCCAGAACAATAGTCCGGAAATTGGTCTGCGCGCCACTCTTCTCTTGAGATATACCATTTAGATTTTTTCAATCGTTTCACTTTCATGAAAGACCAAACAAGACAATTGAAATATTGCTTTGGCTTTTGTAACTTGTATATTGTTTTCGCCGGGACCACAAAAGGTGAGTTGTTTTCTTGTGTTGGGGCCTTCACGACTTTATATAATCGGCGAAGAAGGCTAAACATATTAATGAAAATGTCATCGTCTGTCTTTAAAACAAACGGCACATGTGAGCAATTCTCTGAGACATATTTCAGTGCGCACACAGCTTTATGCGTTATGTTCTTATAGCTATCTGTGAAGTCCTCCTGCAAAATATCTCCGTAGATTTTTGCCTCCTCGACAATTGCTGCCTGTTCATTGTCCCCAGGAGGGTAACCCATGACAAATATAACCTTTTTCTTGAGTATTAACGAATTACCAAGTGTGACTTTAACTTTTTCATCTCCCCACGAATCCCTGATGTGTATTCTCCTGATTACATTTTTTGGGGCAGTGTGCACATAGATTAAAAGAATGATATCGTCCCTGCAGGCGGCTACTGGTTCATGTATCCTCTTAAAATTATGAGGATTAACAATTTCTTCCGATTGAAGACTCCTGGCAAATCTTGACAAGTAGTCAGTGGCGCCATCCTGTTCTCTAATGGTTTGTGTTAAATTGAATGCTTGTATAAAAGCTTGTTTCTTTGAAAGATCGTTCCGGGATCTTACAAACGAACTCTCAGGTTGTGTCCCATCTAACACCTTGGGTTTCTGGTCTAATAATATCTGCAGGCGCTGACGTGATTGCAATGCATTCCACATGCATATTCCTGCGCAGTATAACCCCCAGCAGATTATGCATACCTTTATCAAGGATTCCCATGAACGTTTTTTCGGCATAGTTGTTTGAGGGAGTTTGAAGAGTTCATCAATGACTGCCTGGAGGAGGACGACGATTTTCCTAACATGCAGCCATCATATTTTTCTTCTAGTACTTTTGGAAATTGTGCTTCTGTAATTGAAAGAACTTATAAAGGTTTATCTTGGCATGTGTACACACGAGACTGCTCTACACACAAACAAAAATAATAAAGCTGTCGGTTTATATCGCTATCTCGAAATCATGCTCAAGGCATTAACTTATTTCCACAAAATACGCAAGGCCATGTGGTTTGACGTACATAGGCTATATCTGGTATATCTTCCGCTTCCAGATACAAAGTCGCAAAATTCTAGATATGATAGCAAATGAGAAATCTTAAATCAATATATTCAGTATATATTAAGATTGAGAAAACAGCAGCTTTCAATTGATGTATGCCCTATTGCATGTCTGAAATCTATTAAATTTTGTATTCCTAAAGATATAACTATAGATAGTATCCGATAGAAACCTATAAGCATTGCTTGTGTACAAACGCATAACATACTAACCTTGAGAGTGTCTTGAACCAGCTGTTTATAACAATGAGAAACACCGGCTCTTTTATAGACTAGACCTAAGACGATGGCAATTGCTCCTTGTTTCTTATTCCTTGTTATTGTCCAACTGAAAGAGCTCTTTTTATTCTATTGATGTCTAGCATAATGTACGTGTGTACACTCAGTGAAATTTCAATTTCTACTGCGCTGGGTTACTGAATTAAGTGGTGCACATACACGTTCCACAGGAGTCTATTTCTGTACCTAATCCAATAGAAGCCATCGTGCCTGGGCTTGCAGGGTTGCTCCGCTGCTGCAGTGCAGTTTCTGTTCAAGGCCAAACGATCTGGGGTTGACTCCAGTGTACTATACTGGAAATGACGCGCATCGATAATGGTACCTCTACCAGTAGACGTGTTATAACCAACCCAGCTTGGTCTCTGGAGCCTTGTCGCTTTCACACCGTCTTTCCCGCGAACCAAATTGTGTTTCACACAGAGAACACACTTAAAGTTTTAAGAAAATTAAGCAACATATTTAACGTATTGGAAGTTCCCAATTCTGCCTTTGATACAATCATTGAAAATGTATCAAATGCCTATTAATAGTAACACACAAGTGTTTGTGAGTAAGCACTTGCTCTGTACTGCCAATAATAATTTGATTGATTTGCTTAATCTGCTTTTGTGTTGACCCTATCTACAAAGGTTAAGCCCAGTCACATAATACAGATTGAACTCAACTCAACTCTGTAAACGAATACAGGGGGTGTTTCACACTGGTCATAACTTTAAGATTGTATTTTTGATAAAGATAATTTTTTCGATTTCTTCATGATTGAGTTTCAGAATTTATGTTCTTATGTTCCTGTCGTTTTCTATATATTATCACAGTTAATATTATTGATTATTAAAAACATCTTATCCTAAAGTTTGTGAGATGTGAGAAACACATTTACGATTCGCCTAGTGTAAAACCCACCCTATAGACTTGTGACCAGTCCATTTGTGTTAATGTCCAAGAGATTAAGACACATTTCAATACTTAAATCTGCTGCCAATTAATTGGTATGTTAATCATTATCGGAATTACTCTCTGAAACAGTTTGAGTGATTCAAATTGAATAAAAAATATTTTCTGACTGTTGCCTGATTAAACAAATTTGGATACTGTAATGAAGACTTGATCACAGTAGTTTTCCAAGCTTTACTAAGATTTATTGGAGATAACTTTATAGATACATGAGCCTGCTTGTTGTTGTTTTGGCACTCTGCGACGAGTTGGCGGAAGTGCGTGATTTAGGTCTCACACCACTATATACTCTTACATCCCTTTTCTTTTAGAGATGGATACTACTAATAAAATGTCAGTCTTTTCGTTGTGTTGAGTTGTCTCATAGATACTGCAACTACTTTGATTTATACTCGTAATGTAACTTTTAATGTAACTCGTTAAAGATATATATCTTAGACTAGAAGTATGAATGTCTCTTGCTTGAGTCTTTGGTTTGGGTAACTTACTCTTATAGAGAATATATATGCAGTTACATTATGATATCAATAACCATACTTGGATATCTGAAAGGCAAGATACGATTAGTTATCGAGTTCAAGGCAATTTCAAACAATTATCAAGTTCAAAAAACAAGTCATATCATAAGTCAAGTTTTCAATGGGCTCGGGAGTCACATATCCATTTTGGTAGGTGCGCGGCTACATCTTCCTGCAGACCGCATGATGTACCCAGCAGGTTCCTTCACCTGAGGGGTAGGGGAACATACAGGGGGACTTGAACTGGCAGATGGCACAGCTCGGGCAACCGGCAACTGAGGTGCAGGTTGGGCTGGTGCTGGAGGGTCAGAGTCATCTGTAGGGCTGACTCTGGAGTGCTTCTCTCCGGTCTCGCGGATTTGGTGGTGATTACGGTGAAGCACATTGCCGTTAGATGTTTGCACTCCGTATGAGCATGGCTCTGAAGTTTTGGACGTCACTACTGCAGGGGTCCACTGTTTGGAGGTATGGTCCTGGTTACATATGTGCTGACCCGGGACCAATGGTGGTAGGTCCTTGGCACGTGTGTCATGGTAAGCCTTCTGTGAGTCTTGCCTGTGCTTTGCAGACAGCTAACAATCGCGTTGCTGTACCAAAGACTGGTCTACTTTAGCATATTTAGCATATCCGACCTTTGTGTCTTCAAATTAACATAACTTTTTTTCTAATAAGAATAATTACCTAATTTTTTCAGTATTAGAATCCCCAACACACCATCTTAATTTATTATTCCAGGCCATAAGACTGCTTTTCGCAGAGGATGTCACATATATATAAAAGTTATGAATAAAGCAAATGACTCCAGAGATATATAAGAAGGTTTGCATGGCATGCAGACAACCTGGGTTCGATCCTTGGCTGGGCTTAGCTGTTACTCCCCTCTGCATGTCTCAACGACTGCATGGCCTAATGCCACCAGCTGCTGTGTGTATGGCCCTGTCTATGGGATCATGCACATGTTATTTGTTATCTATGAAACATTATTGAAAAAGTATATTCGCAACCTCAATAGCTTTATTCCTTGATTGTTTGTGGGGGGGGGGGGCACCATCCCCTGGTATTGGCACAGAGTATGTCATTACCAGAGAATATGATAATAAAAATCACCAGTATTGGTAAGGATATCTTCTGAAAAAAATTTCTTTAGTGTCTTTTATAACAAAGCAACAGTAAGGCTAAGTTTAAAGTTATTGCCCCTCTATCATCTATGAATGTAGTCTCCCACTCCCCCTTTCTATTGCCTAAAAAGTGGCTGATCACCCCTGCATCTTATTGGAATATTTGAAAAATTCTTTTAGTTCCTGACAGGAAACCCCTTGTT
Source organism: Lepidonotus clava (assembly GCA_936440205.1). Classification (NCBI taxonomy): domain Eukaryota; kingdom Metazoa; phylum Annelida; class Polychaeta; order Phyllodocida; family Polynoidae; genus Lepidonotus; species Lepidonotus clava. Next base: position 38,412,859 of record OW387133.1, on the reverse strand, counting down.
AGGACAAGAGGAAGAGGGAAGGGTGGCTAGTCTTATGGGCCTATGTCGCCAATGATGTCGCCAAATTCGTCAAGTGGGCCTACGTCTGGGTCAAATAGTTGTACCGGGAGACAAGACCATCTTATTGACTCAGCATTTTATGGCCAGCGGTGGTCAAACCCTCCTCTTCAACACTTCCTCTCATCCTAGCGAATATGTGCTGTGACATGATACATCAAAATGATAGGATGTCAGAAGAAGGTCAAAATGAAATGCATGAGGGGAATGGAGAAATTGTGAGCTTATTCATTACCCTGTTCGTTTTTTGAACGGAGATTTGTTGCTCATAGCTGCATGTACATTAGAAGCTGAACATACAGTCTTCGTAGGGAGGGAACCATTGCTCAGGCTCTTTTGGTCTTATCGTTGCATTGTTCTATGTAAAAGTCTAAGGAATTATTCCTTAGACTTTTACGTAGAATTGTCAGTTATTGTATAAACGAGCCATTAGGTATTGTCTATCAATTGAAACATGCATAATACGATGCTTCAGATTATTTTTCACGTTTCAGTTTATGTATGTAAACATGCATATTAATCTGTTAGTATCTCCACTCACTCGCATCGTGCCAAAACTGCACTGAAAGCATTCGGCAAACTGTAGAACACAGTGTGAGATATGCCGTTATCAAAAAGTATGCAGCATAGAAAATACTTGCCTCACGCAGCCAGCCATTTCATGTGGGCATAGTCCACAGTCCGTTTGTAAATATTGGTAAATCAAAAAGACAAATAATTTGCCAAATTTTATTGTTACTTGGTATTTAACATAATCTCATATTGTCAAGCTATATCGGTACCCTATTGATGATAAAGTATTCCAGCAGTCATTGTGATTACTTTGTATCATCGATATAGATCAAAAGCATACACTGTTTTGCATAATCGAATTGCTTCAACATAGACAATCACTTGATGGCCATCCATTCCATTCTGTACATGAATGTATCGTGCTGCATATCTTTTTTTTATTTTTTTTTTTTACATAATTCTAGAACCACTTTGTATACGTAACTGAGATGTCATTTGGCTCCTTTTGGTAAGGGACCATCCATATCGTCATATACATTGTATTTCTTATTGCTCCCCATTTGGAAGGCTCAATAAACATACCCCAACCATGCAAGTTCATGAATAGATCGATGTGATAAAAGATAAAATCCTACAACTATCTATTCATTATAAGCACTGTATGCTTGATAAGTTGTAGATACGTTTCCACTCATAAGCCAGTCTGTACGTGTGTAGTACAGTTCTAGGTCTTTTGCCCCCCGGACTTTTGCCCCCCGGACTTTTGCCCCCGGTCATTTGCCCCCCGGACTTTTGCCCCCCCGGTCATTTGCCCCCCAGGACTTTTGCCCCCGGTCTTTTGCCCCCTGAACTTTTGCCCCCTAGGACTTTTGCCCCCTGACTAATGTAAGAACTAAAGCGAAACAAGCCTAATGACAGAATGAGCTCATGTCACCCCCTTTTATACCCGGGCTTAGCCAGGCCAGTCAGATAGGCTGAGTCACTCAGGGTGGCTTGAACTTTTAACTGGGCAGCCCTGTTGCACAGGGATGCCCTGGGACCTTCCTAGTCACGTGGGGGGTCTCTGAGTCGCTCAGGGCAACCCTGGCCCGGTATAAGCCCATCCCAGTTTACACTAACATAAGATTTTACCATGAAATATTTTCAAAATTGCCTCCACATTGAATCCCTCAAAAGAATTGCATAATGCAAAATTAACTAAATCAATTAGGCTGACGGATTGTTTGGGGACATAGAAACATATGATTATTGCTTATTTCAGTGACCCCAACTCTTGGAGGCAAAGATGGCTTATATGGTTATTTTGTCTGACCCTTGTCGAACCCTGGGATATACCCAATGTGGGATGGGCATATTCCAAGTCCCACTGGTTCAAATTTGTCTTAGAATTATGATTTGAAACAAAAGATCAACTGATCCTTTCTCAAACCAGACTGAAGAAATGTTCAACAGAATCTCAAACCATAATATGGGGGGCAAAAGACCGGGGGCCAAAAGACCTGGGGGGGCAAAAGCCTGGGGGGCAAAAGACTGGGGGGCAAAAGTCCTGGGGGGCAATTGCCCAGGGGGCAAAAGTCGGGGGGCAAAAGTCCAGGGGCAAAAGTCCGGGGGGCAAAAGACCAGGGGGCAAAAGACCTGTCACTGTGTAGTACATACGGGGCGATGTGCTTTATTTACAGGAAAAGTACCTATTTATAATAGGTACTGTACGACAGCAAAATGTTTCCAAATCATGACACTTCTTTTTCATAATATGCTGTATTCTATAGATATATACATGGACAACAAAAGTATTTATGTAACATGTCTGTAGTGTTACAGCTTATGAGTCACATGTGGCTGGAGGTGAGGGCAGATTTTACAAATCCTATTCATCCCAGGGTAAATAAAAAGGTTAATGATAAAATCAAGACACTTTTTTGTTTTCAATAGAGTAACAAGTTATTTTATTTTCTTGTTCTTTTTTTATGCTTAAAATGATAAATTATGAGTCTCTTTTTTTATTCAGTGACCCATGTCAATGTTATTGTGGGTTCTTTCTTGGTACCAAACATTAAGGCATTACACTCAATGTCACGAACCTAGATATCAGCAGCACAGTTAATGTATATAGAGTGGCAATTCTGTAGTGTCTTGCCTTTGGTACCGATGGAGTATCCACTGAATATACCAATATGAGAAGTATGACAGCTTGAAACATTTTGAATTATGTGTTGGTATTTCGGTTTTCTGGTAATGATGGTATCCTGGTGATGCACATATCATTAGTATTACTGGTATTCTTATTTGTATGATAGAATTTAGACATGTATGATAGATCAGGACAATAGTAATTTAGATTTTTATATTTTGTCCAAGCAGGAGAGACATCAAAATAAGGAAAACATAAATATATGTTATTTAGTTTGGGAAATATTGTAATGCCACTTTATACACTCACTAGGATAAAATAAAAACAAATATGGCTAAAGCATCAATATAATTATACCTGGACCACCGTCACGAGTCGTTTATTACGCCCACTGATGCACCACACCTGTTGTGACGCTATGCACCACTCCTGCTGTGGTGTTATGCACCACACCTTTTTCATGAATCACTTGTTTCGGATGTTAAAACGTGAGAAGTTTCCTTAGAGTTAAGTAACACAAACATCCATAACAAAAGAAAGAATGTGGGGTTATCAAGCATCCAGGGCAAAACCAGAGGCAAGATGTGAGGGTGGCCAACATAAAGGGGTCTCTTAGAAGGTTCTGTCCCCGTTTCTGGTCATGATTCAGACGAGGTCACTCAACCAATGCTCCCCAGTATTGCCCTTAATACATGTTTGCACCCGTATGCCCATGGTCAGGACATTTTCTTTCTGCATATAAAATTGCATTAACCTTTCCAGGCAAATTAGCGGGCAATTTACACTTGAGGAATTTTCTGAAACCTACATCAAGTCTAAAGGATTTGAGAGGGATATATGGAATATATGAGAATTTCCCCTTTTGTAACCGTTTGTATTGGGTATTTGGGTTTGTCGTTCTTCCAACCATGCCCCCACTACATACTACATACAACCATACATCTCTGAACCATAAAAATGGCATGTAATGATGGGATGAGAAGATTAACCAGAAGTCATTGGCATCATGGAACAGACATATAAAAGGTGCTGTACAGTAGTAATAGTTCTCATTCAAAGTGTCCTTGCAGAATCTTTAGCTGGTTTTGAATATTTCTTTTGCAAATTGCATGATACCTTTTGGTAATCAGCATGCACCAAAGGATAATGTGCATAGGCCTGTATATGTTGTACCAATCTATATAATACCAAATAAATGATCACTCATACAACTCAATTAGAAAGACCACATTGTTTTTCATCGTATTGACTAATAGGTGTTGGAATTTGGTTAAAAAATTGTACACGTAATGGAAATCCTTGGGAAATACGGGTCGCTCTAGTAAAAATTGTATCCTGTGCTTCTATTCAAATTGGGCAATTTTCTTTTTTTTAATTGAGAATTTTGCTGGAGGGGTGGGCTTTACCCCTGTCTGTGGTACCCCAGACACCACATATCATTGCACATCACATTGCGTGTCATATTACAGGCCCTGGGTGTCACATAAATCTCAGGCACATATTATTATCCTCCCACTTTCCTTCGCTTAAAATATAAAGATATTGCATTTGTTGTCCGTATTTGCCTGCCTCTTAAGCAGTTAAGTTTCCATGAATCAAATTCATATTTGTCGTCAGAATAGGGAAAATGGATGCCGTATATGAGGAAACTGAACTCTTCTTGCATATCAATGTGTTCAATAGCTTGACACAAGGACTTCAAGCGTAGCTAATTATAGGTCTTTGGCAGTAACTTGAATATACTTATGTGTTGTTCTAGCTAATACCAATGCTAACGCTCTATTTCAAACATTAAACGCTGACCTGATTTTAAACATTAGAATCTAACCTGACCTAGCCTGCAAGTATAGACACGACTAGTCCTGGTCTAAGTTTGATAAAAAGCATCAGGTCATTTGTTAAAGTTGGTGGAAAGTTTTCAAATGTGGCAAAGCTTAATAATGATGAAAGACCAGGCGGCATTCATTTTCACTAAAAAACGACACCAAAAAATGTCTGAAAAATAGGCCAAAAACACCTTCATAGACTGAAAACACATGAGTAATGGAGGTGGTTGTCCTCAGGGGGTAACAGGTAAATACAGGTAGGTTTTGGTGGGAGGTGTGCAGCCTATTATGACCAAGCAGTCACCCGTATAGATGATGGCAACCTCACCTGACCTGAGGTATCATCCACGGTCTGCTGCTCACACGCACTCACCATGAGCGTACCGACACCAAGCATTTTAACTGGAATAATCTGCTTTCAAGTACATGTGGCATAATTATATGGTATTTACATTTGCATTTTGTTAAAATTATCTAGAGTCTATACTACATAGTTGACAGTATCTGTAAATATATGGTAGCATACTGAGGCATGGTATTCTGTTGACAGTGTCTATTGAGTTTTAGATATGTATCTCAAAAAGTTAGGTATTTCATTTGTCCAATACAGAACGATGTGTTAAAACGGAAACTAACTGAACAGAGAAAAATACCTTGTCCATTTCAATAGAATGTGGATCCGCCAACATTCCACTAAATGTTTACAGGGGACAGAATTAAAATTACTCTGAAATTACTCTAATGGTACTCTAATGGGGTCGGTCGCCATGCCTATTACTTAACCAATTCTCTATTCTAGACTCCTCGAATGTATATTATACTTATACAGTTATTTAAATTTGAAAGTAATTTCCTGTTCAGTCAGAAATTACCTACCAACATATTTATAAAAGCACACAGAAAACTTGATAATGTTATTGTAAGGACATAAGCTATTTCATTAAATGACTTCACGTTAGAACTAGTTTACACCTCAGCCTATAACTTATAACATTTCTATTTCTAAGCAAGTCCTGCAAATTTTCTTCCAGAAGCATGTAGGACAAATTGAACAAGTAGGCTGTACCAGGTGACGTTTTGTGCATTTACCTGACTTGTTCACAAAACAATACCAGTGGCAAATGTGTGGTCTACTTTTCTACAAAAGCAGTCAATGGGTTAAAGACCTGTGTAATATATCATGTTGACACATGAATAGTCCCACGGAGGATATTGCGTCAATGTTGTTATCTTAGTAAAGTTTTGTACCACCATATACCTGGCTTTAATTTAGGCTATACGCGGGGGAGGGGAGGGGTAGCCTAGATTAATTTTTATCAAGTCTTTCTATGGTTTGTGAAATGAGATACATTAATTACATATAAAAGCATTACACATTTTCATTTTGGCGTGAAAAGTCAAATGTACATCTGTAACCCCCAGTAACAAGTTTAAAGTGTTATGTTTTCAAATATGCTTTTTTTTCAGACCATTAATTTCAAGGTCTAAAGCCACTCGAAACATAAGTTGCATATATAGTGGGTACTCCCTTTATCCTACCTCAGACCAAGGAGTATAGTTTGGATGAAAAGAGGGTGGGAAATTCTTTACCTAGATCCCCCACCTGACTCAGGTCAGGAGTTGCATGACAATTATTCCCACTCGTAGGAATTATCCCACGTTAGACGTCTTAAAAGATACAAAAACACAGCAACTCGATTGCAGCTTAGTTAACTGTCGCCATACATTGTCTAATCTCCATTTTTCGATATGCAACATATGGTATTTATTATACAAAAGCTACAATAGATCACTATATTATAACAAAAGAAATCAAATCAAATTATCTGAAAGCATCTGACTAGTTGGCACTATAGGCGTAGCATAGACCGTCTACTTAGGCCTACTAGTGAAGGGTTTCCACAGACTTTTCAAAGGAATCCCTAATCTCCGAAGGTGTACAACTACTCTTGAATGTGCCTTTTGCGTATTTCTCGTCAACCTTTTCAATTAACATGCTTTATGATAAAGCCTGTTGGCAGACCTGCTGCTACAAATGCCTGTGTCCCACTGTTTGTGACCAAAGCATTAATTTATTCGGATGTATGTAAGCCATGGAAGTAAGTATGTATCCATCTCTCTTTTAGAGAACCAAAAGTATACCCCGACGTGTGAATTGTATAATTTTATTCAGTCCTATGCGTGGAAAGGGTGATAAGAGGGCAATCAATTAACCAATGAATCAGGCAATTAATCCACACGCAGTAAGGAACGAACTGTTTTTGGTCGAGAGGTAATTGCTTCGCAATAAAGAATAATGTTTCTTTTTCTATTGAGAGACGATACAAAAAGTGAAATTTAAGCCATGCAATGCTGTGATTTTGTCTTGTATCTAGTAGTTTACAAACTATATCGACGATGGTTCGTTTGTGCGCTGGGATAAGGTTAAGGCCTACTATAAAAATAACGATTTCATACACAGCCACTATCTGAATAAATCCACACAAAGTCCTACACAATGAAAATGGATCCCTTTTGTTGTCATTATGGCATTCATATTGCCAATTTAACTTTAACTAGCACAATTTAAACACGGCTTGTCTACCTCAATATATGTTAAGATATGCAATTTTCAATATTTATTTTTTAATATCCATTGAGGTAGACAGGCCGCTTTTTAAAACCGTTGTGACAGGGAAATTGTTTTCTTTGTTGTCTTTGGATCTTCATACCTTATTTTATCTCTTTACAATTGCAATATCAAAACACTCAGGTCAAATGTTATAATTGCTCGTAACCCAAGTATCTTAAACAAAGATGTATCAAGAAATTTCAATATCTTTAATCAATCTTTCATCTTTTCTTGCTCTTATTTTTCAAAGCTACAGGCCTTGTGTTTCTAGGCCGTACCTGACTCTGTGGGACGATGTTGTTATACCGGTTAAGGCCAGAAACAGCCGGCGGTTTCTTTCATCAACCATCTATCATGATACATACACCCCTCTAAGAATTTTTGATATACTTATTTTGCACTTATAAATAACTGTGGCCAGGGCTGCACACAAACAGCAGAGACCCACAACATATTTCCTCTTTTTAAGACACCCGTGTGTACCTGACATGTAGAAGTCAGTCGGTCATGCCTCAGTGCATGGCAACCATCTTATGCTCTACTTAACAGTTTCCCTTCAAAAGCTACATACCTCACACAAAAATCCAAATGATATTATCATATATAAATGATTCATTTTCTAGGAAGCTATAAATTACACGATTATTCCAAGGGAAGTATTGTCTCCTGCTGGTTTGATCACGGCTTAAGCCACACCGGCTAGTTGCAATTATCTTCATGCAAGGTTGACACCCCGGAACATGAGAAGTACATTTGCATACTTAAGGGGGTGTGAAGGGGATGAGCCCCAGTTTGCACCAGACCTGGACGGAAACAACACCCCAGCCAACAGGTAACTAAACGCCTTACCTCTGGGTACACGTTCTATAATTAATAATCGGTTAGTCCTTACTACTGTATTAATATAGTAGAGAAACATATAAACTAAATCAGCAGTTTCAGTAGGTGTGTACTCAAGTTATCGTTTCAATCTTTGCTATCCTTTAATGTGAATTTATAGAGGCGGTATGGATCCAGCACTGACTATTAGGCCTAGTTATGCACGCATGCACATACACAATTACATCGATTTACACAGATGCACATTATATACAACCAGATACATATACACATACATAACATGTCCATACACACATGTATACATAAATACATTCACAAAATTTATATAAATGAATACTGTCCCAGGGCCGGCCAACCTCTCCCCTGACGGCCTGGGCGCGGCCTGAGGGGTCCCAGGGCCGACCTTACCCTCCCCTGACGGCCTGAGGTATATCATTTTTATTATGGAATTTAAATAGGGTTATCACAATGTACAGGATAATCAGTGGTAATGTTAGAAAGATTTATCATGCAACAATGGCGTACTCCCTATCATTTTTAGGGAGACATTTCCAATCTAATGCGCCATTTTTGGGTTCAACTTGATTAAATCAAAATTCGTAATGTTCCATGGGTGCATTAATCTAAAAATTAATGTGCCATTTAAAATGTCAATGCGCCCAGGGCACATGGCACGGCCCTAACCTTTTCACTGGGATAATCATTAGGAATTTACTCTAATTTACTGCATCTACTTAAATTCCAAGTAAAGTGGTGCAAAGTTTAAGCTCCACAGGTGTCCACTGCAGGTAACACCTGCATGTGGGTCAGGGGCATTCACACCTAGCCTGGGCTAGCACGGTGGGGGTGCTAGGCAACCAGCAGACTCAGTGGGGACTGACTTTGCCCTACATATATATAGGGCCAGTGGTGAGCCAAGTGGGCCACATGTGACTTACCTGGCACTTTAGTACTGACTATTAAAAAGGACAGGATGTGTCCCAGGTGGGTATCACTGACTGTTCTCACCATGAATACCATTTACACCTCACAAACAATTTTCCCACATAATATGAAGACATATGTATATTGTGTATGCACTTTATATTTATGCTGTATAATAGTTTACATATATATGATAATTCAATCCTAGAAATTAAGCTGCCTAATCTGCTTTCACATTACTTTTACATTTAGTGCCGGCCGTCCTACCCCCTCTCCTGGCATCCAGAAGGCCCCAGGACCTGCCCACACCCTATCCAGGCCTCCAGGAGGACTAAGGGCCAAACCGCACCCTCCTCCTGGCCCCCTGGAGGCTCCAGGGCCGGGCTGTACCCTCTTCTGGCCTTCAGGAAGCCCCTGAGCCGGCCTGCCCCCTGTCCCGGCCCCCTGGAGGCCCCAGAGCCGGCCTGCTCCCTGTCACGGCCCCCTGGAGGCCCCAGAGCCGACCTGCTCCCTGTCACGGCCCCCTGGAGGCCCCAGGGCCGGCCTGCCCCCTGTCCCGGCCCCCTGGAGGCCCCTGAGCCGGCCTGTTCCCTGTCCCGGCCCCCTGGAGGCCTCAGAGCCGGCCTGCTCCCTGTCACGGCCCCCTGGAGGCCCCAGGGACGGCCTGCCCCCTGTCCCGGCCCCCTGGAGGCCCCTGAGCTGGCCTGTTCCCTGTCCCGGCCCCCTGGAGGCCCCTGAGCCGGCCTGCCCCCTGTCATGGCCCCCTGGAGGCCCCAGGGCCGGCCTGCCCCCTGTCCCGGCCCCCTGGAGGCCCCTGAGCTGGCCTGTCCCCTGTCCTGTCCCCCTGGAGGCCCCAGAGTCGGCCTGCTCCCTATCCCGGCCCCCTGGAGGCCCCAGGGCCGGCCTGCTCCCTATCCCGGCCCCCTGGAGGCCCCTGAGCCGGCCTGCCCCCCTGTCCCAGCCCCCTGGAGGCCCCAGAGTCGGCCTGCTCCCTATTCCGGCCCCATGGAGGCCCCAGAGTCGGCCTGCTCCCTATCCCGGCCCCCTGGAGGCCCCAGAGTCGGCCTGCTCCCTATCCCGGCCCCCTGGAGGCCCCGGAGTTGGTCTGCTCCCTATCCCGGCCCCCTGGAGGTCCCAGAGTCGGCCTGCTTCCTGTCGCGGCCCCCTGGAGGCCCCAGAGTCAGCCTGCTCCCTATCCCGGCCCCCTGGAGGCCCCTGAGCCGGCCTGCCCCCCTAGCTGGGCCCCCCCCCCCCCCCGTAGGCTCCAGGTTTGTCCTGCTCCCTGTCCCAGCCCCCTGGAGGCCCAGAGCCGGCACGGGGGATCAACGCCCATGGGCTACCCCACAGCCCCCTGGGCCAGGATACAGGCCCCTGGGATGCCAATGAAATGGTTGAAGAAAATCATTCTTGATATCATTAATGGTGATTAAACATCAAACAAACAAGAAAAAACATGTAAATAACATCAATTCTTGTAAAACCTTTGAAATGTAAAGATGCAAAGTAAAGACTTCTGCAGTCAGTAAATATGTTTCAAGTCCACTAATGTACGTAAAGAGGACAGGCTGTAAAGTGACTTAAGTATGAGTGTGATTATTAAATATAACAAAATATGATGAAAGAATGACAGATAATTGCATCTTATATCAAGTAAATGACACTGGAATGATGATCTTTAGTAAAGTCAATTAAAGTCATGTTTCTGTAAAGCTACGAAAGCATGATTAAATATCAAGATTTGAATCAATTGTGCATAAAGATGTCTGCACTGAATCCCAAATATATCAATGAAATGTCATTTAATAGAATTTACTAGCACACAATATTTCTGTGGACCATTAACTTAGTCACATTTATGCACATTTACATGAAAATGAAACTTGCATTTAAGGTGCACGTGGTTTACTTGAAAGACAAGGAGGGCCATTACAACCTTTAAAACTTCACTTAAACATCAAGAAAAGGTCACATTTAAGCACTTTTAATTTTGAGGCAAAGGTGAATTAACGTTCACGTTAATGTCTTTTTACCGTTTTAGCGCTCTGCAAGAAGTGAAGACATGAAGGGACTCTTTGCCTTTTTCGTGGTGGTCGCCCTCTTTTCGGGGGTGTACGTGAATGCCAGCGAGGAGAGTAGCCTCGGGCTGCTTAAACGTCTTCTTGAAGCAGTCAAGGAAATCAGTACGTAACAAGGAGGCTGAGACCTTACTTTACTTAATCCTTTAGACCCCACTGGTTGCAATAAAGAAGTGCTCGATTTCCCCTGGATTTCCCTGGGAAATTCCTTAAATTTCTTGTTACTGGGAATGTTCAAAGGTTGACCCACCCTTATTAATGGGACTCTTTGATACCAGATCAAAAGTATGGGCAAGGGAATTAAATCAGCTTTCAAACGATATATTTACCGTTTTTGTATGTTGAATACTGTTTAAAGTGTTCCCTTTGGAAAAATATGGAAAAATTATGGAAAAATGGCCATTTTTCCGGGCGGCCATGGCCGGATTGGGGAGCACACCCTCGGGCGGCCATGGCCGGATTGGGGGCTAAAGGGTTAAGCTTGTATTCCACAGGCCGATTTTGATGCTGCCAATATTCAGTGGCTTATATAGAGGAGGACGGCGTGCTCCTGGGGGCCCTATTCTTGACCAAATGTTTTAATTTGTAATGATATAAAGTATGGCAATGTTTAACTGGGGTTGCCGGGGTTCAAAATATGCTAGCCACTGTGGCAAATCTTTCTTTGGATGCATTCGCCACACTTCTACGACCTTCTATACCATTATTAATAATCTATGTCTCATAATAATTTTCCATTGAAATAGGATCATAATGTAAATTCATCTACTGAATCTAAGTCAAAAACTGATTGTGTTTCTGAGCATTTTCCAGAACATATTGATGATTCTATCTATTTCACATATTTTGGTATTGTGCTTTTTTTTGTAATTATTACTCAATATTCTCAAAGACTTTCATGGACAATTTTTGAAAATTTTGTTTCAAGAGATTCTATTTTATGGATTTTGGATCTACTTTCAGGTAGATGGAATAAATTTTAAAATGAGCAAGGAAATTTACAGATCAATGAGATTCACACTGTGGCGAATATAGAGACTATTTACCCTCGCACTGTGGCGAATATAATGATTTCTAAAATTGGCTGCATGTGGAATATAGAGGAATTAAGACAAAGAATTATAACAGCGACATTGCACATAAGATCAATCCGTTTCAGTGGGTTTTTCACACTGGTCTTGACTCTAAGATCAAGATTATTTTGACTTTGACATGATGATGTTTCAGACTTACAGTCCCATGGTTGTTAGAATATAGTAAGCATGCCCCAGAGTAATGACTCTCAAAAGATCAACAAGTGAATGCCAAAAGAATAAGAGTCTCAACACCTAACCTTTAATTATGTAGATCTGGAAGACCGCTCGGCACAGTTGATCATGTACAACAAAGACAAAGGAGAAGTGAGGGTCTTCCTCCAGGTGTGCGTCAAGGGAGACAGGTCCAAGGTGATGTGCCGTAAGCCTGACGGTCACCTCGTCCAGGTCATCAGGGCATCCGATGGCAAGGTAAGTCATACATACAAGGGGGTTAGCACCCTGAGGCTGGACCTCGACATACTCCGACATGGATAAAGATCAATATACCTACAGTTTCATATCCAGAGGAATGCAGAGTTCAGGCCCATAGCCAGCTTTTCTCAGAGGGGGGTTCGTTTTTGAGCAGCAGCTTGTTTTTTTCCCAGGGGGTTTCGTTTTTTGAAAAAAATACCTACTTCTTGGATTTAGTGTGATATTTTACATTAAAAATTAAAGAAAAAAATCCTCCAAGGGGGGGTTCATACGAACCCCCCGAACCCCCATCCCCCTGGCTACGGGCCTGGAGTTGACATACAATGTATAGGTCTACTCTATTTTGTCTATGGATCTCATACATTACACACATTTTAAATCATTGTCTGTCTTTTTTGTTTGATAGTTTTTGTCAGAAAATTTGTAGTAGTTTTAGAACTTGGATATTATAACTGGTATTAGAATTAGAATATCATAGGGAATTATTATCATTTCTTAATTACGTGTTAGGATCAGAATATTTGCAATAATGTATATTATGTATTAGATATTAAGAATGCATTAGACAGCCAAAGTCTTGCATATGAATTCTACCTATATCTGTCATTCATTGAAAAAGGATTGACTAACTCGATTAACGCCTCTGACCTCTACATCGTCTAACAAATGTAGAATATGTCCTGTATAACTTTACGTCTTATTCTACACATTTTTCTTATTTTACATGTCAATATTTATTGTTTATTGAAAAAGGATAATCTAACTTGATTAAAGCCTCTCACCTTTATAACATGTAACAAATGTAGAGTATGTCCTATTTATCTTTACGCCTAATTCTACACATTCCTCCTATTTTACAGGTTATGAAGGAGGTGAAAATCCCAAAGTACTTTGTTATGAACAAGGAAGGCTTGCCGGTGCCTCCTGACGTTGAGGCCATCAGCGTCAGTCAAATGCCCCCCGATGAATACTACGTCAAGTCGTGCGAGTACACCAACGGAGGCGGCAACGCCAATGCCCAGAACAGTCTGAACCCGAAAGGCATCGAGATCGACCACTGCAACAAGAAGCCCTTCACAATAGAACCAAAGGTGCATATTGCCTAAGTATTTTGATTACGAAGCATCTTGTTTGAATACAGTTAGGAGGTAAACTACTTTTCTGGGCTGCTGGGTACCAGCAGTAGGTCATCAGTGTAGCACGCCGGAACTTTCTTGGCCACTGGTGCCCGGCATGTACACCTATAACCCAGAAAAGTCATTCTTCCCTGTAAGGCGTGGATTTTAAGGATATAAATTCCTTAAGAAGTGGTAGTGGGTATTAACTGAAAGGGAGAAGAAAACGTAAACATGCCCACTCCTTCTGACCCAAGTGTATCGATAGCTATGTACCTGACTCATTCATTACCAATTTCTCTTGACTCATTTATTTTCAATAGCCTTCTGAGTCATTCAGGTCAAATGGTCTCCTGACTCATTCATTATTAATAGTCTCCTGACTCATTCATTATCAATGGCTACCAGACTCATTCATTATTGATAGCCTCCTGACTCATTCATTATCAATTAATGACCATCTTACCCATTCTTTATCAAATACCACCTGACTCATTCACGATAAAATGGCCTCCTGACTCATTCATTATCAATGACTACTAGACTCATTCATTATCAATGGCTACCAGACTCATTCATTATCAATGGCTTCCCGACTCATCCATTATTGATAGCCTCCCGACTCATTCATTATCAATTAATGACCATCCGGCTAATTCTTTATCAAAGCCACCTGACTTTTTTCATTGGTCCAAAAACTTATCCAATGTCGATGGCCTTGTGATCCACCTATTATCAACCATATGAATTATCCGTTCATTCAAGACTCATCCCTGGGGTTTTGTAGTCGACCTGTTTTTTGATATTCCCGAGTTTTATCCCTTCGAACAATGTGTCGATGATAGATGAACGTTTACACGGGCTGTCGATACTGCCAGAGTAAGAAATAATTCACAGTTCTCTATTAGTACAGGGCAGAAATAGAAAGATCATAATGTTAACTGTGAGCATGTTGAAAGCAAACTTTGAAATGAGGAATATTTCAAAATATATCATAAGAGTGGCAGCCAATATAAATTGATGACATAGGCCTACAGCATAAAATTTCTTGACATTGAACCTAAATAGTACTCAATCTATCTATAATTATTTCAAAATATATATCTTATTAATCGCTTTGACAGGTAATAATCAAGTTATAACACTCTTACTGTTGCTCATATCTTTCAGAAATAAAGAGAAATCGCTCAGACGCACGGATTTAGAGCAAGGAGGCTTCGAAGAAGAAAACAAGAATTGTTTTCGGTGATTGAATGAGATACATTTTTCATCGGAGGTTAGGATTAAACACAAATTTCAATAGTTGAACTAAGCCTTGATTCATAACAGTATTCGACCACCGAAATCTTCCAAGAAGGAAACCTATTTTTAGGTGCTGTGAAAACATTCTTAATTAGATGTAGTTTTTCTCCTATCCCGTAACTGTATACCATAGCAAGGATGTATATCATAGAGCAAAAACCTAACTGTGATTAAGGGATTCAAACCCATGTAACTTGCCAAGGCAGCAAGTGGAACATACTTTTGAACAAACTGTGCAAATAGCTACAACATGATATGTTAAGAGTACATGGAATGCTCTTATGTATGGGATCTTTAATCTAAGAGTGTAGTCAAATGTTACAATGATGTTATGATATGAACAAGTAATCAGGAATTGTTTGCCATCTTATTTGTATTAGTCAAAAAGCAATGAGAAATCCATGACTTTGGGAAAATGTTCGCAATTTGAAATTGTTTGTCGTATATATGCTATAATAATTCTGGCTGAACTTTGCTTTCGCTTTTCCCACTGCCCTCTAGCTTCCTATGGAATACAATGGATAACATCAAGTATACAGATACTATGATTCTGTAATGGTTCTATAACTATCGACTCATATTATCAGGTTTGATTGAAGTTAAACCATACATCACTTAGGTATCTGCTGTCGATATGTTTAGGTTTTCTGTTCATACTTTACGTCTAAAGATAAAGCCAGCTGAACTATAAGACGGTTGAGCTGAAAATTCTAGATAAAGTCTTAAGTAGAGAAATTGATATGTGATAATTAAGAGAAAATAAAAATAAAAAATGTACTTCTAGTTTACTGGTTTACTTTACTATAAAGTGTCCGTTGCGACAAAACCATCTTCCATCAAATGTACGTTTTGTGTAACTGCATGGTCGTATGTCTTTTCATCGAAGGACCACAATGATTGGAATTCCGAAAGAAATCAAATTTAAGTGATTAAATACATTTTAGTTTCATTGCTTTCATTTTCCTTTTTCTCTGACCCTAAAGTCAACAGTCAACAGTGACCATTCTTATAATATTTATAACTGTTGTCAACTGTCAAAGTTAGTGTTTCTAGGAGGACATTTTTGATACATATCTAGTTTGAAAGGTTATATATGCATGTAATTGCCTGTTTGTCATTTTGTATCAAGCTCTGCCAAACTGACTTACCGACCTAATGATGTTAGGACCTTTAGAACAGGTTTCCTTACCAATTAGCCTAATCAGTTGCAAACCCTTAACCCTTTAGACCCCACAGATAACGTTTATAAATTGCTGGATTTCCCCAGGATTTCCAGGAATTATAGAAATATGGATTGTAACATTGATTGGGAAATTGAATCAGCTTTAAAACGATATATTGGATGCTTTTATATGTTGAATACTTAATAATCTGTCCCATGGGGGGGAAAATGGAAAAATTATGGAAAAACGGCCATTTTTCCGGGCGGCTACGGCCGGATTGGGGAAACTACCCTCGGGCGGCCATGGCCGGATTGGGGTCTAAAGGGTTAATATAGAAAAAAGATTTCCTTAACAATCTCAGATACTACTCCTAATAAAAATGAATCAGACACAAGCAGTATTAAATAGGCCTAATATGAAGTACAAAACATGGTGCATGGTACACTTCTTCGGGCGAGAAGGAAAGGACAATCTGCAGCCTCGACTGCCTTAGTGCGAGAGTCATTCGGTGCAAGAGTAATTTCTGTGTCAAAAGGTGCCATGCACTTGGTCCATGGTCGGACCCAGCAGACCACACTGCACCAGCGAAAACCACAGGCCATGTGCTTGGAACGTAATAATCTATCCCATTGTAGCAAGTTTTTTACCTACGCCAGTTGCATAAATGCAACACCATGGTAAAGACGCCAGTTGCATAAATGCAACATCTGTAAAATTCTTCAAATCGGCATAACAACCTAGATAATTTCTAAAATCACAGATTCTTTTTTTTACATGTGTGAAAATAAGCATAATTATCAAGATTTCTATACGACATTTATTGATTTAACTGAGATTTATTCTTTTATCAGGCAACATCATGCGTTGATGTATATTGCATAATTGCCCATGGCGTCCTAAACAGGTTAGGGACAGACTGTTGTTCTTGCAGTGATGCAGAGTTGTGCAACGATGCAAGATATGGCAACAGTGTTTAATTTCCATCAGATTTATTCAATAACTGTGTTAATAGTTATATTAACGCATAACACACTCTTACTTTTTAAAAGATATACTTATTGGCCAAACATAATTCATAATAATAACTTTAGTACTAAAGAATGCGTCCGAATTTGGCAACAAGGATTAGATTATTTATTTAATTTCTTTTACATTTGTTTACATCACGTGGTACAAGTTCTGTTAGCCTATTGGGCAAAAATGTTGAAACAAAGGTTTTATAAAATCTGTATGGTAAAAATCTGTCTAATTATCAAATATTATTTAGATTACACTATTCTTTATTCACAAACATTTGTTAGAATTCGGCAATAAATATTAAATGATTTATTTCAATTAGAAATTAAAATGCCTCTAGCGATGCAAGATAACAATACACCAGCGATGCAAGATTCAACAATGATGCAATATATGCTAACAATGCTATTTTGAGTCTTGTCCCGAACCTTCTAAAGGGAACTTTTTGGTATATAAATGGCATCAAATGATACAATTTAGCAGTATACATGGCGTCATTAAAAGGGTTGAGTAAAAATTGTACAAAGTGTTAAATGTCTATTTGTGCACATAAAAGGGCAATTCAACTATAACTGCATGATGCTTTCATTTGTGGTTGTTTGGATTACCGTTGCCATCTCTCATTGCATCATTTGATTTAAGGAAAGCAATTAGTTTGAAACCATGTGTTTGACATTAGATCTAGCCATACTTGGCTCATTTACAAGAAAGATGGCTGGTAGTCATAGGTCTTATCAATCACCAGGCAATGTGACACATACCTCTGAGTCAGATATTTGTATCTCTGAATCAGAGGAGGTGTTTCTGCTTATTCAGATAAAACAACTGGTTTGAAAAGCATCGACAGGGGATAATCTGCAATATTCTTTGCTGCGACAGTTAAATACACCACACTGCATCAAAGTTTGAATGAAATTGGTTAATTCTTACCAAGGATACGCTCCTATTGAGATCTTTTACCAGACACTAAATCAGACACTGCCCAGCCAAGGTGCGACGTAACGGTCACGTTCTATGACGTTCTGCGACGTTATTAGAACGTTCTTCGACGTCACATCCTTGGCTGGGTGTAACTGCACGTCATCATTTTCTTTGAGCAATATACTAGATGGTCTAGCGAAAGAATACAGGAGCCAGTTAATTAGGTTCAAGAATAAAACTACAACATACAAGTATCATTGAATTCTCAGTATACTAGATAAATAATTGATAGATCTATACTGTGAAAAAGATAAATCCTATAAAGCCATATGCATTATTTACAAGAGGAGAGGGCAAAGACAATATAAGCACGCCTACTCATGATCACATTTTGTAAGGGTTTCACTTAAAGTGCACCAGAATACTGAAAGGTTATTATAGAGGTCTAGCATTGTGGGATCAACTAGAAGGTTGAGGCTACCACAAGAAAACGGCGCATCCTTTAATATCAGTGTGTCCTGACTTACTGTCCCACCAAGTCCTGCTTTATCTCACAGGCACACATATATAGCATAAGTATAGCAAATACTTTTGAAGGGATCACCAAGAAATAAGTGAAATTAGGAAAATATTAAAATAATACCATATAAACAAGCGGATCCTCTAATTAAAAATGATCCAGGATTAAACTTATCTATCGATCAATTGTTCACAACTTGACGTTTACCTTTATAAGGTAACATCTATGGGAATAATCGTCAGATCACAACTGATCTAAAAATAAACTAAAAGGAATAACCATCAATTAATTATAGCTAATTACAGCCTATTAGTTTGACTTATGTCTCTGAGGGTCCGACCTCACATCACCTTTTACTAGGCCTCTCTCACCACAGGCTATGACGATGTTAAACCTTTGTAATACCTTTAGAATGTATACAATAACACCAATTACACCACTAAAAAGGACACACATATCTTGTAATGACTTGACAATGACATATGACCTACCACATGATGTCCATAAACATAAAATCGACTAGGAGACTTTATAAAAACGAACTGGGGATGAATAAACTGGGTATCCTTTGGTTGCTCAAACTATTGTCATCTCTTGCTTTGTGTTGATACTTCTTGAAAGCGAAGACCTGCTGAAGGGGCATTTACACAGGCCGTCAAAATCTGTATGTTACGTCCCCGACAGCCACTGTCTTAAGGTTGGCCTACACCTTCTGTAAAATTGTTGGGGTATGAGCTCATCCCACATTTGCTATATCCTTGGGCTGGATAAGGGTTGGACATAAAAAATGTATAAACAATTTAATTAATCCTTGATTCCAAGAGTTTGGGTTATTGAAATAAGCTATATTCTCAAGTATTGCTTGAACCTTATGATTTCTTAATTTTTATTGATTAACAGATATACAGTTTTGCTGTTTTTCAAGGTAAAATAGGGTTGGACATTAAAGACCTTGTTGACATGCTTTAACATTGGTTCCTATTGGAAAAAGTGCATTCGACAAATGATTATGAAAAGCAATCTGCCAACCAAATTACTTTGGTCAGTTTTGTATTGCACAACAGTCTTCAGGGAATACGTGCAGAGGCAATTTTGAAAATAACTATGTCATAATATACCTTAACCCTTTCACTGCCAGATATATCACAATGTAACTGATATTTACTGAAATATTGCCCAAAATACAAAAATTAGTGCATAAATTCCCTAAAACTCAAATTTAGTTTAGATTCTTCAGATGAAAAGCTTTTTTTAATAATTTTGATATTAACATTCCAAATGTTGGCACTGTGCCATTAAGGCAAATTTCTTGTGCGGAGTAATTGTTCCTACTATCGTAATTTGCAGGTTACCATGGTAACCGATAATTCATAAAATAACTATGACACTCTTTATAAAAATAACATGAAAACATTATCTTTTTTGTGCAAAAGACAGTTTGTGATTATCATAAATGAAAGAAAAGTTAGAGCAAATTAAAAATCATGTCATTTACATAAATTCACCCATTTTTCATGATTTTTGATGAGTATGGCAATTTCAAATGTAAATACACTGTTTATGGTTTCTCGAATAGCAATTCTAACATTTTTGGGTGACTTGATAGTCCGATGTTCAAACACCTGTATTTCTGGTTCTAATTGGAATATCTCAAAAATTCTTTCAGATTCTGAAAGCATGATTTGCATTCTTTTAATGGTGTTCCTATGGGATTTTACTATAGGGCCCCATATGAGGCCTCTGGCAGTATAAGGGTTAATGTAGGTGTAATTGTGATGGGCTTATTGGGCTATATAAGAAAAGTTGGATAGTTAAAAAATATGTGGTTAAATGGTCGAATGTTGTAATTGTAGTGCTTCTTAACAATAGGTATGAGATTGAAGAAAAGAATTTTATTACAAATAATATACAACTTTAGCAGAAACTCGTTAAATGTAGATTCTATGAAGTTACAGATATGCTGTTGAGAAGTAATGGTAATCATGGAACCATCAAATTAGGTCATGACACCATTATTTGGTTCCCCTCTCATCCTCTATGTGGATTCATAGGGTAAGGGTGAGCAACCCCCTCCAGACACCTATGTTGTGGGTTCAAATCCTGGAGGGACTTGTTTAAGATTAAAAACTGAAAGAAATCATAAAAAGAAAGCCTACCACGAATATGCCAAATAGCATTGATAAATCATATCCATCAGGTTTGAGTGTAAGTCAGTATAATGCCCCAATGAGGCTCAGGGCCGTACCCAGGGTTGACAGCAGGGCGGTGGTGAGTTTCAAAAAGTGGAACTCTTCTATATTTTTTCAGAGGTAATATTGGGAAAATACTTCATAAGTTCCATGTACAATTATATTGTATAAAATGGGAGCAGAGTATGTCCCAAGTATACGCAGTCATAACACTATGCATCAAGCAATATTTAGATTTGAATATGAAATTGGCAGGGCAATCCCAACTATGGGGGACTTATATATATATCGTCATAGTTATTCGATTTTTCATAAACTAGGACCAAGGTAGATGATTTTGTTATAACAGTATGTGTCTAATGAATCATGTTATTAATTAAATCAGCTTTTCTTTTGTATACATTAACACATGTATTCTTTAGGGTTGATTGGGGTTCTTGACTGTTGAATTAACCAGATAGTATCTTTTAAGGTGGCATTTCAAAGGTTATTGAAAAGGAAAAAATATTTTAGTTAAAGTTTTTCAGTGGAACCTTCCCTCTGATTTCTTAATATAATGGATTTTGAAAAAGGAAACATTTCCACCTGGGTGGAACTAATTATGACTGGTGCTCTGTGGGGGGTGGGGGGTGGCCCACCTCCCCCACCTCCCCCACTGGGTACAGGCCTGTGAGGAATAATGTTTAATGCACTAAATCACAATTAAATCTGGCAGTGGAAGGGGCAATCAAAATTAATCTATTTAAAGTGCTATACAGGGCTGAGCAACAAAAACAAAATGTATAAAGTAAAGCCTGTATTCCACATACCGATGTTGATGCTGCCGATTTTGTAACATGAGACCTTATCTGCTTATATCTTATATACCATTCAAAAAGATCTTTCTATTAATGTATGACATAATTATCTATATGTATATATTTTGACCATTATTCACACTGCTGATATTCTAAATCGACAGCTAAGAAGTGGAATATGGCCTTAAGTATTCATCTCCTCCAATCATTCAGATTTCAGAGACTTGATCTTGTGTTCCATGATTTATTTGGTCCAATCTCAAAGGTGAGCCTCATGCAGGAGGGGGTGCTTACAAATTGCATACACATTAAGATTCTACCTTTTAGGTAGTTTTTGAATCATGATGGATAGGCCAAATGCCTTTTTTGGTTATAAACATGGAAAAAATGGTTTTTAGCAATTGTATACAGTAACTACTGGACATTACAGAATAAGCTGGAGAAAGCCTTATTTACATAGAAATATGCCTTTCAAAGTGTCAAACCGGTTACCTGTGCCCAAACATAAAGACGTCCTTATAGGTAAAGGCTACTGAAGCACAAAAAGAATGACACACCTGAGGTGTCATGGACCTTTAGTTTCAGGGTGTATTTAACTCTTTACCTTTGGAATTTAAGTAATAAACATCAATTAATTCTAGAAGAACCTACCTACAAAACGGAACACAATAATATTCATGTTTTATTACAACATTAGAAGGTTTTATTGGTCATGCTCTGGTGGCTGTATGGAATGAATAGGCCTATCATTGGGGTATAGAAAGGAACAGACGTTCATTCTGTGGAGGAAAAATCAGATCCTGCAATCTGTTCCTGGAGTATATATAAGGCTGCTGAGACGGGGCTCCCACAGTCTTCGTGGGACAGGGCCAGTGAAAGTACCTAAACCAACCAAGGTAAGCATTTAATTTGGTCTCTTACTACCAAGAAGTTGGATTTCCTTACTGTTGGTGGAGCGACAAAGGAAGCCATATTTCCATAAGGGGCCTTCCATTAAGTACGTACGCAAATTTTCTAAATTTTCAGACCCCCCCACCCTCCCTTGGGTCAAAGTACGCATTGGATTTATACAGGCATGTACGCAAATTTTCAAAAATTCTAGACCCCCCCTCCCCCCCTTGGTGCGTACATACTTTATGGAAGGCCCCTAACCATATTGCATAACTTCTCCTGAAACTAATAACAATCTATACTAAAATTTCAATTTTTAGAAACACATGTTTTCCTTTCTCTCTTTTAGAATTCTGAATTTCAGCCAATTTAATTGGACATTGTTCAATATACAAAATAACGTGAAAAAGTGTTTCAACTAAACAAAAGTCCTGGCATTGATAATCAAGAACCAAAGACTTTGCAAGCATCATTTAAGAGTGTTTATTTTTGTTTTACACGAACCAAAAGCACATTAATCAATTCTTTGTGTTTTATTGCTCATTAGCGGACCCGGAACCATGAAGAATTTCGTGCCCATCCTTGTGGCCCTGGGCCTCTTTGCCGTGGCCGAGAGCAGCCTCAGCCTGCTCAAACGGCTATTGGAGGAGGAAGAAAACATACGTAAGTACATGAAACCATATACGGCACTCTCCGTGGCCCAACTCAAACCCCATCTGCCCTGGCTGACAAGGATCCATGTGATCTGAGATTGTCGCGAACGTTAGATTGTTGTTTCCTTGCCCCCATTTCAGGTCCCGTCGGATGATCCAATCCAATCCAACATCCACATTACATAAGTCTACATACGTGACTTTAACGCCGAGAAATATGGTTTAGGCGAGTATATTTTACTTGCCGATTTTAGTCACCTGGGATTTGCAAATTTCAAGTTTTCAATAGGAATATGATAGAAAATCATGTATGCTACATACCATTTGAAAGAGAATTTAACCCTTTCACTGCCAGATATATCACAATGTAACTGATATTTACTGAAATATTGCCCAAAATACAAAAATTAGTGGATAAATTCCCTAAAACTCAAATTTAGTTTAGATTCTTCAGATGAAAAGCTTTTTTCAATAATTTTGATATAAACGTTCCAAATGTTGGCACTGTGCCAACGAAGCAAATTTCTTGCGCGGAGTAATTCTTCATACTATTCTAATTTGCAGGTTACCATGCTAACCGATAATTCATAAAATAACTATGACACTCTTTATAAAAATAACATGAAAACATCTTTTTTGTGCAAAAGACAGTTTGTGAATATCATAAATGAAAGAAAAGTTAGAGCAAATTAAATATCATGTCATTTACATAAATTCACCCATTTTTCATGATTTTTTAATTACTATGGCAATTTCAAATGTAAATACATTGTTTGTGGTTTCTTGATAACCGTATTAGTATTTTTTTGTTGTTAAGGCCATTTGATCATCTTTTATTTGCTGTATTGGGTTCAATTTTGGGATATACATTCTCTTTGGTGGGTTCTCATTTGACAAATGTAGGACAATATGAAAAAATCAGCCGTTTTTCCAGGCGGCTGCGGCTAGATGGGGGAAACTACCAACGAAAGGCCATGGCCAAATTGGGGTCTAAAGGGATAATTAAGTATGAATAGTAGTTTTGACACGCACCTCACATGTGTGTATAGGCCCATTCACCCTGGCCAATCCTTCTGTCACAGGAAGCTGTGGAAAACTTATCTCATGCATAAGAAGATATTCTGAGAGGCGATAAAATTATCACAGGCCAGCGAAAATGAACATTGACACTGAGGAACGTGCTCCTTTATACAATTGGATGCAATTATTTTCACAAGAGCTTATACCCAGAATTACATCGAAATCAAATGAATAGATCCAACATGATTTTTACTGTTAGTTCGGGAATGTCCTCTAGTGTTTCAGGACATTAGTTCTTTAATTCATGGAGTACATTTTAAGGTGAAATCTGCGAAGTTTTTTGACAAGTTACAGATAACGTCTTTTTAGCACAGCACAATTTCAAAGTTCTATTATCATTCATAGAAATGGTTAAACATAGTTGGAACCACGGCATGTGCGGATCAAAGATTTCGCAAGGGGGGAGAGGCTGTTTTTTTTGTTTTTTTTGTTTATTCCTTTTATTTATACTGGAAAATACATTCGGCTCTAGCCGATTTACAATGTCATCCAGTGTCACAATATATTCATCCTGATTTCAATATTTTGATTATGTACACATGTTATAGTATAGATATATAAATAACAATAATGGTTTTCAAACATTCAGTACAAGATATTATACAACTAAATTAGGGATTGGTCACATAAAATCAATATTATAAGATTGATCCTATAGTAGTCATTTCATGAATACTGTTAGCATCTAGAAGGCAATTGAAAGAGTCGAAGATTTAATGTCATAAGTAATTATTTCCGTATGAGTCCGAAGTGTTTTGTAAACAGGCATCACCAATCAGAGTTTGATGTAGTTGATTTACAATGTCATACAAATCATTGATTTACACCCTATCCAAGCATGGAACACGACTCAGGAATGGGTGCAGTCAAGGATAGATATTATTTTTGTAGGATAAATGTCCATTCAAGTAACTGAGCATGTAACACGACTCAGCTGAGAGAATAGATTTGTAGGCAACATTAACTCTCGTTAATGAAGGTGAGCATAACATGTCAGTAATTATAAATAATTCCGTATAGGCAAAAAATAAACATCAATTTAGCTAATGCTCTAAAATTACGGTACTTTAGTTTTTAACCAGGATTTCCTGTTTGCCTTAAATTTTTTGTAATCAGGTAAGTCTCTAATATCTGGATCCAACTTGTTCCAATATTTGGCAGACTTATGATAAACACTGTATTCGTAAATTCTATTATTTGGTTTAACCCTTACACTGCCAGAGGCCTCATATGGGGCCCTATAGTAAAATCCCATAGGAACACCATTGAAAGAATGCAAATTATGCTTTCAGAATGTGAAAGAATTTTTCAGATATTCCAATTAGAACCAGAGATACAGGTATTTGAACATCGGACTATCAAGTCACCCAAAATTGTTAGAATTGTGATTCGAGAAACCATAAACAATGTATTTACATTTGAATTTGCCATATTAAATAAAAATCATGAAAAATGGGTGAATTTATGTAAATGACATGATTTTTGATATGCTCTAACTTTTCTTTCATTTATGATATTCATAAACTCTCTTTTGCACAAAAAAGATAATGTTTTCATATTACTTTTATAAAAAGTGTCATAGATATTTTATGAATTATTGGTTACCATGGTAACCTACAAATTACGATAGTACTAACAATTACTCCGAGCAAGAAATTTGCCTTATTGGCACAGTGCCAACATTTGGAACGTTTATATCAGAATTATTGAAAAAAGCTTTTCATCTGAAGAATCTAAACTAAATTTGAGTTTTAGGGAATTTATGCACTAATTTTTGTATTTTGGGCAATATTTCAGTAAATATCAATTATATTGTGATATATCTGGCAGTGAAAGGGTTAAAAGATTTCAAAATAGGTGCAGTATTTTGTCTGGTTACACGAGGTATAGGGTTGGTATTTTCTTAGTTACAAACATGTGAAACACGTCTATGTAATAGCATTGGCATGTTAGACAAATTATGTAAAATAGCAGTGTTTGTTCTAAAATGTGATCTTGTGCATATTTTCAAAGCTCGATTTTGTAATCGTTGTAGTTTATTTAAATCTGTGCTATTTATGTCTGTATATAGGATGTCACCTTGATCAAAGTAGGGTAGAATTTTACTTTTATAAATTTTCATTGCAGCGTCAACTGTAAGGAAATGTCGTATTTTAGATAATAAATATATTTTATGGGAGATTAAACCTGAAATGTATTTAATATGATTACTATATGTCAGTTTGTTATCTAACAGGATACCCAGAGCTGTATTTATATTCTTTGACAAAGTCAATATTGTCCTGATTTAGGATTAGTTTACCTGGGTAAGGTTTATTCACAATTTTTTTTGTACCAAATATCATAGTTTTGGTTTTACCAGTATTTATAGATAGTCTATTATTTATACACCATTTAGTTAAAACATTCAGGTCATGTTGTAGCAACTCCCTTGCAGTTAAGGATTCATCTGATGAAACATAAAGTACTGTGTCATCCGCAAATAATTTAATTTTTGCACTAAGAAACTTGTTATTAATATCATTAATGTATAGTAGGAACAAGAGGGGTCCTAATATAGATCCTTGAGGTACACCACTATGTAGGTTAAAGACTAAAACATTTGCACACTGCGCCAACATTTACAGTCTAAGTCCCTAACACAAAAAGAAGGGGGAGGGGGTGAGGACCTTCTGCCCCGGGATCCACCTTTAGGCAAGTAAAGAACGTGAATTGTGTATTATTTACTTCAGGTAGAGGGGTCAACCTTCTTGTGCCTTAAGGATTTCGTTTAGCTGTCTAGGAAATGTCAGGGTCATGATGACAGTGGCTCAATGACGGAGACAGGATTTTCGAAAGGGGGGCGGAGGGGGTCAGCATAAGTTACTAAAACGGTGCATTTGCGTGCATGCACACAACATTTTCCTACCTTTTTAAAAATATCCCTGATAGAAAGAACTACATTGCACCTTGGTCAATACAGTATTTGGCTGGTGGAATTTGATTTTACTACTCCTTTGAAGAGTAATATTCGGTCTACAGGTATCCAGATTTTTGAGCTACGGAAGATACATCAGACTGATCAGTAATCAGAGCAAATGACGGTGATTGAGGGCAAAAACTACACTCATTAGGAGAGTCAATCATTTTGTCCCTGTTAGGAGGTGCTGGACGCGAATTTTGGGTACTTTGACGCGCTTAGTTTTCTCTGTGATTTTCATCAAATAGGAAGGGTGATATTCTTTTTAAATCTGTGTGCATATACCGGGGATGTACAATGGAGCCCCCACCAACAATTAAAGCACCTGGCAGTCAGGCTCCTTGCGCTGAAAATTACTATTCACAAACATGGAGATATTACATAGTAATACTTATTTATGTCTTACGGTACGCTAAATCATCACCATTTAGGTTTCTATACCATGGAGTATAACAGAGAAAAATTGCAAGACGATGTCATTCTTTACAAATCTGAAGTGTTGGCCAAAGACAGGTGCCAGGATGGCACCTGTCAAAAAGTACTCATCATCATGTCAAAAAGTATATGGTCCATTCTCACGAAACATGCCCAATTGACGACAAAATAGGGTAAAAAAAATTATTTTTTTTCAGAATGAAATAAATTTTGGTCAATATGTTCTTAGTGTATTGGAGTATCTATATATGTAATTGGGAACGTTAATATTAATTATTTTTTAATTTATGCACATATAAATATCAGGACCCCGACGGACGATGACAACACCCCCACGTACTATGACAATGCCCCCACGGACTATGATGATGCCCCCACGGACTATGACAGCCCCCACGAACTATGACAATCTATTAAAACACTAAGAGATGTCAATATGTAATAAGATTAGGCTAAATCTTTATGATCAATAGCAAAATATGTAGCCTTCCATATTTAATCAGTATAATAATTCAACATTATCTACTACCAAATATTCTGTATAGGACTATGAAATATATGCCCCCGCGGACTATGACAATGCCCCCACGGACTATGACAGCCCCCACAGACTATGACAGTCTATTAAAACACTAAGAGATGTCAATATGTAATAAGATTAGGCTAAATCTTTATGATCAGTAGCAAAATATGTAGCCTTCCATATTTAATCAGTATAATAATTCAACATTATCTACTACCAAAATTTTTGTATAGGAGTATGAAATATATGCCCCAACGGACTATGACAATGCCCCCACGGACTATGACTGCCCCCACGAACTATGACAGGACATTACAGCTAACAAAAATTATCAAAAATATGTTAAAATATTAATTATTTGTGGCTAGACATGAGCGCACAAACACATAATTGTGACCCGTTTTGGCGAAGTGAGTCGGATGTCGCACGGGGAAGATTTTTAGTTAGGTATACCATCAGAAAATACTAATTATTAGCTTTAAAATGAGGTATAGCATGTCTAGGTCCGATATCTAGGGCCTGAGATAAGTTGCGACGAGAATAAAAAGAACCGCGCCTATGCGGGTATAAGAAACTGAGATAAATGAGTTGAAAGTTTTTCTTACCGCGCGTTACCGCGGTCCTCCGATAAAGCCCTAGCAACGTACACTTGTAATCAATCCTTGGTCCTGAAACTTTACATAGTCATTCTACACTATTCTAGCTAACAAATACCAGTAATTCATGCGTTTATATACAAAACTTTTATTCATGCCGGCGCTGCAAAAAGTGACAAAAATCCGGATCTGAAACAACAACTTAACCTAGAACGGCAAGCATAAAGGATCACAATACCTCATCTTGGCTGCTTAAAAACAACTCTGTGATGACCCTAAGTACCCTGGGTATCCATAATGTGTCTATAAAAGTTCTTGGAATGTTCATGATTGTCTTTGGTCGTTAAAATAGTGAAAAGCCACCGAGGTAAAAATCTTAAAATCAGAAAAAGTCTTAACAACTAAAAATAAGTTGACAATGTTCAAACCGGATTCTTAATAGTTCTCAGGTGGTCCTGGGCCTGCCACGACCACGTTTAGCACGTTTACTAGGACGGCCCCTGCCCCTAGGTGGGGGTGGGGGGCCTTCCTCCTCTGAGTCAGATGAAGATTTTGATTCCCTCTCCAGCTGTCTGACCAACTCCTCCTCCTCCCCCTCCGATCCTGATGATGTGTCTGGAGTCTGTCCTCTGCCTCTGCCTCTGCCCCTGCCCCTGCCTCTGCCTCTGCCTCTACCTCTACCTCTGCCTCTGCCCCTGCCCCTGCCTCTGCCCCTGCCCCTGCCTGGCCCATCCCCCTCGCCAGCCTCTGGCTCTGATTCCGCATCTGGTTCCGGCGGAGGTACGGCACGGGGGCCTGGGCCGGGTGCTGGTTCTGGTACAGAGGGCTTAGGGCACATGATGTCCTTCGTGTCCTCAGTACAAAAATCCCGAATGTTCTTGAAGAGATACCACTGTCTTTTGGCCGGGAGGCCAGGGGATTCGGTGGGCTGAGGGCCTTCCTGGGGGACAGCTTCAGGGGCGACAGTCAGCATCTTGAAGGTCTCGGGGGCCGAGTCGGCATACTGCCGGAAGGTGACGTGGCCCTTGTTCTGGTCAGAGAATACAAAGTGATGATACTGCTTAATGCCCTTGAGTGGCTTGATGAAAGGGGTCAAAAAAGATTGCCAGTCATACGACTCGACAAACACCTTCGCATTCTCGTCCCCCACAAGTTGGGCAAGGTTGACACGTTCTTGGGTACTCTTCACCACAGTCGCCTCCATCTCCGAGAGGCTCGAGACAGGCTCACGACGAAACCTTTGTTTAAGCAAACCAAAGCACCAGTCCGGGGCAAACTTGGTGTGCCCTGTGATCAAAAAGTTTAAGGAAATGGACTGGTGCCGGCCAGTCAGGACCCGCCAGAGAAGATACGCTAGCACAAACTTGTTCTTGTTCTGACCACTACAGTTGTCACAGTGCATGTCCACCGCCTTCTCCCCCAGGGAATACATTTCAAAATAGTGGTGCAGGTATGAAATAACTGCATTTGACCCCTTACTACCGCAATGGCTTTCGTCGATCAAATAGTTCACCTGCTGGGGGATGGCCTCGGCACAGACATCGAAAATGCCGACCTTGCGGGGGACAAGGAAATACAATGGGCCAGGCTGCATAGGAAAGGAGGGAAGGTGAACCTGCTGGGCATAATCAAAACTGATGTGGACCTTCGTGTCAGAAGAACAAGGGGGGTGGGGGCCAAGGGGAGGGGACTCTGCTTCCTTGTAGGCAGCCTTGGCAGACTTGACCATGTCCTGATAAAAGCCCCTCTCCCGAGCCACCACCTCCAGGTGAACTTGTTGCTTTTTCAGCTTGGCCTGTTTCACAATGTCAGGTAGGTTACTAGAGGCAGAGATATCCCTGTTGTTGCGCTGGCATTCCCAGCAGAGGTCAGTCATAGGGCGGGAACACACTATGAGAGGGAGGAGTTGGAGCCACAGGTTTCT
Organism: Lepidonotus clava; assembly: GCA_936440205.1. Classification (NCBI taxonomy): domain Eukaryota; kingdom Metazoa; phylum Annelida; class Polychaeta; order Phyllodocida; family Polynoidae; genus Lepidonotus; species Lepidonotus clava. The sequence goes on along the minus strand of OW387133.1, from coordinate 38,382,289 downwards.
AAAGGTTGAGTCAGCCACACACCTGAAGTTAGCCTCCTCCATGGCGTTGCTGTACAACCTGTAGATGTCGGCCTTTGTGGAAGAGGAGGGGAGGAGGAGGATGTCATCCCGTTTGTGGGAAGACACACGACCAGGCAGGACGAGGGCGTTGGTCTCGGCATAGGAGTTGATGAAGTCCACGACCCGCCTGATGTCCTCCAGTTGGAGGATCCTTGCAGTCGCCTGTCGCCCGCCAGACTTCTTTTGCCTGGTCACCACCCCGTAGCACTTGTACCACTTGATGATGGACGTCAGCTTGTTCTGGCTGATGCTGGAAAGGTCACAAGGTAAGAGTTACATTAGGCCAATAATTATTGGACACAGGCAACAAGTACAGGTAAGTATTGTAATATTAATATGGATGATTTGTGATGGTAAGTGCCATGATCAGATTCTGTTATGATTCATTACAGTTCATCTTGTAATTTACCTCAAGTAGTACAATAATAGTAGGGATATCTAGGTAGACCTTAGTTGAGCAAAGAAGTTGAATATCAAAGCTACTCATGCGTACATGAACTTGAAAGTGTCCCTGCAGACTGGCCGAGAATCGACGAGGTAGTGGCTTCTTTGGTGCTGCCTCTCCCCTCTCCCCTTAATCCCCTTCTTCCAGGTGGACAGCCTGCTGCTATTGTCTGTGCAGGTACTGGCGATGCCCAGTAGCAACATGTCCTTCTCGCCTAGAAAACAAAGTAGATTAGGATAATAACAATCTGTACATGATATGCATGTGACTCAAGGAATGAGGTTTCTGGATTGACCCATGAACTAGGTTAACACACCCTAAATACTAACTTAAAAACGGTCTGGTTGAGTGTTAATAGTTGTCTGTTATACTTCAAGACGTTGTCATGGATTATGGGATAGTTTTGAGCAAGAACGACATAGCTACATGGTCGTGGCGACAGGTTTGCATAACATGTATCTCATGAAAAACTTACCTGAGGACAGCTGAAAGACCTGCTGACGCGCGACCAGCTCCGACGTCGTGAACTGTTTACTGCACTCCTTGTCTTTGTAGTGCTTGCAGGAACATCTAAAGACAACAACATACATTATATTAGACTTAGTTCACCTTCCTGAGGGCCACAATGGCATGAGACATGATTGATAACCGTTACAGGCCAGCCGGATCAGCTGACGCCATTAAGTAGGTCACCAGACAACCCCGATGGATCATCCCTGTTTATGGCATGAAATCAACTTTGAAACTTTATAAAAACTAGTTAGGCAGTTAGAATACATACTAGGGCACAATCGTAGGCAGTTTCATCAACATTGAAAGGGATTTAGGCACTTTGCGTACTTGTTTCAGAGATAGGGCAACCGACCGCATGTCGGCCATTATAAAGTTTTTCAAAACTCACATGAAGCGTTCGCAGTCGTCCCACTCCGCCTGTAGAAGGTCGTCCGTGGGGTCAGGGATGACTAGTGGCTCATCCTCATCGTCCTCAGCATCCTCCGGTTCCTCTAGATCCTCCTGAACATCTTCTTCTTCCTCGGGGGGATCGTCTTGCCCCTCCTCCTCGTCGGCGAAGAGAAAGTACTCGTCGACCAAAGTCCGCCATTGCTGTGGCTCGGCTACACCACGTAAATTCGCCCGATTTATCGTATTCAGGGCATCCGCGACAGCCTCCTCGCGATCCATGTCCTTCCCGACGATGTTGGGAGGTAATCCACATCAAAATCCAGCAGTGATCCAGGATTAAAACAGCTAAATCCGTCGGAGAAGTGATGTCGCACGTCCGTCCTGCTCGCCATGCGTCCCTTTAAATTTCCACAACAACTGAAACCGGAAGGCACGCGAGGCCTCTCAGCCAATCAGCGCGCCGCATTCCGCACACGTGACCTCCTTGACGACAATTGTTTACGGGACGACGATCGGGGAAACACGTTCTGATTGGTCCTTGCCGGCGCGAATTCAAAATCCGAGGCTGTCATTGGCCAGTTCACTTCGCGCCCTTTCAGCAGGTACCCGGAACATGGGGCTGGGATGGGATCCAGACCGACAGGCAAGCCGCGAAGTTAGGGGAAAATGGCGTGAATCGAGGGTCTTTTGTTTCAGATCACTGAGGCGTTGCGCGTCTTTGGGGCCTATTTAGAGGGACTAAGAGATGGCTTTGGGACCTAAATTTTTTTTTGGGAAGACTTCTGATATAGGAGATATGAATAAAAGAAAAAACCCATTTTCGATAAAAAATGCGAAATGCGACGTCAGAGCCCCATATCTCAGTTCGACTTTCTGCGACATCCGACTCATTTCGCCAAAACGGGTCACAATTATTGATAATTGGTGAAATATTATTCACTTATTCCTGATAATTTTTTAATAAGGGTATGGAAACACTATTACACAAAAAGTACACCACATGTGAATTCCCAAAAATATCACATTATCTATCATAATTTTTAAAAATACAGAGAATATAGGCAAAAGTGTGGTCAATATATAAGATAAAATATAGATCCCTGAAGAAGACCTAATGATGGTCGAAACGTCGGAATCAATAAAGCCACATCAACTCAAAATATCTGCCTCGTGGTTATGATGTTATCACCTCAATATTAATAAAATAATATAGATAAATGCAAATCTGGCCAAAAAAATGAAATAGCTTTCACATTTTTTCAGTTATATTACAAAAACATGAAATTCGCCAATTGGGCACCTTTCGTGAGAATTGACCATATATAATGCTTGGATCCGAATTTATCAACATTGAGGAATTTCAGAAACGCCTATACATGACGGAATGTCCATGAAGTACACTCACAAAATGGTTGGGGGTTGGAGATTGGTGGGGTGGCATGTCAAATGTGTTGGTACATTTCTAATGTGTATAATTATTAATAATCTTATGTCAAATGTGTTGGTACATTTCTAATGTGTATATTACATGCTACAGGGAAGGAGGGAAAAGGTATAGTAATTAATGCACACTCACCTAGGTAACGGATCATTATAAATCTTATTTGAACGGTTAAACCAAAAACACTTCATTTCAAAAATATGAGTAGGCTATTGTATAGTTTAACGAAAGTAGTTTGTTCACATAATGTTTGGAGACGTTATGGTTAGTGCCGAAAGTTCAGCAGATTCATCCTCAAACCACAAACCCGTTTGCTCCATAGATGCCTATAATTGATGCAAACTCTTGAGATTTTATTCTGGGAAATATGTGATTTTCCTAATCCAGAAACGAATGAACGGAATTCCTTGTGTTTCAACCACCCCTGTGTTTTCTCTGACAGAGATTTTTCCTCCATTGTCCATAGTCCCTGTGCAGTGGGGACCCTGCCTTAGGGGCCTTCCAATAAGTATGCACACACCAAGGGGGGGGGGAGAGGTGGTCTGAGATTTAAAAAAATGTACGTATGTTCTAGTACAATTCCAATGCGTATTTTTTAATGGGGTGGGGGGTCTGAGATTTTTTAATGTGCGTACGTACCTAATGGAAGGCCCCAAAATTAATGATGACTTTCTTTTGAAAATCCCCCTAGGTGATGATCACGGAGACCCTTGGGCAGTACTCTGTCAGGCACACTAACAGTAAGCTGTACCCTCCGAAGGTGAGCCCCATCAACGTGGCCTCCTACTCCGCCGGCACCTAAACGGTCACTGCCTGCGAGACCCGCCCCAGTGGCAGCCCCGACCACTGCACCTCAAAGACCTTCACCATCGGACAATCGGTGAGTTTCTTCCTGGGCGATTTTGACCACTAAGTATTTAGAAATTGCAATATTTTCAGAAGAAAATTTTCGAAACCCATGAGTGTTGCACACCATTCGATATTTTAAGTCCTTTCTAATGATATGTGACATGTCTTTGATTAGATTATATTCCGACTTGCAATTTTTAAAATAGGGAATAACATAGGGCAGTGGAATACGGCCTTTAGTCTGTGGCATAAAAGCCACACATCTGCAGTTATTCACGATTTGTTTTGGCAAATGTCGAACATCGTCAGTTGTAATATACTTGAAAAACTCATGGTCTTTGGCATCTGAAAAATCAAGTTTGGGGACTTTACCTACCGATTTTTACCAACATGTTGGTAAAGATCGGGAGCACTATTCCCGTTTTTTTTATAGATGACAATGACACACAGCTTTAACCACAAACGTGTTACATATCACTCGAACAGGTTTTTACTTCCCTTTCAAATGATATGTGGGATGCATGGCCTTTTAACAAATTACTATTAACAAATCATCAATAATTATAAACAAATGACCGGCAGTCAGAGAATCGCCTTGTAGAAAGCAAATTTTAATGAAACGGCAGAAAAAAATTGTTTCCAAATTTACCTTGATAATACATTTTTCTGTCAGGCAAACAGTTCGGTATTTCAATTGAATTCACCCTACCAGGGATAGCTGATATATAGTATTTTAAGCACCTGCAGGTTAATTTTGACGATCTTTTCCGACAAGACCCCTGGAAAAACTATAAAAAATTAATGAATATTTTTCATATTTCCACCTATAAAGAACTGACTTTCAAACAAGTTGGAAAATGTGTAATCTATATGGATACAAATCTAAGAAATGATGTTAACTAGAAATAGTGATATGATTAATAAAAATTCCTATGCTAAAGCCTTGTGATTTTGTCGACATATTACCCAACATGCACCCTGATCAAGGCTAACCTGCTGGTAACATAGACCGAACCCTTCTGTCTCTAGTCCCGGTTACATAGAGACAGATAGCGGCCACTGTCGTAAAGCCTTGACCTTTGCCCTGGTGCAGGGGCTGATGGGATGTGTTATCCAGAAACAAACAACATACGCATGTGGATCTGTCACCACTCACTCTTAATTCATGGCCAGAGTTGTAACTGTGTATTGTCAACAATGTGTTGCAGTTACAAAATAACGAGAAATGTTGAAGAAATTCAGAACAATAACCCCATGCTACACCTTGAGAGAATGGGGCAGTGTGTCTGTGTGCACTGAGTGTTTTCATGCCTCCACCCTCCTCCAGGGGAGGGGCAGAGCAGTCCCCTACATCAAGGGTCAGGGAGGAGGGGGTAAGAATCAGGGGGGAGGAGGGAGGTGAGGGCCCTTCTGATTGGGCTGCCTCCAAGTGGAGAACCTGTCACACCCACCCCCTGACCTCATTTATTAAAATGTGGATCCACTTTTTATAAAATTAATGGTTCAAGATAATTTTTGAAAAGAGCATTATAAAGCTAAATACCTAGTTAACAGCATGTAAAAAGGGTATAAGTATGGAAGGTATATTAATGGCTCAGGACCCTTTCAATGGTTTGACAGCAATGCTAAAGGTCCCTTGTTTACATAGGCCCTAGGGGCTGGAAATGGTGGCCGCTACCGGTCTCTTTCCAATGTAGGCCGCCGCGGCGGTTGAGAGGGTGGTCCAGTCTATAGGTAACAATCAAGAAATTGGCTATCTGTGGCTAGGGTGAATTGAACTTCCTTCAGTTTCCCACTTAATGTGATAATTAACTATTGTAATTACAATTGTTTTTGCTATCTTTACTTGCCATAGTTGAAAAATAAAATGGACTGTTTTCAGCGCAAAATTTACATAAAAAATTTACATCTTTCAGGGCAACGCTGTTGGCTAAACGGTACGCCATGAATTTAAGTACAAAAGGACAAGCTTAAGGACGACGAATTGGAAAAATAAACCATGATAATGCAACAAAAGAACTGAAGAACTCGACAGTTCCACACAAAGACATTAGAAGCTTGTTTGATCTAGAGAATAAAACATATTTTTTCTTAAAATGTTTTCAATTATATTCTCTTCATTAAGTATACTGACGCAACAAGCCTTGATAATAAACATTTCTTTTGAAATCAGAATGATGTAATATTGTGTGAATGTACACTGAACATGATTTTGTGCTATTACATGAATATGTATATACAAAGTGCGTTTTACATCTGAAGTAAGGTGCCAACAAATCTATACGTTTCGTCATGGGACATTTAGACATGTATAAAACAGTATGGAGTTAATATTTTCAAGAAGGAAATACCATCAACATCAGCTCTCATTTGGTTATCACCGAATCACATACAACAAAAATCTGGGTTCAAGGAAGAGGATTTTGGGGGGCTGGAATACCTCCTCCTCACAACCGTCTATGCTCGAAAAAAAAGGGGGAAATGTGTGTAAATTTTGGGTAATGAGCAACGTTTGGTGCTTCATACCAAACATATTTCTTTGTGATTCCTTTCAATCGTGGTGGGCCTGTATAATATTATATCTGAAACCAGACTTTACAACTATATCCGATTGATCGTTACAATGTTGGTCTATATATATATATATATATATCACCCAATGCGTATAGGCTATATCTGAGGGCTAGGTGTTCTGTGGATTGTGACTCCCGGGTGTCCGGCACATAAACTCAGGATTTCAAAATTTCTACCTTACAAATGGGGATGATTTCCAGGGTGTCCATAAGACACCCAGAGGGTCCTGTCAGGGTGTCCTAGGGCTATAGTAGAGGGTCCTGTCAGGGTGTCCTGGGGCTATAGTAGAGGGTTCTGTCAGGGTGTCCTGGGGCTATAGTAGAGGGTCCTGTTAGGGTGTCCTGTGGCTATATAGGGGGTGGACAGAACACTGCATCTGATGAGGCCTGGGTCAGACGTAGGAGCCAGTGAAGGTGGCGTGCTCCCAGATAATAGTAGTGGCCGGCCATGTCTGACACTTTGTCCCCGGGAGCAGCTCGCCCGTAGCTCTATGGTGCGGCACGTACTGCCGGCCAACAGGAAGCGCATGGCGGCCCCTAGTGACACCACCCCCGGGTCATCGGCTGCCAAGTGCCCACTCACCACCCCCTCACACAGCCGCCGTCCCTCCTCAAAGTCCATGAAGACCAAGGGGATCGGGATCTTGGAGAAGAAGTGGGAGGCTTGGTGTAGGACGGAGGCCTCGTCCCCGGACGCTGAGATCTTCAAGAAGGCCTTTTTGAAGTGTACATGGGGTAGGAGGTCGTCCAGGGCGAGCAGGAAGGTGCCGGCACAGCGCTTGCTGTCGTTACAATTGTCGTCTGCTCTGAGGACGCGAGCACGGGAAGTCTGCCCCGTCGGCCATGACAGCAGGGCAGTACGGGTATCGCTAGAGACGGCGTTCATGAGAACACGCACTGAGCCTTGCAATGATTTATCCATCATTTTTAGAGATTTGTGCAACCGGAAGACGCTGTCTGGCAGAGGTTCTACTGCTAGTACTGGGCGGCCCTGAGAGGCGGCCACTAGGGAATACAGCCCAATACCAGCGCCGATGTCAACGACGCCGTAGTCCGACCGCACCATAAAAATCTAATTAGAATAAAGAAATTAAAAGGAACCAGGGTAACAGTTAGTCATAATGTTGAATATCTTTTCCCAATTATTAGTTTACAATAACTTTGTTAGAAGGAAACTAGCAGACATGTTTATACCAATTCATTGTTATCTCACTGGCAGCTATACAGAAATTCCCTGGGCATAAGATACCAAGCATGAAGTCGATGTTAATTAACACTAATTTGAGTCATGACCTGTGCGAAAAAAAACTGACCTCCTCATATTTGATATGTCAAACGTTTTCAGGGGAAGGGTTTTTTCTTTGCAAGTAATGTATTTCTTGCGTGTGTATTTCAATAACCATATCATACAATTTGTCTTATTTCACTACTAGATTTATGTGAAAAATATATGTGTGGGAAGTTTAATACATGATATCTTTTAATTTCGATTAGTACAATAGTAATATAATACTAAAAGGTTGAGTTGATTTACTCAACATATATACTAAACGGAGCACATAACCCATAATAGCAATTCAGTTATGCATAGCTTTGTACTTAGGATCAATATGCTTTTTGTTAAGTGAGATTTAACAGTTTTCTTTGTGACAAAGCTGTCGACTAAGCTGAATAATACGTCACTTTCTGATACATATCACAAACATCAGGCACAGTATGTTAATTTGAGGAACAATCCTTTCATATTTTGTTTTTACTCCTACTGGAATTATCCCTCTTTCTCTCATTACTTCCATTACCTGGTTTGTGGATCATCAATAACATGACAGCATTAGACTGAACGCCACGTTAAATGGTTCAGATTTCAATCTCAAAAATAATAGAATACATGCACAAACTAAGACTGACCTTTGCTTCAGTGAATTTATGTACAGATCTTCCTATGTTAATATTCATTTTGTTAAGCAGACTGAATATTCACATCTTTTCTATGCTCAAGTAGACACTCACAAGTCAAGTGACCTTCCCTCACTTTTTGCTTGTAATATGATCACTAGTACTGTTTGAGCCTTCAGCCTATCTAAACATGTTTTAAAACATTATACTTAAGGTCATAAGCCTAATATTAGGCATATAATTATGACTTGCGTTTAATAGCTTGACTGACGACCAAACGGAATGTGCTTTAGCCCGTGATTACATTTTGTGTTAGTATGTTTCGATTCAAGACTCAGTGAATATTTACTTTAGGACAATCGTATTTAACCTTATCACATGTCAAACTCCCATGTGCTGCCACCTGTCATCTTCTTCCTAATTTACTGGAGCAGATAACATCTAGCCTACTATGTCTGTGTGTTGCTAATATTGTTGAGATACTTCAAGCTTCACTTTCTATGGCTCTAGGGATAAATCCTTCACTTTTCCCACTTGGCTGAAAAAAATGAAATATTGGGTTTATTTCTTTTGTTTCATGCTACATGTGATAAAGACTGTTTCTTTGGTTTCATTTGGTGTAATGGTGCTAAAACTGTTTCATATTTTGGAAGATAAACACATGTATTTATGATCATGGAGACTAAAATCTCCGAGTTCTGGATTATGTTAAATATCTGATGATAAAGGCTTCGTTTGAAAAAAAGTTGATATTCTACAATTAGGCGTATAGAGTGTACATTCAAAATAAACAGTCTGGAACATCCAGTTATAAAAATGTTGGCTAAATTCTCCAAATCTAAAGTTACCTTACTGAAAAAGTTTTACAACTTATGGCTATCAGGGCCCACATTTTTGTTACACATTTGGCTAATCAGGGGAATTTTGATCAGGGGCTAAGGATCAGAGATGTTGTCTCTTACAACAATCAATGATGTTATTGTGAAATTCTCTCAAAAAGGGATTATCAGGTGCTAATTTTAGTTACCAGAGACAGAATGCCTTTTCAATATTTTCCCTGATCAGCCTAATTAGTTACACAAATATGGGTCCACTTATATGGTGCCACCTACCTTGATGTAGACGTGGGTCTGCAGCATCTTCTGGATGACCTCGTCCATGGGACCCGGGTAGTGCAGCATGTTGAGGTGAAGACGGGGCAGTGGGATGTTGACGTCGAAGGGGTTGACGATGGGCAGCAGAGTGGTCACCTCCTTGTGACAATGTTCTGGGCCTGGACGTCCACATCCACCTGGTACGTCACCTAAAACACCACGTTACACACGGTTACACTGACTGGGTCTCATTTTAGGGACAGCCGAAACCATGCCCACTGTTAAAGAGACAGGAGCAAAATCTGGGATATTGAAAACAATGTGGAAAAGGATTTAATATGGATTGTACTATAACATATACCACATAGGTTGAAGATTTTAAGATGAATAGACTACACTGGTAATATTTAGATAATGGTGTAGCAGGGATTTAAAAAGTGTTACAATACATCCCATTCCTAGCTGTAGGAAGTTAAGGGACAATTTACCCTGCCCACGACCATACTGTCCCTGATCCATTGCTTAAAAAGAAAATACAAAACAAAAAAAACAAAAACAAAAAACAAACAAGAAGCAAATTAACTACAAAGTTCTGCTCATGCATATATATATATATGTATATATATATATATATATATATATGTATATACACACACACATATATATATATATATAGAAACGGGAGTGTGGTTCGAGACGATAGTTGACCGATACGTGAACAGAAAAGACAGACAAAAGAAGTGAAGTTGACAAATTGTATTGAGACCAAAAAGAGACATGACAGACATTCAAAATAACCAGTGACAAAATCCTGACAAAGTGAAGCTACTTACAAAGATAATAGCAGATGGTGAGTTGGTGGGTGGTGGGTGTATTTGGTGAAAGAACAACTCTGCATGCAGTATTGCAAAGTCATTCAATAGTTCCAAATCTGGCTCCTCCAGGGAGAGCTCCTGGGCCCGACGGCTCGTAACTTTCCTAATCTGCTGTAATCTCCAGGATTGGATTAGACTGGATTAGACCAAAAACGGAATTAGAGGGAACGGCTTGTAGCATCCCCGAGACACTTTATAACAGAACATATGATTGGTCAGAGCTTAATCCTATCCTCTGAAATCCTGTTTAGGGGCTAAATATTTAATCTAACTCATAGGGTTAGATTAGGTGAGGATTATACCGGATTAGACATAACCAGCCTTTGAATTTAATCTTTTTAGCTAAGATAAGAACGTTACTATGACAACAGTAGCTCAATCAACTTTAATCTAGTCTTCACAGTTACGCGCCGACGAAGCCTGGAGGAGTTTGGATCCCCCTCCAGATTATGAAGGAGGAATCTGATTGGCTGAGGCTGAGTTATGTTTTATACAGAGCAGTGCTCATTTTATTTCACAACAAAACATACAAGTCTTTCTTATGCTCATCAGTGGAAGTTTTAGATAATTTATTATGAAGCAGATTACTGTTGGCTTCCTAGTTGGCTCATACAGTGTTGTCGGATTAGTACAAAGTGTACCCTCTCACCTGAGCCTGCCGTACCCAGGAGGATGTTGCCGTGCTGAGGGTGTCTTCATCAGGACTCACCTGAAGCCAGAACGAAATCTTATTATCAATGGTTTCCAATATGTCAATGATTTACTGCAACAATAGAAATAGGTATGGTGAAAACAGAAGACAACACAAGCTTGAACTAGATTTGGTTTACCATTGCTAATAATTATTCTGAATACATACAAATGAATGGCCACATAAATTGTCCACTCTTTTCATCTCCAAATATATTCCAATTTCTCTTTGCCATGTAAACTGGATGTTGAAAGTTATTAACTGATTAAAGGTCTGAGGAAATAAAAGGAGATTGGATACATGCAATGTTATAAAAGAGTATACAAGTTCAACATGGCGACAGGGCCAATTTTGAGCATAGTAATGTGGACAGCCGAGGGGAAAGGGTACTCCGCGCGGGATTTGGTATTGGATTGATGTTGTAGAGCAGGTTCTTAGCTTTCAAATGATATCAAACATGTCCAAATCTGATAATTATCAAGGAAGTTATAGGCCCTTAAACATAACACTGTCAGGATACCAGAATACGAGGAAAAGCTTAATTTCTTGTATTTATTTAGATTTTGCATAAATTGTCATAAATGATCATAATTGCAAGTAAGTATTCAAATAAAGACTTTTCTTCATTATTTTTTTATCCAGAAATGATAAATGTCTTCTGTTTTCAATGTTGAGACTGGGAAATGATGGTTTCTCATAGTTTACACTATTTTCTGAAAATGTCATGTATTTTAGTTTCCATGGCAACCAAATAGAATGAATTAAGTGAATTTCCCATATGAAAACGTTCCATTGACATTCCAAATAGGGAAACATTCCATCATTATGGAATGTTTTGGGTATGATAAATGGATTCTACACAAAAAGTTGATTAAAGACAAAATTATTACTATTTTTCATGAATCTACTCAAAATAGAAACCTTGGAGTACCCTTTCCCCTCGGCTGGTCACTAATATGCGACAGGGCCAATTCGACATGGTGACAGTGAACTTATTAAGGAGTTAATTATCTGTTATGTGTGGAGTACGTAATTAGTTGTGTTAAGTTATAGATAATAGCTAGCTCCAAACGCAGTCTCCTCCTCGTTTGACTGCCATTGTCCAATACATAATTATAGTTCCAACATCATGTAAGACGTGAACGCTCGCGTGAAAGGATATTGTTTGTTTATTTATCCAGTGTATAGTCGTTCCATGACAAGAACTCGATTGACCATGATCAGTCTCGAGGTATGAATCCCCTCAAACACATTCAGTCAACGCTCCCGTGCTCTACACGATATTTCTGCTTAAATGTCGAACCTTTCCAGGATGGTTACTCACACAGCGTTTCAGCGAACTCTGACTGACTGAGAGCAAAACACGCTATATTAGTATGGTACATCACACCGTGACTCCTCCCCCATTCCACTATTGACAAAGTGAAACATGGCTAGCACGTGCGCTTCTAAAGTTTATGCCGTAGTGCCTAATACATGGACTGGCCACCTGCATCAGTACAACAGGGTCAATTTTGAGCATAGTGATATCAACAGGGCCAATTGGACATGACAACAGGACTAATTCTTTATTCATTTAATTTATATTATACCTTCATAAAACAGGACCATCTCTTAGATATGACATACGACATCAGGGCATTCCATTTAGACACCCTAGGGAGTGAACTAATTCATGTACAATATTTAGATTGACTGTATTACGCTCAGACTCATAAGCTTTGACTTAAATTGAAGGTCTCTATTTTCCCTACATTTTCAAAATGCCGTTACCCATTGAAAGTTTGGTTCTGAGTGTTGTCCTCAATTCCAAGAAAACAATTACTTAGAGACAGCCTACCTTGACTAGACCAGGGTACTCATGGGTTGGGAGCATGTAGATAAATTGATAGCCCTCTTTGGGATCGAAGTGGTGGCATACTATTGGTATTCCATTCTTGGCACTGGGTAGAATGAAATATAGAATACAAGAAACCTAAATTTGATCAATCAATACACATGGCACTTGTTCAAACAGGCAGTGTAAAGTGCAATAGTCGTTTTCTGAATATTAGTTTATGTATCAAACCGTTTTGAATAAAAGAGTAACATTTACTAAAGTTAGAACAGAACAAATCGGATCAAACATTAATGTACGTAGTTCCTAATGTTAAATAATCCTAAATACAAAATATGCCCTAGATCTACCTGTATGGGCTGTTTTTGCCTTTGTGTGTAGTAATGGTTGGGAAGTAACATGGCAGTCCAACCAGTGTCTATAAGATAAAATAATTTTGATAATAATTTGCGTCTTATATTCGCTTTAGCATACATCGCACACATGACTATGACATAATCCCAATATGAGGATTGCACAGAAGTAATTTGGTTATCACTTTGCTAATATGACCACCTCATATAACAACCAATTTGGGATCAGACCCTAAAGGTGGTCTACTTGTGGTTCCACTGTATACTCATGTTTAGGTTATCTATACATCTAAAAGCAATATGCAAAGAAATATGTGTTCATCTGAATGAAAATGTTAAAATAGTTTCACCATAATATGGTGAAACTATATTATGGTAGCCTATAGCTTGACAAAAGTGTCAAGAGAGTGTATGTGTTTGCAATTTCTCTTAATCATAATTATTGTGACCAGGCAATAAAACAAATACACATCTCATAGTATGATGTACACATTATTCCAACTGCCTCAGTATGATTGGCTAAATAACTAGAATGAAACTTTGAAGCAGGTGATATTGTCAGGGGCTGTCCATAAATGATGTCACGCACAAGGGGGTGGGTGGGTGGGTGGGTGGAACATTGTGACACTACCTGAAAACAGGCCTTATTTTCATGTTTAGATTAACGAATTTAGTGTGACAGGGGGGTTGGTGGGTCCTAAAAATACACTGAAAAAGTGTGACATCATTGATGGATGGCCCCTCATGTTGAACATTTATCATAACCACACTTTATCCTTTAACACCCATTGCAGGTTGATTTGAAGCTTACTTACCCTGAGAGGCAATTTTAGTCCTAGCCAATCAGTGAACAGTCCCCCAGACCAGGGTCCTGTGGTCGGAACCAAATGTCGACATCTGAATCTGCCACCAGAGGTCACCACCGTCACCTCAGGGCCCGGATGGACACTCTGTACCGGCTCACAGTCACGTATGTCCCCGCCGTGACGCCGGATCAACTCCTAGATGCAATGAGATGATAAATAGCTATAGGTTGATAAGGATGATTGTATTTCTATGGCCGATTTTAGCACTGATCTGTTGGCAAATTGTGTTAAAATCGCTTAGTGGGTATAGCACAAGGTTAACTTATCAAGCTGACATTTTGCCAGAGACTTTACAAATGATGTATATACAACTCATACCTACAGTTGTACATCCTGAACACATGAGCCTTCTTAAGTTATGTTTTACGGAATCAATATCAAAGCCACATCATTCTCAGTCATTTCTTATAATAAAAGATTTTCATAGTAAAGTATGTGTGTGTTTACAACAACTGTACACATGGACATTATAACTTACATAGCATTGATGGATATGTTGGGAGAGAGGAGGCCAGTCACCACTCATCCCCAGAACCATAACACAAGTAGGCATAGTAGGAGAGAGGACATAAGTCACCACTCACCATAAGAGCCATGACACAAGCAGTGGAGGAGATGACATAAGCCAAAGCCATGACACATGTAATGGAGGAGAAATAATTAGGTCACCACTCACCACCAGAGCCATGACAAATGTAATGGAGGAGACATAATTAAGTCACCACTCACCACCAGAGCCATGACAAATGTAATGGAGGAGACATAATTAAGTCACCACTCACCACCAGAGCCATGACATACACTGTTAAAAAAAAGAACTTTTACCGAAAAAATTTAACGGGTGACCGTAATTCTGTGAGACTGCATTTTTTACAGGTGAGCACCGTTTAAGTTTAACAGTAATATACCGTAATATGTACAGTGGACTTTCATTCTTACGGATCGAAACCGTTTAAGTCCAACAGTAATAAACTGTAATACATACTATGGTAAAATGCCATACAGTTTACACTGGATGTAATTTTAGCAGCATTGAAAGTTATTTCCTGTAATCACACTATTGGATAATTTAGCCAATAACCAAGTACATCCTTTTTCTCTTGGTTTAGCCTTGCATGGGTTGTTTGATTGTTGGAGGTAAAACCTACAGGGCTATAGCTGAGTTCTTGTACTAAAAAGGTGTCTACGTGTTAATCCTACTGAAAAGGTGTTTTAAAACATCTTGTAAATGTTTTAGGGTGTTCTGGTTGGTTGGCCATACCAAAAATAGCAGGCCAATGAGGTGATTATCTTGATAACGCTATAAAAACCTACAAATCTAACATTTCTAATCACAAAGTTTCAAATTCCTAAATGTATGAAAAAGATATTTTACTAATCATGGCCAAAAATACAGAGGGCATGCTGCAAACCATTACTACTGATAATACCATTACAGCATGGTAGTAATTTGATAACATGACTAGCCGAGGTTTGAACCCGGGATCTCTCACATATGAAGCCTGTGCTCTACCACGGAGCTATGGAGGCCTGTAGGTAGACAGAGCCCAGCTTTGCTACTTAACTGAATAAGTGAGGGTATGAAAGTAATGACTTAATGTCTGTTTAATGTTGAACACCTGTATAGTAGTACTGATCCTACTCATTGGTGCTGACTATGACAGTGTACCCCTCATGCCATGGGCGTGAACTGTCTAGATGGTGCCATGCCTACTGCTTACTTCTTTAAGAATAGAAAGGGTAGCACACTCTCCATTTTGGATATAGCTGGTTCCTGTCAAAACCTATAAGCTGATGACCAGCAGATGCATAGGATTCCCACAAGACTGCAGTGAATGACCCATTACTATTTGATATTAATATAAAAAAAACACAACTAAACGTATTATCTTTTTGTCATTGATACAATACTAAATCATAATTATTGCAGTGTGCTTTGAATTTTTGTAGTTAATGTTTTCCAGGAACATATAGCTCTATTGTATGCTTCCCCCTTCAGTGCCCCTTACTTGAACAGAATGCAACTCATTCACTGGATTGGATGGTTATTTATAGTGTTTAAAAGGTTTCCCCACAAACTTCTTCAGACATTCTCTGAACTCAATACAAGTAGAAAGTTAGTAGTTGTATTATCAGAGCCTTGATTAACACCCATATCTACCATGGTCACAAATAGCCCAGAGGCTAGAGTCCAGAACTTCAAATCCAAAGGTAGGGGTTTCAAATCCCACCCATTTCAGGGCAGTGTGACTCTTTTTAATAAATGAAGAAATTACATTAAAAAGTATTCATTTGGATGAAATAACAACAGAATAATGTCACATTCATGTCTATCCAACCATTTATTTATCTAATGTATAGGTTGTATAAATGTTTATTACTCTACAGCTAGTGACATGTGTCTAATCGTAAAAAAAATATTTCATTTTCCTTTTATTCAACTTTATAACATAAAGCTAAAATTGAAATATCTATGTGTATACCACAGATAAATGATTAGCACTGTAAATGTTGATAATAATATTATATCAAAGATGATCTGCATAAGAAAGAGTGCAACATGGTCAAACTGCAACATGACCATCAGGAGGTTTGAACCACCAACCTTCTGATTTGGAGTCCCTCACCATAGCCAATATACCACAGTTTGCTGCAATGACAGTGGAACAAAATGCTTGGGCTGAATGAGGTTGCTGTATATTTACGTCGCGGCTAGAACAACTTAGAATAAATACAGGACAACAAACAAGGTAAATTGATTTGGACATATAATAAATAACATTTATTTTAATCCTCCCTGTAACAATAATTCTAAAGTTTAAAATTCTGCTGCGATGGTAAATCGTTGGTGGTTAGAACGAGAATGACCAACGGTCAAGCTCGGGCGATTTATATAGTCGAGGTACAACAATCTCCGTAGCGATGGAAACGGAGGGCGATGACGTCACGCTCTCTCCGAAATAAATAAATTGCTTAGGTATCGCTACACAATTTAATATCATTTACGTCGCGGCTAGAACAACTTAGAATAAATACAGGACAACAAACAAGGTAAATTGATTTGGACATATAATAAATAACATTTATTTTAATCCAATTCCTCCAAATCAATTACCTAACGTAGTGATAAAAATTTATCATAATTAATTTTGTCGGAGATTGAAGGCCTAATATATTTGTAAATACAATCAGATGACCATTGGCCTCTCTCCTTAATATAGGTTAAGGAAGCACCCTTATTATACAAGTCTGTGGTGCCTCCCCTCCTTAGAGAATGGGTTGAAAAATTACCCTTAATTTTTGAATCTAACAACATTTGTTTAAATTGTTTATTAACCATTGTATAGGATAAATAACCAATTTTTTCAGTGGAGAACAATGGATCATCCCTGGACTTTGGATGAATTTTAAATAATTTCTCCAATAAATATACAGCGCAGACTCTTTTATTTTCTAATCTATTAATAGGTATCTCATGTACCTGGCCTGGCTTTTTTGTTTTTGAGGATGTAACCTTTACAATACAACCCCATTTATGAAATATAACATTTTTTCTCAGAAGCATGTGTTCCGACCTCACAGTGTGTCCTACTCTAAGTAGTGTCCTAAACAAGAATACAATTACAATGTATATTAAAATCCCTAACTGGTCGGACCAATCTACCTTCCTATACAATATTTCTAAATGCTTCTCTTTCAGTGGTTCTTTACTATCCACCTCACAAAAATTGGAATTTTTAATTCCTTTTACAACCATCTTTATGTTTACATCTGACCATCCTGCGACTGGCTTGGCCTTGACATTATGATAATAGATAACCGCTTGATAATAGTTTATCACAGAGGATGCTTTCATAAATTTTGAAATATAAGAAATATACAGACAACCCTGGTTAGAGTCACATTTATAGGGCGCCCAATTAAATTTTTTACATACCTTTAGGTAACATTTCCATTGCATCCTCCGCAATTTCTGGGTATTTTCCCCTACAGCGGCTTTTTTCAACGTCACAACGCGCCTTTTTAGGCGTATTTTCTCTGCAAAATTTAAAAATGGCGTTAGTACAACACAAATTCGTACCTAGGATACACTTTTTAACTGCGTCCTCACTTTTAAAATATAAAAGGCGTGACAAAGTGTCAGCCACTAAATTATTTTTTGTGTTAATGTAGTGTGGGACCAGTCTTATTTTATATATTTTGCAGACCCAAAATATTTCCCTGAGCCAACTCATACATGTTGGATTACAACTAATCCCCTTTCTGATCATATGGAAAACCTGTGTGTTATCAGTATAGATATTAATGCTATGACCCACAAGTTGGCTCAGCCATTCCTGTAGGCCACGCATGATTGGAAATAATTCCAATTCATTTATATTTTCCTTATTATATACAATATCAGAAGGGGCCGGTATAATATGTTTGCAATCAGACTCTGGAAAAATAATGCTATTATCCCAGCTACCTGCTCTCCAGTCACTACCCATATACACTGCAAAGCCTTTCATAGATGAGTCTGATACCATAGGGAGAGGAAATTCTTTATATTCTATTTGTTTTTTACCATTAAAATTTTCCAAAAATTTTTCCCACCAATTTAAGTCGTCCCTACAGGCTTGGCCAATTTTAATAGCCTTTAAATTATTATTTAAAAGGACTTTATACAAGTTATAAACCCTGCGACAATATATTCTGCCACCATCCACTACATGAGCACAATGAGACAAAAGGCCCCCTAAGCTTTCCAATTCCTTCCTGCCAATAGTAGCTTTTTGCCTGTATTTACACACTAAATTTTTTAGTTTTTCTAACTTGTCCTTTGGAAGGTGTATTTCCATTTTAATGGAATCAATTTCCAGACCCAGGTAGATACATACCTGAGATGGAGGGGTCACTTTCCCCCAGCTTATATGGAAGCCTATGTATCTTAGAACCCTAATAACTACCTGCTGGGCCCATGTCGCCTCTTCCAGGCTTGAACCAATGACAATAAAGTCATCCAAATAATTTACTGTCTGAATACCATAAATATCTGACAAAATATGATATATAAACTCAGAAATTTCATTAAAATACATAGGTCCAAGTCTAAGACCAAATGCCAAGCGAGAGTCCTGTATATATTTATTTTCACCATTAATTTCCCACCTGATTCCCAAATATTTTTGATGGTCTGGGTATATTGGGACAGCCCTATAGGCTGATTTGATGTCAACTACTGCCATGAAATCCCCAGGATTTAACAATGCGACTACATTGTCTACACTCTTGTATTTGAACTCCTCAATAATATTATCACAATAATTATTAATTGAGATTTTTTCAGGCATACTGCAATCTGTTATTGGCCTTATATTACCATCAGGTTTAGGGACTGCACCCATAGAGTGAATACAAGCAGGTTTTTCTTGCACTATTTTAAGGTAACCCTCAGCTAGTTCTTTGCCAATAATTTTGTCCATTTTTTTTCTATTATCACCTTCAAAAAGAGATTTATAATTTCTGCAATCATAACTCAGACCCCCGCTTGGCACCGTGTCATCAACTATTTTAAAACCATCTGTTATACCATCCACCATGGATCTAAATCTGCTTTTACATTCATCAGAACCCAATGAAAGGAGATATTCGAATCTACAAGGCCTGAGTTGCGCTAATGCACCATTAATATAATAATCGCATGTGCATTCACCCCGTGCACATTTCTCGAATACATTGACAGTTTGACCACTCGGCGAGCGCGCCGAGACCAGAAGATTATTTTCAAAATATTTAATATCTCTGGATCTACCCGATAGATTTTCCTCAAATTTGGAATACACATCGGCAAGGACCTTATCTCCATCCCTATCGACCGTTAGACAAGAAGTATCGGCTAGAAATTCTATATTTTGAACAAAGTTACCTTGTCGATTGACATTTTTGTCCTCCTGCTCCGACACCGCCTGTGTACTTTCGACACGGAAACCCGTGACGTCAGCGGTATCGGTGCTTTGACCCGGGCTTGACCCCGGCGATGCAAAGTACCGGCGTGTACCGATCGTACCAATACTGGAGATAATATTTGAAATACAACACGAATCGTCGTCTACTTCGACTGGATTAATACCTTCTACCTCTAAGACACGGAGGAAACCACCATTACGACCAGGATCTCTGGATTTACTGTATAATTTAACACTTTGAGCTAGCGAGCCCGCCCGCGACTGAGAAGAAACCCCTTCATCCGTGACGTCACTGTCAGATAAGTTTTTAACGCCTGGAATCCTCTCAGATTTGAAAGCTAATTCCTATTTCTTATCGCTTCCTGCCCGACCACAATCTTTTTTGCTGTGTCCTTTCTTGTCGCAGATTATACAAGCATGGTTCAAATTACATTTGCCAAAACACCCGCTGTCAGAGTTGAAGCGGAAGCAAATCTTTTCGGAATAGGATCTGCCATTTCCCTGGCTTTGTTTACCTTTGAACCCCCCTCCAGACTTGTTACCGACACCTGCCTTGAAGGTATTGTCGAAGGAAAAAGATGACATTATCTCCTCCTGATCGAAATTGCCAAATTCCTCGTGTCCCAGCCTCCCAGCTCTCTCCCTTACTGAGATATCATATTGATTAAACGTGTCAAACGTGTACAATCGCTTAGAGGCTTTCTCTGTCAATAGTTTTACATGCTTGACAGCGGGGAGTGGATCCTTTTTCTCCATAATTAATCTCTCGATTGTCTTTAAACCAACAAGCAACACTTCCTCTACATTCTTAGGCTTATCGCCGCTTTTGCAATACAATTTCTGGGCGTATTTCTTTGTTTTACCTTTGTCTTTTGTAGGTGAAGTGGACCTATCGCTGGAGCGGCTCGACTCATCGCTCGACGACTCGGCGGCGGGGCTGACGGGTTTGGGCGATGATTGCATCTTCCCCCTCTTCTTCGCCTTTGGCCTGGACTTTCTTGGAGATACTTCTACCCATCCATCGCTGTCATCATCAGAATCGTCTCTGGGAGGAGCCATCGCCGCCTCTTGCTTCTCCGCTAACCGGTTGACAGCGCCTACGAGTTTAGAGATGTTTTTCTCCATTACTCCCATCCTACTGTTGAGGACTCCAGTCTCCGCAGCCTTCGGAGGCGATTGGATCGCCGCCGGGAAATTGCCCAAAAGGCTATTCCCCATCTCAATTCCACCACCACCATCGCCGAACAGGTCATCCGACCCGCCCGGTGCAGAATCATCGCTCGTCCTCAGGCGATTGCATTTCTTCCCCGTCGGGGCTATGTGTCGAGTCTGACACTTTCTGCAGAAGTTCTTCTTTTTGGACATCTTCGGTAAGTCCAATTAATTATTTCTTGAAATGTTGTGTAGAAATAATACGGTTTAAACCCCTTAAAACCGCTGAGAAATTCAAATAATCTCTCTTAAAATTCTGCTGCGATGGTAAATCGTTGGTGGTTAGAACGAGAATGACCAACGGTCAAGCTCGGGCGATTTATATAGTCGAGGTACAACAATCTCCGTAGCGATGGAAACGGAGGGCGATGACGTCACGCTCTCTCCGAAATAAATAAATTGCTTAGGTATCGCTACACAATTTAATATCTATGTTTGGGATGAGGTTTTTGTTCAAAACCCCCTTTCAGGGACCTCTTGTATAACTAACATGATGATGTCACAGGGGATTCCCCTACCCTCCCATGCCCTAATTTACCAGTGTGAAGGAAATAGCACTATGGGCAAACATAGGTTTTAACATGGACAGGAGTTATAAATACCATTGCATATTGCCTGTAATTACCAAAAGGCCTATGTGCACATTGTCCTGTGTGGTTGGTCATGTGACCTCCATTCATAAAGTACTTTCCAAATAAAGGGATTGCCATATATGGTGTGTTGCAATACTGGGTTGGGTTTCATTTTTTCTCAATAAAATGGTCAATTCCCATTTATTAAACATAGATATCGATAAAATGTGACAGCCAATTAGTTTTCATTAGTTGTCTAGGGTGCAAACTATTTTTTATTTCACAAAAAAACATACAGTTTAAGCATAAATCCAAAATGTATGTCTGTGCAAACTGCAGGGTACAGTTTTAGGTTCCTACCCTTACAGTATTATAAGTAGCTATGAGAGAGGGGTAGCACCATCTAGAGAGTTCAGGCCCGTGCCTCATGCAGTCTAAGTTAGCTCAGTTGGTTAGGCTTCTACCTTGAATATGGAGAATGTGGGTTCTAATCCCAAAGTGTCCATTTTTCTTTTCCATACAGTATATAATTCCCAAATACGGTATATTAAAGTGAGGCTAATTTCAGTAATAAATACAGTTATATACTGTAAATTGCATTGATATTATGGTAGATAACAGTAAAATAAAATACGGTATTATACTGTGGAGGTTTACAGGTAATTAATTATAGTCAGTGGTTAATTTGTTTCAATTCGATTTACTCCAGATTTGATCTCGATATAATTATATCTAGACCTAACGAGGAGTTAAGAATAACAAAGGGACTAAAATGGAAAGAGTAGGCTGTAAAAGAACCTTTTTAAGGTTATTTTTCAAATTCCATCACTGTTTTTGGTGACAAGACAGAATCAGGTGTTATGAGACACTAATCGCATTTTACCTAATTAGCCTGATCACTAAAATCATTTAAGAAGATATGACCCCAGTATAACACAAACCAAGCAACGTTTTGGGTTCAAATTACGCCTAAATCTTGTGGTATCAAAATGTCTAACTATGAAATCCTCATGTCAAATCACTTATTATTGTTACTCAATGGCACTGGGTGGTTGGCAAAGCTATATGAAGTGTCAATAAAAAAGGGGTGAAATTCTCAAATCAGCTTGTAGTTTGCACCATATTGGTAAATATGGTTGATGTATCATCAACTGATCAAATTGAAGTTTGTTTCTGAGTGACCAATATCCTCTGAGAACATACCAGTTGGCCCAGTAGTTAAATTATAAAACCTGTGACTTGTAGTCATGGAATTCCCCCCCAAAGGCGTTGTCATAATAGCACCACTAATATCATAGTCATTAATATAACATAAGAAATACTAAATCTGCGTAGTTTCGTGCTGATACGAGGTGGGTATCGGGGGGGGGGGGGGGGGTAGGAGTTGTAAGGGAAAAAAGGTAGGAGCAAACAGCTAGGATCGCGTAGAGCCATGACCACGTTTTTACACATGGATGATTCACGGAGGACATGACATCCCACAGCCTAGCAAAATATCTGGAAACATGACACGGTCTGAAAAAGTCTATCTTACCCTCAAATAATATGGCATATAAAGGAAAAACTACATTTGTGTATATAATAACACCGACATACATGTTCAGATGCTTTCTGGTTATAATACATGGATACGGCGTGTGGACGTGGCTTGGCGTTCTCTTGGTCAAGACCGGAACCAAAGTTATTTTTTCAGCAAACGTCTGTGAAATACATCAGATATGATAGGGCAAATTAGATCAAAACACAGGGAACCACCAGAAAACATTAGAAAAA
Organism: Lepidonotus clava; assembly: GCA_936440205.1. Taxonomy (NCBI): domain Eukaryota; kingdom Metazoa; phylum Annelida; class Polychaeta; order Phyllodocida; family Polynoidae; genus Lepidonotus; species Lepidonotus clava. The sequence goes on along the minus strand of OW387133.1, from coordinate 38,358,901 downwards.
GGCCTTTAATACATCGTTAGACTTGAACAGAAAAAAAGAAAAAAAGAAAATGTTTCCCCTTATAATTCAAGTCTAAAAATCAGCTAATTATTATGTCACTTTGTAACACACGTACATAATAACCTCTACAGGATGTAACTCTGGTTGAAAACCAATGTATTCCATAATATTCATGAATATCGTACGTCCATCATTCCAGACGTCTCATAATGATAATTCTTTCAATGCTATGTTTAACATCACTATTGACCAATGGACAATATAATTATGAGCACCATCATTACTAATACTAGAAATTGATGTTATTGTTTTATTATCGCGACTACCTTAGGGAAACTTAGTGAATAATATGTATGAATGTTTCCATACTATAAAATTTTAGCCGGTGCATTACATACAGCATAAATTAACTATAACTACGATAGAATTGACACATAAGACAACAATTTAAGGATAGACAACTGTAGGCAGAGGATGATCCGCGCTAGCCAATCCTACTCCCTTAATATATTGGGTATGATTTCATGTCATATGCCCAATAATAGGGCAATTTTTACTCTTTCTAAGGATATAAAAAGTTTTATAATTGTACTTTTATTATGGGAATTAGGAATTTAATATGGATATTTTCACTTTTATTTTTTGAACAAGTGTATCTCTGTCAATTTTCAATATAAATTGATGAAATTTCTTGTGTAAGTCAAAAACATTCGTTTGGAGGGAATCGTGTCTCAGATTTTTTATTTAGGCCTTAGTTTTTGTTTTACATAAAAAAAAACGGTAACTTTTTGTGACTTTTTCCAAAATAGTTTTCTACATTTTATAAAACAAAAACTAGGATCTAAATAAAAAATCTGAGACACAGTTCCCTCTGAAAGCCCCTTTTCTATGTATATTGAAAATTTCAAGTTTGTGAATAAATCATTAAGAGAGATATCCTTGGCCAAAAAATAGTAGTCAAAAAAGAATTTTTCAAATTCCCGGACTTCATACACAGGCATGATCAATGACATATCTTTATGAATCATATCATTAGAAAGAATTCTTTATTAGCTATTTAGTAATGTATAGTATTTAAAGGATATTAATAGTGCATAGAAATGGTAAGAAGAATACCCCGACAGTAGCAAAACACCCGTTATCAACAGTTGTCTATCTTTATTAAGGGCTACTTGTATTCGATTTGATGTCGTGGGATCCTGTGTTTGGATCCCACATTGAACTACACTCCTACCTTGAGCTCCCAAATAAAATCCTGAACACATCAATGGTTAAAAGTGCATGCTCATCATAGTGGCGGATTTTTCTAATGTAAAATTCGGCCCAAAAGTCATTAAAGAATCTTTTTTTACAAAAGCGCCCCCCCCCCCCCGCCGTTTTGAAAATCCTGGATCCGCCAGTGCATCACCCTTCCTTTTACCAATTATAATGCCAGAGAAATATACAGTAAAATGGATTTCGAAAATGGCATGCTCAAGGATACAAAAAGACGTGGATTTCATGGAATAATCAATGGAATAATGTTCAATAGGACAATGCTTTGAGTCAGTAATCCGGGAATTTTCTGTAAAGAATAACCCAATAGGGGCACGCGCAACTCTTCGGGATAAAACCTTGAGGCTTAGATAAGGAATGCTTAAAACCATATATAACATTATTGTCAAAATGATTGTGACACTCAAATATTCGTAAACCGACTGAAAACTCTTTTAGTGAAGTTTCTTTGAATATTCATTCAATGTCTCATGTTTTCCTGCGCTTCCAAGGAGTTGTTTACACGAACAATAATAATGGCAGTATACCTGTATCATTCAGAAAACGGTACCGTTTAACCCTTTGAGTGCTGGAAGCCACAAAAGTAGCTCTATAGTAAATTCCCATAGGAACCCCCTTTACAAAGGAAGAATGTTCCTTTCAGGAACTGAAAGGATTTTCCAGAAATTTTGATTAGAACCAGAGATATGGTCCTTTAAATACCTTAACATCAGTTCACTAGAAAATAATTGAATTCCAATTAAACAAAATTAATGTGGAGCCATATAAACAAACAGGAATTTGAAATCATACAAATATGCTACTAAGTAGAAAACTATAACTTTCAATTATGATAACCACAATCTGTTTTTAGTGGATACAAGATAAATCCTTTACCTTCTTTAAAAAAAAAAAAATAAATAAATAAATTCACTAATTGCTAGTTTCCGTGGAAACAGATGAATTGAAAATATTTCCCTATTAACCAATGAAGTCCAGCTTGTACCACTGGTAAAGTGCCACATTTGGAATGTTTTCATCCAAATTACATGAAAATGAATTCTACCAGTTGTAGTTATAGAAAGTTTGAGTTTTAGGCATTTTTGAGACTAATTTTCATATTTTGGCCAATATCTCTGTAAAATGACATATTCAGCAGTAAAAGGGTTAATCAACCCCTATCCACAGCGACTCCACACATCCTTCATTTCTTCTGGATCAAGCCTGTGACTAGTAAAGAAGTGGCTACTGCTGTACATGTCACATGTTCCTTGGAGAATAGGATACTTGTCATTGTTAAACCCGTACATAGACTGCAGCCGTACCCCAATTTTCCGTGCACAGATGGCAACGTAGACGTCCTCCAGGTAGAAAAAAGGCAAATCGGGGGATATCTGAAGGATCCGCCGGGCCACCTCCCGGGTCATAACGTACCCTGTGCCAGAACAGAACCCTGGATAGTCATCGTGAGGGTACTGCCTCATGGATACGAACCACTTGGATGCAGGGTCCCTGTTCGGTTGTGCCGTCACCGTACAACAGCCGAATATAGCGTCGTCTGAGGAAGTTCCCCAAATCGCGTTTTTCAGGACGTTCTTTAGATTCACATAAACATCGTCATCGGTTTTCATAATGTACTTGGCACCAGAGCAATATTTTTCGCTCCAAGCCAGCCCCAGTAGTGTTTTCAATGTCAGATTCCTATATGTATCTATGAAACTTTGGACCACCATGTCCTTATGAACATGCCGCTCCATAATAAGCTGAGCGTCTACTTCATCTGAAGTGTGGCCAAGAAGGAACACGTATCGAACCCGTGGGTTGCGGTTCTGATCTGTCACACTTGCCCACGTTTTTCTGATTGTATTTCTCCGGTCTGTGTTTTCGTATGAGGATGTGATGAGAACTAATAAGTCCAATTGAGCCTTTCCCTCTCCTAGGCTGTCAGGATTGCTGCAAACCTCTGGAGAGTTCACAATATAGTGATAGGGTCTTTTGAAGCAGCCAGAGCATTGGTCACTGCGCACAGTAAGCTGAGGTGGTCCTGTCGTTGACCTACTCGGGGGGCTTGTGGTTTTCGGATAGAGTGGTGTTGTAGGTATGATATTAACATTGGCTGGTTCCTCCTTCACATCTCGTTTCTCAATATCATGCTGTGCCCCTTGGGGCAACCATATTGCCTTATCTTGCTCCGGGTGATGTGGCAGTGGCCCCTTGATGTCATTTCTGTTGGTGTCTTGTGGATAACGTTCGAATTGTTCCTGTGGGCGGTCACCTAAGTTATTATTTGAAGGCGATGGCAGCCCGGGAAACTCAGCTCGATTAAGGATGAGTTGCTCATTCTTGATTGGCTTTGTTTGGTGTTGCTCGTGTTGAGCAACGTTTGGTGCCAATGTATCATCCTGATGAACCCTTTGGTTAGGAGAGTCCTTTACAGCAGGACCTGCTGGGTGTTCCCGAGGGACTGAATCCCTTGTTCGTCCACGACTTGCTACTATCTTCAGAGGCCTAGCAAAACCCGCATAATTACTTTTTGGTTGTTGATTTTGTAGTTTTGGGTTATATCCCATCTGCGGTTGTCTTTGTACACCATCGTCTCGCCGTGTTTTGTTATAGAGGGTATAAGTAGTATTCACCTTTGTTGTAGCATTTGTGGACGGGGCAATTTGGGTGAAACGGTTTTTGTTGGAACTAATACTTTGGTTTTTGTTAGGAATAATACTTTGGTTTCCTGGTTTTGGGGGTTTGATGGGAGGGGCAGTACTAGAAGAATGGGAAGATCCATTGTTGTGAAATATTTCCGGACCTTTGTGGGCATTGGCTTCTGTATTGGAAGTGGATGGACGATTAGGCAATTTTGTTTCTGTTGAAGAGCCTGCAAGTGTTTTTTGTCCATTCTGTCCAACATCGGAACTGCCATTCTTCCTATGCTCCCTTACTTTGTCTATCGATATATTTGTATTGTTTTTGTTGTTCTTGGCCTGTTGTTGTTGATTTGATTGCTTTGTCACAGAATCAGCATTCTGATGGTAGACCTGTTGACTGTTTGTTGGATAACCTTTTGAACTGTTACTCTTTTCCTTCATTGATTCACTATTTTTGTTTAACAAATTCCGTTTCTTGGAGATTTCTTGTTGTCTTTCCATTTTATTCACTTTGGTTTCCTGGGGGAGTACATCTCTAGTTTTGCCTATAACCTTAATAGAAATTGGCACGAATGCCTTCTTTAGTGGAACAGTATCATTAGAATGCCATTTCGAATTCTTCAGCTCTTTGATGTTAGAATAGGCCAAAATGTTATACTTATCTATACGATAAGTGCCATTGTGTTTATACTTGTAGTTTGAAGTGTAATTTATAGTTCTTCCATCTTGATGCTTACTTGTCAGACTGTTTCCAGTATGGAGAGGTTTTCTTTGGTTGGCATTTAGGAATCTCACGACAAGCTTTCGGTTCATCAACACTCGACCATTGTCACCATCCATTATTTCCAATGGAGTCTTCACTTTAGTTGAAGTGGATTTGTTCAGAGGTCCAGATAGCACCATCAATAGAAATACCATGAAGGCAGAAATTCCAAGCAGGTAGAATATTTGGGTCTTGCCGCGAGGACAGAGTGTGTTGAGCATGGTGCACATATCATAATCTGTCAGACGTTTCATATAGGAAGCATTTCAGTATGCATAGAACTTGTTTTCCTCAGTAGGTATTGACACATCTGCAAAATAGAAGGAAGACATGAATTTACCTCTATCATTAAATACATAGAAGGAGATCAAACATAAAATTAAATGTGATCGGAGGGGTGACGCGAGGGACTCAGCATTGTAGAGCACGTTCTCAGCTTTAAAATGCAACCAAGCTATCAAATGTTGGCCCCTATATGTTAATGCGAATGTTTTCAAGCAATGTATAAATGCTATTTGAATATGCCATGGTCGGTACATATGAAAATAGGTTAATGTATTATTGTTTTCATTTCCTATTTCACTGAAATATTTTATCGATTAAAACAATGTGTGATAATTACAATGCAAGTAGTCATGATTACATGTATATTAATAGTTGCTTATTTTTGTCTTTTTAATGAGTCTGAAGAGAGCGCGCATAGAAAACCGGAAGCATCATTTCCCCTTGCTGGGTCACCACAATTATGTGGTCCTGTGGGCATAATTGTTCCTTAGTCTACTTCTATAAAGGATCAATAAGGATATACAATTATGTTATTCCATTAAAGGTACCAGCTAGTTCTGATCGTATGATCAACATTAATTTAATTATATAAGAAAAGTAAATAATCAGAAGCTGGTTATAGTGTATATTTGTACAACCAACTGTTTCAACATTCTATGAGCACACCGGGTTCATTTGCTCCCCAGCAATTTTTTTCAGCGATTTAAATTAAACATAAATTATTATAGGCCAAAATAAGGCATTTAGGTCTACCAACAGGTGATCCCCCACGCGATATTTGACGAGATACATATAATCCCAGAGAGTATTCATAATTATAATGACCAAAGGCTATTGATAGTAAACTGATATTTTTCTGGCATTATGCGTTATAGAGCGAACCAGCCAGGGGACACAAGTTACGTCATTGTACGTAACGGTTCAAGCAAATAAGCATGGTCAGTCCAATAGATAGTCAATCTTTTTTATCGGAATGATAGGTTATGCTTTAAAGATATGGCAATACAATCATACTAATCGCTTGGTGCTTTGACCCTCAAAATCTCTTGCACTTTGTACAATGCATTATGTATGTTTTATAATTATAAGAACATAACTGCTTGAAAACACGGCCCCTAATAATTGCTACTGCATGGTAATTCATAAGTCGACCTACATAAATATTTCCTATTTATAATTTTGCTGACCCATTTTAGATTCATGTCAGATGAAGGATTTTGAAAAGGGGTGGGGGCGTTTTTGTAAAATTGTTCTTTAATGGGTCTCAGCCGAATTAACATTAACAATTAAGAGCTGTGAATTAACAATTAAGAAGCCTAGTCATCTGGCAGTTTGCCAAGGAGGGCCGATAACGCAGCACCCAATCTAAATCCGCCATAATCATGGAAGTATACCATTAAAACTATAATTACATTCTGCTGTAATTCCCCACACATAATATAATAGAAGGGAAGTTCATTCATAATTGGCGGATGCAGCTTTTTTGAGAAGGCGGGGGTGCACTAATATATATAGAAGAGGGGGGGGCGTGGTCCCCCATTTCAAAAATTGTATATCAGAAAAATCTAAATTAGCCACCCCTCCCCCCTCCCCCCCCCCCCAAAAAAAAAAAAGAAGAAAAAAAAAGAGAACAGTATAGGGTTAGTAAGGTGCAGGTGCTGAACTGTACGTGAAACTCCTGCATGTATCTACTACCCCCCGGGACTGCCCCGTAAACAGAAGTTTATGACCTCAAATGGGGGTCAAGATTGGTTTACTAGGTAAGCTGTCCCTTTGACAGACCACCACATAAATCAAGTTTTAGTGAGAAGAAATATCTACGGTCAATTGCTAATCAAACACGTTTTAAACCTAACCTTTAGGGTAAGATTGTCAATGGCTTTAAAAATATTCATAAGTGGACGTTTTTTTTTTATCAATACTAACCTTTACCGATTAAGGTACATGTACTAAAAAACTTTAACTGGGTGAAGAGATACCCTGTTTCAAGGGATATGCCCATTGCTTTGAATGTTGAAACATGGAATAACCAACATACTATCAGTCTCTCAGAGTTCTGACATACCTTTGTAGATTAAACAGAGTCTGTCCATCAAAATTTAAGTCTCGAAACTTAATGCTACTAGATACTCAAATATCGATTCACGTGTCACCAATAGGCCTACATGTATGCACTTTTTTTTCAAAATATTAAGCTTTGATGATAATTACTAAGAAAAAACTCAAACTGTCCTGAAGAGACACCCTGTTTCACAGGAGAGGCCCATTGCTTTAAATGTTGAATTGTGAAATAACCATCATAATATCAGTCTCCTTTAAGCGCCAGATCAACGACAAAGAAACAAAGTTGACAAAAACTGAAAAAGTTGTCTCTTACAGGTACATGCGTGTATGTATGCTGAGAACTTACCTTAGTCTGGAGAGTAAACAAGGCCTGCCTGTCAACATACAGCATGGGTCTGGAGCCCTCCTGTGGCCTGTCACCCTGTCTGCAGGGAGAGAGAGTGTGGTTCATGCATGACGCATGCCCCACATATATATACATAGGCCTATGTCTACCCGCACCTGCATATATAGCCTGTGGCTTTGTGGAGAGATGAGTACAGCTGTGACCTTCTTGTTTTCGGAAGTGTTATTCTTGTCTGCTCTGTCCTGGCAATCCTGTCACCCTGGACTGTCGAAAACAGTTGTAACTGAGACCAAAGAGGCGCCGGTCAGAACATCAAGTGACGCTGGTGACCTGCGGCAAGACTGGTGTGTTTTCTAATGTACCTCCAGTGGGCTTCACGGTCTGATAAGCTTACTACTATAGGACGCAAAAATGTCATCTGTCGTGACAACACTTAAAGAGTATTGCACGAGGACTTGGGCGAGAAATATTCAAAATTGTTATCAGAGACGGTATATATTATTACTGTTTATGGCATTATATATGGCTGGCACTTGAACGATTGCTCAATTCTTACTGTATGTAAGTTAAATTAAGAGGCCTATATATTTGTGGGTACTTTCTCTAAGCTGTTAAATGTTACACTTTGTTGTGTTGCACAGTTTAATGCTGTGGCCAAGACTGCTGGAATTATCACGCTTTTGTATATGAATAAAGGAAAATTCTATGAAGTATAGTTATTTTTGAAATAGTCTTTGCGTTGTTGATAAATTTATGCGGGATTGTCATGGAAACGTCAAGACACATGCGAAGTGTTTCATACGGGTCGATATTTATAACATAAAACTGCAATACGTATTGAATACAAACATTTTGATATAGTTAGATGGATATATATGATAGAGCCACAACAGGTGTAGCCAATAATATTGCAGGTGAACCAATTGTTATTGGGATAAAGGCGTACCACTGTATAATAAGTATAGGCCTCATGCGGACGTTTCGAAGCTCCTCGTACAGGTGACCATACAATTAACTCCACTATGTTCAATTGAAATATCTTTTAATTCTCCAGTCATTAGGCGTCAGTGGTAGCTAGGCCACTATTTTTTCCGGATTCGTGAGATACTAGGAAAATACATTAATGAGAATACTACTGTCAGTAATGTCAGTCGACTAATTATTTACACGTGCAATTAAGTTGACTAATAGTTGTACTATATATAGATAGCCTATATCACATGATACATCAATTACTCATACCTACCCCATTTTTCTAGTGGTATTGCTGATGCGGAGGGAATGTGGGTCCACACAGCTTACTTGTTTACAGCAAGATGCGATGACATCACATCACAACCATAGGATTTCCCCCATCAACCAAATATACAGAATATATCTGTTCAGACCTATGAAGCTTTAATAATAATGGACCAGCAATTCAAATAGCGCGAGTATGGTCCTAGGTTCAGAAATCATCAATAAGATATGCATTACAAAATAACGTAATTATTGTCAACTATGTAGATTTCACACAAGTCAGTGTCGGTCCAGTGAATACATTACATTCAACTCAAGACCAATCCCTTATTAGCAGGGGTAGTTACATATCTCGCGTATGTATAGGCCTATGCTGGAAAATCCTATATTTATGGAGCACAAAAGATCTAACAATTCTTTTGTTTAATGTACTCAAGAATTAGGAAATACAAGCACCCACCTTCTACTACCAAATTGGATATATTCTATAAAGAGGTATATGAATGACATCATCATTCTTTGGGTATAGGCCTACAGTGGTCATATGGGGCGTTTCCCCGATCACGGTGCCCCGATAGTATTCTGAGCAATTGATCATATCAAAACAAAACACAAACCTGTAAACACATTCTTATATATCAAAATGAGGATTATGATAGGCCTACATGAATTGGCATGTTACACATTGGTTCCTAAGAAGTATCCAGAAATGTATTAGAAGTGCATATATTATATAGACCTAAGTTTTTCCTAAGATAGTGACATTCATGTAGTTCTATTGGTTTGGGTTGCTTAAGGGAGTGTGGATGTTCTTGTAACTCCTGCAGGTCCTACTTGTTGGTACTAAGTCGTTATGAGTTCCATCAATTAAAGGTAACCGTACACAAGTTCCTCGTCAACAACTCAGTTGACTCCAATACCAACTTAGAGGGTGCTCATCCCTTTAATCCGGAATAAAATGTCTCAATGAAATGTTTGTAAAAGTTGTCTTTATCTATATCCAAGTAGGCCCACTAGAGGGGGGGGGGGCACTGAAAGCAGTGTGCACATGGGTCTCATTTAGACGCTAGGTATGCCTCCGTCCTTATAAATACGGTCATCCACGTCTGCAGCGCGCAGCGCAGACATTAAAACACTTCTGGACTTTACTTCTTGATTAATTTACAGCAAAAATATTATAGCTTTGTACTATCTTTGATTACAGCAGGAAGATTGGTGCACGGGAAGGCTGATTCAAGCTGAACCTGCGAGCCTTCTCTTCCCAGCCCCTCTCCACACCTGCGCGACCAAAGCGCGACCTCTCGGTGATGGTCGGTAGTCGCGTAAAGCCGGTGCTGGTTGCTGTCGGGAAGCTGCGCGACCGACTTCGAGAGGACCTTCTAGTGCCCCCTCTGAAACTGCGGGCGTCGGCGCCAAGCATGCACTTGGACAACATGGGCGCTACCAGGGTGGTCACTGTACAGTCCAACTCCGGGAAAGCCTGCTTCTGGACTTCGCCAGCCACTCGCCTGTTGGCGAACTCGATACAAGCCGTGCACGTTTCTGGCCCGAGTACGTCACAGAACTGCTTCCCGACGCACTGCTGCTTCCGGCAAAACTGACCGCGGAGGATTTTTGGTAGAATGCGCAAATGGGGAGGCACACGGGTCACACTTTCTACTTGGACTTCACGGTCTCGAGTCAAGAGGAACTCCTTGCTGTTTTGGCGAACTAGGCTATTTTTAGGCGCACAGTAGGATGGCGTGGGGCCGTCATCGTTCTGTGTTGGCCTGTTGTACTCTTTGATGGTTTGCGCCCAGAATCGTTTTAACTCGGCTGTCTCTGGAGAGCGCATGGTGGCTCGCGACTCTAGGATGTAAGATTTCTCTCTGAATTGTGTGATGTCGCCCGGAGGGTTGTCCAGGGTGCCAGCCTGGCTTCTGGCGGAGTCCGGAGCGAATGCGACGTCGTCGTCGTCATCATCCTCGTCATAGCTGTCGTAGTCGTCGGCGGACTCGTCATACTCATCGTCGCTATCGAAATTCTCGACGACCACGCTGTAAAGGTTCCTACAAAGTGAAATGGAAGAAGAATGAGGTATAGGCCGTTCACTTTAGAAAGCAACACCCCCATTTGACCCTGCAGCCCCCATGCAGTGTTGAATATGGGCCCCATCCTATGCCTACTATCCTACAGGGGGCCTATCACTATGGACCTACTAGCCCCTACTACAGGATGACTTTTTTGATAGTGTAACTCACTAAGTGTGTTGGCGTCCGCTGTGAATTTGGGAAAGTCACTTTCCCAAATTCACAGTGGACGCCGACACCCTTGGTCCCTTATGCCAGATTATGCCCATGCATGTATTCCCATGTCCATAAAGCCTATATCATATTTCAAAACAATCTTTTTTTAAAATTGCACTATAGATAGGCCTACTATTGAAGAATAAACTATGAAAGCAAATTCAATTGCAACGTTCATCCCTAGATAGATCCTTTACAATATCAATACCAATGCCAATACATTCGCCATTGCAACAGCCTATAGCTAATATCAGAACAAAGAACACTTTATTTGTAGTTATATTAAGTCATGAAAGTAGTTTAGGCTTTCTTTTCAAAATCTGTTTCCGGTTAGGAACCATACAATTGTAATTTCTTTTTTCCGAATGAACACGGTTAATAGACCTAGGGGTTATTTGTCTTTTAACCTTGTCATAATCACGTCTCACCTGCTATCTATTGTATTTTCTCTCCACGCGTTGAGGTTGGGTTCGCAAACTTTCCACTTGGGCGTGAGTGGCTGCTGCTTCTCGGATGTCAGTGGTCTGTCCTGGTCGGGGCAGTAGCCGAAGTTGATGAGCTGCTCATTCTCCAGTCGCTCCTTCTCCTTAATGTATGCCCGGTAAATGCTGCTCTCCTGAGAAACAGCAATACTATGACACATTAAGATGTTGTCAATACAACGCTTAAGTGATTGATTATAAACGCTTGTTCGTTTACCTATACTGTGCATCCACGTGCTACAAAAAGGTCTGTCCATGTTTATTGATGGCATATAACGATCTTTAGGTATTCTTTACACTACCGCACGGCGTGTTATGTGATCTGGTGCAATGTTTTCTGTCTCGAGCTCATATTGAATACATGTATAAATATCTAAACTTGAATCTTAGTTTGCACTTAATAAGATTTGAACTACATGGCAGTTAATATGCATTACTGTTAAACCTATAAGAGTTTATATAGCATGTTGATTCAGATGCCTTTACTTGTTTGGAAATTGTATTTTTTGCAAGGTTTTATTAGTTCTCAAATAGCATTTTATAAGATTTCACAACAGGTCATGATATGCTATACTGACCGCATATCGTGCACGGGGGTGGACAGATAATGCTATTTTGGGAGCCAATACTTTGAAAATGCATACCTCGGGGGGGATAATGCTACTCTATAGTAAGGGGGTTTCGAAATGCCGGGTACGGAAATTCATTGTTATTTTACAAAATACTAAATATATCTGAAATACAACGTGCTTACGGAATATTTCATGGTTAGGCCTTACAATATTACCATTTTATTTAGGAAATGACATGTACTTTTATTGTAAAAGTGTGGGACAAATATTTGCATTGGGGAAAGGTTGGATTCGAAAAAACACTTGGGGAGGCTCCGAGGTATGCATTATCTGGGACAAGGTATGCACATTTCCGAGCGGTGGCTCCCGAATTCGAAGTTGCACTATCTGTCCACCAGCGTGTCGTGGCAATACATCCTCTGATCTTTGTCTTTTTTCTCGGACAACGTATTTATTCTGTAATGGGTTTTCTATTTGCCATCATGAAGAAGTGATATAACATGCATAAAGTTTAATTTCGTTTAGTGTGTCTCAGTTCGGGGAAGCAGACATGTGCCTTTACTTTTTACAACTTTAAAATGAAATTCAGACTCACGCGGAGATAGACGGGTTTTACATGGTCTTCCACATCGTCGAAGTCGACGTCCGTCGTCTCCTGTTGAAGAGGTTGAAGAGGTTGCCGAGACGTCGGGCGGCTAGTTGGGGCGGCCGCCACACGGGGGAGCTGCAGGCTCGCCCAGGTATTACTGTTACTGTTGTTACAGTTTGCCGCCATTGCTAAAGGACTTGACCAAGATCCCACCGTCGTGTCTCCCCGAAAAATGTGGTACTTATTTGGTGCCAAATTCCTCTCTGGAAACATAATGTATGAAAGGGATCTGGATAATAGATGTGCCCTATACCTGATTGAAAGGTTGAAATGTTAAGATAAAAACTTATTTCAAATGCAAGTAGAGCAACCACTGTAGTTAAATAATGCGATCTGATACATTAAACACTGAACTGTTATTAATGTTGTCTTACTTAAGACAAACTAGTTACTTTGAAGATTGTGTCCATCGATAACATAGTACTTTCGCGCAGCAACCTTTGAGATCCTTATCGATTACGGGTTTACTTTAGCGATTAACCCTTTAGACCTCACGGTTTGCAAACATTATATTGCTTGATTTCCGCAGGATTTTCCCAATTCTCCGTGAAAATGTCCCTAAAATATGTGGATGTTATAAACTTGAAAAGTCTACTTCATTTCATAAATAACTGATGAAGATAGAGGGTTTGATGTGTTTTGTAGGCATTTTGATCAGCTTTCATTTCCTTTAAATATCCAGTGTAATTGAGAAAATCCTCTTCGGTTCTCATTGGAAAGTGGTGGAAAATAGGGGGAAATCGACCGTTTTTACAGGCAACTTCGGCCATATTACTTATATTACTATATTTACTGTAATAATCCTGAAAACCAGGGGAAACCCTGAAGGTTATTATTGAATAAAATCTTTTAAAAAAAAATAAATATTGGGGAGTACACCCACGGGCCACTTTTTCCGGATTTGGTTCTAAATCTAGGGATGGGTTATAGTCTATAGCTATCTTTGTAAGTACAATTTACGTACCTTGGCGAAGGGACATCGTGACTTCGTATTAGGGAAGAATCTCCCTGTCCATAAAGGCCACTCCAATGTTTAATAACAAAAGCACAAAATGCGATATCTCCATTGCGTCAATCTAAGAACTTTCTGTCTTATGACATGTATACCGGCTGTCAATGCAGTGTGTAGGGATTGGATTATACAATACCAGATTATAGATGTTCACGGGACTGACCATAAGGACCACATGTAATGTATAGCGCTTGCTATGATCTGTGGTCTCAAGTGGTTATTTACGTTAGGCCAGTGCTGGCTTATAGCTCACATGGTGAGAAGGAATATTGATATTATAATCCCATGTAAATCTACCTTGTACTAGGTCCCTAATCCAATAGCGAGATGTGTGAGTATCAACTGCTCGGACATGATTGTATTCTATGAATGCCCATGACATTTCCGCACAATTCTCCAATATTTACAATGCTCATAACAGATAACAATCATACATTTTACATTATGATTTTCAGGTTGCTTCAATTCATTAGGTTTCATTTTCGCTACTGTTTTCAACATTTTAAATTAATCATTGATCAATTTGAGAAGTATTATTCTTGTTCTGCATGTTGATCTTTGATTTTGAGGTGTGTCCTGGAATACTACTCTTGATGATTATATAATGTTAAGCGTACATGGTGTTCCCTTATTTCTTTGATGGATCCCACGTTTTAGTACAATTAATATTCTATACATCAGAAATTATCTAATTCTTCTCCGATGGCTCAATTTAGTAGAAATTAATCATAGTACAGAGAGCTTCAACTTGTATAATTATAATCCGTGTAGCTAAATGGTCTGACTTGAACAAAAGGGAACAACAACCTTGAACTTGTAAAACCTGTAATACTTGCATATATTATAACAACTCAGTCGTACACAGGAATGAAAGGTTGGACATCATTACTCGGTTTTAGCTTGAGTAGCTTTCTGAAAGCTACTCGGAAGTCTTTACATTTCCAAGCATAGATGACAGGGTTTAACCATGTGTTGGCCCAATAAATAATTACAGTAGTCTTCTCCAGCTGAAGAGTAAACACAGTCCTCTTGTAGAGCTTCAGGAGAAAGCTCGATACTACCTGTGGAATGTAACAAGCAAAGAAAGTGCCCAGTACAAGAATCATCATCTTTGAAACCTTGTGCTGCTGACTTACTGAATTTTCATGAATGTTAAATGGTTGGTTTAGGTTGGCAATAGCCATTCGTTGTTTGTTGGCAATTCGGCAAATAGCAATATAAAAGCCAACTGTAATTAAAGAATAAAGGAACACTTGAGGTATTATGATCTTGTTGTACACTAGGTTGGAAAGAAACACAGAATATTTGCATGTCATTCCCATCTTTAGGTCCTGTCCTACCATAACAAGTACAATCAACTCAGTTGTAGTAAGAAGCCAGGTGAAGCCAATGACAATGAAGGTCTTGGTAGGGGTCACCCATAAAGGGTAATGGAGAGGATAAGCAATGTAAATATATCTGTCAATGGCTATCCACAGTATGTTCAATACGCTGTTTGAGGTAGACATCAGGCTTAATGATTTCTCAATAAGGCATAAAGGAATGAAGACTGGAGCATCCGATAATATCTGGTGTGCTATCACCATAGGTGTCAGGCTGCCACCAATGAGGTCTGCGACAGCCAAGCTGCAGATCAGGTAACTTGTATTATTATGCAGTGTATCGTTGCGTACCACTGCCACTATAGTCAATACATTGCCAAAGACAGTAAGCACTGACCACATGATGCGAAAACCAAAGTACACTGCCATGAATGTTGCTGAGAGTTTGGGGTCGCTTGGAAGGTCAATATCAGTGCTTGTTGCACCAATCGTTGCAGTGAAAGTGTTCACTAATTCAGGAAATGTGGTTGGAACATGCCATGTTGAACTTTCTGGTGCTGCAACACTGGTCTCCGTATCCATATTCTGTAATTGATACATTGCGTCGTGAGAAACGGGAGTTTCAATAGAATTAAATATAATAGTCATGAATCCTAGCTGTTTTCTGCATGATTATTTCAGGCTATAAAGGACAGCTGACTTCTTGAATTGTATACACCCAGAGAATAATATTGACAGATTTCCCCCCCCTGAAAGAAACATGAGAAAAGACATAAATATTTGACAAATACTGCCTAAAATATGGATATGCACTTAAGTACATCTAAATTAACTACAACAACTTCCTTTCAGAGAATGACAATACGAAATATGCACATGGAACATTAGAACGTTGGGGATATACCTGCTCTGCGATTTTGGGGCTACTTGACATAAACAGCAAATGTAGAACAAGGCTCAGGCTTTCTAAAAATGTAAACAGTTCTTAAATATCTTGAGTAGAAACTGAGCTGTGAGCTTCTGAACTTGACATGGTCAGACACATTAAATCCATTAAAAGTGCATTATAAATGGTATTGACAGAATTACCAACAATAATCATTTATAGAGTAAAATATGAACTGCATTAATTATGATGCAAATAAAATACTCTCAATCTTTTCTAATGAAGATAGCTAGATCTGTTTTTTGTATAATGGTGCTTGAAAGTGCTATAATTAGGTTTTACTAATTCTAGAATATAGATCACATGACCTGGTTTCCATAGAAACCAAATGGTTCATCATAGCATTACTTAATTCTAAGTTTTGATGTTTGATAAACATTCCAGTTACCATGGCAACAACATGTAAAATTTTAGAAAATTTTGAAGTTTCAAGTTCATATAAAACTACACAAAATTTGATTTTTAGTCACATTTTGGGTTATTTTATTATTTATGATAATTTTCTGCCTAATCTTTGAACATAGACCCATTTAAGTGTATGTTATTAGGCCCCAAATTTGCAGAGCTGGTCACATTATTATTGTTATTTACAGGTCTCGTGGTTGTAGGTCAAATACTCGTTTTACAATGAGTTCATAACCCTTTCTTTTTATTGGTAACACCCATGATGGCCAAATAATTAATGTCTTATCCTGATTAAGGGGTTAATCAACAGGTACATTAAAAAAACAAGAAACCAGCGATCCATAGTGAGGACAGTTATACTGACCGCCAACTTTTTGACAAAATGGAACTGAATTAATAAATGCCTCAATACAAGACTGGAATGTTAGGGTCTATTGGATCCTCCACTCTTGCAATCACAATCATTTCGTTGTACAGCTGAGGGAATACGTCAGGTCCCTTTCTATAACATAAAGCATCCCTTGTATCTGCCATGTATCCATTATTCTAAGAAACCCCTTTCCTTTTTCTGTGCAATTTTCTCCCTAATGAAATAATTCAGGTACCTCTCAATAGGGAAAACATTCTCTAAACGAGTTACTTACCTGTTTGGTACAGTAGCCCTTTCCATAAAAAAACGGATCTGATATAGCACACAGCTCTCACGTCCAATGCTCTTCACCATTCATTTGAGCCAGAGGTAACTGGAATGGAGCTATTAGCCTCTGCGACCCCATTGGACGCCCAATGAAACATGATCAGCGATACCCTGCCTTAGAAAACTCTACAGGGAAGGGACAAGTTGTTGCTCATTTAGCTTATTTCTAGTTCCCAATGATATCAGTTTTACCCGAATGTCCTGCACTGAAATATGGTCCATTTCAATTTGGCGCATTGTAATACAATGCATCCTACTAGGTTAGTGACGACAAATAAGGGAAGGTATAGGGAAAACAGCAGTTATCTTTTCAAAATAATAATATTATGTGTAAATGATGCAAACCTTTTGTGGTTCCCTTCTTGTTTTATGGACGATGTTTATGGGAAGGATGCCTGTTCTCCCCTCGAGATATCTGATACATAATTCCTTAATCCAGTCGTTGTCTTCGCGCCTTCCTATTCTTAACTATTCACTCAATAATGTTTTGCTTTTATGACCACCTAAAAGAGACTTGAAATTGCTAATGAGAGAATAGAAATAGTGTTTTCTTTCTTTCAGAACAGGTTTGATCAGGATTGTAGTCAATGCCTTTGAGATCATACGTTGCTATAGATATTAGATAAGAGTGAGATAAAGGTGATTTGATAAGGGTAATAACTTATATGTGATAGCCATAGTAAACAGTTAAATGAGGTGCTAGTATTTCTTCTATGAGTGCAGGGTAAATGTTGGGTACTTCTTTCCTTTTGTTTTGTACAAACCTCTAGGCAGTATCGACCTACCCTTTTATTCTAGCTTTGATATTCCCATTAGATTGCTATACAGACGGTTTCTATTCACTTGATTTAATATAAGTGTTAAAACTTCACTGAAAGAAATATGTGTGATAGAAAGTTAGCCATAAGAATCTTTGACCAAAACCTTAATGCACCAATGTCGGCATTGTAATATCTAACCCACAAATATTCAATGGCAGATCGGGGGGGGGGGGGGGGCAAATGGGGCAGTTACTCCCCCCCCCACCACCACCACCACCACCACCGACCCAGGGAACAAAATTTTGGCATCTTAAAATTGGAAGAATATTGGTGTCAAATTCGTGACATGAGCAATAACGTCGCTGGATTACATTACAAAATACAAACGCCGGCAGACATAAGCCTGACGACAGGAGGATGACGATACTGCTCATTTGACAGTGCATTTTTCCAAACTTTCTTACCTTTCTTTGCCCAACCATAATCCCAAAAGCCAGTCATTATACAAACGGAAAAGTCGAGAGGAGACTCAGACTTGGATCTCTGGTGTAGAAGGCACTAGCTCTATCCACTCCACTGCCAGTATCTTAAGGGCCATACCCACTAAGCGATTTGCCCGTCGCTGGGCGATGGGCGACGGGAAAAACGGCAGTCGTCTGGCGACGACGGGAAAATCAAGCAAGTTTCATATTTTGACACCATAATATGCACACATGCATATGTACATGCACATGTTCACATACATACATTTATACGGACACACACACACACACACACACACACGCGCACACACACACACACACACACACACACACACACACACACACACACACACACACACACACACACACGACATAATCATAGGCCTATGTATTATGATCAATTTACATCTAAATAAGTTATATTCTTTCTTAATTCATCTCGTTTAATTTGTGTTTATTATTTTCAAAATAGTCTCCTTTTGGATCTTTGACTGTGTCTGTAATTCTTAAAGAGAATTTAGGTTTATTTTGTTAAAACGTATGATTATATAAGGAGTAAACTTTCGACTGACCCTCATGTTAAAAAGTTAGCTGGGAAAAACCTGACAAAGGGGTATTTCAGGGACTGTACGTCATAATATAGTTGTTTCCTAATAATCATTACGGTGTTAAATGATAACCAATATTGTTAATTAGGCCATTAAGCAATTCCTTCATTAACCATAGGGTTAAAAGATTAGTCAATATTACAGTGCCGTATAGACCTTTTTCATTAAGAGTGTGGCGCCCCTGGTGAACTAAATTGAAACAGTGTTTTAGGTCTTTTCCTATAGTTAACCTATATGGTTCACTTCAGATAGGTTAACTCTAGGAAAACACCTGAAAATGTGTTTTTATCTAATTCACCAGGGGTTGCCACACCCTAATGGAAAAGGTCTATAACATGACACTGGTAGTTAGCGTATTATATTACTGTAAGTGCTGGCTGGTCAGAATTGTAACCAACAAGAGATCTACTGCTTCTCATACAAGGGCACAGTAGAGTACATGATGAAACTAGTAATCTGCCAGAAATGGATTAAGTAGAACTAGGACAGGGTACGCCATTAGTTAGACCAAACTGCATGGGTGATTACTGCCAACAAGTTCTATACAACAATTTTAATGATGAGAGGGGAATAATGATGATCAGGGACAATGAGGTATGTATAATGTGGATGCTCCCTGATATTAATAGACACCATAAGAAACATTTTGCTTAAATCAGTTTCGGAATCTTAAGTGCCACTCTGGGTCAAAAGTTATTGGAAGGGTTATATATAGCACCAGCCATTGTTGATACTGCAATCGATCATACCTGTGGATGTACTACTTTTCCTAAAACTTGACCTGGATGTTTGTTGGAATGATTGATTAGGCTTACTACTTGTTACTACTTGGAAATAATTGATAATGACTAAAATTACCTCGACGACCACGCGTTCCTTTAACTGTAAGTAGCTAGCTTATAATTAACTATTGGAAACACTTACCCCAAGATAATTAACAACTAACACGGTCAAAAACATTGTGGAATCAACATAATTATAATTATGAATATAGCTGCAAACCTCATGATTAAATGGGTTAGTATAAGTGTCATGAGATAGCCCTCAAGACCCGAATCTGACAGGTAGTTTCCTTGATCTACAGTTGCACAGAGTAACAATTGAAGTTTTCCTATTTTTCCATATCAGTTTTTCCAAAAAGAGCGTGTTTGGTAAAAAGAATAATCCACAAAGAAGTCATATACTACAAGTGAAAGCCCATCTAATTGTATCATAAAAAAGGAACAGTTGGACAAATCCATAAAAATTAGTAGACTTTCAATTATGCCTCATTTTCCAATATTGATGGAAATATTTTGAAGATTTTTGGGAAGATAAGCCCATCTCATACAATTACGCGGGGTATAACCTCTTTTTTCCCAGTGTTCCTGTGTCATTTAGACATTTATTGTTAGTCCGTCCTTGGTGTCTGTTTAGATAAATGCTGTACAACTTTTGTAAAAGATAACCTGAATACTGCGATATACCTATGCGAAAATATAATATGTAATCAGTATGCCTCTGGTATGAAACCGTTATGATTTGTTATTTACCACAGTACAAGTGGCGTTCTTTCCTGCTTTTCATGGAACTTCATTTGTACGGAGACATTTTACAGTGTGGTGTCTCGCGTTTTCCCGTCCCCTCTACCATCTTGACACGGTCAGGGTGGTGATCTAGTTCTTTTTACCTTCTGACCAGCATTCATCATGCATTCCCCTCTATAAACCCAACTCCGCTTGTGATCTATGTGATTTTAGGGGCAAATATTTTTATCTTTTCCAAAAGGTATAGGAAAGTCAAAGAATTTCATATCCGACTATATATGTCTGCATTTTATAATTAACTTGCAGCAGGCATGAATACGCGAGTACTTAAACTGTTTTCTTCTAATTATAGCCAATGACAAATTGCGTCATTGTACGTCAAATTATGCAATTGTCCGGTTGCTTGTTTCGTCAGTTAACGTCAGGGGCAATAGTAAAGACAGAACGTTCACTGGAGTAGTGTAATTTGTTTGCTCAGCTAGAATTACACTGCACTGAATGGAGTAATGTTTCATTAGGCCAAGGATAAAAATAGTTTTATTCAAGTAACACTGGCAGAAAAATATAGGGTAAGTAGTAGGGATTTTCTTGGTCTCTTTTTGCCATCTCTCACTGAATGTGAGGCACTCATAAATTGTTGGTGTATTTAAAATCTAATCTAGTTATCTGATTTCAAAAGGATTACTGGTTATAACTAAAGAACAAGGACTAAGTAGATGAAATAGACAACATCTTTATTCTTCAAAACAGCAAATATTCATACAATCATCCTTTTATATTGACTCAAAAACAGATGATTATCACGAAGTTATCAGTCACGAAGAGTGCACAACAATTATTGGTTCCAACCTAATTATACAAAGTGACATAAGAGCAAGCCATGGTTACAGAACCAGTTTTGTTAAATGACTCTCCAGTGATTAGCATTTTGATTGGGTAAAACCGACATATGAAAATTACAAGTACACATACAACTGTTATGGTTCGTACTGATAGGTGTGTTTCTTCAAGAAATTTGGATGGCAGGGCATCCTTTGCCTTGAAGTTACTCTCTCAAACCAAACCTTGAGTCTCAAAATTGTTTCTTTTTTTAACATGTTTGTTCCTATAGGCCTTTACATGTATTACTTCTCTTCATAATTTCTGTTTCAGCTTACACTTAACTTATCCATTCACACTGACAGTTAACACTATGTATACCGACTGTATATTATATAAGACACAGAAATACATTTGAAAACAATCTGTGGTTTTCAATAAATAACAGTGTATCACAAAAACCGTTGGACATCCAAAAATGTCTGATACTTCTCTAGAAAAGTGCGATGATTTACCCTTAAACGAGGGACATTTTGCCCGATGAAACATTTTCAATATAAAATATCATTTGGTTACTTTTGTTTTGCTCAGTTTTTCTAAATATCAATATGTTCATAACTATACTGTATGGCATGGAAATGACCGATGCAGTCTCCTCATATGCTTGGCAATATGTCGGCCATTTCATAGATTTTTTGGGATGCACAGAAATAATAACAAATGTATCACATATCCTGGAGATTTTATACTGTGGTTCTGACATCCTTAAACAAAGTTGGGAATTCTATATGCAGCATTGATTTCATATCAGTGTGATGAATCCGTGGTATAATTATCTGTGATTACTAGAGTAATTCTATGAAATAATGAGGGTTCTCCTTTTGGAATAAGAGTTGGTGTTACAGCACAAAAGTAAGAGCAGCGTATGAAATAACGAGTAATTGGGTATGAAAGAAATGGTAATGGAAGTGACGTCACAGGGTGTCATGATGATCATAATCTGTATTGACCAATCAGTATGAGTTGTATGGGTATATAAGCATGAGTGTCTGCATGGTAGCACAGTACAAGTCTCGTACACAGTGACCAATCCACCCTCTCGTTCTCCCTACCCCGGGCACCCAAATCTCAACAACAGCAGACGGTGAACCAAAAGGACATCACATCAATAATTATAATAACAAAGACATAAAATCGATAGTGAGAGTGTTTTATCATTAGTTATTATGTCTAGGACAAAAAGTAGGCCAATCTATTTAATGATTCGCTTATTGGTCATATTGCAATGAAATTACTATTTTTTGTAAAATATGGAATTTCAAGATATGAGACAGTATTCAAAATGAATGTGATTATATGGACTTTCCATCTGGTCAACTTCTCTGCCATATTTCAGGCCCGCAGCCAGCTTTTCTCAGAGAGGGTTCGTTTATTTAGTGTCATATTTTACATTAAAAAGTATAGGAGGGTTCCTCCAAGGGGGGTTCGTACGAACCTCTGAACCCCCTGGCTACTGGCCTGTATTTAAAACATTCTGTTTTGCTATTTAAAGGGGGGTTTACACAGGTAGTTACAATGCTTATTTGTCTTTCCAGAGTCGGTTCCCCAATTAAAACTTTGGGGAGAACAATTGGTATACAATCAGTTGTCTACCCATTATATTTGGTGAAGTTAGGAATCGATCTTTCCTTGTATCTTAGAATAGAAATTAGTAAGAAAATAATTGCATTGATCACTTGTAGAAGTTCACCGAAAAATTGTTTATCATATGTTACAAAATTCATTAGAAATATATATTTAGCCTCTGTGATACGAAATTTGAATTCAGTTATAATCTTCAGAGAATATAAAATCCTATATCATTTAAAAACCTACATATTTTGATGATTAAAATGAATGTAATAAAACTGGAATGTAAGGATATTCTTAATAATATTATGAATCAAATAGGTACGTCAAACTGGCAAAGGGTTTAACAAAACCATGCTAGGTTGCCCTGTTAATTGAAATTTTTATAAAGATGAAATTTGAAATTTGTCTGTCAGGCTTTTGTGGTTAGGGGCTGTCCATAAATGATGTCACAAACAAGGGGGTGGGTGAGCAGGTTGAGCAGTGTGACCTTAGGAAAATGGTCCTTATTTCCATGGTTGAAATAGAAAATGCAATGTGACAGGGGGGTGGGGGTGGGGGGTCCTAAAAGTACTCTGAAAAAGAGTGACATCATTTTTATGGACGACCACTTAGACTGGACTTTATAATCTGCTTTAGGGGCCTCCCATTAAGTACGTATGCATCAAGAGGGGGGGGGGGGGGTCTGACACCTTTGAAAATTTGCATAAGTTCTTGTACAAATCTAATGTGTAATTTTGTCCGAGGGGAGGTGGGGGGGCTCTGAAATTTTTAAAATTTGCATACGTACTAAATTGAAGGTTCTTAACCATGCATCTACGGCAAGGGCCCAACACTGTTGCCTGGTTTAAACCTGAGTAGCTTCATAAAGGCCACTTTGAATTCAGTGCTCTTCCAGGCATAAATGGCTGGATTCAGCCAGGTATTGGCCCAGTATAACAAGACCGTGCCCTTTTCCACCAAAAGCAGAAAAGTAGTGCGCTTGCCAGACAAAGCAATCATGAAACTGGCCACCACCTGTGGAATGTAGCAAGCAAAATAAGTTCCCAATACTGTAAGCATCATCTTGGCAATTCTCTTCTGTTGCTGATTAGTTGTGGCTTCGTATGTGTTATAGGGCTGATTCAAGGAAGCAATAGCTTGTCCTTGTTTGTAGGCAATTCTACAGATGGCAAGGTAGAAGCACAAAGTAGTGATCGCAAATATCATTATCTGAGGCATGAATATTCCATTGAAAACCCATTTAGATAAAAAGACAGCAAATTTACAGGTCATGCCCATATTAAGGTTTTGGCCTATAAAAAAAAAGAAAAACATTTCAGAAGTTGATATTACCCAAGATAAGGCGATGGTACACAAGGTTCTTTTGGGGGTTACCCACAATGGATAGTGAAGTGGGTGAGCAATGAAGATGAACCTGTCAATGGCTATCCATGCAATGCTGAGGAGGTTGTTTATAGTGGATGTAGCACTTAGGGTCTTTTCAACAAGGCAGAGTGGGATAAAAATGGGATTGTCTTTCAAAGTCTGGTGTGCAATAACCATCGGTGTCAAGGAGGCTCCCAGTAGATCTGCCATAGCAAGGCTGCAGATCAGGTAACTTGTGTTGTTCTGCAACATCTCAAAGCGCCATACAGCCACTATAGTCAAGGTATTACCGAAGAGAGCAAACACTGTCCACAACATCCGTAGGCCAAAATGGACTGATGTTATTGCTATCGATAGTTCTGGATCACTGATTGAATTTGTAACATTGCTTATGTTGGGACTCAGCATTTCTATTTTGTTGCCCTCCGTTGTGACTTCGTTCTGCCATGAAGTAAAACCTGTTATTGCTGTTGAGGCGTTCATTCTTGGTGTTTCTGCAACAAAGTCGGTAGTGTATGAAGAAGTAATTTAACAATTCAGTAAGGTTAAACAAATTTAAACAAATATTTAAAAAGAAAGAAATCAAACAATTTTCAGGACAACTTAGGTATTAAGCTTGAATAAATAATTAAAAATGATAGTACAAATCAAATCCAAGAAATCAGTAACCTTTTGCATCAGTTACAAAACCTGGCCTCTGATAAGGAAACTTCTGAAAACCTCTATGCGTGTATGCATTTAATTTTTTAAAACACTTTTTACTTCATACTTGTTTTATCCATATCTATATAATTCGGTAGTTTAAGAGGGATCACCTCAGTAGTCAACGTGTTGGTAGAAGCTAATCCCCTATTGTTTGCCTTAGCTCAGCTGGTCGACCCGCTATGCCTGTCAAAGTGTCATTGCCTATGGAGCAATTGATAAGAAAATTGAAAAAAAGAAAAAAGAAAAGAAAAACGAGGGCACAGCCCCCGATTTCTAACCAATATTTCTAACCAATATTCAATGAATCTTGATAATCAAATCAATATTAAATTTTGTGTCTGAGAGTCAAACTTATAATTCATGTATATACATTGAGCGGCACTGCCACTCAACCCTTATCCCTTGGTGTTGTGTTAGGTTGACCAGCGGATGCAAGCCGTTTAAGAAGGTGTAATTATAGAATTAACAACAACATAGATAACCGCCATGGATATTTAGAGGCTTATTAAAGTCTATTTTGTTAACCAAAATCATAAATCATATTCTGATATTCTGTTTTTTAAGTATAACTGCCCGCCATGTGCTAACAACTGGGCTCTGTAACCTAATTATTAAGGTGTTATTATTTTATTATGCCAAGCAGTGTCTACACCATTAACAATTTCCTGCTGCGGACACTGCTTGGCATAATAAATAATAAACCGGTAAAAATATTGGGACATACCTTCCTATAGAACAGTCTTTAATGGCAGATCGGGGGGGGGGGCTGTTCTGAGCCACCCCCACACTCTCTCTCCTCTTATGGTGTGGACTAAAACTTGACAAAGAAAAACATGTTGCACGGCAATGCATGACGTTTTAGTACTTAGCCAATGTTTGGACATCCCCGTCTTTCGAAAATCCTATATCTGCCTCTGCTAAGCACACATAATGCCCGACCTTTTTCATTTTTTCATTTTTACAAGTCTATTGAGAGTGCTACTTATTGACAGGCCTGTAGCCGGCATTTCGCAGAGGGGGTTTCGTTTTTTGACTTGTAGTTTTTTTTCCAGGAGTGGGGGGTGGGGGGTGTCGTTTTATGAATAAAAGGGCTAAAATACAACTTTTTCGGATTTAATGTCATATTTTATATTTAAAAATAGAGAAGGGTTCCTCTAAGGGGGGGGGGGGGGTCGTATGAACCCCCCCCCCCCCGACCCCCCCTGGCTACGGGCCTGGGCTGCATTCCCAACTGAGATTTGTGGACCCATAAGTATTCCATAAATGGCTTTATGGGCTAGTTACCATGAAGATGTGGTAGAACTGTGACTTTGAAAGGTTACCATTTCTAACTTATGTTGCAAGCTACAATTGTGGGACAAATGTGGGACAAATGTGGTGTTCCACGTAGTCACATGATATTTGTGTGCCAAATGTGGAATTTTCCAGTTTATCAGTCACTTGTGGAACAAATGTGGGGCATTTATGGTAATGCCTTTTCCAACCTATGGAAAAAAGGACTTGTGGGCCCACAACTACACAATTTTTGTGGAAAAGTTATAGGTGCCCAGAGCACCTATAAGTATTCCACAACTAAAACAAATTGACAAAAAAGGGTCTTTACATGGAGGTGCCAACATGATTATAAAGAAATAATGTCAACAATATATAGTATGTGAAACAACCTTTTCTTAAAGTCAACAAGCCAAGTGGGGACTACCCCACACCTGTCTGCACACTTACAAGTGGCCCACAAGTATTCCATATAGACACCACAAAAAGCCTGCATCATTCTGGCAAAACTAAAATTCACTTATTTCACTACTCTACAATGATGCTTCATTACAATTGATTCAACTTACAACAATACAGGATATACATCTAATTTTCAATGTCATATCCTTGTAAGAATGAACTCAAGACCAATAGAATCCACATTTACCTTGTGGGACACTTACAGAGTTTTCCAGTAGGCTCCACATGTACAGCAGGTAAGTTAGAAACAGGTATATTTGTGGAGATTGGGTGGACTGAGAGTGCCGTAGGAGATATGAAAAAGCCGTCCACAAAGTTGGGAATGAAGCCCTGATTGACCTGCACAACCCATCTACGAGCTGATCTCATTGCCTACCAACAACTCGGTAGAAACCGCCAGCAACTTTACAAACCCTGGGACAAACACCCTCTCTACGCCGGGCAGCCCATTGATATCGAGGATTCGCCCATCTCACTCAGAGGCCAATGACGCAGTCTTGAACTTATCTCGAATAAATATTGTGGAAGTTAAACTAGCAATATTAAATTTCATTGTGTAAAATAATACCATGGCTATATATTTGACGTCACAAAATAGCCAACATTGTCGCCTGAATTGATTCTATTATACGCGCAACATGCTAGCAGTACATGGAAATGGGAATTTATAGATGGTCGCGTCGTTTTCATATACGGTCCATGCAGTCTGTACGCGATAATTTTTTATTATCAGTAGTACACGAAAATGAGAATTGCTAGTTTGTCGCGTACATCGTTTCATTTATAGATACAAATGTAATACTAGTAATGAGGAAAGTAACAGATGGCCGACTGCGATAGGGTTTGGACCGAACCGGCTATATACGCGACGTCGTGTACGTCGTTTACACTATAGACAGTATACGACGACGCGTATATATATGGCCGGTTCGGTCCAAACCCTATTATCGCAGTCGGCCATCTGTTACTTTTCTCATTACTAGTATTGGGAGTGGGGACACAACAGGAATGGAAAGAAAACGCATCTATTTCTTCATTCTCGGTTGCATTTCTCAACAGTCTGCAGACGCTGCCTATACATTATTAACTAAATTGGGTCTTTGTGAATCAACGATTATCAGGATACATGAAATTGAGGAAAAACTTTGTTATCAGTTATTTATTTAGATATCATTAATAGTGTCCAATTATGAAAATCATAATGCCAAAAGCTTAAAACTACATTTCAAGTGCTAACTAATCTCTTGTAGATAATTTCGAATCTGCTTTCAATGTGAATAGAGTAATGGTTTCTCATGTGTGACCTTTTCCTTTTTAAATTTGATGAAAAGTAGTTTCCGCGGCAACCGACGGAAGGACTTAGTCATTTTGAACATAGAAAAACGATCCATTCATGTTCCAAATCTTTATTATAATGTATGAGGGTAAAGCTACTATATCATGGGAGGCATCATTGAAATAGTAGTTTAAAGGGAAACATAATAATTATGTGAAAACCATTTTAAATTGGTTGAAACCCCAAAATGTGATTGAAGAAACATAAGCAAATTATTCAATATCAAACTATGAGCTGCTCATGAGCATTTTGTGTATAAATCACGTGTTATTATGATAAACATGACAATACGCACGTTTGCCTACTAAAACCAATTTCATACAAATTCCAAGTCGATCCTGACACTTGACTTTGTGGAATGGCTCCCTGGTAAATTGAAGTGGATTCTATCCTTGAATACTCACAATATGTACTATTTCATAATGATATCATAGGGAGTTCAAGACGTCAAGGAACCATCTTCGGCTATGTAACTTATGGGCTAAAGTCTAGATAAGGGCCCTAATCAAAATACAAAAGGCACAATCACACTTAACATTTCGTTGTGATAATTAATTTTGATATTAGATCATCATGGGGAAATTTTATTATTATTATTTTAGGGTCAATTTTCAAATTTGCCCGTAGCGATCAAAGATTAGAGAAAACATGCATTCATTTCTACCACATTGAACATATCGTCTAAAAACATTATGATAATTAATGACGTACCTCAGCTAGTTATGCCCTGTCGTTGAATGCACCTCGCAGATGTCTGTGTCGATTCTGATGATATGTGCTTGGTATGAGTATACCGCTGTCGTGGTGCCATCTATATAGGGAACTGCTGACATGAATATTAATTACTTTTCACGACCGCACAGGTAAGAGAAACAAGAGCACGAACAACTGCTCAGCAGAGGATATTGAGAGAAGACCGCCGTTGAATTATAAAGCTAAAGAGCTAAAAGCATAATTATTTGATTTCATTTTCATGTTTTTTATAACCTTATTTGACACAGTTGTTTACATTTCATATGCGGCATGTGTAGATTGTGTTTGTGCCATTCAATATTCAATTTGTTGCAATTGGGGAAAGGGGGCTGGGGGTAGTCAATCAACTTTACTTTTCATATGTAACTAACAAATAGAAAACCAACATACAGTTTATGATTGACAAAATATCCCTTTTACTGCCACAGGCCACGATCGTGGCCCTAGTGGTTAATTATAACCCACTATTCTAAAAATAGCAAGAGGGAACCCCTATGAGAGCTTCGGGGATTTCCATAATTTTCCATTGGAATGCCTGGACATCCATTACATAGTTTTAAGGTTTACATTTACTTTGCATATTAACTATTTCCTAATCTAATGTGTCATCACAGTTTACGTATATATAATATTTTCTAATGTTGATCCTTTTAGGAATAATCTAGTTAATTGAAACAGTTAATGCAACGAATCAACCAAAGGTAAAGGATCAATGACTAGAATTCTTGTCCATGATTATTATGACTAATTGGAACATTTACTAGAATTCTTCACAGAACTGAGCGTAGACTGGAAGGCCAACTTGTAGCGTTGTGCCATAGACCAATATGGAGGCCCTTGTGAATGGGGGTGTAACATGTCGAATTTAAAAAACGTTCAGGTGGCCCTGTCAAATTTAAGAAACGTCCATGTCGCCCCATTTAATTTTAGAAATAGCCCTGTCGCGTATCACTAGGCCCAAAAATGGTCATGTCACCATGCTGAATTCTGGGGTCCAGGCCATAATATGCGTGAGGTTATTTTCAGCCTCTTTTGCTCCAAAGCTGAAAGATGTGAATAACGTCATGAGTGAAAGACACAATGGTTAAGCGAGTCAATTGAATGAGCCAGTAACTCCTCATGTAATGTACAGTGTATAAACAAAATAACGACAAGCATAGTTCAATATATCTAAAGGCCATATTACATTACGCATGGAGTATAGGTCGTGTTGGGTGACGTATTTGCGTTATTTTACAGACATGTTTGTAAGAACCCGACGCAAACTGGATGCCCAGTGTGACCCAAAGTAAGCTGATGCGACCCAATGTGAGCCGACATGACCCAACAAGACCCCCAATGTGACCCCAAAATGCATAGTATAATATACTTCGCGTCAGATCGCCTCATGTCCCAAAGCGACCCAATGCAAAGTAAAATATGGCCATAAAGGGAGGATGAACTGCTCGTGATCGCATGGTTTGCATTAGGTAATGGAACGGGGCACCCGACGCATAGTGTAATTAGGGCTTTACGATCTTACCATTGGCAGTCAGGAAAGTCAAAATGTACATGGTCTGCTCCACTTCAAGTTTTACCTGGCCCGGGCAGGTGCACAATGCTAAATGTCGAGCCCTGGGTTTCCAAGGAGGTGTCACTTAGAAGTAAAAGGCCGGGGAAATTTCATATAAATTGACGGATTGCCAGACCTATGGGCCCCTCCACGGAACGGCCCCGACCTGACGGCCCTTTGCATTGACGG
The DNA here is from genome assembly GCA_936440205.1 of Lepidonotus clava. Taxonomy (NCBI): domain Eukaryota; kingdom Metazoa; phylum Annelida; class Polychaeta; order Phyllodocida; family Polynoidae; genus Lepidonotus; species Lepidonotus clava. The sequence continues at coordinate 38,328,473 of OW387133.1, read as the reverse complement.
AGCCAACAGGAGGAGCTCTTATGACTGCCTTGGGCCAAGGTATGCTTGAATTTCCGCAGCGCGACATGATGGCAGAACTGCCAACTGTCTCGTATTTCATGGAACAGTCCCGTTTTTTAGCCATTGTCCCGGTGAGAACTGGAAATATCCCGGTATTTTTTTTTACAAGATGTGACAATGTTCTTTGGTCATCATTATATTGATATGGTTTTACAATATCGAAGAGGGAAAACGTAAACAAGAAAACAATGATTATTATTTCCAGAAACATGTATGGAAACCAGAAAAACGTATTTAGTCAATACAATTTCCAGAAGACACATTGTAAAAATAAAATGCAATCCCCAGGAAACTGTATTTACTAAATGCAATGACAAGAAAATCGTATTGAAAAAGAAGGAAAGCAATTTTCATAAAGATTTATCTCGTGCATAACAAATCTTTAAATCAGACAGTTAAAATAAATTACGCTTTTAAGCCAATGGAGAAAATGGTCTTTGAAATCACAGAATTGCAAAGAAAATAATTTCTTGCAATATTATAGTTGCCAGTATATAGTTTACTGTCAAATCTAGGTTTTTTTTAAACAGTATAATTATTATCTTAGTATACTTACAATTGTAACATCGCCTCGGTGTGAAACGCTCCCTTACATCTTGGTCAAATTGTAAAATGTTACCATACCTCCTTCCTTAAAATTGTTAAAATATAAATTATATACACTCAGTCACTTAAGTCGCCTTAGTGAAGGGGGCATGTTGAGGTTAATGTTGAGCTCTTGGACAATGTTTATAAGTATTGTAAATGGGGGTCCCCATGTCACCCTCTCAAATTTAAGCATCTTCCTTGTCTTTACCCCAAGCTTTATTTAACTTCTCTTTAAGGGCTGAGACCGACAGGGATGTAAGGAGGTCGGGGAGGAGTGATTGGACTTCCTACAAAGGGCTATGGCCGTCAGGGGTGTGGAGCGGTCGAGGGTGACTGGGAGGACTTCTTACTAAGGGCTGAGGCTAGTCCATCCTCAACCCCAGCAGCACGGCAGAGTTGGACTCGTACCACAGTCTAGGCTGAGGCCAGCAGAGGTGTGGAGCGGTCGGGGGTGACTGGGAGGACTTCTTACTAAGGGCTGAGGCCAGCAGAGGTGTGGAGTGGTCGGGGGTGACTGAGAGGACTTCAAACAAAGGGCTGAGGCCAACAGAGGTGTGGAGAGGTAAGGAGATGAGTGTCATGGCTGCCAACAAAGGGCTGAGGCCGGAGGGTGAGTGGAGAGGTCAGGGGATGAGTGATATGACTTTCCATAGACCGTCAGGGTGTTAGGAGAGAGCAGGTCGAGTGATATGACTTTCACAAAGGCCTGAGGGTGGCAGAGCCGTGTGGAGGGTGAGGGTGAGTGATAGGACTTCCTACAAAGGGCTGAGGCCAGCTGGGGTGTGAGGATGTTAGGATGAGTAATCTTACCTCCCATCCCATATGGGTCTTAAGCCAGCAAGTGAGTACAGAGATGCCACCCCCGACTGATTTAAAACAGTAGGAAAAGAAGGAAACACTTGTTTCAGAGGCAACTTAGAAAATAACCAAAACCCATAAAAAGGGCTGAGGCCAGCAAGGGTATATATGCCGAGATGACACCTCCAACTGATGAAAAACAAAAGGTAGGAAAGGTTAGCAGGAAACACTTTTCCTACTTTTTTCAGATGCAATTTGGAAAATAACCTAAAGAAATAGATTCCCGACATTAAATCCATATCAAATCACTTTAAATTAACACAAAAATACTCCAAAACAGATATAAAAGTGTTGTAGGAAAAATCAGTTTGCAATCAAAAAGAGGAAAAATCACTTCTCTGAAGTTGGTGTAGGGGATACAGTGGTCGCATTATGGAGGGTAAATCATCATTTGGGGCTGGATATTGGGTGGTCACTTAGTGAGGTCCTAGGCATCACATAGGCACCGGTCTGATTATTGAAGCTAAATTAAACATGAAATACCTGTGTATCTGGATAGAGTTTCCAGATGCTTGCTTTGAGACAGTTCACCTGTCAACTCTATGGTTTCGTAATACCGTATTCGGGAGAGGCCCAGTGGGAGCCGCCATATTGGACAATAGAGATTCCTGATTGGGTGAAAAGTCGCTTGTCCACCCACAGGAAGTGGGTTAGTGCATGCGCAGACCAGGACTCCCGAATGCGATATAGGGATAATCCGTTTGTGTAGGTCGTGTCCACCCAGACAATTCTCCCAACCACGGATAGCTATTTTTTTTAGTTTTACCTGCAGGTTAGACTCGATCAGGATGCATTCTGGGTAATATGTCAACAAACCATAAGGTTTTAACTTAAGATTTTCATTAATATCATCATTATTTGTCCTTAAATATAGTGAAAAACTAGTGATCATTACTTTTTATTTGTGTACACATATATTTGATATTTTCAAAGTTATTTAAAAATGCATTTATTATAGGTGGAAATATAACGGTTTTTCATATATTTTCTATAGTTTTTTCAGCACCGGGTTGCAGAGAGAGATGAAGATATGGGTAAATCCGATAATTATAGTGTGACCAATTTACGATAATTACTCTCTAGTCAATCCAGAGAAATTATCGTAAAGTGGTTTGTGTCGGGAAATGGTTTGTATCTGATATGTAATTGTTGGTAAGTAATTATCGTGAAATCAGTGTAAATAGGCCTTAAGTGATAAGAATGTTCCCGGCAGGACAATGGGATTAACTGTTTAACATGAATGGTACAAGCAAATAGCAATATTTATCGGCAAATTACAAACATAATTATCGGCAAAATCCAAGAATCATGTAATGAAGATAGTAAACGATCTATTAGTGAAAAACCCATCTACAAAAATATCTAAGTAAATTAAAAAAGATATTCTAAACAGATAGGTCTAGTAAGTCAATGCTGAGGCGTCCACCCTGCCGTTTGTCTCTGCAAGCCCCTGGAGACAGAGGCCTAAGCAACGATTGATAGGTATATCGCATACGGGAGATTCACACCGGGAGCGGCCATTGAACAAGGGGTGGTCCTGAAGGGGGTATTCCACTACACGACATCCACTACGATATGACTGCGACACGACCTTATTGTGGCCGTGTGGTAAGGTCTCATGATCAAATCTTTATCACAGCCAAAGTCTTGTAGTGTAATAAGGTCATCTGCTACGATAATAAAGTCGTGTGATATGATTTTTATCCCAGCAAAGTCGCAGTAATGAATGTCGTAGGCAGTAACTTAGGCCACGACTTTATTCTACCTGTCGTAAAGTAGAAATGTCTTGAATTGCAGGCCATGTCGTAGGTCATGTCGCAGGTCACGTTGCACGGATTCAACCTGCCATCGGTAAAATCCTGAGAATGTTGTAGACAGGCCGGCACCTCCTCCTGCGACACTAGCTAATGATATCGTACACTATGGTCCATGGTCCTCATATCGTAGATCGTTTTTATCGTGTAGTGGAATACCCCCTTAATTGGCTGATAAGGCCCGCTTGACCAGCCACCGCCGACGTAAGGGGGTATTTCACTACACGACATGGGCTTCACGACATGCCTACGACATGGATTATGACATGACATGATATCGTACGACATGGGATGCTATGTCGTAGTGCATAATTATCGTAGTGTATGTAGTGGATATTTTGTGCCCATGTGGATATTTTGTGCCCACATCCCAGCTATTACATTACTGCGATATTTTCAGGCTTTTATTTAAGGGGATAGCTATGTCCTCTACGACATGAGACCTGTTACATGGACTGCAACTCAAGACATTTCTACTTTACCTGTACAACATTATTTAACATGTTGAATGATCGCAGCTTAGGTTATGACCTACGACATTTGTTCCCACAACTTTACATAGCACCCCATATCGCAGCGAATGTCCTGTAGTGGAATAGTATACCCCCTGTAAGGGGGTATTCATGAGACAAAATGTAGGCTATTGATAATGATATGTATGTGTGTTGAGGTATAGATGACCTAGGTATTTTCTTATTTAAGAAAGAGACTCCTTCAAAAAAAGTAAGCAAATGTAACAAGGGTTACTATCATTTTGTTGAAAAAGTTTCATGTGTTATAATCATAAGTAGGAAAGTGACATACCACTTTACTAAACAATAACAAAGAGGATGCCGGGAAGACCCCAGTACCCCCGCTGGGGTCGGATGTCGGACCCGACCCCTTAATGGGTAGGCCTACCGAGGAGAGGTCTGATGCTGTTGCCGATAGACCCAAGCTGTCTGAGGCGGACTGTGCGGATAATTATCATGGTGCCGTTAGCAACTTTTACTAACGGCTGCAGATAATTCTCCCGATAATTTTTTCACTGCCGATAATTATTTTTGAATTATCGTGAAATGTTGTCTGGATGTATCATAATTATCGGGGATTTCTCTCTGACAGGAAAATAATTGTCGGCATGAAAAATAATTATCCTAAATTCTCTCTGCAAGTAGGTGCAGGTGTTTTGTTGACAAAATTAGTCCAATTAGCCTGCAGGTGCATAAAATACTGTTATTTAGCTATCCGTGGTAGGGAGAATTGTATCGGATCTTTCCGAGATGTTTTCCTGGGGTTACTATATATATCACTGAAGCAAATTGCAGCAAGTTGCCCTCACTTTTTCATTTCACTTCATTGTCAATTTTAATCATCTTGTTATTGTTTACAAACAAGAAATGTGGTTGTGACCACAAAAAAAGACGGTTTTCCCGTGTGTGCGTCACTAGGCCTATGTGTGTGTGCCATGGGCAGACGCAGAGGGGGACGAGGGAGCCTGGGGTATGCATCCCTCCAAACAAAAGTAAAATTCAGTCGAAAAGTAATTAAGGAAAAAAAATCCAATAGCGCCCCCCGCCTTTCAAAATCCTGGATCTGCCAGTGTTAGGGCCTTCCATTATGTGGGGAGGTGTGGGCACCCACGCATGTTGATTACTGTCAGTGCACATGGGGTTGCCTGCAGGTTAAATTCAAGTATTTTTTAAGCGTAGAGGTGTCGACCCCACGCGTAGGGTGTAGATGGGGGGTCCCTATGCACATGTGAAATGGCGATGTCGCCTGTCACTATATTTTGGATTTCCATGTCAATTCCATGTCGCATGTCAAATTTAATGTCATGTCATTTATTTTCTTCATGTCACTAAGCTTCATGTTGCATGTCAAATTTAAGAAATGCCCCTGTCACCCTACCTGTCGATTTTAGGGTCTACACCCAGAGGCAGATCCAGGATTTTCAAAAGGAGGGGGTCAGCATATAGGCTAAGTACTAAAAGTTCATGTATTTGCGCACTCACATACATTTTTCCTTCTTTCCCTAGTTTGGGGGCCCACCAAAAGGAGGGGGTCAGGACCCCCTGGATCCCCTCCCCCCCTCTGGATCCGCCCCTTCTACACCCATCATGGAGGTGTGGAGGCGAGGAGGTGGAAATAGACGTACGGTACCTGCGCTTTGGCAGTTTAAGGCGTTTAGGTGATTTTTAGAATATTTACCAAGAGTAAATTGGTAGACATTTCCTGATAGCCCTTGCCAAGGGTGGGGGTATAGATGGGGGGGGTCCCGTTCCGCGTGTCGAATTTAAGAAACGCCCGTGTCGCCTGTCAGTATATATCTCACTTTAGACCCATGTCGCATGTTGAATTTAAGAAATGGCCCTGTCGCATGTCACTATCTTTTTAAGGCTCCTCTCCCATGTCGAATTTAAGGAAATACCACTGTCATTTGTCCCTTAATTCCCATGTCGCATATCGAATTTAAAAAACGGCCGTGTCGCCGTGTCGAATTTAAGTAATGGCCATGTCACAGTGTCGATTTTAAGGGTCTACACCCCCAAGGGGAGCTCAGAACAGTTTAAATTTTCTTTCTATCTCGATTAGTTCCCGAGTTATCGCAGATCTGCTCAGAATTGCCTCCTGAATTGAAATATCAGGTCAGATTTTATCCATATTGCATACTTTTTTTGCTAGAAGCGCCGAAAGGCAAAATCGCGGACATCGCGAGTCAAGACGCGGTTTGTCCCAGCCCGCACGGCCCTCGCCTGAACGCCCTGAAGTTTGGGTACAACCTACGATTAGCGTCATTGATGAAGCATAGGCGGCGAGTTCAACTCGCCATATCTCTCTAGATACATGGAATTTACAACTGATTTTCGAAATATGAACAGACATAGGTTAGATCTCATGTGAGAATTGTTTAAACTTAAAGGCTGTAAAAACTTGGGGATTTCCCCAGCAAAGTTTCTAGGTCCAAGACATCTTGAAACCGGACTAATTTTTTTTCACAGATTTCATTTTTGCAGTGAAATAGCAAATTCCTACGAGAGATCTAGTCTATGTCTGTTCATATTCCAAAAATCAGCTCGAAATTCCATATATCTGAGGAGATATGAGAAATCTTGCATGAGCTACTTCGGCCGTCTCTACGTTCATTGCCATCGCGACGTTCATAGCGCAACGTCGCGAATTCGAAATCACGGTAACGGCGATCGGAGAGTGTACGCGAAGATCTGTTTGAAGATTGTATGACGTCACATTTCAATATGGCAGCGCCCAGGGGCAAAGTGGAAACTACGTAGGTTTTCGCTATCGGCGCTACGCGCCTCCAGCCGCCTCCGGCGGGGGAAAACCTAAAAAGTTGTCTGCATGCGGCGACCTATTAAAAGGAGAGGGGAGTGTGTCTGCTGACAACAGACAATTTGGGTTTTAATTGTTGGCAGACAGAAAAAAAGGAAATTCATAGCCCAACTTGGATGACAAAATGTGCCCCAAAATATTAGGGGTGCCGACAAGCATATACGGTTTTCCTCAAAACCAAGGATTGTAAAGCCATTGTTGGAATCTATATGGATTTGCAGCCAAGATCCTTAGAAATTGCCGTCTATGTGTTGTAGAATGTGTCAGATACCTGTAATCTAGTCGTTCAATGGAAATGTATTCCGAGCCGAAACAATAAGGGGCTGACAGCTCAAGGACTTAATTGTTCGACTCGTTTGAAATCGTTCGTGGTCTTTCTAAAGGAAGATATAAAAAGTCGTCCAGTGGGAACCAGCTTTAGGCTAGTCTTTTGGTGAAAACAAGGCTTTTTTTATTTTTGATATCTCTCCTTATTTCAAAAGATTAATAAAAATGATTTAGTTATTTTGATGTAGCCTGAGTCTATAGACCTTGTGCAGACGTAGTCACGTGATCACGTTTTGGTGATCACCACGTGGTGATCATAACCACGTGGCTAATATTAAAGTCTGAAATTAAAAGATCATGAATAACTATATTCATATTTATGATCTTAGGTTTGTATAGGATGAAGTTAACATAGGCTAGATATGTGATTCAAATGATCATTGATTGTTAATTATAACCATCAATGAGCATTGTGTAAAATGATCACCAATATGGTGCCCAACCTGTTTTGGGCACGTGTGACGTCATCTGCACAAGGTCTTATCTGATTAGGTAACTTAGGTATTTTATTACATTATATAAACTATTCCCGAGCCTTTAATTAACGTGGTTAAACAATGACATGAGAGAAATGGATCAACAATTATCTCTCGGGAAACTAATTAACAGCTAGCAGAGAATGATGCTTCTCTCTGTGATCATACCTGTTCTCATATTATCTCGCACCTGAACAAAGGAAATTGATCCGACATGCGCAATTAGATAAGCACTCTAATCAGTAAGAAACCTGATAGATTATTTAATCAATTTTGCGGACATCCCCGTTAATGCTACAGTAGTATAATATATCAAATTAATTCTTGTATCCTAGTGATTAAGAATAAGACTAATTAGTGAAGAAAGTTTCTACTTGATTGAAGTGAATCAGCGATGTGACCAGAGATGTCTTATTCAATCTGCCTGTCGGTTATTTGAAACATGTGATGTAAAGGCACATCGTCTACACACGAAAGTTGTCCAATGGTTATGAAACCTTGGTCTCTGTTTTTCTGCACTCAGAACTATACATTGTCTGGTCAGCAAGAAAGGAGTCATTTAGTGTTTTCTTTCTTGTGATATTGTACAATGTCACATACTTGAAGACTTGGCTTGATATGATAAGTTTTGAATGAAAATATTATATGAAAAGGGCACGTATTATCAGTATACTTCGCAGGTGCCATCAGAGCTGCAGTTTGTTGTACCTTCAATGATATAGGAAAAGATGTACCATTAGGAGGTGACAGAAAGTGTTCAGGATTTTTAGTGACTCCTGTGTGCCAGTACGGTAGGACATGGTGAAAGTTAACTGAAAGAAATATCTATTCGTAGAAAAGGTCATGGTAATTGAGAGTGTTTCATGTTCTTTTCAGGTTTTTGGGGACTATGTATCGGTGAGCAACTGCATGGGCGGAATTGGGCAGCAGGGCAAGAGCTGGGCAGCTTCTTGAATATAGCAACATGTGATAACGACAACTTTTCAACAACAAAAAGTGTCAAACTTTTGGCTTGTTATCTAAACCTAATATTACTGACATTGTCATGATGACAATCATAAAACTTGTCAATTTGACAAGGATTCGATGAGATCGGGCGTTCTACATGTCTATCTTCACTCATAGACATACATGAGATAGGCCTACGTATACTCAGGGGCGTGTACATGATTTCGAAAAAGGGGGGGGGGTGAGGGTCCGCATATAGGGTAAGTACTAAAATGTATCAAAATGTGCATTTGCATGCACATGCGTGACATCTTTTTCTGTTTGGCAAGTTTAAGTCCCCACCAAAATGTACATGTGCCTAGATGCCACATTTGTATAATTATCAGTGGCGGATATTTCAGAAACCGCCTTACTTCAGGGGCAGGTCAAGGAATTCTAGAGAGGGGGTGGGGCGCCTATATTAAAAAAAAAGTCCCGACGCTCACTCCAGGGGCCCCAGTTTTACATTAAATATTGTACCAAATAAAGGGGAAGGGCCTGGGGCACACGCCACGTACACCCCCTCGAAATCCGTCCCTGTACTTATAATTTCCCGAGGGACTATAATCCCCTGGGGATAATAGCTGAATAGATTATTGATCGACTATTGAAAGTTTTTTTTTATTGTGTTGAATGAAGCATATAGCCATGCCTCCATGCCCTAATGTGCATGGAAATGATAATACTAATAGTGTCAGATAGGAAGGGGTAGTAGGGCTATATAGGAAGGGCAGAAAGGTTGTAGAGCCAACCGTTGCTGGGAGGTAATGGGCCTATATGTAGAAAGTACATAGAAGTTGTAGAGCCAACCATAATATATGTGCATCACTCAGATGGTATAAAGAAAATGTAAACAAAATTGAAGAGCCAACCATTACTGGGAGATAGTATATAGAAAGGAAGTTGTAGTGCACACCGTTACTGGTAGGTAGTATATATATAGAAGGAGTAGAAAAAATGTAGATCCAAGCACTACTGGGAGGTTATATGTAGAAAGAGGAGAGTAGTTCTAGAGCTTACCACAATGGGGCGCCAAGGCTCTTACACCCCATTCTTCAACTGTGTATTATAATTATATATTTGTTATGAGTATTAACAAGATACAGCTAGGGGTCGCCACCTCCAACAGGTGGAAAGGCAAGGCCATTTCAATCTCACTCTCATACAGAGCCACCGCTTCAATGTTATCATACTTATGTGTGGTCAGATTAATCAATAACATGCCATTTTGTCCTAATTCTGTCCTTTCGAATTCGAGTCAACCAATTCGTGGTCTAGGTTCATAATGTATCTTGGCCATAGCTTATCTTTTATAGGCTGCAGGATACTCATCTAGATCCCGACAGTAACCTTTACTCTAGATCGTCTATATAATATATATATTATGATGTACAAAGCCCTAGGCTTTGTAGTGTATGAAAGCTGGCAGAGCTGGAAGACGGGCAGATTTTGCCCAAGTTGTGTGTATGGTTTTCAAAACTTGAATCAGAAAGTATTGAAAAATATACCAACATCAGTTCTTTTTAATATTAACCAATGACTTTTACTCGCAAAGGGCTTTGTCACCTTGTGCGAATATGAATTAAGGTCGTTCAGGTAAAAACAACAATATTGTAAGTTCTGCTCAGTTCTGTTCTCATAGTCAGTGAGATAACTACAAGTGAATTAAAAGTAAGGGACATCAGATTTACGAATACTTATCAGGATTCTGCAGACATATGAAAATGTCAACCAGGTGGTAGGCCTATATATATATCACTTGAAACTGGGGCATGACAATATCGTGAAATCTTTTTTTCGATGTTTTGTGTTTTTCTATTGCATGCATTAACTTGCGTGTGAAATATTTCTCCCAAACCTCCCACTGTATATTATTAAATAGTATACAAACAGCCCTGAATGGACATGAAAGGGCAGGTACACACTATGCGATCACATTTTTTGGTGTCTTCCGGACATTAAATGATGTTAGCATAGATATGTGTTTGTGTTGTGGAATTCCAAGAAACGTATCATGTCCCTGAACATAGCGAGGTCTGGGGTTTCTGTCCAAACTTTGGACACTGCGATCCAGGCGATGTCCATTCCCTATACCTAACCTTAGTCCAGTTAGTGCGCCATGGTTGAGCAGCATCCTCCCTTGAATTCAGTGAATGGATCGCCTGACGGTTCCCTGTGGGTATAAGCCAAGCGTGCTTTCTAGGTAACGGGCGACGGGACCTGCGGGAAAATCAGCAGTAATATATCAAAATTGCTTAATATATCTATCAGGAATATTTTAAAATGGTTTTCAGCATTTGAAAGAGTAGGTTTTCTACTATAAGACATAATAATTATGCTGACACATTTCCCCATGTTTCATGTGATTTTGTGACCTGATCAATTGGCAATATGTACCTTTTCCTAGATACGCTCCTATATGTGTATTTTCGTGTATTCCCTGCACTGCCATCAATATGAAGTCAGGTTTTAAAAATTCATGAACAAAAACACCCCACCGCGGATAGCTGATTTTTAGTATTTTCTGCACTTGCAAGCTAAATTCCAGAAATTTGGTCGAGGAATCTACTGGAAAACTATAGGAAATTTGTATACATCCATTTGTAATGAAAACATTTTCAAAACAACTTAGGAAACATAAGATATATCCGGATACAAACTGAAAAATATTGAATGTTGATTGTATATCTTGTCAATCACATAATAATGCCATGATTAATGAAAATTCCTATACCCAGCATTCACCTTGATCTAGGCTACCTAGAGCTCCAGGTTCAGTATTCTTTTACTCAACCCTCGCGCATAATCTCATAGGGGGCGCTGCGTTCTCGCAAGGTTACGTCATGCCGCCATATTGGGCCGGTTTAAGATGTATTTATGCTTAATCTAAAAGACATACAATTCTAATTTTTGGTTCATGTCTTGAAATTACGGGAGGCTCCGAAGTATGCATTTTCCGTGCCCTTGCTCCCTAAGTAGCACTCAGGGACGGATCCAGACATTTTCAAAAGGGGGGGGGGGCTATTGTTAAAATTTCCGCTGGACCTCCAGGTCCGAGAAATTTACATTAAAAAAATCTAAATTTGGCCAAAATCCGTCCCTGGCATTATTTGTCCCCCAGCATGTTGTTGCTTCTTCAAAAACTTGGCATAAAGCTATGAATTGAACAACATTTTGTCTAAAAAATGGTTTTTGATTGTCATCAGGCCAGTGGTCCATATGCTTTATATTACTATGCAGTTGAGCAAGAACATGTCTTTATCCCTTGGACGACAACCATGTAGTGTTTTTTCTTTTCACTTTCCAACACAGCACTCTGCCGAGATCTGCTAACCTGATTGGTCTATTATTGTTATATGTGCTCATCAATATTCATGAGTGTAGAGGTGGAGGTGGCAAGGGCCGCGCACCGCTTGTTTTAAAAGTAAAACCAAAGGAACATCAGTGGCGGCACTCCGCTAAATACACATACGTATGTAATTATAAAGATACAAAGTAGAACAAATATGGGCAGATCTGGTCCCCAAAATACATTCATTTCTATGTTTTCCCTCCTTTATCATCTATCAAATTTTGGAAGGGGGGAGTGGAAATTAAAAACATTGTTTATCAAACCATTTTATCATAGAACCTTCAATCTCCGTGAAATCTACATCAGTGTATTTCTAATTGTGTAGGAATGCACTCAGGTTGAAGAGAATGTATTCTGCACACATAATTGCACCTCCTCCCAAACCACATAGTTTGGCCCTTAACTAATGTGTTATGTCATATTATGTAACATTGTGTCATCATAAAGAAATATTAGTAACACATAATTATATATTCATATTAAAACATAATACATACATTTATTTTCATCCATATAATAACCTATACATACAAACTCATTACTCCATATCGGTTATCAGCATGGCTTATTACATGCTGCCAACCTCATGTTGACAGAGCTCTCATATTAATATCCATGTTTGCCATCTTTCTTACTAATCTTTCTTACTAATCAGTTGGTCATTCACAGTCACATGGTGTGGACGTGTTCTTTATTCTTGCCATTCTCACGACATGACAATTGCACCTGTGGTATTGGATGTATTCGCCAAAGCTCGACCCCTCCTGCAGTATTGCAGATAGAAAGTTTCCAAATTTCCAACCAAAAGAATAAGATATTCTATGTTCAGATACCGTGTTATTCTGAGCATAGGGCCTATACAGAATGCATTCTTTGAATTTTTCTATCAAAACCATTGCAAATTGGTACCATTGAACCTCTATTACTACCCCCCTCCTATGATAATTCATGAAGATTAAGCCTTGCATTACTTTAGATTTATGACGGTCCAATTTAAGAGGCATCCCATTATTCCCATGCTATCTTATTATTTTCTGTGACCCAGATTACAGGCTTAATAGTCCTACATTTTGCTAGATAATATTCCTGCATATGCCCTTTTCTATTCTTTTAGAATGTGCTTTTTGTACTGTACTATGTAAACAACGCGCAATGACAACACTAAATGTTCCTAAAGAAACCAACACCAAAATATAGTCTAATATTTGTACATCTGTCCATATTATTATATGAACCTGTGATCTAGGTACGAGGTATATTATGGTGGAAGTTTTACTTGTATCTGCTGTTATCGTGATCACTCTATTGGTTTTTTTTCAGGTAGTTATTAAAATTTCCATATAAACCTACCCGTTGTCATAATAATATTTCTCAAAACCTCCAAATCACAAATCCTCCATGTGTAACGATGGTTATACCCACAGAATCAACACATAATATTATATACTTAAAGAATTCTTATTAATTTGGATATGGTAGGGAGTACTCGAGTGCTTAGTTAGCTTAATTTCCTTTTCCTCCATCCCTCCTCCATATCCAAGTGAGGGGCGGCGGAGACCTAGGAGCTTGGACCGTATCCGTGTATCTTTTGAAGATGTTGTCTTTGTGACATTAAAACATTATAATTGACATACTGATCTTAAAGCCAAGGGCAACCGTGAGGCCAATGGCTATGACGAGAATAGTTCATAGATAATCATGCAAGTCATAGTATTTTGAGAGCAATTCTCACCGTCATTCTTATACTCGGCCTCAATATATTGCAAAATTAGTCATATCACATCATGAACTATATCCTTAGCTTGCATTAGGTATGTAATATGCCCGTTTTCCCAAAGCCCGCCGACCCTCATCAACTGAACATGCGGACCTTAAAGTTACATTTTGAACAAATTTTGGCTGAAATCTGAAGGTTTCTCAAGCTTTATAGTATTCAGGGCATCTGATTAAGTCAGTAATACCAATTACAATTTTGTTAAAATAGTTCTGATTAGAGTAATTGTGTTTGGAAGGTCAATAGAGTGTTGGTCTCCAGACCAAAACTTTCAAACTGAACCTCCAGGTGGCTCCAAGCTTGCAATAAAGGTGGGGAATTCCACAAGTCTCCCAGGCAAGCGAAAATGTTTTCATTTATGATAAAAGCATTTTCAAACAACTTAGAAAACATTAAGATATATATGGATACAAACTGAAAAATATTGAATGTTGATTTCACATCTTGTCAATCACATATAATGCCATGATTAATGAAAATTTCATACTTTAGCCTTGAGACCTAATTGTCGACATATTACCCAGCATTCACCTTGATCTAGGCTAACGAGCAGGTACAGTGAAATAAGAAATTGGCTATCCGTGGACTGGTAGCGAGAATTAACTGTACTAAGAGTGCGAAATCAAGATATAGCAATAACATGCTTTTGTAGACGGATACAAAAAATAAGAATGCAAACAGACATGTTTGTTTAATAAAAGGAACCTTAGCGTGAAAGCCATCGCCACTTCGTAAAGATATTTGATATTTCAATCCATTAAAATCAGTTCATTTCACAAGACACAACTGCATGCAAAGAATACACATCCTCAGAATAAGTTGGAAGGATACAGAAATAGCTACAGATGAATTACCCAAAATGGTATAAGTTGCTTTTTAATATAGAACTTGGCCCAAACTCCCTGAAGAAGAAAACCTTCCAAAAAACCTCAAATCTCAATTAGAACAATCAATGGAAATACGAGTGTTTCCGCATGACTATAAAAAGCCAAAATGACCGCAGAAAGATTTACGAGTTGAGGTCACGTTTGGGAAATCATGTTTGCATAACCCTCAGGCATAGCCCCCATCGAGTTCAAACACGTGTTTACTTTTGATTTTACGCCAGTAAAACGTGTCACTGGCTTGTCACTGTATAGGGTGCAGAATGGGACATGGGAGCTGAGGGGGGTATGTATAGTATTTAAAGCATTAGAGTTTGAATCTTATGCAACGTGGTTAAATTACACCTCAATATACCAATTAGGGTGGCTTTAATTGGCTGATTGATAGCTCAACATTATTGTTTGAATTTAAAGGTTACATGTACCCATTTCGAAATTCATGTGTTTCATAAACATAATTATGTAGATAGTGGTGTTAACACCAGCTTTAGTTTCATAACGTTGCTAGCTTATTTCAATCTCAAAAAGGGCCCCCCTCATAGGCCTATAGGCCTATGTATCTCATATAGATGATTAACCTAACTCACACAAACGTTAACAAATGGGTAATATTCACCAATTTTACCGAATCTCTGGCTTGTATAGGACAAGGAAAGGGTGTTTATATTCGAACAATATTATACGAATACAGCGTATCTATCATTATCCTATATAGTTACAATCAACTTCTAAAGACCTAAAAGTGATGACATCCGCGGGACGACGAGTGAGCAACGGTTACACTGGCCACATCACACAGTGACAAGTCAAAAACTCAGCGTTGCCATTGTTACCCCTTGCCACTTTTGAAATAATCATTTTATGAGTATCGCTATAATACATAAGCGACAACCTTAAACTTATAGAACTATAGTGTAAGAAAGTGAGGGGACGAGGTTCAAGAGACTCTAGGTTCATAAGTATAAGTCATATATACTGTAAATTACGCCATCGGCCGACCGTGCGCTCTTTATAATAATAATTATACTCAAAGATATAGTATAAGTGGTGGGACAACGTATTTCAAAAGGGCCTGACGCGAAATTGAAAATGAAACAATTTCAGGTACTTTTTGCATAAAATACTCAGTACGGAAAAGGCATGACACATGTCCCGCGTGCCAGCTCATGAGACCAGCCTTGCGATTGGTTAAACATAACCTGCTTGGATGTAGTTTTTGCACCTAGTTTTAGGACGTCCGCCATTAAAATTGTTCAGTCTACTTCCTAACCTATGACATTTTAAGTGGAATTCAGATGAACGTTATATAAAGGTGAAGTGCACTTTGCACGAACTCATACCAAGTAGACCGAATCGCATCCAGCAGCCTGCATGTGCTAGAAACTCTTGCCAAGAAACTTTGCTGGCCCAAAATAAACTTATTTTAATTGTCGTCCATAGTTTTTTTAGTACAAGTACTTATAACAGATGAGTCTTCATCTGGTTTTATACCTAGTCAACTAAAAAGCTGCATTACCGGATCACCAACATAAAAATAACTTTTAAAATAACACAAATGATGATAAAACTTTCAATCATCTTTTTTTTTGTGGGTATTAGCTGTCACCGATCCGAGCTTTAGGAATGGTCTTATATAATTATGTTACTTAACATTATGTACTAATAGCTTAGTACTTTTAATATATTATCATATTGTATAATCTAGTTAGGATCAGGCCTAGCAAGTCTACTTTTAAGAAGAGGTATTTTGCGCTCCTAGCGCCACCTGTTAACCAGTATAAAAGGTGTTGCAAAGTAGGGAGCGGAGTTAGTTTTAGTCTGGAGTTAGTAACTATTAGGAAGTAAGCAGCGTTAGCTGAGCTGCTCGGAGCTATACCTACCAGCTCTTGCGGAGTATACTGGAGTTTACCGATACCAACTACCTCGGACAAAGGATTGTGATAGAGCTAAGCGCTAGGGTGGTCTAGGATGTGCTGGAACAACTTGTATTCTAAATGTGGTTGATCGCTGAGTAGGAGATGGGAAGGTGGACTGATGGAGACTTATTCACTGTGGCTTTGACTCGGGATGAGATGTTTACTTCAATAAAATCCTTTCATATTAAGAGCTTCCTCATCGTCCATTTCTTTTGAACTATTGGGGAATGGATGAATTAACTTTGAGCGCAGTCTGATTGGCTCAATAACTTCAATGAACGACTCATGGATAAACTAATTATACACGTCACGCAGTCTTAAATCGAACACTAACAATAGTTCAATTAATGGTGGATAGGCATTTTAAAAGGATTTCAACCACGATCTACATTGGGAGACACGTGGGTTGGTAGTCACACTTGAAGTGAATTTGAGGGAAGTCAGAAGACGTCATATCCAGAGCTACATAAAAAACCTAAACTATACATTGACAAGTACAAACCTGAATTTACCATATTCAAATAACCAGTGATAACAATTATTATGAGATCCCGTGTGTGTAGCTGTGGGTGGGTGGACATGGTTTATATCCAAAAAAAAGTTCAGTGCCATTTACATAAAGGTTTCGCTGTAAAATCAAGGAGAGCCATTATAGATAACCAAATAACTATAATTATATTCGTTTTAAATAATTATAACTGATAAAACAGCGCCGTCCCAGTACATGATAATTATGTTTATCAAAAGCAGACAAAAGTTGAGGAAGGCTAATCCTTGAAAAAATAATTAAATCTGTGTCAGAATCGGAATCTGTGCCTGCTCCATTATATGATTGCTACCATAGCATCGTACAGGCAGAGACCTTGTATGTATATATAGAATACATCTTATATATACATACAAGGTCTCTGGTAGAGGTTGAACAAAAAGTCTTTATTAGAATCGAAATCGGAATCAGACGCCGTGCAATGTAAAGGGGCATTCACATTGCTGCCAGATTCACATGTACATTAAGCTCTGTTTCCACCAGCCGATTTTACTACTGATTTGTTGGTATTTGATTACTTTTAACTAACAACTATTACAAAAGACTATGCATCTTATATATCACTTGAAAGAGAATTAAAAGCCCTTTCTAGTGGTATATAAAATGTTCATGATTAACTAATATTTCTACTGCCGATTTTTGAAATCGGTTGTAAAATCGGTTGGTGGAAACAGGGCATTAGTCTCTCGGTTTAGATTCTGACACATGCAGGTTAACCATGCCATAGACGGAATTGGAATCTTTGTCCGTACAGTTTGCATGGTAGAATCGGACGGCAGTGCACACGTCGCTTGAATGCTGTTTTAAAACGTTAGGCATGCACTGTGCTCTGCTTATAAATTTGATATGTATACAGAACGATAAGTCTGCTTCCTTTGCACTACTTTTTCATTTCTCAAATTCTTTAAACAAAATTTGATCTAATTATTATAAACTCAAAATATCTACAATGATTTACCCCCAAATATATTACTGTTAATTTCTTGAACAAGAATAAGCTCTGGGCTCTGGCCCTGGGTGCGGCCATGTTGTGGTATCCCATCTACGCGACGGGTGGGCAAGGGGAGACACCATTGGCTGAAATGGTGCGGTTGACGACCCACAGTCTCGGACTCCCGAGTGCGGTTATGCTGCCATGAAGGAGAACCCATTCCAGACTTGGCAGCTGGGGTACAGGACATAATTATTATGAAAAGAATGAACACCTGAGGTCATAGACCTGCCTACCCCAACCCCCATCGAAGCCTTTTGCGATCAGCAGGCGATACTAAAGACCTATTCTTCCAAGGGAAACCCAAAGGGTGGGTCCAGTGGGAACTCCGACCTCAAGGGGTGTAGCAGTGTAGAGGGGGGGGGGGGGGAGGAGGCTATGTCGCATGTCGAATTTAAAAAATGGCCATGTCGCCTGTCCCTTTTTTTCTATGTTGATTTTAAGCTGTTAAGAACCTTCCATGTCACATGTCTAATTTAAGAAATACCCTATGTCATGTCATGTTTCCCCTTCATATCACTAAGCTCTATCTCTCATGTCGAATCTAAGAAATGGACATGTCGCCCTGTTGATTTTAAGAGTCTACACCCATACCTCAAATACCCACGGGGGATTCTGCACTGGTGGCGTTATTCCAAAAGGTCTGTGTGTCATATTCTTGAACAAATTATCGAAATATTAATGATACAAGCATTTCCTATTAGGCCTATCTAGTATTGATGTATTAAAGATTCAGTCAATCAGCACATGGTTGTGGTGATCACATGGTACATGATCACCTAAAAATGATCACGTGACTGCGTTTGCGCAAGGTCTTCAACCAGGGAAAATTTACGAGGAAAAGAAATCTTCTTTCGAAATTTTACTAAGCCAACAAAATGCAACGTAAATGCTAAAATATACAAATAGGAATTTCGAGTTCGTACATTTTTATATTCAAAATTAGACATGGAAACTCTTCCAAAATTATAGAGAAATCAAATCTTACTAATTTGTGAAGTGTACATCAAGGTTTATGATGTTTAACAGGTTGTTTTGAATTTTCAGATGTTCAAATTATTATTCGTAAATTTACAAAGCATTTTCTTCTGCCACTTTACGAATTTGAGCTGTCCCTGGTTGAACAAACATAAAATATTTAATTCGTATATGTGAAATACTAAGCATTTCGTAAAAAGTCCCTAAATTGGCCCCCTGACAACACCTTTTTTTAAAGATTATCTAGGTTAGTAATTTATTGTGGGGCAGTACTTTAAAGAAATATTATACTAGAAGCCATATAGAACCCCCTCCATCGAAGCAGAACCAGACACAGGCTCTTATGAAACAGGCCAAAGTGGCCTGTTTCATAAGAGCCTGTGCAACTATAGAGATTTCACACTTACTGAAATGCTTTCACAAAATGTGGTTTTGTCATACGGAAAACGTCCTAAAATGCCTTAAAAATTCCACGAGGAGCAGGAAAACCTCCTGAGGGTGCAGGAGGGGGTATAAAAGCTGTGTCAGGGGCCTCCAAAGCTCTGTAAGGGAGCGTAACGTCTCGCAAAGGTGGTTGTGAAGTTATGAAACGAAATCTGCCTTAATTTTTTTAAACTCTTTTTCTGTAAGTTCTTATGAAACAGGTCACAGGTGACACAAAATAGACTTGACCTTGTTCGATCACGAGGCTGTACCGTGTCAGGACAACTAGTTTCACTTTTAAGAAAGGAAAATCGATTATTTAGAAAAGCTAAATTGTAAACATTACGATTTTACAATCGTAAAAAAAGGATAAAGAAATAAAGCATTTACTTTAATTGATAAACTTGCAGACCTGTATACAGATTCCATTGTACTTCCATTCCGGGTACTTTTATAATTTTAAGTTTTAGAAACGTTCTTCTGCAAAAGGTTTTCAAACAACGTGGTATGTAGCACAAAATTTAGATATACAGATGACAGTCTAGTTACAGTACTAGTCCTCTTGAAATCATATAATATTAAATATAATTATGTGTGAATATTTCCTGTATGGGTTTTTTTCATTAAGTGCTACACATTTTATCCGAAATTTAAGACCCCCAGGCAAAGCACATATTGGTTTTACACAGGTCTGTACGCACATTTCCCTAATTTTCTGATCCACCCGACTCCCTGTGGTGCGTACCTATACGTGGTAATGGTTAAAAAATGGTTAAGGACCTGCACGCGAACTATAGGTGATCGTGGTTGAGTGATCGTCCATATTTGGAAGTAGACAGTAGCATCTAAAACTTATAGTCAAAATTTGCACGCCTCTCTTTTTAAGGTCATGCACTTTCTTGGAAAGTTTCTTTTTTTCTTTTAGTTTTGGTGTCAATCTAAAAGGCGGCGTTGGTAAAAAAAAAAGATTAAGATGGGAATAAAACGATCATGGGACAACTTGGTTAAGATGGTTGTATGACCCAGGATACAAGGTTCGACAAACAATTAATAATTAACTTACCCAACTGGCTCATGCGGAATTATTGAATTTGTTATCCTCAGTATTATGCATGAGTCCTTATATTGTTTTGTTTTTATTATATATCTCGTATTTCTTACAAAGCTAGCCATTAATTACTAAATAACTAATAATTACTGGCTTTGGAAATAAAACGAGTACGACACCTTGGAGATCAATAATTTTGTTACTCCCAGATAAAATTAAATTGAGAATAATGAATATTAAAATGTATTGATATTTTGAATAAGAGATTTGTATAAAAGTTGATTACGAACAATATATGAATAATAGATAGTTAGATAGAGAAATATGGGTTTGTTGAAGAAATGAGATGAATGAGATGATAAAAGTTCGGTGGGTGGGATAAGAAAACATGTGAAGGGTGTTTTCAGAAAAGTGTGGGAACAGAAGAGTTTGGGCGGGAGTGAGAGGTCGCATGAGAGCAGAGTTGAAAGAGACGGCAGAGAGGGGCCCCGATAGGTTTTAAGGAAAAGTGTATTTTCGCTGCCTGCCATTTGCGCCAAAAAATAGCAGGCCAATAAGAATTACTTTTTATCCGCAGCTCTTATTGTTGTTCAGATCACCTTCGTAACCTAGTTTTCCTTTAAACTCTTCACTCTATAGGAAAGGAAAATAATTTCCATCTATCAGGTGATATATACATATAACCAACCAAGAAGGGAGTAAGAGGGCGGTTATCACCTCAAGCCGTGACCCCGATTTCAGCCTGAGGCCAGGGCCGAAAGGACCGGCCGAGGGCTGATATTGGGTCCCGGGGAGGGCGATACAAGGCTGGTTATCACCCAAGGCTGGTTATCAACCAGGTTTGTATCGCCCTGTGTTAAACTCTTAACTACTAAACTTGTATCACCCTAAGGTATAATAAGAATTGGTAAACAAAGAAGCTCGAGGACAGTATACAAAATTTGACATCCATTGCCCTCTTGTTATTTTATCATCTAGGGTAAATAGAAAAAGGGCCGTAGGAGCAGGTAGATTGGCGTGACTTGTGGTTAAGTATAGGGACAGAGATCATCAGGGTGACCAGGCCCCGTTTCAGGGGGTACTAAAAGGTGTTTCGCTCCAGTTCCAATGCAGGAGGGGGGGGGGGGGGTCAGGCCCTTAGGCCCTAAAAACACGGCAAACTTTGTTACACACCACCTTAATATAGTGTGCCGTGTTAATATAAGATTTTATTACCTCATGAATCAGGAACACAGGAGCAAAGGGACTTTAAAAAGGGTTCCTCGCACATACATTTTCAAACGTCTAGTTTTTATTCAGAATTTGGGAATTCCCTAATTTCTATGATTTCATCTCTGTCCTTGCTTCGTCACAATAAAGGGGAATCCCTTTAGAAATAAATTAGGAATTTCAGGTTATTTAATAAATTTAGGATAGTAAAAACTACAATTAATGATAGCTTGTATGGGCATAAATAGAAATATTTCATGTCTCATCTCAATTTCCTTTCTATATATTTTTGAGACTGGGGGATTCTATATACTTTTGAGACTGGGGGTTCCCCAATCACTCACTGTGTAACGTCACAAATATGAGGATTTTCCTTGAAAAATATGATAACATGCAAATTTTTTAATGTCCCCTAGTTGTGTCAAAATGTGGAAACTTCTTTAGATATTTCTCACATTAACTGATTAAAGGTGCCAGATGTTAATGACATGCTGAACTGTTTTCTTTAGATGTGCAAGGTTTTCTTTAGCAATCTTAACCCTTTTATCGCTGAATATGCCATTTTACAGTTAAAAATTACCGAGATGTTGGCCAAAATATGAAAATTAGTCTTAAAATTGCCTAAAACTCAAATTTTCTCTAGATTCCACCGGTAGAATTCATTTTTATGTAATTTGTATTAAAACATTCTAAATGTTGGGATTGTGCCAGTGGTACAACCAGACTTTCTTGGTTAATAGCAGCACTTTATTCAATTTACTGGTTTCCATGGCAACTAGCATTTAGTGAAATATATATATATATTCTTTTGTTTTAAAAAAAGGTAAAGGATTTGTCTTGTTTCCAATGAAAACAGATTGTCATTATCATAATTGAAACCAAAGTTATGAGCTTTTTAATATTATATAATTTTCTACATTTGCATAATTTAAAATAATAACGGAAAATTCATATTTGTTTATATGGCTACACATTTGTTTGATTGGAATTCTATTATTTTCTAGTGAACTGATGTTAAGGTATTCAACGGCCCATATCTCTGGTTCTAATCGAAGAATTTCTGGAAAATTCTTTCAGTTCCTGAAAAGAAAATTCTTCCTTTGTAAAAAGGGTTTGTATGGGAATTTACTATAGAGCCACTTTTGTGGCTTCCAGTGCTCAAAGGGTTAATGTCGCATGTCAAAAGGGCAAAAAATGCCATTTCGCCCTGTCCATTTCAGGGGTGTACATCCATATTTAAGAAATTCCAGAAAAGGTCCATAGAATTCCTTGGAAGCTCCAGCAATTCATGATCGCAATCTGTTGGGTCCAAAGGTTTCAATAACCGTCTCCAATATGATCTGAGGTTAAGGTATCCACAAAACCAGACGTGAAAAGGGCAAAATTTGGTAAAATCCTGTTGTACTAATAGCTTAGCACTTTTAATATATCCTCATGTTATATAATCTATCAAGGATCAGGCTTAGCAAGTCTACGTCTAGTCTACTTCTAGAAGAAATATCTTACGCTCCCAGCGCCACCTGTTAACCAGTATAAAAGGCATTGCAAGGTAGGGAGCGAAGCAGTTAGTTAGTTTAAGTGAGAATGTCAGCTGAGTGAGTTTAGCAAAGGAGCTACTCGGAGTAAGTACATCGGCTCCCGCGTAGCAGACTGGAGTTTACCTATACCAACTACCTCGGACATAGGATTGTGATAGAGCTAAGCGCGAGAGCGGTCTAGAATGTGCTGGAACAACTTGTATTCTAAATGTGGTTGATTGCTGATAGGAGATGGGAGGTGGACTGATGGAGACTTATACACAGTGGCTTTGACTCGGGATGAGATGTTTACTGAATAAAAACCCTTTCATATTAAGAGCTCCCTCATCGTTCATTTCTTTTGAACTATTGGGAAGTGAATGAGCTAACTTTAAACGCAGTCTGATTGACTCAGACATTCTGGACAAACGACTCATGGATACTTAATTATATACGCATCACGCAGTATTAAAATCAACATTAACAATAGTTCACTGTCACTGCATGCTTTGCCTTTGTTAGTCAACATGGGACAGTTTCGACAAAAATCCCTCTCTTTTGGGATTTTGAATGGAAATTATCAAGGGACATTAAATATGGATGTATGCTTAATTACAGCCTTTTTGTACTGACTTGCTGATGACTTAAGGACAATCGCGCCATTATAGAAGCAGCATTGATATTTCTATGAGACTCTCCACTGTGAAACATGTACCTATTTAGGCACCAAAAATGCAATAAAAAGTATAGGTCACCGTGCAAACTTTTCAGCTAAAGTAGTCTAGATATATGTTGATTATTCAAAAATCATCTTGAAAAATAAATTTCAAACTTTGATTTTAATGCCCAATTATTTTGATAGGAATATAATGATCAGCCAAATACTTTTGATGAATGTGTCTATGTTTTCTCAAGTGAGAAAGAAAGACTTTTGTAAAATTTGATGATGTGATATATATTTTTAACTTGAAATTATACAAAATAAACTATTTTAAAATTAAAAAAATTCAGAAAAAAAGTTCCATGCAAAAAGATCTGACATTGAGAATTGCTCTTAAAGTTTATATCACAGGCATAAGAATGTAGTCTATTATATTCAGCAAAAGAAATAGGGGGTCACCATGCTTATTTGGCCAGGAGGGATGAATATCCATTTTAAAGCCTAAAAAATGCTTAAAAAGTTTTTTTTTATCTCTTTTTCCATAAATTCATTAAATATTTATTTGAATAATATTTTGAATATTATATGTTATTCTTGGAACCCTCACAATAATTTAACCCTTTAACTGCCAGATATATCAATGTACTAATAGCTTAGCACTTTTAATATATCATCACGTTGTATAATCTAACAAGGATCAGGCTTAGCAAGTCTACTTCTAGTCTACTTCTGGAAAGAGATATTTTTCGCTCCCAGAGCCACCTGTTAACCAGTATAAAAGGTGTTGCAAAGTGAGGAGCAGGCAGTTTAAGTGAGAATGTAAGCTGAGTAAGTTTAGCAAAGGAGCTACTTGGAGTTAGTACATCGGCTCCCGCGCAGCAGACTGGAGTTTACCTATACCAACTACCTCGGACATAGGATTGTGATAGAGCTAAGCACTAGAGCGGTCTAGAATGTGTTGGAACAACTTGTATTCTAAATGTGGTTGATTGCTGATAGGAGATGGGAGGTGGACTGATGGAGACTTATACATAGTGGCTTTGACTCGGGATGAGATGTTTATTGAATAAAAACCCTTTCATATTAAGAGCTCCCTCATCGTTCATTTCTTTTGAACTATTGGGAAGTGAATGAGCTAACTTTAAACGCAGTCTGATTGACTCAGACATTCTGGACAAACGACTCATGGATACTTAGTTATATACTCATCACGCAGTATTAAAACAAACACAACAATAGTTCATTTGGTGGAGATTACCCGAAACATGACTTTTGCCGTTTTGCTCATCCTTGATGTCAGCCACTAGTAACTTTGAGGCTTCCTCTAACCCCAAGCCTCAATCTTTGCGGCCCGCAGGACACGATGTGTCAACATCATATACAGGGAATGTGGAAAACCGCCACCTGGTAGGTAATCCCTTAGACGGGGAAGCACAGAGACAGGGGGTGTCAGCCAGACCCAAGCAGCTCTGCCCCGAAGGCGCACAGAATTACCAAACCCGTGGCAGAGGTAAACCATTTCCCTGGCACCTAGGGTCCAAAGATAGGCCGGTTCTTGACGAAGGACTTGAAACCCTAACATACTCGGGACGAGTTGAAGGGAAGAACCGTCTCAAACAATATCAGCAATATTGGAATCCAGGGTACGTACCACCTACGGACCACGAACCTGGTGCTAGCTCTCATTCTACTTGTGAATCCGATGTGAACAATCCGCGGTGTGATCAAGGTGTTCCCTACCGTTTACTACCCGCAGCGGGAGGTGAATGCGAACAGGAAAATTTCGATGAGGATAACCTATTTTCCTCAGGAAACAAGAAACAACGACAAAACACCGCAGATAACTCCAGCCCATCAGGGGGGAGCTCTCTCACCTATCCATTACCCCAACGACTTGAGTCTATCAGTCACCCACTGGTAACACCGACTCACCCCAACCCGGGGGCGTCCATTCCTTATTCCACTGTAGTTAAAAGGAAAACAGTAGGTAGGGACAGGGGAGTGGAAGGGGAAACAGAGGGAGACAGCGACAAAGTAGGCAATTTACAACCCTATCGGCTAACCTATGATATTGAGGAAAACTTGGACGACGCTAATAAAGGAGCAAAAGCTCCAGATCTGGGGTTGGATGAGTATGGTCTTAACCCGGCAGAACTCATAAGAAAGTTAGCAGAAACAGGCTCCAAAGAGCATGAAGAGTTAGAGAGGTTAAGCGATCAGGATAAAGCAGAAAGGGAAACGCTAGAAATCCAAAGTGATAGAGAAGGGGACATTGCAGCCCCGGAGCCGTACGATAAATACGAAAGCGAAGACGAGGAAGGAGACAGTGAAACAGAACAAGCTGTCGCAAATGTCAGAGAGGGTAGTCCTGATAGAAAACTAGTTAGAGGAGAGAAATCACGCTCGTCATCATTTGAACTTATTACCGAGGATGTGTTAGGCACAGGTAAGAAAGACAAACAGGAGAGTGAGGACGAAATTAGTGTAAAGGAAATACCTGTGAGGGAACAGTGGGACGACCACGATATACAAAACCTCCACGAAGATAATATGGCGGAGGGAGGCGTACCTTTGGTGGATCTAGTAGGAGAAAGGGGTGATCAAAACCAACTCCAACAACCCGGTGAAGGGGGAGATGGGGGTGTAGATCCGGGGGCATGGCAGCTTAATCGTGGGATAAACCCTGGGGGACATCGGCAAAACGATGGGAATGGCCAAATCCCAATCCAACAACCGGGCCGAGGCGTGCCGGCAGGAGGTGGAATGGACCTTGGGCCTATACAACAAAATATGTTGCATCCTTTCCTAGCGCAAGCAATGGGACCCCCTTTGCAGGCAGGTCAAGGAAGAGGGGGTAACCAACAGGGTCAACAGGCTCAAGGAGGCCAGAATGATCAGGCCAATCCTCAGGGGCTTAACCCTCCCCTTGACCAACAGGCTCAGGGAGGCCAGGATAATCAGGCCAACCCACAAGGGCCTGACCCTCCTCAAAACCTTCTTAATAATCCCCCTCCGAATCAGCTCAATCTTGGGATAAACCCTGGGGAACTTCAGCAACCTGGTGAAGGGGGAGCTGGGGGTGTGAATCCAGGAATACAGCAGCCTAATCTTGGGGCAAACCCTGGGGGACTGCAGCAAAATGATGGGGGTGACCAACCAGGCCAACAGCCTGGCCGAGCCGTGCCGGCAGGGGGTGGGATTGAGCAAAACCTTTGGTTCCCTTACCTACTGCAGGCGATGGCGATCGGAGCCAATCTTAACGCAGGCCGAGGAAGAGCGGGTAACCAACAGGGTCAGCAAGCTCCGGCAGGCCAGAATAACCAGGCGAACCCACCAGGACCTGATAACCCTCCTCCAAACCAGCCCAACAATCCTTTTCTAAACCAGCTTAATAACCCTCCTCCAAACCAGCCCAACAATCCTTTTCTAAACCAACTTAATAACCTTCCTCCGAACCAACCCAACAACCCTCTTCTAAACCAACTTAATAACCTTCCTCCGAACCAACCCAACAACCCTCTTCTAAACCAACCTAATCAACCCAACCCGCCAGGACCGCCAGGTCCGCCCAACTCGCCAGGACCGCCAGGTCCGCCCAACCCGCCAGGACCGCCAGGTCCACCGGGCCCACCAGGACAGAACAACCCTCCAAATCCTCCAGGTCCACCGGGCCCACCAGGACAGAACAATCCTCCAAACCCGCCAAATCAACCAAATATTTGGGAAATTCTACCCCAGCTAGGTTTGGCACTGGGTCAAGTACCAGCGCCAGGGCGTGAAACGACCCACCATGGTCACCAAAGGGGACCGAACATTAGGTTACCGTGGTTTAGTGGAAAGGAAGATGAGCAGATAGAAAAGTATTTCAGGGAATTGAAGCGACTGAAAGCTATCTATGACTGGTCGGACGCCCATCTCCTGAATATGGCGCTGTTAGGCCTAAAGGGAAGGGCAGACGACTGGGCAGGAGCGTTAGCTGAAAGTGAGAAAGACACATTTGAGAAACTAGAAGCTCAGATGACAAAGATCTTCGGTGATCGAAGAGCTAAGTGGCAGAAGCACGCAGAGTTCTGTGCCCTTAAACAAGGAAAGGACCAGAGCGTGATCGAATTTGCAGGTGTACTGAAACAAAAGCAGGTCAAGGCAGAAGCAAGCGAAAGCATGATGTTAGCCGTGTTTTTAGAAGGATTAAAACAGGGCGTAGCCAGACAGGTAGCTATACTGGACCCTAAGTCGTTCACTGAAGCGGTGGATTGTGCAACGAGACTAGAATCGTTGGACAAAGGCAAAGGGGGAACTAAAATATCCAACGCAGTGAGCGAACTGGCTGGAAGCCAAGAATCGGAGGAGACCGCGGCCCTAAACTCCATCTCTGAGCGGTTTGGAGTGGTACTGGCCCGACTGGAGGCCGCTCCATGGCACCAGAAACCCAAACCAGGGCAAAGCGGAACTCCCCAGAGTAGTGGTAACTATAAACAGCAGGGTTATGAAAGAAAAGATCGGTATGAAAGTCAGAAAGGCGAAAGGAATCCAGATCAGAAGGCTAAATCTAATAACGCCCCGAACAGAGAGGTAGACAAAGGAAAGAATCCGCCAACTCAGCAGAAAGTGGAGAGACCTAGGTTGCCTTTCGATGAAAGTAAGTTTTGTATCATTCACCAACAACATGGTCACTCTACAGAAGCGTGCTTGTGGTTAAAGAATAGGTTGAAGGAAAAACCACCGCGAATGTATAAAGATGGTAAAGCCGGTGGCACTGAGCAAAAGAGTCAGGGAAACTAGAGGAAGGGTCCGTTCATTCCACGATAGAATTAGGCGCAGTGGACGGACCGGCTAGGAGAGAGATAGGAGACGAAGCATTTTTCTTAACGCTAAGATTTAATGATCAGAAAGAGGTTAAATCTTTAGTAGACACAGGAGCGAGCGATTGTTTCATGTCTACTCTTTGTAAACAGCAGATCCCCAAACAATGCATTTTAGATGAGTGGAAAGTATCGAAAGGAAACATTAGTTTGGCAGACAATTCGTCTCAAGTAATACTAGAACAGATTAGGTGTAAGTTTTCCATCCAGGGATCAGTGGTTTGCTATGATTTCAACATAGTGGACGATCTATGTCACTCCATAGTAATCGGTAGAAACTTACTAACGGTGCTTCGTTCAGATTTATCTCTACCAGGCGCAAAGATAGAAGTGTTTTGTGGAAACCCTATAGTTAGCAAAGAAACAGTGAAAATTCCACCGGGAAATGAATGCATCATACCGGTTACCACCCGAGAGCCGCTGGGGTTAGACTCACCAGTAGCTTACTGCGCACCGGCAGTAACCGCACCTGTCCTAGTGGAGGGGTGCGTGAATACGGTGGGAAGTCAGTGGTGGATTAAAGTCATGAATCCGCTAGACGAAATGCAAGAAATCACTCCACATGAAGTGTTAGCTTTTGCAGAAGAATGCGCAGTGCCTGAGGTAAACCAAGATCAGATAGAAGAGTTCCTAGACTTGTGTTATCTAACTAAAACAGAGACCCCAATGTCCATCTGTAGGATTTCTGTGGAGGTAATGAAAGACGCGGTGCAAATGGAAAGTAAATCCTCTGAGGAGAAATCTCGCGGTGAGATGGATGAGAATGTAAGTCAAATAGACCTAACCGAGTCGTGCTTAGATGAAGAACAAAAGGTAAGGTTTAGACAAATGCTTAATAACAACAGAAATGCGCTAGCGTTCTCGATGAAAGAGTTAGGTCACTGTGAAATAGCGCCGATGAGAATCATTGTGGATGAGTCGCAGGGAGTAATAAGTTCTAGACCGTACCGATACTCTCCACAGAAAATGGATATCATCGATGAACAAGTTAGGCAACTCATAGATATAGGTGTCATAGAACCCAGCGAATCGGCTTGGCGAAGCCCGCTGGTGGTAGTGCAGAAGAAAGACGGCAAACCTAGGCTCTGTACAGACTTTCGCATGCTTAATCAAGTCACTTTCAAAGATAAATTCCCAATGCCTACAGCTCGATCACTTTTCTTATATATGGCTTACAAGAAGCCCACTATGTGGACAGCTTTAGATCTGTTGAGCGGCTATCATCAATGTGTAATCGAAGAAGACAGTAGAAAATACACTGCCTTCGAAACCCCAATGGGTGTATATCAGTATAAGCGTGTACCCTTCGGCTTAGTTGGCGCGCCTTGGCAGTTTACCAAGGTGATGGCCATTGCGCTAAAAGGCTTGATTCCTAGAACATGCTTAGCATATTTAGACGACGTAATCGTCTACGACACTACCTTTGAAGAACACCTGGCGAGTGTTGAGGTGGTTCTCCAAGCTTTAGCGAGAGCCAACCTCAAACTGAAACCGTCTAAGTGTGAGTGGTGCCGCAGTGAGATTAATTTCCTCGGCCACGTAGTAAACGCCGAAGGGGTGGCTACACAAAAGGTTACCACAGAAAAGATCACAGCATTTAACCGCCCGCATAATGTGAAAACTATTAAATCCTTTCTAGGGTTATGTAACTACTACCGACCGTTTGTCCCTAATTTCGCCGACCTAGCAAAACCGTTAAATCGACTGCTAAAGAAGGAAGTGTCTTTCGAATGGACAGAGGCCTGCGAGGAAGCGTTTCAACAATTAAAGAAACTGCTAACCTCGCCGCCACTGTTAATTCACCCGGATATCGGGGGGCATTTCTATTTGTTAACAGATGCATCTGATGCCGCGTGCGGTGCAGCGGTTTGTCATAAACTAGACGAGATCTACCGTCCGGTTGCTTTCTGGGGATGTACCCTCCGTGACGCCGAGTTAAATTACTCGGTGACGGAAAAAGAAGCGCTGGCAGTGATCAAAAGTATAAAGAACTATGAGGACATGTTGCAGGGAGCTAAAATCACAATAGTAACAGATCACAAACCATTGATTCCCCTGCTACAGAGTGCCTACAAAGCCCCGTCAGCCCGGCTGAGACGGTGGGCTTTAGCGCTGTCAGATTTTGATTTTGAAATCACCTATGAGCCGGGAGCGACTCATTTTCTACCGGACTACTTGTCCAGAGTTTACCACGAACATGTCCCGGGTGAGGAATATGAACCCGCCGTGGGATGTGAATTGTTCGAGGCCGAAATTCAGGATGAGGAGCTTTCTGTGGCTACAGTGATAAACGCGCAACTCCAAGATGCAGAGTGCGCGCAACTGATAGATTACCTTCAAGACGGAGACCTACCGCTGGATTCCCTTGAAGCCAGGCGAATAATGGATCAAGCCGACTTTGTGGGAATGGTAGCACCGGGAGTACTCTGTAGGTTCAACGTCAAAAGGTATAACAAACACCAAGACCAACTGGTAAGGCTAAAACCACGAATGATAGTTCCAGGAAAGCTAATTCCCAAAGTCCTGAGGCTGTTACATAATGATATTCTAGCTAGGGGACATGTAGGGATTAGTAATCTTACTACCAAAATCTCTGAGAGATTCTACTGGCGAAACATGAACGCCGATATAGTAGACTATGTGAGAGCCTGTGAGACCTGCTCTCTAAGGAGACGGGCCCCGCACTTCAAGGCTTTAGCCAAGTCTTGGGAAAGGCCGACTCGGCCCTTTGAGGTGGTGCAGTGTGATTTTATTGGACCGTTAAAAAGGGCTAGGGATGGGTCAAAATATATCATGACCTTCATAGACTTATTAACAGGTTGGCCGGAGGCTTTCACCACTAAAGACTCCACCGCGCAAACCGCGGCCAACTGTTTCCTTACCGGGATAGTGTGTCGGTATGGGCGGGTAAACCGCCTGCACACAGACTGGGGAGCGGCTTTCCTCTCGGGGCTGTTCAGGGAAATTACTACACGACTAGCGTGCAAACAAACATTCACCACCGGGCGAATGCCGACCGGCAACGCTCGAGTAGAAAGATTACACAAAACAATTGAAAATCTGATCGCATATTACATTCCTGATGATCACTGTAACTGGACTGATCTGCTCCCCATCGCGTTGTGGACGGTTCGGTCCACGATCAGTGTACGGTCGGGCTACAGCCCTCACACCCTACTGTTTGGCAGAGATCCAATCAGTATGGGGATGCCTGAACAGGGGACAATCCCTGAGACTTTGAATGATTGTGAATTCTTCATGCAAACAAAGGACAACATTGCCATGTTTAAGAATATGGCAGAACGAGTTGTTCAAAACTATGAAAAGGATCTGAGGTTGCGGATTGATGAGCGGGCGCGGCCCACTCAGATGTACGAAGGTGATATGGTATACATGTACGATCCTTTAGCCAGTGAAAATAAAGCGTCTAAGTTCTCAAACAGGTATACTGGGCCATACAGGGTAATTGAAACTAAGGGGGACCATCTCGTTAGGCTGGTGTCGCTGAAAACTGGGAAACAAATACCACATTTAGTAAACATTTCAAAGCTCAAACCTGCACATGGGCCTTGGTCTCCCGCCATCCCTCATGTTATTCCCAAACTGGTGAGAGAAGCAAAAATCACTAACTCAACAGGGGCAGATCCTGACCGAAACCCTGAATTGCATCACACTCCGACGGGTGAAATTGCTGAAAAGGATGGCAAAATAAGGGGTGCTGAGACTGAAAACTCAACGGGAACGACCGGTCCCCGTGAGCATGATGCAATTCCTATGGCCAGGAAGGTACCTACACAAAAACCTGGTCCAAGTCCCACCGATTTAGCAGAATCGGACGGGCAAATCACTGATGGTCAGGGCGCCAGTGCGGACACCGCGCTGTTACCAAACTTATCCTTTGTTCCTAACAAAGCCGCCTGTGAACGGGGAACATCTGGCGCTAATGGACAGAGGAAATGCAAACGAGCTAAACGAAGGGGCAAAAACCAGCCGCTGGTGGGGAGATCCCCTCCAGGCAACAACAAGCCCATAAAACTACCTAGTGGTGACGCGCCGGGCAGCGATACACCGGTGCTGAGCCCGGGAAAAACAGATGAGGGGCATGTTTCGACGAAAGGGGGATATAACCTTCGTCGGAACCGTCGGCCTAACTACGCCGCCATGTTTGACGACGGGGAAAGCGACGACATGAGTAACTAATGTGGGAGACCGCTTTGTGAAAATAAAGTTCGGCGAAGCGGTGCAGTTAGCAGCAACGCTAATGGAACAGGTGGTCTACCTCATGACCACCTAGCCACGCCCAAGGGCGTGGCAGAAGGGGAGGGTGCGCACACCGAGGGAGATACCAGTGGTTGGCGTCATCTCCTGGGACCGGATGCAAGCGTTCCCCACCTGAAACAAGATATAGCTCCAAATATGGAGACGACATGGGCAAGCGGATCAGTTATAATTTCGTGGGATCCGCGCCGATCCACCAGTCGGTCCGCAACTCTGCTCCTAGACGGTCACCTCTGCTGCAGGTGATTGCACGCATAACCCAGCCGGGGAGGAAACGGAGATAGACATTGATTCTATCTCTAAACGAAAGTTGGAGATAGAAAGTCTTCAGCTTTCGACTTCTCCTGGAAGGGGCGGAAAGAGAACTTGGCTGGAACACTGAATCACCGACCCATGGGGAACTGCCTAGCCCTCCGGCCTCACAGCAACCCAAAGGGAACTACTACTTTTCCTGGGGACACGGAGGGAAGGATCATCGTCCCCCTGAGAAGGAAACGAATTAGCCGCCCCCACCGGAGGGCGCTACCCACCAAGGGAATGTTCGTTGGGCCGTTCTTTTAGGACTTTTACCAAATGAAAGAAAAGGCAGCCGAGAAGGAGAGTACTAAGAAACGACCGGCTCAGAACCTTAGACGGTGGAGTTGGCCGGGCCGGGGCGGTGTCCGCCCGGACTCAACCGACACCGGGATTGCCCGGAAGAAACCAAGAACACCAGCCCGGCGGCCCACCAGAACGACCGCAGGAGGAGCCAAGAAGTCCGCTAATTCGATTCCAGCCAAAAGGAAAGCAGCGAATAAAGACTTTTACAATTTATCTGAGGTGAGTGACTCGGAGCCCGAGCCAAGGCTAACTGCGGTGGCCAAGCCAGCTCAGAAGGGGGAAGCGGCCACCAGACCTGTGCAGATTCAGGCCGGATGGTTCTGGGACCTTACGCAACCACTGTTCCAACTATTTGAGACTGTTGACGAAATTAGAAGGACAGTGGGACTGGATGTGCCAAAATCGAACAAACAGCTAGCTGAGGTTAAAACTCAGGTTGCTCCTTTCATTCAAAGGGCCACCCAAAACTCTAAATGCGTCGGGGAAGGTACCAGACAACGAACAACGCGAGGCGGCCGACCTCTGCCCACTCTGGAAAGGCGAACGGGAGGGGAACAGCTAACCGTCGCCGCTCCAGGGTTAAAAGTGGAGGTAGCACCCGACCAACACGCGCCAACCCCACCGGTGGGGAACGAGCCAGCAGGAACTCCCCTCCTCCACCACTTGCAGCCCACGGACCCCGCTTGTTTAGACTTGAGCAGCTTGACGTCGAGCTGCAACGCCAATCCCTCACCTCTGCTATGGAACCAGCAGAGGTGGACGCCAACCAGCCAGCCGGGGGGTCCACTGTGGCCGAGCCCACTTCCAACGACAAACCCACCGCAGGTGCCACACCCGTACCCCTCGAGCCAACCGTCGTACAACCCAACGGGGGCTGTTTCGGACTGGAGCCTGCTAGGCCAAGACCCCTCAGAGCAATGCGCCCCTCGTCCTGCGAACGTATGAGAGGCTTGAGAATTACGGTCACCAAAGACGAGAGCGGAATCATCAGACGAGTGGTGAATGACAGTGGGCAAAACCTCTACGAGCATGTCCCAAACTAAACGGACCAGGGGGCCCGAGAGGAGGGCATACTTCGGCGCATGGATGATAGTGGTGCGCAGAAGGATGAAGGTAACTTCGTTATGAAAATGTTTTAGACAAACTATAAACTTGACTCTCTCGGACTAGTGATAAAATCAATGACAATGAAGTGGTCGGTGCTTTTCATTTTTGCCATGATAGGAGGCATTGAGGGGCTACGAAATGACTCCAGCCCAGGTGAAGGGCTGGCCCCTAATGCTGAAGTTATAGCCTTGGAACAATATGGAGTGGTGCTAAAACCAGGGAAGTTATTGTCCACCGCAGATATTACCCACGTCCGACAAGGTTTTCTGATCACCATTCCCCAGAGGCGCTCCTTCATCAAGGCTACCTTTGGCCAGGTCTGTCATCGGTACCTAAAAGGAGGAGACGCTCTTGACCGAGCCTGTTACCATGTCAGATCGCTGGTGAATTGGATGGATCAGACATCGCAGGCGCTCAAAGGTCGGTATAGGGAAATTCTCAATGAAACCTTAAGCTCTCTAATTAAAAACAACCAACAGCGACCTCAAAATCAAGGGTCAGAATTAAATTCAGGCGGAAGGGTCAAAAGAATGAAGAAACTACCCATCATGCTGGACGACCCAGGATGGCCGACCTTTCCTATTCCAACATCATGGAATAAGGGGCTTTCAGCTGATGTCAAGTATAACAGGGAACTGATTAAAGTGTTACAAGAGTCCTCCGACCAGATGATCGAAGACCTGGCACTGATGAACGAGAAACACGACGAGGCCGTAGAAAGGGTTAACCACGTCGTGATAGGTCTACTGGATAATCTAAGGTCACTAAATAAGGCGCATAATACCACTCGCCGAAGAATGAGACTCGTCCAACATAAGGTGGACTGGATGGAACTGTACCTGAACATGATACCTGTAGCTCTGGAAGACAAACTAGGAGAAATGGTGTATCTCCAATTGGTAGTCGAGCAAACGCGCGTGTTCAGGAAAGGTGTGCAACACCTGACACGGGGCCAACTGACCATGGATTTGGTACCACGCCAATATATGGTCGGAGCGGTCCTGGAAGTCAACAGGTATCTGAAGGGAATACATCCCAGGTTCCATGTGGCGTTTACAGACCCCTCTTTCTATTATGAGAACAGTCAACCTTCATTTAAATTTGATGAAACTACCCAAGAACTGATTGTGTATGTAAGGGTGCCGGTTGTGGCCGACGAACATCTGTTTAGAGTCTATGAGGTACTAACCTTTCCTGTGCCGGTACCAGTTAGAGGACGACAAAAGAAGGACGCCCTCCAAATTGTTAATCTACCTAAAAGTGTGGCTATGTCCATGTCTCGCCAGTACTATGTACCACTGGCTAGCGGCAGTTGGTCAGGCTGTTATGGGCAGACCATTACGCTTTGCAAGGACTTGCCCTACATGAAAAAGATCACGGATAATACCTGCACTGCCGCGCTGTTGAGACGTGATGACACGGCCATACAAGAAAAATGTGAACTGGACTATCTTTTGGAAGCAGACTTTGGAGAGATGGTAGTGTATCTGGACGACAGAGACATGCTTGTGGTCAGCGCTGACACCCGGGGCCAAATGATTTGCAGAAATCAACCCGCGGTGGAGGTGAACATAGAAAACTATGCGCGAGTTCAGGTGGAATGCGACTGTGCATTCCAAACACAGGGATCATGGATACCGTATAGTTTACGGAACTGTGACCGACACACCAGGATCACCACGGTCGTGTATCCACATAACGACCTGTTGGAAGCGGCGAGTCGTGTGAAAGGATGGAACACTAATTTCACGAGGCCCGAGAATGAACCCACTATGTTAGAATCAGATCCTATCCCTGAAACGATTAGGAAAGAGCTACTGGAAATCGAGGAGAGCCTAAAAGTCAGAATACCTGTACCCTCTCTGGCCAAGCGGATCCAAAAACACCGGAAAGACTTGGCTAAAGGCATCAAGAAAGCGACTGACCGCTACGAAGTAGACAAGCACGCCCCATGGTTTTCTATAGGTAACTTTGGGGGCGGCTTCGGCCTCCTCACAATTTTCTGCATAGTGATAGCAGTAACAATTATTGGGTGTATTCTCTGGAAATGCTGGCGGAGGCACCAGGGCAAGGCTGCCCTAGCCGGACTGGCTATGACTCTACCACGAGCCATGGCCTTGGAGACGGCGGACACGGAAGAGCTGCTACGCCGCGAAAAGGAACTGACTGGATGCCCGAACACGACCGCCAACCCCACTGCGGTGGCTGTGCTCGCTATATTATTGGCGGTACTGGTCATCGCCATAGTGGTGCTCGTGTGGCGAAAATGGAGGTACATCAGAAGGAAGACTGTAGATGGACTATATGTACAGTTTGCCAACCCACATATGATAGAGACAATCTTTCTGGGAGAACTGGCCATGCCTTCTGACCACACCTACACGGAAGGCTATGTGCTTATTACGGATCTACTGGTGACCCAACTGTGCCTGAAGTACACCCTGACAGTTACCTGGGGGGCACAGCTGATGGGAGCGGCGACAAGACCTGGGCAACACCCATCTAAGGTGCCACTACCGGATACCCTGAGGGTATCTAAAAAACTGGCCCGCCTTATGATGAGTAATTTAAAGTACAATACCAGGGCCAGACTCCTGAGATACTCCTCGGGGCTAGCCACTCCTGTACCCATGGGAGTGCCTCGCCTCATCGACGCTGGCTGGTCCGATGTCGGAGCGGACTGGCCTCAACCAGTGATGGGACATGGAACGATGCCTAACGCCCCTCCTAGATCGACCCCACCTACCTCCACAGCGACCGGACCGGGGCCTGCCCAAAAGACAGTAAGACCAGGGACATCCGAAAAGGACCCAGGAACGGTTTATGAAGTTATTATATGACAATGTAACGAGTGTTAAGACCTGACCTAATGCGGTACAGGTAAAATTGGTGAATTAATAATTCAATAGTACAAGTACCAAACTGAAATGTAACAGGGAATTCGCTGGGCTCTGCCTGTCTGGGTAGGTAAGGTTCTGTTGACTAACCTGTTCAATAATAATTCACCAACCAGGGAAACCTGGGTCGGGTAGGCTGGTCCAACCGTCTCTCTATGGACCCATGGGTTACCTAAATTTCTTTCACGTTGAGTGTCCCATGCCCGGTAGCCTAGCTCAACACTCTTATTATCATGAATTCGGCGATTCTTTTAAAGTAGGGATCCATTCAGAACCGATCCTAGTGTCGCAAAATTTTAGCATTTAAAAGAAACTCAAAATTCTATACAAAACCTATGTGCGCTCAACGGGACCAATGCTTCCAACCAGCGAAGTGAAGTGAACTTCCCCAAGCAAGTGCCATCTATACCTGACCCCTGTGCTGTTGTTACCGCTAGGATCGGGCTGCAGTACAGGAGTCACTTGGGGAACGCCACTGTCTATTCTTTAGCATGCCTACATATATATCCTTCTCAAAGATGGAGGGGCTGCGCAAGCAGCAGGAGCCTGCCCACATGCCTGGTGTCAGTGGTGCCTGACAGGAGGCAGGACGTTGGGGTTACGCGTCACTGACGCTGCGAAGGGCACTGGGGTGGACGCCCGACCATGGCAGTCAGTATGCCCCGGGGTGGGTCGGCTCCTGACAGCGGTCCCTTCATCACAAAAAAAATCGACGAATAGAAAGTAAATTACCTAAAAACTAATATATAAAGCAGCCCAATATTTATTTAACTAAGAGCCCTTCCTCAGGGAATCCTGGGCAAGTTGTAGTAAGAGCATAAGAACGCAGAATATTTAGTAACATTCAAAGGGGGAACGCTCCGTGACAGCGCACGAGAGTACCTTATACGTGGCTCGTTTGCTTCTGGTACAGGCACGCTACAACGGGCGAGGATGTGTACAACTCCTGCCAAGGCGTGTTACATTCAGAAAGTATAACGGAGGTCACAAGGAAAAAGAAGTTACGGGAAAAATGCGGTGAACTAGTGACATTCACAGGGTGCTAACTCCCTTCTTCATAAAGGCGACTTTTACCTGTAAAAAGGCGCCTTCTCCCTGTGGGGGGGAGTTGTAGCTAAAACCCACAGGATGATGGGACGAGGCGCTGTACAAAATGTGTAGTCTCATCATCTTGGCCATGTGTAATGATCGCCGAGTCACAACATATCCTAGTCGTTGGGTCCTTTGATTTTTACTGTAAATCAGGACCCAGCGATAAACGAAAGATGACAAACAAC
This sequence comes from Lepidonotus clava, assembly GCA_936440205.1. Classification (NCBI taxonomy): domain Eukaryota; kingdom Metazoa; phylum Annelida; class Polychaeta; order Phyllodocida; family Polynoidae; genus Lepidonotus; species Lepidonotus clava. The sequence goes on along the minus strand of OW387133.1, from coordinate 38,289,712 downwards.
TGCCCAAAGGTACAAGACTAAGTTATTTAGGCCATGTTTAAGACCAGTTTTAACCGGGACTGAGGCAAAACGGCAAGAAGTCAAGTTTCGACCCGGGTAAATTAGAAATAATTAAAATTAATAAAGAAGACGTGCGGCTTCAGAGCTGACCGCCGTCGAGAGAAAAAAAATGAAAAAAAATGAAATACTAGTCTTGACCGCCGTCGTGGCGCTAAAAGTAACCGGGTCTCCGCTCAACAGTTGAGCTGAAGAGGGGGGACACGGACTACTAATTCCCTAACGAACGGCTAAAAAAAAAACTTAGTTAAAAAACCCTTAGCTAATAGTCTACCCATTCTATTAGGAAAGAATCAAATTTCTAAAGCTGTCTATAACACTAATATATATTCCTGCCCCGCGTGCGCATAGTTAGGATAGGCTGGGGGTGGAGTCTTTTCAGGAGTAGTCTTGACTCTCCACAAGAAAAAACGGGCATAGACCTGAACAAGAAGACGGGTTTAACCTTGTACTATACTTCGGTAAAGGCCCGACTTACTAGGTGCTGTCTGGAAGTGATTGATCTGAAGAGATGCATTTACACATCTCTATAATTTAAAGGGGGGTAGACTGCATATTAAAAAAAAAAAAAATATGCAGACTGCTCCCGATTATAACAATGGGAAACTCGGTGCTGCCCATTCTGGTTCCACAGGGTGGGGGGTACCGACAACCCACGTATAGCTGATGAGGATCGGTGTTCAGACCAAAAATAGACTGGTCTGAGCCCGATCCCCTCAAGAAATAAATAAAGTAACGAATAATCACTAGATATTCCCATGTACAGTTAATGGTCAAGGTCAGTAATGACATGTATACTTGCGGAATGATACCTTACCCCAACCCCCATCCTGTGTGTTGTACAAATTAAAATGTTAAGTTATTACTGTGCAGGTAGACAAAATATTTGTATGAAAATATCAGGAATACACCCATTACATAGAAGCGGGGTGTTAACTGACTCATGTAGACAGTGGAGCTGGCGTTCAGTCCCAGTACAAAATTATGAGGACGAACGCCAGGCTACCACTCTGTAATTCAAAATATAATATATATAAAATAGCAATAACAAGACAAACCGTTCAAGCAATGGCTTCTCATAAACCCAAAAGTAGCTTTTCCACAAATAATAATAACCCAATCCTAATAATCATTATCTCTCTCTCCCATCTGGACGACACTGCACGAAAATATTATCTACAACACTTATTCTAACACAATGACACTGATGCAGTCTTGGTGTTAGACTAACACGGGATGGGTATTTGTAGCCTTTGCTACACCCTCTCAACTTACCTTGAAGTCGCCGACGGCCAGTCGGACGGCTCCACCTGTGGTGTCTCCTCATGTGGTCACCACGTGAATATTTCCATTGCCCTGTAAGGGGGACAACTAATCAAAGAATTCTGCCACAGCCAATCTAAAGCTGCGCAGTCTGGACCAAAGTACTTGGTCACCTGCAGTTCCTCAAACTTACCAGGGTGAAACCCCATGAAGCGCTTACACCTTATGGCGCCGCCATGTGAATTGTTTCCAATGTAGACATGTACACTACTGTCTTGTACGGGGAACGTCAAAACAAAGAATTCTGTCACAGCAAATCCAGTGCTGTACAGTCCGGACCGGAATCCCTGGTCATCCACACAATTCCATTAGTGCAGTGTCAGTCAACTAGTAGTCAATAATCATAAAATAACACTATAAGGCCAACGCGGCATATTCTACCCACACGCTGAGAGCCCTGCTTGAATCAGTAATGTCAACAAACCACTAGTCAGAAAAACCCTTACCGAGAGGGATGAGCTCCTCAAAGGGTAGGGGTTAACAGGCGGCAGTGGGCTCGCGAGAGTCCGGGGACACGTTAAACTGACTTTATAGTGCTGGGGAGAGACGTACTGAAGGCCCCCGTGTCTAGCGAAGGATGAATTGACATCCTACTGTGGTACCGTCTAGTCGGCGTACATATCGGGCTGCTGGGTCACAAGGGGCACATACGACTAAAAAATCCGATTCAGAGCTAATGGGTGCGGGGGAAGGCCAATCCCATACGGCAGAATCAACTAAATTAAGGTCTATTAGGTGTGCACCCGCCAGTAAGTGGTATGTACGTGGTACGGGGCCGACAGACCCCACCTAGCTCCTGACAGCTCAGGAGTGAACAGGCAAGGCCAGTGAAAACGGTCAAAGTTCAGTGTGGGTTGGCAGATTCACCTGGATCAGACCGTCGGTGACCACCCAGGGTGACTTGGGACCGGTAATCGCTATCGACTGGGTCACTGGCCGGTCGTCTCTGCTCTGCTGGTAGGTCCAAGATCTTCCGGTAGCAGAGAGGGCTCAATGTACAGTCAGGCCATGGTAAAGCTAAATGCTGCATGTCCAATACCCTATTATTGGATATTGTGGGTTTAGTTGAGCCATGCTCTCTGTGATCAGAACAAGTTTGAAAAGAACCATCTGGGAAGCAGAGAGAGCCTTATGGCTGGAAAGGGTTCTAGCTCAGGCGCAATCCACTATGTCTCATGACATAAGGGAAGGCCAAAGGAACCAAGCGCTATTATCGCCCAACCACGCGCGAGATAAAAATGCTTGATCATGTTCGCCTAAACAATTCCTCCCACTAAAATCATATAGCCTGACGTCTTTCAGTGCCCAATACTACCACCTTACGCCGTTCATATTATCATCACCAACCACAGGACCTGGAAAAGATAATAAGTTTAGTACACAAGGTCCTAGTTTTCGGCCCGCGTCCACCACCTTGGAACCAAAAGTAAACGCCAGGTGGCCGCCCGCGCTACCCGTTGCAAAAATCACCAGCGAAATATAATCTCTAGTTCCGGGAGTGACGTCAACTTCCGGAATATAACCACGTGAAGGCGAGCCGAAAGCCGCTAAGAAGAATTCTGACCAACAATCTCCTTAAAACCCTACGAGTTAGTAACCTACCTAACGTGCAAATAACAGTAAAAGAAACGAAGGTTGGACTTACCCGGTCTCGGAGCGGTCGGGGCATGGACCAGCTCGACGGAAGAGGGACGACCCCGGCAACGGACGAAGGAGAAAAAGCAAAGAACAGTCTGTAGTCCGTGGATCCCATGTTAACATTCCGGCGTGGCCTCTGGAGTAAAATAATGTCCGGGGTTCCTTAGAAAGAAATTAGTGTCCTGGGCCCCAACCAGGAATTGGACCTGAAGAAATTGATTGGTAAATCACTATAAATTACTATGTACAAAAGTGAGTGCCGGCGGTCTATGTCCTAGCCAGCGGCAAGCGGGCGACAAGACGCCCTAGGACTCGGGCCCATCGCCGAACCAGGCGGTCCGAGGGCATGTACCCGTCGACCAGTTCACGAAAATCGTTGATGGTTACCGTCCCGTCCGCGACTGCCTTGACCACGTGAAGGACGCGGCCTGTCTCTGCAGTCGGCACCCCAAACCAGTCGTTCACGCGGCGGACTTCTCGGCTGACTTTAGGCACGACCCGGTTGAGCCATTTTTGAAGGGAGCCGTCGCTGTCAGTAAGGTCCCAACGGCGCGCGTCAAACCCCGAAGGGGTCGTGAAGATCAACGTGGCTGAAACGGGGTGGGCTTGCATGTTCATAAAGGCTCGGCTCAGGGCTTCCGCGTAGAATTTGGTCACGTTGGTCACGTTGATAAAAAGTGGGATGTAGAGCCCGAGATCCTGATCCCATGTTAATATGTCGAGAAAGTTGCACATCACTACGAGTATATCCTCCGGAAACATGACATGATGGGCGAACGCGTACCCCGCCAACTCGGCGGTGGTCGCGTCGTGGCAGGAAAAAACTACTAAAGTATGATCTGTTCCTGCTAAAATAATGTCCGGGTAGGCCTCAATACCCTCCTCACGGTTGGAACAAAAGATGGCAACACGCACCATGATGATATTAAAGATAAAAGGGGTAAAAGACGAAGAAGTTACAAATCCACGTCTGTACACACTGAAATTACCGCCGGCACTGATTAAAATGACGTCATATCGAGGCTAATTTGGGAAAACCCCTTTTTGATCCGAGGGATCCAAATTTTGAAATCGGCTAGCATGATCAAACCATCGTATAATTTCTTACAAAATCTGCGCTAAACTAAAGTTTAGGTCCCCAACCAACATAATCAGGCGATAAATTTCAGTTATCATGGCATAATAATTCATATCGGGCGCACAAACTCGCTAAAATCATTCGAAGCAGAAAATGCCATCCGGGCACTTATCACCTGGAGGAACCCAGACCGAGGTTGGGCCCTGGATGGGAACTCCAGTCGAGCGTCCCGCTAAGTACACATGTACTAAGGGTGACTGATGGGCGCGTACTTGGTATGATAGTTTATAGATGCCAAACTGTTTCAAGCTAATCGGTCTACTACAAGGACCATGTATTTATTGTAAATAATGTTGTTTTAGTTGAAAATTGATTGAAATTTGACATACATTGTATAGTGAAACCCGTCCATTCAAGATGTCCGCTTTTAACGGAATCAATTATTATTGTGTTAACTCGTTCTGAAATTGAATTTATTGTGTACTTGTTACTCTTAGAGGGTTAAGACAACTTAACACTGTATATATGTTGAGTTTTGTTGACTTGTGTTCCAAATCGCATATATCAAAAACTGTACATGTATGTACTAAGTCAAAACTTACCTGTTTCCTCTGTGTTTGCCTGAAACTGTAAAAGTAACGGACCTGACACTCAGAACAATGAGTATTGCCCCAGTAGGCAGAATCATCTCCTTTACCTTGAGGATCATTTCACAATCCTCTGGACTTTTCTTGTCAAGAGTTTGCATGACAACTCTATTACTTCGAGGATCATTTCACAATCCTCTGGACTTTCTTTGTTACTAAATGTACAACAATCACCTTCATTTCAAGGATTATTTCACGATCCTTTGAACTTACCTTGTCACCTTATGCACGGGTGCCGCAGTCCTTAAGCCTTAATACGGGCTGATAATGCTATGAACTTACCTTGAAACTTTACGAATGGTTCCACTGACCTTGAGTCTCAACATGGGACTACTGGTAAAATGTACTTATGTACTAAGCAAAACCGATCATATGAAAGTATCTTTGTTTATACCTTTGAATAAGCAAAAATGAACTTCTGATTATATTGACACTGTGTTGAATGTACCACGAGAGTCAAAGCCACCCCACATTGGTTTCTCTATATTAAAAAAAAAAAAAATAATAATAACAAATATATCCAATCATCAAAATTGGGAACCTATCGCATTTGATTGAAAATCTTCATTTGGTTTGAGCTATGTCGTCCACCTCCTTAAACTCAAACACCTGACCGCCGTCGAATGTACTAATAGCTTAGCACTTTTAATATATCGTCACGTTGTATAATCTAACAAGGATCAGGCTTAGCAAGTCTACTTCTAGTCTACTTCTGGAAAGAGATATTTTTCGCTCCCAGCGCCACCTGTTAACCAGTATAAAAGGTGTTGCAAAGTGAGGAGCAGGCAGTTTAAGTGAGAATGTCAGCTGAGTAAGTTTAGCAAAGGAGCTACTTGGAGTTAGTACATCGGCTCCCGCACAGCAGACTGGAGTTTACCTATACCAACTACCTCGGACATAGGATTGTGATAGAGCTAAGCACTAGAGCGGTCTAGAATGTGTTGGAACAACTTGTATTCTAAATGTGGTTGATTGCTGATAGGAGATGGGAGGTGGACTGATGGAGACTTATACATAGTGGCTTTGACTCGGGATGAGATGTTTATTGAATAAAAACCCTTTCATATTAAGAGCTCCCTCATCGTTCATTTCTTTTGAACTATTGGGAAGTGAATGAGCTAACTTTAAACGCAGTCTGATTGACTCAGACATTCTGGACAAACGACTCATGGATACTTAGTTATATACTCATCACGCAGTATTAAAACAAACACAACAATAGTTCATCACAATGTAACTGATATTTACTGAAATATTGCCCAAAATACAAAAATTAGTGCATAAATTCCCTAAAACTCAAATTTAGTTTGGATTCTTCAGATGAAAAGCTTTTTTCAATAATTTTGATATAAACGTTCCAAATGTTGGCACTGTGCCAATAAGGCAAATTTTTTGTACAGAGTAATTGTTAGTACTATCGTACTTTGCATGTTACCATGGTAACCAATAATTCATAAATAACTATCACACTCTTTATAAAAGTAACATAAAAACAGTATCTTCATTGTGCAAAAGACAATTTATGATTATCATAAATGAAAGAAAAGTTAGAGCAAATGAAAAATCATGTCATTTACATAAATTCACCCATTTTTTATGATTTTTTAATTAGTATGGCAAATTTAAATGTAAATACATTGTTTATGGTTTCTCGTATCGCAATTCTATCATTTTTTGGTGACTTGATAGTCCAATGTTCAAATACCTGCATCTCTGGTTCTAAATGGAATATCTGAAAAATTCTTTCAGATTCAGAAAGCATAATTTACATTGTTTTAATGGTGTTCCTATGGGATTTTACTATAGGGCCCCATATGAGGCCTCTGGCAGTGTAAGGGTTAAATGCATAATGTACCTTTATACAACCTATAGCATAAGAGAGACAGAAGAAAATGTACTTTTCATTGCCAAATTCATTTTTTCAGCATTTCCAAAATGTTTTTAAAATAGGCCATGTTTCCCCAATTTTATCTCTAAAGCTATGCATTTTAGCCAATTTTCTATTCCATTTTTGAATTCTACATTATATTAGTTAGTGTTTCTGCAAAATATGATTAAGATTAAAGAACTTTCATTTTTTTGGGTATCTGGAAAATGGCGCCATTGTCCTTAATTGTTTAAGTTTTAAGATATGACCCCAAGTTCCAAGTAGTGTCTTGCGTAATTATCAACTAAAATTCCACCAATTAAGCTGGCAGACATCAGGAAACTTAATCAGAGTGTATAATCTATTGGAATGTTTACACACCTATCTGGCCTCTTTTTAGGATAAATGGGTTCCAGCTAACAGAACACATGTCGTTACCAGTTTACCATCTTTATTGTCCTGTAGCCCCTTCCACCCGATAAGGCCATATTTTGGCCAATCCATCCATGGGTGTAAGCCATTTAGATAAGCCCATTTCTATGGTTATTTGTTTGTTGAAAAAGATCTATTTGACTTACAGCCTGGCGTGAAATGCTATTGCATCCCTGAAGCCCCAAGGTCTATCCTACTATTATTTTCTTTCATCATGCTATGGCAATTAGTTTCTTCATAACCTCCTTCACAATATAGGCCAAGATTCACTGGCCATACCTGGGAATCAGCCTCACAATTCTAAATCATGTTGTTGTTGGTTTAAAAGGCATGTAAATAGGTTCTTAAAACAAAGGGTATATAGCCTACATGGTGACACCGGTTTGGCAAGGCCTGTTGGCTGCTTGGGCTGTCTCTCGATCTAGATCTATCCAAAGCTTCATTTGTTCCTAACTGACCTACACTGAAAACACAAAGTCGTCAAAAGTGGTTTGAAAATCAACAACCCTATGAGGACCTTCTGACAACCCTGTTGTCAAAGTCAACAACCCTATGACGACCTTCTGACAACCTTGAATATGAGATAATGACAACTTTGTGACTACTTTATATGGGATTGTTTGGGTCTCTGTGACAACCTTATGATTGTAAGTCAAAAAACCACAGCCAATGGTTGTCAAAAGAATCTGCAGGGTTGTCATGATTTACTGGAAGAGCTCAGGGTTGTCACAGGGTCTTCAGAATGGTTAGTAATTTTCTTGAGAACATGTGGGGTTTGAACCGGGGACCTCTTGCATTGCAGACGGCATCACAGTCCCCTGAGCTATCAAGGGCTTCCTTTGAGAGAGGGGCCTTCCGACAAGTACGGATTTACTTCAAGGGGATTCAAGTGGGGTATAAGGCTAAGAAATATGATATATAAATAAATATATAATATATACAAAACTTTATACACATAACTGATAGATATGCATCTGACAGCCATTGGTTGTCATCTTGACTACCTTGTGACAATCACTTAATTTATGTAATAGCTGGGTGTAATATAAGAGATTAGTGTAGGGCGACTAGCCTCTACAATGAGGTATATCTGATCTCATACTCTCCCCTGCAATGACTGTGCAATCACTATGATGGTAACCACATTCCTATGACAGCCAATGAGTGCCAACTGTTAGGTAAAAAACAAGTTTTCAACACTGCTATTGTGAGGCTGACATCGCCAGTAGTACATTATCTCCTTTATTTTCAATGGTCATTTTTCAGTCTTTTAGCTATCACATAAAAATGGTGAAGACAAACCTATGTCATATTTTGCCCATTACATCCACCTTTGGCTTGAAATAGGCCCTTGCCTTAATGAGCATGATGTATGACTATCAAACATAACAGGCTATGAGTTGTATGGTTTTTGGCACCATTCACTTACATCCCTTGGGTTGTCATACACAGTGGCCATGACAACCTTGGGCTGTTGTTTTAGGCAGCATTAACTAACAACCCTAGAGTTGTCATAGACTTATCCTGTGACAACCTTAGACTGTGGTTTTAGGCACCATTAACTGACAACCCTAGAGTTGTCATAGACTGAGCCCATGACAACATTGGGCTGTGGTTTTAGGCAGAACCTTTGACTTCTATTTTGTTCCCTGACAACCTGCTAACAACCTGATTTTCACTTTTTCTTCTCTGACGATCTTTTTGTCGTAAAGTTGTCAGGAGAAAGTGACAATCTTTGGGTTGTCATCCAGCCTCAAATTGCACAATAATGACCCTCTGACCACCCTCAAATTTGTCACAGGATTGAAACAAGGTTGTCACATAGCATCAATGGCCTGAAATGAGCCTTGTGACGACCCAAGACGACTTTGAAATGGCTGTCTGACGACTCTATTTTCAGTTTACTGACTGACTTGACTGGCCCTATCTATTGATGGCTGGACCTCTTATAGGTTCGATACAGGATGTTTCCATCATGAGACCCAGAACAGTCACATACCGTCATGCCTTGTCAACTTGGGTTGGTGTGTCACAGCATGATTACACAGACAAAATGGGTTTGTTCTCTGCTCTGAGTTGAGGTTGGGTTGAATTTCCTAATGTAATTTATGTTTCTTTGCTTCTAAATTCCAGGTTCAATATCACAAATCTATACAGAACATATGTATCGTGACTTAGCACTTTGTCAACTGTTCGTCGGAAACAGAAAAATTATATTATATGGTTTACTTTTATTTTGTTAACACAAATATCTCACTTAATATTCGACAAAGATCCCTATACCTATATTCAAAGAGAAACGTGTCTCAGAATTTTATTTCAGTGCCACAGGCCGCACATGTATGTGCGGCCCTGTAGTAAAATCCCAGAAGAACACAATTGAAAGATTCTGAAAAAATTCTCAGAAAAGTCCATTTGGAATCAAAGATACAGTATTTGAGCAGCAGATATCAGGTCACCAAAGAAATGATAGAATTGCGATTAGAGACACCATGAAAAATGTACGGTTAGTTAAAGCCTTCATCCGGTATTTTTAATTTGTATCTAAGTACAATGTTTTAGATAATCCTCATATTTACTTACTACTTTCAGTAATAATTATTAGTGTTTTCATTATTCTCTTTTCGACACCAATAATTTTATGTAATGAGTTTTAAGTTTCATTTTCACGGTAATTGATGTCCTATTAATAGATCCTATATCCTAAATTGAGGTTAGAAAATCCGGGTGCTATACCATCTTCATCTCATTCTATAATTTCTAACCACCTTAACAAAAGTAAAAAGGGTATACACGTATTGAATATTGATAGATAAGAGAAACTGGTGCATCTACGGAGGTTTAAGGGCAATTAAGGGAGTTTTGTACAAACTCAAACTCTCGCAGTTTCCGTAAGCAGACAAACCTCCGTAGCTTTTGCTTCGGGCTGGCTCATTTAGCTTTTGTGTAGATATATATACGTGTCTAAGATATAAGAGATGTTATAAGATGTTTCGTTCGTTCGTATAGATGTTTGTATAAGTATTTGTGATGTTATTTCGAATAGTATATAATATAAGCTTTAACCGAAGACTATTATTATAAAGGGATAGCTCGGGTGAGTAGAGTACTGTAGAGGTACTCCCCGCTGAATACAATATTCTCGCGGTAACTTTGGACAACTTGGAAAGGAAAAGCCACACGTTCAAATACAGTTTTAAACCTTTATTGGTCTCTAGGGTTACAATGGCAGACCCTTTCGCATAACACCGGACGGTATAGGGTATAAGTTTACAATGGCAGACTGTCTCTTACAATACCGGACAATATGGTGAGTGATACCTGCAGCAACAATGATGACACTCGTACAGAGTGCTTACCTCAGAGTCCCAGAACGGTTACCCAAACACACAGACCGCCAGTTGGCAGAGAGTCAGAGTCTTTGAAGGTCTGGGAGGTGGTGGTCTGGAGGTAGGCCTCTGGCAGGGCAGGTGGCTGCAGGTCCGGTCTTGTAGAGTGGTCCAGTGTGGTCCAGGTGGTGAGTTCCAGAGGAGAGGTGCTGAGGGGGAGGGGGCTCCATGATGTCACAGGGACTGATGCAACACCTGGTGTCTTTGGATTGGCTGTTGCTCAAGACCAGTGGGAGGGGGCTGTGATGTCATAGTATGATGTCACGGGCTGTTATGTGATTGGCCAGTCGGGGGAGCCAGGTGGGAGGGGATCGTGATGTCACGGGTTTTTCCCGACTGGCAGGCTGAGTCATCGCTGAGCTGGCGGGCCAGGGGGGAGGGGGAGCTGTGATGTCACGGGTATGGAGAGATGGGGTTCTGCCTGGGTCATGATATGTAACTTTCAGTACACTTGTACTTAGCTATAAGCCATATACTAAGGCTTCTTTTTCAATAAAAGTAAGCATAAATAAGTTGTTAGGAAACTGTGTCCAGTGACAAAGTTATCTTTTGGGTTTTCGTGTTCGGGACAAGATGCCGTCCCGACACACTATTGAGATTTATTATGCAACAGGCCACGGATCCCCCTTATCCCCCCAACTGCAACCCCCCCCCCCCCCCCATCGCTATTCCCTCAACCACCAACCTCTACCCCCAAACACCGACCCCCGCCACTTACCAGTTGCTCCCATCCCCGCTAACCAACAACCCCCCCACCCCATCCCACCCCCACCCCACTCACTACGGGCCCATTTAGCCATATAATCTTGTCCTTGAAGGCCTCTACAGGCATGTGTTGCCAGAAAGGTAGAATCTTAAAAAGTTCTTCAAAAACACACGCTTTCAATTGAGTACCACTTTTCATTTGCACAGGATAGACGGAAGCATGAAATATCAAAAAGTTCACACCCAATGGACTACATGTATAATGTACAAAGAAAAGACAGACGCAATAATTTCATAGTATGACCATTAATTTAAATGTTTTTCTTTTAATTCATTTGGTTTATCCTTGTTTACAATTGGATACTACATCCGGTTTTCATTGTACACCCAGCAATAATGTATGTTATCCAAGTAAGAATGAAATAAAAGCCCACCCGGAGGTGTGACGTTATAATAATGGTTCTTGTTACGTTCTTTTGATGACTCCTGGTTACGTCTCTGTAACAATGTTCCACTGCGACATTATTATAATGTTCTGGTTATGTTCTTTGACCTAAACATAATGTTCTTATAATGTTCTGTTTTGGTTTCGTCCTAACCTCACCAAAAAATAATGTTATAATAACATTCTAATTTGGTGAGGTTTCAACCTTAACATCAATAACGTTATTGTTATGTGCCATCTTAGTAAATAGCAAACTGACTAAAAAAGTATGGTTGCAGTACGTTTCTGTTACGTTGCGAGCTGGCACGGACAGTATACATCATGAGTAACTGATCACATTAGTGTCAGTTCTTATTTGTGAATATCAACATGTGAGTTGGTAGAAAAGAATGATATATATCAGCAATGTACTTTTTCAAGAGATATGTTCGGTAAAGTCTTACAATATCCCAAACTGTTGGCAGTCAAAAGTTAACTTCTATAAAATTAGTAGTGTCATGGGTCTAGGGTGTCATACGCCAATGATAAACATTAGAAGTAATATCGGAGATGATATTAATCTGGTAAATTATGAAACTCGGTTAGATATTTCTTTGTAATTTTTTTGTCTAAATATTGCGTTGGTAGGGGTTGATGGGTTTAGGTGAATTACACAAAATAAGAATTTGCTGGGAATTGGCCCTGAGTTGCATGCCTATTGTAACTATTGTAACCCCGAGAACATCTTAAAATCTTTGTGACACTTTAGACATAATTATATTCATATATATATATCACATATACAGGCCTTATAGGCCCTTTATGATATTTTATTTTGAAGCGAGGGAACAGTTACATTTTGATTATTCTTATGTCACATTTTATATAACAATAGATGTAATCGAGGTTGATTTAGAAAGTCGTTAGTTCTAGTGCATGAGTAGGCCTTAATCTGTTTTAGACGCAGACATAGAATAATTATGGGCACGCTGATTACTTAGGGGGTGATTGAGAATCACGACGCCGTAATAATCGGCCACTAATCTCTCTATTTAACGGGGCGCGGTCCTAATCATCCATCATAGAACATTATGAAAGTCACCCTCTATACACGCTTTGGACTCTACGAGAGTCCGGTTGGTACAACAGTGTCAATACTACTTCTGAGGGCACCTTTCTAAATTCCATATTTGAAAAAAGAAAAAAGTGCCCCAGTTCTCAACCATACAACAAATATATACCAGCCATGCGATTTCCACCATCTTGTTTGCTTATACATAGTTCAAACTGAGTTTGTTTTTTTAAATATTTTATTTCAATCGGGAGATACAATTTAGCCATGGGCCATTTTTCGTTGTTTTCCAGTTTCTTGATTTGAAATGGGGCATGTCATGTGGCATACTCCTTATACCTAAAACAATTTCATTTTTTATGATGTAAATTTAAAATCCATTGCAATATATCCATAACATTCATAATAATCGAGAGTAGTTTCACTAACTGGTTCCGGTGATAAACTATGTTGTTCGGATTTCTGTGATTGGCTGCATGGTCCGTTATATACACACCCTCTATGCTACTTCTGCCTACCTCTCCATCAACTCTCGTCATCTTCTCACCAAGGTGACTTCAACAACCCCCCCCCCCCCCCGACCCACCCATAACTCTGAACACCATCCCCCTCGCCCCCTACCCCTTTAACGCCGTCCTTTATCAGTCCAGTTAGCCAAGTGTGGAGACGGTCTTCAAGCAGCCTGCATAGGCCTATATATATTTCACCACGGTGTCGGAGCGATACTTCATCAGTTGCGTCCTCCAACTTCAAAGGTTCCCGGGTGTGTAAGCAGAGATCTTCCACCGAGTAAAGTGAGTGAAAACTTTTGTTATTCAAAGCATGACCTTTTATTGTTGTTCGATGTTGACAGTGAAGAATGTGTATTGACATTGTTTTACGAATATGTGTGTGTTGAGGAAATATTAGGACTTTTTCCGAGAACGCCTCTAGAAACCCCTCTTTATATAAATGATTAAGACTTGCGAAATTGATAATGGTAGAAATATAGGTGGTAGGCCAGGGGTGTAGCTAGCCTGAGACTGGAGTGTATCCGCTCAGGTTTCTTTGGGGTTAATAATATGATACTTTCTTAAATGACAATACGCGCCTACACGTTTCGCCATATTTTGATTGGAATTCGACAGCTTTAGCAGAGGTAAACTTTGTTGGCGCGCTATTGAAATGAAATTGTCTTAGTTGGTCACTAGACGTAGGACCAGGATTGTCGGCGGCTTGCCCGAGCTAAATCAAAACCACTTTAACTCTGTGTAGATCCATACATATTAAGTTATGCTTCTCCTGTATGATAAATTATTATTTTCAGTTCATGATAATTATATGATAGCAAAAATTCATAGAAACAATGAGACGTAATCATATCACCAGAGGCTAGATCGATCTATACACACGCACGCATGGACGGGGAGTCGCGCCAATTTCCATCCTAATTCTTCATTATACCCTCCGTAGCTGTCATGCATACTCCATTTGCATCAGTCTGGGTTATGGTTTCGTTAGTTACCCGCTAATTATCAATTAGATATATCGGCGGCTTGAGACATTCGATCCGGAGGACGGGAGGAGGTCCTGGAGGTTCTGATCATCGCATCCCCATTCAAATTGGAATATTTGGGTGGATCTTTCTGGGGGACCATAAAAACAGAATTTTGATTAAACCTGGCAGGTCTAAACCGCCATGACTAAACTAATTACTGCTTCACCTATACATAAAACACAACAATTATACAAAGTACTATATCTTGCCCGTAATGGTACATGTACATTCATTTGATAATTTTGATTACAATAATTGTTTGTAATTACTATTCTAAATCTGGGCCGGACATTGATGAAATGTCTCAGTTATCATCAGCACCTAAATTAGGCTTTTAAAAGCGTATTCTATGGGAAAAATTCTATAGCAAAACTTGCAACATCATTTGCTTTGGCATGAAAATGTATTTGATAAAGTTGCAGAAAAGTACGTTGGATAGGCTTACATTTTGACTATTCCTGCTTGCCGACATATTTGCAAAAAGTATCCAAAGGGGGGCGCCATAGATTTGAAGGTCTTTGCCTTACGGGAAATCGGGTGCACGAGTGTCGGGCTTTGAGGGGCCATCCATAAAATGAGGTCATTTATTTTTTTCAGGGTACTTTTAAGATCTCCCACCCCCACCGCGCTGTTACACAGAAGTTCCTGTTTTGAGCATGAAAATAAGGCTCATTTTTAGGCAGTGTCTGTTTTATACCTACCCACCCACCCTTTTCTATGTATCATCATTTATGGATGGCCCCTGAGGATCATAATAGGCTACTTACTTATACGTCACTATGAGACCCAACTCAATATAATATATGAGGCAGTGTTTATTTGACAGTGTTCTCTCCGCTTGAATAACCATAATAGACATTTTTGCAAATAGTTATCATTTATTAATGCGAATTTAACCTTGTATTTTAATACTTACTTCAATACACACTGACTGACTGTTCCTTTCGATTGCATTTGTCAACCGTCAATAGACCTGTCCACTTTGCCAGCTAGCCCACCCCTATAAATCTATCATATCAACATTTTTAGAAAAATGTTCATCATACTTGATTCACAGTGCTTTTACTTTCAATATGGTGTTAAATATGTAGCTGAAGGACTGGAAACAAAAAAAGCATTCCCCCATAGGTTGTATCTGTTTTGTATCACCCTTTGAGCTTTGCTCACAATGTCCTACCCTAAAATCACGAAAACATACCTTATTTTGGTTCACCTATAATGGAGATAATTACCTAATTGAGAGAAAAGAATAATTCATCCTCATTTATCAACACCTTATTGAATAAAAAAACATAAGTACAAACTCATTCACTCAGATTTGTGTCAGTGACTGACTTTACAAAAACTGCAATTATGTCCGACCTCTGTATCATGCCAGCAAAACATCCCAAATTGGACAGGTCTATTAACGTTTGTTGACTAATGATACAGTCATAGTCAATATACATTCTTCAACTGCATGCAATCCCGATTTGACATGCTTTGTAAGAACTATTTGCAAGTGACGCGCCCTATACAAGCCCACACAGCCAAAAACCACTCAATTCAGCCCAGCAAAGTATAAAAAGGCTGCTGACGCTAACATAATAATACCGGCGCAGCTTTTAGGTTGAAACCGCAAGTATGAATTAGATTAACCAGGCGATGCAATTGTAATACATTTATCCAAAGCGAGTCTGCATGCGTCATAAGCAAGATTCTTCGTTTTATGTCTGAGGCGTCTTGCCACTGTGAAAGAACTTGATTTGTGTGTGTAATTCCATAAGAAAGTGAGTAGTGACGTCATGTTTTTAGTCTAGATCCTGGAGGGCGGAGGTCTAGCTGTATATTATGCTTTTCAGGAGCGGAACCAGGGTGCGTTCCACAGTCTGTGCCGTTGCAGGCCGCAAGTCCCTATGACCAGGGGGGGGCATTAATTTTAGTCGTAGATGTTGCAAAGTCTAGCGGTTTTGAAGGGGTCCACGTCGCATCTTGTTAGTTTTTTTTGCAAAAATACACGTGGGTACAGTCCAAAGGGTTGATTTTGTAATCGTATGTCTGACTTGGCCATTTTCCATAGAACTACATGGGAATTCTGATTTTTTTTCAGAATCGTGCTTTAGATTTAACTTAGTGAAAGAATACTAAAGAAACGAAATATCGCTCAGATTTGAGTGAATATGTTGGAAATCAAATATATAGGCCACTCACTTGGCTTTCTTTACCTCGAATAAGGGATTTTCACACATTAAGGGTGGTTCATTAATTATTATATACAAACGCCATTGACAGGTTTTCTTGGCCCCCTCCTCCGGATCCCACATCCCCTTTAGCATGTAATACACATTAGACATGTACTGAAGCCCTTCAACCCCATCCCCTTTTTTACGTACGTGATTAATCATAGTAGATGACTCCCTACAATAGTCTACGCCAAAAAAATACGGCGTTACAGTAATATATCTTACTGAAGTAACCTTGAAAAGGAATGACAACTTTAATTTGAACTCAAAGAACCCCAGTCGGTTTTCTGAATGTGTGACTTTACTGAACCTTCCATTAAAACAAGGCATCAGACGCAGTTTAAGATTCGAAGAAAAGAGCCAAGATTAACGATAAGGTCACGATAATCGGAGTTCTTTTTTCGTGGCTTATGTAAAGGTAACATTTCTGGCAAAAAGCAAATATTGCATACTTCCTTTTAAAATAATTAACTCTAAAACCTGTAGTCCTGTGAAAAAAAACACTGTTCAACACTGAATCTTAACTGTCTGGGATTGTATAGGAAAAAGTGCTGTTGATGAACTTTAATAGTTCCTGTGAATCAACACTAACTTTCTACAGTGTGATTTATGTACACTACATCGGGGGCCTTCCATTTCGTACGTACGCACATTTAAGAAAATCTCAGACCCCTACCCCCCTCACACATTGGATTTGTACTAGAATGTGCGCACATTTTCAACAAGCTCAGACCCCCCTCCTACCTTGATGCGTACATAATTAATGGAAGGCCCCTCGGTAGAATTGGAATTATGTATGATTGTTTATGTTTGATGTTAAATTTTTATTTTGGAAAGGATTATGTATATAAAGAATACCGGGTGAGAAGTAAACACATCAGTTATTGTACTCTCTCGTGTCAACTTTTTCATTACAGTTTCATTTTGATATGATAGAGAGTCAAGATATAACTCTTCTTTTCGGCGATTATAAAACCCTATTGGTGCCCCTCGTATGCATCATGTTGTATGATATCCCAAGTTGGCTCCGCCGCTGGGACTGGCAGGTGAACCGGGGCCCCTCACTCTCCAGGCAGGCATTCTACCCCTACCCTACCACTGGTATGACCAGGAGGGCCCCTCAGTATGGGTATGGCAGGTCCTTTTGCTGGGTGCTGGTTTTCTGCCTTTCATTTCATATTGATATGTAAGAGTTAATATACCAGCATTTATCTCATCTGGCGCTCTGCCTCTGGCCCTCACTCACTCTGTGCCAATGGTAGCTTGCATTGAACAGGAGGGGTTGGGTGCAGATGGGAAGCAATGATGTTTAGGTTATATAAGAAAGGTAATATCCATCTTCTATTATACATAAATACCGAAATTATAATTATAAATGATATAACATAAATACCGAAATTTACCTCTGCCCTATAAGCAATTATATAGAAACTGAAGGGACTGGTCAGTCAATAATGTAAGATGCACTAATCCCATCTGCGAGTCAATTTTTCTTTAAGCTCATGATCAGTATCCAACTCCAAAGTGGGCTTACGCCATAAAATTGAACCTGAAAGGCTTGGTACACTTAGGTCAATTAAACATAGTTACATACGCAAAGCATACATCTACCACACATCTACTTCTCTGTGGTTAACTTAAAAAGCATATAATTTGTGATAAGGAGCATGTGCTTTTTCATACGCTTACCGGAGGCCGACGATGCGTTTAAAAAGATGCGTTTAAAAAGATGTAAAGTAAACTTCAAAATATTCCAGTTAGCCGGAGATGCAAGTCATATTGTGATTGCCTCAAATTGATCTGTAGGTAGATTGTCGTATTGAAACTTTAATGTGTAGTCCTAGATACGAGTTTTCTTTTTTCGCTCATTTATCTTGTAAAAGCACAAATAGTAAGTATTTTTCGACTTCGAGACATGAGATGAAGTACTAGAATAAGTAGCTGATAAAGGAGACCGTATTGCCATAGCGATTCGTGGTTGCAACACCCAGTATAATTATTATAATATATAGGTTGTTTGTCCGACAAGCACTGATCCAATTCCTTCACGATTTTATACAACAACGGCTTGTGATTTATGTAATCCAAAGAACTTAACTGTCTGGCAAGTTGACGAGATGCATGAGAAATTGATCTGTAATTTTAGATCGAAAATGAAGATAAGATGGAAAGAGCCACTGTTTGATGTCTCTGCATGGACTTGGAGTGACTAGTGGAAAGGCGCCTAATTATGAGGGGGGGGGGGGGCTATTCTAAAGATTTGGCAATACATGTTTGAGTCGTCTATCAAGTTGTGCTTGTCAAGTTTGGTGTCCACCCACACTTTTGTGTTTAAATAATGTTTGTTATCAGGCTGCGATACACACGATGGTATTCACACACATACCCATAAAGGTGAAAAGAACTCAACCATATATAGCTGTTAGATAAACCCAGGTTTTCAAGTACATATGCCTTTATGTTTTTGTAAACATTAACTTAGTACTTCATAATTATGTTTTTTAAATGTGCGTGTGTTCGGTGGTCGCTGCAATCAAGTTGGTAAACTATTACATGTATTGCTACCAATATGAAAATGACTGTTCTTATACACATTTAGATTGGGTTTGTTTCCCCTGAAATGTGTCCTTTTCGCAGTGCGCGTTCATAGTCAAGGAAGTTTATTTTAACAATTCTAACAAGTCTTTCTTATCCTGTGAATGAAGCATGTTATACAGACATATTGTTGATATAGTCTAGAGTCGGCATGATACTTCTTGCTTTTCAAACCAACGGGGTGTTGGCCTTCAATGTAGACTATGCATACAACGTGAACGTGTCGGTCAAGTTTACTTTGCTTCAACTTTTTTGTTATGATGTGTGAGAAGTGAGTAGGCTCGAGAATGTAATACATGTATATTATTGGCAGATCAATACATACTTAATGCATTTGTTGAGGTTATTTGGTGAATTATGTTTTTGGCTTATACCCAGTCACAACGAAAAGAATCTAACTGTTTGGTTTTAGAATGACCGCAAATTACAGTAATCGAAATTTTGGAGTGGTAGGCCTACCCAATTAGAAATATCACTAAAGTTATTGATACAGTATTATAGCGTGTATCCCTCACTGCGTACATACATATACAAATACATACATATGACATACATATATACATGTACAATTTTGTATGTATACATACACACAGGTACGAAAAGGTGTAAGTTATTGAACCCGCTCTTTCTACGTTCTAAATGCTGTAGCGGCCGTTTGACTGGTCATCAAAAGAACGAAAGAATAATGTTCACTTAGATTACTAGAGTCTATTTGGGTATATGAGAACTCACTTTAGGATCCTCTGGTTGAGGTCAAGTTACCACCCTTCGCCTGTCTCAGAATAAATAGTGCATAACAATGGTTGATCGACAATAAATCACCCTGATTTTCAAATCTGAGAAAAAAGATGGGTACCAATATCTAAAAACAAGATATTTCAAAGTTCTTTTATGTTTGATGACAAAAATGTGCACACTATGTTTTCTTTCCACTACCTTAAACTTAGGACAAGACTTGAAGCGAGGGAAGTTAATGGACAACTACAAGGTCGCTCCTAAAAGATTGCTAACCCGTCACAGTAGTACTAGTGTCACTTGGTGGACAAATGCCTAACTACAAAATGTATACAATAGATCTTCATATTGGCTGGTAAAACTTTCATTTGACTTGAAATAAAGAACCACTGTTTTATATCATTAATTGGTGACCTTTATACATAGTTCACATTTACAAATTAGTGGTATGACTGGAAGATTCTGACGATGTTTGGTCAGGCTCCACTTTTCTTGGAGCACTAAAATAATGCAACATTTCATGTTGCCCTAGGATCCAATAGTTCTTTCTTTTTTTGGTGGGGGGTGGGTAACTCTGCTCTCCCTTTCCAGCTATAATATTTTAAACATAATCGTATTTTTGAGGTTTGTGATAGATAAGCCTACTTCAAAATTGGGCTTACGATTTTTAAGTCCCTTTAAACTGTTAAACAGCTGTTAAAGTTATTATTTAAAAGACATGCTCGTTTGGTAAACAAGACTCGGGCATGAGACGTGGGCTGACGTTTCATGATTGGGGTATCAAGTATCAGTTGCAAGTCTTGCTGGCACACCCACCCAAACCTACTTTCTGGGGTTTGTCATGGAATGTGTTAGTGGTTGAATGATCAGGACCCCCGTGCTTGCTTCTGGGCTGGTCACCTGAGATAGCATAGCCAAAGGCCATACATTCTTAATCAGGGTTCCCACACACAGTGGCGTCACCGCTGGACAATGTTTTGGCTTAGTAAAATTAGTTTGGAGGGATATGGATGAAAGTTGATGAATAAATGATTTGTTATTCGAAACTATCCATGTAGACATGATTACCAAAACAACTCAGGTTAATTTATTGTTCGGGCAAAAAAGGTACACAGGATTATTTGTGAAGTGTCTAATAAACAAGCAGTAGGTGTAACCTTAATCACTCCTCAAGGGCACATGTGAATTTTCGCAAACTTTACGCCCAACCCACGGGGTGTATTTGCCACTACAATAGGTGCCAAATAAATCATCAGTAGGTGTTATACTCTACAGGGCCAAGGGCATGCCTTCACAGTGCACCCTGCAAGGCCAGAGACGACATTGCAACAAATCATATATGAACCCTGGTACGAATGTTCCAGATCATTATCCATCTAGGTAAAGAATGTTGGTGCAATGTTGCAAAACACGATATATCATTAGTGTCTGTCGGGGTGAATGAACGGCAGGCTAAGGAACACCAGAGCTACTTATGTGATCTTGAGTTGTTTTCTTTGTGAACTGACAATTTACGATGGCGTGCTCGACTTTAATTATGAAGATCTTTTTATATTCTTTTGTATTGAACGCCTTCATATACGTATATGATCTTCCAGACAACCTAATCTACTGCCAAATAGATGTGTGTCTGCCAGTTTATCAACCATTCCCGTACATTATCTGTTTTTGTGAGGAGTGCCTACTTTCTCTTTCAGTGATATATTATTTTTGGGATTAATGTGAAATTATTGGTATTGCGTCAGTCAAGCCCTTTCCTTTATGTGAGCATAGAACATGTTTTCTTTCCTTGAAAGTTTAAAGGCCTGTTTATCTAAACAAACTTAGAATATCAGTGACTCACTATGACGCAAGGAATAATGTATAGAATAACTTCCATGTCTATAAATGTGATACGTATCAAAAATGTTAATCTGTATAAAAATTATTGATAGAACTTTGTAAATGTTAGTACGAAACTCTGAAATATCTGGAGTTGCCGTGATAGTTGGGAGATTTCTGAAACGTTTGACAGCAGTAATGAATGCCAGTGTTCCAGATAATTAACCATCTATGTTAACAAATATCAGGTAATCCTGCCAAACTATACATCCGTGTATATCGCTTCGGCGAGTTTTCCTTCTTAACATAAAAAAAACGCAACATGGTACAAGGGTCCTTGAGTAAATGTTGTGCGAAAAGTCATTATTTCATTGACATTTTGACTATCATCTTTGATCCAGAGTTCAGATTTTAGTACCAAGAAAATACTTCTGTATACATCGTTACCAAACCAACCAAACTATTAGGCAGTAAAGAAAATCAATTTTAACTACAAGATTCTATTGCAAAAACTGTAAAAGTATTTGAGACGAATAGTTTATTGTAATTATCCCGACATATGTCGGGAGCAGTAGATGGTGGGATCAAGTCTCTTTATAGATGACTGGGCAGTCCCACAAAACATCCGTCCTTACGAAGTTATTTCCCTCTTGAATACATGTTTATGTACTAGAAGAGCTACATAAATAATATTAACACCTCAAGTAGTAATACACACAAATTGCCTTCCCATCTGGGTCAATGTCCTGTCCACCTAAAGTCTTAATACGTTTCTTAAAAATACATACATTGCGTTCCCACCTGGGTCGATGTACTGTCAACGTGCATCTCAAGTCTTAATACATTTGTTAAAAACACATACATTGCGTTCCTCTGGGTCAATGTCCTCACCTGTATTTTTTAGATCATTTCCATCAGCTAGAATGGATGATCTATTCGGTCCGCCCACCCTGCATGTGGCTGCCCTTGTTTGATGACTCGTGCAGACAGAAACCTTGGCCTTTTTTTGACATGTGAAACTGGTCTGTCTCGTTATTGATAAAGCCGACTGTAATGTCGTTATTTACCCTGCCATTAGCCTATTTATTTCACCCTGTACAGTCCAATGGGCATGCGTGGTTTAAACTGGTTTGCTTAACCGGATTTCGATACAAAGATATTCTTTTTTCCATACGAAACGATTGCTGAATCAAAGAGAATGTTTGCAATAAGATACCACAGATATATAACAGCAACGGCATCTAAACGGACCAAGCGGGTTCGCCTTTATAGGTAATACTAATGTTGAGGTTCATCCTAATATGACTGTAAAAATAAGGTGTTTACATGCGGCTTGTGCAATTTAAGAATGGCGCAAATTAATGGCACATAGGCCAACGATCTCCGTATCAGTGTAAATGTAATCCAATGTGAATAATTCCAGTATAAAAGAAGCCATACAAGTGAGAAGATGCGATTGTACATGTGGTCATTTTATACACAATGCGTAAACAGGTTGCATGCATGCTTGCTGCAGAATTCAAACATTTTTATATAGAAAAGTAGAGCTAAAAATTCAAAATCAAGCAAATAATGAATAACTTTGAACTATTAAAGATGAATGACAAATTCTCTTTTCGGAAATGATATATGTGTAACTTACCTTTCTTTTATATAAACTGATAAACAAAGTATGAATTTGTTCCAGATCTACAATTGCAAATATGGACAACAACGTGAAGGTCGTGACGATTCCCAAGAAAAAGGTGAGTAGTTTTGGCCATATGGCTAGCCATAATTATTTTACGTGCTTCCTAGTTTTACTTAACAATTAACCACCATGGCAAGAGAACATTGCTGTCTAGAAGAAATAAATAAACATGTATAAGTAAAAGGCCAAAGTGGTATTTGTGACTCACTTAATGTTTCAGCATAATTATCCAATCGTTCACCATGCTATCCCTTACTATAACATCTTCCTATGCAACACACATTGCATATTCAATCGTTCCTCATGCTATCCCTTAGGCCTATCTTAGAATGATATCTTCCTATGCAAAACACAACACATTCAAGTGACATTGATTGATCATGGATTATGCGCCCTTTAGGTAAATTATGCGCCCTTTAGGTAAACGTATGAGTGATTATGTATTATGTTTCCTTTTATTTACACATCAGAAGGAGAAGAAACCGAAGAAGCCAAGGTCATGTCCGTGGAACATCGGCTGCAAAGTATGGTGCAAAAAGTACTTCTGGGAAGGTAAGTATTGATCATTAACAAATTCACCAAAGGCCATTTTCGGAACTAATTAGGGTCATCAGATGAATTTCGATAAGTGTTTTTTAATTAGTACTGTCTAAGACAAAGGATATCTACATTTCATAAGTCCCCATATGAGTTATGTTGCAATGACATTGTTACTTTTTGTGAAGCATAGCATCTCAAGATTATGAGACTTTAATCCAAATTTATCTGATTAGCCAAATCAAGTACAATGATATGGCTCCAGGTCCACTTCTCTCATCAGACCATCCTTACAATTCCTGGACATAAGAAACAACATTGGTATGTTCAGGAATGATAAACAAATGTTCTTATGAAGAATTGAAAGTGATGGTCTCGGCTGCTCATTTCTGGCGTAAGTTTACATGAGTGACTAAGATAATGCTTAATATCGAGTCAACATTGTTATATACAAGAACGATATATACAATTGATTATGACCAAGACAAAGACTTTTCGACAATATGTTTTTTTTTTCCTAAAGAGACTGACAAAATAGTACTAGTCTTGTATAATGTTAACAGTATTGCCCGGGAATGTACAAACAATTGTGGGTACAGTTGTTATCAGGTAAGGTATACTGTCATAACCATTATCATCAGTATTTTCAACATAGGCTAATGTGTTATAAGCGCCCCTTTAGGCATAAGTCTTTGTTAGTGTCTTATTCAAATGAATAAGACGCCTCCCCCGATGCTGTCGGAGGCAATTGAGTGTAACCAATGGACCAGTGACCTTCCTGAACTATGAAAAGGAGCCCTTATTTCCCTGAGCAATTAAGGAGAGATCTTGTCAGCTCTTGCTGATTTTCCTGTCAATTGCACTACAGGGATTGGTTCATAAATAAGACGTGCCTCAGACAAGCACGTATCTTCTTGACGACCACTTTTGAATAATAAAAAGCCTCTGTTCAAGTGTCCTTCCCCAGAACTTCGGAGACATATATGACTCCACTTGTAAAGACTCAAAACAACAATGCGGACTATGCAACCACCAAAATATTTACGATTAAAGCATACTGCCTTATGAACAACATCTTTATTTCAGCGAAATAGATTGCTAAAATGATTATTTTGTTTTGCTTTGCATTATTCTTTTAACATATTATATGTGTGTGTTACTTTTCTTCGCAGGCCAGGAACTGAGCTCAGACAAGGTGATGCAGGTCGACCCCAACGCCCCTTGGGCCGAGAGGTTCTTAGCCCGCTTCCGACGCCCCATCGCCATCCTTATCCCCATGTCCGTCTACCACTTCTGTTGGTGGAACGTCATGATAAAGTACAACCTGTGGTACCTCTTTAAGACCAAGTACTTCATGAGTTTGGTCATGATACTCGGAGGACTTGTGGCTGGTAGGACCCCTTATGTGGACATTACGTCATTGTCATTGAAAATTATTATTTTGGAAAAGTGACGAAATGATATAGGCCTAAAATTGATGATAGCAGACCTATATAACAAGGCCCATACTCTATGAGGCTTATACGGTCGTTTCTTTCTGTATAATTAGATGACAGACTAGATTAAGAATCTCTTAAACTCTCTTAGATTTATTGAAACACAGTACAATGTTGTTCAACGAGTTCAAGTGAAAGGAATAGTAGGCTATAGTGTCACTTGACATCACCATGTCTTCTTAATACGTTCTCGTCATAACCTTGTATAGTAATGTAATTTGTCTTTAATTGGCCTATATCTTATCATCTGTTTATTGGGCGCTATTGTATCATATTCCATCTATGGCCTCCTCCGGTCTTTTAATTGCTAATCCTTATAACTGATTTCCACCCGTAGGTATGACCACAGAGGGCGGCGGCGCCGTGGCCTTCCCGGCTATGACCTTGGCGTTCTCCATCAACACGAGGATCGCGCGTGACTTCTCGCTGCTCATCCAGGCGTCGGGCATGTCGGCCGCCTCCTTCGCCATCATCTTCATGGGCGTGAGGATCGAGTGGTACGCCATCTTCTTCTGCAGCATGGGCGGCCTCTTCGGCTCCCTGCTCGGCCTGGAGTACCTCGACCCCGTCTTGAGTGCGGCTCAAAAGAAGATGGGCTTCGTCAGTATTTGGTTCGCCTTCGCCTGCTCGCTGCTGTGGCTCAACAACAAGCAGAAGCGTCACACCTACGTCAAGATCCCGCAGATGAAGATCTGGAAGATGGCAGCACTGTTTGTGGGTGGCTTCATTGGGGGACTGTTCACGTCGTTCGCTGGGACTGGTCTGGACATCTGCTCGTTCAGCGTGATGACGCTGCTGTTCCGTATCTCGGAGAAGATCGCCACGCCGACGGCTGTCTGCATCATGGCGTGGAACTCCATCATTTCCGTCTTCTGGCGACACGTCATCATGGACGGCATCGACACAGAGACCTGGGAGTTCCTCGCCGTCACCTTTCAGGTCGTCACTGTCCTCGCGCCACTTGGCGCCACGCTTGGCTCGCACTTCCATCGCCAGGTCCTCGCCACCTTCGTCTACATCCTGGACTTTGTCGCCCTCATCACGGCCTTCGCCATCGTCCCACAGACGGCGGTGCTGGCCTCAGCGTCTGTCGCCACCATAATCGTGTCCCTGCTCATCTTCTACGGCCTCCAACGCATAGGGCAGCGCATCATGGCCAGAATCCAGGCGGAGGAGGAAGAGAAGCGGATTCTGGAGGAGGAAGAGAAAGTCGGCTTCAGTATTATCCCAATGGAGACGTCGTATGCTGTAACCAATGGCGGCTACGTCCATGATGGAAGCATCTATACAGTGGAAAAAACGCCAACTCCCAAGAGAGATAGTCAGATGTCGATTATCAATTCTAGCAGGATTTAGTGCGTTTCAACGTGACAGGCTTGTGACACTTGTACAATCTGAACGCGGCTTTAAGGTCTGCCGTAGATGGCTGTAGTTATTTTAGCCCGGAGATGAAAAAGATATAGGCCTAAGGGACACTGCCATTCATCGAAAATGTATCTACTGCCATTCATTCATACAAATTCATTTTTACATCAATGTTTCTAACGTTTATCCTTTGTCTTCCAGAAAAAAGAAAATGTTTCTAGGTGACTCATCTTCTTTTTTTTTAAATTGCATGTATGATATGATATTATGGGGCTTTCCATTTAGTACATACACAATTTTTTCTTAATTCTAGACCCCCCACCCCCCTGCGCTAAAATATGCATTGGCATTATACAGGAGCGTACACAGATTTTCAAAAATCTCAGACCCCCCCTTGCTGCAGTCGTACTTAATGGAAGGCCCCTATCAAATATGGCACAATAACTTAACAACTGTAAATTAAATGTGGAAGATCAAATTCTAATATTCCCATCAGTCATTTCATAGTGAGTAAGTAAATTAGTTTTATTTACCAATGTTAGCAGTGGCGTTGTACAAATTGATACACATTTTTGACATACATACAAATAGTGTCAATTGTGCTGTATTCCTCCTCTTTTTTTCATGCAGGTCGCAGGAACAAAACCACTATAGTTATAATTTTATTTTTATTTTGAGAGTTTAGTATAAGAATGAACATATTCACCCAGTTAAAGAAATGGATGCCCCAGGGGTAATATTATGTATAGTATATTATTACAAGTCCCTCCAGGATTTGAACCTGCAACATAGGTGTTTGGAGGGGTTGCTAACCCTAAAGGCCATGATCCACATTGGAATTTTGGGCCGATTTTGAACCGATTTTGAAAATCTGTTTGTTAAATAATCATTTTTCTTATGCAACATACACTTTCCAAAATGTTTAGAATAATATATATCAGAAAATTTTTATTTTCATCAGGAAAATGAGAAGAAAATCGGTCGACCCAAAATCGCAACATGGATCATGGCCTTTACACTATGAAGCTACAAAGAGGAAGAGAATGAAACTAAAAAATGGTGTCATGATCTAATTTGCTGGTTCCCACAGGTCCTTTAAAAAGCTGTTTAACAAATCAGCAACCATAATTATGGACTGGCTTGTAACAGCCTATTTTGCTGGTTCTTTGTATGGCCTGAAGTAAGTTCAGTTTGTAGACTGTAACATGTGAAAAGACATCATTTCGAGAAGTAGTAGGGTAATAAGTAAAGTTGACCTCACTGCAGTATTGCATTCACCAATATTAATTTGGTGATACATTTCATGCTATGCAGATAGTAAACAAGCTTGTAATATTTTGGGTGCCGAGACCTCAAAATTGTTATTTCTGGGACCAGGGCGGTGACGTAACCTCTTCCATTACCGTGGTTACGCGGATCCGTTGACGGGTCACTATATAAACTCGGAGCGTAACCGTTGAATTTCAGTTGCTCCCACACCACCGACCTGCTCACATCGTCTAATTTCAAATTTCAAAGTGTACTTTAAGTGTATTCCTCAGTATACCATACCCGCTATGCATTCATGAGTTTGCACTACATGGAAAGGTTTAATACCTATTTATAAGTTGTAAACAATTTTGACTAATGAAATTAACTTTTCGATGATAATTCCCACTATGGAAAGGAAATATGAACGACGTCAGCGACATAGTATCTATGTGTAATCTGTCCGTGGTTAATAAAAGAATGTATAGAATCGTCTGAATTCATTGTATTGTTTATCATATGAATATTATTTCTTTTAAGTAGCATAGAGAATTAGAGAAGGATAACAATAATTTGATAACTGAATTGATTAAGAAAATTCATTCCAAGACGTTTAACTAATTTGAGCAATAATTGCATTAGCAAATGATTAACATATTTCCATAACAGTCATGTAAGTCAAACAGGGGTTCCTATAGATCCATGTTAATTCAAATAAACAAAGACATAATATCACAAACATAATACAATATTATAATAATAGACAAACATATTATGTTATATGCAGTTATTCAAGCTTTTAACTGCAAAGTCGTTTCACGAAAACAAACCATGGCAATATTGCTATTGGCACGACCAGGGAAGCATCTGTAAAACATGAACACATCTGATGATTCTATGTTGCTAAAGCAAAATTAATATTGTAGTCGTTAATTACATCGAAATATTACATGAAAAAGGTTATCATCTGAACTTGTTAATGGCTACATAAACAGTAACAAATAATTAAAGACAAAAGTGAAGTAACAAAGACAAAGACATTGGCTGATTGATCCTAGCTGTTGGACCGGGGGCCAGAGAGGTGGCGTCTATAGGCCCTTTTACACTATTGCGACTTGAGCTGCGATATGCCTGCGATATCAGCATATCTCAAGCAAGTCGCAGACCACTGCGATACTCGTGATGTCGCATCAGTGTAAATGAGTTATCGCAGGGAGCTGCGACTTGGAGATGGTGCGATAACCCATTTTTATCGCTACCACATAATCGTAGGTGTTATCACAAGCTGCGATAATTATTTAGCATGTTTAATAATGTCGCAGCAGATGGTTGTAAATGACAGGGTGCGATATGCTGCGATATCTCAGTGGTATCGCAGCCAGGGAAGGGGTCCTTATATCTACAAGTATACAGGCGATATCTTTGTTTTTATCTCATGTGTGTAAAAGCCTAAATGCCTGCGATATGCTGCGATATCGCTGCGACTTGACTTTGGGGGGGGGATTACAAAATGCGATATCTTAAAATCGCTAGCTGCGATATCACTGAGATATCGCAAGCACCGTATCGCTTGTGTGTAAAAAGGCCTTATGGCTGAGGTCGCGCACGCCGCTCGCCACCCTCGCAAATCCAAACCCTCTGTGGGGAGGACAAACAGCCCTGCACCATTCGCCACACTGCGCATACCCTCTACAGACTACTAATTACCTAAATTTCGGGAAATTGACATACCCCGTAGACCCTTAACCTGAAAATATGTGCAGCCCGGCCGTCCCGAAATGTTTGGCCCATCGTGTTTTTTTTTTTTTTTTTTTTTTTTACAAGGAAGGTCTTTTCCAAACGTTATCAAAATCTATTATAATTAACCAAACCAAAATGGAATGATATTATCACACCTATTATGATTGAATAGTCGGGACCCGAACTCAACCAATTTGGCACTATTTGAATTTGAAAATGGTTCATATGATATGTACATCCTAATTCTTCTTTGCCTTAAATGTATGATTTCCTCCTTTATGTATTGTGAAATGTGCCATCTACCACAAGCCACCTCCCGGCTAGCATGTTACTCCGGTAGATGTCAGCACCAAGTGAATGCGTACCAACCTCGGTCCCCCATCCCCGACAAAAAGAAATAAAAAGTAAGAAAATCAAATTAACCCTTCAGCCATGACATATACTCACACAATGGAGAAATCCCTTCATCTGGTTTTTCAACAGAAAATCCTATATTTTGTTCCGGTATACTGCTTGAAAAAAATGCTGTTGTTGGCATGATTATATTTAATTGCAATTATTGGTTTGGAATGTGTCTTTACCTTTAGTTTTTGTATTTGTGGTATAATTGGGCACATAAACGGGATTGACCTCTGAAAGAGAAGGAAAAAGAGCATTGCCTTTGCAATGTTTTTTTTTCAGCTACATTCATTCCAAAAATGTTCTTCCGTGTCTTGTAGTGCAAAAGCTTTTTTTATAGGTGATAAGATGAGATTCAACCTCACTATAAAAGTCCGATGCAGCGGCACAAATTTGGCGTACATATGGTCACTTTTCACGAATAGGATGGGTGTAATCGAAACGTTTTTTTAAAAAATTCGACTGACCTATTAAAACACATTGTCTTTCATTGAAACACATGATGACATTGACAGATATATTTGTAGTGACTTATCTTTGTGAGCAACACATGTAACCCTTCTAAATTTCCATGATAGGGATATCAATTTAACATTCGACTTTGTGTACAGCTTGCATCCTAAACCAACATAATCATATGTCCATTCGGCACACATAATTATGCGTTTTGCAGATTAGATTCAGAATGTATGCATTGAGGGGCGTATTCTGAGGTCAGTAGCCGGTGAAGAGAGTTTCAGACAATAGACGGAACCAGCCGTATGAAAGTTGAAACGAAATGCTTTATTATTACTTCATATGATATTATATACACCTCGTATATGCATAGTTATTTTCTCCAACCCATACAAGTACATTTCTAATAGAAAAACTTAATTGAAATAAGTCCAGATTGATCTCAAAATGAGTGTGGGATTTACAAATACTAATCTGATATATTATACATTCTGAGTACAGCTAATGGAAGACCAGTGGGTAAACAAAACAAGTTTCCTGAGCATTACCACACATTTAAGTGTAATCTGAAATGCGCCCCAATGCGATATGATCTGCACAATACACGAGTACCTTACAACTCATTATATGAGATTCGAAATAACAGCAACAGTATACGTTTAGATCGCCGTTCTAATTCGTCTTGTTTATAAACCTACAGAGGTGCTGACATTTCATTGTTGGTGTGTCTTCACTTTTCTTCTTCTAGCAAATATAAAAGAAAAACCTGCACCATGTACACTTGAACATTCTACGTAATAGACCTATATGTCAGTATATTGTAAATAATGTTTCTCTGATGTTTTCTCAACGGCCAGCATCACAGTATATATATTCAGCTTTGGTTTATGTATGCCCACGAAGAGAAATGAAAATGATAGTAATTACTAGGCCCGTTAAGCAATTGACATATGGGGTCCAATTGTGTCATTTACATGCGCACGGTGCAAACAAATTACTACCACTTCTGTCTAAGTAGTACTTTTTTCAGTCCATATATTGGGAAACTTCATGTAATCCCCCGGGTATAATCCCTCTGTCAGATATTCATAATTTTCAATTGCGGATTACCCTCAAGCTTAGTGAACGTGTGGATTGATATGTTCAAGAATATAACCCATGAACGTCAAGAAAGTCAAGTTCTTATGAAAGTCCATATCCAACGAGAAAGATAGCTTGGAAGTCTTTATCCTGAAGGCACCAATGGTTAGAAACATCAGTTAAAGTCTGCATGGTTTGACAGTTTGTGCCATTCATATCACAGCGTAGGAGGGTTTGTTTTTGGTTCCGTTTCCACTCATGAACCGCAAAGCCTCTATCCTTTAGCACTGACTTCCGCTTCTAGAGGTCGGTCGGAGCATGTGTATAAATCATATATATATATATAGCTGAAAACCCTTCAACCGTTGATATCTATTTTACCCTCATTTCCAGAAAGTGGTAATGTTTAATTAAAGAAAACTCAGCAGTTTTCCAATTGGGTCAAGGAGGAGCTGCACATGACCCCTAGGCCCTTGATATCACTCCTCGCTTTTCACATCTGGGTATGGGTAGCCAAACATGGAATAATCCACAGAGTACAATTCCCATAGCTGGTGTATCAATTCCGACGATATGTTATCGTAATATGTGTTGAGCTTTCGAGTCGTTTTTCCCTTTCCATTGTTGGCTGTCCCCTTGGGGAAATTGACAAGATTACTTATTCCAATCTCATCGAGAACGAAGTCTACGTCCCCGTTCATAGTTTCGTACTTTCCTATAGCATCATATTGAACTAAACAGGGCGAACATAGTTTGTAATATTGCTGCCAATGCTCATTGAAGGGCTCCGATATGGACGGGTCGAGTAGATATCTCACAAACTCCTCAAATTGGACGTCGTCACCCTTTTGAATGGACCTTTTGGAAGGTTTCCGCCGGAAGTTCTTAATGATCTTAGTCCCGAAAGTGAGAGGGAATTTCTTATTGTAATGCGTGGTGAATTTATTAACGTACGCAGATAGGATTCGTTCCAAGGGATCCCTCACAAACATAAACTTATAGTAGTTCTTCAGTTTTGCCTTGATTTGTTTGGGGGTGTACTGATCCAGCGTCTTGAGGTACCTCTCCATGTAGCCGTGCACGTGCTGCGACTCGAGTTGCATCGGGTCCGAAGTGTTCACTTTACCGGACAGCACCAGCAGGATCCGTTTGAAGTTGGTGCAGGCCACTTTGGGCACGCTGCAGTAGAGAAACTTGTGCTTGTCGTCCACGTAGATGTGGTGGAACTTGGCCGGCTTTAAAACCTTATGACCTGGAGAGATACCGTTCCTGGAGCATACGTCCTGAACGGCAGCACGTCGCCGGGCGTGGAGCTCCCGCAACTCCCGCCGCCCGAGTGTCTGTAGGGGGGTAGAGAAAAAACATGGACCTTTAAGAAAACCAGATGTGGTGTGATGTCTACAGAGGCCCAGACGGCACCAGAATTGTCTGTGTGTATAGGGGAAATCGTTCCCAGACTCATACGGAATGACTGGAACTTAGCTGTGGACTTTCATTTACGCTAATAGAAAACGATGGCTATTGTTTTGTGGCTGGTAAAAAGGGAGAAATAAGTCAAACGTTGTTTTAACATAGTGGAGAGGCAGCGCTTTCTTGTCGATAATATTATGGTATAAAACATGTCACAGGCATTTTGTTAGAACAAATATTTGCATCAAACCTTTATGTCAAAAGAGGATCTTTGAGAGAAAACTGGCTATCAAAATATGAGTGGAAAGAGCTATTTCACTGTGCGCTTGTTCGTAGAAGCTATATAAAAACAGAGGCATATATATTATACATATATGCAATATTATATATGCAGTATATAATAACACATAATACTAGATCTACCGAATGTAATACGAATATTTGCACATGTTTATAAAAGTAGGTCTGGATAGCATTATAATATATATATGGGAACGATATTCACCTTAGTTGTTGGTGTCAGCATGTCCTGTTCAGAGTAGATGTACTCTGCAAACAGAAAAAGGCATATATCATAAACATTTAGAAGGAAATAAGTTTAATACATCCCCAAGGCTGACATACACTGTCAGCATACATGTACATATTTCGTCTCGATGCATACGTACAATAGTAATTATGTTAAAGAAGTCGAGTATTGGAGCAGGTATATCGAACGAAAAGGTGAAGCCCTTTGGGAGCAATCATGAATATCAAACTGCGAAATTGTTTAATGTAAAAATATGATAAATGCTGATTCCGATAAACGTTTCCTATCACAAAACCACAATGGCAGCATGCAATACACAGAATAGAAATAAAAAAGAGATAAGGTTATGTTGCGATATAGTCATGTGCAATCCTCCTTTATCCTCCTATGTTTTTATCTGAGGTTACACAAAGCTATGAAGGCCTCTAGAGACCATGATAAATGAACACTAATGTATCCACAAGGCCCGGCCACAAGGCTAGATATCAGTGCTGGGTCAGATAAAAGGGGGACAGGGTGCAAGGCCCGGGCCACGGCCGCCAGACGGTAGAATGGAATCCTACACGCCTAGTATCGCCGCCCCACGTATCGTCAGACTATTGAATACGGCATTTCCATCCATCTCAGAAAACAAGATCCTGACTTTTGGGGACCGTGCCAGCTCAGGCTACAGCTGATACAGAAGAGGAAGAAAATAGGGACTAGGATTCAGGGGTCAGGACCTCCTACCTTGTTTATAGTTTTAGTCTATAGATAGTCTAGACTTTTAGTCCTGAAAGAGCTTTGAAAGATTACCCCCACTCTTTTTTAGGGATTTTAGTCTAGACGCTTGCTACCGACAGAGGGAGAAAAGCCCCTTCGTCAATGACATATTTGAAGATATTTTAGCACTTGAAAGGCACCTTTTTAAAAAAGAAATATTTGCTCCAGCTGCATGCATGGTTCTCCCCGTGGTTGGTTGATGGGGACTCATTCATAAAACGGGGTGTTATATAGCGACTTGTGGGGAGTAGTACAAGCATGGAGACTAAAATTTAAGTTTACTCTCTCTGGTGCAAGTGAAAATTCCCACAATATCTCAAGCAAGGGCTATACAAATCAATGTTGATGTATTTGGTCAGAAGGCGTAACTTTTTAGTTACGTCTGGCCGGGAGTCTGGCACTGCAATTCCAATTCCTAAACTCTTGTCTATTAATTTTATTCTTCTAAGTAGAATTGGTATTAAGTGCCCTCCCCACTGCAGCCATTCTGTCTCCCACCAGAAGCCCCAGCCCCACCGACCTCCCCGTCGCTGACAGCTGGGCCTTGTCTATGGCTTCCAAGGTTCACTTGAGGTGCTAACACTGAATTAGCGCCAGCCGTGGCAAGGGTCGCTCACAAACATAAAGAGTACCTTTTAGTATCCGTTGTAAAAGCAAGTGTACGAAAGCACTAATCCTGTCAACGGGGTAGGATAGGAGAAGAATTGTATGGCCTTTAATGGTCTATCCAGGGTGGTCTATACGACGGGTTGTCGTCGTTTGTTTTTCCAAAATTCCTACTTTTGACAAGGATTTAACAAAGAAATGGTTTTGATTTTAAGTATGAGCGAGGAATTGTTGGTGCCATCAGACATTTTTTATAGCAAAACTAAGTTTGTTGCTATGTGAAAGTATGCATCTTCTAGAAGCAAATCACAAGATTTCAAGTGCAATTATGAAACGAGAATTGCAATAGAAACAACAAAATGTATGATTGTCCTTTATTGGTAATTGAGCAGATTCAGTATACCAGCCTTCCCAAATCTGAAAATTTATATCCCGGGAGTTATATATCCGGAGTTATATCCGAC
The DNA here is from genome assembly GCA_936440205.1 of Lepidonotus clava. NCBI lineage: Eukaryota > Metazoa > Annelida > Polychaeta > Phyllodocida > Polynoidae > Lepidonotus > Lepidonotus clava. The sequence goes on along the minus strand of OW387133.1, from coordinate 38,254,388 downwards.
TGTAAATGATAAGGGCAGTTTAGGAGCGGGATGATATACCGGATAATACCCCTTTAAAGACTCCCACTTGGAGGAGTGGACAGCACTCCCCAATCAAAACAATTTCAATTTTGTTACATCAATAACACGTATTTTCCCTTTCTCTGATTAATAACAGGAATTAAAAGAGTGTATCATTAATGCTATTGGTCAGCAGCTGTCCCATCGAACTACCTTGGTGTGGGAGAAGGATTGGGAGGCCATATCGCATGTCCACCCGTATTGCTTTCAATCCATTGCGTTATCTCTGGTAACTATAGGCCTACGTTGGTAATCACATGCTACACACAAATGGCGATCCCTTGTGCCTGTGGTTAATCAGTACTTATAATCGTAGAGATATACGATAAGGATCGATACTCAGAAGCTGTTATTCCGCCCATATTACTTATTATCTTATCATTATTTCTGCCTTCATCGAGAATATTAACTGATTAAGAGCAACTGGGATAGGGGTTGAATGGGGGTATGCGTGTCGTCAAGTGCTAGCCCCTATGGACCAATTAAATCAGGGATCATGGCTGAGCAATCGTGGGAAAGTACTTAGGCAAACTAAAATGATGAGCAAGGGAATAAAACAACGTCTAACAGCAATGCATAGAACCTTTTAACTTTTCATTATATAGGTAATATTTATATGGTTTTGGTAATTATTCTCACAGCATATTCATAATCAAAGTCTAATACCGAAATTCAGACATAAACAGAAATGTATAGCAAAAGGATTTTTCCGAGCAATGAAAGGATATTACGAAGAAATACAACAGAACGGTGTAACTTTATATTATACGAAAAACATTTTTCATCATCTAACATTATTCATATTCCTATCACTTCCTGATCGTCTGTTGGAAGAGCACTGTATTTGTGAAACAGATTTGTTCAATAAAAAAGCACAGTATTAGTCATATTAGTCGTCAATAGTTGCTTATATGAAGTAGACATGTAAAGTATCCGCTATGGCTCACCATAATATATAGAGATGTGTTTGGGTCTCATGTTGGGTGCCAAAACAAAAGACACACATGTGAGAGTACGCAATTAATATGTCAAATGTGGCAGTAAAACCTAGATTTAGGTGGATTTATGTAGCTAGCAACTAGGCAAGATTGACGGTCAGAGAAAGAGTTTATATTCACATGTGCAGCTAATGTTAACAACTCCAGGCAAACCCCTGTACCTTCATAATTATCATAAAAGTAAAATAAAATATTGAAATATTCAGGGGCCATATTGAATATGAATAGTGTCTCATTCATATTTATTCTGTCTACAGATCAAAGTAATCATATTCATTTTTTTCAATGTTATTTTAAAATAATATACCTTATTTTGGCGGCGGACATCATCAGGCATAATGAAACACAATTCAAATTTCATCTGATTAGCCTAATCATGAAAATCACTTACGAAGATATGGGCCCAGGTGTTTTCGTTTAATGCAATGGTGATTTTCACATCTGATATCGATATTTGTAAAGGCATGCATGTTCAATCAATACAATATGTGCACCGCCATTTGTGATAAACGATGTTGACTATTTTATGCAGTACAGATAGAAGCAAAATTGACTTTTTATCTACATGAACACACGCGTGCATATACAATCTTTGACAAATCTTTGGGTCCATGATTATAAAGATAGATATACTTCACTCTGTGATCAATATCCTCTTTCAGTGAATCAATACATTGCAAACACTATTTGCATTATTGTTACAACCTGGCGAATCTTTCCGAAAGACTTTGCTCTCATTTTTTACATGTCCTTCATATTTCATCATATAGGAAACATTTAAGTGCGTTTCTGAAAATCGAAGAAGACCACTTGACATACTAGTTTGATAATAAATGATGAAATATTATAATTGGCTATGGGCATATTCTTCCACATCAATTCACCACCACCAAGAGTCTTCCTGCAGACTATACAGGGTAAAACTGAAGGGCTAAACACGTAACAAAAACAAAGCATTCCCAAGTCTATCACCCAGGCCTATGACAGGCGCAGTATTGTGTGTTGGGCCAGGAGTTCTTTATGTATACAATGCCATGTGGTTTTGTATGGGTTCGGCTTCCTGCTACGAGAAACTGTAGAGGGAGAGACGGAGAGAGTTTGTATCTGGCTGTGACAGGAGGGGTGAGGACTCCCCACTGAGGCCCAGCTAGAGCGGCTGTCAACCAGACCCTACCCTGCCCTCTAGGCAAACAAAGGGGACAATAAATAACATGTGGGAAATTGTGTTCTATTGTTGTCTGTATTAAAGGAGCCTCTTGTTAATGTTTAGGAAAATACTGAATAAAGGTAATAGAAAACCTCAAAGAGCAATTTCTGCTTCGTGCATGCATAATTCTGTATTCTGTGGGGTTCCAGTAGTGGAAAGCTTATAGGAATGTCTGGGGGCTACTTATGGTATTTTGATGAATCTAAGTTTTAACTTGCGAAGGGTGTAAACCAGCAATTATTCATTTCCCCTGGTGTTCGTAAAACGAGTATAAGAATAGGATTATATACACACCAGTGACAACCTATAATGGAAGTGGGATTACATTCCCTGCCATGTGAAATGGCAGCCACCAATCCATTGTTAACAATTTCTATTTCAAAACAAGAAGGCCAACCCGGTCTTCTAAGAGCAAAGCTCCCAAAGAGGTGATCCGAAATATTTACTGTTTCCTGAGGTTAAACTACTGAACTATGCAGTTTGACTTTAATGTTATTCATAGGGAGTATTTATGTTGTTTCTGTTAACTCCTAGAGGCTAGATCTCTAGTGGTACACGTGTTATTTCACCAGAAAAATATAATATGTGAAAAAAGTAGGGGAGGTTTCCTGGCAAAATTTCGACCTCTAAAGGCTATATTCAAAAATGCACACTTGCATTCCTTTAATTACAGAAACACAATTTTGCTTGAATTCAGATACAAACGCAATTTTGCTTGAATTCAGATACAAACGCAATTTTGTTTGTATCTGAATGCAAGCAAAATTGCGTTTCTGTAATCGTTTGTACCCATGCAACGTTCATACTTTCCTAAAATAAAGAAGGTGAATTCTATGTGTGCCGACCAGCTGTCTACTGCATACCAGTATGACAGAGATCCCTTTAGTCCTATTAAGGGCAATGTGCACTGTATAGTGCTGTTAGTGCACAATACAACAAACACCATGACACATAATTATACTGACCATTTAAGTTGCAAATTAAATGGGTATCATATGGGTATGAAATGAAAACAATTTTTAAAAAAAATCTCTAATATCATCATATCGTGATGACATCACTGCACTCAAAGTCATGTAGAGTAACTGAATTTTTTTTTATGAAACTAATGCAGTTTAGTGATAGGACCTAATTGTATAGTTATCATATCATACACTAATATGGAGCCCAATGCAACTCCCCTAGTAGGTCTATGGCATCCTTGCACCTACTAGTATGCCTTAGGCCTGCGTAGAATTCACCTAAACTGTCTTGGGAAATTATCTACATTGCATGGATAAAAGGTAGGCCCCTTATGTATAGAATAAAGCCATGCAGGGACGGATCCAGAGATTTCCAAAAGGGGGAGGGGGGGTGCCCTTGTTTAAAAATTTGAGCTCTACCTCTGGGAACTAGAATTTTACATTAAAAAAGCTAAATTTGGCCAAAATTAGGGGAGGCACGCGCCTCAGGCGCCCCCCCCCCCCCTCTAAATCTGTCCCTGCCATAATTACTTGGATGAACACAATTTTACATTATCTAAGCTCTTGATACTAACACCTAGGTGACGTCACAGGCAAGTCTACTAAGCGAGAGGCTCCTGCAGTAGCGCTGCCAATGCCCTGTGTTCGAAGTAGCACAATCACATACTTTTCCGCCATGTTTCTTACACAGGGAACAATTATTTTTGTAAATCTAAAATGAGATGTTAATAATACACCTAAGCCATCAAAATCCGCTTTTCTGTCCATACTTTTAAATAGTGAATACCTCAATGATAAGACACCTTCAGTAATTCCATTAATGGTGTTAGATGAGCCTGCTGTATTTTCTATGAGGTAAAACCAGTATACTGTGTCTTGCCTTCATAGATTGTCCCCTCCCCCTGGTAGGCGGTGCTTCACAGAGATCATTAGATAAGGCCTGTGGTCACCCCTTAACGACTATGGTAACAGAATGGGGCCAGGGGGGTGCACAGCCAACTTACATTGGCAAAGGAAAAAAAACCTGAAATAAATCAAACCGGGAGTTGTTGGTGTCAGTGCCAGGATTTCTGTCAGTCCATTTAATTGTGATCAAAACCTATGTTCTCATATCTTAATCCAACCATGCTTTTCACCAACTAACATTTAAATATAAATTACTACTCGCTGACATTTTTGGGTTGGTAACCTGATTATAACTAACACCGTCGTGGGAGATGGTGGCCCATGGTTTCTTCAGACTACTAAAACCCAGTAGAAATATATATTTGATTTTGACTATCTAAAACAGGCTAGGAAAATCAGCATGTCCGTGTGTCCTCGACGACCAGAAAATTGCTGTGGACGACCAGAAAATAATTTCTGGTCGTCCTCCTGACGACCAGATATTTGATAGAAACTATTGATAGTTTTTCAATGAAATAATCAACCCTTGGCTTATTTCAATTGTACCATTAATGGGGACGACCTGTAACTAGATGTGGACGACCAGATTTCATTTTTGGTCATCCTCTGACGATCAGAAAATTGGACGATTTTTCCTAGCCTGTTAAATGATCCATCTTTTTCATAAACAAATGTATATAAATTATATAATCACTCTTTGACTTTTTTGAGCTTGACAATTTAATAAAAGCATGCTTTTGATGAGTTTGAAGTTGGTAAACAAAGTTAGAACTACCCAACACTGGTAAATGGTGCAACAGGATTTATGTCACTCTACTAAACTCTTTGAAGCTAAATGTTCAGATACCTTCATCGTCCTATTTTGTCCACCAACTAATCCTAACATAATGTAAAATATACAGTCTTTTCTATAGAATTTAATGTGTCTAACTTTTGGGTTTGTATGGGTACATGTGGAAGCTTGTATTTTGTTGTTCCAGTTTGGCTCTGTGTTAATGATAAGCCCTCCCTTAGGATCTAATAATCTCCACTGATTATAAGTGTCCAGTCCAAGTAATTTGTAGATACAAGTTTCTGGCATGCAAAGCCTGTTTATCTTTTATCTTGGATTTATCCGGAGCTCAGAAGACTTGCCTCTGTCTGAGGCTTTAGATATTGGAATCAGGCTTATCCTTATCTCTCTTGTATTCTGGGATTAACAACAGCATTACATTTCCCATGCATTTGGGGAGGGGGGGCTGGTCACCTAGGCCACACCCCTCCCCCACCTATCTGAGTGATTGACAGGTCATGTGACCCCTAGCCTCGTTTTGGTTACCTGGTCATGTGACCCAGCCTCCATCTGATTGTGATTTGTGTGTATATAAACCCTGTGCAGAAATACAGTTCTTCAGTTCACAACCCAGCTACTTGTCTCCTGTGTTACTCTTTTCAACTAAAGGACCCATGGGCCCCTAAGGGCCCACTCCTTTATACTGGCGACCACGACGAGACAAAGTGGGCTCCCCTTTTGTTTGTGTATTTTGGGGTGGTAGCAAAGTGGGCTCCCCTTTTGTTTGTGTATTGTAGGGTGGTAGCAAAATGGGCTCCCCTTTTGTTTGTGTATTGTAGGGTGGTAGCAAAGTGGGCTCCCCTTTTTGTTTGTGTAGTGTAGGGTGGTAGCAAAGTGGGCTCCCCTGTTTGTGTAGTGTAGGGTGGTAGCAAAGTGGGCTCCCCTGTTGTTTGTGTAGTGTAGGGTGGTAGCAAAGTGGGCTCCCCTTTTATGTATTGTAGGGTGGTAGCAAAGTGGGCTCCCCTGTTGTTTGTATAATGTAGGGTGGTAGCAAAGTAGGGCTCCCCTTTTGTTTGTGTATGTTAGGGTGGTAGCAAAGTGGGCTCCCCTTAGATTAGATTTGGGTTGGATGATATGTCAGGTAGTGGTTATATGTCCTGGATGTGTCCATATTATTGAATCATGCCATCAATCTCTATTATTTTGTTTGGTTCAAAGGGACTATTACTTTGAAATTAGTAATAGGCCTTTGAACCATTGGTGGGAAGGAATGTAGGATCAAGTTAAATGCACTTGTACTTGGTGCGCTGTGTATTATCCAATCACTAATCATTTATTGAATACATTTTTACTGCAGATTTTATGAATTATAAAGGTATAGTGAATAGTATTGTTACATAACAAACTTGGTTAAAGCATTCATGATCATTTTTGTATATCGATTTGTGTATCTGTGGTTATATATATAATTAGACTCAAGACCGAAAATGACCGAACATGGTTGGTAAGTAAGCTTGATTAAGGTCTAATTGATAACTCACCTGGTGCATAATTTAGTTGATATATTACTGACATGATTCCTCCCATTATAGTTTGATAGATAAGTATGGTGAATTATATTGTTACATAACAAAACTTAGTTAAACCATTCAGGGTCATTTATGTATATCGATTTGTGTATCTGTGGTTATATATATAATTAGACTCAAGACCGAAAATGACCGAACATGGTTGGTAAGTAAGCTTGACTAAGGTCTAATTGATAACTCACCTGGTGCATAATTTAGTTTATACATGTCTAACATGTTTCCCCCTATTACAGTTTGATATAAAAGTATGGTGAATTATATTGTTACATGACAAAACTTGGTTTAATCATTCATGATCATTTGTGTATATCGATTTGTGTATCTGTGGTTATATATAATTAGACTCAAGACCGAAAATGACCGAACATGGTTGGTAAGTAAGCTTGATTAAGGTCTAATTGATAACTCACCTGGTGCATAGTTTGGTTTACACATTTCTGACATGTTTCCCCCTATCGTAAGAATATCCTGAAACTTTTATGTATGTTGTTGTATCTCCTGACACTACCGGTTAAAGCATTCACAATCGTTTATCATAATCATTTATGTCTTTGTCTTAGTGGTTGTGTAAATGGTAATACCTAAGACTGAAAAGCACTGACTCAGCTTGCCAAGTAGGCTTACTAAAAGGTTTGACTGACAATTCAGGTGACATAGATATTTGTTTATGTTTTGCGAATGTGTAACTAGCTTTGATTGTCTTGTTGTATTGCCTCAGGAAATAGCCTCAATTTTCAAGCCTGGAGTTGAAAGACTATATGATTATACTTGTTGAGTATCTCTGTTTACAGGTTAACAGATGAACTTTCTTATTTTGGATGGGGGGTGAGCAAGAAATGATTGTATATTTTATTTTATTTTATTTTGATTTTTATGTATGTAAAAATCTCAAATGGTGGATGGCGAATGTAAAATATACAGTCTTTTCTATAGAATTTAATGTGTCTAACTTTTGGGTTTGTATGGGTACATGTGGAAGCTTGTATTTTGTTGTTCCAGTTTGGCTCTGTGTTAATGATAAGCCCTCCCTTAGGATCTAATAATCTCCACTGATTATAAGTGTCCAGTCCAAGTAATTTGTAGATACAAGTTTCTGGCATGCAAAGCCTGTTTATCTTTTATCTTGGATTTATCCGGAGCTCAGAAGACTTGCCTCTGTCTGAGGCTTTAGATATTGGAATCAGGCTTATCCTTATCTCTCTTGTATTCTGGGATTAACAACAGCATTACATTTCCCATGCATTTGGGGAGGGGGGGCTGGTCACCTAGGCCACACCCCTCCCCCACCTATCTGAGTGATTGACAGGTCATGTGACCCCTAGCCTCGTTTTGGTTACCTGGTCATGTGACCCAGCCTCCATCTGATTGTGATTTGTGTGTATATAAACCCTGTGCAGAAATACAGTTCTTCAGTTCACAACCCAGCTACTTGTCTCCTGTGTTACTCTTTTCAACTAAAGGACCCATGGGCCCCTAAGGGCCCACTCCTTTATACTGGCTGACCACAGACGAGACTGGAGAAGGAATGTACTCTTTTGAGTATCCTTCTCAACCAGTCCCGACAGGGACTGGCCTACTGCATTTTGAAGAAGTTAGAAGCGGACCTTATGGCGACCACATAGTGTAGAGAGGCAGGTACGACCACCTTGCCCTCCCCTGGCCTTCACATAAGTCTGGTGAGGTCAGGGTCAAGCTGGCAATGTCAAGTGGCGACGTCAGGCAAGTGACAGTGGCGTCAGACAAGCAGTGGCAACGTCAGGCAAGCGGTAACTACCTCCACATCAAGCTGACAGCCCCTGTGTGGCCCAGTGAAGACCTGGACGGCCCTGTGAAGTCGGCATTGGCCTTCTGAGGATGCTCAGAGTGCCGGGAGGACGCCCAGAGTGCCGGGAGGACGCCCAGAGCGCCAGGAGGATTCTCAGAGCGCCAGGAGGACGCCCAGGGTGCCGGGAGGACGCCCAGAGTGCAGGGAGGACGCTCAGAGTGCTGGGAGGACGCTCAGAGCGCCAGGAGGATGCTCAGAGCACCAGGAGGACGCCCAGACCACCGGGAGAATGAGTGAGGCCTTGTAAAGTCGGAGGCGGCTGTGTAAAGATGTGGACGGCCCTGAGAGAACGGGGACGGCCTGGCCCTCCCCCTGCCTCCACACCACAGTCCTGTAGGATCAACAGCGGCCTGACGGACATTCCCCACCTCAAGGCAGTTCCCACTTATTAAGGTAAGGTACAGGAGGCTTTACAGGAGATTTCTATAGAAATTCTTAGACATTCTAGACCAAAATCGTAATGATAAGAGTAGAAATTATTATGATGATGGATCTCTACTGGGCCACCTCCTGTACCTGTAAACCCTATCTTGTATATCAAAGATGATTATCATAATGTGGGAAGCCACGTATACACTGTCCCAGTCATTGGATCCCTGGAGGACACGTTGGGGCATGCCACCGGCCTGTCACATTTAGATCAGACTCGTAGTATTTTCTAGAATGGACAGCACTTTATTAACATGTCTCTTGAGTAGAAAGGTATGCTGATAGCAGCTGCCTCTCCCATTATTCCCATATAGTAGGGAAATACACACTTTGCACTATGGGGAAGATAAGGTACGCTGATAGAAGCTGCCTCTCCCGTTAATGGTGAAGGGGTGTGTATCTTAAATCCCTTGGACTAATTTCACTGAACTCACACAAATATCATTCCACAGCCATCAAAGCACAATGGTACAGCTGTCTCCCCTGTTTAAGGCTGATGGTATATGTGAAAATGTTTTATTTGTAGTAGTCTGGAAAAGTTAGGTACGATGGGACATCTGCCTTACCCAGTTCTGATTAATGAAACAATAATTCTACGTGTTGGGGATTTTATTTATTTTGTTCATTCATGTTCTGATTATGAGGAAAATGTATTTTCTCAATATTTACATGATACTGAGTTAAGGACGGCCCTCTGCATGCAGTAGACATAATTAGGGGGGTACATGTACGCTATATGACGCTCATGTGCATTCTATTATTATGAATATTGTCTTATTACGGTACTTACTGGTCATTATGGTTTGGTAGGAAAATAGGTGCACGTTGTGACAACTGCCCTCTTCTCTTTGAATACCCCATGCCTTACCCATTATCTAAGTAGTATGTAAAGTAAGTTATGTATTAACTGAATGGTGGATATTATTATGGATAGTGAGGGAAGAGAAATCATGCTCAGTCACTATGGACCGACTATAAGGATTGAGAGTATCACATTTAGAGGTGACCTTCGATTTAATATTATACATTCTTAGAATGGACATCCCCTTATGCATGTTGTTATTATGTTTGTTTTATGTTATGAGGAGATATATATCATAGATTCGATCACCAAAGACAGAGTTCGTCCCAACTGGTTTTCGCCGTGAAAATGACCCTAGCTGTCGGTACGGCGTAAAACACCCAACACTCACTCACTCACTATAATTATATCCTTTATTAAGCTAAATGGGGAGAAAGGTACGCTGCTGAAAGCTGCTTTCCCCTGGAAAGGCTGATGGGATATATATATATATATAAAAAAAAAGCATTATTGGTAATAGTTTGGGAAAATAAGTTGTACGTTTGGAAAACTGCCTTGCCCTTCTTACAACAATAATTACGTATTTTACATGATGGAGGGTGATAAACTTTATTATTAGCAAGTCTGGCTGGGATAAATAAGGTACACTGCTGGAAGCTGCCTCTCCCTATAGGGCTAGTTAGTATAACTGATTATCATGCTTATTTTGTTGTGGGGATAACTGATGTGACTTTTCCTCTGGTTATAATAGGGTGAACACTGTAGGTTAGCTGCCTTTATTCCAGGTATAACTAAGCACATTATGAATATCATGTCTTACTCTTTCAAATATTATTATCAGGTTGTTTCCTGGGATTACTTTGAGGCCCAGGAACCTGGTAGGTTATAGTTTCATGGAAGTTTAATAAGGGTCATAGTTGGTGAACTCCCCTTATGTTAGCTGGTTTTCTGAAGGTAAGCTGCAGAGAAGGGTTGCAGTTAGGTGAACTCCCCTTTTATGTATTTTAGGGTGGTAGCAAAGTGGGCTCCCCTTTTGTGTATTTCAGGGTGGTAGCAAAGTGGTCTCCCCTTTTGTTTGTGTATTGTAGGGTGGTAGCAAAGTGGGCTCCCCTTTTGCTTGTGTATTGTAGGGTGGTAGCAAAGTGGGCTCCCCTGTTGTTTGTGTAGTGTAGGGTGGTAGCAAAGTGGGCTCCCCTTTTATGTATTGTGGGGTGGTAGCAAAGTGGGCTCCCCTTTTGTTTGTGTATTGTAGGGTGGTAGCAAAATGGGCTCCCCTTTTATTTGTGTATTGTAGGGTGGTAGCAAAGTGGGCTCCCCTTTTGTTTGTGTATTTTGGGGTGGTAGCAAAGTGGGCTCCCCTTTTGTTTGTGTATTGTAGGGTGGTAGCAAAATGGGCTCCCCTTTTGTTTGTGTATTGTAGGGTGGTAGCAAAGTGGGCTCCCCTTTTTGTTTGTGTAGTGTAGGGTGGTAGCAAAGTGGGCTCCCCTGTTTGTGTAGTGTAGGGTGGTAGCAAAGTGGGCTCCCCTGTTGTTTGTGTAGTGTAGGGTGGTAGCAAAGTGGGCTCCCCTTTTATGTATTGTAGGGTGGTAGCAAAGTGGGCTCCCCTGTTGTTTGTATAATGTAGGGTGGTAGCAAAGTAGGGCTCCCCTTTTGTTTGTGTATGTTAGGGTGGTAGCAAAGTGGGCTCCCCTTAGATTAGATTTGGGTTGGATGATATGTCAGGTAGTGGTTATATGTCCTGGATGTGTCCATATTATTGAATCATGCCATCAATCTCTATTATTTTGTTTGGTTCAAAGGGACTATTACTTTGAAATTAGTAATAGGCCTTTGAACCATTGGTGGGAAGGAATGTAGGATCAAGTTAAATGCACTTGTACTTGGTGCGCTGTGTATTATCCAATCACTAATCATTTATTGAATACATTTTTACTGCAGATTTTATGAATTATAAAGGTATAGTGAATAGTATTGTTACATAACAAACTTGGTTAAAGCATTCATGATCATTTTTGTATATCGATTTGTGTATCTGTGGTTATATATATAATTAGACTCAAGACCGAAAATGACCGAACATGGTTGGTAAGTAAGCTTGATTAAGGTCTAATTGATAACTCACCTGGTGCATAATTTAGTTGATATATTACTGACATGATTCCTCCCATTATAGTTTGATAGATAAGTATGGTGAATTATATTGTTACATAACAAAACTTAGTTAAACCATTCAGGGTCATTTATGTATATCGATTTGTGTATCTGTGGTTATATATATAATTAGACTCAAGACCGAAAATGACCGAACATGGTTGGTAAGTAAGCTTGACTAAGGTCTAATTGATAACTCACCTGGTGCATAATTTAGTTTATACATGTCTAACATGTTTCCCCCTATTACAGTTTGATATAAAAGTATGGTGAATTATATTGTTACATGACAAAACTTGGTTTAATCATTCATGATCATTTGTGTATATCGATTTGTGTATCTGTGGTTATATATAATTAGACTCAAGACCGAAAATGACCGAACATGGTTGGTAAGTAAGCTTGATTAAGGTCTAATTGATAACTCACCTGGTGCATAGTTTGGTTTACACATTTCTGACATGTTTCCCCCTATCGTAAGAATATCCTGAAACTTTTATGTATGTTGTTGTATCTCCTGACACTACCGGTTAAAGCATTCACAATCGTTTATCATAATCATTTATGTCTTTGTCTTAGTGGTTGTGTAAATGGTAATACCTAAGACTGAAAAGCACTGACTCAGCTTGCCAAGTAGGCTTACTAAAAGGTTTGACTGACAATTCAGGTGACATAGATATTTGTTTATGTTTTGCGAATGTGTAACTAGCTTTGATTGTCTTGTTGTATTGCCTCAGGAAATAGCCTCAATTTTCAAGCCTGGAGTTGAAAGACTATATGATTATACTTGTTGAGTATCTCTGTTTACAGGTTAACAGATGAACTTTCTTATTTTGGATGGGGGGTGAGCAAGAAATGATTGTATATTTTATTTTATTTTATTTTGATTTTTATGTATGTAAAAATCTCAAATGGTGGATGGCGAATGTAAAATATACAGTCTTTTCTATAGAATTTAATGTGTCTAACTTTTGGGTTTGTATGGGTACATGTGGAAGCTTGTATTTTGTTGTTCCAGTTTGGCTCTGTGTTAATGATAAGCCCTCCCTTAGGATCTAATAATCTCCACTGATTATAAGTGTCCAGTCCAAGTAATTTGTAGATACAAGTTTCTGGCATGCAAAGCCTGTTTATCTTTTATCTTGGATTTATCCGGAGCTCAGAAGACTTGCCTCTGTCTGAGGCTTTAGATATTGGAATCAGGCTTATCCTTATCTCTCTTGTATTCTGGGATTAACAACAGCATTACATTTCCCATGCATTTGGGGAGGGGGGGCTGGTCACCTAGGCCACACCCCTCCCCCACCTATCTGAGTGATTGACAGGTCATGTGACCCCTAGCCTCGTTTTGGTTACCTGGTCATGTGACCCAGCCTCCATCTGATTGTGATTTGTGTGTATATAAACCCTGTGCAGAAATACAGTTCTTCAGTTCACAACCCAGCTACTTGTCTCCTGTGTTACTCTTTTCAACTAAAGGACCCATGGGCCCCTAAGGGCCCACTCCTTTATAATATGTATAAGCACTCGCTGGAAATTTGGATTTTTTGACAGTACTGGCAAACGGACTATAGGCACGGGGGAAAGGGGTACAAGGTGTTTGGATGAAGTCCTTGTTGGGACCACAGGGCTATAAACAGAACGTCTGGTTACTTAGTATTTGATGGTTGTCTAGACCTGGGGCGTGTTGGAGGGGGCTTGAGGAGGAGCCGCTGTATGGGGAGGGGTGGGGGCTGGGGTGGGGGTGGGGTGGGGGGATGGTCGCGGGCGCTTGATAGGGGGACCACATGGCTTCAAAGGGGCCAGCGGTGTGTTAAAAGACCTGCAGCGCGTGCCCTTAAGATCAAAGGACCGGCACAGAAAAGTACAATGAAAAACTGCATAACCAACCTCTAAAAACCTATTTTAACACACTAACAATCATCATATATTGAAGGTACGCTAAACTTTTATGGTTCAAATGTTTCCCAATCAATTGAAAGAGTTATTAAGGTAAACAAATAATGGGAACAACCCTCGGAATGAGATGGAAATTTGGGTACAACATATAAGATTGTTAAGGACAAAAATGGTCTGTGATGTCATAGCTCCATTTCTGATGTGATGAGCAGTAAGAGGTTCCCGGTGGATCACCTCTTAATAGTGTCACATCAAACACAATAATAAATCAAGGTAATAATTTGATAGAATCGCAAGAAAGGTTTAAAAAAAGGTTTAAAGGATGTAAAAACCATTTCCCATAGAAACAATACTTTGCTCATAAATGTCCTACCTTCGCTTGCCATGAACACAGCTCTTTGACTGGCTCCCGGCCCTGGAAATTATTCAATTCACGTAATTTCAATGGTCATTCTGTTTCAACGGTACTCAGAGAAAGAAGGGTTTGTCTATTTCAATCAGTTCAGTTACTAAAAACTCTGAGAATATGTTGCGGCGATTCTTCTAATTTCTTCAAACCCAATGCTGCACCTACAGTTTGTGAAAAGGGCTTATGGAATCATTATACATTTTATTACCTCATCGCCAGTGACCTTACTGAAAGAACTATCAACAACTTTGTCACTTTCTGTATGCGGTCACTTTAACATAAAGCTCTATCACTCGATCACCCAGTGGGGCGTAGATTTTAGGTTCGTCATAGATTATAGAACATCCGGCATTGCTTGAAAATTGGGTGCACTGCAGTACTTTCTATTTAGAGAATGGCAAATACCGTCCAATGTCATCTTCATCACGGGCGGATATAAGATAATAATAATATTATTATATCAGGGTGTTTATGCAAACCGAGCCTGTGTAAATGATCATAATGGGGCACAGGAGGTTAAGCAGTTAAGGCCAAGCTTAGAAAAGAAATACGGGTGGGGAGGGGGTATGGTGACAACCCAATAACGGGAACATGGACTGACAGATGTGGAGTGAGTACAACTAGTGGGAACCTACCAGCCTACGGGGCGTCATTACGAATGTGTGACATGTGGAATTTGATTTATAAATAAGAACAGCGTTATGCCTTTAGCAGTTTAGCCTACGTATAGATACTTCTTTTATGACAATACTTATCAACATAGTTACCATACCAGGATAGCAATTACGATTATTACGGTCCAAGCTTATCGGACGTTTTGCATAACATAGAAAAAGCCAGGGAAAGCTATCGCATGTCTTTCGTTTTATTATGTATGAAGAAACACATATGAAAATTGGCATTGATGTGAAGATCATGAAGGACACATCAGTAGCAGGTGTGGTCAGGCCCTGGACATGGAATAGGCCAAGGATTTATTGTAGATTAAAGAGTTGTTAATCTAAAGAACAGCAGCCCCTTCGTCCCACTACCGTCGGGACCAGGGTTATAGGCCTGGGTACTAGGTATGTAGGTAAGAAGCTAGACCCATGACAAAGACATTGTAACAGGGCAAATTCCCAATCAGAAGAATTCGACGACTAATTTTGAGGGTGTGGTTATTATGTGGATACTAATAGAGATAACTTAAGTGTAATTATGGATTCATAAAAAAGCTGAAAAAGAAAACTTGACGTGCAAAACAAGGACTCTTCATCTCTATCCATCTCTGGCCCGTTTATAGTTAGGCCCCGGGTAAGGCCTATATAATATGTAGGCGCAGTAACCAGTGTTCCCTTTCTAAATGTATGTTATGTAAGAACTGTTTACCACGTTCCGTCATTATTAAAATGAGGAAGAATCGATAGACTATATGACAGTTATTTAACCAACACAGAGGAATTTCATCGGCACATTAACCATGTCAAGCGCTCTATTGAAGCATATACGAATGTACAATATCATCAACGTTTGTCAAATAATGTTTTTTTACTGAGCCGGATGTTGGGCATAATATTGTAGACGAAAGATAGTATTTGTCATGACTAAGTAAACGTATATTTTGGACCCACCAGCTAGGTTACAGAGTGCATGTGTTAGGTCAGTGACAAAAAGCTAGATAGCCAACACATAACAATGTCATGGTTTGTGTTTTTATACGCATTCGTGATTCAACGTAGCAAAACAGTAGTGGATTCGGTGCTTTGAAAAAGAGGAGCTTGTAAAATTAGGATTTTTATCTGTCAGTATCGACATTAAAACAACTTGTTATATGTAAACAACTTTAGCGTACAAAAAAGAAACGACCCCACATTCATCATCATGTAGGCCTATCTGTAGTTTGTTTAGAAAGGTATGGTCATTCTCAAAGCAACGATACATGGATAGCAGCAATACAAGAAAAGCATTTGATTAGGTTACCCCTTCTATTCATATTCCAAATGTGACATTCGTTTCTGTGTCAGAGTTGACGTCAATAATATTATATATCTCGTACATCATAACTGAAGGGGGTCATATCCTAGATTGTGGGTTGCTCAGATGACCATGTCACCAATAATCTAGACCACAGATTACTTTGTATATATATATATATATATAATGGTTGATTCTCACGAATGGGGGCCACAGGGGGAAAATTTTTAGTAAAAACTTAAAATGAAAATATCTCGATGAAACTTTGTGGACTGCTTATGTTGAAATGCGTTCCCAAAGTTGGGAACACTAATCTGCATAATTCTTTGAGTTATTAAGGTTTTTAGTTTTGTATATGTACTATGATGCAGTATATGTACTGTGATGCATTTATAAAACAAAACTTCCATAATTTTACCTAATCTTTTCAGAGATATAAACATAAAATTACTCCTGCAAGCATTGCATGTGTATGATTTAATCATTTTAGGTTTGCTTTTTAGGGCAGCCCAAACATACTAGTTTCAGAGATAACTTCAATTTTGTATATGTACTATGATGCAATTGCATATGGTTACACATGTATATGTACTATGATGCATTTATTATTTCCATAATTTAACATATTTAAACCATTTCTTTAAAATTATGAATATCATTTTTTTTCATTTACCCTTACACTGCCAGAGGCCTCATATGGGGCCCTATAGTAAAATCCCATAGGAACACCATTGAAAGAATGCAAATTATGCTTTCAGAATCTGAAAGAATTTTTCAGATATTCCAATCAGAACCAGAGATACAGGTATTTGAACATCGGACTATCAAGTCACCCAAAAATGTTAGAATTGCGATTCGAGAAACGGTAAACAATGTATTTACATTTGAATTTGTCATAATAATTAAAAAATCATGAAAAATGGGTGAATTTATGTAAATGACATGATTTTTAATTTGCTCTAACTTTTCTTTCATTTATGATAATCACAAACTGTCTTTTGCACAAAAAAGATAATGTTTTGATAATTATTTTTATAAAGAGTGTCATAGTTATTTTATAAATTATCGGTTACCATGGTAACCTGCAAATTACATAGTATGAACAATTACTCCACGCAAGAATTTTGCCTTATTGGCACAGTGCCAACATTTGGAACGTTTTTATCAAAATTATTGAAAAAAGCTTTTCATCTGAAGAATCTAAAGTAAATTTGAGTTTTAGGGAATTTATGCACTATTTTTTGTATATCGGGCAATATTTCAGTAAATATCAGTTGCATTGTGATATATCTGGCAGTGAAAGGGTTAAGTAGCATATTAACATGAGTTTAGTGCACATACTTTCGCTATTGACCATTTGTATTTTTCAAAGAATTATAACACAATTAATTGTCTGTATATGTACTATGATGCGTATATGTACTATGATGCGTTCTGTTATTTTTGATATTATATTTGATACTATTTGAAAATCAAAAAGATTTTTTCCCCGATTTTAATGTTAATATGATAATATTAGGTCAATCTATATTGGACACAAATATTTTCCATTAATGTTTGCATGTTTTAATTTTATGGGATGTTTAATCTGTATATGTACTATGACGCATTTGCTACCCCAACCCTACCTGGATTTACATTTTCTGTTGCCCAATGATTAGTTCTTCATAAATATATGTAATTTCGTCCATGAACAAAGCCAATATATTATTGCATTTTGTTACACATTTTATGGATCATTTGTTTTATTTTCTTGATATGATTAGGCTGCTGTATTTTTGTATATGTACTATGATGCATTTTCTACACAATGGATAATTTGGTAAAAAAACATGGAAATTGTTAAAAATTTACACCAATTTTATTCAATTGATAAGAATCAATTTGCTGCTTATGATACCTGAAAAAAGAATATTTGCAGGGCCCAAATTTAAAAAAGTTACATGACTTGATTTAAATGAAAAATGTGATTTTGGTTGAAAAATGTGTCAAAAATGGTACATTTTAAGCTACAAATTCTAAAATATTCATATAATTCACTTAAAAGTAGGGTTCCCATTAAAGGTTTGATAAAGACACATCCATTGAGGCTCTGATAGAATGGCTATTACTTATTGATGCAATTTTACGAATGAAATTGTGAAAATCAGGTCTGTGGCCCCGTTTCGTGAGAATCAACCGTATATATATATATATATATATATATATTGCTAACGTTTCTACTTAGATTAAATTAACCTTTGCAACTACCTTAATTTCGAGCTTCATTCTTTACTTGTATTTAATAGATTCCCAGTTGATGTCATAGTTTAACGTCAGACAAACATGTTTCCTTCTAGTAGAAATCAATATAGGACTCGGTCACCTGATACATCTATAATACAGATGTAGCTGTTACTGAAGGCCTATTAATTAGGACTTGAACCTAAACAAGCATTGAGAGAGCAGTGCACTTGCTAATAATATTGCTATGGAATCAAGTTCCAGAGCTGTTTCTAAAGCTGAGTTAGCATGGAGCTGCTTGCTAGCTAAACTATCGACGCCACTGCTAATGGTAAAGAACTATAGGGAAAGCTAGCAAAGCTAGGAAATTGCAGGCTACCGGGGAGGGTAGTGGTCAATAATATATTGATAGCAGAAAAAGGTGGTACATATCTATGTATTCATATAACATATAGCCTAGGAACGGTCATGGCCATAGTGGCTTCGACAGTGTTACAGAAACTTAATGAGCATGTACTTACATGCATCTCATGGGACAATCTCACCTGGAGAAACTACTTTATTGATGGAAATGAAAGTAAACTGGGCTGCCTCCCCAGTCAGTCTCAGCGGTCCCCTGGGACTGGTTGGAGTCCAGCTGTAGGCCAGTGCACGCGACAGCCTAGCCCACAGCCCGTTACAAATATTTAGGTAACGTTATAGTAACGCGTCTTACCTTTAACCATTTGACTGTTGGCGCTGAGCAGAACGAGTAACACCAGCATACTAATGGACGCCGTGGCCAGGTACTTGACCAGTGTCCGCACCTTGACCGACCTCCAGAGGCTGTAGAGAGTGCCTGCTCCCAGGTCGCTGAGGGGGCTGGAGGGTCGTGGGGAGGCCGCCGCCATGCTCCTCCAGTGCCGGGCGGCGGTCTCACGGCGGTCCCACGGCCCCCCTCACCTCAACTCGCCTGTTAATAAACGGGTAGAAGAAATGAGCTGCTCCCTGCCTTGGTGAGCTGCTCCCCCCGTATTGTTTTGTGTCTGATTTCCTCCTGATCCTGTATGCCTTCCTCCTGTGTGTCTGTGTTATTGTCTGTTTGAACAGCTATATTTCTCTTGAGACAGTCTCTGAGGTTTTTGTTATTTCCTATCCTGTCTGGAGCATGAGGAGTGCATGGCACTGCTCAGACTGCCGTCTGTTCGTCTGCTGTTGCTGATGCTGTGGGGGAGTCTGACGATAAAGCTCCAGGCTCTCACCGGGAGGATGCACTCAGCCTGCCGACAGACATTCAGAATAGCAGCAAACACATCCTCCTCCTCCAGCTTTCCTCCTGCGCGGCTCCAGGGCAGACTCACCACACCTGCGCGGCTTAGTGTTGGGTTTTTAGTACCAGAGGCCGGGCTGGTACTGGAGGAAACCACTGGAGAAGGTGCCCAAGAAGCGCACGCGAGACTGCGATGTTATTGTAAGGATAAGGCATATAAATATCTGTACTGTAGGATATACAGAGCGGTCGGTGTTCACGCTACTTTGTTACCTTACCAGCCCTCCTGGCTTATCACGGACATATCACTGTTATCTGTGGATTATCTATTGTAGCTGAAGGCGTGCAGTGTTAGAGACTTGCGGGACTTTGTTCTCATGGCCATGCTGTGTTCTCAGGCCCTGCTAGCCCGCTACACATGTGTGCCTCTGATGTGGAGGTAGGTTGGGTTCTCCCCATCCCCCTTTATAGCCGGAGGGGGGAGTGGGGGGGCACTCGGGTTTTGAAAATGTACCCGCTGCAAAACAAGCTTGCAACGTAGATCACTGAGAAAAGTCTGCTTATTTATTATCCAACATGAGGGATAGTCAATTATTAAGATATTATACAGAAACACAGTCATGCTTATTGTTTATGTTATACATGTATTTTATTTCATAGAACTCTGATGATCATTTCTTTTGAAAATGTCATGAGCAAATTTTTGTACGTTTTAATTTTTGTGTTGGTAAACTCTGTCGGTGGTGTGATTTCCAAGAGCATAGGGACGGATAACCAAAGCTTAGTGGCCAGCTACAATAGGTAATATCAGTGTTTATAACGTTGAAAGAGTCAGTAGCCTCCCCCGACCGGAGTCCTTCGTCAGCCTCCCACCCTTGTGTCTGGTATACTGTATTCGGGAGAGGTCCAGTGGGCGCCGCCATATTGGACAATAGAGATTCCTGATAGGGTGAAAAGTCGCGCTTGTCCACCCATAGGAAGTGGCGCCAAAGGTGTGCGCATGCGCAGACAAGGACTCCCGAATGCGATATACAGACGAGTCGGGTTCCCCAATTCTGTTTGTTTGCGCGGCTTCTTTCATTACAAGTTAGAGGTGATTGAGTAAGCTTTTAACCCCAATCACTTAACTAGAAAATAAAATCTTTTTGAAAGTTAATAATAAACTTTCCCCCCAGTGTTTATCGAAATTATGATCCAACGTGAGCTCACTTCAACTCTTTTTCCATTGTAAAGTAATGTAGTTCCGCTTATTCTGATTGGCTGAATTGGGACCCTCATGTTGGGTATAGTGGTAGTATAGTCCCTCCCACGTCATCATACATGTGGACATCCCGACATGGTCGTCACCCCCACCCCCTCACCTCACCTTCACTGGGTGGCGTGAGCACCACATGAGTCGGTCGTTTAGACTTGTGGGGGCAGGCCTCTTGATACATTTCCCACGTTCTGGTGTAGACAAAATATCCGGGTGAACTCTTTACTTATGCCAAATCCAGGGACGGATTTAGGAAGTGCAAACAAATTGGAATAATCTCTGCCCTCTTTATGTCAAGTGCTCCCCTGCCTCCAGATAAATAGAATTAGTTCAACTTGTGTATGAATCTGACCCTGTCAAACTCTGTTGCCCAACATTTTATATGGCAAACTATTAGAGGGCGACGCTGGACTGAAGGTTATAATCGCAATTATTCTTCTTTTTCATATTGTGGATTTTTGTTACCTAACCTTTTTCCTTGTGAAATTTAAAATACATCATTTCATCGTGGAACAAACGATTACAATGTCAAAAGTTTCAAACATTCAAAGGTTTACATAAACAGTCATTTATTCATTGATTTCCACACTGAATAGGTCTTATACCGGAAGGATATGTAATTCATATCAAACGATGACACTACAATAAAATCAGTGAGCTCTTTTCATTTGGTTGGCACACATAGCCTTTGGCAATAATTGCGATAATCATCCCCCGGAGCCTCTGACAAGTCTATGAGCAACTCAGCCTGCTGCCAACATGAGCAGCTCAGACACCAGACGTCGGGGACGGCAGCAGGGGTCTGGAGGAAGGCGGGGTCAGGGCCCAGGGTCCGTCCAGTGGGAACCACTCTGGTCTCCATCTTCACCTTCCCTAACCCTCCCACAGTGCCAACCTTTCATCCACATGTTAGATCTATACACCACAGAAGTCTGACGTCATCACCGCGCTGCCACGCGGCGGCTGGTTCAAATGACCCCCCGGTCCCCCACCACTCCCCTGGTCACTCTCGGCACCCGGGGGCCTGAGTGCCGACAACACAGCAGGGCAACACATAAAAGCAGATTCTGTCTAAATTAGAAATATTTAACAATTTCGGATATGAATATGTGTATTAAGATATCCTTCTGTATACATCTTGTGAGTTTCATTGGTAAGAAATTAATATATTTAGAGAAAACCCAATGTTTATAGTTGGTCCCCTATGGTTCAAAGAGGGCACACATGGGGCTGTTTTGAACCAGGGGGACCCTGGAACCAGGATTTCCCGCCAAAATGACGTCACGGCTTCCGCGGTGTATAACCCTTACCACCTCGCCCCCCCCCCCCCCCCCCACTGCCCCTTTATGTTTATTTCATCCCCGACCTATAACGACCTCAGCAGTCGCCCTAATCCGCATGCGGGTACCATCAGGAGGTGGACTTCATTAATGGTTTCCATGGAAACGGCACACATTTGACCGTTGCCGTGGTTACAGTGGCTGTGGTCCCTTGCGGGTGGTCTAATTACGTGGTGGAAGGGGCACGGGGTAACCTAATTCCCCGATTCTGTAGGGTTGTCAACAATTGGATCCCTTGAGGGTCGGACCCATAGTCCATGTGTACAAATGAAGGACGTACACAAGCAAGATGCATGCGCTGAGGCTGGGTGAAGGCAGACATTGTTATTTCAACCTACATGGTAAATTAGCTGGGCCAGATGTGGGATGTCAGCATGTCGACCAATACATGAACATATATTAGATCTACATGAAAACGTTAACAACAAAAGGTCTCGGAATTTATTATTATCTAAGACCCACATGCTAGCACATGCAGGCAGTGACACCAATGTGACCACTGTCCGCCTGAGTAGAACCACAACTTTATTCAATTGACATGCAATGACCATGTACAATAACAGAAGGACGCCTGTAACAATGGGTCATTCAATATAAAAGCATCACACTAAACTGAACACTAATTGAACATGATATTGTAAATTGACAATAATATTATCAAATGCTTCCATAGTTTACTTCATAGCACCTATAGTCAAAATATTTCTATATCACAAAAACATATAAATCGAACAAAAATCGCTCATTATAGACCTATTCAAATTAGTATCCCGCCAGGAGATAATAGATACTAAGTTGTTTTTTATTGCCTGCTTGAATAGAATAAGTAGCATCTAGTGAATTTCAGGGGAAATGATTATTCACTTCTATCCGGATGGGAATACTTCGAGTGTCTGCCCCTTATCAGCATACCAAAAGTGCCCTTATCTAATTAACAACAGTAGGTAAGTACTAAGAAATAACACTAGTATGGTAAGGTAATCAGTCTTACTGCAAATAGTGCCTATTTGTACTAGATTTGTATCTGAAAACCTAGAAATTATCAAATATAAAGATAGCAGAACCCCTAAGGCAGGATAGGTAGTTTGTGAGTGTCTCCCTCAACATATCAGACACTCCCTAACCGGACAGGATCAGTCAGAAGTCATCAAAACCAACAGAATGTGGAGCCTACCCAACAACAACAAAAATAAACCTATAGACCGTCACATGTAGGCAGTGACACGAGTAACTGGTGTCAGCCTGCGTCAGGAGTCTGTGTTTGATTTTAATCAGTGGCGCACTGGCATCACTGTATTATGTTTGTTTTTTTTGTCAGGGTAAGTTAATAGAAAAATTATCAAGTCAAAACGATGATAAATAGTATTCATTTGAGCATACGTGTGTTACCAAAGAACTGATGCCTGTGTAGTTTTATGGCTACAAATAGTACAATCATAAAAAGAACGATGATAGTAGGCCTAATACTAATAGGCCCAAAAATGGGAATTAATGATTAGCCTACCACGTATATGCTAATAAATCATGATTATCCCGATTACAGTGATTCTGAT
This sequence comes from Lepidonotus clava, assembly GCA_936440205.1. Lineage (NCBI taxonomy): Eukaryota > Metazoa > Annelida > Polychaeta > Phyllodocida > Polynoidae > Lepidonotus > Lepidonotus clava. The sequence goes on along the minus strand of OW387133.1, from coordinate 38,230,806 downwards.
TATGAAAGAAAATTAGAATGACGGTCCACTTTGGGGACCCTGGGGGCATATAGGGAGAGGGTGTAGATTGGAGATTCCTAATTCGCATGTCGAATTTGAAAAGTGACGTTGTAACCCTGTCGAGTTTAAGTCTCTCCATCAATATAATAATTATATTGATGGAGAGACTTAAAATCGACAGATTTACAACACCACTAGGCCTTTATTATATGACACCGTCTAATGCGTAAATACATAATTTTCTAGTTATTTGGGCACAATATTATATAATTGCTCTTATTAGTAGATCTTTTCGATAGATCTTAGAATTAGACGTGATGAATTTTTAAAGAAAATACAATCATTTTGCAATACCCCCTTTTAATTATGTGGTCTGTGGTTTCATCAAATAACTGGTCTCTTAAAATAGTGTGTGGCAATGTAGGAATGTAGGCCACAAGTATATCTTAGTTTTATAGGCCTAATACTAAATTAGTTTTTAGTACGGTGGTAGGATTAATGTTCCTTTAGCAAAAAGTGTTTTCCCTCTAACAGCTTTCCCTCTAACAGCTTACATATCTTCAATATTCCAGTTAGGCCTACCTTTGATGATGAACCTTTTACATTTGTTATATCAATCAAAAGGGGCAATTGCCCCCCCTAGACCAAAAATGGACTCTCGTAGTTTTGACAAATCTGAGGAGAAATTTTGCAAGCTAAATCATGGGGGGTGGGGGGCAGATATATTGCCCCCCCCCCCCCCCCCCCCTAGAAGACAGACTCTGGATCTGCCCCTCATCATGCTGCTCCAGACTCAAATATTGCAGATATGGAAACTTGGCAAAACGGGGGCGAAGGTCATGTGCCAGAAAAAACAGTCAGTCCCTGATGGTTGTATGATAGGAAGATGCACAATTATATCACTAATGAGGCATAAGAGGCACTATTTTATGCCTGCTCAAAAAACAGTTTTCCCGGTGCGGTAGCCAAATAAACAAGTAATGACTTATAAGGAATGTGATATGTAAGTCAATGATCGTAGTGAATGTCATTCATAAGTGAATGATCGCCAGTGAACAGGTAACCTAATTACATGCACTTCACCTGATAACGCAGTGCTCATCTCACTGGAGTGGCCTATGTTATTTGGTTACAGCTGGGCCCAAAGGACATCTCAATAACATTGGTTAACACTAGGGGGGAGTGGCGGTGAACTACTGACGCTGCAAAGGTGACTGGACATAGCAACAATCACCCTCAGTCAAGTGTTCACCATCGGTACCAGGTACAAAACAAGTCTTGTTGGGTTGTAAGGGGCCCTTGCTGTTCTAGGTTCGACAAATAAACCAAGACTATTCGTCTAACCTTGCTTTAGAGTTATGTGTTCAAGGGTACGGTTTATACCATTATTTCATGGCATGGAAAATTCTCACTTAATCAGTTCTTTAAGAAAGCAAAGAGTTGACTCCTTTATTGTATCATACCAGCATTTCACTGTCATCACTTGATTGATTACGCTCAGACAATCATTACTTACACTTATCTATCCCGCGCCATACAAACTAGTCTAATAAGTGGCCCAATAGCCTCCCCCCTGGTATCATTAAACTATCAACTAATTAGCCAAACCTATTACACTGGCGGGAAATGGGAGAACTGCCATGGGGCCCTAGACCCTCTGGTATTTCTTAATGATTACTTGTCACATGATATCCATTGACATAAGTAAAATACGTGTGAGGCGGCTGTCAGAGGACCTGGCAATTTCTCAAAGTTGCCATGCAACATCGACACACCCAATGATGAGCCCCTGCACTGGTAATTTGCAGTTGACAAAAATAACGTTAATGGTATGCATGTCCGTGATATGTTTGTTTTCTGATCCAATTATAACGTTGCGGCCCTATCTTCTCATCTCTAACAATAAATAAAACAACAAATATATAAGTCGGGCAGTGATTGTCACGTAAGTTGGGCAGTAATTGTCTATAATCTAGTACAATCACAATGTACAGACAAAATACTAAGAACTAGGCACCATTATCAAAATTAATGGTCCCATCCTTTCCATCCGGGAACAAGAAATAAGACCTTGTTTTTTTTCAAATAAGACCTCTTACAAGAAATACTGTCGTCAAAAGTCAAACTTCTTTCAACTAGACATTTTAAGAGACACAATATAGGCCTATCCATGTGGAAATACCAGGCGATCCCAAAATATGACCTTTGTAATACCTCCAAACTTAAGATAAAACCTTTCCAAAAGCCTTAGATATTTAAATGGGCAAACCAATATAAAATATGTTAATGCCTGTGGGGGAACCCTGTTATGGTAAGCATAATGTTGTCTTAACGTCAATCGTTGGTTTGTATATACATTTAAATTTGCTGTTAAACAGAGATGCCATTTGCGACTCATCAAAAAGTAGGAAAATCAGGAAATACTTTTTTCTTGAGGCAACTGGGAGGGAAATAACTTTTAGAAATAGAGACCTGACATCTAATGTGTATTTTGAATAGCTTGAAACTTTTTTTTCAATTCTTTAAAATAGATGTTAAAGCAATGTAGGAAGAATCAGTTTTTGCAATCCAAAAAGCTCCAAAAGGTGGACATCCTACAAAAGTTGGAAAAATGGCATCTCTGGAAGTTAAAGTGAAGCGTGCAGTGCGAGGAAAGAGGGTCTGTATGTGCATGGCCTAGGACGGCGCAGTGCAAACCGCCATTCCCCGGCGAAACTCCATAACCTTCAACTCATTCACTACTAGCTTAATAAAGACAAGGGAAATAGTTTCTATAAAAAGATTTAATTGTATCGGCATATAAGTATTACATTTACATATCTTCAATATTCCAGTTAGGCCTACCTTTTGACGATGAATCATATTACTCATCTATAACGCGCACATTTTGAATATCGGTATATTCAGTAACAAATATAGTCTAATGCAACAAAATAAATTTGATTGGAAAAAGTAAATAATTGATTTATACCTGTCTTGAAAAATAGCCTACAGCTATTCACAGCTGCGAAATTTTGCATTTTTCAAATAGATACAATATTAAATCAAATATAGGATACGTCATAAAATGGAATGTAGCATTGAAGCCTCTATGTACAAGCATTTATTCCTATGTATGTGGGTATACACTTTGGTTTGAAACCGCCAGTGTCTAACATAAACGCCATCTATTTGTTGTATTACTTTTCCACGATACTTATGGTACAGTCGTGCCATCTGTGTGTAGAATTAGAAGTCAGTGACCCATACATTTTCAGCTGTCGAAATCTTGAAATTGTAACAATAATAATCTCAAAAAGTGGACCTCATAAATTCCAAGAAGCACAAGAAATGAATATACAATGTTCATCGAGTTTGAATGTAGGACGCCCCGAGAGGACACCACACATACAAACCTATATATTTTAATTCATTACCATAAAAATATGGCCCTAAGACATTATAAGTAGAAAAAGTTTATTTCTATATATACAACATTTCCCATCTGACCAATACAAAGTAGAGGTATACACATACACAACCATCTTGTAAAAAAATCTTTTAATCAGATCTTTCAACCAGGAATATTTCCCAATACACAACTCAAATGGCAATAGCGCCTACATGACAATGGTCCTTACGTACCTTAGATCTTTGAAAGTTAAAAAAATCTTGTTCGTTTCATTTTTTAACTGAAACCATTGGCCGGGTTACAATACACTTTTATGAGTAGTGTTTTGGTGTGTGTGGCCAAAGGGTATAAGATTAATGATGCCCTTTCCCCTAACTTAATTCCTTTTTTTATTTATAATATCAACATATACAAGACAAAAAAAAAGGTCAATATATGAGCAGATCTCAAACCTCCATAGCTTACAAACAAGCACAGATCTCCAGTAGTCTATTAATGGGCTATACCCGACTTATAATATACAATTTATTCAGTTACAAAATACACTAAACTTGGCAGGTAGATCTCTAAGTCACAAATAAAGTCCCACAACACAGAGATGCCACTCCCTACTGATGAAAAAGGAGGAAAAGTAGAAAACACTTTTCCTACTTTGTTTCTAGAAGCAACTAGGAAGGAAATGACCTATCTGACACTGAATTTGTATTTGATTGGCTTGAAATTAGCTAATACAAAAATAATCTAAAACAGATATTAAAGCAACGCAAGAGAAATTGGTTATGCAACCCAAAATCACCGAAAAGTATGAAATCCCATAAAAGTAGGAAAAATGGTATCTCTGCACAACATTCCCCCCCCCCCCCATACCCCACAACCCGCCACTTTATTAAACAAACGAGGCCGAGTTGCCCGGCGGTCCCTGCTGGCCCTGCTCCAGGTGGTAGGCGTCGTCCTGGACGTAGGGCTCCTGCTGGTCGTTCTCTACCGGCGACCCCCTCGGCCCTGGCTGTTGGTAGCCCACATGTTGAGGCTGGGGTGGCTGGTAACCTCCATACTGGGGCTGTTGGTACCCAACATAGGGAGGTGGGCGGTAGGCCTCCTCCTGCTCGCGGTACCGGTCGGGGTCGTGGTGTGTGGGTGGCTGGTAGGCCTGCTCCTCCTTGCTGTAGCCCTTGCCGAAGCCGGCGGCGGCGTCGTCGTCCTCCTCGTCGTAGGAGCCGGCGTCGTCGTCCAGCGGCGGCTTGTGGTGGTAGTAGTCGGCGCTCGGGTCACCGTAACTCGTGTTGATCATCTCAGCACTACCCCTGTGGTCAAGTAGAAGGGCGGCACTGATTATACGGGAGGGATACCTATTTAGTTGATTTTCTTTGAATTGGGATAATAATGATAATTATTTTATTGATAACAAAGAAGTCATTACAAACTTATGTGTCAGATAATAGGGGGAAAACAAACAACTATCTAAATTTATACAAAACTAACTTGGAATTATTTTTATCATACAAAAACAGCTTGGAATGATGTTTATCGATCTTTTGTTTGCATTGGCAAACTAGCTTTTTTTTCCCATATAAGCATCCATCTTAACTTGATACTGATTCATAAAAATCCGTTACCTCAATACAAACACTTTTGCAACAATAAATATGGGTTATTTATCTACCATGCATTGATGCAGGTAAAAACGCAAAACCTGTTATGAGTAAAAAGAAGAGAGAACATCTACTTACGTATGGGCATACTGGTTAACAATGCCCAATTGGCGGATGGCCTCCTCGGCTTGCAGCTGCCGGATCTGCTCGTCAATTTCAGCCTCTATTGTCGGGGGAAATAACGTAAATATTACAATCATTGTAGCAATAATGAACCACTTGACCGAATAAACTAGGAAAAAAATACAATCTATTTTTGTTTTTTTGCAAATCGAATTTCACCTAGAGGCCATACTTTTGTAACTGATTATACTTATCAGGTGACAATTCAATAAAGGCACTGGGTTGTGAATACTTCTTCACAATATAACTTTTGTACGTTAATCCATTAAAACTGAGCTCTATAAGTCCTCAGACTTCTCAACGGCACATGAATATGATTCAGGGTGTTTTCTTACCTTTGGCCTCCCACCAGCTGTCAGTTGCTTTCTTCAGGAAAACGAAGGCGACCATAAGGATGATGATGAACAATAAACAGGCGAAGATAGCGTAGAACCAGCCTGCCGTCTTCAGGTCCACACGTCCAGGGCCTGAAAACGAATAATATGTTTTTTTAAATGATGGTCTTTTTTCCTTATCAATGTTAACAAACGTATAAATCAAAACTAGTTATGTGTCTTTCATTCACCAAGCCATTTATTAATCAAGCCACGGTCACAGTGTTAAAACGAGTCAAGACTGATTTCAAAGAGACTTTGTGAATTTGTGACTGTTATCTCAAACATTAAAAGCTCTCAAGACAACTCATCAGAGCACATTGATGCTGTATACTGCTATAGACATTTAACAACAACTTCACATACATTAATCAGCCTGCTCTAGCTATAACAGGCATGTATCTAAAGTTCTGGTCAACAAGAAACACAATCATCATTTTGTGCTTCTTTTTCGTGACATAGAATTGTTGCAAGAGCTTTGATTTTATACTATATATTTTGCATGTGAATTGTTGCACGTTGTCAGTACACTTTGCAGGTGCCATTACAGCTGCAGTTGGTTGAACTAAGAATATAGGAAAAGATAAACTGTCAGGAAGTGACAGAAATTTTTTTGATTGGTTTCTTGTGTCACATATATCATAAACATCATTTTTTTTGTTTTTATATCATAAACATCATGCATAATCTAATAAACTCTACTGAAGTACTTGTGTTGAGACGAGGCGAATTTTTTTTTAGACATGTTAAAACATGTATGAAGAAACAATTTATAAAAAAAACTCTACTGAAGTACAACTCACCGATGCCTCCCGTAGTAAAGGCCTGCCACTCGGCGGGCGCCTCCACCCCAGCACCGTTCTTGGACACGGCCCGGGCCTGGTAGGTGGTTCCCGACTGGAGCCCGTCGAGCCGCATGGTGAAGGCCAGCACCTCGTCAGGGGTGTGCTTCCAGTGGTACTCGCCTTGAATAGGGAGGGGTGGTCAAGGGTTAGGGTATTGGGAGATTTGAGTGGTTTAAATTGGCTACGCATGGCAACTCTTATGAAAAATATAATTATTTTTAGTGTTTTTATATCTATGGAAAAGAAAAGACGCGATAAGTATTTCACTACAACTCTCTGAAATTAGGTAGAAAGTGCACAGAGCGTAGAAAATAATATTTTGTTATGTTCATAGTAATTATTACCTTTTTTTAATCAGTGTAATTGAGCTTTTATAAGAAAATTAAGTCTATGCATTACACTGGATAATAGGATAAGGTTTTCAATGCAACAGAATATCATATCAGTACTGAAAATATTATTGAATTATAAACTTTATTTCTGAGAATTCCTACCTCTGGGTCGGAACTGGATGTAGAAGACACTGCCGGGGTTGCCGCTTCGTGAGACCTCCCAGGCCACGTCGGCCCAGTCCTCGCCTATGTCTATGATTTCAAAGGTCGGCGCGCTCGGTGCTGTAACGAATACATACAATATATGATATATGACATGATACTCTTGGACACGGAAATTATGGTAGAGCTTCTGGTAAATCTACTGTTGTATGGTACAACTATGTTTCTCAGACGAAAGAATAAACTACATGTTTATCGTTGATTGTCTCGTAATAAGATAATAAATGAAAAATATTGTTCCATTGACTTTTTCCATCTAAATGGCATCCGTATTTCTATGAACCTATGATTATAAAATGTTATTTCTTACTGCCATCGAGTAACAGAAAACGACAGTCACTTCTTTTTACCAAATTTTTATTTGTGTTTTTTTTTAATTCAAAATATCACATCTTTGACATTTATCCGAGTAAAGCCCACTTACGTCCTGCCGACGTGGTCCTGGCGTCGAGGAAGATGGGTTCGCCCTTGCCGTTCTTGGTGGAGGCCGACAGGTAGATGCGGTAGTCCGTCTCGGGCTGGAGGCCGGTCAGACGGGCTCGGAGCTGGTCGGGGTCAGTGATGGGCTGGCGGTACTGCAGGCGGCCAAGGTTGAGCCCAGTGACTGAAAGATTGGAAAAGTTTATTTAAAACTTACAAAAAAAAGGAACACTCGCGTCCGACCGTTTTTTTAAAGTTACTTAGCAAAGATCTCTCTAATAGGACGAAACGTGTAGGTAATATCAAAAATTTTAACCTTATTACAATCAACTCGTCGTGTGAGTTTTGAGTAGTCCTACACCAACTTTTGATTGACAGAAATCTATATACCTTTATGCAAGATCATTTTAAGGTTTTTATATCTAATAGACACTTACTTTGTTGGTAAGAGATGTTGTAGCCTGTTAGCACTCCGTTGGGCTCCTCGGGAACCTCCCAACGTAGTTCAAAGTGAGTCGACCCTCGGGCAATCACCTCAAAGGTGATGGGCGGGCCAGGCTCTGTGGAGGAAGCACAGTGAAATTTATTCACATTCTACCTTTTATTTTTACTAAATTAACGGTAATAATCACCCCTAATGCAGTGATTTTTTACAAATATAATTCACAAATTCATGCAATACATGTATTTTGATATCAAGTGTTATTTTCATGCAAAGTCTTTACCAGTTATGGTATTCGCCAACTTTGCGTCTCACTGTTTTTTCTTAATGGCAACAAGCTATAGCATTTTAATTTTGGTGAAATCGGTATATTTTACAGGGATATAAATGACTGCTAATCAACAAAATTTAATATTAAACAGCATATAAAATAACTAAAAAAAATCTATAAAAACAAATATACTACAAACCAATTTACGAAAATTATCATTGGTGGTGTTTACATGAAAAAAACAACACCATGAAACGAGGCATAACTCCGAAAACATACATCCCAGAAATATTTCAGCATAGAAAATACAATAATAATTATGTGCATGTCCTTACCTCCTTCCATGGTCCTAACGGTGACGGGGTCGCTGGGCGGGCCTACGTAGTACTTGTTGAGTACCCGCACCTGGATGAGGATCTCGGCGTAGGGCGGCAGGTTGACCAGCTCGAACTGCACCTGCTCGTCGCTCAGGTCGCGCTTGGTGCGTGGCCTCGGGTACTGCTTGGGCTGGTTCACGATCAGGTCCTCCTCACGCATCATGTCCGCGCCCTCCTTTTTCTTCCAGAATTGAACCTGAAGAGGCGGGTAAACGTTTGTTTTTTTTAATATATAATTTATTTACTTATTTATTTATTTATTTTTTTTTTTTTTGGGGGGGGGGGGGGGGGTAAATTTTATTTATACTGGAAGGGTCTTCAGGCCAGATTGCCCGGTTTCCATTGCCCCCCGCAGGCAGTGTACAATCTGGGAATATATACTCTTATTTATCACATTCAGAGCATGATAACCAGTATTTGGGAAATAGCTAAACATTTTGGGTTAATAATTATCCTTAATGTATTATCTTACCCGGTAGCCCCTGAAGAAGCCCCTGATCTGGGCTGGGTCGGGGTCGACGGCCGTCCACTGTAAGATGGTCTTTGTGGCTGATACCGTGCCTTCAATCACTTGCACATCTGTCGGCACCACCGTGGGAACTGAGAAATGAAACTTATCACATGTGAAGGAAGTTTGAATTAAACATACATGTACAACTCATAAAGGAACTGCGAAATTAACATATCACACATGAAGGAAGTTGGAATTTAAACATACGTACAAGTAACAAGTCATAAAGGAACTGGGAAATGAAACATACCACACATGAAGGAACCGGGAAATGAAACATACCACATGTAAAGGACAATTTATTAACATGAGCGTCAATTCTCACAAAGTGGTTAATTAATGTACATGCACCATGAATTTCCTTCCACTGGCATATTCCGGTCTTCCAGTTTTGAGCATTATAGTCAATATACATTCGAGCACTTTTTGAAAAGATCTGGAAACTTCTTAAAGTCCCTCCAATATCAGTGAAAGTATTTTAATTGCACTCACCATCCTCTCCCGAGTAGCCAGTCACTTTCTTCGGTGTGACCTTCGCGTCGCCGACGGCGTTCTTGGCCTTGACGTAGATCTCGTAGGGTTTGAAGGTCTCCACGCGTTCCGACACCAGGTAGTGGTAGGCCTCGGTGAGCTCCACCGTGTCTGTCTGCTCCTCGGCGTTCTCGTCGTCCAGCGCCTTCCAGCTCACGATGTACTTGAAGTTAGGCCCGTTCTGCTCGATTTTAGGCATGGGCTGTATGCGGGGAAATAAAAAAAATCAAATAAAGATTATTTAAAACAGATTCTCACTGATTATAAAGACTGTGATAAAAGGCGCTGGTTATGTGTTACTGTTTTGAAGGAGTCAAGTTGGGCACTGCAATTTGCCTTCTTGTGCAGTACAGAATAACATTTATCTTGACAATTTCCAATGTAGCAGATCCATAAAGATGCCTGAATACTTTTAGGTAGAAACTTGATTAAGTATTAAAACATTACATTAGTTATTGTTAAGTTCAAAACAATTAACTGTCTCCCGTAGCCAAGAAATGCAACAAGTAATGTACCATAATGACATGTAGCTCCCTCTTCCACTCATTTCCTCTGAATATAAACCAGACAACGAACATGTAATGGTATTATTTTACCTAAACTGAAAACTTCAAATCATTAACCCCCGAAATATAACTTATCCCCCCCCCCCCCTAAAAAAAGAAAAAAATGTCTGTAAAAAAAATTATTACTCACCGTCCAGTAGATGACGAGGTTGTCGGGCTCGTCGCCCTCCCCGATCACGTTCTCCGGGTTCTTGTCGGGCACGCCCTCCAGGGTCGTGCAGACCGTGGAGGTGTGCTCACTGGGCGGGCTAGTGCCGATCTTATTGCGGGCCAGTACCCGGAAAGTGTAGTTGCCCCAGGGCGACAGCTGAACGTCCAGCTTACGGTCCAGCTTGTCGGCGCTCTGCGGCACGTTGATCCAGGTGTCGGGCGCGAAGGTGGTGTTGAACTGCACGATGAAGTTGAGGATGGGCGCGTAGTTCTCCTTGCCCGCCTGCCACACCACCTCGGCCTTGCCGTGGTTCTCGTAGCACTCCACCTGCACGTTGTTGGGCGCGTCCGGTCGGCCTGTGTGGGTACAAAGGAGAATGGATGTGAAAAGTTCAGGCAACAAAAAATGTCTTGAAATTTAGTACTGATAACCAGAATTTCTCTTGGGTTCCAGATGAATGGATTTTGAGATGGATTTGTGGCACCAGTAATTCAAATCGATACTAAAAGAAGATACAATTATAGGTGTTAAATGATTTATTGTTGAACCTTTGAGTGCTACGAAGATGCAATAAGATACTACTGAAATCAACATCAGGAAGTATACTTTGAGTAAATCCTAGACATACAAGCGAAATATAAACGGAGTGTAAGTAAAATCTTGGATTTGAAATACATGTACATGTATGACCAAAATTTAAAGTATTTTTTTATAACTTATGCCTACCGAATCCAAGCAGGAGTAGGTCGGTTTCGATTTGTGTTTTTGAGTCTCAACCAAATAATCTTATCATGAGACTCTGGCCCAATAACTCTTCCAAACAAACTAGCCTACGTACCTTGAACCACCAGCTGCGCGGCTACTTCGCTCTCATCCAGCCCGTTGCGCGCCACACATGAGTACTCGCCCGTGTCGAGACTGATGGTGCCAGAGATGGTCAGCGAGTTGTCCATGTCGTTCTTGAAGACGCGCTGCGCCAGGCGATAGTCAATGATCTGACCATCCTTCTTCCAGTCAATCACCAGGTTGTCGATCTCCTCCGGGTCGGTCGTGGCCGTACAGGTGAACTTGGCCTCCGTCCCCTCGTACACCATAACGTCCAGAGGTGGTGTCTGGATTTTGGTCTTTCCTATAATGGTAGAGGACATTTTTTTGGTTACAGAAGGTACCCAGAGGTGTAAGTCAGGATTAATGAAAAAAATCTGCAACTCCAGAAAGAAACTCTGTTCAAAATTATCTTCAAATGCTATAAAAGGTGATGGGAGAAATTAATTTTGAAAATAATCATTTGCGGTGATGATGTGAAATGAACAGAAACAAATCTGAAACCTTTTTTTAAATGAATTGCGAGTTTTCACATGAATTCAAAATCATTTTTAAATTCAACAAATCTGAAACCTTACCACCCTGGGTACCTCGCCACGTCATCAGAAATTGGACAATTTGATGCTTGTAATGTAGATGTCATATCGTATTGTGAACGGTCATGATTATCCTGCATAATTGTCTTTTGTTGTTGCTAAATTAGACTAGATCTTCGTTGCATTTGATGACGGACTGGTTTAAAAGTTTAACCTCAATGGCATAAAACTGCCCAATCAATTAGAAATTGACTTACTTCTCACTATTAATGTTCCTATATCACTGACAGTGTCGAGTCGATTTGTCGCGGTACACTTGTATTCGCCAGCATCCACGAGGGAGACACTCTAAAAAGACAAGAAATAACTGTTTAGTTGTGAGATCACAAATGATGACACCAATAATATCCATGACATTAAAAGTATATATCTATTTCTGAAATGAATGCAGACAGCAATGACAAATACCGCTACTACAAATAATCGGATTTTACCTGAGTTGATAATACAATTTATATAGACCCTTGTGTGATTGCACCTACTCAGAAACTTTTTCTGTGGAACAAAATGCAGGTGCTCCCAAACCAACCATAGACATTTTAGTTTATGGAACATTCCTCTTTGACCGATACAACATGATATATAGTGCATGGAAAAGTAAATACAAAATAAAAATATTCAATCATTTTCTCCTACTTTTTCAAATATAGAGGGCATTTAAGGTAGGGCACTGACCGTGATCTGGAGGTCACCGTCGTCGAGCACCTTGAAGCGTCCTCCTGTGAGCTGCTCGCCGGACTTGGTCCAGATGATGGTGGGTTTGGGCGAGCCGAACACCTTACAGCGCAGGGACACAGTCTGACCCTCGGCCACCCGCTGCCCGTCTATGGGTGGCTCCAGGATGAACGGCGGCTCAGCTGAAAACATATGGGTCAGTCAGGAAGAGTTGTAACAAAATCAAATTGGAACAGCAACTTAATTTTTAGCAAATGATGAATTTTCCTACTTACGAAAATAACATAATTTATGTGTCTGAAAAACGCAAATTCTTGTGGGTTGGTTTCATTCATATCTTATTTCAAAAGATTAATTTTGGTGATCATTAATTTTGGTGATTTGGATTTGACACGGTTACGTTGGCCCTTGTTAATTTGACGTATACGTGTATATATGAGTGTAACCCTTTAGCCAATGGGTCATATTCTTAACATTTAAAAGCTTAAACCACAACACGTTATAAGCATCAGCAGACTGTAAATACACCTTATTTGGAATAACAAATTGATTATTGTCTCTGTTATGTTGTATTTTAGTAATTGGAAGATATCCTTACTTTGCATTCGTACTTGATGCCGAAAAATGAAGATCTTGATGTATCAATTCAAATAGTTCTGATACTACAATGAAAAATTTATATCCAGTTGAGAAGTAAAAGTACCTATAAAAAACTGTATTACTTGCTTTATTCAAATGATACTCACTTTGTACGTTGAGGTAGGCGTTGGCCCAAATGTATCCATGCTTGTTGGTGGCGTTACACTGGATCACGAAGGCATCCTCGTTCGACACATTGTAGATTGTTATACTGTTCTTCTCAACCACACGGCGTGGATCCGCTTTTATCACTGCAAGTACATTTTTTAATATAGTTTTGATGGTTTCAACGCCGTTTCAACATCTAAGCTTACATAATGTCGAGAACAAGTAATTTGTGTTTTCATCTATGATTGAACCTATGGACACATGGACAGAACCTAGCACACTGCACCCCTACATGGTTATCGAGGCAAGCGTTAAATTCGTTTACTTCCCGTTTCTAGATGCTGCTGCCCTGGCGAGTAAAGAGAAGGACAAGATATCCCCACACTGCATGTGGGCACTCACCAGGACTCAAAACTACCCAACATCCAAAAGAAAAAAATGCTTTGCTTCACATAATGAGAATCAAAATTTTCCCCACCTACAGTTTTAATTTTATAGGGAAAAAAGATTTTGTAGGATTAAATGTGACTTACGGTCGCTGGTGATAGGAATGGCGTTGATGAACCAGACGATGCTGGGGTCTGGGAGACCATTGGCCTTACACCTGAAGACGGCCGTCGTCCCCTGGGCTGCGTTCACTAACTCGGGCTTCTCGACCCAGTAAGGCGCAGCTAAAACAAGGTCGAGATTAGAGTATTAATTTCGATGAAAGTAGAGTCCAAACCTCGGCATAGGAAAAAAAAACATAGATCAGCATTGCGAGCGCCATATCATTTTATTTTTTACAACTATGACTCAGCATTGTCTACTTGAGTTCTAAATCTATCGGTATTATTGGCACATTAGATCGCATGGTCTGCCTTGCAACTCCGATCTATGGGACTATCAAAAACAATACAATAACAATTACAGAGAAAAGAAGACAGATCCAGGGTACTGAAATACTTAGAGGGGAAGACAGAAACCTCAAATTCCTGCTTTGAGATTGAACCATTTTTTCACACTACACCCAATCAGTCTATATGGATAAAACTGGTTGTAAAGAAAATCATTCTGATGACAAGATGATATTACACGGCAATTAAATAGCTGTTTTCCATATCATTTTAGATAGAATTAGCTCAAAAACGTTGAATCAGAGCTACTTACATTCAATGGACAGCTCGAAGGACCTTCTAATTGGCACTCTTGTTTCCTCATTGATTCCTTGACACTCGTACTTCCCGGCATCTTCATACTCAAGTCGTTCTACCACCAGTTCCTGGCCAAAGCTCTCCTCCCTCTTACGCGTAGGCATGGGTAAATCAAGGCGAGACCACGTCACTCGAGGAGTGGGGCTGCAAAGAAATACATTGTTGTTACTAGTTGTTTTTTTATATCACATTGAGAAAAGAAAACTATTCTATAACATTAGACATTATTGAAATAAAGAAAGGTAAAAGTGGAAAAACAGTGAAGAAATCGAATATTTATACATTTGTTTCTTCTATGGAAACTAGTATGTATGTCCCAAAGCGGTCTATAAAACTCGCTCCATATTAAAAGCACTTACCTGCCGGAGAAAATACACTTGATCTTCCACGTTTCACCCCGCAGCGCCACCTGTGTGGTAGGAGACTGCCACAAAATTCGAGGTGGCATTCGACGAGCAACACCTAAGAAATAATGGGAATATAAGAGAATTTACTTGTGAGATACACAGGAACGGTACATTTCCCTAATCTGAATTTTTGTAATCTCGATTTGATAAAGGTATATTTACTAGCTGTGTGTATGCATGGTATATATTTCTAAATCTTTTTCTTTCAATATTTTTTTCAAGTACGGACGTCACATTAAATCAGTTATCCCAACCCCAAGTCAGGGCAGTGTCGCGCTTCCACCACGTGGGTTTGTTTGTAAAGCCTGCGCTGAACCATTACGTTTGACGGGTGTGGAATTTTTTTTTTATTATTTTAATTTATTAACCACATTCATTTACAAAGAAAATGTTCTTCCATGTAGGTATGTAACAATAATTCGTTACCTGTGCTATGTTAAGCAACGGGCATTTCTATACGGGGTTATATATGAAACATTAGAAAATCGTATTGGCTTGGTGATTTCTAGTAGTTTATGCTAAGTTAAGCAATAAACTAGATAGGTCAATGTCTCTTGTCTTTAATGCGTAGCAGATCATTTTTATGGAGATAGTCACATCGATAGAAGTATGTTTTAATAGATAAACAAGCAGCTAAGTTAAGCATGACTCGTTATACATACGGGCTATAGTTCGGGGATATTTTGTGCCAACAGAGTGTTCCTGGCTTGCTGGAAGGCACATTTATTTGGTGATAATTGTATATAAGATGGTAAATCGTTCCATATCATTGCTCCAACATAGTATGGGCTATTTGCATATATATTTAGGTACGGGAAATAAAGAGTATAAGCATGTCCAGGCCATTTGCCACTGGTGGTAAGCCTCAATTAATAAATGTAATTTACTTACCCCCTCTAGGCTCTATTTTTTGGTATGAGCCTTGCTGTGTCGATCTCATTACTTTATTGTGGACGAAGCACACGTAAGTCCGGCCATCCTGCCTGTCCACTTGCAAGATATTTGCGAAGTGAAGATTTCCTAGTGGGCAAAAAGATGACGGTTAGCATACAATGCATGACATAAATCCAAGCGGGGTGCAATTACTTGTTTTTGTATTACCAACAGACGCGCAAAAGACTTTGCAAATTTATCTAAATATTTTAAATTCAGAATATACCTTTCTTACTTTCGATAAAGGAGATAACATAGATAATATGCCCTTCCTCTATATTGACTTGGATATTTTTATTGTACACAACAACGGATAAACTAACACCAACAAAAACAACAATAAAAGATGTTGCTTGTATTGAACTCCAGTACCTATGGGGTCAATGCTGACGCGGTCAGTCAGATCTATGGGAGTGAGCCGCTCCCTCGTAGCGACCGTCGACCAGAAGATTTCGGCGGGCGGGTAACTCTGTGGAGGTGTGCACGGTAGTGTCAGAGACATCCCGATCTCAGGGTAGTGAGTACGTTCATACGTATCGGGGAAACTTTTCAAAACTGAAAAAAAAGACGTTAAATAATAAAGATTCACCTTGCATGAAGTGAATATAGCAAGCTCATCGACGTGCTGTTTTGATATTTATATAAACACAGGAATGGATTTTTCAGGAGTACATATGAATAGTTCCTACTCTAAGAATATACCTATTAAATATTTTCAGATTTTGTTACATATTTTCAAATTTACAGGCGTCTCATGCACACAATATTCGATCAAAAATAAACGATTAATGTATTGGCAGTGTATCTGGAGCGATTTATACTGTAATAACTCACTTCCAAGACGTAGATCTACTTTGACAGTGGCTGTCACTCCGTGTTTATTAGTAGCGAAGCACTGATAGATTCCTTCATCTCTCTCGATGGGTCGGGCAAAGATGAGGGTTCCCTTTCCTGGCTGATTGGCGATACGACCATCGTTACCAGAAGGGCTGAATAACTTTCCGTTGAGTTCCCAGTAATATCTGTCGATAATACAAATGCATTTAATTTACTCTGTCGCGACAAGGCGACAGAAACAGACTTAGCACATGGTAGCTTCTCTTTAAATACTTCACTACATCTGATCGCGTCAAACCATAAAAACTTGAGTTTAAAAATTTGAATTTTGTTATAGTGACTGTAATATTTTCCTTTTGTTTCGCTTTCATTTAAAAGCACTTTTTTATTATAGTTTTAGTAAAACAAATATTTATTGTAACTTACTCAGGCTCGGGCTCCCCCGTTGCTACACACGGTAGCTCTATGCTCTCTCCTTCTCGGAAAGCTAATTTCTTTGGCGGTTCTATATACATTAACGGTGGGATCGTTACTGAAAGAAGAGCACGGAAAATTAAGCACAACAAGCAGACTAAGCATTGGGGATATTTTCATGAATTTTATTGGAAAACACTAATATAACATTCTAATTCAAATGTGTGTATAGCATTTATATATATTTTAGGCAATGGAGAAAAGGTGTTCCGGTAACCAGACCTACCCACATAATATTATTTTGCCCCGACCCTAACATTCGGATTTACTTTTAGGTGAAAAATATTAGAATTGGGGGCATCTTTACACACACACATTCCAAAATAAAGATAAAACTTCCTCTTTTTTGACTTACTTTACCCGAAACAACAATTTCTTTTCATTGGTCTAATATATGTTAAATCATATAGGCCTATCTCTATGTATCTCTGGTGTGCTTTTGAAGACGTGTGTGTATGGGGGGGGGGGGGGGGGTCTAAATTCAAGAAAAAATGCGCACATATCAAATGGAAGCACTTTTATCTTTTAGAGTGTATACGTACCTCTGCGATATCTTATCTGGGCCTGGGCACTGACTAGGACGACGGCCAGCACCGCCAGCAGGCACCAGGCTCGTAATAACATACTCCGGCCTTCCATCACCGACACATCTACAAAAAGAAAACAATGCCATCTGATGTATGGTACATTTCAAGGAAGAATCTCCTGTGTCACGGTCTACACACAATTTACTTTTGTTATGAAGGTCTGCAATGTGCTTACAAAAAAGAAATAAAAAGAAAAATCCGAATTCAAAAAACTTTCTAAGGGAGGTTGTAGTTATTGAGGCCCCATATCCTAAGTATTTAAAACTAATTGGGAGTCGGGTGTTAGTAACGCCTCCTGCTATTCATTTCTGTCGGCGGCATCACCTCACCAGTCAATGTGTTGGTGGAGAGTACTCTCCTATTGATGGTGTTAGGTCGGTCACTGTTTATGAAGTAATTTTTTCAAAAAAAGGGGGGGGGGGGAAGGGGGGGATAGAACGTTCACTCACTTTTTTACCTGTTTTTGGCCCGTTTCAAATTTCAAATGTTCATTTTCAGGCCTCCCCCTTGCCTTTTTTATTCTTGTATTTTGTGTATACAGTAACACTTTGACAGACACAGCTTCCCAACCCTAATTCCCGGGTATTGTGGTTCGTTGACCAGTGAATGGCCAAACTGACAAAAAAGGTAACTAAAAATATATGTTCTTTTACTCAGAATGCACTAGCTTATTTAGTAAATAGCTATTTACCATGAAGGATCTAGGGCTAGTTCATAATAGTTAATAATCTCCACTTTTTTAAAGATGAATTCTCAAACAATGGTAGTATTTTTTTTTTATTCACCGTTTCCTGTGAGTTACAAGATCTTCCAACAGCATTGATAAATCACACAAAATTCATCAGAGAGGTTATCAAATTTGTACAACCTCGATTATAATTTAACTTTGTATACAAACACATTAGATAGGCTGGTTTAGAACACATTAGCTAGGCTGGTTTAGAAGAATCAAAATATCAGATTCTGAAATCCAAACCACCAATAGGGCATTTACATATTGAACAGCATTGGGATAGATCTAGACTCTCAATCTTGATTTTAGTTTCTTTGTATTGGTTAAAAAATAAATATGATCGATCTCCATATAAATTGAATTTCGAGCCGAATATAAGTGCTTTTGGAAACTTTTGATGTCATGTCTTGAATATCATCATGGATGGTACAGGTATAATATGTATAAGTTTTAAATGTATGGGTGTTTTTTATAAACACATAAAGCGCACCTCCATGTAGGTACATTAGTAGACTCTACCTAAATTAACTTTTGTTTACTCATTACTGCTAGATATATAAAAGTTTGAAAGGAACAAACGCATATTGACTGTATTAAAAGAACAAACAAAAAATGGGTTAGATATAAAGCACAATTTCTACAATTGAAACTGAAAAAGAAATCACAATATAATTTCATCTGACATTTTCAAAAGATGCCAAACCCTAAAGAAAACAGAAATCACTATTTAGAGTTCAGACTGGGGAATGCCCACTGACTCAACACATAGTCATAGAGCTAGACCTACATCCTGTCAACGATATTGGGAACACCAGTATTGTAGAATATTTAGGGAAAAACATGACAATAGAAATAATTCTATATTTGTAGCCATGATTTATAAATGTATATCAATGCGATATACTATCTATGTATTTCAAACAAATTACATATACATTTGTATCAAACTTATGACTGTCAAAGTTGGTGACCTAGTTTAGTGTCATGGTTAGCACACCTGCCAAAACGGCCGTACCTGGTCGGCCCAGGTGAGGTGTAATACTGGCAAAGCCCATGGTCAGCAATTCATGTAATTAACACTGATCAAAGCGTCTAAGACTTTAATAGAAGGGTACGTCCTGAAATATCATGAACAAACATTTGGCGATTGTTTTGACAAAGAAGATAAAGGGGAATTCCAAAACTCTACAGTTATGCAGCCATGTTGTTGTGGTAGGCAAACTTCACGCACAACCAAGTTCAAAAAACGTGAATTCTTCCTTTAAATTTAGCTTATCGTAGCCTCTCATCTCATATCCTGAGTTATGTACCCGACGGACAGCATTGAGTATGAAATACCAGAGCATGATAAGGATTATCAAATCTCTCATATCACTTACCGCCAAGTACTAGTTGATAACGCTGCGACCCCGATTTACCTCCCGTTTCACACCGATCAATTTGACCTATTTTGGTCCTCTACCTGAGTGACGTCATAGTCATGTGACCTACCTTGACCCACATGCTGCACACCTGTGGCTGGCGGCGGACGCAGGCACGCAGGTTGGACGCCTGGTACTAGTCTCGTACCTCCACTCCACTCCACTGAATTGTTCTCCATGCAGGTTGAAAACCGACCCCCTTTTCACAGACTTTTCCCCCCGAAAGAACCCTTTTTTTGTTATAAATGCTGACTTTTGATGTCTCGAGAAAGTACCAAGGCTGACTTTTGTTAACCAGTATAATTACAATTAACAAAATAATGTTCCTAGCCAAATCACGTTATACATGTATGAATTAAGGTAATAACGTTTTAGCTGGTATAATAAAGGTCATTACTATGAATTATAGAAAAACATTTTGCTACCCCACCCATGGGTGGGGTAGCAAAATGTTTTTCTATAATTCATAGTCCTTGAAATTGATAAATAGGCTCCCCTTTTCAGCAAAAATCCGCGATTTTGAAAAAAAAAAGTACGGATTTAAGACTTTACTGCGGGTCTCTGGAGGACCTCTCTGGTGTTAGAGCAGATATATCTGCTGAAAAGGGGAGCCTATTTATCAATTTCAAGGACATGGGAAGTATGGATAAAAGTACCCCTTTTTTTCGCGTTTTAGGAACGCTGCGTATATATATCAGAAAGCTCTGAGCGTGGGGGGTACCGGGGCCGGACGCTGTGTATCCCCAAAACCGCCGCACATCCAGACACGTCCGACAATTTTCCAATAATCTCCAATGTTTTATCCCTTAGGCCTACTGCCGGACAGTCTGTCCATCAGATTTTTTTATATACCTTTTTCTTTATATATAATAACAGTTTTTGCTGAATTCTTCAATATAATAATTTATTATCTATCGATCATAGATGTCCAGTATTGCATGGAAATCTCACATGATGTAACCAAATCCCTCAAAACGTCGGACAATTTGTCCACCGTTTCTGGAAATTTTGGTGTTTTTGTTTTTACACTGGTCTTTTTTTATATTTATTTATTGAACCACATTCATCTAAGACGACGATCTTCCATGTAGATCTAGGTGTTTAGTTATTCTTCACAACATATACAGTGGTAGAACTTTAAGGGGGCAAAAATTAGACTTTTGTAAAGTAACGTTCTGGAAATAAAGGGGGTGCCCCCTTTTTTCTTTATTAGCGCGCCCCCACCCTTTCAAAAACCTGGATCCGCCACTGACTTAATCATTGATATACAAAATTTGAGAGGCAAGGATGTTGGGAAGCGGGTCAATGTACAGGCCCATGTACAAAACTTTCTGTGGGGGCAGTGGCGGGTCCAGGGGAGGGGCAAAAGGGGCCGTCCATAAATGACATCATGCTATTTTTGACCATTTTTGACCCCCCCCCTCCCCCCCTTGTCATGTTTCGTCATGCGACCCTTAACCCCCCCCCCCCCCCCCTCTAAAAATGACGTCATTTGGAGGGACCCCTCCCCCCCCCTTTGAAGTAGAGATATGGCATTCAAGCAGTATGTTCTAATGGATATATCTATCTATTGCTATTTCACATGGCAATATTATGGTAAAATAAAACCATTTAGCCCTTTGCTGTACTGCAATTTTGACAATTTCTGACAGCAATTATGACACATGTGATATGATATGTCACAGTGTTCAAGACTAACACCCACTTGTCTGCCAATGGCTGATGATTTTTGGATCAGAGTTGGGAAACAGTGTGGAAAATAATGCTGAATTGGCCTGCATAGCTGACAACTTTTTCAGCCATCATTTCTACTAATTTTGGCCATTATTTCTACCTTTTCCAGCTTTCATATTTCAACTTTCTGCCCAACTTTTTCGGCCATCATTTAAGCTATTTTCAAAAGTCAGTTATGCATCTTTTAGGCTGTCATTTACATGATTTTTCTGGCCCAACTAAATCCAATCAGGGCCAACAACTTTTATGGCCATGAATCAAAAGAGTTAAGCCCCATTCCCATGAGCAGGAATGTTACTGATGATAAACACGCTATCGGCCGGCTTTTGGGAAAACGGCCAAAAATGTTTATCGGCTGACAATAAACAGCATGTTTATCATCTGAAAATTCTATCATCGATGGCAAAAAAGTGTATAAACTCGTTGGCACACAATAGACGATGAATTTCGGACAATAAACAGGTATATATCATCCAAAAAAAGGTGCTGATGATAAACGGGTCTATGGTCGGACTTTTTCACCGAAATATTAGGCCTGTTTAATATGTTCATCATTGACGACAACGGGCTATTTTTTGTTGGCTGTTTTTATCGTCAGAGAGTAATGTGGCCTCTTAATTACTTGGTTCCAAGCTGTCTACTGGACCCTGGCTTCACTGGTTCATCATAGAAGATAAACTCATAGCTTATCATCATAGTTTATCGTCAGATATTTTCCCCCGTGGAGACAGGGTGTCGTATTGAAAATACATATATATATACATATAGTCTGAGTTTCTGTCTATGAATTTTACTTTGATTCATTAATCAATTTTGTATAAATTAATTGAATTAAAATGCATAACGGGAGAACATATCATATTCATTCAAAGCATTTTCCTGTCCTATCAAAACTATACCTAAGATAATGCTTAAACCCTTGTATTCATATATTTGATTGACATACCCATTTCCAGATAGTGTTACCTTTCGAAAAGGGTCTCCGCTTTTTGTTTACCCTTCTAAATGACTCTTGAACTGTGGAATATATGCAAGGATTGGTGCAAGGGCAGCTAAAACTATTAAGCCTTTACAAATATATGTTAAAGCCAATGTATCATCTGTCAGGACATAATAATTTGATATGTTGTAACGGGACCCTGTGCCCACCAAATACGTGACGCGACCAATCAGGTCGCCAGATTACATTCTAACATAAATAAACATGTCACCTGCTGTCAAGTCACTATGCTTAGGGGTGCGGCCTCTAATGTTAGCAACACACGGACGATACCCTTGCTTTAATGTTTATTCTCAATAAATTGGTAATGATATCAACTATTGGTTTCTCAAATCTTTCCTGTTATCTAGGAGTAGTAGTATATTGGACCTGATTATATTCTGCATGTGGCCCCAAATCTGACAGTCGCGATGCGCTGCTTTAACCACTGACGTAGATGGAAAGGAGGACACCCGCAATGGATGGCTGACCACAGTGAATGTGTGCCCCAGGCATATGGAGACACAGGTGGCACGGGGAGCGAGATATTTTTGTTAAGTCAAGAAAAGAAGAAGGTCATTATGTATATAGGTTGTCCCACTAGAATCGTCACTTCAGTGGTTTTGTTACCACTATACAGGTTACTTGTATCTCTGTGTGTATACATTTGAGAAGTCACTGTGCTTTGGAACATATCACTGACATCACTCTACTGTTGGAGAACAGTATCACGGATATAATATCAATATGTCTGGAGGAGATAAAGGAGATAAAGGAGCACATCAGGTATGGTGTATTTCATTAATATCTATATATATATCATAATATGAGAAGTAAACAAAGAATCAGGACACATAAGTTATTGTTGAGGAATGTCTTTAATGGAAAACAGTAAACGTTGTTTAGATCTTTGATGTAAGTAACTCGGATATATAAGTACAAACAAACTTCTCCAGGTGTGAACAGTATTGCCTGTGAATTAAGTCACGTATACAAAATAGGAGAAATCACTGGTTTTACATCTGCCATGGCAATTAAACATCAATCACATCTCTGTCTTTTTTAACTGAAATGCTAATAGGATATATACGTAGTAGCATATATGAAAAAATAATTTGGTTATACAAATATCAGTAACACTTGGCTGTACACCTGTATCTTTGGCCGATGCAATAAATCATCAATCACATTACTCTGCTTATCACCTAAAGCACCGATAGATAATACATGTGATATGAAAGTGTGTCCTGTATACAAATACCTTTTAGTTATATATATCCTGGTGATAAAATCAACATTCACACCTTCTTGTATATAACCTAAAAGAAAACTGACAGGTAACACATAACTCTTACAATATAATGATGGTTACCAAGTCACACCACAAAATACTGTGATACAAATATAGGTATGTATGATGTTTTCCTTTTACAGTTTTCAGGAAAAGAACATCAGGGAGTAATAAATGATAAAGTGGAGGAAAAAAAAGCAACTAGATTAGGACAGTCTGACTCACTAGTCATTTGATACTTACAATGGTTGAGGTAGATGAAATTACTGAACTGAAACATACTTGAACTGTCTGAACATGTTCCAGTGGTTTTTTAGGGGGGAGCTGACATCACACACCAGCGAACCAAAAGAGAAAAAGTTGAAGTTAGATTGTGTTTTTTATGTGTACAATAATATAACATTTTTCTATTTATTTGACAGGGATATCAATGTTCAAGATGTCGACGGTGGTTCAAAACCATTATAACACTTAGGAGACATCGAAATGTTTGTACTGAGATTCGTCTACGATGTACGTTGTGCAATACACAGTTGTCATCAATAAGGAAGCGGAACAATCATATGGTCAAATGCCGCAAAAACATTGAAAAGCAACGTCGAAGACATCTCAGGGAACAGGAGCGTAGATCAAGTGCTGAAGCTGGGGATGCCTGTAGTGACTGTAGGAATCATTCTGCAGATACAAATAGAGACAATTACGTATGTGGACAATGTGGTAAATGCTTTAAAGATGTGAGAGTATTTCTTTCTCATAGGAAGGTACATTACGATAAGATAATATCAGATCTATCATCACAAGATGCAACAAAATCACACACAGCCAAACATTCAGATGGAAAGGAAAAGAAACATTTCAAATGCGTAGATTGTGACAAATGTTTTAGTCATTGGTACGAGCTTCATAATCACAGAACAATTCATAGGCAAGAAATGAGGGGTGGAGTACAACAGACAGTTCCATGGGAAGAAAATACTAATGTTCGACCTCCATGGGTAAGCGTGGAAGAGGATGGTACAGAAGTTGTTGATGAGGCATTTAGAAGTGTATACCGGTATAATAGGGATACCATTGTTGCAAGTCATGATCCCGGTGTCATTAGGGGAATATACAATTTCACTCTAAATGATTTTAACGGTGAAGTAGATCAGTTTCAGAACCATCTCGATTACATTTACTCAAACGAGCAAAACGCGTTTAGAATAAACCTGTCATTTGGTATTATTTTACAACATGTTGAGAATGGCAGCTATCGTTATTATACAGCTTATTACAATTCTACAATATTCGACAGTCCTGTAAGAATTAATAATAGAGGTGATTTCAATCAATTCTTTCAACAAATGAGGAACATGGACTTGTTAGAATTTATAGCTAAGAAAAGAGAGTCCACAAAATGGCAGAAAGCATTTGTTACAAATGTTAACTACTTTGTATACAGAACAGGGTTCAGAATAGGTGCAACAGGTGGAGTTAACCTACCTAAACACGTAAGAGATTCAAAATCCATTATAGGGTTTGAAAGATCACATCACAACGAACCGTACAGAGACAACTTGTGTATCTTTAGGTGTCTAACGTGGGCAAAATCAAAGGAAGTGGGGGAGAACTTTGAAAACGAAGTGAAGGGACACTACACAGAGTGGAGAGATTTTTGTACATCAGAAGGTCAAACGGATCTCCCAATGTATGCAAAGAAATATAAGGGAATTGTTTTAGAAGATTTGCCAAATTTCGAAAGATGTTTCAACATTAGCGTAGCTGTCTATTCTCTTCATGAAAACAAAACCTGTACCAGGGTCTATTCTTCGAGTTTATGTGTGACCGATGTTAATACAATGGAAGTAAATCTCAATTTGCATGGAAAGCATTTTAGCTTGATAAAACGTCTAGATTCGTACTGTAAAAAATATGCTTGTAGATTTTGTGGTAGAGCCTTTAAGGTAATGCAGGATTTGAAACGTCACGAAAAGGTGTGTGATACACGTGTAAAATTGATATATCCAGGGGGAGTGTATTCACCAGATTGTACAATATTTGAAGAAATGAAACAGTCATTAGGCATTGAAGTAGATAAAGAGATCCAAACCTATCCATGGTTTGTTGTATACGACTTTGAGTCTGTTCTTCCGAAAATACCGCAAAATGATATTCAAAATGTCGAGCCAAAGACGCGCTGGATAACCGAACACGTACCAGTTTGCGTGAGCATTGCTTCCAACATACCCGGTCACACAGAACCTCATTGTATAATAGACCCTGATCCAGATAACTTAGTGAAACGCATGTGCGAATATCTTGAACAGATCCAAGTAGTTAGTATGAGGTTAGCCAACGTGAGATGGAAAGCCGTAGTTGATGAGTTAGAAAAGGTAAAAAGAGAATTCACATCAGAATCGGTTAGTACCACTGATGGTGGTGATGAGCATATAGAAACTCATGAAGAGTTAATTGGACATGGGGATAGCAATGACATGACAGAGATTGATCACGATGCAGTTGAAAAAAAACATACCAAACTCGTCAATACTCTGTTAGAGAAATTCAAGAAATACACAGAGGTGCTACCAGTGTTAGGGTTTAATTCATCCAGATATGATTTAAACTTAATCAAACGAAGATTCCCGAAACATTTGAACTTGGCATCCGACGCAGACTATGTGATAAAGAAGTGTAACCAGTATGCAGCTATTGTCACATCTAAATTCAAATTTTTAGATATGTCAAATTACCTGGCTGCTGGGTGTTCTTATTCAAAGTTTTTAAGTGCATATGACATCAAGGAAGCGAAGAGTTATTTCCCGTATGAGTACTTTGATGATGTTTCAAAACTTACCGAGAGTCAACTACCACCTTATGAGGCCTTTATGTCAACGCTGAAAAATACCAACGTTTTGGAAGTGGAGTATTCACAATGGGTTAGCAATGGTAGAAAAGGGTTGCAACCTAAGACTGGTGCAGAAAAGTATCAGGACCTTTTAGACATTTGGGAAAACCGGGGAATGACTACTTTCTCAGATTTTCTTGAATATTATGTCAATTTAGATACAGGGCCGTTTGTGCAAGCTACGGAAAAACTAATGCAGTATTATTTCGAGTTGGGAGTTGATGTATTCAAAGTTGCAATTTCTGCCCCAGGGATTGCTAGGAGGTTACTATTTGAACACGCAAAACGGCAGAACATACACTTTGCAAGTTTTGCCAAAGAAGACGCAGATCTCTTCCATAAAATCAAAAAATGTGCATTTGGTGGACCTAGCATAGTTTTCAAAAGATATGCAAAAGTCGGGGAAACATTAATTCGGAATAACAAAGATGTGTTATGCAAGAGTATTATGGGATATGATTGTAACGGGCTTTATCTTATGGCCATTGGTGACCTACTTCCAGTAATGATGCCAATTAGACGACTATCAGAAACACGGTTCAAACCAAAAGTGTCGTGGAAACATCTGGAAATGTTTCAGTGGATGAACTGGGTGATGAAGTCGCAAGATATCCATATTCAACACAAGATGAACACTGGTAGAGAATTTCCAGTAGGTCCATACAAATTAGACGGTTATGCAACAAAAGGTAATAAGCGATTAGCCTGGGAATTTCACGGATGTTGGACACATGGTCATAACCCCGAGGTATGCGGTTTTAGAAGAAACCAAAAGACACCGAAAAAAACAGTAGAACTTTTGGCCAAAAAAGATAGGCGTACAAAAACACGTGATCGGTATATCAGGTCTCAGGGTTATGATTTGACTGTAATATACCAGTGTGAATTCGCTAAAATGAAAAGAGAGAACCCTAAAATTAAAGAGGTCAGTCTGGACATGTTTCCGGAATTTTATGTTTCCCACCCACATAGTGTCAGCGAAGAAACCATTCTAAGATGTGTCGAGTCTGGGGAGCTTACTGGCTTGGTTGAAGTAGATATTTGTGTACCCGAGACATGGCCCAAGGGGAAAGAACGTGACGTGTCCCCACAAGAGTACTTCTCAGAAATGAGTCCAATCTTTTGTAATTCGGAAGTACACTTCGAAGATTGGGGTCCAACAATGCAAAAGTACAGTTTTTCAAATCATTCAGAACCATTCACAGAAAGTCGTAAATTACTCATAGGTGGGATGGCGGCTAAAAGAATATTCCTCGCAACAAACCTACTCAAATGGTACCTAGAGAAAGGACTGGTTGTCACTAGAATATATGAAGTTGTAGAGTACAAATTTAAAAGATGTTTCGAGGGTTTTTGCGATTTCATATCAGATGCGAGAAGGAAGGGTGATCAAGATCCTAGCAAACTTGTCCTGGGTGAAGGGTCAAAGGTCATAGGTAATGCGGCATATGGCTCGTTACTCCTGGATAAGACAAAACACGTTTCAGTAAAGTATGTATACGGAGATAGCGATGCTCATATGTTAGTGAACAGCCCCAGATTCAAAAATTTGGTGGAACTGCCAGATGAAATGTACGAACTTGAAATGTCGAAAAAGTGTATTCGCATGGACTTGCCAGTCCATCTCGGATTCTGTATTTTACAATCTGCTAAGTTAAAGCTTTTAGATTTCTATTATTCGTGTTTGGACAAATATATAAAACGCAGAGATTTTGAAATAACCCATTGTGACACTGACTCAATTTATCTAACATTGAGCACAGAAGACTTGATACAAGCGGTGAGACCCGAAATGAGACAAGAATTTGAAAGGGCATTGTACGGGAAATGTAATGATGAAAAGTTCAGAGAGTCATCTGAGCATTGGTTTCCACGTTTGTGTTGTGAAGCCCACATTGCCCATGACAAGAGGGAAAGGGGTCTTTTCAAACTAGAAGCCAGTGGTACAGAATTGATTGCTCTAGCATCAAAAACATATTATCTGAAGCGTTCGGGACTGGGTGATTGTGTTAAAGCAAAGGGAATCAACAGGTCCTCACTTACTGACCCCATGCCTTTCTATATCAAAGCATTGTTCCAACAACAATCAACATCTGTCACAAATGTAGGGATGAGAGCACATCAGAGTACTGTTATGACCTATAACCAACAAAGAAGAGGGTTTAGCTTTTTCTATGTGAAACGCGTGGTACAACCAAATGGAATAGACACAAAACCACTGCAAATTGTGTTGAATCCATGGGAAGATTATAATGTTATAGTGTTGAGGAAAGAGAAACACTGTATCTCTAACGATTATCAAGCTGTTATGGAAATGGATGGAATGTTGTTCAGAAGTTGTTCGCAGTTATTTTTTTACAGGAAAGCAGTGATAAATGGTTGTTTAGGAACTGCCGTAGAAATCTTGAAATCCAAAACAGATTCAGATTTGAATAAAGCTGTAAAAGGAATAACAACCAAGGGCAGATGGTATGAATGTAGGGATGCGGTTATGGAAGAGGTTATTCAAGTAAAAATTGGTACTCTAAAATATCGTATAATAGCAGAATTAAACCTGTTCCAGGGTCGGCAGATAGTACATCCTGGGGAGCATTATAATAATAGTTATTGGACGTGTGGTTTGAACCGAGCTATGGCCGAAATCACTTCCCCAAATCAGTATCCGGGTGACAATGTCCTAGGTAAGATCTGGGAGAGATTATCAAATGATGTTGACTTCATGAATTCTTGAGAAAGATTATGAAGCCATGTAATTGTTGTTATAATTATTTTTTAACTGTGAATTATTAATATGTATGTATCTATTTAAAGATTATAAAGGTAGGTAGGTGGTCTCCATCGGTTCCGTCTTATCCGGAGACTTCTTGGTTATAATGTTACCATTGCCAACAGGCTCAGACATGCGCCTCAGGTCATATTGCATTGAATCTTGTTATTTGTCTTAGTAAAAAAAAACTAACTTTGTTTCTTTTAATCTGTTACCTCTGTCAATGAAAAAGGTGTCTACAGAATTAATGGCTGATGTCATCGACAAAATCCACAGTACTATTTATTTTGGTTGTTACTTATTCTGTGTGTGTATATATATGTGTGTTTATGTATATAGCAAATACCGCCACTGCACGGTTATTTGTGTTTCAATCATAGTTGGCAATAATTTTTTTGCAATGTTCAAATGGAATGAATAAAATATGTATACTGTAAAAAAGAAAAAGTGGATGTTTATTTGTTTAAAGCCACGTTCTGCATATAAATATTGTGTTAATTGTCCTCATTTTATAGTGGTAACAGCCTTTAAAAAATCAT
This sequence comes from Lepidonotus clava, assembly GCA_936440205.1. Lineage (NCBI taxonomy): Eukaryota > Metazoa > Annelida > Polychaeta > Phyllodocida > Polynoidae > Lepidonotus > Lepidonotus clava. Next base: position 38,200,973 of record OW387133.1, on the reverse strand, counting down.
AGAAAATAAAACTTAACCGTATTTCTATGAGACAGATTGACAAATTCCTTTATTAGTATTCAGACCACTCACGCGAGCACTCGGAACATATAAATAGTTCCTGTAATAAGTGTTGTGAAAAAAAAAGAGGAGGAGAACAATTACCACTTAATAGATATGGAAGAGTATGTAGAAGATGTGGATGGACCAATGTTTCCAGGTCTCAGGAGCCCGTGTAACATCATAGTGTCGGGAGTCAGCAGCAGTGGAAAGACAACTTTGGTGTATAGGCTTCTGAAACATAGGAAGGAGATGTTTACTCTCCCAACTGAGAAAATACTGTATTGTGTTGGAGCTCAGCAACGACTGTTTGAGGAAATGCAGGAAAATGTGCCAGGCTTATCCTTCCACAAAGGACTACCCACTAGAGAAGTGCTGGATTCATTCACAGACGGTTTGGAACACACGATAGTGGTGTTAGATGATTTGATGGAAGAAGTCGTGAGAAGTTTTGACTTACAAAACCTGTTTACTAAGGATGCACACCACAAGTGTATCACAGTGATTTTTATAACACAAAATTTATACGCCCAAGGTAAATGCGCCAGAAACCTTAGCATGAACACCCACTATTATTTCATATTGTGCAATCCTAGAGATATCAATCAAATAAGCGTACTAGCTAATCAAACCGGTTTAGGAGCGACCCTCAAGGAAAGCTACAAAGACTGCGTGCTCAAACAGAGATACGGCTATCAACTGATCAAACTTCACCCAGCCGATATTTCGCAGACAGGAGATCCACCGAGATTTAAAGCTCGCGTTCATACCAATATCTTTCCCGGTGAAAATCTGATTTCGTATATATAAAACGGATAACATCCATCCAATGACCATTCAGTCAACAGTGAAGGATCATCCTGTACACACACACACACATCCACAGAGACAGATTTTATCACTGTGTTCAATGGTTAAAGCATCATGTCAGTCAGATTGAGATCTTGCAACAGCTTTCTGAAAACCATACTCAAGGGATCACGCGTTCAGGCGGTTGCCGTGTTGGTAACGGCTTCGGACCTACAAGTGAACTGCATCTCGGAAATCATCATCAATTTACGCAGATTACCTATAGGTAGAAAGTGTAAGACATTAATGAAAAAATTTAAAAAGATTCTAGACGTCGTGGGTAATCTAGCTATCAGTGCATCCACTCGGTTGATGGTTATACAAAAGTCTGTCCAAAAGATTCTCTCCGTATTGTTTGCTGCAAGGAGTAGACTACTTAGTATATTAGAATGAAGAAATTCATTACTCTACCCTTCGACGAATACACAAGGTTAAAGAAGGAAAAGTCACTCACACCCTCACCACCGGAGACTACAACGCAGTCACCAGAACCGGTTACTGGTCATCGGGATCCGACTCCGACTCCGACTCCTTCGCCTTCGCCTCCGCCTTCGCCTTCTCCCTCTCCTTCGTCACCGATCGCGTCTCGTAGAAAGGACGACGACCCAACTCGGAAGGAGTCAGCGGGAACAACCTCTGAGATATCCTCTGAGAAGGATCAGCCGCCTTCATCGGAGTCGAGAGCAAGACCACTTCCTTCGGGATCGTCTCTTCCTCCACCGGGTGAGCCCGTAAAGAACAAACCAAAAGTTATATTAGATAAACAATTAGAATCAAAAAGTGATATCAATCCAGAACCGGATAAACCACCGGATATCGACTCGACTCTACAACAGATGTCCGGATGCAGTACGACAGGACAAAAGAAATCAAGAAATAAGAGAAGTAATCAAGACACCGTAGATTCAACGAGATACAACACAAGACCTAAACGGGCTAATCGAACCACGTGGAAAGACATCTGGAAGAATAATTGGAAAGCCGGGAAATGAGTCTACCAATACACAACCCAACAGTGCCGAGTGACGAAACTCTGAACGGCTATCTGAAATCTATTTACTTTAACCCAAACCATCCAGCTGGATATGCAGGAGCCACAGCGGTGTACAACGCTGTTGTATCGGAAAGGAAATACAAAATCAGTCGTAAACGACTAAACAAATGGCTAAGAGAACAAGACGCTTATACAACATTTAAACCCACTCGAAAACGATTCAAAAGACCAAGAGTGATCGTGAGTGACAGAGATCAACAGTGGGACAGTGATACGTTGAATATGACATATTATAAGAAACACAACAATGGTTATGCCTATATTCTGGTAGTCATTGACATATTCACCCGGTTTCTAATCACAAGACCTTTACAGACACTTCAGGGAATTCACATCAAAGAGGCATTCAACGATATTTTCGTGTACAATGAAGAACCAAAAACAATACGTACTGACAGAGGCACCGAGTTTATGAATAAGGATGTGAAGGGATTTTTTAAATCTAAAGACATTATACACTTCCCTACGAATAACGAAGTGAAAACATCTCACGGAGAACGCGTTATAAGAACCCTGCGAATGCGCATAGCGAGGTTAATCAAAGGCCGTCACAGTTTTAATTGGGTGGATCATCTCCAGGAAGTTACCAATGCTTACAACCGTTCAAAACACAGATCAATTAACATGACCCCTCAAGAGGCTATGTGTACGGCGAAAAAAACTGATTTATGGCATTATCAATATAAACGGAACGATGCGGCTACAGAAACGGGTCCGAATGAAAAGTTTGCCTTTGACATAAACGACCGTGTCAAAATATCTTATTTACAAAAACAATGGCATAGGGCGTACGATGAACATTGGTCGCGCGCCATATTTACAATAATCAAACGTCGGATGCATCAGGGCTATCAGATGTATGTTATAAAAGATTGGAAGAATGAGGTACTAGATCCAGAATTTAGTAAGGAAGAATTACAGCTCGTAACAGTGACTGACGATACGAGATACGAAATCGAAAAAATTATAAAACGCAGAATTGTCGGACCGCGTGGTCACAAACGCCGCGACGTTCTGGTTCGTTGGTTGGGATTCTCCGAGCAGTACGATAGTTGGGTGCCAGAGGAAGACGTTGAAAATCTGGGACAGTGACAAGATAAATAGTTACAGCAATATTGTATTGGTCCGCATTACGAGCAGAGATGTATCTGTTTCTTTCTTCGCAAGATTCCAAGCATCTGCACCAAGGGAACAGGTGGAATGACTTTTACGTAACTCTACCCTCTCCTGTGTTCCTAGACAGAGGAGAGATATGGGAGTGTGGACTAACTGAACTCTCCATAAAATCAATTGATCACGCACGCATTGCTGGATCAGAATGCGTTCAGGTTTTCTGTGACATAGTGGAACCATCATACATGTCTAATGATACACTCCCCATACTCAGGAACGTTCAGCTAAATCTAGCTCGAAATAAATTAACGGCTTTCAACCCCGTATTCTATTTCCGTATAAAGCGGGAACGTATTAACACCATTCGGATCTATTTAACCTTAGACAAAAGACCTATATCATCATTAGGAGAAGCCTTCACAAGGTGTACACTTCATCTGCGTCGAGTTGGATAAAAAAAATAAATTAAAAAAGACGCAAAAGGATAAACCATGCCACTCATACCATTGGGGATTCAACTACACGAATGGTCTAGAGCCAGTGATCCAAACGTAAAGACTAAGGTAGAAACGGGCAACGGTACCAATACGTTTACGGACAATACTGGATCTACAAAATTCTATAAAATAGACACGCATCATCCAACTTCAACGGTTAAGGGATCACCTCAAAAACTCGTATCACCTGTGCAAAGGATTCTGGAACAAGTTAAGGAAAGACAGAAGGAAAGTACAACTGATGCACCCGACTCAAACGAGGTGTCCCTAGATATGGCAGCGTCATCTACTGGTATAAAGCGTAAACCTCGGGTACAGAAAAGAAAAAATGTCAGCCGAAAACAGTCTTATGACATAAAAAGACTGATCACAGCGCGTAAGAAACAGTCAACAACCAGACGAGGACGCGGTAACAAGGGAAAAGGAAGAGGCGCTGGTAAACTCTAACTCAGAATAACGCACCAACACCGCCAAGACAATTTTGGCATTTTATTTTTTTTTACCTTGTTGACTATATTCCGATAAAGAAGAAGAAGAAGAAGAAGAAGAAGAAGAATGCAGGACTTCAAGTTTCCAGAGGTTCAAGAGGGGTTCTCAGAAAAATGGGCTCTATTTGACCCTCCAAAGCAAGATACCGGCCACGTCAGCGATGAGACATTGCGATACTATCCGACTGCGGCTATAAGTCAGGGAGCACCGATCCATTTTCGTTTGGACGCCAACTCTGGTGGATATCTCGACGGATCTCAAATGAGTGTAACGCTAACGTTATCGATAACGGACGAAGCCGGAAAAGCCGTCACTGAAGAAGATAAGGTCGCTTTAACAAATTTACCACTGAGCAGTGTATTCAGTCAGGTACAGGTAACTTTGAATGGATTAGAGGTGAACCCAGATGTAGGAGCCTTATATCCATACAAACAATACATGGAATTGCTGCTAAAGGAAAGCGGTGAAATGAAAGACACAGTTGGACAGGAAAGAGGTTACTATTCCGATACTACAGCTGCCGTAGGTACTGCTGATCCGGCATCTGTTGCAAACCCAAACGGTGGTCTGGTTAGTAGATATGACTTAACAAAAGCTGGAACATCTGTTACGTTCCGAGGACCTATGGGTATCGATTTCTTGGAACTAAGCAATCGTTATTTGATTAACGGAGTTCCTATATCAATAACATTCTATCAAAGTTCAGACGCATTTCGATTGTTGGCTGCTGTTGATACCAAAAAGTATAAGGTCAAAATAGAAAACATGTACATTGAAGCAAAAATGGTTAAAGGTCGTGGGGAAATGCTTATTACACATTCCAAACTGCTCAGCGAAAATAAAACAGCTATGTACGCTTATCCGAGAACTTGTCTACGAAGCTACATGATTCCCACGGGATCTACCCAATTTGACATTACCCAAGTACTGTCTGATCGTGTCCCAGCCTTGCTAGTAGCGGGGTTGATCCACGCCAATGCATTTTCAGGACAATATACCCAAAACCCCTTCGAATTCCGACCCTACGGGTTATCTGAAATAGGTCTGTACGCAAACTCTATGAGCATCCCCTCGCGTCCTTATACCCCGGATTTTGACAAGTCCTTGTTTGTTGAGGAGTATTCGGCTCTACAAAACATGAATAACGGTCGAGGTAACCAAATCGGGCAAGCAGACTTTAAAGATGGTAATACTCTGTTTTGTTTCCATGTACAAAACCACGTACGCCTAGGTGAAGGTGTTTTCCCAATAGTACGAAAAGCTAGCACCCGCTTGGAGCTGCGATTTAAGACCGCTTTGACCCATGCGCTTGTGCTCATAATCTATGCAGTCACACCAAGTTTTTTCAGAATAAGCGAAGCTCGAAATATTGCTGTAGAATTCTAAATATAAAGGGCAAAAAAAATCTTGCACCTACTTTACAATACAGATATATATAAGATATATATTTTAGTGGTGAAGAATGGTTTAATTGTATTATCATTGTACCATGTTCATAAAACGATGTAATGGTTTGAAACTATATATATATATATTGCAATGTATCGGTGTACAATATAGTTCTGAAATGCTTGCGTTACTAATGGATGCCACATTTATTGTGACAATTTATAGTAATAAAGAAAAAAAAGTGACACATTTGTTACACAATCGGTTGTTTGTTGTTCATTTTTCACTTATGAAAAAATATTATTCAATTCTTTAGTCTATCGGTACTCATATTTCCATAACAAGAGACCCACCTAGATACAATATCATGTTACTTTTAGAACATATTAGATTCATACCTCTATCCCTTTTTGATATTCATCAAAACTTCAGGCAGTAAATAACAAACAGGGTTTTTTCTTTTTTGTCACCCAGATCTATGTGCCTAGCCTTTTATATTTATGTATATCTAAATATGTATAGGAGTAAATTAGAAAAAACTAAGGATCTAAATTAGAGCAATACCAGACATATCAAACCTTATTTATATGTCATTTATATGTCAGTTTTATCTTTAGTCCTTAAGTTTTGTCCAAGTAATTTTATTGAATTAGTCTCATCCTTTGCTATAAGCTGTTTACAGTTTGATTATTTTATTTTAAAAATTTGTATGTCTTTCTCTGTTTAAGCCTCACTCGTCACCGTCTATAAATATTACAATAGTATCATTACACATACAATGTGATATGAATTTAAGTTCAATATCCTGGAGGCTCAATAAAAATTTAAAGAAATTAGAGAAGTGAACAGAGCAACATTATTATATGTACTAGGGTTGAAAACTTGCCTTACGTCTCATGTTCTGGATGTTGTTTACGCCACGCACAACAAATTGTGTGATCATTTTCCGAAGAATCACTTGTGGAATGGTCATCACAATCATGATACTAAAGGAAACAAATATATAGATAAAATTGGATGTGACAAAACTTGTACTATACGGATCAGCAGAGACTGCAGGTTTAGGGGGAATCCCCAGACATTTACGCATCACACGGTGAAGATAGGTAGGTGGACATATTGGATCTTTTAGCATTGGGGTCTTTCGAGAAAAAAGGGTATCCAACAAATTCACATAATTTCAAAGGTTGATATGACCTGCATGAGATCAATGCTAAATTTTTTCCCGCTGACAAGATTTATTCAAAATTTAAAGTTCTACAGCAAATTGACTAGTTTTCTCCCATATATTTCTATTGTTAAAAAAAAACAACGCCTAAATGTGGGTGCGTAATGCTATTTTTTAAAATACTCTCATAACCAGTATACACTTACTGGTGATGCTGCGTACGTGTAGACGGAAGATGGTGGAAAGTATGAAATTCCCTTCGTACGTCCTTGTCCATACACAGCTTGTCCGTCATTGTCATCAGATGAGGACTTGCAACAGTTTAACCCCATGATACTAAATAGCGAATGGCATGCAAGATGATTGCAGACTTCCAAAATTGACAACAAAACCGATGAGTTCAAAACCCTTTAGTCGTAAGAACAAAATAAATGCTTTTTCTGGAAAACAGAAGGTGGCGCTGTCGCATGTGAGAAGTCGCCGATAGGAACGGTATAGGTTCTGCGCATGCGGCCAGGAAGTCCCATCGGTAGTTTTTTTTTATTCGTATAGAAACATTGACTCTGAAAACATTCATCGTTCTCAGATTACGCATCTAAACGATCACAATGAACACTACATTGAACATCGTACCTCCTGGACTGGTTTCCCAGCCACAAATTTGGACTGTTGCAATCATAACAATTACGACAGTTATGGTTATGATTGCTGTCACTGTCATCTACTACACCGTCAAGTGCCTCCTGAAAATAAACAGACAAAGGGCGAGCTCTGCTACAACCAGTGTCTGGGACAGTATAAACAGCACGATGTCTTCCGGGTGGAGGTCAAGGATGTCGTTAGATGATGTCGATTCTCTAGGCTCATTCAGTCTGTACAGCATTCAGCCTGCCGATTACTGTATCAAGACCACTGTGGAAACTCAAGATGAAACTCATCAGGACCAGGAACTGTCTTGCGAAAATTAAACTAATCAGGTCAGTAAAACAAAAAGCTATCCTAATACTACTTGGAAATGGGTGTAGGTTATATTTTGTAAAAAAAAAAAAAAAAAAAAACTATCATTTAACATACAGCCAGGGATGGAATGTCATCTTATCCTTAAAAGCCGAATGATTTTTTCCTGCTTTAGGTTTAACCTTGCTGTGAATCTTCAGAAACTTTTTTTTTTTCAATACGGGCCAATTTAGGCAAAATTTAGCCTCTCCAGTTTGGTCTCTCCAGCAAGACGGTTAATACAACAGTGATTACAAAGTAACCATATGCATATTACAAAAGACTGTTCGAATTACAAAATTGTATTCAAAGTACATCATTCTTCATTCCCTTATAATCATCTAAAATCTGTCAATCGATAAACATTTTATTCCAGTAAGAAGGTATCCTATACTTAAAGCTCACATGAAAAGGAATTTTTTTTAAAAAGAGAAAAAAATGGTTGCGTTCAGCTAATATTTCAAATTATAAAATATAGTTTATCCTTGAAGTTCACAGGTGTACTCTTAATTTGGTACGTACGCTATCGCAAAAGCGCTTATGTAGGTTTTATCACTTACGCTGTACAACCCTAATTAATTCTTACTATTCTCCATCTCTTCAAACAGGTTCCAAAATGAAGTTCTTTCCAAGGAAGCGGGGAAGCTACACCGATATATGTGAAAGGAACCCTCGTCTCATACCTTGACAAAGGGGACCACCACATCAAATGACTGAGAAATTCCCTGCAATTCCTAATACAGGGTATTTTGGACGCTGTGGAAATGGACAGTTTAGAAATACGACACTACTGCTACTGCATTGGAAGAAAACATTTTTTCATGTAAACAAAATAGTTCTGAAAAAGACGACTGTTATCCAAAAAGAAAAAAAGATCTTTCCAGTATTTTGTGCCAATGATTTCTTGTTTTAAACCGACACTAAAAGATTTAGTTGAGACTCACAACTAGGACTTTAAATTTTGTTTGGCACACATGGTATGTTATCTACGGTCTCAAGCTATACATGTAAAAAAAAAAAAAAAAAAAAAGACTTTTATCGTCAATCTAAAGGTTTCTTTTGGGAACTTACTTTTTAGTTAGAGGGAATGAGATGATACTTAGTAATTTACCTATGGTAAAAACCTAGCCTAAAAAAGCGATTTTAAGTAGAATAATTATGAAGAAACATGTAATTTGTGTTCGTTTCTTTTTTTTAGTTATGACAGCAGTATTTCTTTTTTTAAAGGCAATTTATGTATGATTAATACCAAAGCAGAGTGTGGTACTGTATATCTAATTTCAATAGAGAAGCGGAAAAAAAAACAAAAGAAAATGTGTCAGTCCATGCATATTCATCTCTCGGGGGCAATGAAAATGAAAACTTTCTTGCATAAAACTTGTATTTTTTTTAAAAAGGATAAGACGCGTTAGGCTAGAAGTTGAATGTGTTCTCGCATATCAAAGTTGAAGAATATTAATGTATATGTAACTCAGTGGTCTTCTATTCGTTTGTATGCTTCTCGCTGAAGTTTGTTGCATGTTAAAACATTATTTTAAGTATAAAGTAGGCACAATCACAAGGAGCGTGTCAAGAATGCGTTTTTTTTGTTTTTGTTTTCCTATGCTGTATGCGATGACATTTGATAAGTTTAATTGAAATAAATGTTTTCGATTCAAAAGGTTTTTTTTGCTCAATCTCGTTCATTTAGCCTAGGCGTATGTCTAATGGACAATAAAGGACTGACTGGTCATTCGCTTAAAATGTTATTTCAAGTAATCCAGTAGGTGTGATCAAGGGGGGGGGGGGGGGGGGGGGATGTCGCAAGATGCTACACGCAGCTGACATTTCCGAAGTTTGATCTAAATTAAATAGGTTATCTTTAGTATTCAAAATTTTGCTCAACGCATTGGTCTAATGGAAAAAAATGTGTGGTCCTTGTCGTCCTCCGCTCCTGCGTGGGACCCCCCGGCGGGAGCAAAAAAAAAAAGCGCCCGCGCCCGAAGTTATTCTTCTTTTTTTTTTTTTTACCCCCGTTGTTTACCGGGTTTCTTTTTTCTCACCCCCTCCGAGTGTGGGTGATTTTCTTTTTTCAAAACCTGTCACGTCCTTGAGCGGCGGTAGCGGCTGCGGCGGCGGTAGCGGCGGCAGCGGTAGCGGCAGCAGTGGCGGCGGTTCCCCGGTCCGTCCATCCGTTCATTCTCACGGATGGGTATACCGATGGTTAACAGTGGTTTTAAATTATATTGCTATAGTTTCGACCTATCAAGAAGAATGTAGACACTACAAAACAACACGTTTTTTTTTGTGGTTACAATAAGCCTTTATTTATTTGTCACGTCGTTATAAGAACACATTTTCTCAGCAATTTTTGTTATTGTTCTTAAAAAAAGAGGAGGATTTTCTTCTTCTTGATGATGTTGAAGTATCTCAGGAGGACGATTACACTATCTTTAAATATTAAATTCTTACACCGGGATTATCATACAGGGATTACATTTTTTATTTTAAATTGAACCCTTTCACCGGAATATCATACGTGTAAAAAATATATATTGTATAGATATAGAATAATGCTTAACCGATACTTGTAATCAATATTTTCCCATAACCAGAATACGCAAGGATAACATACGAGAATTACTTTTTTTTTTTTTCTCAGATATTGAACGTCAGACTATTTTTTCTACTGATACATATATCTAGTATAATCATAAAGTAGTTATATAGAATAATGCATAACTGATACATTATTTTGTGTTGCGTGTCACTTTACATAGCATCCTCAATATAATTAGTCATTGCTAACTGATATCTCATACTAGAAAATCTATTGAGAGTCTTTGGAATATCGGTATTAGACTGTTCAAATTGGCTTTGTGACCATCTCTTTTTGCCCAAGTCTTCAACAAGGTTATAGCCTGTATGTGTGTGTTCTCATGTTTCCTCTCTATTTCCTCGATCACACCCATATCAAACATAAGAAGAACTGCTACAATCTTCCATGTCTGTCTGATAAATCGTCCTAATTCTAAACAGTCATATTCTGACAATACCACCGTTGGAAACCTGATGTGATGTTTCCTTTCTGATAAACCGATCTTAGGTAATGATGTTGCAATGATGTCTCCGCCAGACGTCACCCAAGCTGTGAATATGTAAGATGTTCAGATGTTTAGTAGTCCTTCCAGGTTTTTTTTCCCGGTAGTTGTTCATTCAGATGGATTGTTGGTTGCCACTGTTCACAATGTAATAGATAAAAAAATACAAGAAATTACTAATCACAAATCTCACATACAACATGAAGGTCATAATGCAAAACCTCATGATTACTAAAGTACATCACTTATATCTGTATCTTATAAATATGATTCCTATTCAACAAATACCACTATCATGAACACATTCAATAACCTTTCACTTTTTGAAAATTCTGTTTCCACGATATAAACCACAACAGGAAGTAATTTTAAGAACAAAATGTTTTTTTTCTCAGTTAATACATACCTGACCCCATTATCCTGTTGACACGGCTTTGAAATGGGAGGACACCTTGAGGACTGCAGTATGTACACTCTGTTGGGATGTGCAATGGTTGATCGCACCTGAAGACGTGTCCCTCCAGTGTAGGCAGTACTTTGTCAACTTGAGATTCTAAGAATTTTTTCAGTGCACTCCACTGTTCGTATGATAGACGTAACCCATCTCGTGATGGAAGGAGTTCTGCTAAAGGGTTGTGCTCGTCTGTGCTTAGGCACCACCATCTCCTGAAATGGACACTACATCCCTGTCTTTCCACTGTGCAGTACCATTTATTTCCCAAATGAAGTGCATACCCTAAGAAGTTCTCAGTGTCACATTGAGTGAGTGCCTTCTCTATATCTTCAAGATTGATCTTCATCAAATACAATGCATCATGATCAAACATCACGGAAAACCGACCTCCTGCTTTCTGTTTCTTCATAATCCCATTCGTATACCAAAGACTCATACGAATGTCACTTTTGCCAGTTCCTTGTTTAAGCATGGATACATATGGTTTGTCCAAGTAGACGTTGCCTCCTATGTGATGAAAAAGTTTTGAAGCTCCTTCTTTATGACCTATGAGATCCTCAAATCTCCCTGAGGTTTTCCGCCATTCATCTGTACACGAATAAAGTATCCCTCGTCTCGCGTTGAATATTGAGGTATTTTGTATCGGCAGGATGGGTTTTGTCCCTTCAGTGTTAGCTCTCGGTCTCATGGAATTGTCTTCCACCTTTCTTCCCTCCTGGCTGTTATTATTACGTGACATATTGGTAGCATCTTGCCCCGTTTTCTTTTTCTTCTTAGGAGGTTTTGAAATATTTGAATCACTCCTCTTTGCTTTCCCTCCTCTGATATGTTCGGTTTCAGGTGAACTCTTTGGTTGGCTCTCTACTACACGATCAGCCTCATTCTCGCCATCGCTTTCCTATAAAATACAATGGAAATATACATATATCATACCCTGGTCATAACTACGTTTCTTGAATTAGCACTCTGTTATAAACTATGTCTACTCTGCTCTTTACATAAGTATAACTTTAGAATTAACTCTTGCTGTACTCACATATATGTAGCTTATGTCTGTTGGTTGACTGTCTGGTACAGCATTCATCGTGACATAATCTCTCAGGATTTCCATGGTTAAGATACTTTCTGATAAAGTGTCCGTCCAAGTGAGGTTCTGCTGACTTCACGCACTGTGCTGTATTACAGCGGTATTTATATCGGTAGGTTTGAAATTACGTAGTGACATCAGCATGTTGTTAGCCAATAGCGTTGAGTGATGGTCTGTGGTCCTCCACGGTCAGCGCCACCAGTGGTTAAGCAGCAGACCATCGCCGTCACGCTTCAGTGATTCGGTGAAGTACAGAAAGGCAATGTCCACACGTGCACTTCATTTTTAAATAACGAGACAAAAATATGTTCTCATGCGCTATCCTAGCGTGTATATATTGTTCTCGTTTTGAATCTCTGGGTTTCAATTCACAACACCAATCACACATCAAATCCCGTATCCACCATACTTTGTAAAATGGCCAAAGATATCCTCCGCATTCGTTACATTTCCTCATTGTAGTGAGTTGTACTCTCGACTTTACCTCTCAATTAATGTATCAGTGACTTTTCATGAGATTTTACTTTATATTTTACTGTTCCTTTCTTGTGTTATGACATATTGACATAATTATATGATGTACTATCCAAGAGATCCGCCCCTTATAAAGCCCCTAACTAGATCATCAATTTATCATAACCTAGTTACTCTACAATGTAACTTTCCCCACAGTCAACACACATGTAACCTTCCCTATGTACAACTCGACACTTGTTTACCATAGGCAGTGAGGCATGACTAGTGTCCTCCTTTCCCCAAAACAATCTTACCTATTTTACATTCTTCACTTTTAGTACAGATACATATACTCTCATCAATTTTGTATACCAGTTGTAATATCTTAATATGATATGCTTGTTTGTTTATCATTTATGTAATTGAATATGACTTATAACTAAAGGAAAACCAGTGATAGTGATATGTTCCAAAGCACAGTGTAGACACACTCACAGGTAACCTGTATAGTGGTAGCAAAACCACTGAAGTGTTGTTTCAAGGGGGACACCCTATATACGCTTAACATAAATATCTCGCTACCTGTTCCACTTGTCTCCATGTGCCTGGGGCACACATTTACCATTATCAGTGAGCTACCTGTTCCACTTATATCTCCATATGCCTGGGGCACACATTCACCGTGGTCAGCGTTGCGTTGCGGGTGTCCTCCTTTCCATCTACATCGGTGGTTAAAGCAGCGCATCGCGACTGTCAGATTTGGGGCCACATGCAGAATATAATCAGGTCCAATATACTACTTCTAGGTTTCGTGACCCCCCTCTTCAAACTCTGGGATCCATCCCTGAGTGTTCCCATCCTTTCCGTTTTTTCGTGTTATTTTTCTATTTTTTTTGCAAACATGATGTCATGCTACACATGACCCCCCCTCCCCCCCTTGTCATGTTTGGTCATGCAACCCTTGACCCCCCCTCCCCCCCTGCTGCATGACGTCATTTGTGGACAGCCCCAAAGGGGCAATACCCCCCCCCCCCCCTAGACCCAGGGGACAAAATTTTGGCATCTTAAAATTAAGAGATCTGTGTAAATCTGGTGCGTTAGGGTTTGCACCCATAGAGCACTGGCTGTGGATCCGCCCCTGGGGGGGGGGGGGGGGTGACCATTTCAAAAACTGGACCTTTTTATCAATGGTATAGATCTTTTACAATCTAAAAGTCTCCTCAAATGGCAATTTAAAATGCAACATTTTTGCATTGGTATAAAAGCAATGGTGGTTCCAGGATTTTAAAAGGCGGGGGGCTATTGAAAGAAATTTTTTCTTAATGACTTTTTGGGTGACATTTACATTAAAATTGTCTAGAATACCAGAGGGCCGCCTGCCAGGAGTATAGGATCTAGCCCAGTTTTTGGGTTGGGGGTGGTAGTGATGAATACCCCATGTCGCCCCCCCCCCCCCCCCTGGCTACGGGCTTGATGTACCTAATATCAGCATTTTATTTAGGCCTCTAAGTCCCAGTTTTCGGTTAACTATAGGGCCTAATTACGATATAATTATGTGGAAAGTATTATTCTTTTAAAGTTGGACAAAAGGCTTAATAGTGTGTCCTTATAATTATGCAGATAATGCGTGTCTATGTAATATCATTAAAAAAAGAGATACATCATCGAATTGTCGATGTTCAGAAATAGGGAATGAAATAAAAATTCAAAGATGTTAAATTTGCTTTAAAAATGCGACCCAATGTCAATCTTTCAAATGAACCCAAACCATTACTGATAAAAATTGGCAAAATACAGTAATTCTGAAAACTTAAATAGCAAGAGTGACTCTTGTCCTACAGGTCTCTATGGGGTTATAGGCAGCTTATAGATCGAGGGTCTGTAACTTGTAAGAGAAGTAAATTCCCTTGAATCAATTCAAGCCTTTGTTAAATTATAGGATGAAAACATAGATCATGGACTTAATAAAATTAGGCCTATGGGTATTAGGGGCCATCCATAAATAATGTCACACTTTTTCAGGGTACTTTTGGGACCCATCCACCCCCTGTCACACTAAATATTCTTTTAAAACATGAAAATAAGGTCTGTTTTCAGGAAGTGTCACACGCAACCTACCCACCCACCCTCTTGTGTGTGACATCGTTTATGGACGGCTCCTTAGTGCCAGTGATCAAATAAGGGCACGCACCTGAACCACCTGAGGCGTAGGCCCCTAGGCCCTATAATTTTGTCAGATCCTGAGATGAATACTATCAAGAATTTTAACAGTGGGCAGTGCGCATTTTGCGTTGTCTTTTCACCTTTAGTTAATTAGGGACGGCTTTATTTCAAATTGGGCCTACCTATCAAAACCAAGAAACGAAGAGTAGGGCATAGGCCTATAAATACTTTTCTCAATCAAATAATATAGTGGGGGAGGGGGTGGGGTGGGCATGGGCTGTAGGCCTAGTTCCTAGTCGGCCTACAACCAGGCCTTTTCAAATAATGAGGCCTAAGCCTAGGGATCCCTCTGCATGCAATTTCATTTAATCAAATAAAACTATCTTTTGGTCCTTTGAAATCTTCTGTAATAATTATCATTTCAATTCATACGTACCTATACTGCTATAGAGGATCTAGAATTAATCAAGCTTGTATCAGTCATGATAAGGATTCCGCCCAGTGGTGCTCACTCTCAGAGCTAACGTTACTGGTCAGCCTTCCCTCCTTACCGGCGGATCACCGGATCACGTATAAAAATTATTAATGGCGGGAAACTGCTCGCCCGTGCCAGCGCCCCCTGGAAAATGTAGAATGATGCGCAGTGTGTCCATCTACCGGAGAGAGTCAAAACTAAGGTCGCCGACAAAATGGACAGGAATTTGTTTTCCGATTTACAGCAGGATGGTATGGCACTGTTTTGTTATTTTCACTTTCTTCAAAAAAATAAGTAATTGAGAGTCTAATTAACGCCACATAGAGCAGTTAACTTAAGCTATTATGCAAGCATTTTCTTTCCACAAGGGTTGTTGACGTGTCCTATGGGCGATAATAGGATGTTTTGGTTGTTTCTAGCTCACATCCTCAGCCTTACTTACTATAAAATTTACTGAGCTTCCCTCAAACAATTTTACTTTCTTGAACAGATTTCACTGGACAAAATCCTCCGACTATACACAGTTGAATTCCTTAATATCTATGGTCCCAGTCAAATCACTCACAACTGAAAAATACAATATAAATGCCACTATTTTAATCAGGGTTCCCACGCAGGTAATTAAAGGTCTTAAAAGGTCTTAAATTGATTTTCTCACATTTAAGGCCTTAAAAAGGTCTTAAATTTGACAGTTTTGTAGCTAGAGGTCTTAAAAAGGTCTTAAATTGAATTTTTTGAGAAGTTGAAATGAAGTTACCTTACAAATTCTAAAAACTAATTTTCAAACAAATACACTTAATGCAAATTTAAATCATACAATCGATTCAGAAATCTTTCTTCGCATGCGTCGATAGGTCTTAATTTTCCCAACTTATGGCCTGAAAAATGGTCTTAAAAAGGTCTTAAATTGATTTTCAAAAATGTGTGGGAACCCTGTTAATGTTAGTCTACTACTAGTACTACTAGGCACGGCAGTAGACTAGTAGGCGGGGCATGCCATTTCTAATATAATGTTTAAGTCAAAGACTTTTAAAGATCTAGGCCTAGATCTAGTAGATGACACCTACTGGCTCTCTATATAGAGCCTTCTGTCAGGGCGCGCTGTGTATGACAAAAGCCCATCAATGATTCTACAAAGGCAGCTATATTATTTCAATATTTTGTTATGCGGTGGGGGGCTGTTTAGGTTGGGCTCATCTCCCACTGCAAACAATTTGGATTTCAGAAACTAACATGTTGGTTTCTGCCACCGCAAGCACTCAATAGACAACTCCATATTAAAATCATTGTATACTTTAATATAAAATCATAAAAAAAGTCATAGAAATCATGATATAATCATAAAAAAAGTAAAAAAAATAAATTTAAATCATATAAAATAATATAGATCTAAAATCATTTGCAGTGGTACTTGCGGTGGGCCACCAAAAGTACCACTGCAAATGGATATCTGATGTCTATATTCCACGTTGCGGTGGCCAGATTTACTTGCAGTGGGGCCAAACACTGCTAGTAAAAAGCCCACCGCGAGCAAAACACCGCAGAGTGGAATATGGCCTGTAGTCATACTAGAGATTCGATCATTTGGCATGATGACACCGCCTCCCAATCAAGAATCAAAAGAACTTGCTTTCTTTTTTTCCAGACTTATTTAGAGAGTTTCTGGCTGACGAATTTGACGCCAAAGCCCATGCTACTCGAATGATACAGAGCCATATAATATCAAAGCAGCTGGAGAAACTAGCAGAAGGAATCAACAAACTCGACAACGAACTTCACTCACAGGTTTGTAGTTATAGTACATATCTCAAAACTTTAAAATTTATGTTTGACGAGAAACCAATCTAGTTTAATAAGTCGGACCCGTTTCCTCAGCTCTTAAGGGGGCCTTGGATGACTTGACCGACCGTAAAATCTTGACTTGCCTCTACATGTAGATCTATATGTTTTCAGTCAGTAGATCTATATCTAGGTAGAAGTAAGGACACAGGAGTAATAACCAGGTATAGATGTACCAATACATACTCAGTGAGTCAGAACTGCTAAGATTTACTGATGTAGATTTATTTGCAAGAGGGTCCAAGGATTTTTTTGTCCTATATGTTGAACTTATGGGTCATCAAAGGCCGGGTGTGTGGTGTCCTTTCTATGGGATATTGCACACTAAAGACCCCTTGCCACTCTTCGCAATGAGTAGGGTATTGTACCCGGTGGCAGGTTTCTCCTAAACCATATCATATATTCCGTCACCGCCCTTGTGGCGTAAAATAAACTGAAAAGTATTACCTTGTGTAGTCTGGAAAGAACCCATAAGGGTTGGCCGGACGTTAAACTACCCCAACAAACAAAAGTTAATGAGTCTAGCCATCCATCTGTCATAAAGAGACACTACTAATCTTAGTATCTATTGTGACACGCCTATATAATATGCACGAGTTTAGCCTCAGTGCAATGGTATAATCTGTCATTTTCGAATTTGAGGGTAGAGTTTAATAATTTTAGACGTGCGTATGTTGAATTTCAGGTTGTAGCTCATCATGAAGATCTCTTATCTCAGGCTACTGGAATTGAAACTCTGGAAGGTAAGACTACAATCACATGCGGTTATTAATTGATAAGATGAAAGAGCGTTTTAATATGTTAACAAAATAATCGTTAGAAATGGGTGTATATCTATAAAGTAAAAAGTCGAATAATTTCGATGACGAAATTTCTCCTATTAACTGCTGTCAGACATACAAGCCTAATAGTAGTAATATAAGCAGTATAATTAATCAGTCGTACCAGCGAACATTGTGTATGGAAAATTGAAACAATTTTGTGTAATAATCTTTCTAGGAGTTCTTCAAATGATGCAAACCAGAATCCAGTCCCTCCTGGCTGCTGTTGAAAGGTACACTTTTCCTAAAGATATCAATCCTCTAGAAAAGTGCAGTAATAAACGAATATTAATTGTAATACCGTACAATTGTAAATTTGTAATGGCGTTTTTGTCTAACGATAATCTAATGTGCTGTATCTTTACCCCTAAATGACCATGCTTTTATAGTTTTAACTCTTTTGTCACTATATCACCTTATACATGCAAACGCTTTCATAGTAATAGCCAAGTGACTTTTCTATGCATAATAACACATTTGAAAGGGAATTTAAGATGATTAAAAGTTTCTGCTATTCGAAAAGGCAAATAGATTTACCATAGTGCTTTAACTAAAAAAATAAGTAGCACATTCTAAACAGAAAATTTTGTTAACATCGACATAACGTTTTCCCCTCAGGATCCGGAGCAAGGTGACGGAGCCATACACCAAAATCGTCAGCAGAACCCAACAGTTGCGGCGATTACAGGATGCATGTGACCTCCTTCGCCGGATCATCCGGATTCTGTACCTCAGCAAGCGGCTGCACGGCCAGCTGCAAGGGGGAGCCCGAGAGATCACCAAAGCTGCCCAGAGCCTTAATGAATTAGGTGAGCAGGAAATTTACATACATATAAACAGATAGAATAGACATTTTTGGATAATTAGTATAAAGTAGTCTGTTATTCTGAACAACATGCATTTGTTAGCTATACGTCCAGTGTTTTTTGTACGTATATTGACTCTGCTAATTTTAAGCACAGGAGTCAATAGATTTCTCATTTTTGACGATGCTTGAAAGATTAAACCTGTTTTTAATTTTACTTTGAGGAAGGCTATTTAATATCGTAGGCCATCTGAATATAAATTGTATTCAAGCTGTTAGACATTCCCAGCTTCTTCTATAATTTGCTTCTGATAAACTCAGATTGTTTTTGATTTCTTCCAGATTATCTGTCGGAAGGTGTTGATCTCAGTGGCATTGATGTCATTGAATCAGACCGAAGATTTATTCGTCAGGCCAGAAAAGAAGTTGAAGCGCAGGCTCATAAAATGTTGGAGCAAGGGATGGAGACACAGGTACAGTTCCGTTTCTGTGATGCTATTCAGCCCTTTCCTTTACAGATATTATATGTTTCTTTATGTGAGGTTCTGCAATCCATATTTGCAATACTTTCATAATCGAATGTTATCGTCTATCATCCATATTAAGTGCATTTTGAGGACCAACTTTTATTTAAAGGTTTTGAAAATTACCCTATCGTACATCGGTGATTTCAGTAATTTTTGTTTTCAGTCAGTATCCATAATTGAGATTTCTTGAACAAATTCTAACCCAGAAGGCAGACATAAATTTTAAGTAACGACACTTTACCTTAAGGGTTGTTTTTTTCACTATTTCATTCCAAAACAAATTTACGTACATTCCATAGTACTACCTTTTCCTTTTCATCAATCTACAATGGTATTTCAGTCCCTAAAGATTTTTAATTCAGTAAAACTATTGTGATTACCCCACCCAGAACCAGACCCAGGTGGCCACATCCCTCCAGGTGTTCCACAACCTGGGCAGTCTGGAGACGACCGTGGACCATATGATCGCCAGCTGCCATGACCAGCTACACGAGAATGTGCGCTCAGCACTCGACGTTCGCACTCTGTCCCAACAGGGCCCTGCTAACAAGAGTGAGTTGCCAGACAAAATATTTCGTTGCCATACGTTAGGGTAAAAGTTATCAACATTGCTTGATTTAAAGCTTAGTGTCTCCAAAGCCCGAAATAATGTTACCTTTAATTAAAAACATGATTTTCGCACCATCCCTCCTTTTGATACTTTCCATAAGATTGATGATTTAATGAGGTCATCTGGTGCTCATTATCTTCGTGTAAAGATTTGCAAGAAACCGAAAAAGCCCTTCTGTCAAACAATAAAGGGGGTGAATAATGCTTTAAGCAATAATATTTCCTCATTCAAATTTTAGAAGAATATGGACTCGAGTCATTCTTTTTAACACTATTGAGGAATTTGAGTCTTCATAATATAATTCTCAATTCGGTTATGTAATAAAATCTTAATTGTTTTTCGCCATGGCAAAACCAAAGGGATCAAAGGAGTATGAAAGCAAATCAAAGCGTATCAGGCGAAATTCTCTAAAGGACGGCAATCGGACTTGAGCGTACGACGACAAGCAACAAACTAGAATGTATTGGATTTTGCAGACTCGCCGGGGACATCCAAAAAATTATCATAAAGCTGGTGGACCCTTACCTGCCATACAAATTCCTCTATATTTCTATCATTGCGGGAACCAGCTCCCCAGGTCTTATTTACCGATGTTTCCGGTAAAATGGTCGTGGTGAGACCCGCCATTGGCAAAATGCGACTGCATAACCTCGCAAAACCGCCGAAAACCTGCGGACCCGCTCGTCACGTGACAGCTGATGGCCGTACTCATCTCAGAAACATATATAATCCGATAGAATTTATCGTTTTCCTGTCTGATATGAAGCCTACATGATGTTTGAGGTCCCATAAGACCATCAATTGATCATTTATATCGATATCTGACCAAATAAGACCGGAAATCCGATCGTCACCCGACGCCGTGTTAACCGGGTCAAGTTACGCCCACCAGCCTCGTTTTCGATCGGGGAGGGAGGGATCTGGGTCAAACACTGAATATTCATCAACTATGCAGACCTATTTCACCATGAAATCAATCGTTCTAACACTAGTTATTGGTACCAATAGATAGATTTGGATACATAGATAAGCATCTTATAGCCCAGAAATTTAAAGATTGCGAAATAACGCGTCTGAACGCGTAAATGCATCGCGCCATTTTCTTGGTAATCACTCGGTCTCTGCCCGGTGACAAGGCTCAGACCTCAGACGGCTGGGAGCAGTTGTCCCAGCCGGTCGGTTGTTACCGGGGGCTGCGCCTTCTCTGCCTGGATACTTGGATTACCGCGCTATATGACGGTTTCAATATATATATTTTGGACGTCTGGATCCCCTTAAACGCATACAACGCATTGAAAACTCATGCGGGAACTATGCGTTCGTATCGAAGGGAAAACATTGGATCGATCGGACACGAGGAGGCACTGTCACTGCTGTCAGACCGTCAACATGGCGTCATCCTGGCCGGGTTTTCTCCCCGCAGGCCTGCATCGATACTTTGAAATCAGAAAACCAGGATGACATTGGACTGAAAGCATTAATTGTGGACAATATACCCATTCAAACGCATTGAGGACTAAGGCTGTACAGGTAGGTTCATATCTTTTTTCCAGCATTTGAAATTATACCGTTGAAATAGGTTAGGCGAGACAGACCTAAGGCGCATAGGTCGGACTCGGACACTGGCAATCTGAAAAATAATTATTTAGACCTTATTAGGCCTATCAAAATGAAATTCATGTATATATCTATGTTCTCCTATATCTCAGGGTCATATTTATCATATGGTTTGAATATTGGGGCCTGGAAACGCTTGCAATAATATTTTACAGATGGTATGAAAAAATGACTGGACTCAGCCCGGGCCTAAGCCCCCTCCAACACTGTCAATGTATTATGGAGGCTCCAAAAGCAATTATTTATGATCCAAACATTAAAAGATTTGAGAAATTGTCACTATAGTGTCATTTTTTCAGACCTACCATCAAAACATTAAATCTGTGTTCCAATATGTCTAGGCCTAAGTCACTGTCAGTGTCTGAATCATTCCCATTCAATGTTAAAACATAGGCGTCACACTGTCAATAACTTCTCCGGTGCTGTCACTAAGCGTCCTACGTTAATTCCAATCGGGCGAAATTCTCATTTCATCAAATGATTAATCTCTTCAATCCCCTCCATCGGCCAACTTGTTTATAAATGTTGTATCATTAGGCGGACCCGGCAAGGCGTCGATGCCGGCGCCGGGTAACACTGCGGCCTTCAGGGCCACGCTGTGGACTAACCTGGAGAAGTTGATGGACGCCATCCACGCCTCCTGCGCCCAGGTGCAGCACCTCCAGAAGGTGCTGGTCAAGAAGCGGGACCCCGTCACCCACGTCTGTTTCATCGACGAACTCGCCAAGGCCAAGGTATGTTATGGTTGAAATTAAAGTATGATCATTTTATTTTCATCAGGTGTAATATTATTTAATGAAAGGTGAAGAGTGTATAGATTTAAATATGAAGATAATTATGTATCCAGTGTTTGAGGTAAATCATTGAAATAAGTTTTTAATTTGTAGCGTCATGATGTTTGGCATTTAGAATAATTTCTGTGTTTTTACAACGAGGAAAACTGAGAGGGATCGAGAATATAGGCAATTCTCCATCCTTGTGGCTTGCTATATTACTTAGAGGATTTAAAACTCAAGATGTCCCTGTGCTGTGGAGTATCGTGCTTGCACTAAATCTAAGTTAATATTGAATTTCGTTGATGCTGTAGGATGGTCAGGTGAACCTAATGCAGGCGTTCTGGGAGGGTGTTACTGCCATGTTGGCCAAGGAGTTTGCAGCCGCATCAGAAGGTAAGTAGCGTTATGATCAGGAATGTTTAACTATGAACTATTCTTTGAAATTAAGATAGAAAAATGCTTGCATATGATATTTCTGTGATCTAGCTAATGCATGACTGTTAGGGTTTTTAAAAAAATACTTCATTTAGAATTATCTATCGGTGTGAGAAAAATTGACTAGATTGATTAATTCAGAGTTCAGCGCACAAAATTACTCTATCAGACATGTGATAAGTTCTCAGTATTCCCTTTCTTAACAACGCTGCCACCCTCAGGAACTTCAAAATGATCAAAGATAACTAACCTCTGCGGCCCATGGGTAGATGATGATTTCAGTTTTTTCAGCTATATTAGGACCACTCACATTTGTGATTGTTGCATGACAGAATCTATTGGGATGGAAACGACGGCAAGGTGAGGCAGTGTAGCAGACACACCACCCACTCTGGGCATGAACCTGGACCGGCCATGTGTAAGGCAAGGAAGGTACCCACTACACTGTCCCATCCCTCCCCCATGGGTATATCCAATCAACACATACATGTTTCATAAACCAGAAAGCATTGTCTCAATTTCGAATCTTTCGAACGATTTCAGTCAACATGTTCATCAAGCAAGCCTTTGAGGGCGAGTACCCGAAGCTGTTGCGGCTCTATAACGACCTGTGGCGTCGCCTACAGCATTTCAGCGCCACCATGACGTCGGTGCTGCCTGTCGGTGTTATGATGCTTCCCGAGGTGGAGGGCGCCGACTCCGACATGGACCTTTATCCAGAATCAACGGCTACGTCAGACTTTGAGTGAGTTTTTTTTAGTTTTAAATTTTGTGTGATGCGGCGTAATTTTATGACGGTGCTGGTTCAGTTAAAGAGAAAGATTCGAACTTGCATGATTTTGACCGGATTTTCGTATAGAAGCCGCTGTGTATAAAGTTGTCATTTTAATAAAATATTAAGAAGTAATCAATATGGGCCACTTAAAAAGATGCTTTGTACTTACCGTGAAGCATTTAGTTATCATGATCGTACTTGAATAGTCTGAAAACTACATGATGACTCATTGAAATCAGCCATATTAAAAATCACTATAGTGGGACCCATCTATGCCATATATGTACCGGTTCAGGAGTAGCAGTAATTGAAGATATTTTATTACATTAGCAGATAACTGTTCATAACCTATTCTCTTTAAACCGCAGCTACCAATTCACGAATTCAAAAAATTACTGTGATTTCCATTCTTTCGGCCAACTTAAAGGAATGTTGTTTATCTGGTACACTGATCGTGATAAATCTAGTGTAGTGAGTTTAATTTGATTTTAATAAATGGTATCATTTTCTGATATTTTCAGCCCTGAAAAAGCACTGCGGGCTTCACTGGCCCTATTTGAGAATGCCTATCTGTCAAAGTCGTTGTCGCGGTTATTCGACCCCATCAACCTAGTGTTTTCTGCTGGTTCCCTGAATGCACCAACTCAGGAAGAGGTGGACAGTATAGCCAAGACAATATCAAGGTTGGAGTTCTTCTGAGAAACACTTACCACTCTTCTGTTTGACCAGAATAATTGATTTACTGCTAAATGTAACTTGTTGATAATCATTATAATGCCCGCTATCATATTTTTTAATTATTTGTCATACATTTCAAAACAATCATATTTTAATGAATACAAATATTGTGATCGGATAATGACGTAATTGAAATTAATTGTTTAGATAATTATGTTGTTTTAACTTGCATAGAATATTAAATCATCTGACCTGTAGATTTTGAGTTTTGAATAGAATGATTTCAGTAGGCATAAGTCAAAATAGAAGCCAATATTACCGATACGTAAGACGGGTCTCTGAAATGTGTCAGAGTTATTTGACATGATGATGTGTGTTTCTGTTCTTGCAGCGAGTTGAGTGTTTCCAGTGTTGACACTCAACTAAGTATCACAGTGGCCAAGAACGTGGCTAAAACCGTCCAGCTCTACGCCGTCAGATGTGAACAGCTGGTAGGTCTATTCTTTAGATCTAAATTATAATATAATCTAAAAAAGCTTATTGTTTTTTGAAACTTTATATTTACTTTTAAGACTATCAATCTTCATTCTTCTGGTCTTGGTCATTAACCTTTTCATGGAAGTTTTTCGACATTCAAGATAGAGTTTGCAAAACTGAAGCAGTAGAAATAGACCAGACTTGTGTCCTTTACTTGATAATTTTGATCAATCAAATAACTATATATCTTTGTTTGCAAATGCTGTAACACAGGGAAAAGAGGTATACCAGTAGTCATTATTCTGGGCCAGAAGTGTAGTGGTGTAGTTTGCTAGAGTTGGTGCTGGGCCCAGAAAGGAACGCGTTCAGTTTTTGCTGGTGAAAGCCTGATATGGTCTAAGGGCATTGCCATGATGGGAATGCCGAATTCCAAATTCAGTGAAAATATTACCTCTGCTTCCTTTTCCTGTCTTAAAACAAAATAATGGAATTCTAGATGATTGAATGCATTAATATTTTTTTATTTAGGGGTAAGGGGGTGAAGGGATAAAGTAGTAAAGGGGTAGGTTGGGGGTAAGTTGGCATGGTCAGGGCAAAGTTATGGCAAGTTCATGGCAACGTCATTTACTATCACCAAGTTTATATTTATAGCACTTTTTAACACGTGACTGGGTCATACAGGCTTTTCCATTGTTTCTTATGGGAAATACAATTTAACACTTGCCGGAGTGTTGCAAGCTTTATTGGTAGTTTCTGAACAAAATCACCTTGGTGAAATTAATTATAGTTTAGAATATCCATAGACTAAATTATGATGAAATTTATACTTTAGAATCTTATTTTTGATAGAAATTCGCACTGACTAATTGGTTAACTTTCATCTAAGATTGGAATATCTATAGAATAAACCTAAAAACAGCTGTAATGAATTTTTTTTCTTAAATTCTTTATTTTGATGGAAATTTTGAATGGCTAAATATGAATGCTTCGACTCCAGTTGTCGACAGACGGAGAGGCGAGTCAGGTGATTGGTGCGCCGACCCAAGGCCAGCAGCGTAATGCCGCCTTGGTGAACGCCCTATACCAGCTCCACCTGGCCGTGTCAAAGGTGAGTAACCCTATAAACTGTACTTTTTTCTGATTTCAGATTTTTTCTCATCATCACCTCAGATAATAGTTTTCTAACTGAATTCCTTACATGACGTTTTGTGGCATTTAAGATAATTCAAAATTTTCTCTCTGGGGTTTCAGATTTTCTCATTCACCCCGACTTAATCCCTGTTTACTGGCGATGATAATTAGCAACAAATGATTCCTAAACTAAATAGTGGAATACAGGCTTTACTCTTTCTTGCATTGTCTTAAAGAGGCATTGCCTTAAAGGGATAACGTACTGTTCACACCTATGTCCCCTAGAGGCAAAATTTTAAAATCCTCATATCTTAAAATTGTATATTATAAATTGGTGACAGTTGACTTGGAATTAAATGTTAAAAAAAAGTTATTATTTGGATGGAAATTGAAATGGTTATTAATGTAAGCTGAATCAGACACACATGCGCCCCCTAGTGACAAAAATTAATTGCCTCAAAATTTAGAAATCTCTTATAAGACATAAGCAGGGGTTGAATTTGAATTAAAATATATAAATGTTAATTGTTTCAACAGCAAATTTAGGGAAATAGATAAGATAGATTTATAAAGGATTATACAGAAATAATCACTTTTTAAGGTTTTATCAACCTCCAGCAGTTAAATTACATCGGTGACCCCTACTTTTTTGGCTTTAAAGATTTGCTACAGACCTAAGGTACATATTCCTAAGATTTGGTAAGGCTGTAATGGATTTTAAATGTTCTAGGGCCAGTTAAATATGACTAAGTGTATTCTCCCCATAGACTTCTATAGTTAAGGACTTTATCTTTTGTAACCTCTCACTCAGAAATAAGCATGGTGACATATACATTTTTTTGTTTTAATGGTGTCTTCTAGCATAGGTCCAACATACAATTTTGGTTTTGAGATGCTGTAATGGATTTTGAATTACCACACTAAAATTATAATTTCAATTTTCAAATAATTTCAAATGCTTAACAGATGCGGCTGTGAGAGTGCTTGTTATTATTTCAAACAGATTTAAAATTGGACATGGCATTCCCAAGATATTGCTTAAAATGTATCAGAAAAAACTCTTCAATTTGGCTATAAGTTTACAATAAAACAATAGCACAGCTATGGACCCCCTAATAGGCTTATTTTTCACTATTTTGTTCCATATAAAGTCATTTTCATGCTAAAATCCGCGGATCTCTTCCTGATTGCATATCTTTATGCCATATATCACTGAAAAGATCATGCTTTTCCGCGGATCTCAGTTCTTTTGCCATATTACTTTTCATTGAAATTATTGGTTAAAAATTGAAATTATTCTGTAAAACCCTCAAATAAATATTTTGAAAAAAGTGGACCACATAGGACGAGTGCTATTTAACCATAATGGGATGCCATCTATGATAATAATAGTACTAACAAAAAGATAAAATGAATTCCAATTTTGATAAAAACCTCGAATTCTAATACTAGAGATATCCCTCTTTCTCATGGTATTATTGGCATTTCTCTGCAGTCAAAATTTAAAAAGTTACAGTCAAATCACTATGGACAATCATGTAAAATACGCGTTTTTTCTGATTTGTACATAGATTATTAAGGGGTTGTGGTATTGCTAGACAGTCCGTTATCCCTTTAAAGAAATGTTTAGTAACTTTCTTCAATCTATTTCGAGAACAACACCGTGTTTTCGTTTCCTAAAAAAAATCTGTTTATTTTTTTGCAGGTTCTGGATACTCTGAACGGATTCCCTACACCTGCCATCGAAGCCATTAAATCAGCTCTTCGGGTGAGATATAAAACTACGACCATTCCCGTCCAATCGTATTATGAAGTCATTTATGAAAATATTATCTCAGATCGCTCCGGGTTGATTTTAATTGTTGTAAATATATAATACACTTTTTGTAAGTATTATATATCTTGGCTTAAACATATTATAGACATTGTCGAACTAGACTCCAGTTTGATTTAATCGTGATTTCCATGTTTGTACTACATGACTATCCAATATTTTCAAGATAAGTTTACAAGTATAATTATGTATACATATAATATCATGTATACATTATTATACTTGTAAACTTATCTTTACAGAATAACAGTTAAAGTAAATTTATATTCATATACCATACGCCCTTTGGTATTGTTTGCAGGAAGTGGTGGTCCTCATGGGGAACGCCATCGCCCCTCTCCTCAGCTCCATCAACGACGCACTAGAAGCCATCATTTTGACCATGCACGGCGAAGACTTCTCAATGTGAGACATCTCTATTTTACAAGAAGAAATCCCGTCATAGTAATTCGATTGTAGTTTACGCGTCTTTTTCTTTTTGCTTTCTCTGTTTGTCAGAGCTACCAACTATGTGTTCATAATTGGCATTTTGATAGTTTTCAAGCTATGGGATATACGCTCCTAAATTATAGATTTTTAAAATTTTTATTCAGAGCTATATCTTACAAGCAAGTTTTTCATGTAGTTGTTTTACAGACTGTATAACACAAAGACAGACAACACAATGTAGCTTTGGGTTTAAAGAAGTATCGTTAACTGATACAAATGACATCATGACTATGAAATGTAGTTTAATCTTAGAGGTTCTCCGTCTGAATTAATACAATATTGCACGGTTTCTGATGTTCTAATTATTTATTTCGCCTTGATCATATTTAGATCTCAAGTACCCGATGGAGAGGCACAATGTTCACTCTACATGCGTGAGTTGCAGCAGTTCGTAGTTCGCGCCCAGTCCACGTATCTCACACCATTCGTGTGTCAGGACTTCATTATGGACAGGTAAATGCCGTAAATATGTCGCTTGTAGTAGGAATATAGAGAGCTAACATTACGAATTCAATGAATCCCTTGAGATAACGATTTCTGGTGCAAACATAAGTATGCATCAGTCTATGAAGACTTGAACAAATATTGTAAGTGTGTATCCTAAACTGTACATCCGGGAAATCAAAGTAACTTTCTTTACGTTCCCAATGAAAAAATGTAGTTCTTTATTGCCTAGCTATTTTATTGAATTTTTATCTACCTGGTTTCTACGCGTTGCATAACCAAATGCTTGCAACAGGGAGAGATTAAAAATGGTTTAGTTTTTCTCTCCCTGTTGTGCACACATTTTGAACACATTTAATTGACACATAAAGACATTTCCGCCACTCACCTCCTATATATTCTATAAGATAAGGGACACTGCTATCATTTGCTGAATATTAAAATTCATACCCCAAAATGTCCCCCCGGCACATCAAAAACAGTCAATTTTAAACAGGGAGAGGTCTTTTGAAATGTGCCAATCCTCGCAACAGCGAGACCCGTTATGCGACGGGCCAGTCATGTCCACCATAGATAATGATTGATCCTACAGAATAACATTGCACAAACTATATTCATAAACGTAATAACTTTAATGTTTTCATCTTAAGCAATGACTATTTTTCTCTTTAGTCTATATTATACGTATCAGAGTTTAATTTTTGGTCGTTTTAGAATAAATTAAGATTTTCTTCATTCAATTTGTTTCTTGAACTTCAACTTTCATCCCTGTATCAGTGTATACTTTTTGTTGTAACACTTCATGTTTCCCTAACTTGCACCTTCTCCCCTACAGCATCCACCCGCTTGCCTGTCACTGTATCGAGCTGTTCGTGCGACATGCCAGCCTGGTGCGGCCCCTAGGGGAGGGTGGCAAGATGCGACTGGCGGCCGACTGCGCCCAGATGGAGCTGGCCATCGTACCGCTGTGTCGGCGGGTCGGAGACCTGGGCAAACCGTACCGCCTACTCAGGGCCTTTAGGTAAGTAAAAGATAATGTTTTAGTGGATACCCCTGGTATTTATAGTCATGCACAACATGAGGGAATATGCATTCATTTATAGCATTTATAGGTGGATTTGCCTACATATTGATTAGTGAAGGGCTATTTGTAAAGGGAATGGGACATCTTTTTACAGTCTGAACATATTTTATTTTGCATTTTGTAAGTTTTGGTCAAGTTGGAGTATTTTGCTTACACGGTCTAAGTGCTTTTGTGTTTTTGAGATTTCATGGTATAGATTGCATTTGTTTTTTGAACAGATGAACCTCGGATTTTTAGATCAATTTATGTTAATAGAGAACCTGAAGTTAAAGTTGGGTACTCGACGTGCGACTGTCTTTGAGATGAGATAAGCCGTAATTGTATGCGCGACCAAAGATTATTCACCTAGAAAGACGTGTATATTTCAAGTGTAGATTTAAACAATTATTAAGCTGCACGACTGACTAAAATAATAAGAATTTTCATACTTACTTTGTGTCTGTATAATTCAGTTTTCTGGAACACTGAAATAAATGTAATTCCTCATTTTGTTTTTTCAGACCCATGTTGTTCCAGACGAGTGAGCACGTAGCCACCAGTCCGGCCCTTGGTGAAATCATTCCTTACAGCATAGCACTACATTTCCTCTTCAGTCGTGCTCCCCCAGAGCTTAAGGCACCGCATCAGGTACGTGGTAGTCGTATATAGCATACAAATATTCAATTTTTTCTTAAATTTTCACGTTTCTTTTTCAACCAAAGATTTTCTTTGTAATAAAACACTGGTGTATATATATGCATGTAAATGAAAATAGGAAAATGTCCAAATATTCCCTCCTTACATGCAATTACTTAACTTTTCGTTCCAATCCTTTAGTCTGAGAGAAAAGTCAGTTAAGATTTTGAAAAAAAATTGAATGTCTGATCGCTCGTTTTTATCGCCAGGCTGCCCAGTGGTCCATCAGTCGATACAGCCAGTGGTTAGACGACCACAAGTCCGAGAAGGATCGGCTCTCATTCATAAAGTAAGTCAGAATTATAGGATTGCTATGATTTACCTTCCTGAATCATATGAATCATCCAACAGATTTGTGGTTTATCAATTTGTATGGATACAGGATATAAGTTTCAGATATTTTTTTCCGAAGCATTTTACTTAAAAGAGTATTGGTCATTAATGGCTCTTAAAACCATATAGATACATGTATGTCTATGTTAAAACGTAGCGGATTCTTTAGAAATGATTCTACATTCTGTATTTATCGTCCCTTTTCTTAATATCAGTGTGACTACTCAATATAATCACAAAAAAGGTGTAAAATATTACGTAGCATTAACATTTTGTATTTGGATATCGATGGATTAGCATGTTTCAAAGTAAATGTCTGTCTTTACAGAGGTAGCCTGGAGTCCTACGTGCAGGGCGTGCGCCAGCGGCAGGGAACCGAATTCGCCGCGGTCTACCCGATCATGTTAAATATGTTGCAGCACGCACTGGAGGTTCACAGCTGAGTCGGCCAAGGTGTATATAGTGTATATAATAAGAACAGCTTCATCTAATGGGTTGCTCATATGTGATGGGAATATTTTAGAATCATACAGGGGTACTAAACAGTTGGACAGCTTTATAATACGTGATAATCATTACGTGCAATGCACCACGTGAATGGATGGAGGGGGAGAAATACATTAGTAGTGGATCCCACAATGTTATTTATAGCCATGTACAGTATGAGGGAAACACGCATTCCAAGATCACATTGTAATTCTTTGATTGCTAGGAAGGGGAGGAAACAAGGTTTCGACCAGTAGTAAAGTGGTACGAGGCTCCGTGTATAAATATATATATCTATTATTGTGTTCATAAAAGCTGAATCGATGAATGTGTTTATAGTTAATCGATTATACCAAATTAAGTTTCACATGGAAACTTGTGTACAATACTGGAATACACATAAATTGATGGCGGTTTTTCCACTAGAATTTAGCTGCATACGGCTTGAAATAAAGATGTTGAAAAGGGTTTCTTCATTTTAAATTTTGTATTTGCAAAATGACACGGAACACTTATACTCGATTTGAAATATTTTATTACGTGTTACGTTTGGCTACTCAAATATATGAATAGATATAAAGTACAGAGCATGCAAACGTGTCGGATGTTAATAGCCCTGCGTTTTGACCCTCCTCGACTAGTCGTTTCAATATAGCCGTTAGTAAAAAATTAGGACATCGCTTGCATCACTTCAGTGTTATCTTTTTGGGTGCTTCAATGTTCAAAGGAGGAAGTTTATTCATTTAATAAGCTGTTTTGGATTTTTAGAAGTTTGATACAATCACAGCAAAACAAATCCGATATATTATATATCCTCTCCAGAATAGTGGAATATAGGCTGCTACTAATCAGAATCAAGGTGATGAAACATTTTTTCGTCTGATGATGTGCCATATTCTAGTTTTTTTTGCGCTTTTATTGTGATCATATATCTAGTATATCTATATTGATTCAACCATGCATTTATCATTCTTTTTTTGGAAGAGTATGGCACACCATTACACCAAAGACAATCGGATCGACTTCATGAAGCAAATCCCCAATAGAAACTTTTGGTACATTGAGTTTCAAAAGAAACACTTTCTATTATGTATTATGTAAGTCTACATTTCATTTGTAAGATATTTGATGATTGCACACTAAATCAAGAACATAATCACTCGCACATAAGTTGAGTAAAATGCTCGGAAAATTGAACATACTACTTACTACAAAGTATAATCTCCCGGTGACACGAAATGAAACCTCGCATCTTTTTTTTTGTTTTGTTTTATTTTCTAGGATAAGATTATTTTACGAAGTGAGATAGCACAGCTAATAGGCTGCCAGTTTCTTAACTATGGACCACAGCACATACGACTCGACTTTATGATGAAACCAAAATAGAGCTCCTGGTTATTGCCTGTGACAAGTTCTTTCTTGAAATGTTTATTTTGTTCCTCCTATTGAGATGTTTAAAATCGGAAGAGCGATTTTATCGTTGACCGAGTTTTCTATAGGTATCATCATAGAGTGGAGTGGTGAGAAAACCACTGACATATTTTCACACGTCCTTTCTTAACTGACCCAACACTTAGGAACTTTCAACAACGAAAGAAATCATTGATTACACGAATAGTAATTTCCATTATTATATGTACAGACACACAGCGAAGGAAACATACAATTATTGTAATGGTCACCCAAAAATAAAGAAGATTTTTTTTGGTGTACTTTCAAGACTTGGGATATATAGGGGGAGGACCACGCAAACTGTGAAATAACATCACATATATCTTTACATATACAATGTACTAAAACAGAACAATGACCTGGAAAGTGAGGCCGTTGTTAAGAAAAGTGTAACATAGTGGGAATGAATAATGTATGACTGGTTATCATACGTAACGAAAATTTGTAGGCACCCCAGATGCTTAGTTATGGAAGCTGTGGTCGAAGTTTACAGTAGATAATAAGAGTGGGCGTTTCAAAATGCCCGTGAGGTCATCAGAGGTGGAGGTGCGTTGGTATGGTTTAAAATTGGTGCTTATCATAAATGGTTTAATAAGCTTTACGAAAATAAATACGTATACATAGGAGAAGTAAGAGAGAGAAGCATCGGGCTGCCATGTCCCTGGTCTAATACATAGTCAAAGTAAAATACATCATTCCGCAAATTGTGTTATTCTGTCACACTCGCGCAATCTCGCAGGAAGCAGGTATGCAGGGAAGAAGTGCGCCAAAAGATGGCGCAAATTTCCCTACACACCTACTTTGCACTTGTTCTTCTACCTCTTCATTTCTTTGCATCCCTGCTTGGTTAGAACAGTTACAACATCACGCAGATACCCTTCTTTTTCTTCTTCACCTGCAGTGCGGCTCGGGTGGCCGTCTCGAAAACTTCCCGCACACCTTCTTTGGTTTTAGCTGAACATTCCAAGTAGCTGTATGCATTGATCTTTTCCGCCATGGTGCGACCCTCTTCTGGCCGAACGGGCTCCTGCTTCATCTTCATCAGCTCGCGTTTCGTATTTTCGTCATTGCGCAGATCTTTCTTGTTGCCGACAAGGATGATCGGTACGTTGGGGCAGAAGTGTTTCACTTCAGGCGTCCACTTTTCAGGGATGTTTTCCAGACTGTCAGGGCTATCGATGGAGAAACACATCAGGATGACGTCTGTGTCTGGGTAGGAGAGGGGACGGAGGCGGTCGTAATCTTCCTGACCTGCTGTATCCCATAGTGCCAGCTCAACCTGAGTGAAATGTATCAAATGATGAGGTAAAAATTAGGAAAATGAAACTAAAGGCCGTATTCCACATACCGATTTTGATGCTGCCGATTTTACATTTTGTTGATTTTCTCTGAGAATACGACATGGATCTTGACATCCTATATAGCATTTGAAAGAGAATTGTAAGACCTTTTTAACAATGTATAACACTTCTATATTTGACCATTATTTCCCCTACCGATTTT
This sequence comes from Lepidonotus clava, assembly GCA_936440205.1. NCBI lineage: Eukaryota > Metazoa > Annelida > Polychaeta > Phyllodocida > Polynoidae > Lepidonotus > Lepidonotus clava. The sequence continues at coordinate 38,166,873 of OW387133.1, read as the reverse complement.
TAAAATCGGCATGTGGAATACAGGCTTAAGGCACAGAAGAAAAATACGGGTAATTTTTTGTAATAAAAGTAGAAAAGTAAAAATTGACCTACAATTGATTATTCTTTGTAGGTTGAAAAGATCGGAGTACATCTACGTTACAATTGCAATTGCTGCATTGTTTGGGGCTCAAATAATTCAAATTAATAAATCTATAATACAGTTAAATGTTCTCTAGGGTTGGATTCTAACGTAGGTCAGTTTTGAAGTGAAACCTTAATTTACCGTCTGTGCAAATTATTTTAGTCAACAGCCGAAGTGGCCCAGAATCAATGTTGATTGACGACAAAAATTGCCTGTTGACGGCAGGTTTTCACTGATACACGTTGTATGGTGAACTTATTTCAGACTACGATGCTCAGTTACCGGTATATTAAGCCAAGATCAGGTTTAACTTGGTTTCAATGTGCTTAAAGGTACTCGGGCGTGTTCAGGATGCCACCTGGGAGGTGTATTAAGAACTAAAAAAATATTTTGTTAAAAAAAAAATGTAAATGCTATTTTATGTATTTGGACACTCAGTAGAGGACAGTGCACACAATTTTTCTTTGAATAAGGTAAATTTTTTTTAGAATGATCCAAGCAAATAGTGCTCAAAAAGTCACATTTTCAAGTTTATTCACTATAACTAATCTCACAAATGGTATATGTTCTTTATTTTCTCCTAACATTTGTGTAATTGTCTAAACACACTTGTTATATGCTGAGTTTGGTGGGGATTGCAGTGGTAGTTTTTTTTTGTTATTTTACCAAAACACATTTTTTCCCCCATAGAAACCAATGGTAAAGGTAATTTTTTTATTTAGGCTGGAACTTCTGTCACAAACGGTAAAAGATCGAAATTTCAGTCTCTATTTTCTTCTATAGACATAGGCTTTAATCAAAACATTATATAAGAAATTTGACTGGTCAATAAAAATGAGGCTGAACACACCCGAGTACCTTTAAATTCAAGGACAATTCTGAAGGTATGTCATGTAGTTATGGCGAATGCACAGAATCCAATTTTTTAAAAAGTCCAAAATTCCACAACCGATAGTTATAGTCTAGTTGATATTACTAATTCAAGGGTGACTTTTTCCCCAAATGTATTTTGCATTCTTTGGACAAACTGATTGAGAATTATATTTCAACAAAAACTTTTTATTCTTATCAAAGATATTTAGAATATTAGCTGAATCTGATTTAAGGCCATATTCCACTGTGCGACGTTTTACTAGCGGCGTTTGTCCCCACTGCAAGTAAATCAGGGCACCGCAAGGTGGAATATAGACATTACTTGCAGTGCCTGTGGTACTTGTGGTGGTACTTGAGGCCATATTCCACTATGCGGTGGGTGACCACTAGTGGTGATCCTTTTAACTACCGCAAGCAATTTGCATTTCAGAAACGAACATGTTGGTTTTTGCCACCACAAGCATTACATAGAAAAGCTATATAAAATCACTTGCGATGGGTCACCGCAAGACCCACCACAAGCAATCACTATATTCCACCTTGCGGCATCCGACTTTATTAGCGGTGAGGCCAAACGCCGCTGGTCAAGTGCCCAGCGCGAGCAAGACGTCGCACAGTGATATATGGCCTTTACAGTGGGCCAGCGAAAGCACCATCGCAAATGAGTTTATATTCTTTTATATGATTTCCTTAATTTTCAAATTTTTTAAAATGATTTTTATGACTTTTTTGATTGTATATTTATAGTCTACAATGATTTTTATATAGTTTTCTATTGAATGCTTGCGGTGGCAGTTTCCTCACCGCAAATAGCTTGCAGTGGCAGCTGAGCCCACCGCAAGTAGCACCCCACCGCATAGTGGAATATGGCCTTTAGTTGTTGTAGTAGTCGGAGTTTGGGGCCTTCTATTTAGTAGGTTCGCACACCTCCTTGGGCCAAACTATACACTGGATTAGTGCAGGATCGTATACAGATATAAAAAAATATACAAATCCAGACCCCCTTCCCCTTTGTTGCACGAGTACTTACTTAATAGACCTACTATTAATACTTATTATACGCTTTTTCAATTATATTTGATTTGCACTGACATTTTAGGAAAGCTTAAAAACGGATCGCAACCGGCAATATAATTATATATATGACGCTTATTTATTTGTAGGCACCGTTGTGACCCCATGTCCGGAATGAATGTCTACAAAATGATCCAACAGGGATTTACAATCCATTAGAAGACACAACACTAGAACATTGGTGGAACGACACTTTAAATTTATTTCTTATTTAATTTTAGAAGTTTGTCTTGCGCTAGTGAATATATGGTCACAGCTAGGCCCACGAAAAAAACAAACCATTTCAGCAGACCGATGTGTCAGGTTTTTAAGGTGATGATCCAACAGGGATTTACAATCCACTAGAACATTGGTGGAATGACACTTTAAATTTATTTCTTATTTAATTTTAGAAGTTTGTCTCGCGCTAGTGAATATATGAAAGTCACAGCTAGGCCCACGAAAAAAAAAAAACCATTTCAGCAGACTGATGTGTCAGGTTTTTAAGGTGATGATCCAACAGGGATTTACAATCCACTAGAAGACACACTAGAACATTGGTGGAACGACTTTAAATTTATTTCTTATTTAATTTAAGAAGTTTGTCTCGCGCTAGTGAATACATGAAGGACATAGCTAGGCCCACAAAAAAAAAAAAAATCAGCCGACCGATGTGTCAGGTTTTTAAGGTTCGGACACTTTCAGGAAGAATCAAGATACAACTTGGGTTGTTATAAGTAATCTAAAGATTACTGAGTGCCAACAAACCTTAGGCAATAGAGTACGATAAAGGAAAACAGATACGTTTGATTAACCTGGAACATTTTTCCCTTTTATTTTCGTAAGAAAAATCACTAGGTTTACTACACAACAGTTTCGTATGCTCTCCTTATTTGGCCAATGCAATACAGTAAAACAAAGTAGTACTTTCCGAGTACACGTTACCATCCATCGCGAATCAGGAAACAAGTCCTGCTAATTCTAAAAACAAAAAAAGTCCTGCTAATTCTAAAAATAAAATATGTAAAAAGAATCGAACGGTATGTCACATGTGTTAAAACAGTGTTTATGGAGGGGTAGGGGAGGTTTCGTACCTAGATTCTTGTCAAGTACTTCTGCATTCGTCCATAATTTTTCGTGATTATCCATTTCATGAGCATTCAACCGCTGGTGCAACAATGCAAAGGTAGGGAGAGGTACATCATCATAATCTAGTTCCCTTTAACAACAAAGGGGTTCCAGGTTACAGTTTTTTTCCTCATATATTCGGGTATTGTTTTCTTTTTTCAATTGGGACAATCACTTAGACGACTGCATCAATCTCATAGCCGTTCCCATCGTCCCCGTGATTACATGCAAAGGATTCAATCTGGGTTTACAACACTGTGATCAAAGGACTCTGGACAGTTATAATATACAGCAGTTCTTGTAATAATAAATTACATATTACTGGTTTGTTCCGCATCTGATATACCGGTTACCACATGTTTCTGTTGACTGTCTAGACCTACTGATCAGAATAAACTCCGCCGTGAAAAATAAAGATATATGCATTTTATTAGCTCGGAGAAATTACAGACGAAAGACCTACAAAAATTATTTATGTACTAATTACGTTGAGAATACACCTATTATTACAATCGGGGACAGTCAAGCCTGTCGATTAGATTTAGACCGGTGTAGTCACAGATAGACACAAATGCCCTTGTTCAAATAGTCTTAATTCGCCAGCAAAGGAACCTCTCAGTTTACTACCTGATACAACCGACTTAGTAGTCTATGCCTGCATGAGGGGGTGGTCTTGCAAGAAGTTCCCTGCTACTTCGGAGCACCGAGGTATCACACTATCCCCAAAGTATAAATACAATGAGATGATCTTTCTCTTTTCACTACGTATCAAAACAGAAGACAGGCACTGGTATATCAGTGGACTATATCTATTTACAAAGACTGGAGTATGACACCCTTCTGGCATCACATTCTCAACAGGCAAGTTGGTGGTTATACTCTCATCCCTCGATTACTACCTTACTCTTAAAGCCGCTGGCTCACACAGTGAATGTTGAACGCGTCTAACTGCGTTTTCTTGTTCTCGTTAGGAATGTTAGGAAAGCTATTTCCAGCACTTGTGTACGATACAATTCTCATTAAAGTCGTTTAATATATTATTACATATATGCAAGTGTTTGACTGGTCACTAACATTTGGTACATCCATATCAATGAGCATATATATCTTTAGTTTTTTTTCTACTTTTTTTTTCCTCTCACAGAGTTCAGAGTCAAAGACACAAAAGCACCAGTACTCTACCATACGCCAATACGTTACAGGTGGGGTTTTCCACTGGAATGCTGGAAAAAATTAAGATATTGGTAGAGGGGCGAAATCAAGGGAACCGACTCAAGTTTGCTAACTACAAAGACTGGATAGTGGTAGCGGCTTCGTTTTTTCATTTACATTGCATATATATGCATCCTGTGTCTATAAGGTCCAATGCTTGCGGATGGCCTGCGCACATATCTAAACAAACATGCATATATATGTGTATACTGATTACGTGGAATATGTACTTTTATTCATTATTTATTGATACCGGTTTCAAGCACACAAGGAACGACTTTGTGACACGGACAATATGCATGTAAGCTGACCTAAGGTTTTCTTTTTGGTACTTCGTGTCATTGGCCAAAAGTAAATGATGAAAGACTAACAGCAATTGGCACGGACAATATGCATGTAAGCTGACCTAAGGTTTTCTTTTTGGTACTTCGTGTCATTGGCCAAAAGTAAATGATGAAAGACTAACAGCAATTGGCAGACCACACGTAGCACAGGTTCAGAAACACCCCTCACATCACTGAATCCACCCACTCGTTGGAAGTCTACTCCGGGGAGTAGGTGGTGGCAGCAATTACGGGACTGCTACACCATTCCCTCGTGTTTTCAAACTGTAGAAACAGTTCAATAAACTTAATTAATTATAAGAAAAAGAGAGAAAAAAATCTGACATCTCATGCATGTTTTTCCATGAGTGGATGCTGGCGCCGTCAACCACATTCACCTTGAAGGGTCTGTGCAAGGCTGCCCGCCAGCCGCATGCAGATACAGTGGATGAAGTGAGTCAGAAGTCACTGCAAGCACATTATACAAAGCGCTCCTCTGTTGTACTGGGTCAATTAATATAGACATGGGGTCTGAAACCAGGATTTTCACATGGATGATACACACCACTGGAACACTTGTTCTTCTGATGAGGCATTGTAATGTTTCATTCGATTTGTTTTTCTTCTTTCCCAACAACAGAGACAGGATATTTGTCGCAGAGCATTACATGGTAAGAAAAGGTAGGGACAGAGAGCTGCATACCATTATCTACGTTAACTAGAACACCAACGTCTCCCTCAACACCAGCGTAATCAATTTCATCACAACTTCACATCTCTCCGGAGTCTGGTCGTCATGTAGTTCAGGTTGCTTGTATAAAATTGTGATATCTACCAGAAGTTTTGGCGTCTCCCTCATCACTTCCAGGGCTTTCTTTACAAAATTAAACACCTATTCTTCTTCTTCTTTTTTACTTGCAGCGCAGCCCGGGTGGCTGTTTCAAAGACTTCCCGGACACCTTCCTTTGTCTTGGCAGAACATTCTAGGTATCCAAATGCATTTATCTTTTCTGCCATTGCACGGCCTTCTTCTGGCTTCACTGGTTCTTGCTTCATCTTGGCTAGTTCCCGTCTTGTGTTTTCATCATTCCTGAGATCCTTCTTGTTGCCAACAAGTATTATTGGTACGTTGGGGCAGAAATGTCGTACTTCAGGTGTCCACTTCTCTGGGATGTTTTCCAGACTGTCAGGGCTATCGATGGAGAAACACATCAGGATGACGTCTGTGTCTGGGTAGGAGAGGGGACGGAGGCGATCATAATCCTCCTGACCTGCTGTATCCCATAGTGCCAGCTCAACCTGAAATAAAGAGATACCTGGTTATCCAAAGATCAAGACATCAATTTGTTGGCATTCAGTTGCGATGAAAAGCTTATACATAGTAAGTTCCTTTAAGGCTAACTTAATCTTAATTTTCATTATGATAATGTACTTTTAACTAAAACGTTTTGTTACATACTTGATATACTTTTATAGAGCTTATAGATTAACTATTTTATTATGGTTTGAAATGGTCATCAATACGAAAGTATACATGTGATCAATTCAGACAGATAATACAACTTGTAGATAAACAGACAGTAAATCCATTAAAAAAAACCGCTTAGGTAGATACAAATGACAAATTATTATAAGTTATATAATGATTATTTTCTCCTAATGTCTCCCCCCCAATCTTCATATCTACTATTGCGAGAACAGCAATGTCAATTTGAAAAATTAGAGTAATGACTAGCAATTCAGGAGTCACGATCCTCGGATGTGAAATTCAATATCATGACTGCTCCTCAACACTATCTCCTCAAGTACTCCAAAGAGAAAACTACAATACTGGCCTAAAAATGTCACTGGGGAGGAAAAATCAGCTTGTGGACATCACTATAGGTCTGCAGGGCAAGAAAGGGCTGGTTTTGTTTTAAAGTTCTACTTTGAGTTCTACTTTCCAAAGATTTGTAGTAAGTTTTTTTTATATCAATCAAATAAGTTTACTGGTGGGGGAGTACATTATTGATGACTTTTTTAATTTTCTAAACATATTTAGCATGTCATTTGTGGCCATTTATCATCTGAACATATTTTATATTTTTTCTCCTTGTTCCCATTGATTATCATATTCATTAGCAATGTCACATGGGAGGATGCTCATATTTTGAAAACTTGTGCCGTCTTTGTCAGATTCTACTCCCATTTCTTTATTAAAATACTTGTGCATGACAAACAATTTTGGTATTGAATGATAGAAAAATATATACTGAATCTAAATATACCACTTTTATTTTTATCATAACGTTATTAACAGCGCTACGTTTTTAATACAGTTAGAAGGACCAGATATTTCAAGTTTTTCAGTCCTTTCTTGCCCTGCAGACCTATAGGCCTGCAAGTTATGAAATCTGCCCTTTTACGATTTCAACTTCTGCGCAAAGTTTACCATGATGGGATCAATCTCACACTGCATTAATTTGATACCGACCCTTTTAAATTCGCCACGAGCCTTTTTCACTGAGGTAATTTTTCCTTTTAGGAATGTTCTTGCAGTATCCAAAGGTAAAGTAGGCCCTGCATTCAAACAGTGTCCGAAATTAAGCTTTTATTTTGTGCACCCGTCGGGTGCATAATTTCGGAAGTTGTGTGCCCGGAGATTTACCTTTACACCCTCCGTGTATATAGTAATGATATTTAGGGTCAAAATGGTGCACATTCCGGGTAAATACTTCTTAAAACTCTGCATCCGTCGGTGGAAATATGTGCGCCGGGCCCAGGGCGCAGCTTAATTTCGGACACTGTCAAAGTATCAATTTTTTTGTTCTGTAAGTCCAGTTTTACTTTTTCCTACAGCTTTCCTAATAAATTAGATGCTTTTAAAATATCAGAGATGCAACAATATTTAGCTGGTTCTGGGTTCCCACTCAAATATCGCAATCAAATTCCTTGTGTTCTCCAAGTCCATGGTAATTGTTCCCTGTCATGGATTCGATGATTTTTTTCGAACGAATAACGAACTAACGAATAAGAAAATCCATAAACTGGGCAAACAGAATTCCTTGTGTTTTCCTAAGCAGGGATTTTTGTTGTTGCTTTTTCTCCCTACAGTGGGGACCTTGCCGGTCAGTTGCAAACACCTTGGTCAATCTGTACCTAGACTTTGCTTTTCACAAATCTCTCTCAGCTTCCTCTAAATTCCTGAGTTGTAACCAGGTTTGTTTGTTTGTTGGGATAGTTTAACTTCCGGCCAACCCTTATGGGTTCTTTCCAGACTGCACAAGGTAATACTTTTCAGCTTATTTTACGCCACAAGGGCGGTGACCGAATATATGATATGGTTTAGGAGAAACCCGCCACCGGGTGCAATACCCTACTCATTGCGAAGAGTGGCAAGGGGTCTTTAGTGTGGGCTCGACATCAACAGGGTAGCCACAGACCAGAGACCAGATTCTTGTGATTCTTCACTCTTGGATTTGGAAATTCCATTTTTTCCCTGACTGGAGTCAATTTTCCCAGACATTTCTGAAAATGTTACTTCTCCCTGACCTTGAAAAACATTTTCTCTGACCTGTGGCATCCCTGATTAAGCATTGGCCACCTGCCTGGGACAGGTAAACTTGAGGAGGGGCAGGTATACCTGCCCGTAAAGAAGGGCAGGTAAATCTAAGGATTGGGCAGGTAAACTTTGACCAGCACCTGTCCAAGGGGCACGTATGTCAAAACACTCGAGCCCTGAGTGACAATGCAGGGTTCCCACGGACTTCAACTATTCCTTTTCTATGACTTTTCCATGACCAATGAAACTTTCCAGGTACATTTTTCTTTATGTTTCCCCATAGCTTGCTCCACTCAAATGTGTATTGGCGAGGGTGACCACTCGAATTTCATTTTCAAGCTCTCTGTTTTAATTTTCCGTCTCATTTTCCATAATGTGTTCCTTTCTGAAAGCGTTTAAATTTTAAAATCCCGACAACAATATATCAAAGGTCTTTCACTTTGAGAATCAAGAATTCCAGATCCCGATAAAACATAATTCTCTGTGTTTGCCTGTATATTTTTGGGAGGTCTTTACCCTGCCCATGGTCAGCGTTCTTAGAATATTGACCTTCTAGGCCACTACATTGTTTTTCAATTTAAGAGCGTATTCCCATAACTTTGTCACTTTTTCAAATTTAATGATTTTTTTTAATGACCCTGCACTTGCAAAACGGCCACGAAGTTACGCTCATTGCATACACTCTTAATACTAGTTCTTTTTTTTTTTAAAGTTAAAAGTTAAAAACAGCAATTGCACCTTAACCACATTCAAAAAGCATGTATGCATGTTACAGTTTGTGTCAACATAATTACTGGTATATCAATCGTACATGTCACTATAGATTTAAGGCAAAAGCCCGCCACCGAACAAAATGACGTACCGCGTAGGCAGCCTGGGTTTGATTCCAGCAATGAAGTTTACTTGTTCTTCTTTAACGAGAAGACATTAGACACGTTTCGCTATATTTCACACCCTTAAAGCTAAGGGCCTTTTGTGTTCAACACATTTTGCAAGAGCTAATGGGTATTTCACACCCGCGGTATTAACCGTCCAATTAACTGTTTCTGTCACGTTACATTCTTTTTGAATCAATAGATATTGAGAAAGTCTTAGACGTCGGTCCCCGAAGCTTTCCATAGTCTTAGGTTATGAGCATTTGATCTACGCCCTTATTATCATTAGGGATCATCTCGGGGGTGTCGATAATGACACCACTGTTGCCAGGTCAATATTTCTTTCTAAACCAGTAAATAGAGGTTCCTCTCCATAAAGGAAGCTTACTGTACCAGGGTCGTGACAACCCTAGATCCTGTGACCTCTCGGCTCTCTGCGTCACATGAGATCCTACTTGACCATTGACCTAACACAGCCTATCGTGGGCTAGATAGTGATGTAACTTGTTGGGGCATAGTTGGAATATTTTGAACCTAAGTTTTTCATATAGCAGAGCTACCGGTGATTACACTCAGTCACAGATTACTCATCGATATACCAGTATTGATGGGTGCAGTAGTGCACATATGCTTCAATAGTGTAAATCTGTTCAGTTGAAAGTTTTAAAATCCTTTGCTTAACTAACACTAGTAACAGTTTGAACAAATTGACTTTAGCTCTTTATAACAATTGTATATCTAAAAGCTACAATTCTATAAAACCAGTTTAGATTAGTAAGTGGGACTCCAAGACACCATCTCATGTTTACGTGTTGCATGGTAAGTTGATACGAATTTGTTTTTGCTCCCGGTATAATTGCACTATCTGTATGACCTAGACTAATCGATAAGGTATGCCTCCCACACGGTGTAGTTGAATAATTCTCTACACGAGCACGCCAAAACTTAGTGAAGGAATTTTCACAAGTACGTCATCTTTGCCTATAAACGAGGATTCTTAGGATAGCGCTATGTACTTTAACAAATTGGTGAATCCATGAAGATTGGCATTAACCACATGCCGATGAAATTAGAAAACTTTGTAATTCGCAAGGGCGTTACTTTCCGAGTTTGGGTAATGCAATACTTAAAAAATTTAGTCTGGGAGAATCCGAGCAGAATCAATGCTTCGCCAAAATTTTATCAGAGATTTGGCGCGATTCCTGCATTTAAGTATTGTTATAGAATCAACTACTAACACTCTATTCTGAGACCACTGCTCTATGTATCATCTAATATTGGGTTTTATAGTATCCTTTAATTCCTAGTTATAACCGAGACTACATCAAATCCTATACTTCGAGAAGCATTACGACTTCTTCTGAGACAGAAACCCCCGGTAGGCCATTGTGGTCACCTCTGTACAAGTAAAATTCGTTGATGTTCAACTGCTGAACATTAGAAGTACCAGCTATAAAATATGTCGGCAGTACCACTCATCTTCTTATTTCTCGGCTCTTTTAACGGACATTTAGCCCGAATTTTAATAATTCTCTGGTATTGAGGCAATTGCCGGTCTTCTGTTTTTGTTTACAAAACTTATGTTATATATATAAATCGGTCTTATCCCTTACCAAAGACCTAGTTTCAGTTTCCTCCTTGCCCTTACATCACAATATTCATGTGCTTACCTACTTTGGCCAATCACTGTAGCAATTAATTAACAGAGCTAATAGTGTATCACTATGATCAACAGCAAGCTTTAGTTACAAGTAACATTGACGTGTTCAAGAGCTTGATGACTAATATACATGTATCAAACAATCTGTTTTCAAAGTTTCATTAACTTGCTTTCTGCAAATTTGTCTTACTTTGGGAACCCATGAATGGGATTAGCACTGGTTAAGGAGATTATCTCCCGGATTAAGACGACTCACGATAATCAATATCAACTAAATTGTATTTATCAACTGAATTGTTTCATAATATTGATACGACTTTTATGTGCCTATCTTTTTTTATGCAAGAATATCGTACACTGTCGGTAGATCCACAGGTAACATTCGAGGGCTCAACATTAGAGGTTATAGTGTGGCTCCCTTGGGCATCTCATCTGCCACACAAGTGTTGCCTACTCGGCCCAAAATTCAATCACTGACCAAAGAGTAAGATGTTTAAATCTTTCCTTTTTCGCGAAAATATTATATATGACAGATGCTATACGACTTGACCTCTGATTTCACCTTTCTGAGCTAGTGGATCTCAACATCTAACCCACCTAAGTTTTACCCGCCTCGAAAGGCAGACAGTCCCTTATCACGTAGAACACTGAAATAACCTAAAATATGCATCTTTGCAATTGAACATATTTACATATCACAAAGTCCACACAGCAACGCAGCTAACTATCATTCAAAATATACCAGTCAACTAACATATTTCACAATTGTTAAAGTTGCATAAACCCCCAACTTTGATTACTATAATTATTTCTACTCTCAATCCTCACACAATGATGCAAAATCACGTTGTTTTTCTTTCATCAGGGCATTTCAGACCATCTCAGGCATACTTAACTATAGATCTTGTCTCAAACTCAGCACTAGGGCATGCAACAAAGATGTCCACTCGTTTTTGTCCCCCCCCCCCCCCCCCCCAAATCTTTAACATGCGTGGAAATTGTTCCACTTCATATTCTTTAATGCCGTTTGACATCTGAAAACCATCAAATAATTTCTGTATTCTAGACCACACAGGGTAAATTTGTGTAGAGTTACCATTATGATGCTAGCATTAAAATGACCGTGTCTAAATCCTCAACTTTGCATCTAATTAACCTTTTTTTGTCATAGATAAATGCCTTTCTTATGCGTATTATAAACGATCCCTTGCCAAGTTTTTGAATTAGCAAGTAATGCATGCATGAAAAACTGGATACGAATCTTAATGCTTGAGTACATATGAATGTCATTCGGAACACTCCTTTTGTTACCGCTCAATCTATTATAGAAGTTCAAAAAAAGTGAAAAGCAATCGTTTGGGCAATCGATGTTCCTAAATCTAATGTAACTCGAACACAGGGTCGTGGGATATGGTTAGTTGGGGCCTGGGAAAAGCCAAACAATCTGACTGCCTTGTCCGGCTAGTCCATGCCGTGCTTAGACCGAAAGGTTCACTCACCAAGAATAATACGGGGCATGGCCACATGGCCAGGGCAGACAACATGAAAAGCCCACTCACGGTCAAGGGACAAAGTGGGTGTTGACGATGGTCAAAATACCGCAAGTGCTCAGCAGAAAATAAATTATTCACGGAGAACTCAGCGTAATAATGAGTGTTGATCAGCAACGTCATATATGTTATTGCCCGGAACAGGAAGGTGACGTGGTGAGGACGTGGAGGGACCAACAAGGTTATGTTTTCGGTGTTCATTAACATCAATGAAAGGATATCAGGATCATGTTTCAAGACGGACCACAAAGACACCGTCGGAGATCGGGATTATAATTCAACTGGTAGTTAATGGCGTATTAAAGACTTCGTAGCAGTAAATAAATAGTTGGCCAAATGAAAATAACACCCCAGAAATAATGATGGGACAAGAACTGAAACAAATTTACTGGTAGTATAGTGGACTTCATACAGTCCAGTGATATTGGCGTTTTCGTTGTTGTTTTATTAGAGGTAGTGAGGACATGAAAATGTGTACTTACTTGTTTACCGTCAACTTCTATATCCGCAACGTAGTTCTCAAATACAGTGGGCACGTATACTTCTGGGAACTGGTCTTTACTGAACACAATGAGTAAGCACGTTTTTCCACAAGCACCATCTCCTACGATTACTAGCTTCTTCCGTATAGCAGCCATACTGCTATCTGAAAAGACCAAAAATAGGTAAAACGTGTCAATAAAGTGTCTAAACAATTAAGTACTTTTCTCTCACTTAGTACAGTGCAATTATCTGCATCTTTTTCTAGAACGTCGTACCATTGGTGGGATATAAAATGCCTACGCCGTTGATGAGCAGACCAGCAATCAAATTGACCTGGACCATGATCAAAACATAACAATTTGCTTGCCTTCTCTTTATTAAGATACATGTCAAATTCTTGTTTCGAAACATATAAATATACAGTAAGTGTAACTTATATCTATTGTTGTTTCGGTGAAACTCTGAAGGAGGAGGAATAAGATTTATGATTCATCTACGCTCACGTATGTACATAACATCATATTGGTCACTTGGTTCTAAGAATAGTACAATGATCTAACATTGGCGATATCTTATCATTATACTTTGCTTTACCACATAAATACGACCCGAAAAATCGTAAGCAATGCAACGTTCTTTCTATGCATGCGGGATTCCCGCACCAGGAATTGAATTCCCGCGTTAAGTTGATTTGGAAGGGACTGTTCCCGCTTTGAAATTACAGAAATTTGATCAAATATAGTGGAAAAAGCCCATAAATAAGGTAGAATACCATGCTAATTAAAGGGAGCCAAAACCAATAAAATTGACAAAATTGTCAAAACTCAGATAAGTATAGAAATATGTTAGATGAGTCCAGTTAAGGTCAGTAGTAAAGTATTAGCTGTGAAAACTAGCTCAAACTGACGTAGAATGCCACAAGAGTGGCAATATTTACATTTGTTTGTAAACAAACCCTATTTTTGCGGATCCATTAATTGATTTGAGCAAGAAAAACATATTTTTAATCATTCTTTACCATATTTCATGGTTTAGATTTTAACAGGGGCCAGAAATAGGCTCAAGGAATGGATTTCCATGATTATTTGAGTTTGGAAATTTTCACTGAATTTATTGGTTTTGGCTCCCTTTAAGGATAAGGGTACAGCGGCTTTTGATACTCAAAAAAAATTCTAGGAAGAACCCTGGCAATGAATCTTTTGGGGCTTCGACCTATGAGTTCACATCTTTCAATCTGCAACAATGGATCATACTCAAACAAAAACTGGCAACACCAAGCTTTTCCAGGGATCAATATTAAGCATTGCCTGCCTGCCTGGGGCAGGTAAAACTTGTGATGGGGCAGGCAGAAGATGATATCTACCTCGAAGGGCAGGTAAAGTCTGTGCAATATTGTAATTATCAAGTAAAGACGGGGTCAAATTATTGGGTCGGGCAGGTAAAACTTGACCTACACCTGCCCGGCAGGCAGCTAAGTTAAAAAAACCTTAATGTTGAGCCCTGTTTTCAGAAACTCCAGGGGCCATATAGGGGCCATATAGAAAAGCTTGAAAAGTATATTCGCTGCACGTCACGTTAGGAGGAAAAATTCATCTGACTGAATATATCAATTTACTGACCTATTTTTTTTCTTTTTAAATATAGGATATAAAGTATAGACTCTATCTTTTATTGATCCTAGAAATGTATTACTCCAAGTCCAACCAAGTTCTAGCTAGCCTATAAGTATAACGTTAGAACCTAAACAGTCATTCTGTCAGTGTCAATGCAAAATTTTGATGATCTAAAGTTTAAGTTGGTTTTTAGTAGAAAGTCTTATTCGGAATATTCTCAAAGACAGGGGTAAAAGATAGGCCGCTAACCAGCCACTGTTATGACAGTGAACCGCGGGTACCAGCAGTGTCCCCTTCATGGTGTGTTTGTCCCCTCCGTGGCCACCTGGTTACAGGTGTGTAGGTAGCATAGAGAGCTGATAAGACGGGCACAAGCGGAATTTTGTGACGTCATGTTGTCTTCAAGAATAGCCTTTAGAAACCATCACATCAAGCTTAAAGGTTGAGAATCATGTAAAAATCACCTATCGTCCTAAGCTGAGTTAGGACTGATCAGTGATTCAGGCTTCAGCTCTTGGAAGTACGGAAGTAACTGCAATGATGATTAACCATCTAGATCTACGACTCTTATATCATAATATGTACTGCAATAACTTGCTAATGAAAACAATCGTACGTTACTATAGTGGAGAAAAGGGTTTACACTTAAATGACATTTATAAAGCTTTTTATTTTGTTAGTACACCAAAATAAAACGCCCTAAAGAAAGTGTCTGGCATGACCTCAACACAAACTGGGTGGAGTCAAACCCTGTCAGAGCCGGCAGCCAGTCACTGACACTGGGCGGCAGTGTCTTCTTTTCACTGTCAAAACATCACCACTAATGCCTTTTTAAGCCAGCAAATTCGACCACAGCGTGAACAAAATTGTGAAATATACAAATGATTGAACTTGGCGTTTTGATTTATGCCAGAACCCTTTTCAATTGGAGATTTTTCGGAAGAGTTTCTGCAAGCGATGATCGCCAGTCACACCATAAATAACTTCGTGATGTCATCAAATATGGCCGACGTGAAACAAAACCCTCTCAGGACTTCTCAGGGAAAATGTTCGAATAAAATACAATCTGAGGGGGTGAGGGATCCATGCCGTACAGAATAAACAGCCACGAATACACACAAATAGAAAACCTTGATCACTTCCGCAAAATACGCCTTGTCGTTGACAGTAACCTTGATCAAAACAAGTAAAAATGGTGGCTTTCGCCGGTCTGGAACAGGATCTGGGACAACGGGCGTCCACTTCGCGGCCGAACTGTTCCTTCCTCCTCAGCATATAGAGGTCTCTTTGTTCTTTTTCAAACACTATTACGTCTTTACTTGTCATATATGAAGTTCTTACCTTAATATAACGATGGACAAGGCAATGAAGAAGCTGTTGAAAGACCTCCAGTAATACTTCGACCGTTTAGACCACACCTCAATTTGCCCTAGAGGGGTACAGCAATTGCTCAGGAATTTAGAATGTGACGTCAGGCGCGCGGGGCCTTGTGGGAAGGCAGGTGCCCGACATTTTGGACTGCGGGAGTTTCAAAACGCCCACTTTATGTTTATGACTCACCTTTGAGGCTTTGGCAACCGATAGCACTGTTGGAGGATCTGTCGAGAAATGTTGTGTATTCCGTGCTTTCAGTACGGAAATTTTACTGAAGAGTCCAAACAACAGAACGTCTTGGATATTCCGATTAGCGCGGCAGCAGACCTTTGGCTGTCCTACTTTTAACTGTCTTGCTTTTGCCTTTGCTTTGGTCCCTTTACAACCACAACCAGTCAGAGTGCCTCCGTGTCGAAGCACCGGAGTTTACACGTTCACTGGCCGATCGACACCGGAGCGAGGCATTTATATAGTAGGCGCAGTGTGCTAAATATAGCACATGAAAGTTGCGCCAGGGCAATATCGATTGTTATTTAACCCTTTCCAGACCGAGGGGAAGCCCTTTTTTCTTCTTATTCAGGGTTCCCACGCAGGTCTTAAATTGATTTTCTCTAATTTAAGGCCTTAAAAAGGTCTTAAATTGGTTTTTTTTGAGAAGTTAAAATGAAGTTACCAAATCCAACTTTCAAATAAGTAGGCCTACTCTCAATTGAAATTTAAATCATATGATATTTCTGAAATGTTTCTCTGCATGCGCTCGATAGGTCTTAATTTATCCAAATCTTGGTCTTAAATTGGTCTTAAAAAGGTCTTAAATAAATTTCCGAAAATGCGTGAGAACCCTGTTATTACATGTTACATGTTTATAATTGTGTTAGGAGGAAACAATGCCTATAATTGACCGTATATTCCTTACAAAAACACGACATATATTACTAGAAAGGTTATAATTTAAAGATTCTAGTTTTGGCAAAGAACCGCAGGGGGCGGTCAAAAAAAAAGGAGGAGGAGGAAAGAGAAAAGAAAAGATGAGGACAGAGGGGAGTGAGGGACCTTTGAGGGCTTATAGGTCTTGACTAGATGTGTCTCAGCCTGCACACACACACACACACACACCCCCAGCCTCTCAGCCTGCACACACACCCTCCTCCTTCAACCTGAGGCCCCCCTGGCCTCTCAGGTCGACCCTCACCCTCCTCCTTTAAAGTGAGGCCCCCCTGGCCTCTCATTTCGACCCTCACCCTCCTTCTGTAACCTGAGGCTGCCCTGGCCTCTCTGGTTGACCCTCATCCTCCTCCTTTAACCTGAGGCCCCCCTGGCCTCTCAGGTCGACCTTCACTCTTCTCCTTTAAAGTGAGGCCCCCCTGGCCTCTCTATAGTCGACGCTCACCCTGCTCCTTCAACCTGAGGCCCCCCTGGCCTCTTGACTCTAGTCAACCCTTAACCTCCTTTAACCTGAGGCCCCCTAGCCTCTCTGGCCTATCTAGTCGACCCTCACCCTCCTCCTTTGACCTGAAGACCATCCTGGCCTCTAGTTGATTACCCTGCTTCTTTAACCTGAGGGCCACCTGGTGACCAGGTCTCTCTAGCCATTCACCCACCTCCCTTAACCTGAGGGACTCTCAGATTGCATGAATGAGAGGATATTTTTCAAAGTTTTCCTGGGGGCGACCTCCATACCCCCTCTAATGGCAGGGGCCATTCCCTGGAAGAATATATATATAGATATTGAGGAAAAAAATATAATCTTTTATGGTGACTAAGGTACCTCAGAATGCCTCAGATTGCATGAATGAGAGGTTATCTTTTCAGAATTTTACTGGGGGTGGCCCCCCATACCCCCCATATGCGAGGGTCATTCCCTGGAAGAATACATATAAATATTGGGGGCAAATAATAATCTTTCATGGTGACTAAGGTACCTCAGAATGACTCAGATTGCATGAATGAGGGGCTATTTTTCAAAATTTTCCCGGGGTGACCCCCATACCCCCTCCAATGAAAGGGGCCATTCCCTGGAAGAATATATACAAATATTGGGAAAAAATATCTTTTATGGTGACTAAGATACCTTAGGATGCCTAAAATTGCATGAATGAGATGTTATCTTTTCAAAATTTTCCTGGGAGTGGCCCCCCATACCCCCACAATGGCAGGGGACACCCCTCCCATACCCTCCACATGGACCGCTTTGTGTCATTTATTAAATCATTCTATACTACTTGCAACTTTTCTAAATCTTGGCCCCCCCTCTAGAATTCCTGGATCCGCCCCTGGCCCCTCCCCATATACGTACCACTGCT
The DNA here is from genome assembly GCA_936440205.1 of Lepidonotus clava. Classification (NCBI taxonomy): domain Eukaryota; kingdom Metazoa; phylum Annelida; class Polychaeta; order Phyllodocida; family Polynoidae; genus Lepidonotus; species Lepidonotus clava. The sequence goes on along the minus strand of OW387133.1, from coordinate 38,148,762 downwards.
CGGCCGTGCAGGTGATATAAATTATCAGAAAAGTGGCAAATTTTTGTCAATTTTTTCAGAAAATCGAACAAAAAAGGGTTACATATTGATTGTGTCAGAAAGTTTTTTATTGAGAAAATATAGAATATGGTAGACTCTGAATGCAAGAAATGATATTTTGTTTTCTAATATAAAGAATTATTATATTAGGCACTACCACAGGGGGGGGGGGGGGGACATACTAGGACAGGCCCTTTGCAACGCTATTTGGCTGGACATGTCCAATTCAATCACAGTATACTGATGTACTTCAAACAATAAGTCCCCTGTGGGGATCCGGGGTGGGGGTTCCTTCGGGAGTCTCCTGGGAAGAATAGGTCCCCAGCAGCCCCTTGCTGTTCGTAGAAGGCGACAAATGGGGGGACCAGACTCAGTAGCACTTTGGTAGAGTGCCCACCCTGAGTCTGGGAGGTCTTGGGATTTATCCCTGGCCGAGTCACACCAAAGACTTTAACAATGGTAGTGGTCACTGCTTGCCTGGCACTCGGTATAAAGTAAGAACCACGAAAGATGACTGGTCGGCCTGGTGTCAGTATAATGTGACTGGGTGGGGTATTGTGTGGGCCTATGACATGATATCTCAGTGTGGCAGCACTATAAAGAGGGCATTGGGTCCCACTGCTACAAATAGGCACCTCATTTCATTGATTCGGTCACAGCCCCTGTGGCGTAAAATGAGCTGAAAGGCTTTACCTTGTGCAGTCTGGTAAAAGAACCCTGAAGGGTTGGCCGGACGTTAAACTAATCCCACAAACAAACAATCAAACAATAATAATAGGTTTTAACAGTGGGTGTCAGTGCATTTGTTACCACGTTTGAAGAGTCCCCACCGAAACAACGGCTGGTCTCCAGCCGAGAAATCTTTACATGTCTAGTTCTTAGAAACCCTGACATCTATTTGGTAAATATAGGCATATAAAGTAACTTGATTAATTAGAAAAATATAGGAAAAAATAGGAAAATTAATTCACTATAGGAATAACTTGATTAGCAGGCGATTGCCTTCTTATTTCAGGCTGAAAATACAGTCAATGTGTGCATGAATCCATGAAAATAGGGAGCCAAGCGAAAGGAAGTTCTGACTTGTGAGGGAACCAACCCAGCAGGGTCCCTGGTCAATTAGAAATCTAAGGGGTTTCGCAACGAGTAGGGTATCGCACCCGGTGGCGGGTTTCTCCTAAACCATATCATATATTCAGTCACCGCCCTTGTGGCGTAAAATAAGCTGAAAAGTTCTACCTTGTGCAGTCTGGAAAGAACCCATAAGGGTTGGCCGGACGTTAAACTACCCCAACAAACAAACAAACTAAGGGGTTTCATTTGTTAGGAACCTAACAAGTTTTGCCCCTTTAAGATACCACCCTCAAAGCACAGCCTCTCACCCCCCCCCCCTACCCCCACCCTGCTAAGTAACCTACTTTCAGTCTGGAAAGAACCCATAAGGGTTGGCCGGACGTTAAACTACCCCAACAAACAATCCTACTTTAAATGCAGGTGATAACGAGTAGGGTATTGCACCTGGTGGCGGGTTTCTCCTAAACCATATCATATTTTCGGTCACCGCCCTTGTGGCATAAAATAAGCTGAAAAGTATTACCTTGTGCAGTCTGGAAAGAACCCATAAGGGTTGGCCGGACGTTAAACTACCCTAACAAACAAACAAACAAACTGTGGTAGTAGACTGAAGGGGGGGGGAGGGGGCAGGGAGTAGATTGCTGTTCAAGAGTCTCCACTGAAACATCGGCCGGTTTCCGGCCACAAATCTTTGGATATCTAGTTCTCAGAAGTTTGAATCTGGTTTTGCTTTACACAGGGATGTCAGTTTTCAGACTTAGAAGGGGGTCTGTGGAAAATCCGGCACTCCGTCTCAAGGACACTGAACTGCCTGTAGGGGAGGAGGTGAAGTTCTTGGGAATGATCTATGACAAGATCCTATCCTTCAAACCTCACATTGAATATTTGAGGAGAAAATGCCTAAAGGCCATGAATCTCCTGAAAGTACTGTCCAACACAGAATGGGGTGCTGACCGAGAGATCCTGCTGACCCTGTACAAAGCATACATCCAGTCAAGGCTGGATTATGGTTCTTTGATATACCAGTCAGCAGGGAAATCCTACTTGGACAGACTAAACCCCATCCAAAACCAGGGCCTACGAATATGTCTTGGCGCTTTCAGAACATCACCAGCCAAAAGCCTACACGTGGAGGGCAATGTTCCACCTTTACATTTAAGGAGGGAAAAATTGTCCTTACAATATGCAATAAAGGTCAAAGCTGACAAGAGAAACCCAACACATGATACCATATTCCGCACACATAACAGCGAGTTGTTCCGGGTAAATCCAAGGGTGGCCAAACCATTCTCTACCTCTGCTAAATCTGTGATCAGAGAAGCAGAGATACCTTTGAACATCATCAGAGAAATAAGACCACCCAAGGACCCACCATGGTCCCAGAGTAAACCTGTGGTCATCCTAGAACTATGCAATAACAAGAAGAACGAAACCAACCCCTCTGCTTTCAGGAACGAATATGGAGCCCTGAAAGAACAATACAGTGATCATTTCCCCATCTTCACTGATGGCTCCAAGGAAGGAAATAGAGTGGGTTATGCAGTACATACAGAATATGGGGACCTGACCGGTGCCCTTCACGGCCAAGCCAGCATTTTTACTGCTGAAGCACGTGCTCTGGCGCGTGCACTAGACTGGATCAAAGTATCAGGACACAGAAAGTTTATCATCTTCTCAGACTCAAAGTCCTGTTTACAAACTATCCTACAACATCAGCCTAACAATCCCATAATCAGAGATATCCAGCAAAGTCACACCAACCTGAAATCGGTTGGCAAAGAAGTGATTTTCTGCTGGCTACCTAGCCACATTGGAATCTCTGGTAATGAAAAGGCAGACCAAGCAGCCAAGGGGGCCTTGGCCCTAGATCCTGAGGTTGCTAGAATCCCACACACAGATTTACTGCCACTAAGCAAAACACATTTGCGGTCTAAGTGGCAAAGCGACTGGAACAAACAGGAGAACAATCTTCTACACTCTGTCCAACCCAAATTAAAAGAGAAAAGTGACAAAAGCAAAAGAGAGTGCCTGACAAGGTCAGAACAGGTGAAACTGGCCCGTCTTCGGATGGGCCACACCAGGCTGACACACGAACACCTATTGAAAGGTGAAGGTGCTCCTATTTGTCAACAGTGTAACACCAAACTAACGGTGGAGCACATCATATTGAAGTGTAAGAAGACGGATGATAGTCGCAAGCGGCATCTCCAAAACAGAACATTGATGAAGGACGTGTTTAACAACAACGGAAGTAAAAAGATCCTGCAATTCCTTCGAGAATGCCAACTGATAGATAAAATCTAAGAAAGGATCCAAGAGTCTGGGATCCAGGGGCCACCCTGTGCTCCTGACAGGGTCATCAAAGGCCGGGTGTGTGGTGTCCTTTCTATGGGACATTGCACACTAAAGACCCCTTGCCACTCTTCGCAACGAGTAGGGTATCGCACCCAGTGGCGGGTTTCTCCTAAACCATATCATATATTTGGTCACCGCCCTTGTGGCGTAAAATAAGCTGAAAAGTATTACCTTGTGCAGTCTGGAAAGAACCCATAAGGGTTGGCCGGACGTTAAACTACCCCAACAAACAAACAAACGAAAAGTGACAAAAGCAAAAGAGTGCCTGACAAGGTCAGAACAGGTGAAATTGGCCCGTCTTCGGATAGGCCACACCAGGCTAACACATGAACACCTCTTGAAAGGTGAAGTTGCTCCTATTTGTCAACAGTGTAACACCAAACTAACGGTGGAGCACATCATATTGAAGTGTAAGAAGACGGATGATAGTCGCAAGCGGCATCTCCAAAACAGAACATCGATGAAGGACGTGTTTAACAACAACGGAAGTAAAAAGATCCTGCAATTCCTTCGAGAATGCCAACTGATAGATAAAATCTCAGAAAGGATCCAAGAGTCTGGGATCCGGGGGCCACCCTGTGCTCCCGACAGGGTCATCAAATGCTGGGTGTGTGGTGTCCTTTCTATGGGACATTGCACACTAAAGACCCCTTGCCACTTTTCACAACGAGTAGGGTATTGCACCCGGTGGCGGGTTTCTCCTAAACCATATCATATATTCGGTCACCGCCCTTGTGGCGTAAAATAAGCTGAAAAGTATTACCTTGTGCAGTCTGGAAAGAACCCATAAGGGTTGGCCGGACATTAAACTACCCCAACTAACAAAGAAACACGAACATTTTCTGGTAGTTTTCTGGTCACAGTAAAGAGAAAAGCTGATGACATACATTAACATAAGCCCGTGGGGTCCGGGTAAGAATAGGCCCTCAGTAGCCCCTGCTGATCGTACGAGGCGACGATAGGGGGGACCCTGCACTGATCAAGTGGTTCTTTGGGTTCAATTCCCGGTCAATGCTTGGTTCACTAAGGGATGAGGTACAGCAAAAATGATTGCTAGGTTTTGATCCCCTGCTGTTTGCCCGCCCTGTCACCTTCATCTCATAGATACGATCACCAAAGACAGAATTCATCCCAACTTGTTTTCGCCGTGAATATAACCTTAGTTCTTGAAACGGCGTTAAGCATCCATTACTTACTCACTCGGTAAGACATTCTGTAATGCATAGACTAAAAAAAACAGAGTCCAGTTCTTGAATTGGTCAGCATTGAAGCCACCAGAAGATGAGGCAATTTTGTATGGTATCTTGCCAACACCTGCTGGGCAGTAAAATTCATCTACTCGCTCTACCCCGTGGGGGTTCCGGGGTAGAATATAGGTCTCCAGTAGCCTCTGTTGATCATATAAGGCGATGATAGGGGAAACCCAGCACTGATCAAGTGGTTCTTTGGTTTCAATTCCTGGTTGGGCTTTACCTTGTGCAGTCTGGTAAAAGAACCCTAACGGGTTGGCTGGACGTTAAACTAACCCAACAAACAAACAAATCCCGGTTGGTGCTGGGTTCACTAAGGGATGAGGTACAGCAAAAATGATTTCCCGTGTTGATCCCCTGCTGTTTGCCCACCCTGTCACCTCCATCACATAGATACGTTCACCAAAGACAGAATTTGTCCCAATTTGTTTTCGCCATGAAAATGACCCTGGCTGTCGGTATGGTAACGGGGTAAAACCTCCATCACTCACTCACTTACTCTGTTTCTATTTCAGTTTCTACCAAGTGGCCAACTATTTTTGTAGTCGCATCATATTTGAGAGTGATGTTTTTTAATTCTTCGACTACTGCAGCAATCTGTTGCCTTGACACTGATTTAAATTCTTTTGCGAAGTTATTCTGAGTCTTGTAACTGGGAAGTGGGCCATCAAGTTCCTTGCCTGTCACTCTTGACCACTGCTTGTAATGTTTTAGAAACATTTTTCTGTGCACACCTTGGTCTTGAAGACAGTAGCTCGATTCCCTTCTGGTGTATATGTTCTTCCATCATTTCCCCCCTTATTTCTGGTGTATATGCTCTTCCATCAATTTTAACCCCGTGAGGATCCGGGGTGGTGGTTCCTTTGGGAGCCTCCTGGAAAGAATGTGTACCCAGCAACCCCTTGCTGTTCATAGAAGGCGACAAATGGGGAGACCAGACTCAGTAGCACTTTGGTAGAGTGCCCACCCTGAGTCTGGGAGGTCTTGGGATTTATCCCTGGCCGAGTCACACCAAAGACTTTAACAATGGCAGTGGTCACTGCTTGCCTGGCACTCGGTATAAAGTAAGAACCACGAAACATAACTGGTCGGCCCAGTGTCAGTATAATGTGACTGGGTCGGGTATTGTGTGGGCCTATGACATGATATCTCAGTGTGGCAGCACTATAAAGAGGGTGTCCCTCTGCTTCAGATAAGCACCTCACTTCATAGATTCAGTCACTGCCCCTGTGGCATAAAACTAGCTGGAAAGCTTTACCTTGTGCAGTGTGGTAAAAGAACCCTAAAGGGTTGGCCGGATGTTAAACTAACCCAACAAACAAACAAATCACAGCACATGAAGCAAATTCACTGGAGAAATCAGGACAGTCTTGTTCTGTGTATGATTCTGATTCTGATGAAGGAAATCTCTGAAAGTTAATTATCGACTTCATCAATCAATAAGTTGGATTATATTTTCAGAGGCTTGTGAGGAAATTGCATGGTCTTCTGACTCACTCTGTGATGTTGACTGGGTTTGTCAAGCTTCAGTTCAAGCATTCTCTTGTTAGTCATTTTCATCACTGCTGCAGCCCATGGGGGTTCCGGGGAAGAATAGGCCCCCAGTAGCCCCTGCTGATCATATAAGGCAACAATAGTGAGGACCCAGCACTGACCAAGTAGTTCTTTAGGTTCAATTCCCAGTTGGTGCTGGGGTCACTAAGGGATGAGGGACAGCACAAATAATTTCCAGGTTTTGATCCCTTGCTGTTTGCCCGCCCTGTCACCTTAGATACGGTTACCAAAGACAGAATTCATCCTCACTCGTTTTCGCCATAAAAATGACCCTCGCGGTCGGTATGGCATAAAACATCCAGCAGTCACTCATCACTGCTGCTGTCCTGGAGTAGCTCTCTCAGGTCATCTTTCTATTTCCTCAATTTTTACCAGTAGGACATAAAAGTATTTTCAGGGTCATGGCCAGTCTAAAGGAATGGTTGGTTGCTGGTTGGTATAAGACAAAAGCATTTTCTTAACTATCTCTTTCGGCTGATTTTGGACTTGTTGTCTCCTCCAGCTTTTCCAGTAACATATTTTCCCCCAGAATTTGCCAGGCCATTCTACAATAAAAGTTGTTTGTTTGAATTGTGCAACAGTGGAATCAAATAAGGTAAATGTTGCAAGATTGAACAGAGGTTTCACATTAAGGACCTTGTGTAAAGTCATGAAATATTGAAATATCACCAAACTTTAAGCCCGTTGGGATCCTGGTGAGAATAGGCCCCCAGTAGCCCCTGCTGATTATATGAGGCAACGATATGGGGGACCCTGCACTGACCAAGTGGTTCTTTGGGTTCAATTCCTGGTTAGTGCTTGGTTCACTAAGGGATGAGGTACAGCAAAATGATTTGCAGTGTTGATCCCCTGATGTTTGCCCGCCCTGTCACCTTCATCTCATAGATGTGATCACCAAAGAGAGAATTTGTTCCAACTCGTTTTCCCAGCGAAAATGACCCTGGTTGTCGTACGGTGTAAAACACCCAACACTCACTCACTCACTCACTACATATATGCTGCTAAAGTCAATGTTCCAAACTAAAAATAAGATGATAAATATATCTTAAATTACCTGGAGTAGTCACACTGTTAAAAAGCTTTAAATAAAAATTGTCTTCTCCAAGTTGGCATTTAAAGTTTTTCTTTGCATTCTAATGTTTACGCTTTGTGCCTTTAACTCTCTTATAGAAAGATAAACTGAACTTGATTCTTGAAAAAGAAAAAGATCTTAGAGAAGAAAATCAATCTTAGGACATCCCTAATTTTACTCTGTTGGAGCATTGTCCTTGTCCACCGCATTGTGTTTCACTTCCTCCGCATTTTTTACGGCGAAAATACTTAGCTATCACACCTACATGGGCAACTAACTGATGAATGAATACAGTCAGAGACCTCAGACCAGTGGACAGATTAGCTTGTACCTGTAGAAGGTCGTCCCTATGGGTGTCCGAAATGTAAACCTGTGGTCATCCTGGAACAATGCAATAACAAGAAGAACGTAACCAACCCCTCTGCTTTCAGGAACTAATATGGAGCCCTGAAAGACCAATACAGTGATCATTTCCCCATCTTCACTGATGGCTCCAAGGAAGGAAATAGAGTGGGTTATGCAGTTTATACAGAATATGGGGACCTGACTGGTGCCCTTCACAGCCAAGCCAGCATTTTTACTGCTGAAGCACGTGCTCTGGCGCGTGCACTAGACTGGATCAAAGTATCAGGACACAGAAAGTTTATCATCTTCTCAGACTCAAAGTCCTGTTTACAAACTATCCTACAACATCAGCCTAACAATTTATTTCATTGAAAAAAGGCCCCCGTGGGGATCCGGGGTGGGGGTTCCTTCGGGAACCTCCTGGGAAGCATAGGTCCCCAGCAGCCCCTTGCTGTTCGTAGAAGGCGACAAATGGGGGGACCAGACTCAGTAGCTCTTTGGTAGAGTGCCCGCCCTGAGTCTGGGAGGTCATGGGATTTATCCCTGGCCGAGTCACACCAAAGACTAACAATGATAGTGGTCACTGCTTGCCTGGCACTTGGTATAAAGTAAAAACCAGGAAACATAACTGGTCAGCCTGGTGTCAGTATAATATGACTGGGTCGGGTATTGTGTGGGCCTATGACATGATATCTCAGTGTGGCAGCACTATAAAGAGGGCATTGGGTCCCACTGCTACAAATAGGCACCTCATTTCATAGATTCGGTCACTGCCCCTGTGGCGTAAAACGAGCTGAAAGGCTTTATCTTGTGCAGTCTGGTAAAAGGACCCTGAAGGGTTGGCCGGACGTTAAACTAATCCCACAAACAAACAAACAAACATTGAAAAAAGGAACAACACATTTAAGCATGAACTAGAAATATTATGTTAACTGTATATGGCAGCTTGTTTATAAACGTTATCCATCTTTTTTGGAAAAATATACAATTGTCTCATTCAGGCCCGATATTTTGAAACACCTAAACCTTAAATTTCCAAAGGATTTGCCTTTTTATTGTTTTCTCCCGATCTCCCGTTTGTAATTTGATTTCTCACGTTTCCCCCCAAATTTTTCCCTTGGTGTATATATCAAACTGATGTCACAATTGACACAAACATCAACCTTCTGCAAATATCTTGTCTCCAAAATGTACCCGTAATGTTACTGTGAAACATGGATGTTGCCAAAGTCTAAAAAAAAACCTCCACTGGCGTTTATACAGGCCTGCCAACCTGTAAGCTCCAAAATTTGGGACACCCCTCCCCCCCCCCCCCCCCCCCCCCCCAAAAAAAAAAAAAAAAAACAATCTACATTTTCATGTATTTTAATGAATTCTAAGACAAAAGCTATAACTCATCAGGGCTGAAAATTCGGGACTTTCCCTGGAAATTTGGGACACTTGGCAGGCCTGGCCTTACGTACTGAAAAACCTACTTGGTCAAGCACTGTTTGGCCCAGACTGCCAGTCACAAATAACTGTCACTGACACTGGCCCTGCTTTAAACTGACACCTATGTGGCCTTTAACAAACTTGGGAACTGACACTGGCACTGACAGCCCAGACAGCCTAGATCAAACACAGAATACTCAGCACTTAAACTCTCATGAGGCAAAAATTACAGTTCCATAACTCCTCTGGATGTTCATCAACTCGCCACCTCTGACAACATGTCATGAGATATACAGTACTTTAACTAGGACGAAACTAGACTTAGAATGCTGAGAACTGAGGACCACAAAGACCGATGTTGCGAGAAACCGGAAGTGTTTTTTTACGTCGCGTAAGGCGTCAGAACAAAAAATCAGATAGGACAAATATCATAGATACGATCACCAGTAAGCTGAAAAGCAATACATGTACCTTGTGCAGTCTAGAAAGAACCCGTAAGGGTTGGCCGGACGTTAAACTACCCCAACAAACGAACTTATTGGATATCGGATGCTTGAAAGCACCGAAAAGTAGCTCCTTGTACTGCTCCACCAGTTGCACCAGCTGTAATGCAAATGTTGGCGGCCTTCACAATCGGGAGACTTCTGCAACTCTGTCCCCTTGATCCTTGGGCAGTTTGTATTTCTTTTTCCTGCTTTTCTTGGCCGTCAGCTGACTGGGAAAGAACCCATGAGGGTTGGCCGGACGTTAAACATCCCAACAAACAAACAAAGAGTGGGAACCTCCAACTGTGTCCGCCTTGGGGATCTGGGGTGGCAGTTACTTTGGAGCCTCCTGGGAAGAATGTGTCCCCAGCAGCCCCTTGCTGTTCATAGAAGGTGACAAATGGGGAGACCAGACTCAGTAGCACTTTGGTAGAGTACCCGCCCTGAGTCTGGGAGGTCTTGGAATTTATCCCTGGCCGAGTCACACCAAAGACTTTAACAATGGTAGTGGTCACTGCTTGCCTGGCACTCGGTATAAAGTAAGAACCACGAAACATAACTGGTCGGCCCAGTGTCAGTATAATGTGACTGGGTCGGATATTGTGTGGGCCTATGACATATCTCAGTGTGGCGCCCCGTGGGGGCCCGGGTAAGAATAGGCCCTCAGTAGCCCCTGCTGATCGTACGAGGCGACGATAGGGGGGACCCTGCACTGACCAAGCGGTTTTTGGGTTCAATTCCCGGTCAGTGCTTGGTTCACTAAGGGATGAGGTACAGCAAAAATGTTCGCTGGGTTTTGATCCCCTGCTGTTTGCCCGCCCTGTCACCTTCATCTCATAGATTCGATCACCGAAGACAGAATTCGTCCCAACTGGTTTTCGCCGTGAAAATGACCCTGGCTGTCGGTACGGCGTAAAACACCCAACACTCACTCACTCTCTCAGTGTGGCAGTACTATAAAGAGGGCATTGGGTCCCACTGCTACAAATAGGCACCTCATTTCATAGATTCGGTCATCGCCCCTGTTGCGTAAAACTAGCTGGAAAGCTTTACCTTGTGCAGTGTGGTAAAAGAACCCTAAAGGGTTGGCTGGATGTTAATTTAACCCAACAAACAAACAAATGTACAAAGAGAAAAATTTGACACGCACAACATACTTTTCAAAACAGCATACTTCAACGTTTGACAGCTTCCTGATCCCATAGATGTTTGTTGGAATAGAATTGGCAATCTTCGCTGCAAGTGGGGCAAAGGTGCCAAGTTATGCCAGAAGAATCTTAAGAAAAGGGATTAGATGGGTAATTGCTCTGTCTGAAATATAGCACAATGACTGCCACGACAATATGAACAATCCATCATGACAATTTAATTTCAGCAGACCATTGAAATTGTTTTTTGACATTTTCTTCATCGCTGTCATATATTTGGTGTTCATTGTTACCTTGTGCAGTCTGGAAAGAACCCATAAGGGTTGGCCGGACGTTAAACTACCCCAACAAACAAACAAACAGTTCATTGTCTTCACTGGCAACCCCGTGGGGGTTCCGGGGAAGAATAGGCCTGCAGTGCAGTCTGGTAAAAGAACCCTAAAGGGTTGGCCGGACGTTAAACTAATCCCACAAACAAGTAGAAGGCGACGATAGTGGGGACCCAGCACCAAGCAAGTGATTCTTTGGGTTCGATTTCCAGGTTGGTGCTTGGTTAACTAAGGGATGAAGTACATAAAAATTTATTTAGGGATTATGATCCCCTGCTGTTTGCTTGCCCTGTCACCTTCATCTCATAGATACAATCACCAAAGACAGAATTTGTCCCAGCTTGTTTTTACTGTAAAAATGACCCTGGCTCTCGGTACAGCGTAAAATGCCATTGCTCACTCACTTTTTCACATTGATAAATATTAACCACATAACAAACATTAAAAAACCTTATGCATCAGTAAGATGGACACATCCATTTTACAAATGATCATCATTGATCGGCTTTTGAATTGTAATACGTAACACTTGTGCATGGGTTTTTGGGGTTACATACAAAACTACAGCAAGTTTCTTCTAACTCGTATCATAGAGCACCTGTAAGCTCAAAAGCATTACCTTGTGCAGTCTGGAAAGAACTTTGTCTGGTTGACCAGACGTTAAACTACCCCAACAAACAGCCTAGTTCCCAAGTCATGGAGCTGCTCCTCAAGTTTGCTGAGGGTTTCTAGGGTGTTGCATAGCTCCACGATTACAATGTTGTTAGAACTTGGGGCCACTTTCAACAGTGTCTTAATGTCTAGAAGTAAGTTAATAACTTTCTTCTGGTACCTTGCAGGGAAAAAAATCATGATTTAGTTATCAATACTTGTTGAGCTCGATCAGTGTTGAGCTCTAGACATTAGTACATTGTATAATACATGTACATTGTTGATATGCCTCTTTCTTTAACAAACATTATAAAGTCAATGAGTTTGGCATGACAATCCCTAAATGTTTAAACCATATCATAGATACGATCACCAATAAGCTGAAAAGCATTACCTTGTGCAGTCTGGAAAGAACCCATAAGGGTTGGCCGGATATTCAACTACCCCAACAAACAAACAAACCCTAAATGATTATTTTTCTGTAAATGTACATTGCAGGAAGTGGTGGTTTCAAAGGCTAATCTATTTCAATTAACATAATCCTGGTCATCTTCAGCAACTCCAAATCCTGTCTAGAAGCACTAAATCATCTGTAAACTGAGCATCCAGTTTTAGTACGAGTACTTTCCAAATTACATAGCCTTAAAAACACAGGTACCCCAACAAACAGGTCATGACATTCAGTTCTGTTTTGCCCCCGTGGCGTAAAATGAGCTGAAAGGGTTTACCTTGTGCAGTCTGGTAAAAGAACCCTGAATGGTTGGCTGGACGTTAAACTAACCCTACAAACAAACAAACAAAGTTGGATACTGAGCCACATTGGCTTGTTTGGAAATGAGATGGCTGATTAAACAGCCAAGATGGGTCTCCAAGGAGACATGCAGTGCTGCCGAATGCCACACACGGACCTAAGGCCACTGGTCAAAGAGTGCATCAATTGTACTTGGCAGGCTGAGTGGGATGAACACCCTACCAACAAACTACATGTAATATTCCCATCAATCCCCCGTGGGTATCCGGGGTAGTTTTTTTTTGGGAGCCTCCTGGGAAGAATGTGTCCACAGCAGCCCTTTTCATAGAAACCGACAAAAGGGGAGACCAGACTTCGTAGCTTAATTGGAAGACCACCCAAGAACCCACCATGATCCCAGAGTAAACCTGTGGTCATCCTGGAACTAAGCAATAACAAGAAGAACGAAACCAGCGAAAAGTGACAAAAGCAAAAGAGAGTGCACACTAAAGACCCCTTGCCACTCTTTGCAACGAGTAGGGTATTGCACCTGGTGGCAGGTTTCTCCTAAACCATATCATATATTCGGTCACCACCCATGTGGTGTAAAATAAGCTGAAAAGTATTACCTTGTGCAGTCTGGAAAGAACCCATAAGGGTTGGCCGGACGTTAAACTACCTCAACAAACAAACAAGCCTGACAAGGTCAGAACAGGTGAAACTGGTCCGTCTTCGGATAGGCCACACCAGGCTGACACATGAACACCTCTTGAAAGGGGAAGTTGCTACAATTTGTCAACAGTGTAACACCAAACTAACGGTAGAGCACATCATATTGAAGTGTAAGAAGACGGATAATAGTCGCAAGCCGCATCTCCAAAACAGAACATCGATGAAGGATGTGTTTAACAACAACGAAAGTAAAAAGATCCTGCAATTCCTTCGAGAATGCCAACTGATAGATAAAATCGAAGAAAGGATCCAAGAGTCTGGGATCCAGGGGCCACCCTGTGCTCCCGACAGGGTCATCAAAGGCCGGGGTGTGGTGTCCTTTCTATGGGACATTGCACACTAAAGACCCCTTGCCACTCTTCGAAATGAGTAGGGTATTGCACCCGGTGGCGGGTTTCTCCTAAACCATATCATATATTCGGTCACCGCCCTTGTAGCGTAAAATAAGCTGAAAAGTATTACCTTGTGCAGTCTGGAAAGAACCGATAAGGGTTGGCCGGAAGTTAAACTACCCCAACAAACAAATCATACCCAGGGTCTGTTATGGGGGGGGGGTTCACTTTTCACTATTTTCTTCCAATCTGTTTGGGGATTTACAATAACTTATTAAGGGAAAAGTGGAACTTTTTAAGAAATTCCCTCTGTTGGGGGAGGGGGGGGGGGGTGGCGCACCACTCCCGACACCCCCCTTGGTATGGGCCTGATTTAATATTAGTCCAAAGATATCATGTTGTGGCTGGCAGCCTAATTATAAAGTGGACTACAGAAAGGGAACAAAGAAGGACCTCACCTTGAGATATGGTATTGACTATCTTCTTTCGTTCCTGTTTTACTCCACATACCACTGGTGCATTTGTCAAGGCCTCTCTGACGAACTGATATATAACATGTATGAAAGTTAAGTTTTATATTGTTGTACCAGTGAATGTTGCAACAGAAAATGTATTTCAATCTTAATACAAAAGAGTTGGATTTCTTAGAAAATGGTTATACAGTGAAGATGTTTGCATTTGCCGTCTAAACTAGTAACATCACACCCACTATCTGGGAGCCACCAATGTAAATCATACCTTATGATAAGAATTTGGCCTCATCTGAGCACCAATATATCTCTATGCATGGGGAATCACACCGCACACAATGATAAAAATGTTTTACTATCACTTCAAATATCATGGGAATAGCTGTGGCTGCAAGGGCAGTTACATCCTTAATTTAGCATATGAAAACACTGTGACTTCATTGGAAATGTTTGACTGTTTCCCCCAAATGCTGGACTATGATTAAGCTCATGTGATTCTGGTGAAAGACATAAACATGTATGAAATATCTCACCAGCATGGCAAAGATGCCACATGAAATGACATCAGTTTGTAGATCATGAGGAATGGTTTTGGCCACCCATGCTTCAGCGCTTTTTCCTATGTTGCCCAGGAATATCCTGAAATGTAAGTTGACGATCAATGTTTTGGGTATAAAGATATATGGATGAAGAAATAGAGCTGAAGTACAAAAGCATAGATTATTGAACAAAGTGCAAGACAGATAACAGTTCATAATAGGTCTTCTACCCATGGCTTAATTCATCTCGCTAATTAGTTCATATTGTTTCATTACAATTCATCGATACTGAAATCCCCGTGGGGGTCCGGGTAAGAATAGGCCCTCAGTAGCCCCTGCTGATCGTAAGAGGCGACGATAGGGGGGACCCTGCACTGACCAAGTGGTTCTTGGGTTCAATTCCCGGTCAGTGCTTGGTTCACTAAGGGATGAGGTACAGCAAAAAATTGTTGGGTTTTGATCCCCTGCTGTTTGCCCACCCTGTCACCTTCAAGAACCTATAGGGGTTGGCCGGACGTTAAACTACCCCAACAAACAAACAATGGATTACCAAAGACTGAATTCGTCCCAACTGGTTTTCGCCGTGAAAATGACCCTGGCTGTCGGTACGGCGTAAAACAGCCAACACTCACTCACTCACTCACTCCCTCACTCACTTACTAAGTGGTTCTTTGGGTTCAATTCCTGGTTAGTGCTTGGTTCACTAAGGGATGAGGTAGAGCAAAAATGATTTCCAGGTTTTGATCCGCTTTCATCTCATGGATTTGAGTACCAAAGACAGAATTCGTCCACCCCCTGGGGGCCCGGGTAAGAAGAGGCCCCCAGTAGCCCCTGATTGTATGAGGCGATGATAAGGGGGACCCAGCACTGACCAAGTGGTTCTTTGGGTTCAATTCCTTGTTGGTGCTCGGTTTACTAAGGGATGAGGTACAGCAAAAAATGATTTCCAGGTTTTTATCCCCTGCTGTTTGTCCGCCGGTCACCTTCATCTCATAGATACAGTCACCAAAGACAGAATTCGTCCCAACTTGTTTTCGCTGTGAAAATGACCTTGGTTTTCGGTACGGCGTAAAACAAGCAACACACACTCACTGAAGAGCTCCTAATCCATCCATCCTTTCTCACTTCTTCCCAGATGTGCCTCTGGAAATCCCTCAAGAGGGTCATATCCAAAACGTTTTCCTTGGAAGACGATCATTGGTGGTAAGATCCCGCCATCAGCACATATGCCAGTACAGTTATTTGGCTTTTGATATCACCTGCACTAGACTGGATTAAAGTATCAGGATGCAGAAAGTTTATCATCTTTTCAGACTTAAAGTCTTGTTTACAAACTATCCTACAACATCAGCCTAACAATCCCATAATCAGAGATATCCAGCAAAGTCACACCAACCTGAAATCAGTTGGGAAAGAAGTGATTTTTTGTTTACAGTGTAACACCAAAGTAACGGAACACATCATATCGAAGTGTAAGAAGATGGACAATAGTCGCAAAAGGCATCTCCAAAACAGAATATCGATGAAGGATGTGTTTAACAACACCAAAAGTAAAAAGATTCTGCAATGACTTTGAGAATGCCAACTGATAGATAAAATCTAAGAAAGGATCTAAGAGTCTGGGGTCTCCTAGACCTGGCATGCTGGGTACTCTGCAAAGGGCTCCAAGACCTGGCATGCTGGATACTGTGCAAAGGGCTCTTAGTCTTAGCATGCTGGTTGTCACACACTGGGCTCCTTGACCAGGTCCTGTGGGAATCATGGTGGGAACTCTGCAAAGGCTCCTAGACCTTGTGTGCTGGGTTCTCCGCAAAGGAAAGAACCCATAAGGGTTGGCCGGACGTTAAACTACCCCAACAAACAAACAAACAATCTCTGCAAAGGGCTCCTAGACCTGGCATGCCGGTTGTCACACACTGGGCTCCTAGACCAGGCATGGTGGGTGTAATTGTTGGTACCATGCACTGGGCTCCTTGACCAGGCATTGCTTTTGTAATGCACTGAGCTCCTAGATTGGGCATGGTGTGTATCACTCTGAGTATCAGACAGAGGACTCTTGGACCGGGGACGTACTTGGCTCCTAAAAGGTGCATACTGAGTTTGCTGGTGGGTATCCTGCAGAGAGCTCCTGGATGGAGCATGTTGGCTGTTATGCACTGGGCTTGGAGAGGTATCCTCCAGAGGGCTAACTGACCAGGCAGAGGTGGTATCATGCGGTGGGGTATCTTGTGGAGGGCTCCTAGACGATGCCATGTAGGAATCCATGGGAAGACTCCCAGAAGTAGCACGCTGAGGTTCATTTGTATTTGCTTGTTGGGCATCTCTGTTTTCTGGATAGCTCTTTGGTGTGCTCGACTTTGTTGATAGCCATGACTGATTCAGACCTACTTTTTTAGGAGGCTCTGGCAAAGGGACATCGTCAGCTAAAAATTGGAATATACAAAATATATGGAAAAGGTTCCAAAATAAAAAAGTACATGTCCAATATTTGCCAATCAGCATCGATCGTTAGGTAAAGAAACAAGACGGCGACATCACAGTTGCAAGGATGTCATGGCAGGTGCATTAATGTCGGACGTTAAACTAATCCCATAAACAAACAATCAATGTCTGGATCGTACTTGTCCGCCACACTCACTGTTGCGACTGGAACAAACAGGAGAACAATCTTCTACACTCTGTCGAACCCAAATTAGAAGAGAAAAGTGACAAAAGCAAAAGAGAGTGCCTGACAAGGTCAGAACAGGTGAAACTGGCCCGTCTTCGGATGGGCCACACCAGGCTGACACATGAACACCTGTTGAAAGGTGAAGGTGCTCCTATTTGTCAACAGTGTAACACCAAACTAACGGTGGAGCACATCATATTGAAGTGTAAGAAGACGGATGATAGTCGCAAGCGGCATCTCCAAAACAGAACATCGATGAAGGACGTGTTTAACAACAACGAAAGTAAAAAGATCCTGCAATTCCTTCGAGAATGCCAACTGATAGATAAAATCTAAGAAAGGATCCAAGAGTCTGGGATCCAGGGGCCACCCTGTGCTCCCGACAGGGTCATCAAAGGCCGGGTGTGTGGTGTCCTTTCTATGGGACATTGCACACAAAAGACCCCTTGCCACTCTTCGCAACGAGTAGGGTATTGCACCCGGTGGCGGGTTTCTCCTAAACCATATCAAATATTCAGTCACCGCCCTTGTAGCGTAAAATAAGCTGAAAAGTATTACCTTCTGCAGTCTGGAAAGAACCCATAAGGGTTGGCCGGACGTTAAACTACCCCAACAAACAAACAAACAAACAAGTTGCCAGCCCCCAGTCAAAACATTAATGTTGTGTAGCACACAACATGCCCGTACCAACCAGGATGCTTGCAGTGGCTCCATGTTTGTTCAATAAATTGATCATATAGGTTTGTAGTAATCACATAAAGAAGTTTCATATTTGGTCAGCTACTGACACTTGCATTGTTGTAGTGATGTAGTCAAACAAAACAATTGTCATTGTTGTTGTGACAATGTCAGCACCGCCATGACAATGTTATCACCATTGTGACAATGTCAATGCCGTGAGCACTACAAAATCGCTGTTCTTTTTCCTCTCAATAAATTGAAGATTTTTTAGGTTTTTGCCATCACATATAGTGAAAAAGAAACATTTACGTTGTTTACTTTTTGAACATGGATAGCTTCCTTGATATTTCACTTTTGAATGCTTCTTCATAAAGTTCTTTCACATTGAGAAACTGTTTCAGATTTTCAGCTTAGACCCCAGAACTTATATCATGCCAGAAACGGAATCTTTTAGAAACATCTTTGTAACCTAAATTACCAATGATTTATAAAACTAAATCAAATCTAGGACCTAATTCAAAATTCTGAGACAATTTTCCCTCCATAATCTGAAACAAAGGATAAAATATTAGAGAAAGTATTACTGGAACCATGGCAAAATGCTCTGTATTACTGCTTGTCTATCCTTAAATAGATACATTTTCAAATGAAAAAAGCCAGCACAATGTTAGGGCAAACAATCCAGGAAGAAACACCATCTGTTGGTCTGCTGGAATGTGAGTGTGTGCATAGCCCTTTGTATTGACGAAGTTTGCCTTGAAGACTTTTTGTGCCTCTTCGTTTGAGAGCACTGACAACTGTTGGACCAGCATTCAAAACAACTCATAGGGATACTTGGCCTTGCGGCTCTTGGCTTTTAACATCACCAGGAGCATCTTGACCAATGCCAGCATCCGAGCACGATCTGGACTGGCACAGAGTCGCTGGAAGTACTCGAAAGTGATGCCCAATTCCAAAACGAGGTGTGCGTATTCCTTCACCTTGTCAGGCTTCTCCTGCTTCACCACCACTTCCTTGATGGCAGACTTGTGCAGGGGAACCACCTCTCCATCGGTGCCCTGGATGGTAAACATCGGTGTCATCTTCTTGGTCTCCTGCACGCTCTGTGGGTAGATTGACTTCCCACTCCATGCAGGCAGGACGTGGGTGTCCACAAATTCTAGCAGAGTGTCCTGTGACCATTGATGTCTGTTTTCATTTGGTGGTACATTTGTCGTTGGATGGTCATTGGTATTGTCCATGCCAAAGAACTGAAGCAAGGCTTCAATGATGTGAGCCTTTGTTACACAGCGAAGAAAGTCCCTATCTGCGTCATAGGCCTTTGCAATGTCTGGAGAGACGTTGTGCCGACACAAGCGCTCTGCACTGTTCCTGAGTGTGCCAACCTCTGTCAGGCTTTCCTCTTTCCAAAGCAAGTCGAACACCATTTTGTCCATCATGTTCATTCCTAAATGAAAGAATTCAAAGGTGATCGGGTACAAGTGGGCAAATGCGTCTCTGCAGGCATGTAAGATTTCCACGGAAATGCGGAATTCCGCATTTTTTGAATTTGTTTGATCACCTTTGAGAATCGTCCAAATCCGAGGAGAAAATATTTTTTCTATAGGGGGTGGGGGTCCATCAACAATTTTTGTAAATAGATGAAAATATGTGTGAACGATTTTCTAATTTTTCAAAGTATATTTAATATATTTTACCTTAGCGAACATGTGGTGTATTAATTTCCCTACTCAAAAATGAGGTCTATATCTGTTTTAAGCAGTTTTATCATTTTTCCGCGGAAATGACTTTCTGTGACTTACATGCCTGGTCTCTGTCGTCGGGATTGCCCCTCAACATGTTTTTTGCACCACTGAATCGCTCACGGGTGAGCTGATCTCCCCCGCCGTGGCAGGTCCACTTCTCGTCTGATGGTTGATTTATCCTTGCACGTAGGTCGTGCAGGAGGTCCTCGTAGTACTCCATGATTTTGACGTCGTGCGCATGTTTCATTTCGTTGTACGGAAGAACTGGCAGCGGCACGACTGTAGTTCTTGATGGCAGGATATCTTTACCTACAAACTTTGGAAAGGCCTCACCCATGAACGCCAATTGTGGCAAGTGTTCCCTAGCCACCTCTGCACAAATAGTGGCAATGTCTTGCCGCACCATTTCACCATTTCATATTCCAGGGTGGGGGTTCCTTTGGGAGCCTCCTGGGAAGAATAGGTCCCCAGCAGCCCCTTGCTGTTCGTAGGAGGCGACAAATGGGGATACCAGACTCTGTAGCTCTTTGGTAGAGTGCCCACTCTGAGTCTGGGAGGTCTTGGGATTTATCCCTGGCCGAGTCACACCAAAGACTTTAACAATGGTAGTGGTCACTGCTTGCCTGGCACTCGGTGAAAAGTTAGTACCACGAAACATGACTGGTCGGCCTGGTGTCAGTATAATGTGACTGGGTGGGGTATTGTGTGGGCCTATGACATGATATCTCAGTGTGGCAGCACTATAAAGAGGGCATTGGGTCCCACTGCTACAAATAGGCACCTCATTTCATATTCGTTCACCGCCCCTGTGGCGTAAAACTAGCTGAAAGGCTTTACCTTGTGCAGTCTGGTAAAAGAACCCTGAAGGGTTGGCCGGACGTTAAACTAATCCCACAAACAAATCATATTCTTGGGCTGAGATGCTGACGTGCTCGGTGGTCAGGTCTCCCAACAGCACCTGCTCTATAGAGTGGTCAACCTCTTCGCTGGCTAATGGAGTATTGAGGAGAGCACAGGATGCAAACATATGCACCCAGTGTGAATGTGAATCTAACCTCTCATCTTTCACCCCTATCTTGAAGTTGAGATTATCTCCAATGAGCCTGAGATGTTTTCCCTCTTTCATTTCCTCTGTGACTATGTCAGTTAGGTGTTTCCCCACCTCTTTGACAATGTCTAGTGTCCTGCAGTACGACAGGGACAAGCCCAATGGATTCAGTCGGTCATACACCAGTAGTATAGTGAGAGTCAGGAGGATGATCTTTGGTCAAAACGTAGTTCTTGCGCAATCCACCAGGTGGCGCCACCGTCGATTTTTATTTTTTTACTATAGAGTTTGGTAGAATTAGTTCCGCCGTTCTCCGCCAGGGGGCGCTGCTGACAGGTGTGGTGATGCAATACCTGGGTGTGATGATGCAATATCTGTGGTCAAAACTTAGTTCGTCTGTTTGTCGCGTGGTGGCGCCACTGTTCTCCAAGGTTTGTAGTTCTTGCATCATCCGCTAGGTGGGCGCCACCAGCAATCATAGTCAGTTTTTTAACTATGGAATTTGGTAGATTTTTTTAGTTTCGTGGTTCTCCACTAGGAGGGAGCTAAGGGGGGAAGTTCTGGACAGGGTCTGGTGGTGGTGCAAGAGTTGGTGTGATGATGACATAGTAATATCTTGGGTCAAAACGTAGTTCATCTGTTTTTCCACCAGGTGGCTCCTCCACCACCTTTTCCCCACTACCTACTGATATGAGTCATCATTTCCAGTGATGGTGCAATAGAGGGATGCTGCTGGGACTTAGTTTGGCATGTGTTTCAAATGGGGAGGGGGTGGTGGTGCAATGACTGGCACTGGATCTAAAGATGTTAGTTAGGGGAGTGCACCACCAGGTGCAATATTGTCATGGGAAATAAAGAAGACTCTTTGTAAATAACCATTCTTGGGACAACCACCAACATGGCAATAGGAGCAAACAGTGGTGACTGTGGAGATGGCCAAGAAGAACATGGTGCCCAGCCCATTAGGGTAAAAAATACTTATAGATATCCCCCCCCCCTCTTTTGAAAAGATAATGGTACTGCATGCTATATTGTAAAGTCTTGTATTTTAATTTTAAAGCCAAGGACAAAAGCAAATATTGAGATGTAAAAGGGATCTATGCTGGTGTGATGAACGGCTATTCAGCCAAAATACATAGAGGTTAAAATAATAGAAATAAGGTAATAATAGAAATATATGTAAGAGAACGAAATAGATGTAAAGGAACGAATATGTAATAATGAACGAAAGTATAGAAAGCCTGAAAAAGAGGCACGAATATGTAAAGAACGAATAACGAATATGTAAAGAACGAATAACGAATATGTAAGGAACGAAAACGTAAAGGAACGAAACCCGGAAATATGTAAACCGGAAGTGAAATGTAAACCGGAAACGGAATATATAAACCGGAAGTGACGTCAGTTGTAGGTCACGTGACCGAAGGCAGCCAATCAGGGCTGACCTCTCTAGTATATAAAGGGGCGGTGAGGCCCGAATAAACAGAGTTCTTTAACAGTTCTCCTGGTGTCCAGACGTGTCCTCTTTCCTGAAACAACCGCTAAAGATGAGCCGATCAGAGTAATTAAGCCGAAGTTAGGACAAAACAGTCGAAGTTCGAGAGAGGTAGTAGAAACACAGGGTAAGGGGCCCGATGGCCCGAAGAACGAGGAACGAGGGAACGGAGTAGGGCACGAAGGCCCGAAGTAGTACCGGAAACCGAGGCGTAGTATGGTACGAAGACATGGGGAGCGGAACGAGGGAGCGAAGTCCGCGGGGACGAGGGCGCGGCATGCTCGGCCCCACGCTACCAAACAATAGGCGACCGTCGGCCCGTCGCCCCCGCGGACCGGAACTCAGGGGTGGACCGCCCCCCGGCCGACCCGTACCCCTACCATAATTTCCCTCCCCCGCAGTCCTCCGTCGACATCGAGTGCCGATTCCCGATCGATTCGCTCAGCCCCCCCTCGTGCGCGAGGCACGACTCTAGAAACACATCTCGGTTCTTGGCCCGGATTCCCCGTCCGCCCCGAGACCCGAACAACCCCCACGTTCCTCTGTTGTAAGAATCGGCAACCCCGACTTACCAGAGAACGTCACACTAGTTTGTTGGTTATGTGGTTTCCCGACTTCTGCATGATATTTGATCTGATACCTGATAAGTTTTCTTTGCTAAGATATAATTTCTGGTAGAAACAAGATGACAAAAGGAGTATTGATGTAATTTCAGTAATAAGATTGTTGTTTCAGTGCAGAACATGTGGCATACATTTTTTATCATGCTGTATTAAGACGTCATCATGAACTTAGGTTAATTCAAGATGGTCAAAACAAAGACTCCATGACAACAGAATATAAAGGTGATGATGGCACTAGAAAAGAAGAAAATGGCTCTCAAAAATATAAGGTAAACAATCGTATTTTCTACTCACAAAATCAAATCTATATGCATCAGTACTATAGCTGACAATGGTATTTTCATTTTGAGAAGGAAAATACTTTTTGCATAAAAAAAATTGTGAATGTATGTATTGTTTTCATAAAAAAAAAAAGTTACATGATGTAACATGATATTGAATGCCCGTGATACAATTCATTCATATTATGTGGGATATGGTTTTCTGTATTTCAACTGTAATGGGTAAGACTATCATTTAATTCATGATGACTTCATAGCTTTAGAAAGGAATATTTTCCAATAACTTAAAATAAAAGGAATATTATTGTGTGGTGACCAATTCTTTTTCAGCTTAGTGTTAGAATGATTTTTAATTTACCTGCAGCATCAAAGTTTAAGCATGGTGCACTGACATATTTACCATGGTGTTGAAATATTTTGTCACACGGTCTAAGTATTTTGACATTTTGTTTGTAAGAAAGTGACACATTTTATTATTGTGTTCTATGGCATTTAGATTTTCAATTGACATTGCATTCAACAAAAGATGACATGGTGTTTTTAAAGTCTGTACCAAAGTAAATTAAAACAGCTGATTTTAAACTGACCTACAATAGCACTTATGCAAAGTCAGATTTTCATCATGGTGTTGAAATATTTTGTCCCACAGTCAAGTATTTGGAATTCATTTGTTTCGAAAGCGATATATTTGGACTTAGTTTTTCTATGCTACTTGAATTTCAAATAAACATGTACATTTAGTAAAACACAAAATTCTATTTTTAAAATGGGATTTAATTTGTTATCACAAAAGCTATAAAGGCGATCAGACTTCTGTTTTGTTCTTTTGCTCAGACCCAAACTGGAATACAACTGCAAAATGTTCATATAGTCGAACGCAAAAACACGCATATGCAACTGTTGTGGGGGCAGCAGCGACGGTGGCTGCGATTTATGGTTTGCATTTGCATGGGAGATTCAGCCTTTTCTATTAGATAATTATATGTATAAACTAAATGATCAAGCTAACTTTAAACCATTAAACATTTATTTCAATAAAACTTCAAAATGGTAGTGTAGCAATGGAAAATGTATCAACTGAAAAGCTTGGTAGAGTATCAATTAATCCAAAGACAATGTATGCTTTTGTAAGCTTTTGAGCAAAATATTAGGCATAAACATTCTTAGATATCAATGAATGCTGCTAAAAAATTCCTACTGTCTGGGTTCTTCTGGACAGGAGCAGCTTGACAATGAAATGCTCCATAAATAACTGAAACCAGTATATCTAGAATTATTCAGTCCTCTTACATGTTTCCATCTACATTTCTATTTTTCTTCATGGGTTAATCTCTCTCCATTATTTGTTGTAATAAAAAGTTATTAGAATGTTAACTAAGTGAAACGTTATGGCCGTTTAGTACAGTTTAGTAGTCATCAGGCATATAGACCAGTCTGTGTTGTGAATACATATCTATAGTGTAGAAATCAATAAAGTGGTTGACACACCCATCTTAACACTGTTGTTTTTCAGACTGTTGATATCTAAAAAATATCTGTTGATAGTTAAAAGCTAAAAGTAACATCCAATTAGAATGATAAAGTCTAGGATGTGTAAGAGTGGTATTTTAACAAATAATAATCACATCAACGTCCACAGTTAGCCAGATAGGGGCAGTAGACCAATAAATCCATGTATAGAAAAAAAAATTCTGGAGTTATATAATTACTTGGTTTAGGTTACAAATATAACACTCTGAGCATGCAAAAGTGGTGAAGAGTTAGTTAATTCTGCCAATCAGGTACTGGAATAATAAGAGCTCCCCGTAGAAACGACCACGGCCTGGTAGAATTTGTTCAATGTCCTCCGATATTTTCATGATGCTTTGGTGTATATCCACTTCCATACTAGTGGTCCCAGTGTTCGGTTGTTGGTCAGTGGTGGTGCTGACGGGGGCAGCCGGTGCGGTGTTACTGGCTGGGGTAGCTGGTGTGGAAAGGGTATCCATGGGAGCATCAGTCTTTGGGGGTGGAATGGATTGTTCATCTCCACTATCACCAGTGGAGTCGGAATGTGTGGCAGTAGTATGGTTGGTGGTTGCCCGTTGGTCTATGGTCATATATACTGGAGTAGTTTCTGAAGTGTTGGTCGGTGGGCCGGAGCTAGGGACAGAGACCGAAGATCCAAAGTTGGATAGTGAGGGTGTTAAGTTCCACGGTCTGAATGGTGCCGAGGCAAATGTAAGTACTGGCGTAGAAGTGGTTGGGGTGGTTGGGGTGGTAGTGCCTGTAGGTGTTGTGTTGGCCTGGTGACGGTATTGTCCCAACATTTCTGACATGTTAAAGTTCCAAGTGCTGGTGTTAGCAATGGGGCTACAGTTGAACATTGGTGTGACTAGTGGAATTACTGTAGGTTCGATCGGGCGAAAGAGTCTGGGAGGTGTGTTGACAATGGGGGTCAGCATGTCACTGACAGGTGGAGTAA
Organism: Lepidonotus clava; assembly: GCA_936440205.1. Classification (NCBI taxonomy): domain Eukaryota; kingdom Metazoa; phylum Annelida; class Polychaeta; order Phyllodocida; family Polynoidae; genus Lepidonotus; species Lepidonotus clava. The sequence goes on along the minus strand of OW387133.1, from coordinate 38,123,221 downwards.
TCGGCGTGGTCCTCGGTTGGTAGACTATAGGTTTAGTATCGGTGGTTGACGTTGACATCACCATCTGAAATTTCGCCTCGTCAGGGTCCAGGATAGTCTGTTGTGTGTTACTGGTAGAAGAGATGGCCACGTTGTTTGTTGTAGTGCTTGCCGACGTGCTGGTATCAGTGTTATTCCGTGGTTCTTTGAACGCCATATTGGGATGGCGTTTTCCGGAGTGACGCCGTAGTGCTGATATCGTCTGATATTTGTTTTTACACCAGTCACATGTGTACAGTAGGGCCGATGGGTTGTGGACTAGTGTAAAATGTCTGCGTAAGGCCTTCAGGGAGGCGTAAACTCGGTCACAAACCTCACAATTATGCATGTTGACAAGTGTGCCCCAGTTACATCCGTAAGTTTAGACCCTCTGGTTGGTATGTACCAAGATACGTGTTCCATGCAACCTCCAATCAGAGGCGCGCGTTGAGTTCACTGGTGGAATCTACCGCAGTGACTCGTAGTTTATGGGCTTCATGTCGCAGTCGGTTGAAATGTTCTGAAACACTTTTGTGGATATTCTCGAGTCTAATGTCCCTAAGGTTTTGCTGTAGACGTGTGTGTAGTGAATTTGATGTTTGGCTAACACATTGAATGTGGCAGGTTGAACAGTGTATGAGATAGATCACGTTGCTGCTGGTGCGGTTGAGGTGCGCGGTAACGTGTAGAAGTTTACCGTCGGTGGTGGATTTAACCAATCAACCGCGTTGATGTGATTACACATTAGACATTGTGACCGTTGCAATAGTGGCAAATGCATGGACTTATAGTGTAAACTTCAATCAAATTTCTGGTATGTAACTATAGCATCCTATTATGTCATTCAATGTCCTGAGGACATAGCATGGTTCCACCTCAAAATATCCAAAGTATTATCTGGAAAAAACAAACAAAAACTGAATGTTTCAGTGGATATGCAGGTCCTCAGAAATAATGACTTACAGCATTTTATGTAATACATTATCAGTTTAATCAATTTAGTTTTTTACTTGTGTCATCTATGCCAGTTTTACTTTTAGTACTGATGTCCCAGTTATTTTAAAATAGTCTCTTCTTTTGCTATTTACTATCAGTAGTTTCATTTTTGAATGTATCTTTATCTGGTTTTGTCTCTATACATGTATAGTACAATACAAACATTACACACAATTTGCCAAGAACAGACAATGGAGTATAGACTAATGAATCTGCTAAGCTGAAGATGAATGAACCTTGGTCAACGGGTATATCAACATATATATATATATATATATATATATATATATATATATATATATATATATATAGTAAATACATAAGGTACAGAAAATTGTTAGACTATGTTTTGAATTGAATTTTTTTTACAAAATGTATTACTTCTTGTGGTTTGTATTTGAATATTGCCAGAAAGAAAATGCATATGAGGCTCTAAGACAGAATTATCTGTAATGGGTTTGGTCAGATTACTTTTAAACCTGTTGCCACTGGTTCTATTCTTTGTGTGTAGGGATTATGAGGGCCATTCTCCAGAAATCTCCTCAATTGTTCAGGGAAAATAGCCTAAAAATTAATCTTTATGAAATTGAATTTTTTTTTATATAATAATAAAGAGATATACGACTGAAATCAATATCCAAAAGGGGGCAACTTTATCATGATTATTCTTTGTTATATTTGGATTTGAAAATAATGCCTTATATTTCCTATGTAACGTACAGAACCAAGCTTGTAAAATACAGAACCAAGCTCTTTCTGTCAAATGTTACTAGACAAACAGCTATTTTAATATCTGGCTACAACCAACATTTAAAAATAATTTTCATGTCTTGGAAAACGTGAAATTGAATCATGAGAAGCATGTTCTTCAATCAGTGTGATGTAATTCCTAAAACTTTGGTCCTGTACGTTACAAACCTTGTAACATACATAACCAAGCTTTTTTTTGCTGGAAACATAGCTATATTCTTAAATTGTTTGGTCAAAATGTTTATGATGTGGATCAACTCTATGCCTTCAAACTAAGGAAGTACAAAAACAATAGTATTGTAAAGGTTTATTTTCTGAAAAAAAGGCAGATTTAGTGAAAGCTTGGTTCTGTATGTTACACAGCTTGGTTCTGTATGTTACACAACTCTTTCAAAACTAGTACACTATTATTTATAGTAGGCACATCAAACGGGATATTAAAAAGATTTTTTATCAGATGTACCTCACATTCAGAGCTTTATTTGTATTATATTTAAATCATGAAATTACATGTTTGTATTAAATGGGATTGATTTAGAGCTTGGTTCTGTACGTTACATAACATCTTAAAATAAAATATAAAGTAACTCCTATTTTTTTCTTTGGTGACAAATTAAACTTATTAACTATCAGAAAGCATCAATATATATATTGGTCTTACAAGAGACATAGTTTGAGCATGCCGCACCAATATTTAAGTTGTCATTATGACCATTGTGTGCAAAATATGTGAAATGGGGAAATTATTTACCATGGGATTTTCTGGTGCTTTTCCACATTTTCATTATATTTCTGACGTTTTCCCCAGTCATAGATTGGCTAAACCATATATTTTCTGAATGGTCAATGTTTATACTAAGTGCAGCTGGTATACAAATAGAGTATAGATGGAAATTGTGCCCTACAGAGGAATGTAACTGCAATTCATGCTGTTTCTATCAATCGAGGAGATTTCTGGAGAATGGCCCATGAAATAAATGCGCAAGACACTCATCCAATGGAGTAGTAGTTATTGCAAAAGAAATTCCGAAACATGACAAGATCAATGTACTCTCTTAGAAGCATAAACAACATAATGTAATATGGAATTAGGTTCAATACCATAGAATCTTAGAAGAAATTTAGCTGTTAATTCTATGATTAGCTGTAAAGACTGACAAATGAATGGAAAAGAAAGATTAAATATGTCAGCAGACAAACATTTTTATATGCATTTGGGGCATCAACTTACCTATATCTTATGTTCTGGATGCTGTTTGTGCCACAGACAACAAATTGTGTCATCATTTCCAGAAGACTCACTTGTAGAAATGTCAACAGAATTGTGATACTAAAAGAGAGAAACATATAGGTACCAATGGATGGCCAATCTTGAAAAAAGATAAATTAATGGACTGGAGAAGCATAATTGAAAATGAACTTATTATTAGATTCTTCACTAAAATAAGATTTAGGTTTAAGATAATAACAAAAATGCTTTCGTTGAATTGTTCTAACGATTTACAAAGAAAAAATTAAACAATTAGGAAAATCATGATGTGCAAGTATAGAATTAGAACTATGAGTTATTCCTTGGGATACAGAAGGATATTATACATTATTCTAGACAAGGTATACTTCTTTGCCAAAAATAAATTCATACAATTTACAGTGGTCATCTCAAACATTAAATCATTTTTAGTATGCATGACTTTTTTTATCCCAGCTTTTCTACCTATAGCTTAAATAATTTCAACTTTAATGTTTGATTTAAATGTTAAGTGATGTGTGTTTAAATACACAGAGATATTCCTAGGTGTGCAGCATGTGAGATTCCCACACCAGGAATTTCATTCCGGCACTAGGATGAATAGTCATTCCTATATCTAAATTCACAGAAACTTCATGAAAGATAGTAAAAAAGCCCACTTTTTCAGAAATGACCCCGTAAACATTTTTTTATAAATTAAAAAATTAGTTCTGTCCTTTCACTCAACCCTCGCTGAGAGGGGGTGCTGCGTTCTTGCAAGGGCCACCATATTGGAACAGGTAACACTTCCAAAAGTTTTTAAACTTTTGAGGCTAATTACACTACAACTAGAAGATACAAAATTATACTTTTTGGTTTGATCCATATCAATATTATCAAAAGTATTTACCTTACAAAATTAATAAGATGCAGCAGTCTCATAAATAATATGTTAACCCCCAATGTGAAGAAACCTTACACAAATGTGCCCTGGCCAATATGGCAGACAGGACATAACCAATGTTACCTTATGCCATTTTCCTTTCATGTGACTGAATAAGAGTGAAAGAATACTTACCGGTGATACAGCATATGTGTAGATGGAAGACGGTGGAAAATATCGAGCTTCCTTCACTTGTTGTTGTCCATACACAGCTTGTTCATCTTTGTCATCAGATGATGACTTGCAACAGTTTAACCCCATGATATCAAATAGCACGAGGTATGAAAGGTAATTGCGAACTTCAAAGATTGACTACAAAACTGATGGGTTCCAAACATGAGAACCAAATAAATGCTTTCTCAGGAAGACTCATGAAACTGAAGGTGGCACCACCTGAATAATAGTGTGTGAAAGAACCACCAGTTGGTACCATTTCTCAGTGTTCCACCACAAACTGCAGCACTACCTTCAGGATTCCAATAGTACCAAACGTATCTCAAACACAACACAAATAGTTAGATGGCAGATGTCGCCACGAGTACAATCGAACAAGTACAATCGAAAGAGAGGGTTGAGTTCTCCACCACAGTACAGTTTGATTTACTACAGACAAAACATTATGTTGGAGATTGTCTATCACTTCTGAATGAGATAAGGTGTTGCCGTGAATAGATATTCGTGATTTGTCTAGACAGATTGAGATCAAATCAACAGTCACTGTTCTTCGATTCCACATTGAAGAGACCGAGATGAACGCTACAATAACTATTCTACCTCCTGGGGTCATTTCCCAGCCACGCATTTGGACTGTTGCAGTCGTAACAATTACAGCAGTTATGACCATGGTGGCTGTCACAGTCATCTACTACACTGTCAAGTGCCTTTTACGGATAAACAGAGAAAGGGCTGACTCATCTAGATCTAACACTTCGGACAGTGAAAACTGCATGACATCCTCTGGTAGAAGGTCAAGGATGTCATTAGATGATGTTGATTCTCTCGATTCATTCAGTCTTTACACCATTGAACCTACCGACTACTGTATCAAGACCACTATGGGAACTCAAGATGAAACTGCCCAGGACCAGGAAGTGACACGTGAAAATCAAGGTTTTCAGGTCAGTAAACATAAAGTAGCATGATATTTTTTAGAGCTGTAGATGATAATGACTTTAGGTATTCAGCACCTGGAGAAAATAGAAAAAGGCTAGTATTCAACTTTATCATTGGTGTAGTGTATATTTCGATGAGCCAACTTCTATGGTTATTTTGCTGTTTAAAAAAATATTATTTGATACACAGCCTGAGGTAGAATGCCATTTTATCTTTGAAGTTTGAAGGTCTTGTCCTTCTATAGGTTTTACCATACAATGAAAATGATCTCCAGAACCTCCTTTTCAATACAAGTTATAGTGGCCAATTTAGATAAAATTTAGCCATACCTGGATATTAACTGCACATTTCTATTATTGAAGGAAATAATATAAATAAGTAAAATTTTCGTACTATTTTATGGAAACATTCTACTATAATTGCCTGATTTTTGACACTATTTAGAAAAATATGCTAGAGTAAGGAATAATTGTGTGATGGGAAATTTACACAAGTACGGTTTTCCAGGGAAATTAAGAGTATATGAAAGGTTGCTATGTTACCATGGTTACAAATAAAAGAACAGAGAAGGTGTTTCCTGAATTTTGTGGGAAATGTCTTTTGTATTGTATGAACTGCAAAGATTGCATAAAGCAAACAGTTATCTCAGAACTTATTGCATTTTGAATGTTTGTAATCATTCTGAAAATAAGAATTTTTGTTTGGGGTTGGCTCAATCGAAGTGTCAATAACATGATAATGTATAGAATATTAAAGTTGGAGAGTTTCTAGCATACTGGTATACAATGTTTGGAGCTTCTAAATCTGCTTCTAACACCAAATTAAAAGATTGTTTGCAACATTTGAAAGCTTAGATTTTCTACTTCAAGAGGATTGTCATCTTACGGTCTCAGGAAAGGAGGGTTGAAGGGGTTTAAATTATAAATACTCAAAAATGTGTGCTGAGTCAGAAAACATGTTATGTTGTTTGGGTTAATTTACACCTCATGGTACAAATGCTATAGTCTTTTTGGTCGGAGGTATATCGTAAACAAACACTGATTACAAAGGTTAAAGTGGGATGGTCTCTCCAGTACGATGGCTACCTTAACAATTAATAAAGTTACCATATAACAAAAATGTTTTTATAACAAAATATTATTCAAATTATATCACTTTCCATTCCCACATAATCATCTAGAATCGGCAATAAACAATAAACATTTTATTCAATTTAAGATGTAATCTTATGCTTAAAGGTCACGCACACACACAAAATCAATTCAAAATTAGGATGAACACTTTTCTTATGATAAATTATATATATTAAGGTATGACACTGTCATAATTAGCTCGTACATTCAAACAAGGTTACAGTCTATTATAATAAATGCAAAGCCAGCCTCACACTTTAAGTGCAAATTTAGAAGATGTGAGCTTGATGATGTCATGAAAGGTATTTACTCAATACCAATATGGATGGACACAAGTAAAGTGCTTGTACATATAAAATATAAATCAGTGGAGCATGGAAATTTCAGAACTTGAACTCACATATGAATTTTACTCTCTGAAATGTTTACTTACTCTTCTAAACTAGAATATCAACCTTATAAATTTACAAAGATGAATCACATGTACAGTCATGAACCAGCTAGGCTTCATAACACCACAGTCTGTTGTTTACATGTGGCTGCACAGAGGTAACACCTGAGCATCTGAACAAGACTGACCAATTTATATTTGTTGTATTTCATTAATGGTCCTAAATAAAAGGCTGCTGTCATTCTCATGAACGATAAATACTACTTTTAAACAGTGTCCTTTCACATGTTGCCGTCTACACAATGAACTTATTTCAGGTCATAACCGTAAACAGCGAAATAGGTTACAACCAGCCAGTCCATTCGGTTGCTGATTTTGTTAAACTGATTATTAAAGGACCTGTGGAAATAACCAAATTAAGTCATGACACTATAATTCAATTCCATTCTCATCCTATCTGTGGTTCCATGGTGTAGGGGTTAGCAACCCTGCCTCTAAATCCCTCTATTGTAGATTTGAGTCCTGATGGGATTTTGTCCCAAGATTTTCTGCCCAGTGAAGTCACTTGTAAATATATGAAGAAAAGCTAAGACTGCCCAATTTGAATTTGTCGTAACAATACTGACACATCATAATATGCCTGTGTGACATAATCTTGTGATGATGAAGGATATGACAACATTATCAGTTTAAAGCTTGTTCCGAATAAGGTTCTTATTTCAAATTATAAACTATATTTTATTCTCAAAGCACACAGGTATACTATTTGTAAATAGCTTTGTTTGAATCTATTAGATTGGTTTTGCTTTTATTACCTCAGGGCATACTTTAGTTAAATTTGTTACACTAATGCAAAAGCACTTAAGTCGGTCTTAAAGCATACCCGAACTTGTAATGGATGACTCTCATTAAATCTTCCCATTCTCTGTCTCTTCAAACAGGTTACAAAATGAATCGCTGTACAAAAGAAGTTTATGCGAGGAATGGAGAAGCAACCCTGATATTTGTAAAGGACGCTTGTCACCTACATCACAGACTGCGAAATACCCTGCCAATCCTTATATAGGATCTACTGATGCTGTAGAAATAGATGCTGAAGAAAGATGACAATACTTTTACCCCATTAGAAGCAAAGTAAAAAAGAACTAAAGAGATTAAATGTTTCGAAATATATATCATTTGAACCTATAATTTCTTCATTAGTCATTTGGTCAACAATTCCTTGTTATAATTAACACAATTGTAGTTACTACTCACAGCCAAGAGAAAACTTTGCTCTTAGCTTCTGCTCAAACGACTTTGAATGCATAGAAGAAAATCTGTACTACAAGGACAGAATTTCTTAGACACCTGAACTTATTTTTGTATTATAATTGCTATAAGACAGAGAAGTTAATGTTAATGAAGGTCAGTTGATTGTGTCCACAGTTTCTTTTCTGTCAATGATGTAGGACTGCAGACATTGCTATCATGAGTGTTTTTTTTTGTGATCCTTTCTGTTAAAACTAAAATAAAACTACTTCATGTAACAGAGTAAGAAGTTATGAAAGAATGTTTCCCTTTTTATGTTATTGAGGCTATTTCTTAGATACAGTTTGTTTCATATGACACACATGATATGATTTCTAAAGTCTCAAGCTCTACATGTAAAAACACTTAACAGTATAAGGTGAAGCTTTATCATTGACTGAAAAGGTTCTTTGGGTGTTACTTTTAAGTTATGGTGGTTGTAGGGAATGAGGACCTACGTTGGAGGTGGGAGCACCTTTGACTCAGTTTACTTAGCAATTGACCTATGGTACAAGCACATCTAGAGTGATTTTGAGTAAAATGGTTATGAAGAAATGCATAATTTATTATTTTTGTTTTGCTGGCAGTAATTTTTAAAAGCATTTTGTGTATGAATAACGCAAAAGCAATGTGTCAAATTCTAAAATAATGTGGTACAGGGGACATGATAAGGTTTTAAGCAGGGAAATGTGTCAGTCCATGGATAGCAATCTCCAAGTAGTAAATTGAAACTTTCTTCAATAAGACTTGTATAAGGTGTTTTAGTATCAAACGTTTTGGGTTAAAGATGTTCTTGCATCAAATAATAATAATAATATATGTAACTCGGTGAAGTTTTTTCCTTGACATAGCGATGCATGTCCCTTCTTTCAAATTGAATCAGATTAAAAGTGCGTACTTGATAGCAAGACTGTTAAACATTATTATCAAATGTCTCACAGAAGTTGGTTTTATTTTTGACAAATCAGATGAAAAGTATGTGCTTGCATACGCAACTGTTAAACATTATCTCAACTATCCAGTAGGCATGATCCAGGGGTGTTTTCTTATTTACGTCAAGAATCTTTTTTTTTTCTATGCTATATGCACTGACATTTTTGAAGTTCAATTGAAATATATGTTTTGATTCAAATTTACCTTGATCTTGTTTTTAGCCTACACTTATGTCTTATGGAAAAGACTTGACTGTTTATGTGACTGGTCATTGTTAAACGTTATTTTAAGTAATTATTTGTGTCAAGAATTCTCTTCTTTTCTTTTCTAAACTAGACTCACTTACATTTCTGAAGTTTGATTGGAATAAATGATTCGAAGTTTGCTTGATCGTTTAGTCTATGCATATGTGTAATGGAAAAGAAATTAATCACCCAGAGGGTTTAATTGTAACGATATACATTTCTACTGCCACCCGCTGCTGCTGCCGCTTTCGCCATCATGCATGCACGTGCATGCATGCATGCGTGCGTGCATAATTGACTTTGGTACAGACTTTAAAAACACCATGTCATCTTTTGTTGAATGCAATGTCAATTGAAAATCTAAATGCCATAGAACACAATAATAAAATGTGTCACTTTCTTACAAACAAAATGTCAAAATACTTAGACCGTGTGACAAAATATTTCAACACCATGGTAAATATGTCAGTGCACCATGCTTAAACTTTGATGCTGCAGGTAAATTAAAAATCATTCTAACACTAAGCTGAAAAAGAATTGGTCACCACACAATAATATTCCTTTTATTTTAAGTTATTGGAAAATATTCCTTTCTAAAGCTATGAAGTCATCATGAATTAAATGAAAGTCTTACCCATTACAGTTGAAATACAGAAAACCATATCCCACATAATATGAATGAATTGTATCACGGGCATTCAATATCATGTTACATCATGTAACTTTTTTTTTTTATGAAAACAATACATACATTCACAATTTTTTTATGCAAAAAGTATATTCCTTCTCAAAATGAAAATACCATTGTCAGCTATAGTACTGATGCATATAGATTTGATTTTGTGAGTAGAAAATACGATTGTTTACCTTATATTTTTGAGAGCCATTTTCTTCTTTTCTAGTGCCATCATCACCTTTATATTCTGTTGTCATGGAGTCTTTGTTTTGACCATCTTGAATTAACCTAAGTTCATGATGACGTCTTAATACAGCATGATAAAAAATGTATGCCACATGTTCTGCACTGAAACAACAATTTTATTACTGAAATTACATCAATACTCCTTTTGTCATCTTGTTTCTACCAGAAATTATATCTTAGCAAAGAAAACTTATCAGGTATCAGATCAAATATCATGCAGAAGTCGGGAAACCACATAACCAACAAACTAGCATAGATCCCTTTTACATCTCAATATTTGCTTTTGTCCTTGGCTTTAAAATTAAAATACAAGACTTTACAATATAGCATGCAGTACCATTATCTTTTCAAAAGGGGGGGGGGGGATATCTATAAGTTTTTTTTTACCCTAATGGGCTGGGCACCATGTTCTTCTTGGCCATCTCCACAGTCACCACTGTTTGCTCCTATTGCCATGTTGGTGGTTGTTCCAAGAATGGTTATTTACAAAGAGTCTTCTTTATTTCCCATGACAATATTGCACCTGGTGGTGCACTCCCCTAACTAGCATCTTTAGATCCAGTGCCAGTCATTGCACCACCACCCCCTCCCCATTTGAAACACATGCCAAACTAAGTCCCAGCAGTATCCCTCTATTGCACCATCACTGGAAATGATGACTCATATCAGTAGGTAGTGGGGAAAAGGTGGTGGAGGAGCCACCTGGTGGAAAAACAGATGAACTACGTTTTGACCCAAGATATTACTATGTCATCATCACACCAACTCTTGCACCACCACCAGACCCTGTCCAGTACTTCCCCCCTTAGCTCCCTCCTAGTGGAGAGCCACAAAACAAAATAAATCTACCAAACTCCATAGTTAAGAAACTAAGCAAAATTGCTGGTGGCGCCCACCTAGCGGATGATGCAAGAACTACAAACTTTGGAGAACAGTGGCGCCACCACGCGACAAACAGGCGAACTAAGTTTTGACCACAGATATTGCATCATCACACCCAAGTATTACATCATCACACCTGTCAGCAGCGCCCCCTGGCGGAGAACGGCGGAACTAATTCTACCAAACTCTATAGTAAAAAAATAAAAATCGACGGTGGCGCCACCTGGTGGATTGCGCAAGAACTACGTTTTGACCAAAGATCATCCTCCTGACTCTCACTATACTACTTACACCTGGGGAAAAAAAGTACAATGTTAGATGTGCTATATCGATAGTGCTAAGTGGTTTCAGATCAAAACAGTTTTCACTATTTATTTGTTGTACCTGGCCAAGCGGCGCTAGGCTACGGCCGGCGACGTGTTTTGTGACGTTAGAACGTAATCCAGCGACGTGATTGGTCACGTCACGAATTTCGCGCCAGTGAAAGGGGGTTACAACGTAGCAAATTACGTCCTCCACACGGACGAGAACGTCATATATATGACGTCATAACTATATAAATAATGGTTCTAGGCAATTTCATAGTATCTGACGTTCCATTTATAACATTTTAGTTAAATGGTCATAACTTGAGTTGTAATAAATATTTGAAAAATTCTTTCAGATTCTGATAGCTGGCATCATAAATTATCCTAAAGGTCAAAACCGGCCAAAAACCACTTTCGTATTTATAATCTGGGTTAAGTCACGTGACAGATAGATATGAAAAATAGCTATTATATTTATACCGTAAAATTCATAAAAGCTACCTAAAACAAAAGAAATATATATATTTTTTTTGTCTTAACTTTGCATTGAGAAATTGTTCCTTATGTTATTCTGCACATTTTGATACCATTGTATGTATGATTATGATCAATCAAGTAATATTTGTCATAATCAGGAGGCGCATGCGGTTCATGAAAATCTGGCCATTTTTTAATGTTTTTGCCTCAGTGTAGTGACCAATAATATTCTAATTAGATCTATGCTTATTTCATTATAGTGAATAGAAATCCCCTTAAACCACTATATTTACTGAGATTACATGAATACAAATCTATTTCAGATTGTTAGATCTATATGGCATTCCTGTATCAAAATGACAATTTGTAAGACCTTGATGTATGCGCTAGTGTATAAGCACTAGATATAGCTGGCCGGATTTTCCACATTTTTTTCAATTTTTCATATTTTCCACAAATTTACAACCTTGAGAGCATAAATCCAACTTCTAATTGTAGGAAAGACATAAAGGAAATGAACGTATTGAAGCACTGATTCCAAGATAATTTACACAAAAAATTGATGATACAAAGACATTTGGTTAAATGAAACTTCTGAGGAATTGTGATAAACGCATTGCAGATTGAAAACATTGTAGGTGATTAGATCTAGGCTATCTGAGGTTTTAGGATACAATTTCAGCTATTTTGGTCATAGAACTTATATTGTAGAGATATTACTGAAAGAAGTGTATAAAATGGGACCCCTGAATTATATTTTGATAATTGCTTTTTAAATGTTTGAAAAATATCAAATACTTTTGAAATTATGTGAAATCAAAGCAGGGCATTGACACTATAGTACGATTTTACCATTGGCGCTCAGGAAAGGGTTAAAAATATTGATTATTATAAATAACAGTAGTCTAAATGATGGATATTTAGTCATCAAAAGGACACAACGTAACTATAAGCCCATGGACACAGTAGGTACTCCTGCAGTGAGTGTAAGAGCACTGAGCAGTCAGGCCTATACTCTCCGCCGCCTCGCCAACCAGAGGATTCAACTCCCCTGGATTGACGCGCGGAGGAGACTATCAGGCCTACAGCCCTTGAAAAAATTATCCGGCAGTTCAGTGGCGCCCTCTGGTTTCTGCCCAGTTTCCACCAGATGGCGCCATTCGTATTGCTTTCCAACATGGCGACAGTGATGATATCGGAGGGTGTGTAGCCACGACACGTTGTACACAACAATCTTTCACTGGTACAAGGTGTGTGAATAGCCATATTCAGTTTGTTACAGAAGGGTTTGCTCACTACAGCAAGAAATATTTGATTGGTAAAGTAATTGTAGTTGCTTTTAGACCATTTCGACTGCCACATCCTAACTAAACAGGCTCAACCCACAGCATCACATAGCCTCATACTCATAGTCATAGGGCCATAGATCTACTCACAACACTGACGGGCAATGTTGAGTACTGTGCCCGTCCGAATCGTCAGTCAGTCGCAGCATGGCCATAGTAAACAGATACAAAATTTGTCAAAACACAGTAGCAATATTGGGTCTATTATTAACTACCAACTCAAAAGATTACCAGCACCAGGCCTGTCAATATTTCCCGGCTTTGACATTCTACACTAGAGAGTAGAGTCAGACCGCCCCCTTTGCCTTGCTGTAGGTCTGGATCTAGATCTAAAGGAAAACTTGGCAAATACTGATGTTAGAATTTCATTTTACTTACACAACTGTTAATTTAATTCGTCAATTTTGTAGTTGAAGGCACTGGCCTGGTACTTGGTAGATAACGTGAGGCGTTAGATCTAGACATTGAGTTCTGTAGATTCTAGTGAGAAAAATCAAGGAAATAGATCTAGAATCTAACTGATTCAATAGTTCTAGTCTGTAAGACTAATAAGAGATCTACCATGTCTATATCAACTGGCTGTCTAACTCTTGAAATGATGCAGGTAGAGTCTAGATCTAGAGACAAATTTCATAAAGCATACTAGACACCATAGATCTATCTGTCTGATAAAACGTTCTTCAATATTTTTTTTTTAGCATTTTTCAATTTTTATCTAATATAACTACCCTGAGTCAATTTAAATGTTAAGCCCTTAGTCTTTCTAGATCAATATTAGAATACAATTTTGAATGCTTGTTAGCTCATAAAACTGGCTTTATTTTTTTCTAGAATAAAAGGTATCAGGGTGGATTGGAAGATCAAGATTTTCTTTGGATTCTAGATAGTTTGCAGGCTGGTCCAGAGAGATAGTTGGACAGCATGAGCAACATGTGGCCATTATGATTATTGGGGGTAACGCAAAACTCTCCTAGGCTACATATAAAATGTGGGAGCTCAGGTGTCTATGTTTGCAACATGATGTAAGGGCCATATGGGCTGCCTTATTGGCTGAAAATGTGAAAACCTCTCACATAAAATATTTATAAAATATATAAGCAATATTCGAAATTATTTTTTCATTTCTGCGCCCATCGGGTCCAAATGTATTAAAAGTCTGCAACCGGAAACTATAGTTCTTGCACTCTTCTCGATATATGAAAGCCCATTTATCCTGGATGTGACACAGAGAAAAATTGACGTGGGACAGGGAAATCTAAGGAAAAACACAGGGAATTTGAAAATGGAATTTGGGTTGGTACCCTGTATGACTCAATTCAGAGTATCCAGTTTAACTACAACTACTCCTAAGCCATTCCGTATATTTACTGGAACATTTTTACCTACTGTGCCTGCTTTGAGGTTTCAAGTTTCTTTTGCAAGTGTCACCCCAAATAAATGTTCCCGCACCACTCGTAACAATATTATACTCTAGCAGTTACCTATTTTTAAATTTGCAGGATTTTTATTCTTCTTTCTCTTCTCCAAACCAATTTCGGTCATTGCCTTACAAAAAAGAAAAGAAAGATGTTACATTTTTTCTGACTTGTTTTTCTGTAGGATGGAACAGCGGGTCGGTAAAATAAGGTGACTGATTCACTCAGGTATTAAATTTGATCGCAGCATGTAATATAAACATCAGATAATTTTGTATAAAAAGTGGAGGCTTTACAATTAAGAAGGCCTACAACAAACCATTCCTGTGCATCATCAATGCATTTTCTTCCAGAATGTGTGATACGGCCTCAAGGTAAAGCCACTAAAATAACATTTTCCTTGCTTTTCAGATAGCAAAAAGGAGTTGAAATACAACATAGCCATGGCTGCTAAATCAAAAGCAAGCCCCGAAGTTGCCAAGAAGTTGGTTGAAAATTTGAACACAGATCTCCGAACACTGTCATCAGAATGCAAGAGAAAGTATCCACCTGTCAAAGAGGTAAGGTATATTAAAATATAATTAAGTGAAATGATCAGAGAAGAGAAGGTGTTGGATAAGGCGACTGAAATAAGTTTTCTTGAACCATGAATTCATCTCTGCTGCGGTTAATAAGCAAAGTTGAGCTTTTAGTCCAATTCATTGCCCTGTTGATATAGACTTCGTGTATTTGGTAAACATTTTTTATATATATATTTTTTTATAATCCATAGCCTCGTATCATATATGTATTTGGTTAACATGTAACCTAAACATTTTAAGCGTAATAGTAATGCGTCAATATTTTATCTGTTTGAACATTTTTCTTCACTCATCTTTCGAAGTATGTCTGTTACTTTCTAAATAGTGGAATGAACTTGCTTTACAATTTTAGGCTGCGGAGAGTGGACTTCTGAAAATAAGACAAGTTATGAGCAAATCTCAGAATGACATGATAGCAGGTAAGGGGTCATCTTGATTAGTTATGGTCTAAACATGTATTCACTTCAGAGAATGTTGATCTTTTTTCAGTATACACCAAAACGTAACGGTAATATCCCTGAGGTAACATAAAACTCATATGAAAAGGATGAATGTACAAGTCATGAGATCGTGTAAAGAAGTACATTTTTGAACAACATCTATTCAGGCATATGATATAAAATTGTCCTTGATTTCATTCTTATAGATAGATATAAAAATATGTATATCTTTACTGTTTCAGGTTTGGTGTCAGTGAGCGTTGAGATACTACAGCCATTCGTCCTAGGATGTGATACGAAAAATACCAAAGTCGTTCAGCTATGTTTGACGTCAATACAAAGGCTCATTTCTCACGAAGCAATTTCTATGGTAACTCACCATTACAATTTCATATATACATATTAAGTTTTTTTTTATTATTATTTCTGAAGTAATCTTCAGCGATAACTCAGTCTTCGAGATTGAGTGTCATAGTACAAATAAGTTTTACACTGACGTTTACAATATCAATCACTGCATTATCGTGTACATCCAAGTAGAGAACCATTCTGACCATTTATGTTAACCGAGAAAATTGATAAATATTACGAATATTAATAATCACAAAATAAACACTACATGTATTATGCTGTCAACCGAAATATATTTTGACAACTAAATGCCAAATGCAAATCATTATTTAGCAATGACAGCACATAACAGTAAAGGCATTAATACTCCTAACATGATGACAAGTTGACCTACTTAAAGCGCTATTTGTTTAAAGCGACTGATGTGAATATATTAAGTTCAGACTGTGTAGCAGACCTACATTTAACTTTTATGTTGTTTTTCTGCTTAGCCTGCTGCAAACAATGTGATCAATATTCTGTGGGTTCTCATGGAAGCCGGAATAGAGGAACTCAAACTGCTACAGACGGCCATCCTACTTCTCACCACTAACTCCGTAGTCCAACATGAGTCACTCGCCAAAGTAGGTTGAAGTTTCTGATTTATGTTTTTAGCAGAACTTCATATATTTTTTTAAAGTTCTGTCAGAAACATTAAATATTATAGTTTTACGA
This sequence comes from Lepidonotus clava, assembly GCA_936440205.1. Taxonomy (NCBI): domain Eukaryota; kingdom Metazoa; phylum Annelida; class Polychaeta; order Phyllodocida; family Polynoidae; genus Lepidonotus; species Lepidonotus clava. The sequence continues at coordinate 38,106,745 of OW387133.1, read as the reverse complement.
ATTTTTGATGTCATGAGTACGCAAAATCTTGTGAATGTTCTTAAATGAAGATCATAATGAATCCAAAGACTGATTGTATATGCAAAAACAATGGGTTAGAAAAAGTAAGTTATTTAATGATGATTTATTGTCTCCTCTTAGGCTCTCGTACTGTGTTTTCGGTTACACTTTACCAAAGACAGTACGACGATTAACACTGCCGCCGCCACCGTCCGACAGCTGGTTAGCGTCGTCTTTGAGAGGGTTGTTTCCGAAGATGCTATTCCATCTCAACGTAAGTCACTCAGATACTGTGATAATATGAGTACGATTATTTCCCACTCAATTCATTCTGTAAGTACCCTATTTAACATTTACTATGCACTGCAAATTTTCAATTAGAGGTACGGATATCAGATAAGGGCTCAGAATTATCATCTCTGCCCCCCTTTCTATGTAGTAGTAGAAGCAGGGGGGGGGGGGGTTAGAGATTTCTTTTAACTGTTCGGCAAACCTTGCATATATTTCTTAATATACGTATGCATGTATTTCTTCTATCTAAACAGAAGTTCTTGAGGCTATATCTTCAGAAGAACTTAAAGCTGTTGGACGACACCCACCTAAGTCACTACGGCCATGTGCAGGAGATGCATTCCTCTTATTTCAGGTAATCCTAATTACCGTACAAAAAGCAGAACTGACTATTGGAGTAAATGTTCTAAAGAGGAAATATGCCTAACCTTATTGATACAATTTCCCAATAAAAGTTTGGAACATTTCTGCACACTACAACAATATCCTCTGAGTGTAGAACATAAATTATTATCATACCACTTTCACAAAGTGTACTTGATTATTTGTAGGGATGTGACGGTGTATGTTATGGTTGATAAAAAAAAGATACCCACAAAAACTGTACTTGATTATTGATCATGACCTTGTTTTATCCCAGGACTTCTGTCAGTTGGTGAATGCCGACCAGCCGCACTGGTTGGTCGGGATGACAGAGATGACCCGCACCTTCGGCCTGGAACTCATGGAGGCCGTGCTCACTTCATTCCCGTCTGTGTTCCTCAAGGTAAACCGTTCTTATTCAAAATCTCTGCTAGACAAAATGAAAAATAAATTCCTGAGGAAACTCAATTACCTCTCTAAACACCCAACCTGCCTTTTCAAATTACATTCGGAAATTTGGGTAATACATGTACGTGTACATTAAGAAAGGTAAAATTTAATCTGCAATAGATATTTGTTAAAAGAATGATTATATTACTATCTGCTATCATAAAGACCGTTTTATGGATAATATTCCTAGCCGTGCGGGTTCATATTTTTCTAAAAAGTAAAATATTGTTTTAAAGCACCACAGATTTCCATAAAATGGCCCGATGAAAATTTGCTTTGGGGAACTTTTCATGCTAAAATATTATTCTAAGATTTTCCGCGATATTTCTATTATCCATAAATGACTTTCCCTCCTTGATGTATTTTTCTTTTTTCTCTAGCATCCCGAGTTTAGCTTTCTCCTCAAGGAGCGGGTGTGCCCGTTGGTCATCAAGCTGTTCTCCCCTAGTCTCAAGTACCGGCCGGGCGCCCCTGCTCCACCCTCTCCGTCTCCCATGGACAAACCATACTTCCCCATCGTGATGCGACTCCTCCGTATTGTAGCCGTCCTTCTCAAACATTACTACAAACTGCTGGTGGGTTTTAGATTCAATGTCAATAATTTTTCTGTTTTATGACAGGCTGCAATTATTGTCTAAACCAACAGCTTATGGCAGTGGGTCATATCCTTTTTATATATCTATATTGACCGCATAAGGGTGTTAGAATATGCTTCTTTATATGTAACACAGGAAACCCGATTAAACAGCACCTGGATTATTCAACCTTTAGAGCAGTGCAATGATCTTGTCGATTAGAACATGCTTTCCCTTTGACATGACTCTAATCAGGTAGAGAATTAGCTATATAACGTAGATATAGCTGGTTATGCCTGCCCTTTTGCCGATTATCAAAAGACGATTTAAATAGTATATTAGGCTGCGCCAATACAAAATTTGATATGAGACCTACACTGGTTTCTTCTTTTTGTGACTACCACTAAAGTATGTGAACTTCTGCTTTAGGTCACGGAGTGTGAAATCTTCCTCTCCCTTCTGGTCAAATTCCTGGACCCGGAGAAACCCATGTGGCAGAGAGCATGCGCCCTGGAGGTTCTTAGTCGACTGTGTGCTCAGCCACATCTGCTCAAGTACGTTACCGAGAGTTTAGGAAAATCACTTGCTACACTTATCAGGGTACCACAAAGGGAAAATGGCCAAAAAAATTCCCTGACAGGGAAAACACAGGGAATTTGCAAGTTTTGCCAAAACACAGGGAATTTCATCGGACCAAGTTCTGAATTTCCTTACTCTCAAGATATTAGAGATTTGACTTTTTGTCGTTGGGTTGTCAATATTGTCTGCACGCAGAGCCTTTTAAATTTGAAAAACTTGTTGAATATGACACAGGGAAAAGTTGCTGTGGGACAGGGAAATCTCAGGGAAAACACAAGGAATTTGAAAATGGAGTTTTGGTTGGTACCCTGACTTATAGAGACTTTTCATTTTTCTTTTTTTTTTATTAGATTTATTGTGTCCTGTGCTGCTGACGACACATACATCTGCAATGTGATACAGAAGTTTTTCTTAACCTATAGAGCCATTCACTTTCAAGTTTCGCATTAATGATTATTTAATTTATTTACATTTGGAATGAAATATCTAATTCTACTATTGCAGGAGCTTCTGTGAAAGTTACGACATGAAGCAACACTCAACGAAAATCTTCCGGGATATTGTGAATGGACTTGGGACGTTCATCCAGTCACAGTTCATAAGTCAGCAGGCGCCACAGATTTCCCAAAGTGGTAATAGATACGTTATCGACCTTTCCAAAAAGCAACTCAAGTATAGCTATTAGACAAAATACTGGAAAACTAATTTCCCATAATAACAATGCCTTTTCGTCAGCACGGGTAAATAATAAGAATATAATGCATGTGATATATGTGTTATAAATCCATATCAATTAGTATTTCGTTATATGATTGTAGCTGCTATCAATAAAACCGTCATAGAATAAACTGCTATCATGACCTCAAATTGAAAGGGGTTGGTTTTCTGCGAAAAAATAAAGAAGCATGAATTCTGTCAATACTGTATTCAGTATTAACCATTTCAATTAGATTCTTTGGAAAAAAGTGGAATGAATTCTGCCAATTCTCTCATTCAATTTTTACAATTTCAATTAAAACCACCAGGTTCCAAGGCCCCTGACATCTCGGGCCAGCCTCCATCTATGGTGGGAGGGATGCCAGTCGGTAGCGGGGTGACGCCGCAACCCGCCTTCTACTACCGCGGTATATGGATCCCCCTGGTCGTCAACATCTCTGCTCCTCAGGGCTCCCAAAAATCTATATTGTAAGTATAGGTTTATAGATTATATTCTTGAAATATATTGTGTGTGTATTGCACAGTCTTGTAATGTGTATCAGCCTGTTTGTTTACTCTTATTGTTTCAGTATTCAGAATAACGTCAATGGATGTATGACATGTTAAAGAGTGTTTCATAGAAAAAGTGTTTCATACCTGCCACTATCTGTGGTTTGCTGTCTTGATGGCGCAATGTGAATTAGGGTGCCCGTTCAGAGAAATAAAGATGTTTAATGCACGAGTCGCAATTAAATCTATGAAAAAAAAACAAGGAAATAATTCCTCCCTGCCCCCCTTTTATTTCTTCTAATTGCCAAGTCCCTTTGTTACAGTCTCGGGTTGTTCTACTAGAACTTCTACTCCTGCTCACGAATTCCTTTATCGCTTTAGTGTCTGCTTCCGTTTCTGTTTGTCACCACCTCCCTCCCCCAGCCCCACTTTCTATACGTCGATCCTTTAATTTTTTTTAGACACTCCACCCGTTTGCACCTTCCTGTATCCCAATACTTATTCTGCTTTCTCCTCCTACCTTTTTACTCCCTCCTTGTCTAGTTCGTATCACTTTTGATATTATAGTTCCCGCATCCATATCTCCCAGACTTTTTGTAAAGTGACAAACAAGAAATTGGAAATTCATCGTACAGATTTTTTCCGCATGCATTTTGTTATATGGTTAAGAACTTCACCACTTCCAACGTACACGAACTTCGAAACAAACCAAATACATGTAAATTGATATACAATTATGCATGTATTTGTTTTTTATATTCTTATTGTAGCAGCGTCGATATGGTATTTTATAAGTATTCGTGTAATCTACGTTGATAAAGTTCATCCACATTGTATTTTTATATATCCTATGAAAATCGTCCATATTTCATCTCATACTATGTGGTCCTTTTAAAGAAGGAAATTCTTAAGAATGAGATGATTTCAGTACATTGTGAAAATGCGACTTTTTACAAACCAATAGATTCGAAGTCAAGACAGTCAAGACAACCCACCACCTGTAAGTACTTTGACACAACTGAAATGCTTGTCAGAAATGCGACCGATATGTTGGCAGTTTTCTCCAAGAGCTTTCGACCTTTCATCTTTTATATTTTCACTGACAATAACATCTCATTTTTGTGTGTATTTGGCGTCATTTATTCTCTTAAAAATGCCAGGTGATATGAAACGCATGAATTAATTTTGTGCAACGGAAGATATGTATTTCTGGTTTGTTTAATGTTAGAAGGGATAGCTGCTGTTAATAACTGTTCCACAATAACATGAATTAAAAAAAGGGAAAGGGAAAGGGAAACCAGAAACTAGTACAAAAACTGGTATAAGTCAAGCTGTGGTACTTTTCTCAGTTTACTTGTTGGCCTAACATCGAAATTACTAATTCTAATCATGGGAATCAAAGAACTATGGAAAAAGAATTGTCCACATGCAGAGTATCGTACAAAGTAGCACTATTTCACCGTATGAAGTTTTGTAGAAATTCAATTCTGCTGGTTGTTCACTGACTGCATGGCGAACCCGTCGTTGTCAGCGCTTTCTGTACCGCTTGAATGATGGCTGCATATTTCATTGCAATCTTCTTTTTTCTTTTTAACGAAAATAAGTGTTTCAGGGGTGGGGGGGGGGGGGGTGGCAAGGGAAGAGGGGGGAAGGAGAGAAGTAGGTCCTGAACCCCTCCCTTAACGCAATTTGTTTTATGGGCACCAGCACTTGCAAAATAAGAGTAGAATGTTCGGTGCATGTACGCAAATGTGTGACGTTTTAGTTCCTTGAATATATCCAGATCTCCCCTTTGAGAACCGTGGATCCTCCTTAGCATTTAATGATATCTTGAGATCAATAAAGAGGTACAATAACCGCGCATGTATTAGGAAAAATCAGTGCGGAGTATATACTTCATAAAATGTACGATTGGGCTTCCATAATCTTGTCACCTACCAACCTAATTATATAGTGAACAGCAGGTTCAGAATAAAAGTCGATTTAAGACATATTTCCTTGCAATAAATGGTAAGGTGCATTTACCAGGCACATTTCACTGAAACACGTTCCATGTACATAGAGAATGCTGTACAATCCAGACCATATACGGTTTTGTAGAAAACTTAACTTGACCCTAACTGCTATTGTATTGTATGATACAGGTACTTTGTTATATTTCAATTAAATACAGGGACAAAGCTGGTTGAATCACTAACGCGCATATCTTCTGTTCTGTATAACCTAAATCAGGGCTTGACTGGTCGGTTTGGATATAATAATTTCTTTGCTCCAAGTACTCAACATTCTGATACTTCTGATACTCCAGCGGATGGCACATTCCTTTTCAATTGCACAATAGAGGTAGACAAGGCAAACAATATGTATATATATATTAAGTTACTTTTGGTGCGATAGTAATGATAAAGATTAAGTTGACCTAAAATCATGCTTCATTTCCAGGCGTCTGACTACAGTAGAGGAGGGTCCATTGGCAACTTTCTTTGCCTGCTGGCTGTAAGAAACCAGAGTGTTCTGCCTTAGTGTAACCTCCTGAAGAGTCGATTGTTATTTAAGATCTCAAGCCTAACAATTATTGGAATGATTTCCTTTTCTAGATACTCACATTCTATGGTTTATGTGTATATTGAACGTGGATATATTTCAATGCTCCTCGTGTTTTGTGTGTCTTACCGTTGGGTTCTCTCTTCACATTTCTATCAGATTTTGCATTTGAATGCGTTTCAAAGTAATGAATGAATAGACATAAGAATTTTACAAAAGTATTTCGTTAGCAGGACCTTGTCTTATTTTTTAAATCTGTCTATGTAAAAATTAAGAAAAACAGTATATGATTAAACGTCAGGAATTGATTGAAATCCCATTGAGTCGCCTATCGTCAGTACTATGTTTATACCTCAGTCAGAACATTTTATGTTTTTAAAATTTTGATTCTTCAATAGATATTGCAAAGGCTTGTTGCATGTAGCTATAGAGTTAAGTCACGGGACTGTCAACATTTGAATTTCAAAACCTATATTGACATCGTCATGAGATATGTATGTTTTCAAACTTTTTTCCATAAGGGCAAGAGGCTATTATCCCTATGAACTAATATGCATAACACATTTCATATTTTTAGAAAGAAGGCAGACGTAGTTTGCTAATTTTAAGAGTTAGCCAGTACAATATCATCGCAGCACCCACCGACTTATGGTTCAGACTCTGTAGATCACTATTTACACAACAAAGACAAACGCCTTTAATTTCATTTTCCAAATGTTAAGTGAATAGATAATTTTTCATTGATAATAGAAAAAAAGGAGTCAGGTATCTGTGAAAGGTTTTACGAAAATTGAATAGAATATCCTGCAAACTGACATTACTGAGAAAATACTTATCGACTAACAAGCGAGTTAGTTTTGGTTTTCAATAACACAATTTCACACCTTCAGTCTATGATTGTAATTTTGTACACATGTTATAACCAATGTAACAAGTGTGTCACATAATCTAAACGGATGGAAAAACAGTTTCCATTAAATAATCTGTATTGTAATTTTGTTTCAAATCATGGACTTGAAAGCAAGAGAAAGACAACTAAAAATTCATACACACCTGCATTTTCGATCGTTTGAATTATCTGTAACCGTCAGTACTGACCCATCTAATTTTTGACTACTTGCAGCTTGGATATGGTAGATAAGATCGACCCTCCGCCGATCCCCGATGGCTACGGCCTGTCGCTGGCCTTCCTCTGTATGCTAGACGTGGTTCGCTGTGTCCAAGGCCTCATTGAGAAGAGTATGGCCGAAGAAGCCACTCCCGCACCCACAGAGGAGCAGGAGCCTGCACCAGGTGGGCCCACGTATTGTTAATGTCAGAAATACAGTAATTTAGTTGTAGATCAGAGATATTTCTAAGTTTTTCGCCGGTTTTTCTTGGTCTTCCAACTGGATTTGAACAGTGATATTGTCTAGTGTACATGCTATGAACTGCCAAAGCTGACATTAGTTAACCCGCAATAGTTTATGTTAGTATTTTATCTCAAAGGAATTCCATTTCTAAACAAAATCCATATTTTCATCTTTTTAAAAATATTTCATAGGCCTACTCTTTTTGAATTAACTATGAATATGTTTTTGTAAAACCGAAACCCCAGTTTTGTTGGGTAGACAATAAGGTCTATTTTCATTCAGTTTTTTCAAGGATAACCCTGAAATTCTTTTTCCAGCTGCAGACCACCAGGGCCTGAACGTGGAGCTCATCACGTCCTCCTGGTGCGGGGTGCTGGCCGCCTTGTCGCTGCTCCTTGACGCCTCGACAGATGAGAGCGCGACCGAAGCCATTCTGAAGGCTGAGCAGAGTTACGCCAACCTGTGCGGTCAGCTGGGTCTGACCACACCCCGCGACGCCTTCATCACCGCCCTCTGCAAGGCCTCGCTGCCACCGCACTACACGCTTACTGTACTCAATACCGCTGGTGCACCGACTCTACAGAGAAGTAAGGGTTTTCTTCTGTTAATTTCTTTCATTATAGGAAGGTCAAACTGATTCCTTTTGATAAGAAAATTGTGCTCAGAAGAATTGCCTGAGACCAAAGTTGAATGAAGTTATAAGAAAATTGGACACCATTAAAGGGAGCCAAAAGCAATGTTTTGCAAAAGTGTGATAAAATTTTGAAAACTGAAATAGCTATGGAAATACATTCTAAGACTAGTAAGAGTCTAACCTTAGCTATTGGTACAGTTTAAACCATGAAAACTAAGTTGAATTTAAATCAAATTCCATAAAACTCCTGTTTTTGCTGTCTCTAGACAGCAATGTTTGTAAATAAACCAATTTTGGTGGGTCACCAAAATTGGCCAGTGACATGTTTTATTGTATTTTGATGAAGTTAAAGCCTGTTTTCATAGTCTATATTTTATTATGGGCCTCAGTAATGGTCATAGAATGTATTTCAATAGTTATTACATTTTGCAAAATTTTGACCCAATATTGGGTTTGGCCCCCTTTAAGATCAATTAAAATTAAAGCATAAGATATTATGAATCAGACAGGAATAGGTATCAAAACTAATGTACCAAAAAAAAAAAAAATAATAATCTTTTTATATTATGAGTAATTATTTAGTATCATTTAGAACACTGAAACATAGTCATATAATTCTTTGTGTAACCGTGCTTTTGATGTACCCTAAACAAAACTAACATTTTGTATGTCTCTCTCAAACAGCCCACTCTGGCGGTTCTGGGCGTAACGGTGACCTGGGTGCCGGGGGACATGACGTGATTCAGGGTAGTCAGGTGGTGGCCGTGGGTACCCCGCTCCCCACCGCCTCCCTACCGCTAGGGGCGCAGCAGGGGCCCGTCATGGTAGGTCCAGTTCTAAGAGTTTCCTGTCCTTTTTTCCTTCTAACTTTTAGAGCTACATCTTACAATATAGGTTTTCATGTATTTGTTTCTTAAATTGATATACATAGAACATTGTATATTACAAATACATTAAACAAAAGTAATAATTTTTATTTCATACTCACACTTCAGAAATGTTTCTTAGACGGAAAAGCCATTGCTTTACTGATGGGTGAGAATAGGTACTCACAATTAGGGGTATTGGATGGTAGTAGGGGAACCATCGCATTTCATTTGTATCAAACAATGATTCCCCCCCCCCCCCACCTTAATTGTTATGTAAAAAACGCATAAAGCACTTACTAGACAGATCAAAATTCTCCCGTTGATAGCAACAATGTATAGGATTAAAATTTGCTTATTCTCAATCGCCCCAAACAGGGTCATTAAAGCTGGATGTTTGATTCCCTTTCTATAGGACATTGCACATAAAAGATCCCTTGTTCCTTCTAAAAGCGGAACGTCTTTCCTACCTTTCCTGCTGTTTCATGTCCCTGGAGAGGCATCTCTATAATAATATATGACGCTTTCCCATACAATCCAACAATATCTAAGGCTGACTTGTCTCTTTGTAGCTGACCGCTAAGAACATTCAGTGTATGCGCGCCATCCTGATGGTGGCCCATTGTCACGGCAGTATCCTCGGGTCGGCCTGGCACATGGTCCTCACCACACTACAGGTAGGTCTTCCATATATTTATTTTAATATATATTTTCTAAAGTTCTTTATTGAAATGGCTAACTTCACAGTAGCGGTTTTCTTGTGAGTCTACATATTATTCCTACTTGATTTTGACAACATGGGTCAGGTTTTTTAAACTACCTCAACTGGGAGAGATACGTCCGTTACTCCAGAGTATCACATCTAATTTTTAAATGGTGATTTTGCTAAAATGTCGTGTTAATATGTTATAAGCATGATATTCAAGCATTATCTCCTTATTAGATACGCGTGCTATTTTTCTATTTTTGGTCAACTCTATACAATAATGTTGCTGAAATAATGGACATAAATGAGGCACTTTGAAAACCTGACCCACTTAATCGTGATGCATGGCATTACAATAAAAGTAACAATTCTACTTTCTCTTTATATCGTTTGAATTGTAGCATGTCCCAGAATATTCTTATGTATCACTTAATCGTGATGCATGGCATTACAATAAAAGTAACAATTCTACTTTCTCTTTCGATCGCTTGAATAGTAGCATGTCCCAGAATATTCTTTTGTATTGATTAAAAATGTTACAAAGATTGCTTTAAGAAAAGCAGCACATTTCGAATAGGAGTAGTTTGATTATTGCTCAATTCACTCCACTTTGTTCTTAGTCTATCGATTTTATTTCTTTATTGTATTTTTTCCATCAGCATGTCATAAAATGATTAGGAATGGAATAGAGTGAATAGTGATGGCAATCAGTCGTGTGTTACAATGTACCAAACATAAACATAGATGATAAACCATCATGGCTATACTAGTTACTACACCCCCGTGACACCAATAGTCTAACAATGCCCTGTATGTTTTAGTACCTTGTGACTATAGTCGACTCTCTCGATGTAAGTCTGTTACAGTTATCACAATAGGAAGACATATGTTCTGTGGAAATATATACTGGTATATATATGCTGGTGAATGGAATGGCATGACTCTATTGTAAAGTCCCATACCCACTAGGCTAAATCGACGCACATATCGACTGATTACTACTTGAAGAGTCAGCCGATGTTTGGACCGATTCTGTTGACAAATCAGTATGCCATATTGAAATGCACATGTTTGTTATGAATCTGTGTTATAATTGGCCAATTATTGTGGTATCATCGGCCGATTATATTGCTGATCCGGTCAAATACACCTAGTGGGTATGGGGCTTACAAGTTTTTCTCTTGTATTTGTGGAAGGGTAAAACGAAAATACAATGTGTTGTACTTTTTTTATTCTGGTGTTTCAACCTGCTGCTTCTAAATGATTACCATGTGCGGATGTAAATGAAAATGCCCAGTTGCTTGACCCCTCAATGTTGTCGAGTGGCAGAACTATTTTAAAACCTTGTTAACCAAAACAACTAAAATAAAAACTCCAGAAATGTGTTTCGTTATCAGAACCATCAAGTGAAACATAAATTCAATACCTGGTAGTTGACGTCATCACATCCGACGTATAAGAATATTGAGCGTTATAAATAGAATATAATACTCAAAGGAGGGATACGGGTACTTTTGTGAAGTGTGGAAGTCTTTGTAATACTGTTGTGGGATACGAGATACTGTAAAACACGCCTCTATCTAACTTTAAAGCAGATTACACCTAAAACAATTAAAAATATAATATATACGCTCGTACATATGACATGTAGTAGCCATAAATAGCCATAGCCATACATTTCAGGAAAGAGACAAATAATTCAAGTACTATCACAAAGACCAGCCTATAGTCGACCAGACACAACCTTGAATCACTATTTAACCCGCTCACCTATTACCTGAAAATGCTAACCGGGAATGTATGAATAACATACAAACAAACAAATAAAAGTTTTTCCTTTGTACTATATTTTTAATTTCTAATTTAATTAAAAAATGGTAAATTAAGAAGATCAAAGACATTTTTCAAGTTAAAATTCAACATCCCCTAAAATGCTTGTCTTTGCAGCACCTTGTATGGATCCTGGGTTTGAAGCCGTCGACTGGCGGCAGTCTGAAGGCGGCGCAGCAGGCGTCTGACAGCCCGAACGCCGTCATCACCACCGCCGTCATGGCCGACCTGCCCGTCCTCTCCGCCATGCTGTCCCGCCTCTTTGAGAGCTCACAGTCAGTACTCTTATACCTATAGAAAGCCGTAAAACTATTTTTAAAAAATCATATTAAAGTCTGTTATTGCGTGTTAAATGTAAAAGTCGAAAGATATTGTATCTCCCGGTCCTTCACTCATTTCTCTTGACTTTAAATTTTCCTTATTGAAAATCAACTGCAGAGTTGCCCCTGGTCTTTCAGAAGATAATTATGTATGTACAGCGCAAACTTATAGGACGCACCACACAGATGTGTATGGAGATATCAGCAATTTGAATCACTTTTCTTTAAACCCCAGTTATATGATAAGAAGTTATTGACACACTACGCTTAAGTTACGTGGTGCGTCAGAGTTGCTGGAAATCCATAGCATCATAGATGCTTTCATCAAATTTTAAATCTTGAAAGCTTAAAATCGGTAGCATCCACAGAGAGAACTGTCCACGTTTTTCAAAATCTTGAAATATGGTAATCATTTTTAGTTCTCAATAGTGACCAAGGGTAAATGAGGTATAAAAAAAGACCAGAAACATGCGGACCTCGTGATGTTATGGTCAAACAAACTCATTTAGAAAAGCAGATCTTGGAAACAAGACAAGTGTGAAAGGCTCCCTTTATTCTCCGTTTTCGATGAGTGGATAACGTCGATAGTCCGATACATCGGAGTAATAACTTGGCCCAAGTCCCATAGAAATCAATGTTAAAAATGGGGGGGGACACATCGTGCTATTTTTGAAAGGAAGAATCTGTATGGAGATTGAAAGGCGTCCCATAGGAAATGGCTTGAGAGTGTAGAAATTAACATAAATAAGCCTGTATCTGGAGAGTGACGAGATGATGTCATAATGATATTCTAAAAATAGAACGAAAGTAGGTCGGGAATACCCCTTTCCCCCACTGGGGGCGGCCATATTGAAAATCTGCTGGTTCCTCGGTCTCTCGCTAGGGGGATATGGTCCTTCAGAGGGTGTAGGTTTTAACATAGGATCTCTATGGGAATTGAAAATTTTTCATTCTCCGTTTTCGATGAGTGGATAACGTCAATAGTCCAATATATCGGCGTCTTAACTTGGCCCAACTCCCATAGAAGTCAGTGTTAAAAATTGGGGGGGACACTGTGCTATTTCTGATGTAAAGAATCTGCTTGGAGATTGAGACTGTCGTCATAGAAAATGCCTTGAGAGTGTAGAAATTAGCATAAATAAGTCTGTATCTGGAGATTGACGAGATGATGTCATAATAATATTCTAAAAATAGAATGAAAGTAGGTCGGGAATGCCCCCATCACCCACTGGGGGTGGCCATATTGAATAAATTTGCATATTACCAATACAATCTCCTCATACAAATGACCTCAGACTCTCAATCCATGCTCAATCTCGCTCTCTCTCTCTGTCTCTGTCTCTGTCTCTCTGTACCTGTCTCTCTGTCTTTCTCTGTCTCTCTCTGTCTCCCTCCCTCCCCTCCCTCCCCCCTCTCTCTCCCTCTCAGCTATTTAACAAAGTGGATAAGACGGAGCTTTTAGGTTCTTTAGAACCTAACATACTTGATCTTGTGTACCACTAAGTAGTTACTGTGAATGCGTAACATTGTAACATGTAATACTATTTCCTTTCTAACTTTGCAGATACCTTGATGACGTGGCCTTACACCACCTTATTGATGCATTGTGCAAGCTGTCAGCAGAAGCAATGGAACTGGCGTACTCAAACCGGGTAGGTTTTTTTTTTTTTCTCTTTGGGAGAGGGGGCGGGGGCGTCTAACGTCCTTGCGAACATTTATTGTGTTAGTCACAGGCTGGGGAAATGTACATGTGGCAAGGAGGGCTCTCAAAATCGGAAAAAAAATACCATGTTCAGGGTGCCCCACGCAAGCTCCCCCCCCCCCCCCCAAAAAAAAAAAAAAAAGTCTTAAAAAGTCCTAAATTGGATCTGATTTGAAAATAAAAATCAAACGATGGGTTCAGCAAAATGCCGCTCTGTTACTTAGCCTTTTTACATCAAACCTTATATGGAGAGATTTGTCTTTACGTGTGGCAAATTGATCTTATATTTATCAAATTCTGGTATTAAACAGGTCTTAAAAAGGTCTTAAATTGATTTTTTGAAAAAGCGTGGGCACCCTGATGTTAACATCACTCTGGATTGGCAGATGGAATACACTGGCTTTTGGTTTTACATTCAGTTGGTATTGCGTTGGCGCTTCTATGAGTTAAAGGTGCATTTTTGTGAGTCCCTATCTATATTTCATAGTGCTATAGCTATTCGTCGAAACTCGCTTAATTAGTCATGTTTAATCGCCTTTGAAGTTTCACCTGGATGGGCTGTCATACAATGGTGTATTTAGTAGTATGCACCTGTATGTCCCATTACGTAAATCATCACAGGAATGATATGAGTTTTAGCTCCAGATGAGATAGAGATAACAGTGTTTTTGAAAAATATTTTGAAACGTCGGACATCATGTCCGACGTTCATGAGCATAACCTCGGACATACTTTATAAATTGTCGGACAATTTGTATATAATAAACCTATATTTTCATGTTTTTTGCTGGACATTATGTTTTAGACAAATATGTCGGACATAATGATCAAAACGTCGGACATGTCCGGCAAAAACGGACTTTTCACAAACACTGAGATAATGTATTTATCGGAGGAGTTAACATTTACTCCGTACGAATAATCATGCAACACAAATGATTATGTAGCACAAGATTGTATACAACAAATTCAACAACGACCTTGTGTTACAACGAAGAACAAGGCAGTATTAATACACAAGTTTGTTGGTAACCACAAGAATTCACATGTGACTATTAGGTAACCATTGTTGTCCACATAAAATCAGTGACTGATACCTTCTCCAAACGATGATATCACCCTTGTCTTTGTGTCACTGGCTTATGGGGAAATGACTCGAAACACCGTTGGGGTAGAATAAAAAAAAAGTTGAGCCAGTAGAGCTGTCTGTAAGTGTAAGACGGAGGTTTCAACTTGGCAGGAGAGTAGCACTATAGGGCATAACCCAACACAACATAACCTTATCAACACGAAATGCTTTGTTATCCCCGATTGACTAAACCCCTTTCCCCAGTGGCCCTAGAAAATGGTCGATACTAAACTAACATGACAGGTAAAAGACGTCACACTGTACTTTAATATCCGTCATCTGATGAAATTCAGCTTCCATGATGTGATGCCGAAAATCAAATTCTAGGAAGTTAATTTCATTCAAATTTAAACTCTTTACCGAAAATCCTTTCTGAGAAATCAGTTATTTCGATTTGAAAAGAGATGCGCATAAGAGGTATTTTTGTCTGTTGCCAGAATGATATCAAATTTTATGAATACAACCAACTGTCCGGCAGGATGAGAATCGATTCCCTGAATCCCTATACAAACTCCACAAACAACCATGCTATTAATTGTTTACAAAATCATGTATGACAGAGAGCATTGAAATTATACTAAACCCATCCATACGTTGACAGACAGTTAAATGTATTATTAACAATGAGACAGGTAGTGTAGAGCATAACTTTATATAAAATAGATGAGTGCAACTGTCTTAAACGCTGGTTATCAAGCATAAAGATACATGTATATCATATTACTACATGTTGACCGTCGAGAAAACTGAAAGACGTTTTGAATTGAGTCGAAAAGTAGTTTTCCATCAATCGTATTTATAGACAGACCGAATATCAGCCCGCCACGAATACAGTGACTATGTTTTGGAAACAAAGACACCGCATCTGATTTATCTCAGTGCTGCCACCTTGTGTAGAGTTGTACAGCTAGGAGGGAGGGTATGATCTGCAGTGTGGGCCCATGTAGGCCTTTTGGTGAAGCCCTCCGCTTTATCAGGGCAGTATTGGATCAACTCTGACATGGCAAATTAATAGGAGGAGGTTTAAATTTGTTTTTTTCGTCAGCCAGTTCTGTTAAAGCATAGAATTGGAATGGTTGAAAAGTGTGTAACACTTTTGAAAGTGGCCAGCTCACTGTGTATTCCAAACATTTTCTGACACGGCGGATATAATGTCTTAACATTTGAGAGGATTGTATTGGAAGTTTCCATGCCATACTTGACAAGTCATAAACAAATGTATATATTTAGAAAAAATCAGCAAAATGGTTGTAACAAAATTTCACTACAATATGTGAAAGTTCCATTGCATGAAATGCATACACTATAATATATAAAAAACATTACATCGACAGTATTTCCATGTACTAATCAACATCCAAGGGATAAAGCCTTATTCATCATTACTTAACATTACATATATCCTGATTGATGATGAGTTGCTTTGTTTGCAGAGATTTTTTTAGAATTCAGAGAGGTGATCTATTCGTTAAATTTAAAACATGCACAATTGCTTGGAGAGGTATTGTTACAGTAACCTTATCTGGAGATCAATAAATGGCAATTAATCTTGCCTGTTTGCCTCAAACACAATTGCAATTTCTATCAGTCAACAAGTGAAAAAAAGGGATGACCAACAATCGGCATAATCATGTAAATCATAATTCATGTGTACATAGATCATTTAGTACATAAGATATGATTTCCATTCATATCGTGTTGAAAATCCTACATAAGAGCGACATTTCTGCAAGATGCGTGGAAGAATGGTGATAATATAATTACATTCCCCCCGACATGTAAATATCATTGAATTCTCAAATACCACCTGGATGGAATATGGGCTAACACTCACACTGTAACACCTGCTCGGCCAGGGCCAAACATGTGATAATTAACTTGTTTACTTTCAGGGGAAGTATTCCACTTTGTAGGTTAGTTAGCAAACCCTCCAAAAGGTTATTTAAGTAACATTTTAGGAAATTCACAGGAAGGAGACGTGGCTTTGTCAGTTTCTTTAATTAAAACGGTTTTTGTTTCTTTTGCAAATTATCTTACAGTATAATATGTAAATATATTTTTATAAGACTTTAGAAAATTGCCTTATTTTTGTAGTGCCTGGCAGTGTGAATGGTGCGTTTGCTACTACTTTGATATGTCTTACGTGCACTGTAGGAAATCGATCGATTTCCTGAAATTTACAGCTGAATTTTTTGTGTTATCAAGTGCATCTTCAACCTCCTATAAATCAAATGAGCTATAAAAAAAGAAGCTAAATTGTAAAGTAGTTATTTTACTTATGTGTAGTTATCTGGGAAGTCATTGATGAAATGGCGAAAATGTCAGCAAAATGTTGCATTGTCAGGTTATCTTGTCTTGTTTTCCCCTAAAAGAGTCATCATATTTGTCTTTTGGGTGTCATTTATCCTATACACACACAAAAAAAAGAGAAAATAAAAACAGTTGAAAAGATTTATTTCAAATATTCTCCGGAGGCTGAAATAGAACAACCCCATCGGAAGATCCATTGCCGACAACCTCACTCAAAATACAGAAAACAAAAACTGTTCTGATAAACAAAAAACCCTCTCCTAATCTGAGAGCCCAGCCTAAGAGGGTCGCCCTATCTGGTCAAATACACCCCACCCCGGCTTGCCTTTCTGCCCGCCACGGTCAGGCGCTCGTCTCAGCTTCCGTTTGATTAAGCTTCAAAGTGGACCTGAGGTCTGACCGCGTGTTTTCACAGGTTCATCGTTTCCAGGCCTGTCTGGGAGACGGCTCCAGCCCGACTGTTTTCCGACATGCAAGTCGGGTGTAGAGGTCTGGTACTTGTGGTAGGCCGCGCACGTCCACATCTATAGGTACTGGGAGAGGTGGCCAGACATCTCTTATAAATATGTAAACGCTCCGCCAAGATTAATAGCAAGCATTTCCTCCAGGTTTTACCTTAGTCCTTGAGTTGCCGTCTATGATTTGTAGGTAGGAGTCTTGTGAAAGGGGCTCATTTTCCCAGATCTCTGTTTAAAGATACTTAGAACTGGTTTAGTTACAGGTTTAGGTTTTAGCTCATGAAAATACAGTAATATCCCACAACATGAATATTCCTAGATTGCAAGCAATGTTCTTATACTATTTCGCTGATATTCTGGAACGTCAGTCCGTCAGTTAAAATAGATGGTTAGTGATTTCGTTCGTATCATACGGCTTTAACTGTCAAAGTATGCATGCAAAATCTAAAGAAGAGAAGTTAGTTCGGTCCGTGAAATTATGCCATAAGGCCTTTGAAATGAACCATTAGTTTATTTCGACTATTAATTTTTATTCCGAAAACATATTAATTTCAAAGTCATAGATGGATGTGATAGACTTCAAAGTAAACGCTAGATATTCTAAAACCTCTCCCTGTTGATACTACAAAGCAAACGAAATATCAAAAACAGCACCTGTTAATTAGAAACAGGGAATGTGAGAGAACAATAAGTTCTTAAATGAAACATAACCTATGTTTTTCTACAACTGGGAAACGGGCGGACTTAAAATAGTAATACCTTTAAGTACCTCATGCTACCATCTATATTATGTTAGAATATTGGGAAGTTATACGTAAAGAGACGAAAAATAAAAACATATCGTTTTCCAATGAAGATAATAAAACAAATTACCAAGGACAGTGGTCATATGTGCGATTCAAAATATGATATCCTATAAATAATATCTATAGACAAAGGGCCCAAAATATAATCATATTAATCTGATGCGGGTAGGCTAAATAGGATATGGATGTTGTTAATGGGTTTTCTTTCCATTGGAAAGAAATTTAATTGGAATCTGTAATGCTGATGGCATTATCTGTTTTAGTGATAGTCTTAGGCGATGTAGCAAATTTTAGCAGATGAAAACAACTGTCGAATGGAGGTTGCTTTCTGCAGTTAATGTGATACAGAAACGAACGTTTGTTTATGTTTTCACTGTTTCCTGTTTTAAATTTAAAGTAAGAAATGTCATTTAAGTAAAATACCCTGACATATATACTTGTAGCAAGAGCCTTTTAATCTATTATTACATATATAGCTTGGGATTTTGCTGCTCCCATTCAGAATAATGTTCTAAATTATGACCTTGGCAGTGTGTATGTGACAGTATACCTGACGTAAGTATGTTTATGTCACCTTTGTTTCATGGTCACTCTTTGATGCAGACAATGGTCTTCGGTAATGGATAATGTTTGATATCTGCTGCTGATAGTTTTCTTTATAGGAGTTCTTGTTTCATAATAATTTCCGTGGGAAACTCAAACATAGGTGACAGAAATGACAAAATAACCTGCTGAATGGTTATAAAACCCAATACGTTATAAAACTTTGTCACAGGCACACATATTGTGTAAATGACAGTGATCCCATGTTTCTTTCTTTTTTCTGGATTTTCGATTTTTTCCCTGTTGAGAATAGAAATGGGACTAGTATTTCTTTTTTACCAATCAGCAATTTCGCTTTTCAAATTATACCTTTATACTTTCTAAGCCATCTTAAGCATAAATTTACATTTTCTGGTAAATATTCAACTTTTAGTGTCTAAACTGAAGCCCCATACCCACTAGGTGACTCTGACCAGAGTCGGCCGGCTCATTGGGGCTAAAATCAGCCGACTCTGCTACAAGAGTTGGCCGATGTTAGCACAGACTCATATCAGACATGTATCTTTCAGTATAACATACTGATTGGTAATCTGAATTGGTGCAAAAATCAGTCGATTCCAAGAGAATAATTGGCCGATTCTAGTGCTGTTTAGTCGACTGACTCTGTCAATTCACCCCCCATACACCTACTTTGTCCTTATTTAAGAGGAAGAGGAAGGTATAGCCTCTTCCTCATTAAGAGCCCTGTTATATCTCACATGAGGCTTCTAAGGTGAGGTTTTCTTCTTGGACACATAGAGGTTTAGTATTGATGTATACTACCAGGGGGTGCATGTATGTCCTCTTTCACGTGAAGCTAAATCCCTCACCAAATGAGCCAAACATAGGTATAACAGGTATAATAGGGAGTAAAAGGTATGCTTCAAGCATCTTCTCAAGTCAAGGCCCCTGTCTCCGCTACCGCTCTACCAAACCTTCCTCTTCCTGTTGAATAAGAAGAAAGTAGGTGCATGGTGTCCAATTCACTTAGTGAGTATAGGACTTAAATTTAAAAGTCCGGAAATGTCCGTCCTCATTCTCCGGATCTTTTTATCACTCCAGAATGACAGCTCCAGTAACATGTGCAAATAGATTTATAAGAAAATGTTTTAGTCAATATTTTGCTGGTTGCGTTTTACCGGCCTTTTTTCTGAATGTCAGTGACATACATATTAACTCGTCCCTGCTATGATATTTTCCTATAGAACATATTTTTCTTTTTTTTTAATGTTTATTTCGAATCTTTATCCTGGGCCGATTTATCGGTTCTCAAGCAAACCAGTCTTTCGGTCAGGCCAGCATTACAGTTATTCTTCAATATGGGGAATGATGTAATGAGATGATATTATGATCGTAAATGGGTCTTGTCACATGAGATACAGTCTTTGTCTAAAACACTTTCGTGTAAAGAAAGCATGATAAACACGAACATATAAATCAAATATAGTGCACTTTTCACCGATACGAGAATTATAAGATATTGTAAGCTGTAAGACTACATAGTGAAACACCTCATAGTAGATCAGCACTTTATGTAATTACTTCTATAATTATGATGGAAACTATTGCTTAATGATATTCTGAATAATTAACTGCACCTGTGTGTCCCATCGTGCGGGTCATATTGTATTTACAGTCACATTATGCCATTTCAATATTTAAGATAAAACACGACGGTTCTAAGAATATTAGAATTCTTCACACGCGTATGGTGTATAATTGATTTGTTTATCACCATGGTACTCTTTTTCTTTTTCTACCTTATTTGAGCTCTGTGACATTAGTCATAGACAAATTTTCAACCAGCTCTCATTCTACCATATGTTCTGACAATAATAAATAGAAAACATAATTGATAACCGATTCGTTATCCATTAAATTAATATAGGCTTCAATAGATGCGAGAATGAATTTATGAATAGTAAAGGGCAACCTATAAGGTGCCTCCATCACAAACACATCAAATTACATCTTAAATTCCAAATAGAGGAATCTGATGCAAAGGCTCCTTTTTTAAGCTTTGAAAGCGTGAATCAAATTTACATGAGAAGGCGGAACGCAAGGTAGCTTCTAATTAACGGGTCTTTTACAAAGTGTGGAAAACAACCTTCTGTTGTGGGGTTAATTAGGGAAGTAGCAGGAAAGATGTATTATGAGTGTCGGTTTTTCAAAAGCTGATACTAATGGCCTCTTTTCACGAGTTGCAGTCCTAAATGAGGCACCCCGGGCTGCCGAATGACGAAGTTGCGTCAGAAAAGTGCTATTATTGAAGTTAATTAGAGCGCCCGTTCACTCCAAATTCTATGCCTTTCCCACCATTGGAAATGTATTTATAAATACTAGTACTCCTGTGGTAATACATTGACTTCTGCTAACAGGATGTGATAGCAGATCTAGTGAGGAGGTGGGCACGAGAGAAATCCCACTGTGCTATCTAGATGGCGATTTATAAGCAGTGGCTCTCGGAAATATTTGCCTCCCAAGAGAAAATATTTAAATTCCTCGGATCAGAGCAAAGCTAGACGTGCAAACACACAACTGTTTCACGCGTAGGCACCGTTGAGCTTTCTACATTTGTTAGAGAGTTCAGCGAGAACGTGGGGCTTTTGTTTGTAAAGACAATAGGAGCAAGAGTCAATGTTCACATAGCGAAATCCAGAGAGTTTACTTTTGTAGCAGGTGTTTTTAAGTTGGTGTATGCCAGGGGTATCTAGTGTCAGTGAGTCCTCTTTGGCCTAGACATTGGAGACCCTAAGGGGACCATAGAAGGCCCTCTGTGGTTCGAGCCACTCTCACAGAGGGGTCAATGACCTTAACTGGCTTTAAAGTACAAAGCTCGTATTCCATCACCCTTTTGGTCGCCAAATATAGTGTTTTTTTGTGTGTTTTTTTATATTTAATCCAATCTTTTACAAGTAAGTTCTTCCTTGGATATTATATACATGAGTTGATGGTGTATAAGTATACTTACTGGAGCGTTTTTCTATCCCCGCCCTCATCGTAATATTTATTATCCTACAGCTGCATGAATCTATTTCATCATTCTTTGCCCATTTATACCCATACAATTTAACAGACAATATGGCTGTTGATTAAACCGTTACATGTCACACTTAAAGTAGATGGATTATAATAAGATATAGTGCTTTAAGTGATACATCAAATTAATAATTTTGCAAACGTATACATATGAAAGAGACGGATGAAAAGGTAAGAAGTATCACTTGCTGCATATTGGAGCACTTTCTTTTAGAGGAAACCAACAGCAATGTAGTGTATGAGGGCGAGCCTAAGAGCTTTACTAAGTGGTAAAGTATGTAATATGAAGACCTCATTTGAATTTCACGGCAGGTAGTCATTTCTATATAATTCTGAAACAAAGAGGATTTTAAACCTGGCTATAGACATGAATGAGCTCAATTAAAATGTTTTTCAATTACAATCTTTTATCTTAACAAATTTTCCCCCTATAAACAGTTTTCTTTTGAAGAAAGTTTCTCTTGCATCCTAACCTCGATCTCTACCAGTCCTATTAGAAATCTAACGACAACCATTTCAGTCTCAGGCATATTAAAAAATAGATAGCTAACGCGTCCTCAAATGCAAGTGTGATTTGAGCTAACCTTAACACGAAGCACTTGGTGAAATATAATATTACTGTTAAAGAGCATAAGCCATGGGCGTTACATTCAAATGTGGTCGTATCTCATTTTAAAGGGCTACATTCCAATGATTCTGCTGATTGCTTGGGCTGAGTTGCAGAAAACACGATTAAATCGATACCTTGCAGTAGCCTTAATCACCTACTTGTCACCTCATGCCTCATATTGTGTTTCATTAGGCCTTCTCCAGTGCCTCTCTCTCGCAGGTGGATTTACTCTGATTCAAGTAAGATCAAGATAAATGTGGCAGAATGATTATCGCCGTGATTTTTGTTTTCAAGGAACCATCGCTCTTCGCCGTCGCCAAGCTGCTAGAAACTGGGCTGGTCAATCTTCTCCGCGTCAACGTCCTGTGGAGACCTGTTACTGCACATCTTCTTGAGGTAAGACGATCTTAAACTGACATTTGTTCGACAGAAGTGCTAGATGGTTTTTGTTCCTAGTGGTTCCTTCCTTTGCAGCAACCTAAGTGTGGATCGATCTCTGTTAATGGATATAACTGGAATATCAGCAATTTTAGAAAAGGAATATTATTGAGGTATACCAAATTTATTTTGAAGTGTAAGAATAAATTTGAATGGCGTGGGAAACATTACTTGACATGAATTAGGCTAAAATTGAATACGGTTACAGTAGTCAGATAACAAAAACAGTCCAATAATGGTTTCTCTATAGGGTATGGTAAATGTGTCATATATATGTGAAATAATATATTATAATGATTTTGATATCAAATTAATATGCATACATTAATGTATTGAAAAGAATCGTGAACCTATCAAGGTTTTGAATGATGAAAGAAATGTTGGCATGTTAACCTGGATTTATATCCTCTAAAGTAACGGTTTAATGTGTTTTTTTCTGAGTAGGACATTTGCAACAGTTCACGAAATTAAATGATGTTTTAGTATGCTGATCAGTAAATTAGCATACATTAGGATACGCTGCACATCTTCAGTTGGTACTCACACGGCTTGATCTTTCTCCTTTATTAGTTCAGTAATACTATATCATTGAGCAAAAACTTTGAACAAGATCCAACTGTAACCTAACGCTATATATACAGAAATTTGGTTTGGTTTCCTTCGAACAATATCATAGTTTATTGATGGTAGCAGGAATTATAACTGTTTATAGTTTGTTCCCAGTGGAATTTGAAACTTTGAAAAAATAAACAGCAAAAGTAATCTACGACCTGAGCTTGCTGTGTATACAGCAAAGTTGTACTTTGAAAAAGAATGTTACTTAGTTTACTCGTAAGTCATGTGAGGATTAAACAAAGCACAGGACTGATAAATAAACATTGCCCGTGACACTTAATTGTATTCACATGCCAGCTTGGGCTGGGCAGGTGGTGTCATTGCATTCCACTCCACCTGGTGGAAACAACTTAAAATCATACTCAACTACCCCACTGCCATTTTCATTCACACACTACTACTTCATATCCCACAATCCCCCTCTCCACTTCCTCCTTCTTCTCCTTACCTCCATGTCAACAACACCATATCAAAAACCTCACCATATTTATCCATTTTCACCCACCCACCCACCCACCCACCCACTCTATCTCATATCAAATATTTGTATTCAACTTTTATCTCAACGCTATGGCATTTTTAATATATTTCCATCAAAATCATAATTAACAAATTATCATCGTTTCAACTTTATCAAATTTCAACATAAAATTTTGTTTCCCCAAACTTTCCTTCTCCACTCTTTATTTATTCCACCCGGGGTAATGTAATGAAAGTAGATGGTTCTCAATATCACTATATATTATAATGCAATAATGCGCAGTTTGATACAGATGATCTTTATATTTTTGATATGTACTACTGAAAAGTTAAATATAATTTCATCCAAGAATGATTAATATACGTTACATTGAAGCAATGTCCATAAAATCGAGAGATGTACATATTGCCTATCTATCGCCGATAGCTCATTCTGTCTTACGTCGTTTGGGTGTTTGCTTTTGCAAAATTTGTTTGTATTTGTGTTTTAGATTGTTTTCTTGGCTAATTTGTCTTTAGTATCATATGCTGTATAAAATCACAGTTAATGTCATAGAAGCGGGGGTAGTTCCTGAATATGCTAACTACTTTTGAGCAAAAGCATCTGTTGTAAGGTTGTTGACTTTGGGCAGTAGCCTTGGCTCTAACAAACTAACAAGCCTTGCATTTCCATCATAAATATTTATATTTACACATTTTTCCACATAACCACATATTCCCAAGTCCTAAAAGCAACCTGGGTATATCTCAGCCCAAGAACTCCCCGGTTGACTGTAACGTGGGTACCTTTGAAACAACACATCTAGTCACTTTGCTATGACGCAAGTCATACTTCATCTCTTTGTTTGGAGTACTGGCCGTCTGATCCTTAAGTGTGGGTAATGGCAGGAGTAAACTGTTTAAGAACTGGGGCCTAGCCTAATCAGTAAATAATGGAACATCAAAAATCTGACAGGAGCGAGGAGGTGGTCTGCGTATTCTGACGGCTACGTTAGAAAGAGAAAGCAAAGACTTGAAGAAAGTTTTTCTTATTGAAATAACATCGTCAGACAGTTTGTACAAAGGTAACTCTGTCAGAATGTATTACAGCAAGAAATCCAGTGCAGTCTATGATGTATTTCTCTGATCAATTTGATTAATATTACATTTCTTGCCAGTTTGAACCTTGTAGTCAATGATGCTTAAACAAGAAGGAATTGCCTGAATGAAAAACCCTCTTGAATCTACAGGAAACAGAAACGACATGAAAGGAAGAGACAAATACGACTGACAATGCCCGTTTCCCTTCTTCAGCAGAAAACTGCCAACGCCAAGTGACGTGGATCAATAAGACTTGACGGCTGGTGACCTTTTCATCTGCCAATCTTGGGGAGGGCCAGTCCCGAGATGGGCATATGGAGGACTGTGTTACGGCGAAGATGGGCTGTCTCTGACCTTGGGCTGATGGGCTGGTGGTGAACGGGGGGACTCAGAGAGAAAGGGGGGTAAAGATGTATAGTGTAGCCGTCAGGTAAAGCCTCTGTCACCTAAAGGCAGGTGCCTGACAGATTTTAATTAGAAATCCCCCTAGTGAGCGCACCCCATTAGCATAAAGATACAGGGAAGTGGATGAAAAGACTCGTCTAGCGTGCCACCGCCCGCCTGCCCGCGTCTCTGTAGCCGCGCGCTTTTGAAACTGTAGGGAGGCAATGGAAAGGCTTGACTATCTATGCAGACCCTCCTGCAAGCTTGTATTTTGACAAGTGCCATCCGCAGCCAGCCCCTCCTTTCATGTAAACAGGTCTCTGTTCTGGGAGTTCTTCTCTGAAAGGGAAGCCATCCATCTGAGAACCTAGCCAGATCAGAGACACATTAAGAAACCTGGCTTTCTTTTGATGGACAGCTGCCGGAGAAGGGTTTTTGCGATAATCTATCTACGGTTCTCTGGGCATCATCGGGGATTGACTCCGCAGATAATGCCTTTCTTTTTGGAAAGTTTTCTCAGGTTGTCTTTGCATGAAAGGTTCAGGCAAACGGAGTGTTATCAATAGATTTCAGGATGATGAAGCGTTATTGTTGCCTACTTCCATCTTTGAAATAGTATGCATTTGTGAGATGAAGCGAATGTAAATGATGCTACTTAATCATTTCTTCTTTTACAAGGATACAGTATTGTGGTCATGAAATCGTTTCTTATCTCAGATTTCAAGTGCAGTATCAAATTCAATTTTTGATCAAACACCGTTTAAGCTATTATGGACATATTTCAACATTGTCTAGTTGCTGAGGATTCTCTTTGGAGAATTGGAATTTGGTCAAAAGGTGTCAGATCTCAACAAATCACCTATAGACACTTCTTCGAATATGTTTTGCAGTAAGATTATTAGTAAAAGAAACACATGGATGTAAAAAAGGATCTTAAATGTGAATCCAGTCAGGGTTCCATTCCGGAACTTTCAAACGTTGTTGTCAATGCATTAAATGATAACTGGAGTATGTGCCTACAACTTACTATAAATGCATCATAGTATGTTCCAAATATAAACGTAAATTCTATTAAGTTTATTATAAAATTACGAGTTTGCATTTTATTGATGTTGTTACATGAAATCATTAAACTTTTTGATACCTATATCTCTCGAATAAAATGGAGAACACGTGATAGCATGTATTATTCGCGTACCTCCGATTTGACTTGATACAAATTTGCCTTTTTACTTCCAAGAAGGTAAGGTTGAGGCAGTATGTATACTCAGAATCCATTTCGATAATGCTGACAAGGCTATAAAAAGTCATTTTTGTCCATTTACCTAATTATTGCAGCCAGATGATGGAGAAGGGTTTTTACAAAAAAACATTTCTCTGTAGACCCATATACAGAGAATATTATATAGTACCCTCAATACCCATTCATTGGAAAATATGATATAGTAGTCTCAAGATACCCATGATTGCAAAATGTGACGCACGATATACGATGGTCCTAATCACGAAAGAGATGACAGGTGTATCGGATGCTGCCCCAGGGGTTCCACATTATCTGACGTTATTCCATCATGGTCTTATTTCTCTTTAATGGGCTATATTACAGCGTAGATTAAAGGTTGACCAGGAAATTCATGTAATATCCGGAAATCCGGATGTGGAGAGGGAATGAAACACCAGCTCTGAGTATAGTTATAAGACACCAATTAATCTTACATATTTTTCTTCATATTAGCCATTATGCAGCTCATATATATAATGATATTTCTCGTTTTACTTATATATTATATAAGTAAAACGAGAGATATCATTCTATAATTCATAGTGGCAGGAAAAACACCACTATATGCAGTTTATGCTAGTGAGAAATACTTTTCTATTAAAGTATACGTTTGAGCTATGTTATAGTTCATTTACAGTTCAAGTCAGCAATTCAATCTTTGTTTTCTTAGACCCGAGAGATTTAGTGTGACTCGGCAAAATAAGAAGTTAGGCTACTGGAATGAATGGCAAAAGAGCAAGTTAGGCTACTGTCCAGAATGAATTTTGATATAGAGTAGTTGAAAATGAATCTGAGTACCTAAAGAGTTAGCACGTAGTCAGAAAAGTTAAGGTTTAATGTCTGATGTGTAGGATATTTTTAACAGGGCCCATGCATTTTCTTTAGTAAATGAATAGTCTTTATAATGGATCACTAATCAAAGTGTATAATACGTGTCATACCTCATGATGAATGATTCTTTTGTCAGTTGTTTGCCGTAAATGTGTTTTTTTGGTAACTAAAATCCTGAGACCTTGTTCCAAATAAACTGATAATTAACCGACGGGCCCAATGATTTATGAAAATATGGCACCTAGAATGCTGGTTAATACATATCACATATGTCTGTATAGCTTTTAGTGAGAAACTTTAGTATCAACGTGTTGGTTTAATGAATTACTGTATCAGTTATATTGTATATTTGATTACAATCAATGAAAAGTACAATGAATTTCTTTCGTTTAATTCTATAGAGTATAGACTATACACCACAGAGTGATGAATCATATGTGTGATCGTGTTTGGGGAGTCAAATCTGATAGTTACTGATTAAGAATAGAAAAATGTGGCGAAGGAAAAATCTATTTTTAGTATTTCTTGTATCTGTTATATATATCAGTCCACGTAATACAGAAAGCTATACTTTGCTATTTTGGCTTCCAATCTCGTGGTCATTGTAATCTTTCCCATTCCAAGTCATTTCTCGTCAGATACCTCCCCCTGCTCAAGCAGCCTCCCGCAGTGCTATCTGTGTATGACACATTCGACAGTCCAAGTCATTGTTCTTTAGTGGAAAAAGAACAATGGCAGAAAGCCTCTCCCACTGGAAAATGTATTGATTCCTTTAGGTCGATCAAATTTTAAGGCTGAAATCCACTACACGATATTAGCCCATGATTCTGGAATGCTTGCACTTTTCCTGCTGATCTAAGGCATTTCTCTCCAGACCTTGGTACCCTTGCCTTAGATTGACAGATAAAAACATCTCCAACACTGGGGATCTTTGGAATCCCAGAAATTGCGAACCAAAGATCGTGATTATTCCTACCGATAGTTTATGAACATGGTTGTAACGAGCAGGGGCACTGTGCACAATTTTTCATAATTATGTGAAATGAACATCTTTGCGATGTTTGGCTCCCATCTGGTTACAATGTCAGACAGTCTTGGTCCTGTGCTAGTGGATATATGCTTAATATAAGCCCATCGTTACAGTGGCCTTTATGCTATAGTTATTGACGCTGTGTCTCCTACAAAAGTTCTTTTTTATTTCAAATTTCTGGCTCAGGGTAATATAACCCCCTGGTCTTCCGACAGAATAGATTCTAGTTTCTAGCCACCGACAAGCGAATTGATAGTCCACAAATTCATTATATTTAGCCTTATGCCCTGATTAAGGTAGATTTCCCATATGAAGGTCACTTCTAAAAGGAACATTTTTTTTAGTATAGTTTTATTTCGTAAAGCTGTCAACCACCATGCAAGCTCACTTTTTAAAGAAAACAACTATGTTGTATTTACTTTCAGAAAATACGTTGATTCCAAATTGATCCACAGTTCAACGTTGCCGCAACCTTGATTTATCAACTGTTTAGGATTAGATTTTAAAATCGAATCGCCGTTCATTTTCAACATTGATCCAACGTTGAATTACACACTAAAACTTCGAATTAACGTTGAGAGATCAATGTATCAAGATTGAATTAACGTGTCACAAAACATAATGCTAGAATTAAAAGTGTGGAGTAGATACCAAACTCGACAAGCACAAATGGATGGACGACTTGATAATATTTATTACTTTAGTAGACAGGTTGCACAATAATGCTGTACCTAAAATCAACGTTGGTGCGAACGTCGAGTCAACGTCCTGTGTCCTCTGGAAAGGCTAACTGTATTTAAACTGATTTGAAAGTTTACCTGATCCAGTATACATTTAGACTATGCCATCATAGAATGCCTCATTTGCTTGAGTAAAATAACGATAATAAAAACAAATAGGTGAACCACAACCTCCATAATTATGTTTAACCTTTAGTCCAATTAGTGTTTGGTTTTCTCATAATCACACTTTCGAAAATTCTGAAATATATGGAATATCAAACATTTCTGGATGGATAATGTCTCTTCGGGAAGCACAGTTGCTAGAGGACCATCTATATTATATTGACGTTCGTAGCATTGACACTCACTGACAAGCGTGCAATCACACGAGACCACCTACGTTGTAAGCCTGGGTTGCCTCCCACTATGAATAATTCATCCGAAGTAGAGAAGTTGATTACAATGAAATACCGGCTATAGAAAATTATTTCGAATTAGACCATCTACTGTGCAATTGTGGCGTATGTCCGAATGTGATTGACTCATTTAAAATTTAGGAGTTAAGCACAGTGGGATATAACCGCAGTGTAACAGGCATTAAGCGCCATGCGAACGATAGCCATGCAATGTTGTACAGTTTGTACCGTCAGACTTTCCTAATCAGACAACAAACCGAGCCACTCGTAATCGTATGTAAATGCAGGGTCAGATCCAGGGGGGCGTCCAGGGGTCCTGACCCCCCTCTTTAGTGGAGACTAAAACTTCCCGAAGAGAAACAAATGCACGACATCTTAGTACTTAACATACATGAGGACGCCCCCCCCCCCCCCCCCCCCATTTTCGAAAACCTCTACCCGCCCTTGGAATGGGGCTACATGTACATCCGATCTTAAATAATCAAGGATAAAAGAGAGATATGCGTAATTTACCTAAAAAAACAACAACCCAACCACAAAAGAAGACTGGTTCCCAAGAAAAGCCATTTAATCGCTAAAACCCAGTTTTTACTGGAGAGAAATAAGATAATTACAAAATTGTACTTTTGCCGTCATCAGATTTGTAACCTTTGCCCTTGGTTGCTCATGTTAAAAGTTGGGAAGTGATCTTTTTTAAAACATCATTTAATTAAGAGAAACACTCAGTTATTAAATTTTGATGGCCTCTTTTCCATATCTACATTCCTCCTTTCGTGCCGAGCCTAGGTCTTAGTTCACTCTGCAGGAGAGTTAATTGACATTTTTGCCTCAGGTCAAAGGACGCTGGCCTCATGCAGTGCTTGTTGACGACATATATAACCCATGTAGACATCAGTTGGCGTGTACCCTGACCCAGCTGCTCGACCTGCTCGTGACCCAGAAGAGCAGCTCAGCCCAGGGTCCAAGCTTGAGGCGCCGAGTGGCACCACTTCCTGAGTTAATCACCAGCTTTTACCTAACGCACCCTCCATACCCTGACGGATGAGATTGCCCAATTAGGGCGTTGTCATCAGCTGAAGATCCCAATTACTTAACTGCTGCCAGTCCAAGTGACCGGCAGTTAGGAGCCCGGCTGCATGAGATGCTTCTAATTGCCGACCTTTGCCACGGGCCCTTCTCTCCAGTGACATGCCGGCAGCGGTCGGTTTGCACAGGGCAGTGCCAGTCGAAGTGTGCGCTGTTGATAGTCCTCTCATAGGCCGCCGATTCCCTTGTATCATGCCAAATGGCCAAGGAATCAAGTACCCAAATCGCCCTGCTCGCCGTTTGATTAGTTTGCATTCAGCATGATAACTTGGTTTGGCCATTTGGATAGGATGTTGATGCTCAGCTTCAGTATCTGTAATAAATCGATTCTTTTTGCGTGGCCAATCAAGCCGTTGGTTTTTATTGGATTGACCATATGTTGCCCATATATACAATTTACATGAAGCTCTTCCTGTAAAGTTGGTACAGCTTTGATCTCCAAAAACTCCGATTGCCACTTGTTCATCAGTACCACTGGCTTAATTGGGAGGCCATGCACGGACCCCAAGCCATTGCATTTAGGCGCATCGGGACATCTTTCTAGGAAACCAAACTGTTCTTATGGAGAAAAAAAAAAGAAAAAAAAAGAGTATAATCTTTCTTTTTTAACAACTTGAAACCATTCCTCCTGTCCAACATGTAAGACTCTTTCGGTTGTCATGGTGTGATTGGGGAGTTGGCTATTAGGAAGAAAGGGCACGCGAAGTGGGTTTGAAATACAATATTCAAACTTCGTTGAAGACATTCAAAGTTCGTTGGAGATGGAAATTAACCTAAGAAAAGAGATTCCCCAGAAGAGGCAAGCGTCATTACAGATGCGTGAATTCTACCAGGAGTTAATTAGATAATGGCATTTTTGCATTTAGGTTTTATTCAGAAGCATGATTCTATATCTGTAAGATTTTTGTATGTTCAATCAATGCCGATGCTGAGATAATCAGATCAAGTAGATGCCAATGAAGCAAGGGCTAATGATACAAGAATATATGCAACACCTGGCAGTTAGAACATAAGGCACTTACTCTGCTTGGAAATTTAATACAAGAGAAGCAGAAAACAGACGGAATTAGTCTAATTACATCAGCGTGTGAAGTGTTCCAATTCCCCAGTTTATTATTCATTGTCGAGTACAAGGACATCTTCCAGCTGGAATAACCTAATTTGGCTTTCTTTGTATAATTAGTCTACATATATATAGAAGTTTTCATCCAAGTCTTTTAGCAATTAATTTAATTCTTGAAACGGTGGCGCGGGAGGTGTGTTAGGGCATACAAGGACAGACGACGTCTTCTTCATTTTCTCTCTTTATGTTGGATGAAACTACTTGGGGATAATATTTTATCTTATTTATGTAAACAGGTTGCACAAGAAGACGGACACTGCCATTATACAGTGTTCGACAACTCTGCCGTTTCTCGGCCTCAAGCTACATGTATTTTCGTTTTAGTTTACCTCTCGTACATTAAATTGTGTAATATATCATGTCAATATATAAGTCATACTCATAACACGATTCAGACAATTATAACATTAGCTATTCGTTCATTATGCTGTTTATAATGACACTCTACGCTTTTAATATAAGTACTCTCACGATTAATTCTCCGGTGGTCCATCAGAATAATGGGGCATCGAATTTCCATATGTAACAACCATCAAAGTGCATCTATTAGATTGAATTACCGGCGAAGGATAGGACCAAATAAGTCATATCTTACTTGAAATATCTGTCTGCGCCCTTTGCCGGCCGCCGGTCATATCATCAGAGGGGGTTAATCCCTGAGGAGTAACTCCAGGTGACACTCAGCCAGTCCCAACTGACCGAGCAGCTCGTGAACACCCGAGAACTGCTCCCGGCCACTGTTAAGCCTCACAGGATTACGCATTCACCTGTCGGTCATACAGTCCGTCCTGGAAAAGCTTACATAAATCAGTAATTTTGGGTCCATTTCAAATCCTCCACGATTCCATTTGTAAGATGAGCGTAGTCTCGCTGATTTTAGGAAGTTTGGTTGTCATTGCTCTGATTTCTTTTAAGTGAACAGATAATCACGAGGAAATATACTCGCGTTTGGTTTTGAACAATACATTCTTTTGTATACCAAGATTATTTGATAAGGGATACTCAATTTAGGATTTCCTTGAGTATAAACTACAAGTTCATAAATGACACGCTTTACCATTCAAAATTTTACAGATATCATAGCACGCACGTGAAATGTGCAGGCAAAGAAATTCAAAATGAAATAATCATACTGTCCCAAGACGTCCCATACGCTTTGTAAGATATCCACAAAGAAGTCACCCTCTACCATCTCCTTTATTTGTCAATGCATTCATTTGCTCCTATGTACGCCAAGGCTCTGTCCATATTCCACATACGCCACTCGGGAAATGCGAGAGGCGTGTATGGAGATTGGCTTTATGTCTTTGTGTGAAGTGCTGAAAGCATCCCCGTTGGACCGACGCCTTTTCGTCAGTTCACTTAAAACAGGTCATTAGCATAGCCATAGGGATGGGAAGAAAGGCCCTGAGCCCCAACCCCACCTGGCGTGAAAGGAAACCCGTGTACCTACATTCCCCGGCAGCAGGGCTTTCCAACAGTCTTACACTTAAGGTGCATGTTTGGTTCATCTGGAACTGTATATTTACATTATACGATTTACATGTAAACATGAAGGTTCCTGATGGGATTTCCATAGACAATGCGGGTTCATATTAATCTTCTGGATCTGATAGCTCGATAAGTATTCTGCAAAACAAAAGACGATTGTGACTTTCGATATTGAGTGAAGCATATTGATACCGCAAGGCTTCAGGGAAAATTGCACAGCACTAAAGAGCTAGTGTAGTAATGCGCCATTATAAAGGAGGTAGTTGTTTGCAATAAGCAAACCGCGTATGTATATAAATGATCAGTCTGGTTGAAATTTAGATATAAGCCCTAATGGTGAGTAGGAAAATGGTTGTCATAAACAATTGCAGTGTCAAGATGGTGTAATCTTTGAGGGTTTACAAACACAACTCCTCTTCAGGTTTACATGTAATCAAAGTTATAATCACCTACGTAATGTGGAATTCTAATAAGGTGTCAGCCATATGTCAACGTCTGGGTTTACTTTAAGACACTTGGCATATATTCCTTTGCTTGTTTGAGTTTGCAAAAAGAAAACACTATACATTGCTTTTGGTTCCCTTAAATCATAAGGCAGTCTGAGTTTAAAAACTTTAGATTGTAACTTATGATTGCAAGACCGCAAGAGCATTTCGGATCCCATCTGGGTTCATTGCAATAACGCCTATTTTATAGGTAATAGTATCCGTGATTGTAAGCTCCGGGCAGAATGCCCCCCTTTTTTACAGCACAGAATGGGGGAGCCATGGGAGGTAGGGATGTTGCTCCGCCCCTTATCCCACCTATCTCTTAGGCTTTGCTGGTGGGTCGTTCAATCAGATCCCCAGACAACGTAGTATAGTGCCCCCTGACCCGGTATAAGAGAGTTATGTGGCCGTTAACCGACACCGCCTTTCAGCACCTCCTGTAAACTAACTGCTCGACGTGGAGGTGGTGGCGAGTTTTTCCATGCCCACTGATGATTGTACAGCCACTTGGCTGGCGTTGCAAACTAAATGTCTCCTTGATTCTGACATTTACGGCGGCGTTTGGCCGCGTGGTTCAGGTGGCTGGACGAGAGAAGGAAAAGTCTGATAGGACCTTTCAAAGTGTTAACATCCTGCGAGTTAATGTACTGCTCGGAGCTGCTCGCCTGGCCCAGTTCGCAGAGAAGATATTGTTGTGGGTCGAGCCGATGGGGCTTTGATGCACAGGAAAACATTAGGCAGCAATAATATGTCATCGACCAAGCATTAATGCGTCACATATTTCATTGCCTACTGTTCTAAGCCGCTTTGATTTTTTTCCTCCTATGCTTTCACAGATTGGGCGGTGTAGGCGCACTCGTAATGTCTTGGTCCTTTAACATTTCATGAGCAGGGAAGTCAGGTTAAAAATGTTGAAGCTGGTTCCATCAGTCACACTGGGAAGGGCTTTAGGGGGAAGGGGGTGCCACATTTCAGATTATTGCTGCTTTGGCTTATTTCTTGGGCTTATTTTGCAATTTCTGCGTAACATGATTAGTCATTGTTGCCTTGAAGCAAATGTGATTGTAATAACACAATTAAAATAACAAAAACATGATTTTAATATGTTTCCCCCATTGGATACCCATTTGTCCGGATGGTTGTAGTGGCAAACGCCATTCTTTCAGTGCCAGTCAGTTGGACGAGTTTCTTTTATACGGTCCCGTAGGCCTATTGCATTAACATTCTCTTTCCAGCTCGCTACTTGCCCCCTGTTAAAAATGCCGCCGACCTACTTGCTTTTCATGAGACGATCTAACGCCAATGCAATCTTTTTACATTGATCAAACGCAAGGATGAACCAACAGAAAAATCTTTTAACAAATGATTGATTAAATCTTCACAGGTTTGTCCTTACCTTTTTGGTTTAACCAAAAAGCCGATTCTGTTGAATGGATTATGCTCCATTGATTATCATTATATAAACATAATCTTAAGATTTTCGCCGAATTCGCAGAATCAATAACTGTTAACCAGACCAATATTCCACAATTCAAAGCTGTCAGATTTATTGTTTTAAAATGGATCGCTTAGAGAAGAAGACTGGGTCCATCCCACTGGATTTGGATCCAAGGATTTCCGTTTGGACTAAAGCTTTCAATATTCTACTAGGATATGACGGACACATAGAAAAAGAGGTGAAACTGCTAAGCAAATGTATTTTTGTTGTTGTTAAAAGACACTTAGGGACGGGTACAGAATTACCAAATGATGGGGGCGGGGGCAGCATATATAGGATATAAGGACTCAAACAGCTGATTGTTTCTTATCATTTAAATTTTTTTAGGGAACGCTATCACACCTATCAAGATTTGTTATAGGTTCTGTATAGTATCCTATCATATTTGAATTTCATCCGATTGTGTGTAATGAACACAGAGACTGCCTGATTTTGACTGTGTAGCAAAATACCTAATTTTCATGTAATTATCTGAAAAACGGCGGCAACCCCAAAGATTATTGCAATATACACTTTAAAAAGAAAAAAGACATCACGCATCTGCACACACTCATGCAGCATTTCCCCCTCTGTGTAGTAAGGGTCCACCAAAAGGGGAGGAGGACCCCCCCCCCCCCCGGATCGAATCCTGAATGCAACGGAAGTCCAGAGTCCCAGAGAAAGAACTGAGGTCAGCTTAGACAGATGTACCATGGTCTTGGAATTGTTTAGGTAGAGTACTAGGTCTTGGAATGTGGGAGTTATTCCTCCCTTCTTCTTGAATACCTGTTTTTCCTCATGGCCTGATGCAAGGTACATTGAGGATATGGGCAGTGGACAGAGAAAATTAAATGATTCCTGGAAAAAAGAACACCAAAACAGTTGTTATTTTTGTCGTCTCTATATAAACAAATCATCATGTTTAGTTCTCCATCTAACGAGAGGGACTTCACCATCTGTGCTAAGTTAGACAATAGTTAATGCAATGTCTTTGACATAAGAACTTTTCTGAGGGGTAGAAATGATATCGGTAGTATTTATCCCCAAAAGGCGTTTTTTGTAGTTAACAAATGACGCCATTGCATTGTTGCTAACGCCTGTTAATTGCGAGTGATTATGGGGGTGGTTTGATTCCCTGTCGACCCCTGTCAACCACAGGCCTACGTGCATGTTAATTCCTCACACCTCTATGCAGTACAAAATCTTTGTTTACGCATTTTTATTTGATGCCCTTTGGACCCCTGCCAACCACAGGCTTACACACATACAAAGTCATTAAGTCTTTTGGACAATTAACGCTTTGTTCTGTGTGCACGTGCAGAGACATGAGGACTTGTTGATGATGAAGAAATCTCCGTAGGAGGTCAGAGTCCGTTGGTCCCTTTTATTGGTATAGATAAATTCTTTGGATCATTCACGCTTATCCTATATCTACATGTACGTAAGCACAATACAAAAGCTCAATATCAGAATCCTTACTTTTCATCTTCTTAGACCATTTCTCTATGTCATTTACACCCTTTCACCCTCATACCAACAACTCTTTTCTTCTACCTCTCCCCCTGAACGGGCTTTGCACCTTCCCTCTCCTGCTCACCGTAGCCTCACAAAAGTCTCACTGGAAGCCTGGAAGCCTCAACAGGATTTACGGAGCAGATCCGGCGTATAACTACGCTTGATTGTGCATTAAATACCATAAAATCTGTTGCAGAGGGGATAAGATGAAGGGCAACCAAAAGCTGATCCCATCCTTCCGTGAATAGGCTGTCAAGTTGGCCAAAACATGGGCTGAGAGGTTATGAAGTCGGCCAAAACACAGGCCGAGTTGGCCGTGAAGTCGACCAAAAACACGGGCTAAGAAGCTGTGAAGTCCACCGAAACTGAGAGGGTCATGAAGCTGGCCAACACATGGGCCGAGTGGGGCCAGGAGGTCGGCTGAAATGCTGGTCAAGAGGCCGGGAAGTCAGGTGAAGCATTCTCGGATTCGGGACCAGTTCATCCGGTCACGTGACCACCTAGCAACTGGTGAATACAACTCCCTGGATACTTGTTCCCGCGCCTGATAGTAGGCTGGGAACTCTGTGATTTCATATGATATAACTGCTCAAATACAAATACATTATAATGTTTATTACTGTGACGAATTATAACAAAGCTAACATGCTTTGTTGATAGAGAAGTACTGCGAAAAAGGTGCTAACAGGTGGTGTGAAAGTTTCCTGAGAGTGGGCCTAGGTAAACCAGGTAGCACTAGTTCACCTGGCCAGTCACATAGCCTAACACCTCACCTGGCCAGCCACTAAGCCCAACACGTACACTGGTTCCCCGTGGTAATGTACATATGTACTAGTATAGCGGTAGCGGACAGGGGCGGTGATCAGCCTACCCAACACGTCGCTAGGTGTTGTCAAACTGTATGACAGAGACCCTATCCGCACCATCTGACTAACACGAATTTCGGAGCACACTGGTAGTGTGAGGGTGTTGTTTGCACCAATCACTAAGGGGCCGACCATAGCGCCACCTACAAATGCCCGGATTACCGAATCCGAGAATGGGCGAGTGGCCTAGTTGGATGTGAAGTCAGCAGAAACATAGGCGGAGTGGGCTGTGAAGTCAGCTTAAACATGGGCAGAGTGGGATGTGAGGTCAGCTGAAACATAGGATGACAGGCCATTAATCAAGTCAGCCAAAACACATGGGCTGAGTGGGTGGTGAAGTCGGCATAAACATAGGCCGATTTGGTGAAGTCGTTGGAAAGATAGGCCAAGAGGCTGTGAAGTTGAATGAAACAGGGCCAAGAGGCCATGAAGTCAGCTGAAATACAGGCCAATGGAGCCACGCAGTCGGCCGAAACATGGGCCAAGAGGGCCATGAAGGGTGACCTACCCTTTATCCTTCCAGGCACCGATTGCATTGAAAATAAAGGGCCCACCATCAAATGTCATTACAAAGTTTGAACTGCGCCTAAATGTGTCTCGAGCCTCTAGGCGAGACACTTAGGAACTGGATTACGGAGTGTAATCCTAACGAGATGTAATCATTCAACAAGTCTCCTTCGGCTGAAGTTGTTAACGTTAATTTTATTCCGTTTTATGGTGTTAACTTTTCTGTATTCTATACAATCAGGTTAGTTTGCGAGCACTCAACTATCTACTTTGATCTAATAGAACCATCGATGAGGTGGAAAGGCAATTGGAGTGCCGTCTGGGGCATTTGGAGTATTAATGCATTTTATTCCATACTTTAGTACCTTTGGTCGTTACTTTATCAACTTGACTTTACTGTTAAGTCCTTAGATGTATCTAGATGAGTATAATAACTATTATCATTCCTGTTGGCTCATAGCCCGGGCAGGGATGTAAGTTTTCCGATTTGTGTCGAATTTCCGATTTTTTCACCCCAGCATCCAAAAAGTCTGTTTCAAAATTTGTTATTTAGAACCCATTTCACATCATTTTGGGACACGTTCACATTTTCTTAAGGCTATTTCCGATTTTTTCACTGTCCCCAACTTACATCCTTGTAGCCGAGTCAAAAAGATTCCAAAACCGGATTCACAGAGACCTGCAGCAAGTGTTACTGGAGTATGCCATACCCGCACGTCTACAGAGAAATTCCTTTCTACAGTAACCTTACACCCAGAACACTGTATGATCTCCGGGAAATGGCCCTTCCATGTCAACAAAACACTGGAGAGTGTTGTTACACGGCCATTACCATTGCCCCATTTCCGCGAACAGGTCATCAAATAAGACATATTTTCAGGGGCCATTGCCGCTGGCCTTAAGCGAAATGCCAATGCTGTTTGGGTTGTTTATGAGTGTCAATAGCTGCGTGTCAGAGGCACGTTAATATGCAATCGAATTAGAAGATATTACTGGGGCGTGGGCACGCTTCGTGGAGGGGCAGTGGGTGACATCCATTTGGGGCGGGCATGCAGAAGCCCTCTCAGAAAGGCTGGGTCAGCATTTTCCCCTTCAGCGGTGACGAAGCCCGTGTTATTAGAACTGGGTCAAAGTTATCTACAAGATGGTCTCTCCTGGCAAGTGTGTAGGCAGCAGGATCTTGCAAGAGTATTACTGTGGTTTAATAAAGAATTCTCCTAAATCGATGTTTCAAGATTTTAACATATAAACTATTTTTTTAACTATAAAAATAAGTGCTTGATCATGTTGATACAGTAATTGTTGTTCATTAAGCCATTCGTCTTTTGTTTATGTCCCTAGACCAATCATTATAAAAATCCTACTACAATATTACCAGTGGCCACCCCCCTCTTTTCATCCTATCCTCTTCACGAATTACATGTATATGAATTAAGCAGGTACACATTCTTTAAAAGGATTTGGATAATAAGGTCAACATCGCTACATGAAATCTTAGCGTCACGAAAGGTGTTGGTGTTTAAATATCACAGAACTTTGATATATCTTCTATCAAATGCCTCTTTGTTCTTTCAGGTGAGTTAATCAATATTTATAAAGAAGAAAACAGGTATTCTTTTGAAGGTAAGTGCAGTCTGTTTCATCTTTACCTAATTGTTAGGATATGGGCAAATGTTCGCCACTATGCATTTGTGAATATGTTTTTATTATAAAGAGGAGTGCTCATTTCATTTACAATAAAATATACAAGCCTTTCTTCTTCTGCTCCAAGTATATTTATGAACATTATACGTGTCAGCAAAAAAGACTACTTCCAGTAGTGAAGATAGCATTTACATTTGCTGATACATGTCTTGAAAATATCACCAATGAAAATGTGCGTATAGATAAGTATTTGAAAGTAGACCTTCCAAATCAAAGCATTTAGTGAAGTTATGGCGGAAAAAATCTGTGAAGAGGGCCCATAGTTTAGGCCGACGTCTAACTCTTCACAACCCAAACGTCTTGTGACTCAAATATCAAACTTTCTAATACAACTTTTCTGCGCCCGAAGGCCGCGGAAAAAAACTTTACATCAGCACGCCCCCTTTTAAAATTCCTGGTTGCATCCCCTGTGCTGGTTGGTAAGTGAGGTAAGTTACTTTTATCCAGTAGAGAGGTCAGATCTATCCTTAAAGTAAGTATCCCTCATCATGCGGCGAGCGTGCACTTTAAGGATAATGGGCGCGGAAATGGGACAAAGCGCGCTAATAGATGATTGCCCTCATCCCGTTCCGTGTCCTGCGCCGGCCCGCCATCCATCAGCCACAGTGCTGGAGGAACCCTGGAGTAACGCCTGGTCTGCGCCCCTCCTGCTCCTGGAGGACGCTCCAAGCACAGCTTGGCACCACTAAAGGTCCTCATGCTCCCACCTTACCAGTATAGTGATGATGAAGAGCAATGTGCTGGGAGATTGTATGCCTCCCACTAACCCATTGCTGAACGCCCACCGTGTGTCCCCCCACGCCAACTCCGCCCCTCCCCTCAGCTTTTTCCTTGTCCCCTCCAAGCACACACATACAGCCTTCCCCCGCCCTTAGCCCTCCTTCTAGGCGCCTGGAGGGGCGGTTTGGAGGCACTGAGGGTGGCAACAAATTGCCATCCGTGCCTGAGCTCCCTAAATCCTTACAAGGCAGTGCTGACCCCCCAACCCGCGCCTACTCTGGGATAATCCCCTCTAGTCCCCTTGTGGGCAGCGACACGAGTCGTTGGGAGCTCTATAGGGGGCGAGCAGCTCACCCACTCCTCGCTCCTAGATATATTTATAGGGGCTGCTCCTAGACATTTGGGGTTTTAAAATTCACAGATGATATCAGCCACTACCCATCTTTTAGAATTACGTAAAATTGCCATACAGCTATATACACAGGATGGGCCCGAATACACCTTACTTACATAAAAATATTATAAGGGCTTTAAGCCGCGTGCCCACTAGGCGATTTTGACCAAGTCGGCTGACCTATCAGCACACTAAAATCTGATTCAGATCGACCATATAGATTTCAATATGTCGTATTTACGGGGGATCACTCTAAAAGTTAGAGATAATTGGCCGATTGCACGTTGCCCTGCTGGGTATGGTCCTTGAGTTTTAGGCATGCCAACAACCTTGGCTTTTACTGCGCAATCCACATGTACAATGTACTTGCATGTTTATGTCTTTTGAAGTACTGCATCTTCCAGCATGCAGTGGCTTGACCTTTACCTTACCTGTTTTAGTTGGTGACCTTGCTCTGCCTTTGAAATAATATTGCATCGTTTTGGGTTACCTGTGTGCCATGTGGAAGTTGTGCTCGGTCTGTCATGGCAACAACATCTCATCGTTCATCTTAGTCGCAGTGTTTTTTTCTTGTACACTGAATCATAAAAGGTACTTGATGTAGACAGTAAGCTTCCTAAGCT
Organism: Lepidonotus clava; assembly: GCA_936440205.1. Lineage (NCBI taxonomy): Eukaryota > Metazoa > Annelida > Polychaeta > Phyllodocida > Polynoidae > Lepidonotus > Lepidonotus clava. The sequence goes on along the minus strand of OW387133.1, from coordinate 38,065,121 downwards.
GTATGTAGGCGCATAGTCTATGTTATTCCATGTTTTATCTTTATGATGTTTTTTTTTCTTTGGCTAAAGAGCTTTAATCCATTACCAGCCTCTGCTACCGTGGAGACACATTCTGTTTCAAAGGAGAATTTAATCACGTGACGTTGAGAATAGAACTTTTTTCAAGCAGAATCTTCGTCATACAGTTATATTTGGTATGTACATATACCCTCTAACTCGGTGCAGTTTACAAAACATTTTGAAGCAGAATCTCTGCCATACACAGTTATATTTGGTGTGTACATATACCCTCTAACTCGATTCACTTTGCAAAACACTTTGATACCGAATCTCTGTCATGCACAGTTATATTTGGTATGTACATATATCCTCTAACTCGATGCACTTTACAAAACACTTTGAAAACAGTTTGTGTCCCTAGAGGGTCGTTGATCTGAATTATTTCATTCCTACACAATAAAACCTCTTCCTCTCGGGTAAAACAATTAGATGAGAAGGATGTCTTGAGTGAAATACAGGAACAAGTCATCTCTGCCCCTCTAAAATGCCCCAAGAAATGTATAGAGCTGGTTGTATTCATTTTCACGATGTATGTAGAGGTCCCCCTTCATCAGACAAAAGCAATCTCTAGCAAATGTATACTTTTTATGCAAAGAAAGCATAAGATCTCTTTGAAGAATCTCCTGTTTCAAACAATCTGAAGTCAAGTACATTTCAGAGGCAGTACTCCATGTCTCCAGCTTCTAAAGGTCTGGCAGGGGAGCACCTGGAGTCATGAGAAGTAAAGCCCCTGTTTAACCTGTGCTCCGGAGGGTGTCTGTGTTACCAACAGGCTCTCTGCTCTCCAGGGGGGGCCTCCAGTGTAGATAGATGCCCGTCTGTTCAGACAAAGCCCCCATCCTACAGAAGGATTACCTCATCAAAGCCGGCTCCAGGAGTAGTAGTAGTAGTCACTTGGCTGATCTGAGGGGTTATCTGTCCGGGTGGGCCCCTCCCCGCCTTCTTTGGTGCAGATTATCCTCCAGGGTCTACCATGACAGAACGTCGCTTATCTGTGGGCTGAAGTATGAGGAGAACGTCACCACACAGGAGAAAGTTCCCATCAAAGAAATGGAAGAGAAGGAAAGTTTGACTTGCTTGGAGGGAACTGCAGGGATTCTTTTTCTTTCGTAGAAAGAGAGAAAGCTCCCTGTTTAAGAACTGGTTTGCAAGTTTCGGATTTCACAGTTTGATCTCAGGCCTAAAGTCACATTAAGTTCAAAGAGTGTGGAAGCCAGTTTATATGATGCCCTTTGCTTATGAGGGCAGTTCGCAAACTTCTTAGAGCCATAAGTATATACTTTTATTTATTCTTGTATTTTCTAGAAATTTCTCTATTAAGTGTCTTACGCCAGAAAACCTTATCTTTCTTAACAAGAAATGAATCGAAATACACTTTGTTAGAAAGCTTAACCTTGGAAGGAACATGATACAAAGTTATCTCCAAGATAAGAAAATTCATTATACGAAGCCGGCTTTCACACATAATAATGATTGCAATCATTTCATAAGTATAAAAGTTATATGTATTTCTCGTTCATCTTTTTTGGGAGTCCCTAGTTATATCTATATAGTTTTGTAGCTATTTGTGGGTACTCCCTCAATCAGTCATGTCTTTAGTCATTTAATTCTCTTTGTTCTCAATGACTGGTTACACAATCTCATGCTCAGCAATTGAAGGGCATTGTCCTCCAATTGTTGTTAGAATCAGGCAGTGTGAGAAGCTAGAAGAAGGTTACATAAGCACTGCCAGAGCTAAATAGCCCTCACCCCTTCACATGAGGGCCACCACTGTCACCTCAGGTGGGCAGTCCCAGTTGGGTGAGTGATAGGTCACTCAGCGCTAGGTGTATGGCAGATCATGCATGGACCTAGTAGTGGCCCTTTCCTAAACCCCTCCCTGAGCTGTGAATGAGTTTCTGGTATTAGGAGGGCATTCAGTTTACTGAGGGACGACCATCGCTCATGCATGAGCGAAACTTTGTAGCTATTTTGCTTCTTGTTTGTTCTGTTATGATTGAAATAGTTAACAGTGAACACAGAGCCCCAATAGAGCTAAGGGTAACGAAGGTAATCTTGATTTTGATATGGAGAGATATATAAATTTCAACATCATAGGGCATTTAAAAAAAAAATGACTAAGAATCGTATTCGACCGTGAAAGCAACCTCTCACTCCAGTTATGTTGGAGCTCAAAGGGCTAGACTTCAATCCCAGAGAACTAGGACCTTAATAGCCACCACCCCCCCCACCAAATATATGTTGTCTCTAAAGATGGTAACCTCTTTTCTGAGGTCATCGAGGTTCCAATGCTACAAAAGCAAGTTTTCTTATCTTATAAAATGCCATGTTCTACCTGCTAACGTCAATTATTATAGAGGAAAAGACGTCATTTCCGCACCAATCGGTATCCTGCTGTCTATCCTTTAGGTGCAAACATATAATATGAAACACCTGCGACGTGACTGGAGATCCAACTAAGCTAGTTTATTACAGACTTTGTTTACTCACGGTAGTAATGAGTAAAACCGACAGAACCTGTTAGCCATAGGGATGGAGTGTCACTGTTATAGTAAGACGCTCATTATTTGGACCCAAAATATGGACCAAAGGCACCGAGATAGATCTTGGAGCAGAAGATTTCATCTATCTAAACAATAACTTCACCAAGCTACAGTTGTTACAGAAACTGTACAACAAAGATAACATTTTTCCCCAAAAAAGAAAATCTACAACTCTAAGTTACCTTTGTACTGTTTAATGATTGCAATCATTTCCTAACAGTAAAGTAAAGCAAAATCTTAAAACATTTCAACGTCCTGTCTTCTGTCTATTTTCCCCAAGTTGTTCGAACAAGTTTAAAAGTAGACTGTGCAAGCAAAGGGTAACGAAGCGAATCTTCATTTCAACGGGAGGGATATATATGAACATTATAAGAAAATCAACAGAGAGTAATTGGACAGTCGCACACCCATGCCTCAGTAGGTAAGGGGCCCTTGCATGTCTTGTGTTGTTGTCACGTCATTAATCACGTCGATTTAAATGGGCCTTAGGGTGGGCCTGACGTGACAGAAACAATCGGGACTTAGCAGCAGTAACACTGCAGATAATTGCACCTTTGTCTCCAGCCCTTACAACTGTCACTAACTGATGTTTCTGAGGTGGGCGGGACAAAGCTAAAAGATGGGACTGCCTGCTCGGAGCTCTTGGATAAGAAAGGTCATCAGTTTCCAAGGTTAATGATCATTGCAATAAAAGGTTTTCAAGGTTCTGAGCAAAACAACTATTTTGTCGAGAATACTGTGATTGCTATCATGATTCATGTAGACATCACTGCTATGTTCATAGATCTACTTTTTGTGGATTGTCGGAGTGTAACAAACATTAGAAGTTTCCCAGGCCTGTATAATTGCATAGTCATCATTTCTGATGAGATACCTTTTAGTTATATTACATCTTAAATCTCTGATTGTTAAAAGTCATATCATAACAGTATCCTCAGCATAACTTTTTTCTAACTAAAGGCAAGGCAAGTGGACCCGTCTGGATTTCTTGTATTATCATTTTAAGTGGCTTCTCTTTATCTTTAATTTGAAAGAGCAAGTTAATTCATCACCAAATGTTTATATGCTGTCTGGTTTAAAGAGTTGATGCTGGTATTTTTACGTGTGAAACTAGCCGCAGGTAGCTTGCCTGCCCTGCCGGGAGGAGCCCAGGTATGCATGTTCAGGTATGATGATGGATTATGAGGGTCACACTCAATCCCACCACCTGCCTCCAGTGCGGGCATTTACCCCATGACGTCACCTCATACGTCATACACGTCATGGCGCGACAGCATTCCCGTGTCATGTCAAGCCCAGATCAAATATTAAGGAACATTAAGATGGCAAAGATCGATGGTCTTTGCAATTCTACCTGTGCCTTTAGATCCCCCGAGGGTCGCCTCTGCCATAGCAAAGTAGACCTAGCATGAACGCTGAGAAAGTATGGTGGTAAATATTTGTCTGACATTGGCATACAGGAGTTGACTTCCCTGATTGCCGTGTTATTTTTGTGTTCTGCGTTCCTCGTCGGCTCGAGCCTGACGAGCAGTGGGTTTGCTTTTAGGTCGTAATGGGAAAGGGCATTTAGGTCGTGACGAGCAAGGGCATTTAGGTCGTGACGAGCAAGGGCATTTAGGTCGTGACGTGCAACACAATTGAGGTCGACTTTGACGTTCGTTATTCAGCTTCATTAGTTTGGACGTTCGCTGCTGGATCTTCTGGATTTTGTGACATTGAGGCAGTATTAATAGAAAAGGGGTAACAGACATTTCCCGCAGCTCAGAACTGAAGTCATAATTATAGAGACCGAAGTCATATGAAAACATTGTATGGAAAATCCAATACCAATATTTCATCGACCAATAATTATCGACTGATATTGTATGGTTTATGTATACACGTATTAAGCCTAGAGAAATTTCCGGATATCTTTTTCCAAATATACAGAAACTATCCTGCGTCTAAATTTGCCAGACAGTGGACTCGTGGGGAAACGTAGCCAAGTGGTCAGCAAGCATCTGCCTCAACAATTGACTCAGACAAATCGGTTTCATGTGAAAAGCCATTTCACTCATGCGATACGCGAGCAGCTTACGAGCAGCTCGTTCTACAGCAGACAGATCAAAAACTGCAAACCTTTGACTTAAAAGGCCCAAACTCCATTCCCTGCTCCCCACCCCTATTGGGCCCACTCCGATTGAGGGCGTTTAGGGCAGAGAGGCCAGTCCCCAGTGGTGTGTTTTGGTTAGAGATCGGGGTTAATTAACGACTGCCGTATTAAATAAAGACTCATTCCAGCGGCGCTAATAACCCCCTGGAGGCGGGAGAGTGGCCACAAACAGCGACGTCCGTACCGGGCCCGGCGTCTCACTTGTGTGGCTTCTTGGTATTGGAGGAAAAAAGGCCCACCCTTTTAGTCATCTCACCCAGCACCTTAAAGCTCACCTCCAGCACCCCCAGCCGTCACCTCCTGCATAGGGAGCATTGCTGGGAAGCCTTTTAATTAGGATTTCTGTCCAGTGGGTTCACCTGCAGGCACCTCAGGTGTCAAGATACTGTCTCCTGACATCTCCAGTGGCAGCTGGACATCCCCCCACTCCTCCAGCCCCACCTCCTCCTGCACCCCCTTCTTCCACCTCCCCCTCCTCCTGTTCCTCCTGGGCAGAGCGACCTTGATAACGTATGGCTCGGGTGGGTCATCTTTGTGTGGGATGAACTGGGGATAATAAATGGGCGGCGAACAGGGCCTCGCCTCACGAGGGCCCTCGGATGGAAGTCGGAAGTGATGTAGGAGGCAGGTCCAAGACACGCAGCCGGCGTCCCCGGCTCTCAGCAGGAGGACGGGAGGTGTTAACGTAATGCCTCCTACACCCCGGGCGTCTCCTCCAGGGTCTGTCCAAACAGTGGGGGCTATAGCCCTGCTGCTAGAGATAAAGAATAGGCTTAGTGAAACGGCTTTGCACTCAGACATTGATTTTAGTTGCCATACATCTTGACAGCAATAGGTATTGGTCATCATACATGGGGAATGATGATGAATGGATGTGCGTGTACATGGCACAGGGTGTTTAGTCTGTATCGTATTCCAACACGTTTTACGTCAGTTTCGAGAGGCAATCTTGTTGTAGGATAATCCCCGAAGTTGTCAGATATCAAAGATACTGTATGGTATTGTGTCCTGTATTTACGCCATTATTTCTTGGTTTACTTTGTGAGTAATAAACAATAAAGAAAGTTAACATTTTGTTTAACATATGTTTTCTGTAGCAAAGATGCCACCCGCATATTGTATGTGTTGGCAGTGTATCTTTATAGCTGTTTTATTTCCGGGGAGCTATGCTTTGGCCTGTAAAACTGCTAGTATTATCACAAGCAGCAATTAGTACAAACCACTTGTAGGAATTTGGTTTGTGTGGTCTGTGTACTTCAAAAGAGGCGGCAAAAAGACACATCTCAATACGTCTTCGTCATCCTGTGCCATGATTCCCATCACCTTACTGGATGACATGGGTAAAAGTCCTAGCATTGACCTTAAGCCTGGTGAGAAGTTGGGTTATGAATGTGCATATCCTCCTTCAGTGTTGGTCCAGATGCTGTGGCGGCCTGGTGGCAAGGCCTGTGATATGACAGACGCCATGGGCACCGACCAGACCCCACCCCACCCCCTCAGCCCCAGCATCCAGGCGCTGGGGGATGATGAGACAGGTGTCGAAACCATGGAGAGCCCACCCCTTAAGGTGCACCAGACGCAGATATGGCAACAACGTTTATGTTGACCTTGACTGCAGGACCTGAGAACCAACATGCCCTGCATAGTCCACCCAGATGGCCCTGGCTTATTTAACCCTTTCCACACCGCAACCATATTTTACATGCTCGACATTGATGTGTGAAATAATAATGCATGGGATGTGTTCTGAAGAAAACCATAACATATTACATATCAATGGAAAGCTTACAACCTAAGGATTCTAAATCTGGCTTTGGAACTTTGAAAATATGAATATCTGGTCACGTGATGAAGGTCACGTGACATTGCAGGTGAGGGTTCCTCCAGATGGCCTCGGCTTATTTCAGCAGGTTCACCATTTAGAGGGGCCTGCGGGGATAGGTCGGGGGCGGCTGACAGCAATGAGCTGCAATCACAGAAGGGGAACATCAGACAAGAACACAATAGATAAAGTGCCATACGCTTCCCTTGATAATGATCAAGAGTACTTTCTGTCTGCTGTAAGCACAGGAAAGATTCAGTAAAATATTGCCTACCACAAGTTTCCTTTACTTGTGGGAATATTGCCAACTATATGGGAGTGAAGACTAGGAAGAACCCCCAAGCTTGATGGCGGGCTGGAAGAAGTCAGGTGGCCACTCGAGTCACGTCTAATGACCCCCGACTAGCTGTTTGATTTGAGGCGGCTAGCTCTCAGCCCGGCTACAACGTCTTTCAGGCAAGAGGTTTCGACCGGAATTTCTGGGGACGTCATTAGTGCCAGCATGGGAGCAATACAATCCAGTTCCCTCCACTATGACGTAAATGGCCTGGAAGATAATGTAACAAGGACATGGCTTAATGTGTACGTTTTCGGTTGGTTGGCTCGGTAGGAATTGATGCATGTTTTTATGGAACCCGGCCATTATGTTTAGGGGAGGAAACGGCCTGGGAGGTGGCTGGGAGGAGGTGGTAAGTGATTGATACCCTGACCCACTAACCGGCTTCCTATAAAATGTGCCACGAGAATTATTGTTAAAATTGTATTTTGAACTTGTTTTCAATTGTATTCAGAACGCCCCATATTAATGTTGTCAGTTTGCACTCTTTTTATGACAAAAAAAACACTCTTTGCAATTGATAGTACCAGCAACTTTATGAAAAGCCGATGTGTCGTCATCATATAGATCAATGTGGATATCCCTATTCAAAGTAAGAGTCGAAACATAACTTCCTCTGCATGTCTGAGCTTCCTCAGGTCATAGGCATGCAGTACGTAGTACGGGTCAAATCAGGTAGTGGGTAATGGACCAAAGAGAAGGCATGTTGCCTGGTCACAGGCCGCTGATTGCGCCACCTGGGCTGGGGCCTGAAGGTCACCTGTCCCCCTGATGCCTGCTCCAGTGTCTCCTCCTGCTCCTGGGCGCCAGGGCCTCAATTGAATTCCGGTGGCTTTGGAAGGCCGGCCATCCGACCCAATCACACTGGGCTGGCCAACAAGGGGACGGATTGCGGCGACTGGCCCAAATACGAGTCATTTGCTTAGAGCGCGTCCCCAACGCGCCGACGTTGCGACCTCTGAACCGGAAGAGGAAGCTTTTGAGCGCGTTCCCTCCACATCTTTGGGACGCCATTGTTGGGAGGGGAGGGGTAGGATGGGGGTCAATTGAAGGTGAGAGAAGCGAAGTAGGGATCCGATTGCACATGTCGGGGACAGGCAATTGGAGAAAAAAGTAGCGCTATCATGTTGTTAGTACTTTGACCGGATTCCTGACAATTTGGCTGTGGCCCTTGTGGTATTTTGCCATGTTGGAGGTTCTGATTACAATCCCATATAGGGCCACGACGTTGGCTTTTCATTGGCTGTATACAGTGAAATACTTCAGTAATTCTCAGTGTCTTACATAATGTAATACACACATAACAAACTATGCTTTTACATTATATACATTGGCCTACTGCTGTTTCGTTACACCGAAAAGAATCTATTATAGTACGTCCATGTTAGTATGGTGACTGTGAATCTATGTCGTGTTAACCCATAGTAAATGTGTTTTTAAACGTTCTACATTGATATACACAATATTATTGCTTTGTACTTATAATGATAAATAACCTGTTACCAACTTGACTCCATAAACACATAATGCCCTCCCTCATGTTAGGCTCATATTAATGATAAGCCTTTCAATTTATTTTTTGAACACCCGCTCTATATAGGTCAAATTATTGATGCCACGGCCAGATCCATATAACGAAAACAAAGACCCAGCCATGGTGAAGGGCAAAGAAGTCATATATGTCGGTAGGTAATAGCATGTTGTTGTTGTGTAGCCACATAGACATATCCTCTCATACCTCACAGACTCATTGTTCCTAGGGTGCTTGTTTTTAAGCCGCCAAGATCATTACTATGACAAAGAGCTGCAGGCTTACAATATGAACAGACGCCAAGCTTATTTCCATCCGCTTCTTCATACATTTTATCTTGGGCCTAATTTAGGAGCGGACGTTTACTTAAGCACTGTTCGGGCCCGGATTGATTGTGTGGGGCGGCCTAGCTGCACCAGGTGAGTTGTCTACATAGACGACATTGTCGGGAGGCACGGCTCACTTACTATGCCAACGTCCAACCCAGCCTCCGTACCATCCCAACACACATCATACCTGGTGGAACAAAACCCATAGCGTTATACACAAAACATACTGAGGCATTGAACTACATTCCCATTTTTTTTAGTTATAAAACAAAGCTAAACGAGACGTCTTGTTACTGTTTTTGTGGGTGCTTTATTCACGAGCGAATAGGATGCCCGTATCGCCTGATATCTAAATATTGAAACTAAGCCCAGGTCATGGTTAGGGCATCGATTTGGCGTCCGTGAACATAGAATTATGTTTGTTGAGAGGATTGACGTTTGGGAGGAGGTTTCTAACGAGATAGTTGTGCCGAGAATAGGACCTGGCCGAAATATCACATTCAATACTTTTTTAACATGATAATACAAGTGTGGCATTTTTGTGGCAAGTTTCTTAGTGTCCACCTGAAGAATAAGTCCATTACCCTTAAAAGCTTAAGAATAGTATGTGTTTGTAGACTTGGATAAATAGCACCGTCAGCTTTGAGCCTGGGGGACCTCATGAAGTATAGAAGAAATCTTTACTATCCCGGACATATATCGTGCTTCCCAGAAAATACTGCCATTCAGGCTGTCCCCATTGAGGCAAGATTTAATGGCAGTTTCCCTTGAAGTCCTGCCGTTATCCCTTGTCCACGTAGGTGAGGTGAGCAGACCCTAGAGCAGCAGGGCGTTTTGTGGAGCAGCTCATGTGTGAGGTGCTACAAAGAGCAGCTCGCCCACAGATGCGCGGGGCCGGGCCGACACCTCAGGTGGACATTGTGTTTGGTTGGCGTGCCGGGCCTAATCTGGCGGCCGCCGGAATTATTCATGGTCAGGGCCTGGAGAGCCGAGGACAAACACACCTTATGTCCTCCAGTGTATTTGGACTTTACCCACCCGTACGGCCATCCCACCTGGTCTGCCCGGCAGCCATGGCCAATCGGCCTTATATGTAGGGCCCGGAGGGGAAAGGGGTTAGGTGTGTGTGTGTGTGAGTGGAAAAGATGGGGCTTCTTAGAGAGGTTTCCAGTCGATTTGGCGCGTGCAGGCAATTTTGCCGATCTTAAGTTGGGGGGAAGCCGGAAGGTAGATTTTACACGGGCACGCACCCGGTGGCTCTATGACTACTTAGAACACATTGACGATGGTGCAGGAGCGTGATGAAGATGGGGGTTGGGCGTAATTGCCCAGGTAGTCGGCTGTGTGCTTGTCTGGCAGGTGTTAACGCCAAGCCCAGTGTTGCCGTGTAGCGCCCAGGTCGGCGATTTTTACAGGTTGGCATGGCGCATCAGTATAACCATAGTAATCAAAGAAGGTATTTCGTTCGGCAAGGGAAATTCTCGATGGCTTTCCATATCAGATATCAGATAATATTCTTATTGATCATTTATGAACGCACAGTTTATTAATAGTTAATTTTACTTACATTTATTTTTACTGATTAGTGTGCATATTCATATTTTCTCTTTTTCCCTTTCTCAAATTTATTGGCATTCGTGCAATTCTAACGAAACCAAAGGGGTTCAAATTGTAATGGCCAAATAGGATTCTGTTGAATAAACATTATATGGCTACTTTTCCTATATTCTCTTCCTTCTTTTCAAACCGACTATGTAACCGTTATACAATGAAATCAAGTAACACTTTTTAAAAGGAGAATGCAGCCCTTACAGTTAAGGTTCTTGTGTATTCTTTTTCTTCCTTCTCTTACTAAGCCAGGCAAATGATTAAAACCACACAGACGATGTACCTAGGCTTAGCATCTTACAGCAGAGGATGAATAAATAATACACTTAACTTCATTTGGGCAGTAATCCCAAGCTACTGCCTGATACCCCTGACAGGATACCCCTGATTGGTTGCCTTAGTGTATCTTACATCTTAAAGCAAAAGAAACAGGGGCACAGGAGACAAAAGGGAAGTATTGATTAGTGGTCGCCTCAGATATCAATGAGACCTGCTAAGTGGATAATAGGCGCGATCATCGGAGTCCTTCCCACAGACCCTTTGCATCTCGAATTGCTGCAATTTCCTTTTGTTATCAAATGATTCTAAGAATACATGTAGCAAAAGACGCAAAGTAATGGTATTCAAGTGAGTGAACTAGGATTCTGTTATATTGAATGAAATTTATAATGCATTAAGTGTCACAATAAGCGGCGTTTTCTTTTCAATTCTACCACCTACCTCATGATTTCATACCCCTCAGCACCCTCGTACATCATTGTCCGCAAAACAAGAAAATACCTTAAAGGAAACCCTCCAAAAAGGAAGTAACTCCTATACTTAAGTTACAATAATTAATGGCAATATTAATCTACTTCCTACACTCTGCCATTTTCACATAATTCTGAGCTCAGTCGGGAGAACAATAACAAAGCTACAAACAAAGCCCTCGAGCGAAAATGTCATCAAACATTTGGAAACATGATCCGGGCTGGCCCTTATCTTGCCCTTGATTAAGGTTTTGAAGAGATTAATTACTGACAATAACGATATGGACTATCTCTGGTGTTGACCGGGTTTTAAATTGGTACTGCCTAATAAAGGTTCTTTCAAAGAAAGGAAATCAGGTCACCTTGGCCAATTTCGAACTTTTGTTAATTACAAATTGTTCATGTTTTACGTGGAATACTGAAAATAAAACTTATTTCAAAATGCAAATAGGTCTTGCGAGTGCAAACGTGTCCTTGTTTCAATTTTCAGCTAGGTTATTAACTACTCTTTTGAAATGATTGGTTAAAATGACGGCAAAACGTGCATTGTTTTTTTCGCATCTGCTAAAACCGTGAGGGTATATTGTTTAGGCATATATCTACAATTTTAGTTTTGATATGTGTGACTATACCTAATTAAGGTACAGATCTGATGAACTAATCTAGGACATATGAGAAACCGATGCACGTCATATAAAACCATAGCATATCTAAAAAAAAACAAAAAAAAACAATTCACACAGTTGTCCCACCAAATGCGGGTGGAGAGATGGCACCTGAATAGCGAAGAACAGTGCAGATGCTCATACGGCTGGCCGTATGATATATAGGGGATCCCTCACCCAACATTTAACAGGTGACCGACTAGTTCAATATTCAACTAGAGGCAAACCAAATATGCCACCATTAGCTAGTTATTGCTGACAGGCTGGGGCATACAGTCCCCTCCAGCGCTCAGTCCCCTCTGGCCCAGAGACAGAGTGGTCACCGCACACCCATCAAACCCTAAACCCAGAATGGTTAAATATTCAACTAGAGGCAAACCAAATATGCCACCATTAGCTAGTAATTGCTGACAGGCTGGGGCATACAGTCCCCTCCAGCGCTCAGTCCCCTCTGGCCCAGAGACAGAGTGGTCACCACACACCCATCAAACCCTAAACCCAGAATGGTTAAATATTCAACTAGAGGTGAACCAAATACGCAACCATTAGCTAGTAATTGCTGACAGGCTGGGGCATACAGTCCCCTCCAGCGCTCAGTCCCCTCTGGCCCAGAGACAGAGTGGTCACCACACACCCATCAAACCCTAAACCCTGGTTCCGTCGGCCGGGTAATGAGGGCGGCCCTCCCTGAGTGACTCTTGGCCTCCTCCTGTTGGCACAAGGCTCGAGTTGCTCTGTCGGCCGGCAGGATCAATAGGGCGAGCAGCGCAATGGGTGGGCCGGCCTGAGCTGCTCAGGACATGGGGATCTGCTCGCCATCTGCTCAGCAAACCAGCGGTTACAGCTTGTTTCCTGTTGTTTCCTGTTCACTGCTATCACCTTCTAGGGGGCCCCTGCAGTGGGGAAATGCCATGGAAATTAAATTGATACTACCCACTTAAAGTTGCCAAAAGTTGTCCTGCCTGTGGGGGTGAACGCTCAGCCCATTTGTATTAAATCATCTGAGTGAGATGAAATGGAATGTATTTTTCTGTTTTGAACATCTGGCAGTTGTCAAACTCTTTTTGTTTGTAGATTCCGGATAGTCGCCCATTGATATTTCTATACGCTACAATGCTCTTACAAAAAGTAGATTGCCGACTCATGTAAAATTGATATACTGGTAGGCAGGAAAAAAACATTGATTTACTCAGTTTCAAAACTGTAATTTTACCACATGGAAACGCGATCAATAGTAGATCCATTGCAATTACACTGAACCAGTTCTTCAATACCCCTTCTGATTTTCAGGTTGAGGAAATCATCAAAATTAAATTCTATAAAAAAAAAGAGAGTGAACGTCAGGACAGTGAGCAACACAATCTGACAATTGACATTTAAACCATTTCACTGTCGAATACCTTTATTGCGGGCGCCCAGACGTTCTGACCCCCTTTTAAATTCATCATTGTATGTGACGTCTCATCGGCTTGGGATTTTAATCAGAAAACTTCTAACTCAATTACCTAAATTGGTCCAGAATTGAAAAAAAAGGAACCCAATACCTTCCTAATTCCAAGCCATTCAGTGAATCTCCAACAATTACGTGGAGAAGGCAGGTTTTAGTTTGAAGCTTTCATTATTTGTTTATCAAGCGTGTTGAAGTTTAAATTCACTGGCTCAGTCTTTTGATGCTGTTGTGTTGACTGGGAAATAAGTGTCCAGGAAAGCAAGTTTTATGGCTGTTTGTCTTTAGTGTTTTCCCGTCATTTGCAATACCAAATTCCCTCATTTGGAACCGTGACTGCAAATAGGACCCAAAGAAAAAAGAAACAGTTGAAAATTGAAATTCCCATGACGCCGGACAGAAGCAGTTACAAATAAAAACTTTTTTTTCTTGCGTGCAAATTCATCGGCTTCTTCTCGGACTGAGGTCTTTTCGGCTTGCTTAGAATTGTAAGATTCAAAGCATTTGAGCCAGCATTGTTATTTAATAACCGGCGCAATTACTTAAGATTATTTCACGGCTGGTAGGATCATGTCCGGAACATGCAGAACGTCTGTTATCATTCATGAAAAAACAAACAGTCATTAAGTTAATGCACCAGATAATGGCATTTTGATCCAAGGGTCATATGATGAAGTCACTTAGTACTGCATGCAGTTGGAAACATTTTGTTTCTAGTAGTGATGTATTTTGTCATTATTACTTTTGCTGATTTAATGTCATACCTAAAGTACAGTAACAACAGTAATCAATACAAAGTTATTGAGAAGGGGATATTGGCCTTTAAGACCTTTAGTTATATTGTAATATATTGCAGAAAGTAATCTGAAAGGCCGCATCATAACAGATACCTCACTTCTTATGCGACCACAACAGTTCTATCGATTTCAAAATTGTAACAGTTGGCATATTTGGGAAAGGCCTTTACACAACACAAAATATAAATAGTTACTTTTAGAGGTTTGTACCGGGTAGATAGCCGCTGTGAAGGTATAGGCAGAGGCCTATTTTGTATGGGTAGTAGATGGTCGGAGACAGGTTGACCCTGGGGCATGGGGTCACCCTAATGTGGCCCCTACCTGGTCGGGGACAGCTATCGGTCAGTGTAACCCCCCAGGGCTTTTCCGCCGCCTCTTTCCCTGCCACCCGCCCTGGGCATGCCCTAATGCCATCAACTTTGGGATAATGACGTTTGTTTGAAGTCCTGTCTGCATGTTGTCCCTGTCAGGCCTCTGTCGCTTCTCCTGCATGTCCTCGCCTGGAGAGCTGCAAGCCCTCCTCCAGCCCAACGCCTCCTACAGGTGATCCTAATGTCATCCTGTGTGCCAAACCCCTGTAGGCTCCCCGTATCACTTCAAGGCAGGCCTCTTATCTGCCCGGCCTTTGGTGGCCTACCTTGTTGGGAATACCCCAGATTTTCACTGGACCTAACTGCCGACTGACCACTGCCGCGCCGCCAATAGGTTACAGGCCGGCTTGACCACCTTAATCGGGCCTGATGACAAGACGTCGGCCACCGATGGCATCTGGGGCCGGCGGGGGGCCTTGGGCGGGAAGGGCCTTTGCTTCCGTCCCTTTGTTGGGACACTAAGCCCCTACCCAAGTGGTGGCGGCCTATTGGTCTATCAGTATGCACGGGGATCAGTGCCTGCCTCCCCCCTCCCCTCTCTGATCTCTACATGCATGCCCTCCTCCCCCCTAAGACGCCGCAGGCCGCGTCTACATTGTTTAATGTGGGAAGGTTACTGACCTTTTGGTTGACAGGGCTATGCTATCCTGCCTCGTGTAAAGCCTTCCTAGAACTCGAGCGGCCACCTCACCTGCTATGGTTCTGGGCCACAAGAAACCACTTGATGACCTGAACATTTTTTTTAAAGACAGATCGTCTTCTCCTATATTCTCTTAATTAAGTTCGCTGATGGGACGTACAACGTATACTGACATTATGTGTTTTGATAATGTACATTACTTCATATGAAACTTAATATACAGTATCAAGCCAAAATTTTATTTCCAGGTCAGGAGAACAATTTTAGAAGGTAGCTGTTTCTTGCTGACCAGATCTATAGGCTGTACGTGGTACATCGTGTTTGGTCAAATTCCCATCCACTTCCATGGAAAACGACACTGCCATTGCTGTGATGCTGTAAATACTTCTTGCCATATACTACTTCCGTGCACCAACGGTCATTAAGATTATAGTCGGATGTTTTGTCCCGCGTTTAATATTCTGGGAATTAGAAAGTCATTAATTTTGTTCGCTGATTGCCAGCAGGATGCACGATTTTGATATTTGACAAGGGAAATGCCCCTTACTTAGGCCACATTATCTATCATACATTATATTACAAATTCGAAATAAACAAATTCAGGAGTATCTGAGACAAACACTATCGAATTAGATAGGAACCTTGCTGACCAGTTCTGGGTTTGAAAACAAATCCCCTCCTATAAGTGTATTAAAAGAATGGGCAAATGAAATTGTCACTAATTAGTATTCTAAGGATGCTGACCTCTCCATCCTCCCTTTACCTGATTGGAAGGCACGTCATGAAGATAATCAACTTCAGTGAGCTGCGCAGGTGATCGGAATGAAGGAATGATGGAATGATGAATCGCTGGGCATCTTCTAAATGAATCCATGGCCACCAGTCTGACTTGTATTGTAACCGCCATGACGACGGTCGCCCTGTATGCTGGCGTCAAATTGACCATCAGCCATGGACCCTCAGCAATGTCCCTCTTGTCGCACACAACAAATAGGCGAAGCGGAGCAACAATCAGGACATCTCCACACCAGGCCAGGAGGTTTGCTGTAATCTTGAAATGTTGGTCCACCACTGTAGTTATATTAATTTTGGTAACCCAACGTCGTAAATCCAATTTGCAAATGTCATACGAATTTGTTCCTCCAAAACTAATAGTTGTTTTCAAAACAATTTCCTCTCAGTTTGCAATACGAAATGTGAAAATGAGACGCATTGTGCCCACCAAGGAAGGAAACTCTTTATCAAAGAGCCCTAATGAGATTCTCATTGACTTGCGTCATTAGTACAGTTTTGCGTCAATATGCCACTAAATTTAGGCATTTAGATAGGGGCAAGGGGGGCGGATCTGTCATCAAAGGTATTACAAACAATTTGCGCTTCCATCTGTCTGGCAGGTAATGATGCCGCGTCTTGGATGGACCAACCACAACGCCGTTATTAGAAATTGTCTGTCGGAGACTTTGTCTGAAAGTTCAGGAATGAATAATGATTCTGTTTTGGAGAACAGAAGAGTTTGTTTACGAGTTGATTCTACCCAGGCTTTCCTTAGACTGATTTGCAGGATTACAAAGCCACTTGAAACATTTAGGCCATAGTTACCGTGGCTTACGTACTATCTCTTTACCAACACAAGCTACTTTACTAGCTGTCAGAGCAACACCCTATAACATTTTGCTACACCAGTAATACATATAGGCCTATATATATTTGACTATGTCTTAAAGCTAGGGATAAGGAGCATTAATTCGCTCCCGAAGAAACTTTTAAGCTGGTTTCAGTATCCATGAATCTTCCTATGCCTCATTCTGTCAGTCAGTGCTCCCATACACACCATTCAGTACTTAACTTTTCAATATTTCAAAGAGTGGAACTAGACATTCGGACAAGTATTTACCTTTTATGTAAAGTAGTTGTCGCACATCTTCGAATTCGTTATTGAATCCAACTACTTCCTTTACACTTGTAAAATATGCTTAGCAGCTGGGCGGAAAATATTAGCGATTCGATTAAAACTGCGTGTCACAACTATTCGAGTGGACTTAGAGATCTATTTGTGGCAGTACATGTCAGAGAAAGCTGTTTCTCGAATATTAGGCGGGAAAGGCAAAGAGACAACTCTTCTGGTTTTGTTAGAGATTCAATTTTCATGAATGTTACAATGAAAAGTAATATAACGGATGGTATTGGTCTGGGAAAAGGAATAGTCGGATTTTTATCTACTTGATAATTCGCAAATGCACTTCACTATAAAATAAAGGCAGAACGCCAGCAATCAACTAAAAGATAGACATACCTTGCGGGCGACTGTGGTTCGATTCCCGGCAGTTGTGAGAGGTAACTTGTTTTTAAAAAAAAGAGGTAGTAATTTTAGAGATTTAATATTCATGAAGATAAAAATAAAAACCAGTTAAACAGATGGAATTTTCAGGGAAGGAATATTGTGGGATTTTTGTAGGGTTGTACTGAATGGGATATGAATGTGGATAACAATATCAATAAAACAAAAAGCCTTATTTGAAATATAAAAAAACATTGTCCTCTGTTTCAGATTTGGCTGAGTGTCAGTGTATTACTTTGTCCTTTGCTATCAAAGTGTATTACATTGCCCTTTGTTATCAAAGTAATCTGGTAACCTTGCGGGATGGCCGACACTGTATTTCAATTATCTACTCAACTCTTTGAGACTTAATGAGGAAAAGCTTTCAATTCTATTTTATCCTTCAGGAACAACAAAACACCGCTTATATCTGATACTGTTCCCAGCATTTTAGGGCTAGTTACCCATTAAGCCATTGTTTATCATTCAAACGGCAGAAACCTATGTAGGGAGCTGAAAGAGAGGCAAAGGGTTCAGAGTGATGTTTTATTGAGTTATGCAAACCATGCATTCCCGTGCCATCTCAGTGAGGCCGTCATCATACTCAGACATCTGTCATCAAGAGGTCCAATTCACCGATGAACATTCATGACACCATCTATCCACTTCATAAAAAGCGAACGGATCCAGGACCCTCTGACGGGAATACGGGTGCGGATAATAATATCGAAAAAGCGCATGTATCCTAGATATCATTTGAGAGAAAATTACTAACCCATTCTAACGATATATAACATGTCAGTGGTTAAATTCTATTCCCACTGACGATTTTCTTAAATCTGGAGCAAAATCGGTTAGTGAAACACTGGCCTTAGAGTGCGAGTAACTCGCGGAGGGATTCAGTAAGGGCGTGCATGTGGTTGACGAAGGTGGCCAAAGCCAAAGGTATGCAAGGCACGTCCCACTGGGGCAATAAGGCGGACTGGGTACATGGACTCGCCCCTCTCTACTCCGTCCACAGACAAAGATACTGATGGCGGTAGGAGAAGCCACCGAGTGGGTCTTCGTCAAAGGGGTTGGGCGCGGCATACCTGATGGTCCCCGGGGAGTAGGTGGGATTAATCCCATGTCACATGCCTACCGTCAGGGTATATCACTTGTAGAAAAAGAAGGCATAAAGTGTTAGGGGTAGGCATAGGTAGGTGATCGTATATGTGATAGTACGCTGATTTTGCTGCTGATTCATGAAATCGGCAGTGAATATAAGGGTTAAATATGGACACGCCATATATCATTAGAAAACGTTTACCGTTCTCTTTCAAATGGTATATAGCATGTAAGTTAAATGTTATATTCCCAGGGAAAATCAAACAAATACCATATCGGTAGCATAAAAATCGATATGTGGAACATTGGCCTCACCCTTTAGTGTTTAAAGTAGGTTACAAGGACGCTCTGACCGAAAACATTGTATTCATTGTTTATATTCATTTTATCATTATCTCTTTCAAAGGAAGCAGTATACTGTTATGGAAGATACACTGTTATTAATCAAGAAGATTTTGCTAATGTATTTTCCTACTGTATCAAGAAGAACTATGTTAAAGATAAACACTAATAAAATAGCGTAAATTATGTAAAAATTGAAGCAAATTGACATTGTGATAGATATCTTAAAGTTATTCTTTTTTTATTGTCGTTAACGGTCATATAACACGTGTAGGCATAAAGTTATATCAGCCTGTGTACATTTATCGGTCCTCCGGCTCTATGTCTTTTTCTTTTCCCATACAAAGGCAAAAAGACGTAATGCCTTTCTCTATTTACCAAAGCAACCCCTGAAACCTTAGATCAAAGAGATGCTAAGGTCCAAGCGTACCCCAAGGTCATGCATATTGACCATAAAGCATGGGGAGAGGTCACCAAAGGGCAGCCAGTAAGAAGACCTCTCAGCTGAAGCCAGATGCCCCCAAGAGAAGCCACCAAAGGGTTGGGCGGACGTCCTGTCCTCCGCCCTGCCCTTTTAGTCGACCATGTCAGGGCGAGGTTACGGAGAAGGGCTTCGCGGCGGGTGCGGATGGACTGAAGGGAAGGGTAGGACTTGCAGGAGGGGTTGGGAAGGAGGAGGGAGGTGCAAGCCCCCCGTTCATCCAGGTGTTTTGGCCCTGGCGTGCCTGCCCGACGCCGCCTACTAATTGACCCTCCTCGGCGCGTCCAGGGTCACCTATAGGCCTATATAGCTCGCCCCATCCCCTGGAGGACGCGGCCGTGCCCCACCGCAGGACGTGACCGCCGCCCGCCGACCCACAATTTACCCCGCCCCCACGCCCCACGCCCCACGCCCCACGCCCCACGCCCTACGCCCTACGCCCTACGCCCCGCGCACGGCCCCCTCTCTCGTTAGAGCCCATTGTCGGCTTTGATTTGGCCATTCGCTGGACGCCCGTGACTCCGCGCTTAACATGGCACGTTGTCGTCGCCGGCCGGTAGAGGGCGGAGCGGGGGGCGGGGCACTTCCTGTGCCCTCAGGTGTGCAGCCACCAGGGGGCACTAATGTAGAGCCAACCTCCTATCGTCGTCCGTACTCGACGTTCATAAAGCTTTGAGGTGCTGGTATTGTTATGTAGTCTTATCAAATGTTGAACCTGCAGACCTTGCGTATTAAACCAGCTGGTCATATGCATTGAACCTGTCGATCAAGGCAAGAATGACAAAAGGAAGTTATTTCTGCCGAACTTTAACCTGTAAGTCTGCTCTGAAAGGGCTCTAAGAGCTTGACCCCGCCCTCGACACTCTACTTGCGCTAGTGTGAATCATATGTTCGCGTTGGCCACTTATAATTTCCTGATTTACTATCCATGGAATTGATGTTAACCTTGTACTCTAAGGTGATTCTATGATTTATTGTTTTTAGATCCCAAGTTCCCATTTAAAGCCCTACTTGTGTTGCAAGTATTCTAGTCCCGGCTCTGGAATCCAGTAAAGAGGAAACTAGTCCAATATTATCAGAGATGATTCCGGAGAGGGTAGTATTGTAATTGAAACAAAGTCTCATTTACTATACTACTCATGTGCCAAGATCCCAACGGTCAAGTTTATCAAGGGTACAGCAAAGAGAAAACTGTCCATATTTGCGCGTAGGTTAATCAACTGTACGAAAGGGTCGCATTAGGCTAAGTTCTGTTTTCACAGTCACAAGCACCCCACCATTTAAAGGGATATGTCGCGGCCTTAGTTATCGTGGCCTAAGTTGTAGTTGTTACGTGTTTTTTAAGTTCTTCAGTGAAATCAATTGGCGTATGGCAAAAACATCAAATATATCTCTATCAAAGTTACAACAGTTTCTGCCGTAAGTCATGTTCTGCTGAAAGTCATATACATATTGCAAATTGAGAATTACTCACCATTACATTTCGCCATAGGGGTTATAGCAAAATCCCTTTGAAGAGACACATCAATCGGGCTTGCTCGCAGCTTAAAAAACCTCACTGAAATACCCCGAAGTTCGCAAATAAGCCGTACATCAAATAAAAGTCGCTTGTATATATATTTATATATTTATTTAATTATAAGCCTGGAAACCTTATACAGCTGTAAAGCGACACAGAAACAAGTCCAAACGGATCGTCTTACTTCATGTTTCCTCGCAATATGAAGTTTGCACTTCCTTAGAAAACCGAAAAGTCACTGATCAGCAGATATCGTTTCCTTTACAAGTATGCTTATAAGCAAGACATGTTTGACAATGTAAGAGTTTCCCTATTGCCCTAGGCGTACACAGCAAGGATTCAGTAGGTCATTACTCGACGGGACAAATATTTTTCCTAGATCCGGCGAAGGGATTTGCCGACAGTCGAGTGGGATGGGGTGGAAATAAAGCTGATTTTAAGCCTCTAACGGGCCTGAGGCGCCCCGGAAAGAAATTTGTGTTTGCTTCAGCAGATTCCTCCTTACAGTGTACGTAATGGTAGAACCGGCTGCCGTCAAGTACTGCTTCTCTGGTCTGTGGAAAATAAAAACGGTGGTACTGCCAGCGGCAGATCATTTTTTTATTTCCTTCTCAAGACTTGTGCAGGATGCAAGCATACATAGGCTTGGAGCTATAAGTGAGCCGAATTATGTTGGCTGGAGACTTTCTTTTTTGCCCAACTTTCTGGTGTTCTGTCTACTTCTTGCAGCATTTTGTTGACCAATCTGAAAATTCTTGTTCAGAGTATACTTTCCCAAAAAATATTTCTTTAGAAGAAGAGTTCAAGTAGATATTGTTAGACTGAATTGGTACAAGCATTGAAATGCTTGAATAAGAGTATTCAGACACCATTAACAAGTCAGAAACCATCAACCAGTCTGAGACCATTAACAAGTCACAGACATCAACTAGGTAGAGACCATAAACTAGTCAGAAGCAGTGAACCCCAGTGGAGTTAACGACGGTCATCTGTTCAGACACATTCATCTTTTTTTCTCCATTATTGTGCAAGTTTATCTCATACGATCTTCATGATTTAGGAAACTTTACGATTTTGATGGAGAATGTTAGTGTTCATTTATCAAAGGAATAATGGTGCCACTCATCGTTCATTCATTTCACTTACAAGCCAGGGGTGTAAATCTACTCAGAACGAATATCGGTACCGACTTTATAGCAATCAAGAAAAATGTTTGAATGGGGGATTGCATTCCGGAATATGATTTCGCTAGGTTTCATGCCTAAAGCTGTAAGGTCGATCTGCCCAGGCCTTCACATCCCTTCTTTGGCATCACATTATGTTTTCATACTGCCTGCTTGTGTCAATAATTCTACCGAAATGTTTGAAATCCTTTCATCTGGCACTGAAATACGATTTGTGTCATTAGAACCCAATTCAATGAGACTAGGTTAGGTAACTAATACGCTGTTCTTGCTATTTTGCCCGAACGACATGCCTGGTTCTAGCCAAGCCAAAGCACTCAGAATAATGAAAGGTGATGCACTTTAATCAGAACACAATGCCCTGGGTCATTTAGCAAATTAAAGCCAAATTCCGGCGGCTCAGTAAAATCGTGAGATTACTCCGGCACTTTTTCCTTGTCCCCTTTTTTTGGGACCACTTTCTCCATTTTAGTGGGCCTCTGCATTGGCCACTGTCATTTGCTCTCCGTTTGATCAATGAAATATTCCCGGGTGAAATCCTTTGCTTCCCTTGTGATTGGTTTGTGGTTTTAGCCTACTCGTTAGCACCGTTTCATGAAATATGAAATCATATTGACAGGGTAACAGATTATCCCCGATAATTAAAACACCTTCTAAAGTGCGCACATTTACGAGTTGACAAATTTATTGACCGATTAACCATCACATCCATGTGTCAATTCGGTAGCATAATTTGTCATTGTTACCGCATGCTTTATGATGGACATCGTGCTTTGCTTCTCAAATGTCCCGCATCTTACAAGCTCGTTTATTTACCACCAGGATTGGTTTTTATCGTCGAAAATAAAATTGGATTCATACATGATACTTATTGTTTGTTCACTAAACATTCTAAACTTATAGTGTATAACATGCTGTTTAGTTTGGAAGACCAGATGATGAATTGATAATTAGCGAAGAAAGAAAATTGCATGGCCGGGTGAAAACAATATCTATAATCTATGGACTTCCAATGTGCAGGCAAGGTTACGTGACCAGTCTTCCGATAACCATGTTTATCAAGCCTTGATGTTCTAGTGATATTGAAATAGAATTTAGATTTTTTCAAAGTTATTAAACAAAAATAAAAGTAAGACAAAATAATTCATAGGTCAGTATAATCACATTTATCAAATGGTCAACTGATAACCAGTACGACATCAAGCAAAAAACCTGAGCAGTGTTACCTCTTCCGCATAAAAACAAGTTACTTAGAAATATTCATAAGCTATGTAGACCATCATATGAAGAGTCCAAGACACAATTGCCGGGATACAGTGTAAATGACGACAGCAGTGCATCAGCCCATTACCCGTACGAAAAAGCCCTTGGTGCGCAACATGTGGCCAAAGACAGTAAATCCTGCCTACCGCTGACGTCCTCCTAACATGGAGGTAGGGAGGGGGTAGGAGTTCAGTTCTGGTGATGGGTAGAAGGTAGGGGTCGTCAGGCGAGCAGCTCAGCACCAACAGTTCTGCTCTTTGCCTTGCGTCGGCGGGTGTGCACCCAACAACTCCTACTGCGAGTAAACTAAAAAAAACTCCAGACGTGGAGGTCAAGCCAGCACAACGTATACCCCACCCCTTTCCACACGTCCGAGACTCACGAGTCGGTCAAGCTATAGGGACCACCGATCTGATTTAAGGTCTCTGGTCTAGCCACCCACTTAGGTCTTCGTCGGCGGACGGCAGCCTGGCCCAGCTGGCTTGGGTCTTTCACCCACGTACACACACGCTAATGCATGGTCCATAGGTCCCTGACTCGACCGGCCCATTCGCGCTCCGCCTGGGTTTGGCCAACAGTGGTAGATCTTCGGGTTGGACTGAACTGTTTGGAGCATGGACTACAAAAGATTGTGTCCCTTGCTTAAAGGGTTTCTGAACAGGTCACACTAGCAGCACCTTGCAAGAAAGCTAGTTATGTCTCAAACCTATCTCTTTTTCATCTGACATAGGTAAAGGTTAGATTTATATTTACATTAAGAGAATTCAATAAAGATAAAATAGTACTGTAGAATTGAAGGGATGTCGAGCAGGGCACAACAGGAGCCTCGCCTTGTGACAAAAAGTAAAAGACAGTACTGTAGAATTGAATAAAACACAGGATTTAAGACAAAGACTTACGGCGAATCAATACATTTCAGCAAGCAGAGCAAAGAGATTTTATCTTTGAGAAATATTCGGTGTCTCCTTTAAGCGCTTTTCTTACCTACTTGTGAAAGATTGTATATACGACGCATTTAGTGACACAGTTTGAAATAGTTAATGTTTTAGGTTTAGTTGACAGAAAACATAAAATTGATATTAGAAAGAATAGTGTTCATGTGTGCAAGTTAAAATATCGTGGATGTATAGACTGCACTACCAAAGGCTACGAGCACAAATGCATGATTGCTATCAAATTCAACGAATTCCCTGCTTTTTGCATATAGATTGCACTACCAGAGGCTACGAGTGCAAATGCATGATTGCTATCAAATTCAACAAATTCACTGCATTTTGTCTTTGCGATGTACTTGAGTGATGCGTGTAATTTATCTTTTTGACATGTTTCAAAATCAAGAAAAATGTACCGCCAGTGTTTTTGTTAGGAGTACAACGCTGTAAAGGAAATTGCACTTATGCCGGTGTCTTGTTCACATGTAGGTTATCAAAAGTGATCATTTGTTTTGTTGAACTACATTTAGGATATACGCATCACATGTATACATACGCTAAAAAGTATGAAACATGAAGGGTTTGTTACATTTTCCCAGTAGGACAGCAGGGTCACCCTATTCTCGGACATAAAACGTTCTTCCCCAAATTTAGTGCGATGCATTAGTTTTAACTAATCACAGCGAAAGAAGGAGAAGGACCGAGTATCTCTTGAATACGTAAGATCAATTAGGCATGATTCAAAAGACCCCCATAAAATTGCATCTAGCCTAAAAGAAACACTTATTAATTTGTATTTTGGTAACAGGGTAGTGTCATAGGCTATTGATCATTATAGATGGTTATTTTTCACTACCAAAGTAGGCTTTTTTCAGTCAAAAGGACTGAAAAATATGTCTTGTTCAACCTTGTACCTTTCCATAAAAGCGTCTCTTTTATCATGTTAATCATCCCAATATAAACTGACTTCATTTGGTTTATTTTCCAGCTGGCCAAAACCTTTCGAAACAAAGCATCTGGTTGAATGAAAGTATTCCAGTGGCTCCAGCATTCATGATTTTGTAATTGGTAACTCAATGACTGAAGATTAAAGATGACGGATATTAGTGGGTATAATATCCAGTACATTCGACGATCAGGGTCCAGTCATTGGTATTACATTATATTTACACTATTTGGAACGTGCTGTCCATTGAAATGACGTTATGATGTCGGGGATGATGAGCCATTGGAAAATTTATCGATTTAACATAGGAAAAAATTAGTGACGGCAGCTGTCTACACTTGTCTAAATACTCGTTTATTGCGCATTCACTGGTTTGAAGAACGTCTTACCAGTCTATTGTACATACAAATTATCCAATAATTGTTTCTCGTGCCAATGATACGTACTCGTTTTTGTTCCTTTAGAGGTTGACATATAAAAGCGTGCTTTCCCACCATAATACTTTGTTGAGATCTGATGTGAGATAAACCATGAACTAGCATACATACAAAGTTTAAGGAATCAGAACTTTACATTTGTATGCACAGTGTAAAATCTGAGTATTCGTATACTCTGTACCTCAATTGGATTTCAATAGGCTTTTCCTGAACTTCTTCAGTATATTTGATGACGCTATTCTACCATTCTGTTGTGTGATTAAATAAATATTGCCATGAACAAATTATATAATTATATAACTAATTCTACATGTGGTTAATTTTCTCTGAAGATGCTACTAGAGGACCTTACCTTATTGGTCAATCTGTCATCGTCTCCATGAAGATAATATACAACAAAGGGGTTGCCATGGGGACAATTGACATTATAAATGCATCTTTACTTAATTATAAAACTTGTTAGAAAGGACCATGATCACAAAAATCGGATAGCGGTATGAGTCATTTAAGGAAAGTAATATCTTGTGCCATAGCTGCCATTTAAGGTCAAGTGTTCTTTTTTCTTACCTTGATTAAATTATCTTCTTCCTTTTTCCTCGTGAAATTGTGTTGAACAATGTAAGGCACACTAATTCATCCTGCTATCACTGCATCCGGGAGATAGTCAATTTGTTGCAGAGTCAGCATCCTTATCAGGGCACTAGGCTTGTAGCAGTGAGGATTGTTAGTATCCAATGTATAGGCTACCTAAAAAATGTTCTGCAATGTAATAGGATCTGAATGACAGGTTCTGGTTTCTGATACACTTCATACTCTTTTATTTTTTGCAGGTGAGTGATTTTACTGTGAAGGCTAAAGTGGTGGAAGGAACCGTAAGCATTTTGTTCTCCGAAGGAAAAGTAAGTGGTTTATTTCTTTATTTTTTTAAGGGCTATGTTGTTTATATATAAACCTTCAACGTTTTAGCCGAAGACTACGTTCCTAAAGGTAGATTGAGACAGCAATGATCTCATCCTGTCCCCCCCCCCCTTTTTTTTAATCAAACAACTTCATAGAAGTATACATGTTCTGATAATGAAAAGGAATGAGATGGCTGAATCCTTGCGTATCTACAGGTCCGACCAATTACATCTATGCATAATATGTAGAAGTACATGTATGCACTGAAACTGCACGGCATAAGAAACGATGAGTTTATACAAGTTTCTTCTCACTTTATGTACAATATTGCACTTTTCGTCATCAGGTTATACTTGCACTTGAGTCGAGCCATTAGCACAATTCTGCATCACAGCTGAGTGATACATTGTCGCCTAAAAAAGGAGCAAAAACCGTGTGCATAGCGGAGAGGGGTGGCGCAATTTACCTCTCCACTGCTGACAGGCTGCTTTTACATGCCCGGTGACAGGGCGCAGATTTTACCTTGTCTGAGTGGGGCACGTCTAACGTGGTTGGTTGCCGCGTCCACCTTTAATATAGCGCCCCAAGAACAAGCCTTGCTTTCACAGGAATCGCATTAGAGTCCGGCAGCGGCAGGGGGCTGGCCCGAGCAGGCGCCCCCAGAAAAGCCAAGATGACGCAAAAATTAGATCAGAGACTTTTTGTGGTGATAGTGCTTTCGTTAAGTAATTTCCACAGGGAATCCTAACATGCCGTTGAAGAGAGGAAGGGCAGGCAAAAAGAGAGCAGGGTCGATTCTATTTGCTTCGTCTTTTTTTTGGTGTTGGTATTATGATGCTTGCAAAAACGGTGTGGTGGATAGGAGAAAAGTGGTTGAAGCAAAGTAGATTACCGTCATTACCGTAGATTGCTCTTACTATAATTCCTATTAGTCGAGCGGGAATGATTTTGGGCCAAGTAAAAAATTGCTATTCTTTAGTTTAATGTTGTTGTATCGATGTTTGATGAGGTGTTGTGGTTCAAAATACATGGCCCATTCACATACACTTATGGAATAAACTTTATCAAGGAGCTCTGATACTTCAGTACTCTTTATACGTTCGTATTTATTGAATGAAATTAAGTCATTGTTGTAAATCTGGAAAGAGCCCTGAAGATTTTGGCCGGACATCAAACTACGCAAACAATGCCGAATTCTCCCAATACTGATACAGCCTGATTAACAAAGCAGAGTTGATAAAGAAATAAAGCAAAACAAATTCATATTTTGCAAGAGTTAAATAATTACATTCGACCCAAAAATACATTTGAAAACTAAATAGAAATTTGAGAAGAAACGTTTATTGCGACCTTTAAATTGAGCTTGCTTCGAAATTCAGATTGCGTTTTACAGGAAAGAACTGTTACAAAAACTGCTGCCAGGGGCATTGTCGTGATTTCCTGAAAACGGGCATTCTATAACCAGTCTAAGAAAAAAATAAGATGCAATTATTTTTGTATACAAAACAAGACTATTGAGTAGACATTGATGTCTACCAAATATTGCTGCGTTGCACAAACAGATTATGTATTGATTGGAAAGTTTGTATCATTATTTGAAAAGTTGTTTACAGTCCAGGGATGGGAGAAAATGCAGCTAGTAAAGCGGGTAATGTTTTTTTTAACGTTTCACAGACCAGACTATTGTGGTCATGACAGTGTGTCTGTACCAGCATGCCGTATTGCAGGTGTCTAGTCAATCAAGAACGAGTAACAGGTGAAATAGACAACAGTTATCATTCTCTTTGCATGACTCTCTTGAATATACGCACATTGTATAAGATATATGACACGTACAGTCATACATCTTACTCAGCGTTCAATGGAACCGATCCATATATGGTCGATTCTCACAAAAAGTGTGCAACTGACCAAATATACCTTACAATACACATGGAACAACAGCATAAACATATTTTCATAATATTATTTGTTCATCTTGTGCACCTTGGGGAGAGCTACACGGGGAACCCTACTTTTATGTATCTGCGATGTATATTTTGGCTTCTAGAGCAAAAAAACATGCATATTTTTACTATTTTGAGCTTAAAAACACATTTGATTTAACTCTGAATTTTGTATTTTTCTTTTTTGAATATGTCTTGATATAGACACCATAGATATAAACAACTATACCCTCAGACTGTATTAGTTTTTAATTTCAAGCGAATTGAACCATTTTCCAGAGTTTTATCAGCAAAACTTATATTGTGTATTATTTACGTGACCGTACATATTCGGAAATTGACCTTTCCTAAACTAATGTTATATTAGAGTTTCATATATAAGAATGTATGCATTAGACCCTCTCATGTCCTGGGTGTGTTGAGAACCCAACATAATGGACCATTGCGTATATGACAAATGGCCAGGATCAGCAGAAAAAATCTGTTTAGGGTTGGTGTAGAAAATGCGTGACCGTACATATTTTACTAATTTTATGAAAAAAATGAAATCCGATAGTATTAGTGAAAAATATTTATGTCTGGTATTCTTAGGCATAGTATGTATATAGTAAAGGTATTTTACTATTAATTAAGTCATCTGCCCCCGTAGAATAACCCGCTGAAGCTCTAAAATCACCGTACATATTAATGCGTGACCGTACATATTCTGACCAATATTCTGGAAAACAGCCCGGAAAATATGACCATACATATTTAGATGGTGAGAGTGGTGTCTATGGTGAACTTTGGTCCATCCAAGTATGCAAGGATGGGGTTTTTGGGTGTTTTTCATCAAGTGTTGGTGTAATTCCATTCATTGAAAGGCAGAGGGACTGTTAAAAGTGGAATTTGTGCACTGTGCGAGGAGTCTTTGGGGTTGGACTGACGGTTGATTTTATGACCTTTTTCAAATTTGGCCAAGCCTGTACATAGTGGGGAGCAAAGCATGAAGTTTTCCTGCCATTGGGATGTGAAGTGGTGGGTTTTTATTGGGGTTGTAGTGTAAGAGCAGCCTAATCGTAAATTGCGTGACCGTACATATTTAGATGTGACCATACATAGTGGTGTCTAAGGCAAACTTTGGTTCATCCAAGCATGTTTCGGATGGGTTTTTTGGATGCTTTTTCATCAAGTGTGGGTGTAATTCCATTGGTTGAAAGCCGGAAGGACCGTTAAAAGTGGGATTTCTGTATAGTACAAGGGGTCTTCGGGCTTGGACTGAGGGTCGATTTTATGACCTTTTTCAAATATGGCCAAACCTGTACATAGTGGGGAGCAAACCATAAAGTTTTCCTGCCATTCGGATGTGAAGTGGCGGGTTTTTATTGGGGTTGTAGTGTAGGAGCAGCCTAGTCGTAAATTGCGTGACCATACATATTTAGATGTGACCATACATAGTGGTGTCTATGGAGAACTTTGGTCCATCCAAATGTGTACAGGTGGAGTTTTTGGATGTTTTTCATAAAGTGTTGGTGTAATTCCATTCATTATAAGGCAGAGGGGCCGTTAAAAGTGGGATTTGTGTACTTTGCGAGGAGTCTTTGGGGTTGGATGGAGGGGTCATTTTGTGAAAGTCTAATGTAGTCCGACTTTCACTGGAAAGTTACTGTTAAGTAACGGCCTTTTTCAAGTTGCTGGGATGTGAAGTGGTGTGTTTTTGTGGGGGTTGAAGTGTAAGAACAGCCTAATCATAAACTGTGTGACCATACATATTTAGGGGCCATTTCACACTAGCTAAATTGTGATTGTAAATTGAGATATGATCTTAATTCAGTATTTACAACCCATGTGTTTCTCAGTAAGGTTTTTTGTTGTAAATTTGATGGTTTAGGATATGTGACTACTCATTGAGCAGTTTAAAACCGATTCACACCAAAGTTTTTTTTGGTGAAATTTTAAGATAAGATGTCCATTCAAGATCTTAAGTGTAATACTGTTCATGAGCTATTATCAGGGATCTTCCGTAACAATTTTTTTCACTGGTCCACAGGGTTAGTGGTCCTGTCTTTGCACTAGCCTGAGTTAAAGTTCCACTAGTCCATATTACATGTATATTTGCAATTTTAAAGATTTCCACTGGCCCACTGGGCTAGTTGTTAACAAAATTTATTGCACTAGCCCAACCAGATTTTTACTAGTACCCGGTACTAGTAACTCGATGTAGAGGGAAATCCCTGTATCATTACTTTGAAGATTGTGGAAATAAAGCATGTAGTATCTATAATTACAATGAAATATCAAATGTTTATCAATTCATAATTAAACATTGAATAAAGTAAAACATAAATCAATAATTATTGTCTGAACATATCATATGTAAGCATCATAATATTGAAGATAAAAAAGTTTCACCAATTCTTTATTTTCTGTCGTAAGTAGCCAAAGGGCCATACCCACTAGGCAATTTTGACCAAGTTGGCCGACTCATTGGTGCTAGAATTGGCTGATTCTGCCACTAGAGTGGTGAGAGTGGTGTCTATGCTGAACTTTGGTCCATCCAAGTGTGCAAGGATGGGTTTTTTTGATGTTTTTAATCAAGTGTTGGTGTAATTCCATTCACTGAAAGGCAGAGGGGCTGTTAAAAGTGGGATTTCTGTATGGTACAAGGGGTCTTTGGGCTTGGAAAGAGGGCTGATTTTACAGCCTTTTTTTAAGTTTTGCCAAGCCTGTACATAGTGGGGAGCAAAGCATGAAGTTGGATGGAGAGGTGATTTTGTGAAATTCTAACATAGTCTGACTTTTGCTAGGAAGTTAATATTAAGTAACAACCTTTTTCAAGTTTGGCCAAACCTGTTCATAGTCGGGAGCAAGCCATGAAGTTTTCCTGTTGCTGGGATGTGAAGTGGCGGGTTTTTGTTGGGGTTGTAGTGTAAGAGCAGCCTAACCGTAAATTGCGTGACCATACATATTTAGACAGTAACCATACAAAGTGGTGTCTATGGCAAACATTGGTCCAACCAAGCATGTTTCGGGTGGGGTTTTTGGATGATTTTCATTGAGTGTGGGTGTAATTCCATTGGTTGAAAGCTGGAAGGACCGTTAAAAGTGGGATTTCTGTATGGTACAAGGGGTCTTTGGGCTTGGAAGGAGGGCTGATTTTACAGCCTTTTTCAAGTTTGGCCGAGCCTGTACATAGTGGGGAGCAAGCACTGATGTTTTCCTGCTGTTGAGATGTGAAGTGGTGGGTTTTTATTGGGGTTGTAGAGCAGCCTAGTCGTAAATTGCGTGACCGTAAATATTTAGACGGTGACCATACATAATGGTGTCTATGGCGAACTTTTGCCCATCCAAGCATGTACAGGTTGCAGAGATGCCACTCAGGATTGATGAAAAATCCGGAAAAGTAGGAAGGATATTTCCGGATTTCCAGTTTAGACACTTAGAAGGTTGGAAATATTAGCCAGATAATGCAAATTTAAGGCTTTGATGACTAAGAAAGGATATAGGAATAATTTGGAAAGGAAAATTGGTGACTTTTGTAAAGAAAATTTTTATTTCTATTCTATCCTGAACCAGCACAAATCCGGAAATCCGGAAAAAGAAGGAAAAATGGCATCCCTGAGGTTGGATTTTTGGATGTTTTTCATCAAGTGTTGGTGTGATTCCATTCATTGAAAAGCAGAGGGGCTATTAAAAGTGGGATCTGTGTATGGCATGGTGAGTCATTGGGGTTGGACGTAGGGACGACTTTGTTAAATTCTCAAGAAGTCTGACTTTTGCCAAAAAAATTAATGTCAAGTAACAGCCCTTTTCATGTTTGGCTAATCCTGTATATAGTGGGGAGCAAGCCATGAAGCTTTCCTGCTGCTGGGGTGTGAAGTGGTGGGTTTTTGTCGGGGTTGTAGTGTAAGAGCAGCCTAGTCGTAAATTGCGTGACCGTACATATTTAGATGGTAACCATACATAGTGGTGTCTAAGGTGACCTTTGGTCCCTCCAACCATGTAAAGGGGGGGGGGGGGTTTGGATGTTTTTGTTATAGTAAATGGACCGATTCATATCTCCACTGTCACATTAGCATGAATTACCTTGATTGGAAATACTAAATAAGCATAGTTCAGTATACAATAAAAATATTTTCTCTAAAGATATAGTGTTATAAGAGTTATGATGCTATTTCCCAGGAATCTTTTTAAATCATTATGGTTACATGAATACTTAAGGACAATGGCGCCATTTTCCAGATATCCAAAAATTGAAAGTTCCCCAATCTTATTCATATTTTGCAGAAAGACTCAATAATATATGTAGAATTCATAAATGGTATAGACAATTGGCTAAAGGGTATAGTTTTCAAGGGAGAAATGGGGAAACAGGACTAATTTTGAGAAAACTTTGCAAATCCTGAGAAATGAAATTTGCAACAAAAATTACATTTTCTTCTGTCACTTCTTTAATATAAGGTGTATAAAAGCATATTATGCATCAAAATTATTGTAAGGGTCTCAGGAATAACATAGAATTGTCAAAATACTTTTGAAATAAACATTTCAGTGAATTCATAGAAAAACAAATAAATAGTTATTTTAAGCCATTTTTAGTATTTTAAATGGATATTCATCTCTGCTGGCCAAATAAGTACGGTGACCCCCTCTTTTTTTGGCTGAATATAATAGCCTATATCCATAGGCATGTCATGTGAACTTTTAGAGCACTTTTCAATGTTCAATTCTTTTGTGTGAAACTTTATTTTTGAATTTTTATATTTTTGAACTATTTCATTTTAATTAATTTCTAGTTAAAAACATATATTACATCATCAAATTTTACAAACGTCTTTATTTTTCATTTGAGAAAACATGAACACATTTATCAAAAACATTCGGCTGGTTGTTTTTTCATTTCTATCAAAATAATTAGCAAATAAAATCAAATTTCAAAATTCATTTTACAAGTTGATTTTTGAATAATTACCATAAAAATAGACTGGTCTAGCCAAAAAGTTCCCACGGTGACCTATTATTATTTTTGCATTTTTGAGACCCATATTGTATTAGCCTTTACTGTGTAAAATCTTAAACAAATGTCAATGATAGTTCTATAATGGCGCGATTGTCCTTAATGTGCTGGGCCTTCTATTATTGGAGTCTAATGACCAGGGGGGGTGTATACATGAACTGAATACAATAGTAGAGATAATGGCGATAAATGCGTGACCGTACATATTTATATTGTGACCGTACATATTTAGCTATTATTCAATTAATAGAATAATGAAGGCAAAGAGTACAATTTTTTGTATTCTATTTCAATTTATGAAGACAAAACAATAAATTTTTGCTGAAATTTGGTATTAGTAATGTGTTTTTAAATAAAAATCCTGAGGTTATATGTTGAAACATGCCAATAAACCCCATTCCATGAGACATAAATTTGAACTTTTTCTTACAAGTAATACCTTATAACAATATTTATAGTGAGATACACCCTCTGCGAGTAAGAAAAAAGCCTTAGAGACATTCACAGAAGGTGTTATTGAAAATGGGATACATAAATTACACATATAATGAAATACATGAGTTTTCACATAAAAATGGTTAATTACGTGACCGTACATATTTATCTCGTAACGTCTTTTATGATAGAAATAAGGGCTGCACATATACAAACAAGGTATCAACAGAAAGAGCACACCTATTAGAGTCTGATAAAATGAATGAAACTTGAAAGAACCTTATTTTTTTGGAAATTCTATAATTTATTTACTAATAACTTTAAGATGCATCAATATGGGGAAAATAGGCTAAAATAGTTATAAAATGCTCCAATACAAAAAATGTGTATAGAGTGTTGCTTTGTTATTCATTTTGTTAATAAATACATGTATTCTATGTTGCAAAACTAAATTAGAATAATACTAACACTATACACTCACAAATTTGAAACTGATAACATAAACCATCTAAATATGTACGGTCACGCATTTTTGAAGGTATATAACTTTGAAGTGTGATATCTCAGAAAGTTATAATAGTTAGTGTTCCCAATTTTGGGATTTTTACCTACTATATACTACATATAACCCCAAATATGCTGGTTTGGTGTAAATGCATTTTGAATTTTTTACCCCTGAGACCCCCCAGAAACTGGAGTTGGACACTTTTCGTGAGAATCGACCATATAAAATGACAAAGGATGTAACTAATTAGAATGTCAGCAGCACATTGTAGAATATGTAACAACCGTAACTTATAGAGACTTATCTGTCCATACCAGAGACAGGTTAAAGTGTAAAAAGGTTACTAAAAGCATCTGTGTTTTAAATTTGGCAAATTTAGCAAAGTTTTATCTAGTTTATTAACTGTACAATTGCGGGAAGCGAACCCCAGCCGCCCATGTTGCAGTCCGTCACCCTACCTATTAGGCCATCACTGGAGTGGCCCTGAGGAGAGGCCAGAGTGTGGGTATGGGAGGATATTTCGCTGGGTGATGGTGTTCTGCCTTGTATGTCAGAGTGGTATGAATGAGTTTAGATACCAGCATTTATCTCAACTGGCACTCTGCCTCTGCCTCTGCCTCTGACTACTCTGTCCAATTGTAGCTAGCATTGGACATTTAGTGTTTGATGAAGATTGGAAGCAATGCCATTTTAATATAAGGAAGGTAATAGTACTCGAAGCAACTCTTTTTAGGATAGGTACAAAATATGTTATATCTATTTAGATAGTTATTCCCCGGGAGAATTGTTTCTTACTTTCATTTGGTATTGAAATGTTGCTTTAAGTCAAAGATGTAGAGTTCGCTTTTCGTCGAATTTTCATTTGATCCCCTTCTTGCATATAGTATCTAGTTATGATATTACAAGGCATTTCGATAGGCATTAAATTTCAATGGCTGTTTTTGAAACATGTACGTGTTTTTGACGATTTATATAAAATAAGCTACCGAAAAAGATATAAAAATAGTTCAATCATAATAATTTCTGCACAGATTGCGTTGTTATTTTGTTATATTAAATGATGCAATGGAAGACCATGCTGTACATGTATGAATTGCACAATAAAGATAAAACAAAGAGATAAATTGCATATTGGTAATTAATTTTAAAAAAAATGCATTTGTTAGTATTTCTTTTCAAGGATATCTAATTCTAATATGAAAAACATACCTTCTCCGCTTAACAGGTTTGTAAATTTATCAGAAAGGGGGTTATTTTCAAAAATTGAATCTTCAATCCTTTTAATCTTTCAACTCTATCGCTTATCTGAAGTACTCAATTTGTGTTTTTGTGATATATTCTGCTGGTGTTATGTAACGATGCAAGCTTAGCAGTAGGTTTGATATTCAATTCTAATAACAAATAATGGTTTTTGTGGTGAAAATTGGAAGCATGAAATCATGAATCTCTTGAAGATTCTACTTTGTACAAAGAAATTTATTTTTCAATATTTATTCCCTCCTGTAATCATTTTGCCGTCACCATATTAGTATCCATATTGAAAATCAAAGTCGCCCGGGGAAAGCTTGCACACCTCCTTGTTTGACCTGTCCCTCACTTGATTTGCTCATCAGTTCCTTCTGTAGGGGCCATCAGCAATAACACGTCTATAACGGGAAAGTGTGTGTGTGTTTATCGGGAGGGGCTCAACTGAAAGCTGGACATGTTCAATAGCAGTTCGAAAAAAGTGTCGCAATTGGGTCAATTAGGCCACCCTAGAAACAAGGTTCCCAAAGGGCAGGCTGTTCCTGTATTGATATTGTGCTAGCTGCATTTTTGTGGTGATACTAGATGTTTATTGGTGGACAGTGTGGGATAGTAATTTCCCTTTTATGTTGGTTATT
Source organism: Lepidonotus clava (assembly GCA_936440205.1). Lineage (NCBI taxonomy): Eukaryota > Metazoa > Annelida > Polychaeta > Phyllodocida > Polynoidae > Lepidonotus > Lepidonotus clava. The sequence continues at coordinate 38,028,877 of OW387133.1, read as the reverse complement.
CCGGAAGAAGGTTGCGTGTTACCTCCATTGAATGCTACTTAACCTCATAGTCAAATCCACTTGCCTTTCCTTTGCTAACTCTTTCAATATTTACCCATCCTTTACCAGGGATTTTATGTTCGAATCTAGTATAACGAAACTGACCTATTGTTCTGCATAGAAATATTGATCTAACATTACCTGGTTAACTGGTTAACAACGTTTTCAGCTGATACAAGTCACATTCTTATTGCTACAGGCATCTGAATACAATATTGTTGCCAATTGATCAAGATAGGGAATCTCAGTGTATTGTTAGGAATGGAATCTTATTTTTTGTTGGTTAGTTAGTTGAGAGTTAATAGTATGTTTACTGTGTATGATTTGTGACCTGAAATAGATCTGTCTATAAAATATCAGATCACGTGATTACCACCTTGATTCCCCCAACCCCAATCAAATAAACAAAGTAAACAAAAGGGAACCATCTTTCTAAGTAATCTTCATTCTGGAGCAGCACCTAAGATTCACTCTTTGTCAGGAAATAAAACTCGTAGACCCATGACTCAAAGCACCATTTCCAAATTATTTCCTCTGATTTCAAAATTGGAGAAATGAAGATTATACTTATCTATCAGGACATTTTACTTGTTCTTTTTATCGTGTATTTATATACATCGAGTCGCTTTTCATGTGTACGTATTAGTCAAATGGAATACACGCAAATCAGGAGTCTCTAACATGTGTTTTATTGTAATGCACATCGTTAGTTTATTACTTATACAGTTCACCTTGTTACATATTTACAATACTTACAGTTTTTACTCTTCTGCAGATTATATGTATAGATATATATAGCCCTTATATCCACATTTTCTTTCAGTATTTGTGTACAATTTGTGATAGACGAATAATATATGGTACAGACTAGACCCGGGTTGACTGTGTATTAATGCTACTGTATTGCACACCGTTGGGTGTCTTCTGTAACTTTTTGTGAAAGTACTTGAGGAAAACGTCCTTAAAAGTCTTGCGAAACTGACGACTCATAATGCAATAGAGAATAAAGTTAACAGCACTGTTGATGAGCACAATTATGTCCCAAATATCGCCCAAAGGCACGTAAACATTCATAAAAATATCACTGTCGACGCCACTGAGGAAGGCGAGCATGCCCTGCGGCAGCTCGGCTATGACAAAACACAGGACCACGGCCACCAGCATGGCCGTCGTTCGATTGTGTTCGCTGGCGCGCTCCGACTCGGCGCGCTTGCCCTGCGACTTGAGGCGTCGCCGCTTCTTGTCGGCGATGTGCATGGCGCGGATAAGAAGCGTGCTGAGCACGGTGAGCAGCACGCAGGGCGCCACTTTGAGCACCACGCCGAAGAGCCAGAAGTTGAAGACCTGGTGGAAGGGCGTGACGAAGTAGTTCTTATCAAACCACCAGCCGTGCGCGGGCTGGCGCTTGGGGGTGTACATGACGTAGTTGGGGATGCAGAAGACCACAGTGGCCACCAGCACGGCCACGATGGTGAGTTTAGCGCGCCACAAGTTGCAGAGTTTGGGGCCCAGGGTGTGGTGGCAGACTACTATATAGCGGAACACGGCCAGGGCCACGGTGAGCCACATGGCCACCGTGTGGCATGTGATGATGAAGTTGGTGTTAAAGAGGAGGTAGACGATCCAGCCGTAGGGGTGCGGGTACTGCCAGTCGGGGATAGTGACGCAGTAGAAGTAGACGGCGTAGGGCAGGTAAGACACCATGGTCAGCATGTCGGCGATGGCCAGCGAGCTGAGGATGTAGTTGGTCGACGTGATCATGTTCTTCTGCGTCAGCACGATGATGTTCATTAGGTTACAGATGATGCCGAACGTGCACACGATGATACTCACGTAGCCGTGCACGCCGGCGTACCAGTCGTGGAACTGGCGCAGCGCCGACGCCGGCTCCACCATGTCCTGGCCGGTGAGCGTGGCCAGGTAGTCCGTGCTGTTGGCGTCCCCCCACACGGACGCGTTGTCCGGTGACAAGGTGCCGTTGCCGCTCCATGCCGCGGCCGCCGTCAGGTCGACGAGCCCGGTGGTGGCGCTCGTCGGCGAGCTGATCAGTCCCGTCCACGGCCCGACGCGCACCGAGAAGTTATTGCGGCCCTCCACGGGCATAGTGGTGGGCAGGCCCTGCTCCGTGACCACCATAATGCTGCTGCTGCTGATGTTACCTGTGCGCGCCAGCAATGTAACCAGGGGCCACACGTATGCCCTGTTAGAGAGAGTGGGAAGGGGGTGGGGAGCAACACTAGAGCTGCTCAGGTGAGCAGATAAGAGCAGATGAAGCCAGGGGGATAACGAGGTGGTGCGAGCAGATTTGGAGCTGATACGGTGTCTGCGGGCAGGATTGACGAGGTTGTAATATTGAGTACGTGTGACGGCTGCCAAAACTGATAAGCACACTACTAAAGCATCCACTGCTTATTCATTTATATGAATCCGGATATATATATGGATGAACTCCGATATGATCACATCAATCCTTCTACCACTTAGTACACATAATTCAATCAATCTGAATAAATGAAGCTAACACAAACATTTACACACACCTTGCGGATATCCACGTGAGTTCTGTCACGGCTGGTGGTAGTTGAAATGGTAAATCAATACTTAGAAGCAGGTGTTGTTACGTATCTACTTGTTGGGGTGTGGATCTATCCGACGTTGGGTAATCCTCTGTGCAGTGCACTGCTGTGATAATTAAGTTCCCTGCAGCGCTCACAACCTTCAAGCCAGAACAAGCACCATCACTTCAACAGATCCAGAATGTTTGTCCGTCACACGAATGCTCCCACAAGGGAATTGTTTGCACACAATAAATTACCGGCCCAGAAGCTCACAACGATCCCTCGCTTGTTCTCTCCTAGCAAGTTAGGCAGCAGTTTTCTCCACTATTATGTACAGTTTTTACACACAAATTAACAAAAACGTGTCCTATAATAGACACCCTGCAGTTCGCCTAGATGACAATTGTAGAGGCCAGGAACTGGGTTTAATCCAGGAAGTTTGGTCACTGTGTGTCCGAGTGACATGGAGAAGGCCAAAGTCCAGTTTCCTCCTTGCCCTCGCGGCAGTGGGTCAGCAAGGCGTGCTGGTCAGCAGAAGGTCTCCGGACTCCAGGTGCCTGTCCCAAGGCGCTGCCACGGCCGCCTGCTGCCCACCTCTACCTGCCGCCTCCTCCAGTAGTACTCCTGTATATATGTAGTTGGGCCCAGGATGGATGGATGGAGGGTAGCAGCAGCAGGGAGCGTGAGGGGGGAGGGAGGGAGGAGGAGGATCGATGGGTCCGCCCACCTTAGATGCCTCCAGCCACCTGATTGGCCCTTGAGTCCACGGGCCCTGAGGAGAGCCGATGTCACCACCGCCAACACCACCGCCGTGACTAGCACCACTTCCACCACCACCGCCGCTGATATCTCCACCACCACCCGCCGCCACTGCCACGTGCGGCCGTCCCAGCAGCACTCCTCTGACGGGTCGCGGCAGGGGGTGAGACAAGTAATTAGTTAGCACCGCAGGTTCGTATTAATCATTAGCCAGGAGTGGACAGAAGTGAGAGAAGGGCAAACCAGGCATGTGGTGGGGGGTTGTCGTGGAACAGCGGCCAACAGGAAAGGCAGCTGCAATAGCAGTAGAAGTAGCCGCCGTATGTTGGATGTTAGCGGTGTGTTAGTTTATACTTATTCAGTGCCCTAACGACCCCTCCCTGTTGGCTGTTAACTTGTAAGGGCTGGGGCAGGGGGTCCACAGTTTACATCTCCCAGGTGTTTGCACTCCCAGTATTAAGAGTCCAGGTTTCAGGTTCACGGCCCCCCTCCTCCTGGTGTTAGCCCAAGGAGCACTTTAATCAGCCACACCCCACTCAATGAGTTCCTCCAGACCGCCGCTGGCTCCTGTGGTGGTGGTCCCTCTTATGGCGATGGCTGGAAAAAGAGATTTCCATAATTTGGCTCCCCAAGGCTCAGATTTCTAATTAGAACCGCACTGATTAAGCCCTGAGCTGGTGGGGATAAGCTGATACAATGATAGATCCGTGCCAGTTGTGTTGCGGTTAGTGCGTGATGGACAGGTATGGTATAGGACGTGGAGTCGGGGTCTGTGAGGGGCAGTGAGCAGGTGATGGGAGCAGATGAGCGATTCGCGAGCAGCTCACACTGATGACGTTACCTGCCTTAGCATGCGCCGTCTGCAGCCTCTGTCGGTAATTACCTTCACCTAATTGAACTAATAAGCCCGGATCAGGGGCTGGAAACTTCCTCCCTCCTCTACCCCTTTAGAAGTTCAGAGCTTGCTTCCACCACTCCCCCAGTCCGTCTCCGTGCGGTGTTGTCAGTTTGGTACCTTGTTAGACTGCTGTTTACCCCGCTCAAGAAGCAAGCTTGAATCCCACCACCCACACCTTTTTTCTTTTATGGCTGCAAGTCAAAAGCCTTGATTGCCTCGTGTTCTCAAACTGGGATCACTCCAACCCCCAACACAGCTCCCCCGGTCACCACTGCTTACTTGGCCGTTGCTATCAGCACGTCAGTGGTTGTCTCAGGCCAGCTGGTTCCTTCTTCCCACACTGTTATCACTGTTCTTGTTCCTTCATGTTATCTCTCTCACCCATTGGATCCCTTATTGTTAATCCCTCGTCGATGGTGCCTTATTTGTCTCCCCCACACTTTTTCAAGCGGATCTCTGACCGCGTTACAAAAAGAACCAACCAAACAGTAACTTTGTGCGAATTTCAACAGACGGCGGTGAAATCACCGCAGAACGTGTTTGAGTTGCTCCTACTTGGCTGTGGGGGAGGCCTGACGTTGCACAGAGCAGCTCACGTCGAGAGCTCCCCGGGCGCAGATAGAGTATCCGAGTAGTCCTTCAGTCCGGCGGCAATTTCAGGCCGGGAGCGGCGGCTCAGTGAGGCCGCCCGGCCCGCCTCCGACCAGACTCCGTCGCCTGGTGCCGACCGGCCAGGCTTGGTTTAACACAGCCTCCAGTGGGTGAAAACACGGCCTCCAGTGGGTGGCGGACTGATGACACAAGGGATTCAGTAGACTCCTACAGGATCACCGCCACGTCTCCCCGCCGCCTCCGCTGATCCAACAATGATCCGCCCGTCCTTGTTTTCTGTGAGAGAGCAAGAAAACAAGTAGAGATTCGGTTAGTTCCACTCTGGGCAGGCACATATATTGCAATCTGCGTGTTTCAGTGGGGAGAGGTAATTGGTTTAAACCGCCATTATGGTGGTAATAGTTCTATCTATCAGTGCTCCCCGCTCGTTCTTAGCCATGAAGGCGAATTACTTTGGAATGAGAGTACTTATTATCTGACAATATTACTCCGATATGGCTCATACAGGTTTATCAACTGACATTGATTGCAGCATTAAGTCGTCGGGAGATGGGGCGCATAACAAGCTAGAAGTCCGTAATGTCTTCAGAATGAATTCCACTTTCCTATTGACTCATTGACTTTCAACACAATACTTGTCACTTGAGGAAACAATTAAATGCAATTTCTCCGCAGTTTCTCGATGAACAATTCATTGATTTATCTTCATTAATAAGGCATTCTCATCCGACCGACTAATCGAACTTCAATTCGGCTTGAGTTGCATGTCACTTTAGAATTTTGAGGAGAGTTGCTTCAGTATAAGGCGCGAAAGGTATTCAAATATAAATGGTTGTCTACATTGAATAACGCTTAGAATGAGATGAGGATTTAAAGAAGGCCAAATATAGATCAGCAACTTCTGTTTCACTGAAAGGGAACTACATTAGATAAAATTAATAACCATCTCTCACGTAGGGATAAAACGAAAACCTTTCCAATATGGCCCACCTTTCAATTACTCGAGTTAATTTCAGTTATGATTATATTTCTACAGACACAATCTCGCCCAAACCTCAGAAACACCCCTCATTATAAAAACAGCAACTACACATCCATTAAAGCAAGGACATCCACTCCCCCACGTTTTCCCCCATTAAAAACTTGAACATTTACATTGCTTCTCCACAAGTCCTGAGTTTTCACTTCCCATGGGCCAGCGCCTGCTGCCTGGAGGCAGTGGGACTGTACCAGCTGCAGGCCGTGGCTATGTTTAATGAGTGCCCCCGAGCACTTGTGACCTGCTCCACGGTCCGTCAGCGGCAGGCCCCCCTGCTGCCAGCGGCCGTCCCCTTGGTAAAGGCGCCTTATTTATCTGTGATTACCCGGCGCCCGACGCTTTCCATGCGGCCAATTAGCGTCACAATAGAAGCGTCGGCTGGGCCGTCTCAGCCTCTTAGGCGTCAACAGGCGAGGCTGTCAGCATTGATTGCAGGCTACTCTGCATTTTGCATCCGTTGGCTAGTTACCTACATGTGTAAATAGCAATGGCATACTCTGACATGTACATTCAAAGCACGTGCCATATGGCTACTTAAAACCTGTTGTTCATGTGTAGTTAGGGACATTACTTCGATATAAACTCCCCATTTCAAATTGTGGTTATTACGTGAGATATAGCGCAATGTGAATCCAATTCAGCCACCTGTCAAGCAAGAGATTTGTTACCAGAGAGGAACTGGTCTTGCACTGGTATACATGACTCCTACTTGTGGAGAGGAAGATGCTGATAGATGGTATGAGGGGATGTGGCGAGTCTCAGCCACCCGTCATGCACTTAGACCTTCCCCAGTCGTCCACTCAATTCCACCCTGTCCTTGACTCAGATCCCCCCGCCCCCATCGTCCTCCATTCAGACCTCTACCTGTCCTGGTCTCAGATGTTCCCCTGTCATGCACTCAAACCTTCCCTCCCCTGTCCTGCAGTCAGATCCCCCCCCATATATCCAATGTATTGCACTCACTCGGATCTTCCCCTGTCCTGCGCTCTTGACATTTACTCGTCCTACACTCAGACCGTACCCCATTACGAACTCAGACTTTCCGTTTTCTCCACTCAGAGCATCCCTCTTTCCCCACTCAGACCTTCCCCCGTCTTCCACTCAGATCTTCCCCCATTGACCACCCAGACCTTCCCTCATCCTCAAGTCAGATCTTTCCTAATCCTCCTCTCAGACCTTTCTCCATGCTTCAGTCAGATCTTCCCCAATCTTCCTCTCAGACCTCTCCCATCCTCCAGTCAGATCTTCTCCCATTCTCCCCAGACCTCCACTGACTACCGCGTCAATTGAATATACAGCACACAGGTGCCATGGCCTAGCTGACTGTATGGGTATTGCAGGCATGCACGTCTTTTCGCAAACAGAGTGTCTCAGATACATGCTGATATCAATCAAAATGTTAGAGAGATAAACTGTTCTGAACATATTGTCAAATTTCATAACCTGACGCCGCATTAGTATTTTAACATGGTTCCATATGACACTAGACAACAAACACACTATTTTTACTGCTATTAAATATCAATATTGCCCCAGAGAGATTTCCTGATCAGTAACACCGTCGGCCACAAATAAATTCTTTTAGCCTGCCCCATTAAAAGGGTAATAACGCTGGCATACACTTGTCGTGCTTTGTTTATTCTACCTAGTCCACCTTGCCGCAACCCACCTGCATTTTCAAACGCCTACCTCATTTACTATTCATTGCACTCAGGCGAGGCATTCACGTAGGGCTGTAGAACCCGCGCTCATTGCTCATATAGAACGCACTCAATGGCTGGGTTTCCATATCGAGCAGTGATCGAGCAGCTTGGCTTTCCTCGAGTAAAGGGATTTTTAGTGCCCGATTGGTCTTCTGATATTTAAGTGAACTTAATTGAAATATATACTGCAGCATGAAGCACTTATCAGAGATTGAAGGAACTGCAATTATCTACTTTAAACTATGAAAATGGACCCACTTTGAGATATTGATTGACTGAGTGCATGGTCAAGCCGTAGGACACCGATGGCGCCACTCTGTGTCCAAAGTTTGATTTTTTGTTCTGATTTGATCAAATAAAACGACCGTCAATTTTGCCGAGGACAAAATCGTTGATAGGTGTTGTGTCTCGTGTCAGGCCCCGTTTTACAGCACGTCAACATGTCCCGACCCGTTGCATGCTATTGCAGATTGTGATGTTTTCAAACCATGAAAATCGCCACTGGGCATTTCTATTGAAAGCGTGTGGCATTATTTATGGTGCGCCAATACGTTTATCACTCTAGCCATCAGTGTTAGTTGTTGATGCGATACAGTCCGCCTGTGCGTGCCCAAATGATCGTTCACAGCAGGCCGCCGTGGAGCAATGCGCCGATTAAGTCGTGTTAACCCCACTTCATTTATCAGAAAAACACATATCGATCAGCCTGTGGATTACATAATATAAAATCCCATTTTCATATTGGCAGTATAGAGGATCAGGTCCTCACTTGGTGGCATACCTGGTTTACGAGAAGGGCTAATGGACCTGCTCGGCTAAATGGGCGGGAGCAAGTGGAGAAAAATGTGGCTAGGGAAAGCAGGGCGTGAAGACTTTAACTGACGGGGAGTGGTTATCGATCGGCCGTCTAAATGGAACAACTAATCACGGCCTGCCCGGCCGGCCCGGTGACAGGAGCAGGGGCTGGTTTTACCCCGACCTGGTGCCACACACAGGTGTTGGGCCAAAGGAAAGTGACCAGGCAGAGCTGGCGAGGTAAAGGATGACCCGATAGGGCTGACCATGCAGAAAGGGTTGACCAGCCAGAACTTACCGGCCTAGGGATGGCCACCTAGACGTGACTTGCCTATAGGGATGGCCACGTAGAGGTGACTGGCCTATGGCTGATCAACTAGAACTGACCAGCCTAGGGGTGACCTGCCAGAGCAGACCGGCCTAAGGATGGCCACTTAGAGGTGACTGGCCTAGGGCTGATCGGCTATAGAGCTTACAGGCCCAGAGATGACCACCTAGAGATGACTGGCCTAAGGCTGATCAGCTAGAGCTGACGAGCCTAGGGATGACCAGCTAAAGCTGACGAGCCTAGGGATGACCAGCTAAAGCTGACCAGTCACAATGTTTAAGTGTATACATTTCTGTTGCATTGTTCATAGTTCAATTGATGGGAAAATAGCATGCATGGGGAACTTTTTGAGTATGCATAATATTGTATGTATATATTCAATATTTTCCAACCTGGTATCAAAGTATATTTATTACAGATAAATATTTTTTTTTACTTTCACATAGTTTTTCCTATGTCTTTGTCGACAAAATGTGTACGCATTAACCTGCAGCTACTTAAAATACTGTTATCCGTAGTATAGAGAATTACAAACGCACAACGAATAAAGAATATCGCACTCAGTGAAAGGCCCCTATATCTAAAACTATAATATATATCAACCAGTATGCCAGTTTACATTAGGTATCAGCCATGAGTGATTTAAGCGATTAAGTACGCTTTTGTTTACGGCTGAGTGTAACGTTTATCCAGGCATCATGCAAAAATTCAGTACCATTAGCACATGGCATTTTATATGACCAAGATTCACCGACATTGCTGCATGGTAAACATAATGGATTACTTATCGCCAGTGGCCGCTGCAGCAAATTACACACTGTTTGGAGGTACATTATACTTTATTATTTATCCGAGTAATAGTATATTCTTCATTCATTTTACTTTATCATTCACCGGTGCGCAATGCGGGCATAGACTGCACCAGCTGCAGCAGTTAATTGCAAATTGCTCCCGAGCATTGTTCACTTGATATAGACCATACTAGACAGTTGCTGCTTTGTACAAATATCCCATCACAACTGACCATTACTGACCACTGCCAGGTTGACCGACGACACCCCGGTGAGTCGGTCAGCGGCAGACCATGGAGGTAGCCAAGGCCTGGAGGCGTGCAGGTGAACTGGGAGCTGCTCAATGCTCTCGGCTAGGTATAATGATCTCTGGCCTCTCTCCGCTGTTCCTCCACGGTCCCCCCGGAGGGACTGGCGACTGCTCACCGCCTACACTGCGCGAGTTGAACAGTTAAACCTGTGCCCGGAAGCAAGACAAGTCTGAGTCGATGGACTGCTAAGACAACTGCCATGGTGTTTCTCATACTACCTCCAGAATCTAATCATCTAACAAAAATGGTCTGTCTATAGAGTTGAACGCAATACACTGATAGCAGTTATTGCCGCTATCGATATGCCACCCATCAGTGTTGTAAGGCCTATCTGAACAGTGGCGGGGGCACCCTTGAGACGTCCCTGCGTTTCATGTTAACCTCAGAGTGCTCAACTGGTACTGTTCTGGCTCAAGGGCTCCTATATATCTCTCTTGACGTGAGGTAAGGCAGATGGTATGGGCGGGTTTCTACGTGTATTGATATAAGCAACGCCTTAAGTGAGCAGCATTTGCTGTATAGTATTACTGTCTCATATCCCCTATAGGCTGTAACCAAGGACAATTCATCAACTCAATTATAACAAGGGGACGTCAGTAGGATAATCATATCGTCCCCCGTCGACTGCATACTTTGATTATCTTGTCGAATTCCACATTAACCTTCTACCAGAAAACAGCGCTACATTGACCCTATATTCCCATTGATACTTTGTATTTTAAGCTCTCCTCATGTTTTCCCTTTTTTTTTTTAAATATATATTTTTATACCATATACCCTATACATGTATTTTGAAAGTGTTGCAACTTAAGTGTAAATATATTAATGAAACAATTATAAACTGCTTCTGCAGACTCTGTGGTTCCTATACGCTTGGCATCCATATTTGGTTCCCCCTCAAACCACCCTTTTATCACAACAGTCTTTCCTATGAAATTTACCTTGTGATTGATCATCACCAGTTATTGAATACCAATTCTTTTTTCTGAGAAATAAAATGTTGTGGCCTATAGTCACTCCATATTCTCCCTATATTTCCCAGCATGATCCCTATATCGGACCATGGTGGTGGTGGAATATATTCAGTATCAATTCCATTTTGATGAGACCCCAGTGGCAGGCGCACTCAGCAATGCAATATTTTATGCGTCAAAAGTTATAAGATAATGATATCGATATCATTAACGATATATTCTATGGGGGTTTGTTGAACTAGATGTATTCATAATACCATATGAATGCCCTATACATGCATTAGTAATGTCATTCATAAACCAGATGTTCCTATCCTATTAAGACTTAGTGTTGTATTTTATATTGCGGCCCGCGATGATTGTACATAAAGCTTTGATTTGAAATAAAACACCTCATTTTAATTGTAAAAGGCTTACGTCATAGATTTGGTGGTGAGGTTCTAATTATGTGGTTACATAAGGTATTAACGAAGTAATTACACCCCGATTGTTGGTCCCTAATGATCCGTGTCAGCTGGTGAGGCTGCTATAATTGATTACGTGCTAGTGGTTGGTCATTTCATACCTAATAATATTGAACGTGTAAGAGGGGTCGTCCCTGTAGTCTATAACGTATGAGGTTTAACTATAGCTGTTCCGCATTGCCAACTGGTCGTTTAATGGTGGTGTACATGTACAAACATTTTACGCCGTTGCCAAAATATCACGTTTTAACTATGTACATGTATATACTTACATTTAGCGTCATTGCTAGTTTATCACACCTTCTGTCATTTTGGTAGCTTACATGCATGTACTTGCATTGGACGTCGTTGCTAATTTATCACGCCTCCCATCGGAAACCAAAGGAAATCAACATGGAAAGGTAATGATTAATTATGGGCCTAATTAGCTTAGTGACGTACAGCTGGGAGTCTGATGTCATACAACCAGTATGCTCATGATCTGCTCGTCTGATGTGACCTTAACCTTGGAGCTGCTCAGCCGGCTGAGCTGCTCAGAGTGATTGGGTTTACCTATGCACGACAAGCCGCCGTTGTGCTCGGCCGACTTCCTTTTAACATTGAGGGGCGCGGGGAGAGCACTTGTAAGGGCGGAAGGCAGGAGGACGAGTGGGCGAGCGGACTTTATACCTGTGGCATATACAATATGTAACAGGATGTAGGTCAGGGGGGCGGAGCTGTGTGGGATATTGCGGGTGCGTGTTATATAGAGGGCCTTGATTGAAGGTTGGTGTAAACAGCCGAGTGTCGGTCATATTGCCATGTGCCACCATTAACCCAAATCGTCAGTCGGAAGCCCTGCACTGGGCATTGCCCGCCGCGGCCGCATCAGGTATTACAAGTCCGATATGATGTCCGAGGGGCGCGCCGCCCTGTCCACAATATTAGTGGTAACGCCGAATGAGCGCCTTATTGCATATCAAACCACAGTCGTATGAAAGGCCGCAGCCATAAAAAGCGCCGCGGGCAAGGCAATTTCGCCGCGCAGGGTTCGCTGGGTATGTATTCAAAGGACTTAATCTAGGAGGGGAAAGGCAGGAAAATTATCAATAAAAGCTATGCTGGGTGCCGCCGACTGACTGGTGCTGGCGACTGGTATCTTTTGCTGTTATACCACATGGCCTGCGGCGGGGCCCTTTGAAGCCTTTAGTGGCACGTGAAGCTAGGAGTGCGCGCTTTGTGAAAGTGGAGTATTACTACCGCGGGCTGACGGATGGCAGCAGTCCCAACCCTGGCTGAAAACTGCGAAAAGTCCGAGCGGGTCTACACGACTAACCTGTTAGAGAGGGGCTGACCAGAGGCCTTGCCTTATGATAGAAAGCCGCGTTTCCTTATGCTCCTTCTCCTCCTGGTTACTCCGTGGAGAAGTCCCACTTTTATGAGTGCGGCAGGAGTCACCGAGGGGTGGCCGTGGCTCAGTGTGTATCCTTTAACCCTCGGCGATCTGCCCCCGACGCGCCCGGCTAGCCAGGTGACAGGACAGGTAGGAACAGCAGTGCTGGAGGGAGGGCAGTAGTGAGAGGAGTAGTCTTAGTAGTAGTCTTATAGTAGTATAGAAGTAGTGCCCGGTCAGCACGTCATCCCGTAGGTTCCTCCTGGGCCCGCCGACGCTGCTGCTGCTGCTGCTGTTCCTCCTGCTGCTGTTCTTGCTGCTTCTGCTGCTGCTGACGTCGTCGTCGCCGCCGCGGCGTCGTCGTCATGGTCGTGGTCACCTCCAGTAGCGTCTGGTGTCGGCGGCTGACTGGTCGCGCCCCTCCTCCTGCCGCTCATCTTACTCCAGTGTGGCGCGCCGCCGGGCGTCCTCCAGCCACCGCTGTGCTGCCGCCGACTCCCGCCGCGCCCGGCGGGGGCGCCACCGTCGGCAGTGGACCGCCCCGTGCTGCCACACTTGTACAAGGCCTGTCGGCAAATAAAGGTCATTGGAGTATTTTAAGGCTGGGTTTTTGGTTAAGACCATCCATCAGGGGCCTGTCAGTCGGCGGATCATTGGGGCGGATAGTAATTAAGGCAGGGGGCTCAATGTCCCCGACCTGCTCAGGTAGCGCCACCCCGGCCAGGTGGCGCCACGCTCCTCCAGAATCCCCCCCCCCCCCCGTCACTGATCCCAGACCGCCTCCAAACTCCCCATCTAAAGAAGTGGTTCCTCCGATGATGTCATAGTCCGCCTCCATCACTCAGCATTGGGGTCTTCTCCGTGGTCCGCCCAGGAGGAGAGATCGATCGGACGATAGGCTGACCCACCCCTGGGGCCGGCTTAAGCAGACCATGCCGGTAGGCTGAGGGATAAGAGGCGACAGTCAGACATCATGCCGTCTCTGGTTCTGCGTTTACCTCACTTCCATTCATCCCAAAACAACCAACATGGTATCGTGGTGCGATTAGCCGCATGGCTCCAAATAAAAACCCGATAAAAACGAAATGAGTCATTGTCGGCCTGCTTCCTGCCCGACCAACCTTTTGCATAACGTTCTCATCCGGCTTACCGGATTATGTAATCGAGTCCCCTTTCTTATTGACCCATTTCACATTTTCAGGTGATTCACACGGACATTTTGGCATTATGTTACTGAATACTTCTTTAAGATTCTATCCATAAAGATAAAGGCACGGTGTCTTGTCGTGAAACCCCATCAGCATTAATTAATATCGATAACCAGACTGAACCAAGTAAAGTGGATAATCCCAATCTTATAAAAAGCTTCCGGGACAAGGTGTATACTTTAGATCCGGCATAATCTACAGCCCATATCCCATATCCTTATCAGCCGCCGCTACTTGGATCAGATCTCCTGATCTAACGGCACATCCATTAGGCAGTCTCCTTTAATTTACGGCCGCCGTGTATTGAGCTCTCCCTGCTCCACTCGGCACCGGGGCCCCTGGCCCTGGGGCAAGCCGGCTCCAGGGACCGACTTTACACTGAAATGTATCTTGTAAATACTGCGCATTACATTGCAATGTAAAGTAAATAACTGTCCATTGCTTTATATGGTGTTAAAACTTCCTATTGTATTGCAATGTAAAACCTGTCAATTGGCAGTACAGTCTAAATACTGCACATTGGTTGCCCATTGTAGTCCAATGTAGTTGCCTCACATTTTATTACAATGTAAAGGATCCCCATTGCAGAAACCTCAGAAATAGATGACAACGTCTAACAACTCGTAAATATATATACTCGCTGCCTATAGAATTGAATAGGACCCTACAACTAATTGCGTTCCGTCACAACGGTCTGTCCTGCCCATTGTCCAAAATGAAAGTTTTATATGCGAGAATGCGCGCTCACTCCAGTGTCTTGTGTCGAGGTCCACAGCCAATAAAAGGCGAGCTGAATTTACAAGGAGGCGATTAATGATAATGGTAGATGGGTATGTATGGTGTCCTTTCAATAGTGTCGGAATTGAATACAAAGACCTTTTGCTTAAAGACTCCCCTGGTGACTGTTGCTGCGTCGTTATGGCCGGTCTACACATTGGTCAAGGGATGGCCGACAGAATCTGGCATCTGTTCCCTATTCAAATTCTACTCGAGAGCATTTTTCAAGTTAGAGTGAGACAATAGGACAAGGAAATGAACGGTCGGGCTTGATACACGCCTAATAAAGTTGGCTATCTGTCAATTGGATACTGATCACATGATAAAATGTGTAGAAAAATTACACTTCTTTGACAGTTAATACTGCTTACAAACATGTTTATATGTGTATCTATTCCCCTGATTAAATCTGCTGACACAGCACATTTATCAAATACAGACATTCATAAAAAAAACTTTGAAGATAATGACAATTTTAATTATGTCCAGCTAAACAAAATGTTATCTAGAACCATAATTATTCCAGACCAATGGTCCCAGCGTCTTTTTTTTTTGTAAAGAGGACTAACAAATAGATCAATCACAAAAGACCGATCACCAAACAGGGAGGCCCACCTATCAATGATTTTGCTGTCCTCGTCTAAAAAAGTTTACTACGAAATCATGCAGTTACTTGAATATGAACCGAGTAACCTATATGTATGTTCTGCGACACAATAAAGGGTAAACAGTTGTTCACCTCCAAATCCGAATCCATCGCACTGTTTAGAACTATTAGAACAGAAACTACATCTCTTTGATCTCTGAATAAAAAACCTTTTACGAACATTTAATGTTGGATTTGTTCAGTAATTAGGGAGCTTGTTCTTTTAATTCAACGAAATGGAATGTCATCAGACAAAGTCATCATTGAATAAATCATGTTAAGGATTTCGTTTAAAAAAATTATCCTAATCATCCACCAACGAGTTTTGCCTTTTTAAATGCTGACGGCTTTTACTTTTTTCCGCATCTGTCCTGAGCAAAATATCCAATACAACAATGTTTTGAATAATATCTCCAGAGAGTATGATCCCTACATAATACCATAATGAAAAGGGATATTGCTTATATTCAGATCTAGGAAAATGTGATTTTAACAAACATTCATAGCTTTTGTGTACTCGTTCAATAGCTTGGAGAGCTTCATATCCTAAATGGATGAGTTAGATTGAGTATCTGAGATGCAGATAGCTGGAATGAAAGGTCAAAAAGCCCTGGGTCGAGGGGGGAGGCGATAAAAACAGCTGATAGAATGAAACCCAAACAACTCATATGATATGCAGGGGAGGCTGTTGTAGTTTGTGGAGTCTGACCTTATTAACGTCACGGCCTCACAAAAGTCAGATAGATTACGGCAGAATCACAGCGAACCTTGTCCGATTAAAGTTTCACAGGGTGAGCGTTTGATAATACCCCAGGAGTGTTGTATTGGGAAGCCGGAAAGTCGGCTGTGGCTTGGTGGACAAGCACCTTCCCAAAGTAAAACAGAAAAGAAGGAAAGAAAAATCTCTGCCAGCTCCAAACTCCCATTTCTTTATTGGTCTGACAGCTTTTTCAACAGCGAGAAATCGACCAAGGTTTTGTTGGTCGGTATGACTTTACTGCAAAATTGGAAAATATTCAGTGCGTTTTTCTGCTTTGGATGCAGACTGTGTTATTAATGGTGTATAGAGAAAAAGAAACCCCTCTGTGGCGCCACCTGATCTCCCAATTTGGGATTGAAAAGAAGCCCCCCTCACTTGAAAACCAATGTCATTCATGAGTTAGGTTTTTACCTTTCATCCCAGCACCCTCTCCATTTTGTATGCACATGTATTGAAAAAAAGGGAGAAAACCTATTGTGATTAAAGTAGATCGATTACGGTCTGGGGATGGCGTGGTAAAATGACTGGGTGGTTTTGAATACAGCGCCTACTACAAGTTCGTGAATACGAAAGGTAGCTGGTATGTCATAATGTATAGGCCGACGTAAATTCGTAAGTTACAACTAAATTGCATTTCCCTGTGGATTGAGTCCTTACCACGACGTTTGGTATTGGGTTATAGGCTTGAGGGTGGAGATTAGTGGTTTAAAATCCCAAATGACACCAATGGGTGTTTGTATATACCTACTCTTCATATTGTATTAAAATGGGGATTTGGGGACAACAAGATCCCATGGATAAAGTAGGACAAAGTAGAGGACGGAATACACAGGCGTCAAAAAATAAGAAAGGAAGGGTGCGACGAAGGGTTCCAGCAACCTGAGTTGGGTGATCTGGTAACGAATGCCAGCGGTAATGGCATATTCCCGACTAGTCAACGAGTACATTAGACCCTGCGAGCGTAACTGACGGCTGAATTGAATATTCGCCGCGCCCGGGCGCCGTAGGCAGAGCGTAGATCATTGGTGGCGCCCTAATCCTGGTGGTGGTGCAGTGCTACAATGCTGTCTACCACCCACCCCCTACAGGTCCCCCAACGCACACCACCGGTCTGTAGATGCAGCGGGGTACCAATTCTAATTGAGATTCTCCCAGTGCTAGTATTGAGAGGTCCGGAGGGACAGTTGTCCAATCAAACTACATCTAGACTTACAAGCATAGACCAGGCCATTTTAGGTATGTCAATGGATTTAAAGTGTAGTCTTTTTTTGTCGTTTGGAAATATGGTACCATTTCAGTTCGGCTGATATATTGAAGGCATCTCTGTACGAACAAAAAAGCTCTATAGACCAGTGGGTCTTTTTATGTGTCCTTTTAGTATTGTACCAAGTGCTGTGCAAAGCTATAGAAAAAGGATGCTTGGCTGTGATGGAGAGAGCCAATAGCAGTTGTGTTGCTATTCTGCTGCAGATGTATTGGAAAGTTGGGTGGTTTCAAAGACATTTTTTCAATGGTTCATTTCGGGCCAGATTGTGTGGATGTGAGGGAGGGAGCACCAAGGGACCGATCGGGATAGACACGCTGTCCTTAGTGTCCTTAAGGACAGAACATGTAAAGCCCTTATCAGGACAACGTCCTTAATGAAGCGACAAGCGACCAGTCATGGGGGAGTGGTCAGTGTCTGAATACGTCCGAGATTCGCAAAGACTGCCAATTGGATCCCGGAATAATTGGATTAATGGACGAGTGCAATTTATCAATGTCCTTGCAGATTACCAAGACTATAGAATGGTTCACACCTGTGCTCAGAAACTTTAAAAACCTACCATTCTTACAGAATCCAGCCGTGGTACTGACCTCCTGCATTTCTAGAAATCTGATAACTAGATGTATGAATTTTTTTCTTTCCTTTATTGCCCTCCTTGTATTAGCATCAGCAGCCACAGAAGTTTTCTTCTAGTGTCTTGTGATAGATACTGCCTGGGTGTATCCCCGCCGTCTGTGTACATTCCATCATGGCAGCGTCCTGGAAAAACACTAATTTCCATTTGCCCAAAAGTTTGTTCTGTGCACAAGCAGGAGGCCGGTGCTGGTGCGTTTATTGAGCTAAATTGATTCAATTTATCATCTTATATCAAACGTAAAAACCTTGTCTCTGTGGATCTAGTACGTTGAGGCTGACTACTGCAGGTGTGAGGCTCTTGGCCTGGGAACCTGTTCCTGGCGTGCCCATTGCCTATGAAAGCAGTATCAACCATAAATCATGAGGCCTGTACAAGGTGTATGCTATTCCCCCAGGGGAAAATGCACACATTAACCCCAAGCTCTTCCATCGCCTACTGAAATAATCAGCTGGCCGATTGTCTGGTAAGCGTGTATCTGTCATAGGTGTAGCAGATAATCAAGTTTGAAAGCTTCTAGCAAATCAAGAATTACATAAGTAAATGGTAGAAACTCGATCAGCATTCATCTCCCCAAGGAGGCTGTCCTTCATCAACCGTCCGTTTTTCTCTATCTTGATGGCGCACTTCTTTGACAGTTTTTTTGTGTGTACCTGATATCTCAGTTATGACCACTTCATTTTGAGAGGCAATACCTAATCTTACAAGCGCTAGGGCCGAAAGAAGAGCGTCTTCGGAGAACAGATCCTGATAATATGACAAGAAATAGATCCGATATCAGCTTACCACCACATATATCTCCTTTCCATTCGCATTTCCTATCAAAATACATACATATCATCTCAGTCTCCCTGTCGGTCTTTTTTTTTTTTCCCCGGCAGTTCGTCACCTTTGCTCCCAAGTCTGATTTACTCGGCATTTGGTTTCCACGTCCGCCATTCTCTGCCTATTAATCTAAAGCGGGCGGACGCGTCCCTTGTCCATATTACTACAAGTGACATTTACAAGGCGCACTTGACGCAGGAGGAGCGCCTTATCAGGGCTGGCAGTCGGGCCCACTGCCCCCCTCCCCCCGCCACACCCATAGGTGATGTAGTCTCTATGGCAACGCCTGGAATCTACTGATAAACATCAGCCAAAATGTCTCCAAATCCAGACCCCCATCCCCGTCTTAGAAGAATCGTATGATATTCATATTTATTATACCTTAGGGTGATACAAGTTTAGTAGTTAAGAGTTTAACACAGGGTGATACAAACCTGGCTGATAACCAGCCTTGTATCACACTGCAGTGTGATACAGAAACTTTTTATTTTTCTAAAATTCATGAAAAAATGAAATCATTAAGGAATAAAGAATCTAACATATGCATTATCTGCACAACGTTCCTAGCTACATTTTACTGTTTACTGTTTGTGGATTTGATGGATATCAAAAGAGTTATATGAAAAAAACATAAAAAAATATGCAACATCACAGTCCCACCATCACTGATTGCTGTGCATCCTTCCTTGGGAGCTCAAATCTAACAGAAAAGGTATAATAAATCCATAACCAACCTCGAAGGGAGTACTCGGGCAGTTATCACCCCTCGCCGAGACCCCGATATCAGCCCTCGGCCGGCCCTTCGGGCCCTGGCCTCAGGCTGATATCGGGGTCCCGGCTCGGGGTGATAACCACCCTCGTACTCCCTTCTCAGTTGGTTATATGTATATACGTAGTATACTCTGTATTGCACGTTTGTTCTGATAAAAGATCTACAAGACATTGGAAATGTAGCCGACTTAAGTTGTTGTGGAGCACATAGCAGAAGGAAACGTGAAATATTACTTTTCAGTTTACTTACAAGTATCCAAAACTTCTGGAAATATCCTATGGCTTGCACGTATGAAATCAATATGTGAAGTGATGAAAATCTGCCAGACACATAAAGTGATGTATAACGTCATCTCAGCAATGTCGTACACAGATTTAAAGAACCTTCAGGCAATAATGTTAGATATTGCAGCAGGCTGTTGCTTGTGCTCTTTTGGCTTTTAACGTTTTAACATTGATATATCATATCAAAGTTACAAGTTAAACATAGAGATGACCCGCTTGAGACTTAATAAGTCAGCAAGAAGGCTCAGAAAGTTATATGTCACGATTTTTCTTCAGACCAATCAATACCTGACAAATGAAGACCTCAGTATTCTGCTCAATGCACAATGCTCCTCCACCATCTAAAACTCAACTGCAGGTCTCATTGGGGCGTTTTCGTGATGCATAGGGAGACTTTGACGACTCCTCAGTGCAGCAGTCAAAAAGCCACCGCCTTTCTGTCCACACACAAGCTGCCGAGAGTGCCCGTCTAAAGTCTGAGCCACAACACCCCAATTCAGTTCCTATTCACGTGGTCAACTGAACAAGGACCCCCGGCTCTCTGGCCTCAGTCCGTGCAGGCAGTGGAGATAGTGGGGGGTTTTACTGGACGGCCTAATGGTAGACAAATAGCACGGGGCGAGTATTAGACCTTGGCCGGAAGATTGGCCCGGCGGGCAGGGCCTGCCGCGGCGCATCAGCCCAGCCCGGTCTGCATTGTAGACCAGGAAGCAGAGCGGTAAACTCACCAACTCAGGCCCTCCCCTCCCCATTCGCCTACTATACCGAGATATTCCTATACCAACGCCTACTTTTCCCCCAGTTTTGACTCCATACTGCTGGCAAATAAATAGAATTAGCCTTGATGTTCTCCTCATTGCATAGTTCTAGAGTTGGGGATTTTTTAAGGTAGCTGGGTCTGTGCTAGCTTAGATTTTCTGCCCAGGGGGAAAAATGACCTTTTGACACGAAGGACTTTACAGTGGCCTACAGTGCAGGGAGAATAAGGCGCGAGCAGCCTTTCATCGAAATACATGTCAAGTGCACTCGGCCGCCTGAGTGTGGCTTTATCTGCTCAACACCCATTCTACGGTGGGCCAAAGTGCTTCTCCACCGAGAGGAACCAGCCTCATTTACTTGTGCTGTTTTGGCTTTTAACGTTCTTCTTCAGCATTGCCAATAGGATTCTAAAATTGTGTAGGGGCTTACCACATTGTTCCATTTCGACGTTCTGTACCCATGTGGGAGTGAGGAATATAGGAAGGACGAACTGCAGCGCAAATATGATCGAAAATATTTGATTTTCTCGGAAAGAATGACAGAGTCTCAGTGGAAAAGTGAAGGACAGAAATTATAATCAATGTGATATAAATACACCCATTCTGGGATGCAAATTACATAATTAGCTTGGAAATTCCCAGAACAATCACCTTACTTGAGTGCGATTATAACGATGGCAAAGCGTCCTCCAAACACGCCATACTGTTGAGGTTAGAAGCCAGCGGGGAGCGTCGGAAAGGACCGTCAGAGGAGTTTCTTTTTCTTTTTTAAATTGAAGAAATGTCCTGATAGATCGGCCTGCCAGACACGTACCCATAAGTCATGGGACTGTCAATTTGGCCAAGTCCCCCGACTCAGCCTTGGACCACCCGGGACATGGAGGTGGAGACGGGGGCCCTGCCCTTTTTATACTCATTGGGAGGGTTTTCAAATACCTCAAATAGGTACGGCTGTAGCATCAATCAAAGACAACCAAAATTATGACGGATGGCCACAAGAATAACATTGCAATTGTCAAATAAACATGCCAGGAAGGATCAACGCTGAATTTCCCCTGCCCCCAAAGCCACGTACGTCGCCAGCATGATGAACGTAGTTGATAAAGTCTGACGTAAATTTGCCCAAAACTATTCAAATGGTATTTGTGATGTTGACTTTAATTAACCACGCTTTTCAACGAATCCCATATCCATAGCTTATAAACACTAGGGGATTCTCTCATGCGATTTTAAATAATGAAATAGTATTTGACTAATTGGCAATGTATTGATCTTGGCAATGAATACAATTACTGGAAGTGGCTGTAGGGGTTTGGGTTTTCAGCGCAGTTCAGAGGAAACAATTACATCTTTTATACAGAATGTTCAATTAAAATCCCGAGTTTCATACAAACTTTAGAATGTCAACATTATTCTTCGCAGCGCGCCAGCGTACTTCTGACTTTTACCACCTCATTCATTTTGAATATACATGACATTTCCTTCATTTTCATGAATAATTCAAGATTATTTCTCATCGAATCACCAGACGTCTCGATCCTTTAATGCTGAATTGTCTCCTCAGATGAAAATGTGATTTTTGCGTTGCATTAAGATCCCGATTCTCTTTCTTATGTATTAAAAGTTGGGTAATTCTCTTGAAAGAGTGATTAAACTGGAGGCAAAAGAAATGAAGACAGAGGACTGAGGATGGCTTGGCGGTGCCTGGCCTCCCAGCTAAATCCGCCTCGGTCTCCTCACTAAGTCATCTTGTTACGGCCCAGTGTCAGAGATTGATAGTGAAATGATTCCACCCAACTGGCACCTATCTCTCTCCATAACGTTCTAATCGGTCCCAATCCACAACCTCATTAAAGAAGGTTTCGGCTCCCTGCCAATGTAGGGAAATGTCAGTGGTCGGAATTAAATCCCAGTAGGGGGGAATACAAGCTAGCCGGACTCAACAATATAATCTCACTCAATAAGAGGAAATCGGATTTCTAGGGACTTAAACTCTGAGGAAATTTATCACGGTTCTTTAAGCAGATTATTGCTATGAAATTTGATAGATATATTGTGGTGAAAGTGGGGAACTGAATTGGAGAAAGTAGGAAAAGGCAGACATTCACTCATATGAATATATATGGGAGAAAATGGCAATTTTTGACAACCAACTCACTCTAAAATCAAATTTTGCAATTCAATGTTGCAGTATTCCACTAACTGAATACTTCAATATGACACCATATTGGTATTCTTATCTGAATTAGTAGTGAATATTATGGTTCACTCAGAAGGAAAATAGGGAAACATTTTGACATTTATGACAAGAAATCTGGTAACCATGACAACCAATCACTCTAAAATCATATAAGCACTTCCATACAAAAGCACTAACTGAATACTTCAACACGCCTTGCATCTCAACTAGTAGAGAATATATGGTACATTCAGAAAAGAAATGGGGAAGAATAGCCATATTTTATTTTTAGGTATTCTGGTTACCATGGCAACCAACTCACCCTCAAAATCAATTTGACATTTCCAGCCAACAGCACTAACTTAATGCTTCAATTTGACACCTTGGTAGCATTTCTATCTTAGTCATTTCCAAAGATATGGCATTAAAACGTCTATTGATGAGTGCTTTATGACAATTTACAGTATGGTTACTTAGATATCAAATTAAAGGTCTGGACCTTGGGTTTCATCTTCACTATGATATGCTCTTTTGAACTCATATCCCTTTGTGTGGAATGGAATGTTTGTTGGGCCTCCCTAAGATATCTTGGTGGGTCTCTTGCTTTATTCATCAAAGGCCCACGGAACAGGATGTTTGACATTATGATACCTGAATGTCGTATATCTAATATGAACGACCAAAATTAACTTTGTATTTGTAAGTCTTTTATATGAAATCGGGGGCTTTTAGACAACTGAGGTTGATCTAATGCTATTCATCTAGAAATAATGCTGTCATCGAAGAATAAGAAGGAAAAATATTTGGGAGGTGTGCATAGTTTTTCCCATCTAAGCATAACTGTAGGGGGTAGATGTTTTAAAAGAGAAAGGTTCTATTTTGTAGTAAACGCCAGGGTGTTCATTGCTCTTCAGGTTATTACATAGAATACGGATAAAGGACATCTCTCTATTCCGATGGCCTACATTATATCACCCACAATCTCTTATTTTCCATGAATAGGCGCCGGTTTATGACTAAAACATATGTGCATGGACGCCTTATCTCAGACTACTGTGTGTCCCTTGTTCTATATCATTCCCCTGCTCTTAAAGTCTCTGTGTAAAAGACCGCGGATTTGTTATCCAGCGGTGTATTCAAAGAGTTAACTCAGGTGAACGGCGGTTGTGTTGAGTGTAGTATAGAGTAGACTGTCGACGCCTTCCCTGCCTGCGGTTGGCCGCCCGGCGGGGGTCGGCCTCTACAGTCCCCTCTCTCTTTGATGTCGTCGCGTGTTCCCACGAAGGCGACAAGGTAGTCGCACACCGTGTCGCGTCAAGACAGGTCGGCGACAGGCGACCCGATCCGCGCCGACACCCGCCCGGATAATGCATCTAGACGTCAGCCTCCAGGGCCTGAGATAGATGACTCCCCGGCCACCGCCATGCAACTACGACAGGGAGAAAAACTAATGCTCGAGGCTTTCTCTATAGAAAAGTCAGGCGAAAAGTTTTGCAAAATATGTATACGTATGAATAACTTTTCATCATATATATTGGCGATAGGGTTTCCAAGTTTCCTTATAAATGGTCCAAGTATATCGCCAAGCTTGTTCGAAGCAGCAGTAGGTTGTATTTTTAGTGTTATACCTTACAATATTGGACAAACACCACGACTAGTAATTACATCTTCACGACCGCCCTCGCGTCAATCGGTGTATAGAGGAGACAGGCGGGGGCTTTTACAGAGATTGCTTGGGAATAGAATTTCCCGAAGAAAGGAAACACGGATATATAAGTGAGATAATACATGGAGATGTGTCACTTGGGAAATAAATTCGGGGAGTTGGAGAAGTGTTTTGGTATGGATAAAGGACTTTTATTCAGAGGGGGAGGGGTGATAGATATCGGGGGTAGCCCACCGTGCAGGGCCCCCGGCGCCCCGGGCCTCCCCCGCCGCAACCCCCGACCGCCCGGGGCCTAACATTACCTATTCATCACAGGTGAGGAAGGAGTGTGAGCAGGGGAGATGGTAGGAATGCCGAGAGCACCATCCTATCTACAAGACAGCTTTACCCACAGCGGATAGGCCTTATCTTCACTGCCCATCCACAATTCATCCCGACCTCCTCTCCCGACCTGCTTCCATACATAGGATCTCCAGTCAAAGCCAAAGTTGTCCGTGTGAAGCAGACACCTTTCATTGTGTGGGTTTAAATACTGCATGTCCCATGGCGAGGTGCGCAGGTGTCAACCGAAGCCCTCAATCGTTTAGCGGCGACAAGCGCGCATTCTTCCCACTCCTCAAATCCACCAATTGTAACTCAAAGTCGGCGAAACCCAACCTCACACCCGCTTCCTTCTTTTTCGGCCATGCAGTTAAAACCATAGCATTCAAAACTCGGCATAACAATTTTTACACCAGTCGAAAAAGCCTGATGACTTGTTTTCCGAGGCCATTTTTACCAGCCACCGGTTGAGGACATGTGAACTCGAGGCGTGGGAACTGTTTGCCCTGGAGGAAAAGCCATGCTGCTTACTGGAGAGACGGATGGATCCTCATAGACAGTCACTCCAGGGCGTCGACGGGCCTGGAAGCTTCAGGAGCCAAATATTGAGAAAAGGTCACTGCCTGGATCCGCGTCCTTCCTCCAGCACACAGCCTCCCTATTGTCCCCACCAAACAGTCTACCTCTTCGATATTCCGCTTTGGTATCAGATGGAAATACATATTTAAATTGTTTGCCCTCAAGGTTCTGTGGTCAGAGGTGATAGGCTGCTTATTCATGAGATGAAGGGACGCGTTGTATTGTTATTATTCTGTATAAGAAAGGAAGAAAGATGCAATTGACAGCTCTTATTTCGCCATTTTATATATATTTACTTAAGCCTTGTCGTATATGAGATCTTCAGGGGATAATAGAAGTGCAAAAACGGCTCGAGAGAAGTGCGGAGAAGTGCAAAATGTTTAAGCGGAATAGATAAAAAAAAGTGTGGAGGTTGCAATATGAGGCTAACTAAGTTTGTGGCGTCTTGTAGTTATTAGTTCTGAGATGTGAGTAGTACATCGAAATGCGACATGTGACCAGGCGACTATATTAATATGTATACATCCAAACTTTTCCAACTTTTCTATAAACGTGTTTTACACATGCAGCCACTTCTTTCTGACATTTAGGTTTATAGAATAAAGCATCACTAAAAAGAACAAGTGAGTCAAAATAACGTAGATGGCTATTATTTGTAGTGCTTTTATTGTCCCGGCATATCTAATAGGCATTTCATATACGTTATTTGGTATGAAAGCGATTATTTAGCCTCGTCTTCTAAGCAAAAACATTTCTGGTACTCAGGGTTTTATAACCTGGACGACACCTATAGTTTTAATGATATCCCACATTATATCCATGACGTATGTACGACCTAATCGATATATGGGCCCCTATCCACTTACCTATCGCCATTGGCAACCCAGTAATTGACTTGTCACGAGATAGACCGTATAATTTGTCGTCCTCCTCATTAGTAACAATGGGCTTGATAATCACACAATAGGAAGATTGCCTTATCAGCTTGCCTATTGTGCAGAATCGATGAGAGACGCGTGGATGCTCATTTTTGCATTTATTTCACCTATAACATTTATCGCATTTATATCATTTATAACTTCTGGGTCGAATGTTCTGTTTTTTACCAGATGATTAGCCTACCTGCAATGGCTGTTGTAGTTCTCTGTATTTAGAGATAAGGACTCTTACTGATAGATATAATTTGAAACCCCATTACCAATTAATTATATGTCATTTTGAAAATATACGTCATAAATCAGTAATGTGTTATTAAATAAAGGTAATAGAGTACAATATATTTCACTCTGGTTAAACAAATAAGACTACATGTCCCACGACATGCCCGTATTTCTGCTGCTCAGGGTTCATGCACACACATTGTGGTTTATCCATTCGGGATGTAAAATTACATTGAACTTTTGAATCAGCTGGGTAATTAAACTGTCAAACAACCTCAAACACATGAACCTTGTAACTCCAGGGAGAACGTTTTCCAAAAACAGCCGACAAGAGCCCTGAAGCATAATCCGTAATTTAAAAAACCAAGGAGTGTCAGTATTTCTAAGTATTTGAATCCCAAAATTGCCAAGCCATACGGCAATCGGAATAAGACGCAAAAGGGGTCTGAGTGGGCATCAGTATGCTCCTCAGTGGACGAATCGGTCCGCTCAGATTGAACCCTGTCAGATTCAACAGATCGGTGGCGAGGCCTGTTTGGCCAGCCATCCGCCTCCCGATCATCTTCCTCTTATGTAACGCTTAGCCGCCGCCCCTGCTCCTTACCCGACCCGGTGATGGAGGGGTATAGGACGGGGACGCCGGCCGCCTCCAGGGGATCAGGTGTCTGGAGCCTGGAGGATTCCCCTGGAGACCTATACAGCACGTACAGGGACATGCATACCGATGCTAACTCTGTGTGTGTTTTTTTAAAGGTTCTATTTGCAATAAACATCAGGGTTGCCCCTGGTTTTCAGATTATTATATTGATTGGATTTATAGTAGAGAAGCAAAGTAGATGGCAATTTGAACATGGCTTTACGGTATTTATTTTGTAATATATATATATATATATATAATATTTGATTCTTTTCCACTAGAAATTTGGAGAACAAAATTGAAATAGAATCAAATAATCATGGACAAGGACTATTGTTCTGTAATTAACTATAGCAGGCTATAAGCCTGGCAGGCGCCTAGGGCCTTTTAGGCTGACCATGCGGCTCTGTGGCGGACAAGCCGTTTGGTGGGCTGCTAACAGCAGTATCAGGTTACGTGACCGGGGCCTATAGACACTAATGTTGGACACCCACCCTGGAGCGGCCATCTGATCCCCCTAGCCTGCCACCACCACCCCCATCCGGTCAGTCTGACCGCTCTCTACTACCCACCCACCCCTCTGTGGTGTACGTAGTCTGGTCATCTCCGATTCCAGATGGCCGCGCCCAGACTGAGTGACCGCCCGCCTGGAGGACGCTGATGGGGTGGTCATTCTTGGTCCAGCCCTGGAGGACTGTACACTTATTGTAAACAGCATGGCGGCCTATGCTGGGCGCTTTTTTTTTGAGGAGCGCAATCAGAACTCAGGCGGCGAGGGCCAATAAGCATCATGTCCCGGCTGATCAGAGACTTTTCACCGGTGGCCACTCGCCAATGTGCTTCCTCCTTCGTGACTCCCACTGGACTCTTTATATTGGTCTCCTATGGATCCAAATCCCCACAGCAAGCATAGCTCACTTGTATACCTTCTACACCGCCCTCACTGTCCGCCCTTCAATGGATAATTCTATTTCATATATTATTGTGGAAGGTCCACAAAATTACCTTTGATAAGATTTGCAAAAGAAAATCGCATGAAAACTTGTCAGCCATCTTACATTACAAATCCAACTCAAAGGCATTGCAATGTATAGGCGAACAGAGGAAATGCACTATAGGTAAAATCCTTCATCTAAGTACGTATGACTTACACAGCAGACACAAATGTCATTGATATACCCTTGAATCAAACCTTTTGAGAAGTTTCAGACGTTTTATCAATACTCCCTTTTTTGGCCAGTTAACACTCAGCCTTTCCTAATCCCGCCCACGCCCACCACAAGCCCTCCCTGTCGGCAGAGACCCCCGCTATAACCCGGGCCGGGCCCCCTCCGCTTACTGACCACTCCCCCTGGTAAATCACTTGGCTCCAGACTGTGTTGGTTCGATTAATAGCCGGCCGGCCGCGCCGTCCCTGTCCCAGCACACGGCCCTTGCATGCCGTCCAATAGGTGGACAGTCCGCCTTTTTGCTGCCCTTTTTCCTCCCCTCTGCTGTCAAAGTTTATTCTGCCTTTTTAAAGTTAAGTGCGTAAATCAGCGCTTAATGCCAGGCGCGGTAATTGCCAGTTTGTGTCCTGAAGCGATGGCAACACGCGCGTCCCAATATGCAATTGATGGTATCTCTCTTCGCTGTTATGATGCGGCTCCATCAGGCGAAAGGCCCGGGCCGGGGAGGTTCTCTCCGGGCGGCCATCATCCACGTATTAACGGGGACAGGCCCACCAGCCTCGCCCCACTGACATGATGACCATATTAGACTCATTGCACGCGGCGTGCCAGGGCCCGCGAATGGGGCTGGTGCCAAGGCCAATCCACCCCCTTGCAACGATTCACCGCAGGCCACATTAAAGGCTGGAGGCCAAGGCCTATATAGCTATAGATTATATAGTGTTTAAGGTCGCCATTGTGAAATCAGACTGTTGTTGGAATGATATGTGCATATGTCTGGAATAAGAAGAATGTCCAAAGTTATCCGAAAGGGTATTTGACTGAATCTATGTTATCAAAAAAAACATTGTGGAATCAAACGGTTTTTGGAATGCTATTTGCCTGTATCTCGAATAGGTATATTTGACAGGATGGCAAAAAAGGTCTATTTCATTAACCCGAAGCCCAGACCTTAGTATTAGTTTGTTAACAGATCACTTTTAAATACCCGAGAGTAGGATCTCTAGTAGGCTATCATTTGATCTTAAAATAACTTTTAATAATAACCACGATTATTTTGCCATCCTCCAGGATGCCATCTAAATGGTTCACAGTGCACCACATGTTCTTTGAATCTTAATGGAGCAGTTCCCTAACTCAGTTCTTGTAAATACAGTATTTTAGCTTCTTCTATAAATACACGATTTCAATGAAACCTTTAAAGTTTTCAGTTCTTGTAAATACAGTATTTTAGCTGCTTCTATAAATACACGATTTCAATGAAACCTTCAAAGTTTTGTTTTCAAACAAAGTTCAACAAATAGACACTGCTATTCTAACCCTATATATCCATTCCTCTCAATCCTACATCCTTGTACTCTTTCGTTGGTTGAAGTCTAACGGAGGTCGACTTGCTGACAGAGAGCCCAAGTGGTGAAGTAGAGGACGTGATTGGTCTAAAGAACTCGGAAAATTGGTGTAGGGCCACAGTGCGCCAATGTTGGCAGTGGGCTAGGAGGCAGACAGCCAGCCTTCTAATAGCCCGTGGTTCAAGTTCAAGAGGTCACTTACTTAGTTTGCGCTGCATGAGCAAGCCTTTCCGAGATCTTAGCGAGGAAGCGGTGTTAGGGAGCCAATTCAACGTGTGCAATAGGTAAATAGAAAATATATAGGCAGATGCTGTCTCTAGAGAGTTATGCATGCAAGGACATTCTTCAGGGACATGTCGTGTCTAACGTTGGCGTGACTGCATTTGGAGGTGGAGCTGGTCGATTGGCAGTTTGTATTAAGGACAGGGTTGAGCGCCGGGCTGGGCTGGGTCGGATGGCTTGTAGACGACTGGTATGGATTTAGACGAGTCTGGCGGCGCAATCTCTGGATGGCGGAGTGAGGGAGGCACACGTCGCGTCGGGAGACGGTAAAATGCTCTAATTGAAGGAACCTAAGCACCTGAAGTACTGCAATCATGTACTGAAGATACATAAAGTACGCTAGCTGATGTAGAACGAACAATTAGAGGAAAACAGCTGATGTGTCTGTAAGTAAAAGACCAAACGAACTTGTACCGGTATGTAAACATTGTTAACCGAAAGGTAAACAAACAAGATGGAGGATCGTAGCGTGGAAGGAGCGGATTCGAAAGTCTGTGAATTAGAAGACCCGGGATCGAAAAGGAAAAAGCCTGATGCAACCCCGGAGAAGTCTCCTGAAGCCAAGAAAAGTAAGCCTGAAACAATGCTAGAATTCAGTGAATATGAAGACGCTACTGATGGTTCCGAAGACGAGTTAAACTCCAGTATAGACTCGGACTGTCCGTTGATTGAATTGACCCAGAGAAGCCGCGCTACGAAAATAGACATGCGACGACAGGCCCTTGAACGTCAACGAGCAATCAATAAATCACCGAAAGAAGATATGCTTGAAATACTTCAATCGATTCAGAAGTCAATGGTTACTAAGACTGACCTACAGGCTACAATAGAGAATCTACATGACAGAATGGCAACCAGAGAAGAATTGGATATCGTAAGGGAAGATCTGTTAGAAGAAACAGTTCGTGTTCAAAGTTATAAGGAAAAACTGGATACTATAGAACTGAAAGTAAAAGTCTTAGAAAAGGAAAAAGAAGAAAACTTGAACGAACGTGAAGAAATCAAAGAAGAAAATCGTCGACTTCGTGAAAAATGTGCTCTCTTTGAATCGAAAACTGAAAGTAGGTTGAATACTTTTGAAAAGGACCTGACCGAATCGATGAGAAGGATGACTACTGAAATCAGAATGTCAACAACAGATCCGACCCCTCCTAGTATCAGACAGGAGGTAATTGAATCCAGATCAGCAGCGGCACGGTACAGTGAACGATCAATTATAATTGATGGGCTGTATCCCAGTGATAGGATAACGGATGAAAACATTGTAGTCGAAATTGCAAAAGAAATGAAGATTGAACTATCATTAAAGGATATAGCAGTCACAGAACGGCTTGGCAAAGGCTATGTTAGGCCCTTAGCAGTCACATTCGTTACACAAGGGATTACCAGAATGATGTTACAGGGAAGAGCCAAGCTGAAAGGTAGTAAGTTCCCCAACGTGTGGGTGAACATTTACGAGAGCAAGACGACTCGCGAACAGAAGATGAAGATGAGAAGAATTGCTAGAAGTGCAAAGGAGCTTGGATACAAGATAGTACAGAAAGAATATAGTATCAAACTAAATGGGATCGAGTACCCGATTTGTGACCTCCACAATGTACCGAAGGTAATATTGGATGGAGCAACACGAAGAATAAAAAAACCGGAGGAAGAGCATGTATCAGCGGAAAATGAGGAGACAACAACACCAACCGAGATGTGTGCTGAGAAGAACGAGATGGAGATACAACTAGAAGTGTGTGCCGAGAAGAATGATGGACAACAGGAAATTATGGATGAGTATACGAGGTCGCTAAGTAAAGAAGAAGAAAAGAAGGCTGAAGTGAAGGCACCGAAAGTGTACCATTATTATGATCCGAAGTTGAACAAGAACCTAGTAGAAAATTTCACAATATCCACACCAAATGGACTCGCGTTTTGTAGCAAATATTCTTTTCTAAGCAACTTTTATGAGGTTGATGTTAAATACAACGGAGTACAATATATAAGTAATGAACAAGCGTACCAGCATACACGAGCAGTTTTCTGTAAAGACATAGCAGCCGCAGAGAAAATAATGAAAACTACAAATCCACGGGACATAAAGGCTATAGGTGGGAAGATTTTGTATAACCCAATGTGGGAAGCGATTAAAGAACAGAAAATGCGGGAAATTCTCAGGTGTAAATTTACCCAAAACAAAGAACTAGGACTGAAACTGATGGATACCCATCCGTACACTCTCTTAGAAGCAACGAGTAATTTGTATTGGGCCTGTGGACTGACCATTAAAGATGAAAAACTGAAAATCAAGCAACAACTACCTGGGAAAAATGTACTCGGCCGTCTACTAGAAGAACTTCGTGAAGACATGATCAGGGACAAGAAAACTAATGAGCTAAAAGCAAAACACTAAAGACAATTTGGTTCCAGTAGATTTTCTTGATTGACAACGTACTTGATTGCATATGTATACAATACTTTGTTCTCCTGATGATAATCTGACTTATTAATTATATTATCTTTAATTCTTGTCATCAAAATATTACACACCTTGACATACGACTGGGATATTTTGTATACGGCCCTGTCAGGGGATCAATCCTAACTTTAAATGCATTGGGTCCTCATACACTTGTTTATGTTAATCATTAATTCTAATGATATTTGTTTATTCGTATATTTAGATGACATTGTATATAAGTTGGAACTTGACTTGGAATCAAATGATCCCGATTGTTGCGCATCAAATCTTTGCTACCGGACAACAGAAATTAATTATCGTTTTTTATATCTAATATGTGATGAATGGTACATTAAATAAGATAAAGGGTTTTTCAATAGTACATTTAAATGCACGAAGTTTATATTCAAAAATTGACGAAGTATATGCAAATTACTCAAATTTTGACATTATATGTGTAAGTGAAACCTGGTTAACGGAACGAATACCTGATAGTCTGGTAACTTTACCAAACTATACTTTATATAGAAGCGACAGGACTACTCCGAGCGTAAACAAAAAATACTGGGTTAAAAGGGGAGGAGGATTGATAATTTATGTAAATAATAAATATGCCGCATATACTACTATTAATCTAGATAAAATAACCTGTTCAAATGATTTGGAAAGCATGTCTATAGAGATAGAATATCCTCATATGAAAAAACAGTGTATAATACTTGTTTACAGACCGCCGTCAGGAAATGTATCAATATTTGAAGAGTTGATAACACAATTGACAGAATGTTTAAATCTCTCAAAAGTAGAATTGAGTATAGTGGGCGATTATAATATTAATTATAATGCTAGACATACGAAAGGTTATAAAGTAGTAAAGAATATAGAGAAATCGCTTGGGCTGAGACAAGTTATTTTGGATAATACTCGTATAGATTCTAGGAGAGAGACCAGAATAGATTTGATTCTCACAAACATTTTGAATATATGTAAAGTACAGGTGTTAAATATGGTAATAAGTGACCATAGACCTATTTGTATAGTTAAGAAAAAAATTAAGGAAACACGTGTATATAAAACTATACGTGGCCGTAGTTATAAGAACTACAATGTTGATAATTTTAGGAAGTTGTTATTGGAATTAACCTGGGCTGATTATTATAATGAAACAGATCCTAATGTACTATGGGGTGACTTGTACACGAAAATTGAAGTATGTTTAGATAAACTTTGCCCTATAAAGGACATGCGAGTTGAATTAAATAAGCCCGAGTGGCTAACAGCTGATGTTAGAAGTGCCTTGGAAGAAAAGAAAATTGCCTATAAACTAGCTAGAAAAGTGAAATCTGATGAAATGTGGAACAATTTTAGGAACAAAAAATCTATTGCTCAAAAATTAATTAGGAAAACGAAATCGGATCTAATACATAGAAAATTAACTGAAAATAGGCAAAATCCGAAGAAATTTTGGGAAATTTTGAACGAGACATTTGGTAACAGGCAATTATCTGGCTCACCCAAAGTAA
This sequence comes from Lepidonotus clava, assembly GCA_936440205.1. NCBI lineage: Eukaryota > Metazoa > Annelida > Polychaeta > Phyllodocida > Polynoidae > Lepidonotus > Lepidonotus clava. The sequence continues at coordinate 37,994,995 of OW387133.1, read as the reverse complement.
AACTAATAAATGAGGCGACAGAAGAACTTAATGAAAATGAGTCTGCAAATTATTTGAACACTTTCTTCTGTAATATTGGAAAATGTGAGACTATTGTGGAGGAAGAAAAGAGTGATTCACTGGTGTATGATGAAGGAATGGATTTTACTGTAGTTACGACGGATGATGTAAAAAAAATTATAAAAGATGTGCCTATTAACAAATCGTCTGCAATGTATAATATGAATACTCGAACATTGAGGGATGCATTGTTGATATTACTAACTCAGATTACACATTTGTACAACTGCTCACTCGGAACAGGAATTTTTCCGGATAATTGGAAAACTGGGAAAATCATTCCCATACCTAAAAATAAGAATATTCAGAGGGCAAATAACTGGCGACCTATTTGCCTGTTGCCGTATCCGGAAAAAATCCTTGAACGAATCGTACATAAGCAACTTATGCATTATATTGAAGACAATGAACTCCTATCAGACCATCAATATGGATTTCGCAAAAAACGTAGTACGTGTATGGCTATACGATCTTTGATTGATATAATTTTGGATACATTAAACAGAGGTGATATATGTAGCTGTATTTATATAGACCTGTCAAAGGCATTTAATTGTATACAACATACTCTTTTGTTAGGGAAACTACGTGACTTAGGACTAGGTAAAATGGTTGTAAAGTGGTTTGAATCGTATTTAAGTAATAGAAGACAATCAACTCTTTTTAACAATATCCTTTCAGATGAAAAAGCAGTATTAAATGGCGTGCCTCAAGGTAGCAGTCTCGGGCCAACACTCTATATATTATATGTGAATGATTGTTTTAAATGTTTTAAAAAACATAAGCAAGAAATCGACACTATAATGTACGCTGATGATACGGTGCTGCTTGCTAGTGGGAAAAATACGCATGAAACATCAACTGTACTACAGAATTCTCTTGATGAATACGCCCTCTGGTGTAAATCAAATTGTCTTAGTATTAATGTAGACAAAACAGAACAAATGTATTTTTCAACTCAATATCGAATTGAAGAAATATATGAGAATAGTCCTCGACTGTTCTTGAATGACTCTATATTGAGGTTAGTACGATTATATTGTTATTTAGGTGTTATTGTTGATAGTTGCCTAATTTACGATGGATTTTTGAAGTCGATTGTTAAAAAGGTATCGTATAAATTGTATATATTTGCTAGGATACGTCACTTGTTAACTCATGATGCTGCATTGCTGGTTTACAAACAAATGATACTACCCTTTTTCGACTATACTGATGTACTAATTGACAGTGGTAAAAAGATATTAATAGACAAATTGCAAAATCTGCAGTTCCGTGGTTTAAAAATAGTTAATAACTACTTGTATGAAGGTAGGATAATAAAGAATAGAGATGAATTGAATGTACATAATGAGAACAAGGTGGAAATGTTGAAAATAAGGAGAATGAGAAGACTACTTGTTACTATATATGATTATGTATATGCTGAAAGCATTGACGAAATGGAAGAAGATTCGCATATGAAATTACGTAGTAATACGGGAACTTCAGTGGTAATCATTAAGAAACCAAATCTAGATGTATATAAGAAAGGCTGGAAATATAGATCGAAGAAATTATGGAATATGTTACCGTATCACATACGGAATATTAAATGTAAAACAGATTTTGCTAAAGCATTAAGTACTGATTTGTTAACAACTATTTTGGACAGAATACATGGAATTGGAGTAACTTAATTTATTGTAGCGTGTACTTTATGTACTGTCTGGAAAATTGATTTAAAAAATTGTAATTTTCTAATGGATGTGCGCTGTATATATGTTATTATAAATATTGTAAAGAATCGACGTCGTGAAAAGCACAATTGTGACGATGTTTAGTTCAATAAAAAAAAAAAAAAAAAAAAAAAGCAGCTAGAGATGTTCCAGTGTAAGCTGGTTGTAGGGGAGGGGGTAGGATTGATAGGTTCTGTCTTGGTCTGCCCCGTCACAATGCTGAGAAGTAGGGGGAGCTTATTAAAGTCTGCTGCTATAACGCCGGCAGGATGGCTTCTCAATCATACACCATAGGTCAGGGGGGTAAATAAAGGATCTTATCTTCTGCCAGATTGTATCTGTGAGATAGGGGAAATGCGTCTAGGTTAGGCCCACAGCTGGTATCTTTCATGGCTAGATTGCGCCGCAGAACTGTTCCAGTAGGGTTGATTGTCAATATGGCTTATGTCGGCTTTACCATTATGTACCCTGGAGGGTACCGCAATTGGCATGTACTGGAGTAATCTAGACCCTTACGTTGTCGAGATTTTTTTTACAGCCGACCCACTGAAGCATCTGACTAAAATGAGTGGGTCTATATTGGCTTAGTGCTATAGAGGCCTGTGGGAGTGGGTGTGGGTGTGGGTAATGTCTGACCGGTACATTGAGGGTATGTAGTGTAGGGGGTGGCACTGACTGGGCAGTGCTACTCCAGGGGAAGGGGTGCACTTGTCCTGGAAATAGATACTTACCGCCGGAGGCTTCAGAATAGACGAGCGAATGGACTTGCCCTGTTGAAGGTATTGTTTCATAGTCTAGCCATACTTATTACTTGCAACAAGCACCCGGTGCCATCTTTGCATAAGGTTTCTGCAGAGTAAGGCACAGACGTGTGTGCTCTTCGGGTCTTCTGTCATTTTTTTTTTTACCTATTTTCATAAATGTAAGGTCGTTTGATAGCAAAAGTCGGATGAACAATTTGTTCTTACTCGGCAATAGGCTGTAAAGGAAACGTTTCGTTACCCGGAACAAACGGCAGTGGACACTTCCTGAATCAGTATGAAATAAGCTACTGAAATACTAGTGATTGTACACTGATTTTACACCCTAGCTCATTTAATTATTTTGGACATATTGATTTACCACTGCTCAACCACTGTAACCACTTAAAAAGCTACTGTAAATTCAGACTGATTCTGCACTCAGTAGACGCTGAATTCCAACTGCCCAACTGTTTCGGGCAGGCCCACTAAAAGACTAAAGTAATGAAGTAAGCTCATAATATTGTATAGAATGAGTACCCCCTCTTCCAGCGACCCCAACCAGCCTGCCCGTCGGGTAAAACCCCCACACCGACGACACTAATGCTTACTGAAAGCAAGGTAGTGTCCAGCCTGGCCCATTCACCGGCTACTACCTCCCGACCCGCTCTTCGTACACGTCCACTTTAAGGGGCCGTGTCTGCCCACCGTAAACCAAGGCAGTGGGGTTTTCCTCCAGTACACCGACCGCCTCCACGGTGCTCACCACCCATCACAATGTATGGGGATTAGTGCCAGGAGGAGCGGCACCCACCGACACCTGAGGGGTCTGCTTGGTGTATGTGCTGAGTTGGCTGGAGTGATAAGGCCTGCGTGGGGTCCGTTTTCCGTGAGGTTAGATTCTTAATACCCGATTCCAGCGCTGACCCAGAGGTCGTAGCTCTTCCAGGAATGGACGCGCTGAACCATTGACCTTTATTCGGGTGAGCGATTACATACGTACTGCACGGATCTCATGAAGTTCCCAACCCCCGACTGGCCGCCCCACCCCATGCATGGCAGTCCCTCTGTGGGTGCTAAATCCTGGGCAGAAGGTCGCCGGTGTCTGTTTAACCCTATGTACCCGCCCCAGGAGGCGGCTCCTCCAGGGCGGCAGGGAGGCCATTTGACATTATCTGCCCGAATGGAGTCGTCGAAGCCACACTGGGTGCTGCAGCCTGGCCCTATGTAACGGTCTCCTTCGGCGGGCCAACCTTCCCCCAAACGGCCACACGCCCCGGCGACGAAAGGTCGCGACCGCCGCGACCCTCGGCAGGCCCGTTAAGTCCGTGTTATTGTCAATCCATCGGCCCGCCGGCGCCTTTTGATGCGCGCCGAATTGAGCATTTATCAGCATTTATGTGAGCGCCGCAGGGTTTTGATGTGGGTATGCACGGCTACCTGCTGATGAATTTGCGAGCTGCTCCGTGTTGCTCTTACAACTCACTTGACGGGCCTCGGTCTCAGCGCCTTTGGTGGGGTTCGTGCTGAGTTGATGGTTTGTAGCCGGACATGGTCCGCTCATTTATTACACTGCCCCTTTACATGGGTCGTTGCCTGTGTGATTGCATGTGTCCCAAGGGTTATTTAATTCGGGACCATGCTCTCCCGGTAATAGCAAATTGCCGCTGCTTTGAGTTTACCGTCTTTAATTATTGTTGTAAATGACACTTTGGCATTAGTTGAACAGCATTATAAAGAAAAGGTCCGCTATCATCCAAGTTCACGTAGGCGTGTACCCCGGAGGAGGGGCGACTTCCCTTCCTGATTCCCGGATGTGTGTGTTAAGGTTTTGAAAACAGACCCATTTTGAAGGACACCGCAAGTTGTAAAAACTACCCATAATGAAGGGATGTTGTAAATATTATTTCATACTCATATTTCTGGATTTAATAGAAATAAAGAATTATTATTGCTTACACCACATTAATGTCTATTTCATTCTATTTCCCCTTATTTACATGGAAAGTGTTCAGTTTCATCTCTTTTCTATATAAATGCATACAAATTCTCTTGGATTCCTAACCCATATTGTGTGAGGGGGCTGATTTTGCACCCATTTTGAGTGAAATTTTTTCACTCATTTCACTCACTTGAGGCTGAAAAATGACCAAACTTCTTCACTTTTCAACACACACATCCGGGCAGGTTTGCGACCTAGTCACCCCCCTGGGGCGTGTACTTACTATAATCATATATGATAGGGAATCTCCAATAAAGCTGAGAACAAGCCCTGACACAATTTGCTATCGCATGTTATCTTTGGATTTGATTTGATTTTGTATGAAATAAACCCAAATGTGCATTAAGGACACATTTTACACGATTTGCACCGAACATGTAATTGTAATAAGATATTCAATATCTTATTACAATTATTGGAATCAGTACAGATAAGATTTCAAAAACCGATACTGATAAGAGTTTATGTTAAATCAGGCAGAATTAAGGGATCATGGCTTCAGATTACCACTGAGTAACTTAGATATGAAAATTAGCTTAGACGCTGGTGAACCGTGAAAAATGGTTTCAAACTATTTCTTAAATAACCGGCTTTATACCGAAGCAACATGCTTCAAAGCTCCTGCCCTAGAACACTCAATTAGGATCCACCCCCATGTCTAAGCGCTTTCCAAATACAGCCTCTAAGCTTTACTTATTAACATCTTTCCCAGCATTGAACCCCGCCTCCTTACGGTTAGGGGGCAAGGCTGACATCAGAAGCCACTCAGCCATAATTAAAAAGGCAATCTTGTCCCGGCAGACTTATCCCTTCACCAGACATTGAAGGGCAGTGGACGAGTCGTGAATGACCCCAGCGTTGACTGACTGTGACCTTACCTTGACCTGGCTGTGACCTGACTGTGACCTTACCGTGACCTGTCCCTGTCCCTCTCCCTGTCGCCGCCGTCCCCACATAACCTCCGCCTTACCTTGCCGTCACAGTAAAACTGTTTTATGCCGGCGGCGGCAGGAATCGGTGGGCAGGACCAGCTGCCGTCCCCCCGTGAGCTGCTCACCGCCGCCACGAGCAACAGACGAGCAGCTCGGACCGCCAACAATAGGCGCCCGGGTCTAGCCGAGCCGAGTCTCTACCCGGGCTATTATATCATTATATCAGGCCATAACAGGCGCGTGTGGCCATGGGGGAAAGGCCTGCTTTGTGTTGTTGCAAATGAACACTCTATTTTTCAGTGTGCACTTATATATCTTAACCCTGTGGTCTTGAATAGATAATAGAGTGTTGGTGGTGTTGTTGTTTTCCAGCGTGTTGAGTACGTGGAGGACCAGGTGGCGTGGGAAATGGATATTATTGTAGCGGACGTCTGTTAAACGTGTTTTCTTGAGTAGACGTAAGAGATATTTGGACTATGGCCACATGATACTCAGTAGCAGACAGCGTTTTCTACACCTTTGCTGGCAGACGCACTTAACTAAGTCTGAGATAAATACCGTTTTTAACATATCTTGGCAAAATATCACGTAGCACTTGTGCTGGTATAGGCATTGGGAACTTTTACAATGCATCAATACTACCTATACTGCCCTGTCCTTGGTATTGAACACATGTTTGTATGGTTTATCCTCTGCTGTCATGACAAACCTAGAAAATTCTTTTTTTTTCTAAATACTTTATTTTCTCAGGTGGATAAAATTGAGCAAGTAATGCTAGTTTTCATTGTAATATCAGATTACTCTATATGGAAGTCTCTCTTTTTTTTTAGCAACATGTAGGAGTGAGCAGTCTAACATAAATCATATTTAAATAGGCCTACATTCGTCAGCGATACAAATCAGATCCCAAATAATTAGATTTTTACATGCATGCTCTCAACAGCAATACAAAATCGAATCCCAAGTGCGACGGAACAATAAGGAAAGGAGAATAGCTTCTGGGCCAGGGATGCCATAGAGATACACTTCGGATCATTGCTGACCGTAATCCTGCCCACCTTTACTTGCATTTGATACTACCCGGGACAAAACGATGTTCGGGTACAGTATGTTAGACGTGTAGAACCAGTGGAGTAGTATTCCAGTGCCAAATCAGGGGAAATGAGAAGGAATATAGTGGTTGAGCAGTGGTAAATCAGTATGTCCGAAATATTAGAGTTGTCAGTCAAAAATCAGTGTGAAATCAGTAGCATTTCAGTAGCTCATTTAAATCTTTCCGAAATACTGACCAGAGAAGTAACCACTGCCTTTTAGTCCAGATATTCTTTGTGGTTTGGGAGTATAATAATGTGTAACTTGAGGAAGTTCATACATAACTTATGCAAGAGAACTCATCAATCGTTAACTCCACAAATTCACTACATAACTCGACAACTCATTATACAGATCGTCCATCGATTTCCCAGCTATCATGTTACTGACACTACTCAAACCGACATATTCGGATTCCTAAGCTTCATGTTAATTTTCAATAAGGATCTTCAGTAACTGTTATATGTAAACTGAGCGATTGTTGATGTGTCCCTGTCATCTTTCAGCGCGTTGCTCATCTTACACATTTAAAATTTGCGTACATTACTGATTCTGCATTATAGGGCCCCTATGCGTAATTCCTTTTTCATTGTTATCCTCATGGAACCATATCTTATCTTCTTCGTACACTATGGTTAGGCAAAAGAAATTTGTTTTCAATCAACACATACTGCGTACTTATGGGATTAAATGTATATTGCATATAATATTCCTTTACATTATTTGATTCACAACGTTACGTTCTTCGTCTTGGTGAATTTTCCAGAAGCCTCCAAACCGGTCTCTTTGTCTCCATTTATGCTCGTCTAGAGATAACCATATAATAACCAACTTAATTATTAAAAATGAAAGGGAATAGGCAACTTAGTTAATCATTAACAAAATATTGAAGTCAGAAGCGCATTATGGGAGCTGCACTCTCCGGCTTACATTGACTGCAATGGGAATCCTTGTGAGTAGTACATGAAAAGTGGACGTTGTATCGGGTAGTATGTGTCTCGTAAGGCCCTAAGGGCCATGTCTATCACAGAACGCCACATACAATACGACCGGTGTCCCTTTTCTCACTGAGTCCCCTTCATTGTTCTTGCTTGAGGGCATACGATGCTGTATTTACACTTGTGTAACAGGAAACATCTCAAGCCGTGTTTCTCGTTCCGTCTTCGATCTTTTGTTCCCAGGGAGCTTGTTAATGTTCTTTAGGCAAGCTTGTTAATGCGGCAGCACAACAAGGGAAGGAGAATAGCTTCTGGGCCACTGATGCCTTAGGACTACACTAAGAGTCAGTGTAGACTGCAATCAGGCCCATTCTACTGCACTCGACTCTATGTTCTGTGGGTTCTCAGTGTAATACTGTGCAGCTGGGGGAAAGCCATATATGGTGTTTCAATTACAGTCACATATGCCTCAATGTACATTACTTGAATTTGAAGAAACTGTCCAACTACTCAACCAAGTCAACATATTTTAGTGATTTAACTGCCATCCTGGCTGTCACTTGCTATCCTTTATTAGGAAAGTCATACAGATGTAATGCTAACCTTCTATAACCCTTTTGACCCCAATCCGGCCATCGCCGGTGGTTTCCCAAAACCAGCCGTAGCCACCTAGACAATCTTTCGACAGACAATCTATTTTTTCAACAAGATCATGAACCTCAGAAATATCTGGATAATTTCGGGGGAAATCACCTCTTTTTCCAATCCTATCGGGTCTTAAGGGATATAACAAGTTTACCTGTTACAGAATAACATTGGCATCATATCCTTGAACCGATGTACGGTACATGCAATATTTAGACCCGGAGCCATACAATTTCCTTACCGCCAAGAGATCAATATTCTATGAGAAGGGACAAAGAGCTGGTGAGTGAGAGCTACATGAGAAGGGCCCGTTGGGGAGTCTTTGTTATCTCTGTGCTAGTGAGCGGTATAAGCACTGTCCCAACGGACAGGTAGCATGCGGCTGGAGAACACATAGACTCCCAACTCACAAGACCGACCATTCACAAGACCAACTTTAAAATGGTCACGCCTGCATAATACGACATGCAGGATTCATGCATTCAATTGCATTTAAACCACCAACAATGTCGATATTTATTTTGTTTTGAATCGCCAGATTTACCGTAAGAGGGTTAAAAGTTATGACGTTGTTTCTCTCTGAAAACAATGTCGTGCACCTAAAAAGCTTCCTTTCCCCTTTTAAGTAGCCAAATTATTTAACATTTCCATCGCTATTGGCAACTTCAAGACTGGTCGTGCGAGAGCGTTTTTTTCGTTTCGGTTTAGAAAACAGATTGGTTAGGCGTGCGTGCCCAACTGGTGCTAGTGGAAATAGATAACGTGCAGCACTTGAGAGCAACACTGTGCTGGGGTAGAGGGCGGGATGGTAGGGGGGCTTCCATTTAGTACGCATCGAGGGGAGGACCTAGAGGGGTACAGAAAAGAGGGGGGTGGACTTTGGACCTTTTTAGCCATACACCATTATATGCATCTTAAATCCCCCAAAATAAAAGCAGATTTTATAATGCCTCATCGCTTTCACAAATTTCGAAGATAAAGTACCACTGATGCGTGACAACTGCAACATGGCGGTTGGGTTATTGGGCCCGAAATGCAGGGAAAATTGCATACGTACTTAATGGAAGACCCTTAGGTTAGCATGTGATACACCTGATCGGGAGACGCACTTTGTCTGATCCCGCCAACCCACCACTTGGTGGGTCCGTTTGATCCTCATGGCGGGGAATTAAGCCTTCAAAAGACGAGTAAGGAAACGGCCAACTACATGGTGTTTCCCGTTGACAAAGAGACTGCGTGACTGTACGCGTGGTGTGGGTGCCCTCAGCCCAGGGGGGGGGGGGGGGGGGGCATCGTAAAAGCTAAGTACTAAAACTTGCATTCGCGTATACACGAGCATCGTTTTTTTTCGATATATATGTGATATGTGATAAAGGCCCCTATCGGATATATGCTGATTCTGATGTTAACTGGTGTTTATTTGATCAGTGTATATATCCATTCAGTGCACCTTTCTCCTTGGTTGATATCGTTGGGTGAATAACATAAAGTCTGTTGGTTTAGATTAGGTATACAGGCCATGTCAGTTGTGATAAACATATTCTGATAGGTACAGTAAGCCTGTAACCAAAAGATGTTGTTTTATAAACGCTAATACATATTTTTAAAGTAATGCTCAATCTATGGCTCCGTTTTGTACATCAACCAATCTCCGTCGACCAAAGGAACCCTTTTCGGAGTGTCTTCCATTATGGTTAAAGAAGTTGATTGTAAACACTCGGAGAAAGTTTCAAGTGGTATCATAGAGGACATATTTATAGCAATTGCACATTTGATCTAGCTCTGTTAAAGACATGTATTGTAAGGGGCCGTGCTGTAGTAGCCTTCTGAACAGTCCGCTTCTCCAGGCAGCCTTTTATCCCAGAAACAGGTGCGGTTATGGACGTGAGGGGCCATCAACCTACTTGTTCTCTTCATTTCCTCCTCCTGCCTCCTAGGGCCGTCTATTCGGGAACAGCAGGGCCGTTATCAGTCCCTCCGATACCCACTGCACACCGGCAACCAGAGTGCCAATTTTGACCAATCAGGACGTGCTGAATTCGACATGGGAGGTTGGCGGGCCTTCCCCCAATAGCAGTCCGATAAAAATTTACTTCCCTTTTTTCGCGCGCCAGCGAAGAATTGTCGTCTGCTGAGCTGATATATAGCCGTGGACATCGGGTAGGCCGGCACACAAAGGACGTGCCATTTACTCGTGTATACTGGCCATTATCCGGCATTGGGCGACTAGCAGGCGGCCTAGATGGGCCTGAAGACGACTTGTAATTAGGCGTGAGACCGCTATTCTGTGGCCGAAATTCCGTGCCCGTTGGCGGAATGTGTTCCCAGCTGGCGTGGCGCGCAGCCGACCAGTGGTCGCGGCTGGCTGGTGTTCAGAGTCCGACAAGGATGCCTTCCTTCCGGGCCTTTGCCGATCATTGAAGGGCCTCGCTAGCGTTTAAGACCATTATGAACGGGAGCTTTATCTGGTGTGCACAGAACGCTGTTCTTTGGGGAATACCGGCCGCCCAAAGAAGCAATAGAGTCTGGTGCAGCTAGGCGGAAAATTGTTTGTCCAATCACCATCGCCATTTCGCCAGGATGCGAATAGGAAGGAACATTGGTTGAAAGAGAAAGATCAATATCTTAGGTCGCCATTATTGTTTAAATTAATTAAGAACATTTGAAGAAGATTGCAGCCAGATGGGACACGACAGTAGAATTAATAGTGGATTATCTCAGCGGCGTTGGTTTATTTTCTTTCCATGACTAGACATGTTCGAAGAAATGAAAAGCTTAATCGACGAATGTCTCGGTACTAATTAGCTGATTAATAGACGTTAAGAAATGTCACCCATAATTCAAATAGAAGATGTAGTTGAGAATAGTAGGAGGGTACTACTTTAATTACCATTTTATTTGAATTGCATCTGGATTCGGCAATAACTTCTTCCATTGAGTTGCTCTGTTAAAACAAGATGGCCTTTAGTCACGTCAAAAAATGAATAGAAATAAGACTATTTTTATCAGAGGCATCCTGCCATTATCGCAAAAATATTTCCATTTGATTTCTTACAATGGCAAAGTCCAAGAAATTGATTCTGGCTCCCCCCATTTGCATTTCTTATTCAGCCGAAGAAAACCTTTTCCTGATGGCAACAATTTTATAACACTATTTATGTAATCACGAGAACCATAGTTAGATATTCAGATAGAGATTCATTGGGCAATTGCCTATTTTATTTCCACGAATTCCACATTACTGGAACGCCTCCATGATTGTTTTGTCGTGAACATCTGAAACCTTCCTCACTACTGTCTGACGGACCTTCACTGATAGGGTTGAATATAATAGATTTGCATAACTGAAGCTAATCTTGGGTGGCAGAAGACATGAGTTCTATTTTGGCAACATGCATCCTAGTTTCCGTTAAAATCCACGAGTTGGTATTTCGGTCCCAATATAGATAGGGCCTGGCAATCCCTAAGCAGTCTTTACGCTCTGATACGGCGAACGGAGTCCTAAATACTCCCACGGCCTACTCCCAAAAGGTGTAAAAGTGCATTTTAGGGGCCATCATCAAACGCTACAGGGCGAAGGAGCTTCGAGAAATAGGGTTATTACAGGGCTCCATCATGGGCCTGAGACAACCGCCACAGGCTGCCATTGGTAAGACCGGCGCTGCTTTCAGAAACCCACCAATGGTCTTTAATAAAACGAGCTGCTTAATGCCAGATCCGTCCTCAACTTTTAGGCAGCAGCATTCATTGAAGGCAGATATTTGAGAGGCCGGGTTAGCACACTACCCGTGGTTTTTCTATACAGTGACTGACTTCTTTCCCCATTTGCTCTTTTTATTATTATTGCAGGACATTATTGTCGGGGCCTGAAAGATGGCTGGGACGTAAAAAGGCGTTAACGACTTCCTTGGCACATAAGAGGTGTCATCTCCCAGTGGGAGAGCCCAATGAAGGCATTAAGGCTCTTTTTTGAGGCTAGATCAACAGCTACCCTCTGATTAAAGGCAAATCAATTAGGACCTAATATATGTACTGCCAGAAGGCTTTGACTAGAGTTTGCTTCTATAAACATACTCGATGATGAATAATTATCCAGTATATAACCTTATATCTTTAATTTGGAAAATATATCTTGAGCCTTATAAGTTTCTAGTAAGGGCACCTTTCTCTTAAAAAGAGCCGAACAACCCCTTTTGTCTCCTATTTTCTTTTTGCGTTCCCGGTGCCTACACCTACATCTGAGGCTGATATCATATGCTGATAATGAGATAGGATAGTCTCGCCTTTCCCATGGGAGCATTCAGGAGCGCAGACCTCAGTGAACACGGCGATATTTTATCAAAGGGTCTGCGAATAAGCACCCCGTTGTGTATGGTAGACGAGATCCAATCAAGGCCTTCTTTATGCACGCCAGAATAACTGAGGCGTTTCGTGTCTAGCTCGCTAAAGTATATTCCCACTCGCCACGTTTCTATAGTGGACCATGAATGTTTTACAGTATCCATAGTATGCAGTCAAAGAAAAGCGTCCATACAGGTTGTCGCCAGTCCGAAATGCAGGACAACCTGAATTTTGTGTGTGTTTCTTCATGGCAGTATTTAGTCATATCTTATAGACTAAAGCCATAAGATTTGGTCTGTACTATATATTGGTAAAAGAGCAGTACCATGAATGGAGATGTTACAACTAATGCAACATAATTATGGAATACTATTGGTTGGATTCGTTCTTGTTTTCCTCACAACTACGGTTTTTCCAAATTTTGTCAGACACGTAGAAATCGGTCATTTGTCAAGAACTAACAGTGGAAATTATTCAGCAGTGTTCAGTGTAAACCTGTGCTGAATTCTTGTAAGATCTATTCAGGAACCAAGTGAAAACGAACGCTTGAAATCTTCAATCGCGACTAAGGTTTAGTGAATTGCAGCAAATACTATAAGGTTCTGTGTGCGCAATCATTTGCTATAATTGCAGGTAGAGGAACAGCTCGTTTGACTCTGTGAGTTAGAATACAAGTTAAAGGGAACCAACAACAACATAATGCTAAAATGACGAACATTTTGAAAAAAAGTAATTATACAAAAACCTTCATTGAGTTCTTTCAGGCCTAAGGTGAAATATGAAACCCAGCTTTTACATAATATCGTTAAGGCTAGCAACTCGTTGCCGTCCATTGCCGGCAACTCACAATAGGCTTGATTTGGAATATTGGATTCTTTTGGATTTTTTGAACTTCCAAAAGTCTGCCACTTTTGAACACCCCATTGCTTTGGTCTCCCTTCAATTGGTCCCCAGTTGCTGATTGTTATCCCACACCTAAGAATTCTGAAATGTAAATCACGAAGGTATTGTGGGTGGATGTTTTTATAAAGACTGATTGCCCGCAAGGGGAACCCTTGTAATTTGAATTTACTACACGGGAAAAATTGTTTGTATTGTGAAAATTCAAGTATAGATTTACCTGAAAGGTTGGTCTCCCCCGTCGCAGTGACAAGCAGATCCCGGTTATGTTTTCGGTAGTTTGCTATTATTAATCACTGAAATAAACAGTCTTGCAGCAGTTGCGCTTGTGATTTGACTTGAAAGTCTTTAAGGTGTCCTATGTTTTGATTTGTCTTTTTATCCTTAAATGGTGTAGCTTGCATTCTATGGGTTTTAAGAAAAACTGAGTATAAGATCTATAATGGAGACATTGGCCTTTTGTCGCCAAAATAGTATTTCCGTGGCCGTTGTCAACTTGAAGACTGGCCGTGTGAAAGACTTTGCGTGTTTTTTTTTTGGTTAAGGAAACAGATTGGTTAGGTGTGCATGCCCACCAATGCTTGTGGAAATAGATAACTTTCCTAGTTGCTGCTTGTTATCCCACATCCAGGTATACTAAGATGTAAATAACGAAGGTATTGCGGGATGACGTTTTGCCAAGACTGATTGCCCACAAAGGACCCCTGTGAAATTTACTACATTGGTATAATGATTCATACTATAAAATTCAAGTATTGATTTTCATGAAAAGTTAGTCCTCCCCGTCGCATGAAAAGTTGGTCCCCCCCGTCGCAGTGACAAGTAGCTCTTGGTTATGTTCCCGGCAGTTTGCTATATCAGTGTATTACTCACTGAAATAAACAGTCTTGCTGCAATTGCCCTTGTGGTGATTGAGAGCCACAATCGTCGAAAGCCAGACAATGTTATTGCCTCCGCCCCCAACTTGTATGACCAGAATGGGTGTGCACCAAGGGACTGCCGGAGGCTGAAGCGTTGGATATTTGATGGCGATAGAAAGGCGGAGCGATTAGACGCTTTTAGTATCATGTCAGTAAATATTTTTCAAGTGTATGCATGAGGATAGCAATAATCTGGACTGACCTCTCTATGTATGGCTGTAATATTCCGTATTCAGCCAATCAGTGAAACCGGGATTATAGGTTGCAAGTTCCATTGGCGTAGCGGGTGGGGGAGGGGCATTCCTGAGTGTCTGGAACCCCATTTAATTTCCCAAAATATATGTAAAACGTAAGAAATATTGTGAAAAGTACAGGTTGAAACCCCCTTAGATTTACCGGGAATCACCCCTGTTTTTACTTGGGACCCCCTTTAATTTTAGGGCTGGCTACGTCCCTGAGTTTATTATGGAGCGAAGCCTCTAAAGCTTCGCTCCATTCTATGACTATACTTAAGGGGTTCTCAGCCTAATAATTCATTTAGCTCAAAGCACACCAGCAACAATCGCAGCATCGCTTGAACTTGTATCTGGCGGTCAGCGATAATTTAACCGTTAAGATGGGAACCAGCCGCAACGGGTGATGTAAAACATTATTCTGGATGGTTTTGAAAAGCAAATAGATTCCACCCCATTTCCCTCTTTATCTTAAGACATCTTGAGCAGCCGTTTGATTAGATTAATAGGAAAACCCCTGAAGAATTTAAATGTTGTCTGACCTGTGAAATTCAACGTATAATCTGTGCGTAAGCAACGTTTTTGCTCTGAAAATATTTTTTTCGCATTTGCCGCCTAACCTACCTTAATGTTCAATTTTGGGTAGTAATACTCTGCGATCACATGAAATAAGAACGTTTCATATACATTTCCATATATTTGTAAAATCGTATAGTGAAATAAGGAAGTTATTGGTCCTTTTGTAAGTCGCCATTGCGAAATAGTCATTTTTTCCAATATGGCGGCCACCCGGCGTCTTGGGCGGAAGCACCAACCGCGCATGCGCTCAGTTGAAAAGACTGTAGTACAGTCCGTCTTCGACAGGGACTCGCTGGAGAAATGGTATAAAATGGGTCTGGGACGGACTACCGAATGAAAATCATAAAACAAGATGAATAAGATGACAGGAACGTTTGACTCTATGGAAAAGATCATGTATGTCAAACTATTAGACATAACAGCAGTCGGGAGTTAAAGCATGGTATGTTGGATACCTACACTGCTCAATTTGATCGAAAACTGGCCTGAAATAGGTTATTTTAGCAGAAACTACGTCAGTTTTATCTCTAGGCTAGCATGCATTGCCATCGTGTTGGTCAGATATGATCTGTCAAAGTATGACAATATATTAGACATAACAGCATCAGAGAGTAAAATCATCGTATTTTGGATACCTATATTTCTTAATTTTACTGAAACTCAGGGTTAAAACAGATTATTTTCGCCAAGACAGTGGGCGATAATACAAGCATTTAGCATCTCGGACGTACTAGTAGGTGTCGTCCTCCTTGTTTTGGTCAGATATGATCATATATCTGATAATAATTCGATATAATAGACATTACAGCAGCAGGGAATGTATTGTGGACATCTACACTAATCGATTTTACACACAAAAAAAACAGGATAAAAAAAGATTATTTTAGTTGAAAAGTTGTCCGTATCAGATTTGTCAATCTATATTTTTAATTTTTTTCTAGCCTAGGCCTAAACTGTCGGGGCTCCTTGTTTTGGTCAGATACAATCATTTATGTCAAAATATTTTGAAAGAGTAGACATTACAGCAACGGGAAATTAAATTGTAGTATTTCTCAGGCTCCAATATATCGTATGGTTTGATCATTTTAGGCCTGGATATGTTTGCAAACCAAATTTATTCAGACAATGAAATATAGAGAGAAAAACACTGACACTGTCAAGCATTTGCATTCACTCTCCAAAATAAACATTTTATGCCTTATCAGCCCTACCAAAATTAAATTAATGTATATCTCTCAGGACCTATACATGGTTTGATCATTTTAGGCCTGGACATGTTTGTAATTTGAAAAAAAGAATTGACCATGTGAAAGATTGACACTGGGGTTCATGCATCTAAAAGCAAATCGTGAAAATATTTATGTTCTCATACATCTCATTGCATTCTAAATATCTTCAGACCATACAAAAGATAGGTTAGAAAAATGACACTGGACTGACTGGTGCATGCATTTTCAGTCTTTGAAGAAAAAAATTGTTAGGCCTTATCAAGCCTAAAAAATGAAAATTATGTAGCTATCTATATTCTCATATATTTCAGGGTCCTACATATCATATGGTTTGATCATTCTAGGCCTGGACGCGTTGCCAATTTGTATATTTTTAGACCTTATTTTACAGGTTTAAGTTTAGAAATGATTCAAAGATTAAATGATTTGTGAATTTGTCACTATAGTGTCATTTCTTCAGACCTACCATCGAAAATATTAGAATTTGATATATCTAGGCCAAGTTCTCTACTGCTGTCAGCGTCCAGACTTGCAAGTGAAATATTTTTTTCAGATTGTCACTATAGTGCCAGTTTAGACCCACCACCTTCTAAAATAATTCCTTTTTGAGCTACATATTTATATATTAGAAATCTTTTTAGATTAGATGATTAAATCATTAAACTAAGGCTTCGCTCCATAGGTTGGGGCTCTGCTCCACCCAACCGTAACCGTTGAGCGTTTTCTAGTTTTAAAGATTGTATTCTTGACATATATTTGAAGGATCTTTGAATTAAACCATTCATATGCATATTTGCAGTTCCATCTATTAGATGAGAAGTTCTAAATAGACCCTCTTCATACGACCGTCGAAGCCACATAATCGCAGCACAGTTCAACCTACATCTTTGTACGTAATTTGAGGCAAGTAGGCCTAGCAATAATCAAATATAATCAATGATCACCACGCAATCTGATTGCGTTTGACCTCCAACGACCTTCGATGGCGTCATTTCCTATTTCCTGGAATTTGCGCTAGATTAAAGTTGAACTGCCGGTTTCAGTGGAAATTAGGATTCGATCGCCGATTCAATTAAACAGATCCCTCCGTGGTTGGAAGCAGATTGAGTTGGTGAATTGTTTCCACCCCATTCCCCTCCGCCCTCATCCAGGGTTGTGAAAAGGAGGAGTCCACGTATAGGTTAAGTGCTAAGCTGCGATTTCCCTTTATTGTGTAGTTTACAAGTCTAGAGTAGTTTAGGAGTCTAGATCATGTAGAGCACCCTGGATCCGCCCTTGCAATATCGGGGAGCCCACGCAAGTTTTAAAAAGTCTTAAAAGGCATGAAATTGATTTGCCTTAAAAGGTCTTGAATTAGTTCTGGCTAGGAAATGAAAAGCAAATGATAGGATAAGTAAAATTGCCATGTTGTGGAGTGTCAGTACATCAAGCCTTATATAATCATATTTGTGTGAAAAATTGGTTTTAAATTTGCCAAATTTGGTCTTAATTAGGTCTTTAAAATGTCTTAAATTTATGTCTGAAAAAGCGTGGGTAGCCTGCATATATCTGTATGTCTATATATACAACGGTCCATTCCGATGTATGTGAGTGGCGCCTGCCCACGCCCACAATAGCTCCCCAACACAATCTTTCATCATAAAGTGGGACTACTCATCACAAGGTCAATCCTGGCGCTGATTTGTATCCACCCAGTCTCGGCATTCATTGTTGGGGGTGTGAGCTTATCGTCAAGCACTAGGCAGGTCTCCTGCCTTCTTATTTTCGGAATAACCCCGGATATAGCGCCAAACCGCCGAATCTATTCCGACAGAAACTGCACTTAATCTTGGTTTGTGGTTCTTTTTTATTTGGTGGCTTATTTCATCGTCTCTTTAATAAACAGGCCCATAATAAAAGGTCGGATTGTCGCAGCATAGAGAAAAAAGTAGAGTTTAGGATCCAGATTACAAACCATGAACAGCAATCACAGATAGCGGTTATTTCCCGACCTCAGGCCTGCATTGTGAGTCAGTCGGGATGGCTGTCCCCAATGATAGAACAGGCATGGAGCTACGCCCTGATATATGCAAGTACTACAAAGAAACTGACCTAGAATAACGCAGATACAATAACCGGATCAGGAAATAAGATAATCCCGGAGTAAAATAAGCTGAGTAAGTATTGACCCACTAACCTAAAGGTACAGGCCTTGTTTTGTACTTTACATTATATCGAAGTCCTAGATCAAAATAGGTTTTCTCTGTCTTTTTTGGGGTAGTTTACATATAACCCGACGTATTGGGTGTTACATGTATTAATGATGTACCCTATACACGAAAAAAAACCATGATAGGTTCCGATTTGGATAGGGATAAGTAGGGCACTGTATTAATGAAACACCACTGGTTATGTATTGGGGTGTGGTGTATGTAGAACGCTGTCGCATGTAATTGTGAGATATTGATTTAAAGTGACTGGCGGAAGCGGATGAGAGTGGGGCACAATGAGGCCACCACAATTATAATAAATCAAACGTCAAGTGAAGAGGAATCGCCGGAAATAAACGTCAACGTTTATAAGGAAGCGCTGTGGCTTTTCTCAGCCGATAAATGTCGGTTATTGCTTTGAAGCATGCTTCGATCCATTAGAACCACATACATTTAAGTTCTATCTATGGACCCAGTACTCACGGGGAACCCCTTTGAAAATAACGATCACTGCACCTAGAAAACATAAAGGAAAGGTTGCCCAAACTGAGCTGCTCAGGAAGGCATGCGAGCTGCTCTACTGTGGCCGTGGTGAGCAGTAGCGACGTTTTTATTGTCGGAGCGGTCCGGACACGCCGGTAATCCGGTTATACCATGCTCACTGGTGTGCCCGATGATCGACGGCCTGGCCAGGGAAAGGGACACATTAAGATCTGATTAACATCCACCGCCTCCTCCAGGCTTCACATATTTCGTCGAAACAACGTTTTATACCCCGTGTGTTCTGGGCGCGTCAAAATTAGCCAAGAACCGATCGGAAACCCAGCCCCTTTTCTTGTTAGACAAGAGCCAAATCTTGATGCCGCGGGCGTGCTTTGTTTGACGCGCTCGGCCTGCAATTAAGTACTCGCACGGGGAGGTTTTGTTGGTATTGGGGAGAAATGGCTAATAATTGGCACGCCTTAATTGGCACGGCTCGCAGAACCGAGCGGTGTTGGGTGGGAACAGTGGCTAGATTGGTCGTTTCAAGTGGTACGAGGCCCTGGGAAGGTCCCAGCGGAACACGCCTTCGAGGAAAAGCTGCACCTTTTTGGTTTTACAAGAAGCCGTTGTTTCGGTATTGGTTTCCGCAGCAATCGATACTCTCTGAGTTGTCTGGTGAAAAAAGACAGTTCAGCAGCTGCTGCTATGATTGATACCGTTTGTTAAAGTGTAGAGTCAGCTAATATTTAATTGTTTTCCCAATTAATGTATTTTTTGAATTCACAATAGTAGGACATAGATAATAGATAATCCTATCATATTATGGGGGTGGCCAGTAAAATCGACACAGCGATAGGGGCAGGACATTGTATCAAATGCGACATGGGGGTTTAACGACATGACAGGGAGGGTTAAAAACACACTGACAGACGGCATAGATATTTTTTAAATTTGACATGCGACATTGGGAAACATAGGCGACAAAGACATGCGACATTGGCGTTTGGTGAATTCGACACACAACATCGGTACCTCCCATCCAGAGCCCCTATATTGTGTTTGAAAATCAGATAATGTACCATTTGAATGTAGATATACTCTGAGGATCATATCAGTTAATACGAACATACAAGGCCTATTAATATAATTTAAATCTAGTCCATGATTTTAAAAGAACGTTTTAGGAGGTGGCTAAAGCCTGCAGGAAATGTAGCAGACCCGTTATCTGCTGACAATAATCATGCCCTAGGCTTAACCAGTTGAGGAATAAAGCTAGATGGAGCGATTGTGATGCAAGTCTTAACGGTGGAACAGTGCTCTTAAATAGCCATTAAACGTGAAAAAAAGAACAGCATAACAACATCTATTAGCAAAAAGTATTATGATTTTGAAGAAAACATTTCAATTTTATTATGCAGTTTTATCCAAGACATACACACAGCCTCACCTCATTCTATGTCTCAAGTAGATATGAAGACGATGCTGTAACTCCAGTGCTACACCCTACCCTACTTCTAAAGGAATATTGCCTTGTTCGCAGTCGTAAAAGATCAAAACCGCCGACCTCAAAGCTGACACAGTCCCACAAAGCAGGGCTAATCTCTGCGGCAATTTGCAATATTAAACCGATGATTTGAATAGAAATTGCCGCCCCTTTTTCGCCCCGACAAAGCCTCTTGCGGGCAGGCCGCTTTCTGCTTTGTGTTATCAGTATAAGACGGCCGCTTATCACCCACAGTCATGCAGGGGCCCTTTGTTACGGCCCTCAGAAAGGGGAGAGCACATGATAAGGAAGTGTCAGGGGCGTGGGGACATCAGACGGAGACATAAGGGCCACCAGTCTGCCCCGCCATATGTAGTTACTTGTCGGTGAAGGTGTAAGATCCTCTTAGGCCAGCCAAATCCGAGCTGACTCCAGTCAAGGCAATGGCTCCCCTTTTTGTATCCCGCACTTTACCCAATCCTATTCCCCCCTTTTGTAGTCTGAGGTGCTGGAGACGCCCTGCCTAGATGGAGGCAGTCCTCCACGCCGTGATGAGGCAGAGATTCAATTGGCAACTTGTTTCCTTGGTAGGCCGTACTGTGGGAAAGAAACGAGGGCATAGAAAAAAAGCAATGCGCATACTGCATTCAGGGTGACTTAGAGTGGGGGTTTCTACTGTTTTAAACCTGTCGGCGTGTAACTAATACAAGCTGACGGAGCCAAATCCACCACTTAATGCCTCTATTAACGTTCTTCCCCGGGAGGAGTCGAAGGGAACCTGTCAGCTTTCATTGGGGAATGGAGGCACCCTCCTCCTTCGGAATGGGGTTTCCTTGATGTTTTCAACCCTAAGAAGAACCGTTTCCCGAACAGTAAGTTTCCAATTAAACAGACATTCCCGCCAATGTAGAACTGCAGTAGTCTTGCACGGAAAGAATACTGCTTGTATATTGCCTCTAACTAACAGTTCAAAACAGCCATAGTGCACATTCTGAATTTAGTCTGTAAATAGGGTATTAGAGAGTCCCAGTTGAAATTATCGGAGACCAACGATGTCGTGTCATATTTGTGAAGGTATAGACATTTAGCTGAGTGAAGAGCATGTGTTACATTTCGTACATAGGATTTGTCTGAATCAAAATGACATTTACCCCAAGCTGAACATTATTTATTGCTGGTCCAACCAGGAACTGATTAAAACTGATCTGTCTCATACAACAGACGGAATTAGATGTTTGTCAATTCACTATCAGCTGAAACCTGATACCTGTTGTGAAGTAAAATAACACTTCAAGTAAACAAAAGATAATGAACTTGGTCACTTGTAAATGAAACGGTACCGTTGAAATCAAAGTCATAAGCCTGTGTAAATGTTAGGTGGCGCATTGTGGTTACCTTTTGTTGAATTAGTGTTATTACTAAGCGCATATCAATTAAAATATGGGGTTTCCAAGCAGGGCTCTGTATTTATATTCTGAATACAATACCCAGAGGTGTTACATTCTCTCTTTCATCAGTGGCAAAGACCAGCATTACGTGCTGGTAAATGTCTTAGAGAAAAAGGAAAATAAGAAGGAAACTTGTGAAATCGATTTATGTTCTTTCATTTTGAAATTTGACAAGTTTGATTTGATGTCCAAGTGCCCAGCAATTTATTTATGCGCTCATATGACTGTTATCAAGGTGATTGCATTTTGGCATTAAACAAATATGGAAACCTCATCGTAAAACCGTCATCTTTAGTGTCGTGTAAATTATGTATAGAAAAACACCACATTACATTAGGCCTAACAGTATTCATGCGCGTCTGGTACGAAATCCATCTGTAAAATGTCATCACAAAATATATTATGCAGTTTGTATTTGTATGCCCAGATAAGAACCATTCATTTATCAGCAGTTTCAGAACCACACTTTAGGGCCCTTTAGGTGGACTGTTTAGGTTAACTGCGGTCCGCCCATCAATGTGCCCAATGAGAGCCCATGGGACAGGGTAAAGAATGGGCAAGATGGGTATAATTGCATCCGCATTTCCCGGTGGATATGTAACGCCTTATATAGCGATCGATCTGTGTCAAGGCAAACTGAAATTGCGTAATTATCAGCCCCAAAATGGGATGTACATATACTTCCAAACCCATAGAAGATCTTTCAACCTTGGACGATTGTTATGACCTTAACATAACGTATTACTTTGAGGATCTTCGTATATTTTCCATACCCTATAAGAAAATTAGCAAACAAACAAAACAACCTCTCTGATATTTCCATACGGACTATCCATCCCATATATCCATCTCCATTAATAGTTGCACTGCGCACAAGACACATTGTCCGACCGGGCAAACTGCGGTAAGACGCATGTCCTCCTGGCCATGCATGATGAATGCAGGCACGGGGCGTGCGCCCGCCGGAATAGCCGCGGCTTGTTAGCGGCCGTCCGAGGCGATGAGGGCACGCTAATACGTCCTAATGTGATAAGCGTCGCCGGCGTCATAGGACGTCAGGACGGGATCTGGCGGACGGCGACCGGGACGCCGGTGAATAATGGAAGATGCGGTTACAGGCCGACCACCGGCCATCAAGGTTGCATGTTACTCGCCGGATGAGTCCCCGGGAGCCAATCAGAAGCGCGGATGATTGATATTGGCGGCTCATGGGTTTTGGCGGGAAGCAGACGTCATTTTTCGCCGCCTTAATTTCGGTTACCTACGTATGTATGAGTGTGTGCGGCCGCGGGCTTGGCAGGCCCATCAGGGTTGGTTTGGCAAACACGGCGTGGTTGATGGGTGAATGTTGTCTATGTTACAAATAAACATGGTTAGGTTTCGGGTAAATATGGTCTATGGTATTGGATTGCCTGAAATGACGGTTTAAGGCCTCTCGTGATACTAACTTTCGAAAATGAAAGGTTGGTCTGGCATAGCACCGTTAGTTCGTAAGCCCTTTTCCCACGTGGAAAAGCTTGCAAATTAAGTCCTTTAAGAAGAAGTTGTAAACGACGAACAGAACAAGACTGAAGGTGTGTGAAATAACCCCGTGTCTAGACTCCCATTTCAATGTTATCATGGTTTTCTCAAGAGATAGGCTCATGATCACCTTCAGTTTTACTAAATAACTTTAGTAGGTGTTCATGCCATATTGATTTCAAAACACCTTTTAGTTGATCTTTCACGCCTTTTCTTGTCGAATGTCTTGATAACGTTAACGCCTAAATAGCTTCCAGACAGCTCATACGTTTACCGAGTTTCCTAAGTTACGAGTTCAATGCCCGCATTATATAACCAACACCATGAGGATACAATTCCGAGACGAAGCGTAACTAATAGCAAAAGTATGATCTTTTCAGAAATCTGATTTTTACTGTATGATTAACGTATTGCGTTAGCTTCTCCGCATGTAGCGAATCTCAGCTGTCCAATAGTCCCGAATTCGAATGTGCACGTGCTTTGTGTCCTCATTAAATCAGTTCAATTTTACTTAGAAACATATCTTTTCTTACCTCTAAGAACAAAAATGTCGCCGAGAGTCACGTATTTCATTTTTCATAATAGAGATCTAAAAATAATCCTACGGATTATTAAACATAAAAGACGTACCACGGCCATACATATCCTTCAATATCTATAATCATTTTAATCTTTAAAGACCACGCCATTGTCTATGAATAGAAACAGCTCGAGGATGAACTATTTTTATCGAGTCTTTCATAATCTGGAAATTGGCTCCACGTTCCGGCTAAGAATTTCCAACATTTGTCGCTTACATAAGGACTCTGAAATAGGGTTATTTTCGGTATTAATTTGTTAGTAAATTGCCTTATCTATAACACCAGCGCTGTGATATTGTGCAAATTTGGCAATCTTATCTTAGTTACAGTGCCTCATTAGAGATCTTTGTCAGTTTGAGTCTTCATTCTTGCTTGTTGGCTACCTTTGAGTAAACGTGGGATATGCAGTATTAGAGTGACCACCGCTGGATAAGTGGACATTTCATCCCCCATCATAATAGGAGAGACCCATGGTCAACGTGAGGTAGGTCTTTCCTGGTGAGCTTTGTAATGATACAATTTGGAAAGTACTTAAACAGTTGTATCCATAGATTAAATTAGCAGCATCCGACTTGTAAAGGATCATATACTATAATTTATTTTTCCATTCTTAAATTTTATGTCTATAATTCTGGATTTTCATCGTTTGGCACCCTTTCAGGAGAACTGACTATATATGTATTACCAGGAAGGCAGTCACCTCATGTGACACAAATAAACCTACACCTGTGTATTTTATTTTATTTCCAGCTAAATTTATCACATTTAAAATGACATAGTTGCCTGGCCATCAGTTGTTTAAATTTGACAGGCATATGCATGCAAGCATACATCCCCGTTATAGGTGATACATGGTAAGTCTCTTGGGAAAGGGGAATAACGTTAACAGACAGATAGATCATTTATATATGGCATATATAGCCTTCAGCACAAGGCCACACACTAAAAAGCCGTTCATACATATATGCTACACTACTAGGTCAGTGGCCCGGTCCGCAGCGTGCCCAGTAAGTGATGACAATAGCCACAGATAGACCAGTTAGGGCAGTGTCCATCAATCAAAAGTCGGCTTGATTCGCATGGAAACATGGACCTCCTGCTATCTGCCAATATGCGATATGGCCGGCCGAGCCACGATAGCACCCATTGTGCAGGACCTATTCTATATCCCCCACGACCCCGTGTTCAGGATTGGGGGGCACGGGAAGGGTGGGGGCGGAAGGTGAGTAGTGGTGGTTTGGCTATGCAATCGATGGGGCCCCAATCTCCCTGCACGGGATGAAATATTCAGCGCACGCACGGCCGAACCTTATTATTTCTGATGGTTCCTGGCCGTGACGAGGACCATTGTAGGTTTGATATGGAAGGCCGGCCGGAGACCAGCATATATATGCTAGGCCTAAAGGGCTTTGCTCTTGGGGCGCCATCTAAGGCTCTCTGAATGTATCCGAATTGGAGTTGATACTCGGAGTCCTTACATTTGGTTTTCATTTATTTCGGACGGTTTCCTCTTGATGAAATCACTTGTGCATTCTGGTACTTGCAATCTGAGCAATTGTAATAGCATCGTTCTCGGTGCTGTTCGAATCTAAATCATCGTATATTTAAAGGGTTTCAAGCATGAATATTCCTGTTTATTGACACCATATTTTGAAATAAATTCATACAGTCAATTATAAACTACAAAAACGAATTACACTTTTTCTTTAAAAAGTAATACCCCCTTCTTACCAAGTCGAGTATTGTCAGTATATATAAAGTTCTGCCTAACGTTTTGCTTTACCCGAAATCGGAATTATCATAGGTCTCATGGAGTTTATACGATGGAATAGTAACACAAGAGGCAAAAGCACTCTCAAACAATCTTTGCATCACGAGAACATGTTTGGAGTGTTTCAAATTTCTCTCCCTTGGTTTCTCGGACCTAGAAATAAGTCGATAACCCTGAGTTTTCTGTTTGTAAACAGACCTAACATTCTAAAATCGATATCCTCGACGTTGTTAAAATTCCTCGGAATCTCCCTAGAATTAGTTCAACTACCAAAAATGCTACCTGAACATGCACGCTAGCTCTTTCAGGGTACCTGGATCCCACTTTTATACCACTGCAGCTATATACCTAAGTGCAATCCCAACTCCCCGTACTCAAGCCTGTCATTTTCTACGTGTGGACCATGTGGGGAATTGCCCCGGGGGAGCGGGGTTTGTTTCTGTGGATTACAATAACTGCCTGGTCAGCAGGCCCGCTGCACGCACTACTAGTGCTGGAGTCATGCGGCGGCTCCATTAACTGTTTTCGTGTGTACTGGTTGTTAACCCAACTCCTTGTCTAGCAAGAAATCGGCCTATTTGGCACACACCGAGCTTTACAGCCTCCAGAGCCCCTGCAGTATGTTTGGGGAGAAGTTTTTGCGACATGGTAACAAACGTTGCCTGTCATCACGTAATGGTGATAGTGCCATGAGCTTGCTTGTTTTCTCAACCATACATTTTGTAAATTGCATGCATCTCCAAAGTGGGTTTAGCAATTCTGCCTACCATGGATAGAAGATTTTTCATATTTTATGTACTTGCAAGCAAAATTTGGCCAATTTTGTCGACAAAACCATGGCAAAAATCAATGGAAATTATGGAAATATCAGCAATATACTGATACAATGTATATGTAATGATGGTAATTTAAAACAATGCACCTTCAATAAGGCTTGTCTGCGTGTGAGATACTCATGCTATGGAGAAAAGGGTTATTAAATATGATTATTTCACCATGCATGTAATCACACCAAATCGTTTTTCATATAATACGTGTATTTAAACGGTGGTAGACAAAATTGAGCCTCATTCGGATCTTATTTTCATGTGCGTACCTGAATATGCTATAGAAACACTGTAAGCCCAAATAACACATATTAGAATTGATTGTCAGATAAATACTTGATGACGGAAAAGTGGACTGTTGCAGTAATCAAGGGTTTTGGAGTATTCGTGTGCCACATGGAGATGTTTTGTTCCAGCTGATGATTGTGCAAACTGCCAAAAGTGCTCCATCAGCCTCTGGGCACAGTGCATATACCTGTGCGCCGGCCAATCATTGACCAAGTCGATGGTCAATACTGACACTGACCACTAACCCCACTACACCTGTTGCTTGAGCATGTTAGCAGTAAACATGCAGTGCTGGTCCGTGGTGCTGTCAACCACCCTGTCTGTGGACCCATCGGCCATCAGCTCATATAGAGCTTGATGAGCAGCTCAGCGACATTCACGTGAAACCCGATATGAAATCAATGCCCTCCCGACACGGGGACGACCACAAGCATCGATCCTCATCCCCAGCCCATTACAGGTCTCATAGCAGTCTAGGCCACCGTACATGCAATCATGAACCCACCCGATCCCCACCCACTCACTCAACCACCCACCCCACAACACCACCAACACCCAATCCCCACACACCCATGCAACCTCCTCGTGCACTGTTTTCTCCCTCCCACCAAGAATGGCACACGTTTAAAATGTACTTTCCCATATCTGAAAACTGAAAAATACCCAGAAAATTACAGGTCTCATAACAGTTTAGGCCACCGTACATCTTAAATCCACCCCAACCCCATCCCACTCCACACACCCCGGCAACCACCTCGTGCACTTTTTCCTCCCTCCCCACAAGAATACCACATGTTAAACAGTCCCTCTCCCCTATCTGGAAACGCACAAAAAAATACCCAGAAAATCAACACAAGTAGACCCAGGCGGCCGGCGGTCTCTCTGCTGCTGTTGTTTAGAATATCCTTTTTCGCATGACCTACAGGTGTGAGGGCCAACAAAAGGTGGTAATTCAGAGCGTCCCCCGAGGCCCCGCACGTGCTCTGCCCTGGCCCCTGCCCCGTGCACACGATCCGGCCTGGTCGATGGGCTCTAATGTCGGGGATGCACAGACCTGGCCACCAGCAGGGAATGGGATCCAATATGATCCGTAACCGTATATATGTATATTTCAGCACCTCGTCGATTAGGGGCCAGCCTCCATGGTGGGGCGTGAGGCTCAGAATTGCCGCTATGGGGAGCTTTTATTTCACCTCGTTTCACCATAACGGAACTTTTTTTTACAAGGAGGTCATTGCATAGAGTCCGGACGTGGTGTTTTCTGAGACAATATGGTGCCTGTTTCAGAGGGTGTGGGTGGTGGTGGTTCTCCTCAGACTTATGAAATGAAATGAGAAATTGTTAAGAATAATGAATATATAATTATGTACATTCAGTCCGTACAATATTCAATAATCATTTCTAAGCTAAAGTAGATGCTAGCGCTAGGAATATATATAACCGTGAGGCTGGAAATCGTAAGGCTGGAAAGACTGTCACATATATTAGGAGTGAAATCCCAGCATATATTCAGATTACACACCTTTATATTAAGTGCTACTGGTAATTAACTTGACATGATCTAACCTTCACGAGCCTAATCTTGTTTTCCTGTGTGTATGCACTCTTGACTGAAGATTAGGTGATCATGAATAATGCATCTTTAATACATGTAATATAAATATATTTGAATATGGTCAAAATAAAAAGGATGTGATGAAAAAAGTACAACTTTTCCAAAGGGTCAAGGATGGGGCTAAACAGTGTGAAAATAATTCCTTAGTGTCTCCCTTTGCCGCCCAACAGGGTCATCAAAGGCCAGGTGTATACAGTGCGTCTAATGTTTGGCAACTAAAAGACAGGTCATAATCATTGTTTTTTCTCTTACCAGACAGTTCAAGGCTTATAATATGACCCCTTATATAAGGTAACCAGATAGTCGGTCTATCCCGCTTGCTGCGATTACAAATATGGCCCGAAATATGAAGATTGTACAGATTTCTATAAGCCCACCAAGTAGAAAAATGATCGTGCTCACACAACAACAAGATCTGCTTTCTTTTGATGAACTTTTCCAATAAAATAGCATATATTTCTTGTATTAATCTGAAATAATCCCTGCGATCATTGCCTCTTCAGCTTTAGGTCAGGGGTGATCACCCTCGTGTATTTTGGTAAATGGGGAATGTCAGAAAGAAAGCTAAATACTATTGCTGTTATGTTGGACCAGGGAATGCGGTCAGTCAAACTGATAGTCCTGGGTCATGAGGGGCCAGCAGGAGGTCAGGTGTCGTCCAGCCACTGTCCCCTAACCCGAGGCCTCCAGTCACCGCCTACATGCCGGCCTCCCACGTCTATAAGACCCTCCCCACCCAAGTCCCCGGTGTACCTGTCCATCTCTCCCCACCTGTTTCCTGCTCACGTCACCGAATAAAAACCACAAGTCGGTGGCTGGCCAAAACAAGCTGTCGGCTGCTTGTCTTCTGAGGTGCATGTTGTGGGGAATAGAGGTCTGTAGGGACACTGGTCAAGGATATTGCTTGAAGCATGTGTGGCTTCATCTACCATTTATTAAGCTGTTGCTTTAGTTATGGCTTCACCTTGAGCAAAATTTTGCCTTTCACGTGGCTTCAGTGTGGCCTTGCTGTTGGCTGAAGCAATAGCTTCAGATATGGCTTCAAGTGAAGATTCGTCTGAGGTGCAAGTAAGATTTTAGTCATGACTTCTTCTGTGGCTTCAGTTGTGGCTTCAGGTGTGGCTTCAGATTCTGGAGCCTGTCAATAGTTTGTTCAAGTATGGCTTCAGCTGTTACGTAAGGTGAAGCTTCACCATTACGTCTGCAATGAGATTATTGCAAAGGGAAAAAGGAAAATGAAAGGAAACAATAAATTTGAAACTTTGACAAGAGCATAGGGAACTTTCGTCAAAATTATCACCGTGGAAATTGAGGGAAACCCAGAGAACTTTAGAGTGAAATTCAAGTGGTCACCTAGCTTGTTCTGCTACGTTCGTGGTTGGTTACTACGCTGCTCGACGGACCAGGCCCTTTAAATGACCCCCTTTCAGTGTTAATGGACCTTTGGCCGCCCAGCTGATGACTGACACGAGGGGCTACAACCCTCAGCCCAATGCCCCATGGACCAGACTCATCAACGCCCCACCGATTAGCTAGCCACGGCTACAGGGGCCAGCGCCTGGAGGAGTGGGAAAGATGCCTACGGCCAGTGCCCGTCTTAAAGGGGTAAGCCTGGAGTAGGGCAACGTAGAAGATGATTAATACCAGGGCCGCAGGGCGAGGTTGGATGGATATATACTGACTGCTGCATTAAGGGTTACAAACCGACTAATTGATTTGATCTGTCCCCTAATATTTCTGTCTGTTGCCACACTTCCTCTAGGTCTAAGCAAAGGACTGATACCTTCAACATTACGGTTCACTTATTGATGCTTCCGCAGACATACTATCAATTGGTCAATAACAATCATGCCTTTTGCTGCAATTATTGAAGAAAAAAATACAGAATTGCGCATTTGTCTCCTTTATCCCAAGAATGTTTAAAATAATGCAAAAACAGCGCATAAATAGCATCGTTTTATAAATCCCTCTTGTATAGCAAATTGATTTACCAGGCATGCCTCGCTAATTGATTATTTAATTCAGTCGGCGCATAAATAACACCTCGCCCAAGCTATAACTCAACAGGTCTTAATATGAAATAAAGGCAGCCATAAAAGAAGCCATGGCGGGCAGGAGGTGAGGATGTCGGTTTTCCATCATGGCGAGCGGTAGTGGTAGCGATGCGTGGGTGTGGTTGCAGGATGAGGATGGATCCCTAATTAAACAGACCGGGTTAATTCCAGCCTACCTGGGCTGATGACCCAGAGTCGGACCACTGTTAAACCCCCTGTATGATTAGCTGCACCTGGAGGAAACCTGTTGTTTGCTCACCGCGGCTGCTCACGTTATTTAAGACGGCTTTATGTTCCTTGAGGGCAATTTTCATGATAATAAAATTTGATGATTTTTTGTATTCGCCAGTAATCTTTAATATTGGTTACATTCTTTCTGAAATGATAAGATTATGATTCTTAGCTTTCCAAAATAGGAATAGATATTCAGATTCGATGCGTTATTGTCATTGAATGGATCTATTCAGAATCCTCACAACTCTTAGCATTATCGCTTCGTTCATTTAGATTGTGGTTATTGTCAAAAACTGTTTTGCTACAGGCGACATAATTGATTCCATACTAAAATATATACGAGATGAGAGTATCACCAACATTGGAAATAGATCTCCTATTTTTCGGATTTTACAAGTTGAATTCTTCTAGAAACGAATCTCACTTTGAGAAAGAAAAGCCACATGCCACTGGCCTTTACTTATCATCATTGTGTCCCTGGCCCTTTAAGTAACAATAATGATTCGCGAGTGTGAGCTGTTATTGTACATAATGACAATAAGTGGAATGATATATAAATATATAATGTAACCTGCGGGTGTTATCCAAAAGAATTTCTCACTAATACTGTAGTAATCAGCTTACTAATAATTTCTGTAAATTACCGTAAATTGTAGGTCGTTTTAGAAACTATGATTATCTTAAAACAGAATGCAACGATATATCATTTACACCGGGTAATTGCTGGAAGCACGAAATACTGAAATATTACGGACAAAGTAGTGGAAGTATGATTACCTACCTGATAAGATGGACATATATGTTTTGCATGATTATGTATATCATTATACTTCTGTCTGTTACCTGTACAATTTGCGTAATTATATCCTTATAATTGATGTGTTACATACGCAGTGCAGTTTGTCATGTTTTCTCACAACCTTTTCCTTAACATCAGTGAAATAAAAGTTTGTCGTGATAGACAGCCAGTGATAGGTGACAAATTAAGAAGTAATATTACGATAGTACCCCTTTTCTTGTAAACATTATACAGCATCAGATGAAAAAGAAAGCAGCAAGAAAGACGAGTAGACTGAAGCTAATTGAATGGAGACATTCTATTAGAAAAGCATATATAACTTCTAGTTTAAACCCCAACAAAATGAATACTTGTATAGATCCAAATAACCGACAAAACCAGAAGCACCTGTAAATCCTAAGTAAAACGTGCTGAAGATAATAGAATTCAAATGTATCCCATTCATACTTCTCCTCTCTTGTTGTCCACCTTACCCCAGAGACCTGCAGGAATCTGCTCTTCAGGGAAGGTCTCAGCACACAGATTCCTCACACTGTTTACCCCACGAATCTTACATGCTTGCATTATTTACCTACTGCACTAGTGGCCGGAAGGGGTGCCGGTAAGTGTTGACCGGCCCGTAGTTGACCGTCAGAGGGTGTTGGGTTAATATAATGAACAGGGCAGGGTGGGTAGGGCCTGGGGAAGTAGGTTGGAGGGTTGGAGGGTTAAATCCTAAAGGGTTCGAGGGTTAAATTCGCTGGCGCGTCCTACTGCCATCGATTGGCGCCCGGGTGGGATGTTGGGCGCCGGGGTAGGCCCCACTTGGTGAGAGTGGACTTTGCTTGTGACGCCGCAACTACACCAGCTCTTCCCTCAAAACCATATGTTAGTCGAGGTTATCGAGTTGGGGTAAAACAGATTAGCCAAGCTGTGTAGAGTGGGCGACGGTTTCACTTTTCTAGATTTGCTTTATTAGTAAACTTCGAATTCTATATCTGACAACATAAAATAACACTGTGGTTCAATACTTATAAAATGCTTATATAAAGTCCCTGGGTGTATATTCTGTATACTACAAACTATTGCCCTAATATACGACCAGATAAAAAAACACAATGTTTTATATAGATATAGATTAGAAATGGCGGTCATTTTATACATAGATAAACTCATTGGGAACTGAGACTTCGATCGGGCTGCGATCCAATGCACTTAATGACGAAAACCTACTGAATGGCAGTTGTCCGCCATCCTTTAATCAGGAAGTGAAATATGAACAAAATTACATACATGATACAGGTTCTTGGCCCCTTATGTGTCAGAGGTTGGCCTATTGGTCCATGTTCCGATAAGCTATACTTCAGGATATACTTACTCTGACCTTCTTTACCTCAAATCTTATATGCTGGTATAAGCCACACACTGTGCCAATTGAGCCGGTCATTTGAGCCAAGCTCCGGCTGGTCCAATGCATGATTTTCCATACATGCTTTGCAGATGCAGATTTTCCATTTACATTAAAGCAGCATTGAAGCCAAGCAATTGCCACAAGCGTTGGGGCTGATTTAGAGGATGACAGTCGTATGAAATGGAGTCTGAAGTATCATACATCAACTAATATAATCTGAAAGCTTTTGTTTAGATGTATCCTTAAGATTGTGCTTGAATGCAATCTATAGATGTATGATATATCAAAAGGAAAGGGATACTTAAATTACTAATTTCCCAAAGGGACCGCTTACATTTGAGAAGGATCCTTCTGACGACTGCAGTATTCGTTTAAGTATATTTGAAAAATCTTTCAATTGGACCGACAGATGGAAAATCATTTGACCTTTTAAATGTATTATGCTGTCAATGCATATTTCAAATGTATATGCTATTGTACTTGTCTCTGTCCAGGGTCTGTACCTTATGTCGATGAGCTTATGTATCAATTCTAATTGAAGCGTTGTTTGAGCTGTATATAACGTAATCCATGCACAGTGTATGAATGAACTGCTTCAGATTAAGAGAAAATGTAGAATACTAAAAATGATATGCCGGTGACTGCATATTGAATTTTACAAATGCTAGTTGTAGCTTTTGACCCATCTTAATCAATTGAAATGTTGAGCCATCAAAGAACATTAGTATTATTAAATTGTGTCACAACAAAGATGTCAAGGATCAAATTGATCAAACAGCATCATCCTAACTAAAACTTTACATACCTAGTGATGTTCTTTGTAACCAATATAGAATAAGACCGATCCGGTGAACATATATACAATCCCCCTCAAAGAATATAATATGCTTTATGCGTATGTGAATATATATAAGTAATATTACATCGCTTGGACTAATTATACATTTGGAGGTAGTCTTATCATCCATCCATTCTGTATCTAATTGTCTATACAATAAATCACGTTGCTCATTACCTTTAGACACAAACAATGATATGTTCGTTCCATCTCAGCAGACAGAAATTAGTAATTGTTCGCTGTCAGATGAGGATGATTGCCAACGGAGGATGCGGTGATTTGTTGCAACACCACAAACAATATCATCAATAAAAGAACAGTACCCTTATGAATGCAATCGGGCCAAGAATATATCACACCAACATCTGCGCGCAAGTCTATTGAAACGTGCCGAACAATGTGGCTTCTGATTTCTAAGCTTAGCATTGAAAAATGGAATACTGTTACTGTCATTACACTTTGCATTATGTGCCCTTTTCAATGTCAAGGATGGGTGCGGGTTTTGTAATCAGAGACAGGCACGGGAGGCGAAGGGTGTTGGTACCCAAAAAGCACCCCACTATGTCTATGATTGTAAAGCCTTATTGACAGCCATTGGTTGGTTGGTTATTAGGGTTTTACATCGTATCGACATCTACAGCCATTGGTAATGCGAGGCTTAGCGCCAGCCAGCCCCTAACGAAGTGTGATGAGTACCTGTTAGAATTTTTATTTGATTAGGGTTTTCCTATTCGGGCCGAATTAGAGTCAGAAATAGGCCGTGATGAGGTAGTTACCTCTATGCGGACGCCTTTGAACATCTATGAATTCCCATTGTCGCTTTAAATTGCCAGTATTCTCCGAGTGGGGCTGTGAGGTTTTTCTCCTCCAGTGTTGAGGGGCATTGGACTGGTGTAGATGAGGAACGGATGGTGGTGGATATTTTCCTCCTGATTCTTCTGAAAGTCGCAATCAGAATGAAAAGCTGTCATGTTAGAACCGCCACACCGCAGACTATCGTGCCTGTCCCCATTGGCAAGGCTGTTCCCTGCCATAGCACCTCCTGCACCAAACCTGAGTCCACTATTAAAGGCCATGCCATAGTTTTTTTCCCCGAGTCGGCGGAAGTGGTTTCCTGATTGCCTTCTCTATTTCAACAACCGCACCGACAACAAAAAAGCCTGATTGTTAACGACCAAGACAATCCCGAAAAGAGCGTGCTGTGAAAATACTTCCCTTAGACAAGGCCTGAGGAAAAGAGAGATGTAGGCAAAGTCGGAAGCAGGCGTCCTTGCACAAGAAGTTTGGACAGCCATTGAAAACGACAGGTGTAGATAACATATTGGGTGGGTGAATGGCCCCGTGCATCTGTACATCTTAATGACTGGGACTGGGGTCTAAGGCGCCGTCGGCAGCAGGCAGGCCTCCCAGCCCCGCCACCAGGGCTGGAACTTCAATAATAGAGGCCACCGGAGCTGCTCGGAGCAGCTCGGCCGAGCCGTTTCTGTGTCAGCAGCGTGTGGTTTGGACACTGAGCAGCTAAGTTTTATTGCGGGCCACGCTGTTTTAGTCAATAGATGCGGCAAGGTGCTGAGAGGTTTCTTCTTGACGATGGCCAGCCGCGCCATGAGGTGTGTAGAGGACGGGGCGAACCCCATACACCTACTTTTAGGTGGTCCCCCTGTTCTCGTTCACCTACTTTTAGTCAGGTCGACACGTACCAGAACACGCCTTGTGAAAAGGGTTAGGCCTACCTGGAAACGGTAGCGCGCCTGGTCCAGGTAGCGGACGCGGACCCCTTCAATTATCTGGGTAGATAGGAACATAATATGGATTAAGCACGGTCACCCTAAATGATTGTTCCCCTTTAATGAACGCCACAGTACCGTTCCTATATGGGGTCCCCTTTGCATGGTGGCGCCAATTTAACATTAAAAATATAATATTTACACCAAAAAAGTGATGCACACACCCCCTTGTGCTCCCCACCCCCTAGATCTGTTTCTGGACTATGAGAATAACCTTTATCTGTTCATGGTGAACATTAAAAGGATTGTATTGTCCGTGTGGACGTCGTTATTCGCTACGTTGTAACTCTCTAACCGACACCCCAATTCCATGACGTTGTCAATAACGTCATCTGGTGGCGTTGCGGTTCCTAAAGGGCAGAAACCGCACCCACTCAGTCGTAGCTGAGTATGTCGAAGGACGTTAACCTAACGACGGAAGTCGATACTGCTCATTTAAAACATTTCATTAAGTCATAACTATATCAAACTAATAATAAATGCAATTGGATAACAATCAAACCAATGCAGATCAATGTAGGTCAGTTATCAGATTACAGTATGTAAATAACAATATCAATTGTTGTGTGAAGAATAGCCTAGAAGATTACACTGCATTCCGCCCAAATATTAAATGTTTTGTATTGATTTTTATCCAGAAAATTGTGTTCCTTAAAATTAATTGCTTACAATATTATAATGCTTTGCAATTCATAACGAAACAGATTACTGAGAGACCGTTCAATTGCAAAGGGTCTAGAGTGAATTTCACGACAAAAATAAATATCTGCCATACAGTCCGTATCGCCAAAGTAAGATGATTCGTATTAGCTGAATACAGGATGTGTATGAACCTTCCCTTTTCAAAACCATGCTATTTGATATATAACTAGCATCTACGAAGCAGTACACACGGCTGGCTGCCAAGTAAAACTTCTTTTACTTTCTGCTTAGAACTGTCTTTGTTGCTGGAACCGAAAACATTAGAATCTATTCTGTGGTGGTTGATGAGTTGTAGAGCATGTTCCAATCTCATGGTCATAATTCCCATGTATTCTTATTTTCTATCGATTTGCGGGGTGCATCTTTTTCGCACTTTCCTCTTTCTCTAGTTTCCGTGATCTTCTCATTTAACACCAATTTAACATTTTATTGCCCCCAAATCGCATTATACTTCCTTCTATGTCTTAATGAATTCAAAAGAAGTCCAATATTGCATTGCATGCTGGTTTTGGCTCTGGTAATATATACATGTATACTCCTATATAGTGCTGCCTCACTATACGTATACATAATCTAATAATTATGGTCATATATATCCACCTCTCTCCGTCAACGACAACCACTCAGGCGCCCGTTTTACACTACTTTGCACTTATAGATAATGAAGTTGAAACTTTCCATGTCAATATTAACGTTAATAACCTTAATATCAAACTTCGGCCTATATTTTAGAAGCTTATTCTTGAACTTCCTTGTTCGTAATTCGACCTTAATTGCTAAGAATATTGTGTCATTAAGAACTTTCTACCATAAGTAGAAATTTGTCAACTCAATAACAACTTTATGTCCCCTTGATATTAAGGCATTGCTAAAGTTCCTCATACCGGATCTGCTTTATAAAGATATGCACCATCTGAGATGTCAGAAAAGAGTAAACAAACAAGACGGTCATTGGGAACACTTTACTTCGAATCCCCCACTTTCTAGCAGTCGAGAACCACGGGGGATTATTTGCCAGACTAAAGCAATTGAATCAATAAGTGGCCTAACTCGATTCTATTGGGCCAGACTCTCAACATTAAGGCATTTATGCAGACTGCAGTAAAAAGATCCATGTTTGTTCTTTGCCAAGAAAACTATGCATAATCGCCTTTCTCTGTCTGGGGTATTCTGTACCTTAAGTATTATCAACATGAGGGGACATAACGCCGAATAGAGACCTATATAATAAGCCGTTCTTGGTTTCAGGCATTGAGAGGGCCACTAGGCAGATATATGTGTCGGATGGCTCCTAAGACATTCATGTGTATGTGTCATGTGTATACCTTGGTACTCAGTATCTAATGCACTGTGTAATACTTTCAACAAAAATATAGCATGAATATAGTTCTAGGTGCGCTCAGAAGGAGTGCCTGTTGCAGCGATATGCATGTTAATATTGCAGTCCAATTTTTGTTAGTGAATAACACGTGGAAGGGCGTACTTTACAGCATATCATACTGTGCTTTACAAATAAAATCCGATTCAAAATTGTGCCTAAGGTTAATAGTCCAGGGATTCAGTAAAGGTCACCAGACTTGACGTTTTAACCAGTTTGCTTTTTTAGGCTCTCAGTCGGGAGTTACATCTGTTTTTAAAACGTTCTAACAGTTTGAATTCTCTTTCTTTGCAGGTAAGACCGAATTGAAATTTCTGAACAATGCTCACACGCGCTGAATAAGGTAAGGTCGATGTTTGCATTACCTTTCAAGTTACTGTTCAAGTAATCATTAATATTTTCAAAACAGTTACTTTGAGAAAAACAATCTATTATTTTTAACATTCAAAATGAGTCAAATTATAAACAATCGTATGTAAAATTCACATCCTGAACAATGGGCGGTAGATAGACAGCTCATCATAAAGATTGCATCACCAATTATTTTGGCTGCATATCAGGTTATTGTTTGTCTCGCTTCAGATATGATGGGTACTTCTTATTTTGATTCATCTTACAAAGCAATATCTTCCGTTAAATAAAAGACATGTGATATAACACCAATGATGGTATTAATAGCTGAATGCATCAGAATGTGCATGAAGTGTTGCTTTGATGAACAGCAGAAACATCAGAAGTTCTTATGTGAATAGATAAATTGAAGCTAGCTGATCTCTTAACTCTATGATGAATCCGTCTGGTTTCAACAATATAGTCGTAGACGAAAGTTATAAAAGTAACACGTATACATATACTACATGCGATCAAAGCTGCGATTGCAAACACTATATTATATACATAACTGACGTTGTGGGTTTCTGGGCTGGCAGTTACGTAAAAGCCCCCTTTGAACAGAACAGCCAGTGCCACACCAATAATGATAGCGAGATCTCTGAGACGGTCGCCTTCACACAATGATCAAGGCAAATGTTATCACATTGCACGGACACAGCTTTGAAGAACTTGATATTCTTACACAGTACATCCATATTACTGGGAGAAATTATAACTTTCACCTATCTGAAGCTTCTATCTCTGTTCAGGGAAAACAGGGAAAGTTGGAAGAAAAAATTAAAATCTCTCTCAGGGAGAACAAATGGTAATGGCATATTCTGCCAAAACAAAGGGAAAACACGTGAAGATTTGTTTGATCAGGTCATTGAATTCCGGATTCTTAAAATGTAAGACATCTGACGTCTTTCTTTGACAGTTTTTCTTTCTTTTTCTGCACACATACCCTATTGAATTTGAACAAATCAAATTGTTGAAAAAAAATACATGGGAAACATGCTGTGCAAAGGTGAAACTCATGAAGGAGACAGTGAATTTGAAAATACAATTTGAGTGGATACCATATATCATATATATGTTCTTGGATCCCAGACCAATGCCCCTTCCACTTTCCCTCCATCGGAATATAGATGTAGTTCTCTGATCTTAAAGGGCTCAACCATATTTACAAGTTACAAACTATCATTGAAATCATCTCAATGTTGTTATAATATATCTATATAGAACATGGGCATAGAACTACTATCTCAGTAGTCTATTTAAAGCGCAGAGTTGTAAAATAAAGAGATGAAACTAATAGAGTGGAAATTAAGAGATTGGTGGTAAAAGACGGAATATCTTTTTCTAAGTGTAAGCCAAAGTGCCTCTAGGATGGATGCACATTGAGAAGTTTGTTACCAAGTACTTGAAAGCTGTTTCACGTGATCTATTTAATACCTGCCAGGCCGTTTACCATGGGCCCCACTCATCATCTTCGTACCATGCAAAAGATTGTCTACTCTCAGACACGAAAGATAGCGTGTCATGTCCCTCCTATAAAAGCCTATATTTCCCAGCTGCAATACATCATTACATGGCCTTGACCGCCCATAAAACCTCGCTTTGATTCTGTGTGAGAACACCTTGAATCCAAGATTTGAGATCCTCTTTTCGCAGAATCTAACCAAAGAAATAATTTGATATCTGTGCTTTGTGGTTAGGAGTCTATTGTTGATTGCCTGAGTGCTGCCCGAGCAACTGTATTGTAAAATTTCATAAACACTTGTTTCCCTGTATTGTAATGACTCCAGTAATAAAATCACCTGACTTTCCTAGCACGATATTCCCTTGAGAACTCCAATGGACTACCTGAACAGCCTTCTGTCCTTCAACCCTGTTCATAAAACGTGTAAGAAGAAAACTCGGTTAACTCATAAATCATCATTACCATGATCCAAAACCTTAATTTTAACAAGTAATATAAGATATTGGGATGAGGTGGAGGGGGCACAGCTCCGCTGATGTCTTATCAGGCAAATGGCTTTCCATGATTCTGTGATCAAGTCCGGTAGTTTGAAGAGGGCTCAACCTCGTCAGTTTCCATCTGACGCAAACCGATGGGCCGTGTCGGTCGTCGATCACAAGGGGCGTACGTTTGACGGTCGGCTTTTGATTAGCTCGAGGCCATTGCCGTCAGTCGGCTATGGGTAGTGGGACCGACAACGTCAACCACTGTCAGTCTGCCAGCTGTTCGGTCTGTCTTATAATACGCTGTTTATTACAGACCCCATCAC
This sequence comes from Lepidonotus clava, assembly GCA_936440205.1. Taxonomy (NCBI): domain Eukaryota; kingdom Metazoa; phylum Annelida; class Polychaeta; order Phyllodocida; family Polynoidae; genus Lepidonotus; species Lepidonotus clava. Next base: position 37,954,615 of record OW387133.1, on the reverse strand, counting down.
TAATTTAGATATACTCTTCAATGTGAAAGTTAAGTCTTAACCCGTTGGGCACGGACACATTCCATCTCATAGATGTCGCTGACAATCACATGCCCCTGCAGTCGACCATCACCAGGGACGGATCCAGACATTTAAAAAAAAAAAAAAAAGGGAGGGGCTATTGTAAAAAAATTCCGCTGGACCTCCAGATCCGAGAATTTTACATTAAAAAAAATCTAAATTTACCCAAAATTAGGGGGGGGGGGGGGGCGCACCTCAGGCGCCCCCCTCTAAATCCGTCCCTGATCGCATTGATACCCTCGCGGCCGACCATGACATTCCCTCATGTTGATGGGGCCGACCATCACATTTAATTCCATCATATCGATATACCCGACCATCACATTGCCCTGGCTTACAAACGCCGCCGTCGCCCCGCCCTCCGCGGTGACTGGCAGGTGTCGCCCCCTATCAGAGCCCCCGTGTGTGGCCGCCGGCCCCGCACCCACCCGCCGCTAGGGCGTGACGGTCGACGATGCCACCACTTCCGGCGCGCCGTCGTCGTCGGTCCTTGGTCGATGATGGGCGTCTCGTCGGGGGCGGCCATCCGTCACCGCGCCTGTCAGGGGACGACTTCACTCATCGTTGACCGCGCGTGGGCGCCGATTAGATGACTTCTTCCGGTGTTGGTCTTGACCCTTGTTTTGACCGTTTGTAGCAGGGTCTCCGTTCGACGTTTTCCTCCAGTTTATCATATCATAGATTCGGTCACCGCCCTTGTGGCGTAAAACTAAAGCTGCAAAGCTTTACTTTCTGCAGTCTGGTAAAAGAACCAAGAAAGGTTGGCCCGACGTCAAACTAACCCAACAAACAAATAAACAAGTTCTCCTCTATTCTGCGTTGGACATGGTGTGGTAGTGAATTTATGTGGCATCAATTGAGCAGGAGTGTAAATCTTCGGATTTTCCTCATAATTCCGACTTTTCATTAGTGTCCTTTGAAGAAAACCAAAGTCATCCATATTGTCAAAACTCAGACTTGTCAACGCTAACAAATAACTATGAGTAATTATGAGGTGATTGCCTTACGGTACCCAATCGGTCTGAATGTTGGAAGCATCTTATACAAATGATCCAGTAATTAATGTCCATATAAATCTACTAAAGTGCTGGAAATGAATTAGTAGGGACAGATGATTACTGATATAACACCAATTACTTATATCCCTGTCACAGCAACAGAGTTTGACCAAGGCAACGAAAAAAGCTCAGCTTCCACCAATTTCTACTACAGATACACTGGTGAACGAATTAAGTGTTGTTGGCACATTACTCAAAACACCACCACCCACAAAAATAAAAACAGGAAAACAAATGCCACCCTTCCCAATTTCGCTTGTCTCTAGTGTTTTTCCCTCTGAGGACCTAGATGCTGCATGAAGGCCCCCCACCACACCCGACCTGACCTTTCAGAACGTCTTTGCTCGATTTCCCGCCCGCTTAGGCCCGACAATGGGGACGCCAGGTCTGGGTAATTAGCGTCTCGGAGTACTGCCAACCTTCCGCCCAGCGTTCAATATGGCCTCTAACAAATGAAGTTCCAGGGGCCGTGGCAAATCTAAGGATTCAAACTGCATGAGATTGAATCAGCGGAAGGTGCCCGGACACTGCCTTTCGGGGATGGACGGCAATCTTGGATTGTTCGGGAAGTATAGAATTTGTGGTTGATTTTTGTGACAGTTCCACTGGATTCAAGGAAATGTGTTTTATAATTGCTGGGAACTTTTGCCAAGGCGCCAATTAACGTCGTGGCCATAAAGTGTGGATTCCACCTGGCGGCAAATTTTACTAAATATTATCTGCCAACGAAGTAAATGATTATGATAGTCTGGTGAAAATGACAAAATACTTTCACCATGTTGGGCTGTTCCTAAAAGATTTACCATGTTCGACTGCTTTGGATGCCCTCAGCGATTTGTTTTAAGGGCAACAACACGGCGATATCTATTCTGAAATTAAGGACGCCGAACTACGGTTGTACAATCGCCGTGAGTCTTTCGCCACCTGAAATCCCTAGTTTATAGAATATGTATGGCCCTCATAGTGTTTTGGGAATTCCTGATGTTATTATCCCAAAGTTAGAGCGTCATGTCTATTACCAAATGTCAGTTTGACGGATCCTGCTCTTACTTACCTGCAAAATTGCTCGCAGAGCAGTCTTGTATACGTTTTTTCAAAAATGTGAAGAAAAAACTTGATTGTTGCTTATCAGGTATGACCCAGGCCAGGTGCGTTCTCTATTTTCACAGAAAAGACGTCCGACTCGTGTCTGTCGCCCATATCTCAGAAACAACTTTAAAAAAAAAAAATCAACATGTATATAATCTTATCAACGCCGGATAAATAGCTTCTAAAATCTACGCAGGAACGTGCTTCACTGCATCTCTTAAGTTATGCAAGCAATCGTACGTTAGGCAGAATACATGAGCTGTTAACTATTCTGGAATAACTATTCCATTAGCCTGTATAGTGCCCGCGAAGATGGTTGTAATCCATTAGTCTTCTGAAGGATTATGAACTTTCGGTTCTCAGATAACTCTTATTCAGCTCTTTTAGGATTTTGGTTCTGTCATAGAAACTTGCGCATTATATTCCCCAGTGATTAGGAGTCAGAGAACAAGTTCAGAAGTTGGTGATCTGTCATCCTCTCCTTCAACTTTGAAACACAAGTTGTGAATCTTAACTTAAAAATAATAATCTTCAAAATAGGCTCTTCATTCATAAAGTTATGTTTATGGCAGAAACAACATTTTACAGATTCATGTTACTTCAGATCAAGGGAAGAATATGGTGTTTTGCCATTCCAATGTTAAAGGATATTATTTTGATGTGGTGTGTCTAACACAGATATTTTCTCCAGCTTAAGGAATACGTTTTATAAGATTACTTTAACCTCTCCATGTAATACTAGAATCTTACTTTAAATTGATGAGAATTATGGATACTCGTTGATGTGACATGAGAGTATGCTGTTTAATATGATAAGAGAGGGAGCAAAGACATTGTTGTTTTAAAGATCTCTCAAAAACATGACCTCGGGTCTGTACTTTTTCTACGACATGTAACCTTTTGCAGAATCCCCTTCCCACCTTTTCACTGACCCTAACTTAAATTCTATGTACCTTTATTTATGTACCAAAGGGTCCTGCTATAGACAAAGGTTTTTATTCTTTGCTCTGATGATTTAAATGGTATTACTGCATAAGTAATGTTTCTCTGGGGATGATGATTTTAAATGAAATAAAATGGTCGAATCACGTCTTTGAAAATCAAGACATTGCCGATCTCAAGCATCTTTTATTTCTCATGAATGAGTCCAGCATAGGTGAGATACATTTTATCGGCTTCTGGTAGCGATCTAAGTTTCTCTGACGTCATATTGAGGAATGTAAGTTTTCAGATTTTAATCTGATTTCAGATTTTCAAACCATCGCCCCAAGAAATAATTTTGAAACTGAATTCCTTACATAACGTTTTATAGCGTTTTAAGATTATTCAGAATTTTCTATCTAGGGTTTCTTATTTTTTTCATTAACCCTGACTTACATCCCTGCATATTACTATGATTCTAGTAAGTGTCAGCCCCCACCCCCCTTCTTGTCAGTACATGAATAATATACATTTTAGTGAAAACATCCATGTTAATTTTAAAATTATTGAAAATTTGCAAATTGAAGAAGGATCTTTTCACTATAATAATTACGTTGTGAGCGCTGGCTTTTCTTCTGGGAAAGTCTTTGGTGGTCGCCTTACTATAGGGGGAGGGGACCGATTATGTGACACTGTCAATGTTAGAATTCTTTATGCTGTGTTAGTGATCTGTAATATATTTTTTAAATTTAAATATCTTTAGTACATGATTTTTTCACTAATATATCGTTTACTTTTTTTTCTTTTCTATGGAGCGACAGGCAGGACTAGATATTGGAGTGTTTTGTCTATTAGGCGTGCTTGGTATGGAGCCACTTTTGGAGGTAGCCCTATACTTTTACCGCACGAGATCACTTAAAAGTCCTATCCGAATCAATCATGGACCTTGGTGGGTGCTCAGTCGTAACGTATACATCAGACAGACCCGTGTGGCTAAGCCTGTTGCTCCTCTGATTAATGGTTCTCGTTAGTTTGCCCACATCCCCCCCCCCCCCCAAGCCCCACCAGGAGGAGATGCGGCCGCCTCCATACACTGACGACCCCAGTAATTAGCCCTTAACACAGTGTTGATCAAAAATGAATCTAGTTAGGCTGGGGCGGGGAGCCGACCGCGGCCTGGGGTATTAAACCCTCATTAGTCTCCAGCCGAATCCCCAATCTACCTGAGTCGTCCCTATACCTCTGACGGATCCCCTTCAAACTTCTTACCTCCTTCATGTGCGTCTCTCATCTTAAGCATACTTCCACCTGCACTGCCGGAGGCACCCCCAACCAGCCATTGGAGGTAGACCTTCAGATATAGGTGGGCCTATCCAAGGGATGATCCGGCACTGATCCATCTTAATCCATCACAGAGAACCAGCGGCCAATCCCGGGTAAGCGGCCGTCGGCGGTGTTAGGCGGCTCCATCATTAGGCGCCCTGCCCCCGGCCAGACGCCACCTCCGAGGGCTCCATTGCTTACATTGGCCGACCCGCAGCCTCAGTCGGCCAACCTTCTCGGCTATATCTATCACCGTCTATCGGCAATTTGTCATGTCATAATGTACTTGGGGGGAGAAGGCGAGCAGACAGCTGAAGGTCTGAATGACGGAGTGGGAGGCCTCCAGGGGAAAGGGGTGGGTTGTGGATCCGTACGTATGCCTTCTGTCAATGGCACGTAATTGAGTTAGAAAGTAAGAGTCGGATAGGTGTAATCCCAACGTTGTGAGTGTATAGGACACTAAGATGTGTTCCCTATGAACTATATCGACAACTGCATTTGGCGATATATTTGGAACTGGATTGTATTCACAGGATGTACGTTTTCTGATTTTTCATTTAACCCCTCTAATAATATCTCTCAAAAGTAATTTCACACTTTCTTTAATTATGCTGTTGCGATTTTTTCATTACCCATGACTTACATTCCTGTACCAACTATGGTTTGAAGCTGATGGTTGTATTTCTAACCTCATACATTCTCTATGCTTCAAATATATTGCAAGGCAACTTACAAACGCAAGCACACCCTGTAAGGTAAAATGCCAAATTGTCTGCCCCCAGCACCAGTAGACCGACTAGTAAACCTCCTAGATTGGCTCCTAAATTAGCCCAACATGTTTTTTTACAGTAGATCCTTCGCCGGAGATAGGCCTCTTTAGGCAGTCTTTCTTTCAGGTGGGTCGGGTGGATTCCAAAAGGCGATTAGAAAAAGGCTGGCGGGCGGCAACCCTGTGCTAAGGTTATTACCTTACTTAATGACCTGGGTAACCCAGCCGGAATGAGGTTCCAAACAGAGTGACTTAATTATGGTTGTCTCTTGGCAAGTACCCCTTTTGTAGAAGCAAATGAAAAAAAGAACACCTACAAATAGAAAGTAGAAAAGAGAGAGTAGTAGCAAACAGCTAATTTAATATCTGAATAGTTTGGCTTGAAGTCGGCATTCTGTCTGGGTGCGCTTCCGTGATGGATCTAGGTTGATCTAATTCATAGAATTAGATATTTTAACCACGTCCCAGTCGTTTAAAGTTTCATGAAACCCTGAGGATTACAACTCCTACGCAGATTCGCTTTTACTAGCAATGAATGGCGGGGAATACCAGCAGAGAAACGTCTCCACAGTGGGCCTTTCATCCACAATGGTAAGATATGTTAATTTCCCTCTCCTCGGCGGTTTTATTCAAGGGGCGTCTATCCAAATGGAAACAGCCAGCTAGCCTTGCACCAACACAATTCGCCACTCCCAGCCGCTTTGGTAATAGTGCACGTTTTGTTTTAAGAAAGATGGCAACTCCTGATGCTCCACCGAGTGGTGGGAACTCAAAGCGTTGCCTCTGACAATGGGGAAGGGGAGGATAGAGCTGAATAACCATTGTATGAGCGGTCTACGACCGAGCAGTTCGCCCACAACCGATCGCGAGCAGCTCGCCCACGACCAACTCACAAGAGAATCTATTATGTTGTCATAGAAATGTCCAGTGATGGTGCATTATCTTAATTCTCATCGACCTGTACCCCAAACTGTCAAACGAAATCACAAACAAGCACGTGGAGTAAATGGCATTGGTCAGAACCTTGTGAAATACAAACATGAGACATGATAAGAATCCCTTTCTAGGTCCCATGCTTGTTTGTGTTTCTAGGTATGATAACATCCAAGGCTAAACTAGATATTTCATTTGTGATATAATCACAATGTGAGTTATGAGGACTCATATGAAATGGTGATTAACCAAATGACACCTACATTGTAATGACAAAGTTGCCATTCCTAGAAACTTTTGATACACGAAGGGCCTAAATAAGAAAGTTTTCATACATTTACCATATCATACATGTATATACATTCTTTTAGGATATCTGCCGTTCTAAAGCCATGGCCTTGGCTCCTATATACAAGTATACTTTTTTTTTTTTTTTAGATACCTGCCGTTCTAAAGCCACGGCCTTGGTTCCTTTATGTTCGCAAAGCTGGATAAACCTGGTGACGGGCGGCTGCCAGATCCCCTTGACATTACTGTAGACATAGAGAATAGTGCTCCGGGCTGTGGTTATGAGAAGTCCCACATGCCTGTCTTCACCAGTTATACCACACTTCAGGAAGGTTCAGGAAGCTGAAAGGAAACGTACCCAGTCGTTGTCTGCTGTGGTAAAGCTCAGCGCAGCTTCCGAGTTTATCACTCTGTCGTGGAGGTTTAAGCCTTTCTTTGATACTGCACATTTCCTTAGAGGATGAGGTGTGTTTTGCTTTTTTCCGTCAGCCCAACAGACGAAAAGGATTACCCCATGGAGATTAAGTGGAAATAGAATAGTAGAGTTTTGTTGGTGAATAAGGAATTCATGTTTCATCTATGTTTAAATGATTACAAAAAGAGTAATTTTATACCATCCGTAGAGAACATAGTGTATTGAATTTGACATTTGACAAACGTAAATGCTGCGCACGACTATTTTTTCGCAAAATTTCATTCATATTGACTTCATTGTAAGCCTCATATTACATATTATCTACGATTTCTGACATTGTAATCATTGTGTTTTGGCTTTAAAATATCTATGAGTGATATTAGAAAAATGAAACTTCACATGTTGTTAACGCCAATTTTGTTACTATTGCTGACCCTCTTTAGTTCCACATACATATGAACGAGAGAATAGTGCCTTCCTATAGGAGACAACGACGTAAAAGGGGGATTCTATATGAGCTGCTCGTCGAGCTGCTACTCACATCAGAGATACAGGTCGGTATCAAGTCGTGTGACTGGGCCCAGGCCTGCGGGGCTTCGGGCCGAGTCCCTCTGTCACCCATCGTGTTCCTGACAGACCCTGGAGCCGGCAGCGGATGTTAGGGTAGGAGGGGGAGCTTTCCACAAGCCACGCTAAGAGGTGCTGGCATTGTGACAGAAGACCCTCTCCGACCTTTCACCAACCTTACGAGCTGTGATCTCTTATGGGATCCTTTGGTCTTAGGGTGCGTAGCATCCATTTGGAAACGGAACATGTATCGCACATTCGTGATTTTATACTGTACATGGGTTTCAGGCAGATATGGAGACAAACATCTGCATGATGATAATCTTTAAAACTTCACCCCTAAAGTGAAGCCTTTTAACACTTTTCCATTTTTTACTTTAGCTTTCACACAGTTACCGTATATATGGTGTTCAAGCTTGACGAGTGGAAATTTCCTCTTCATGTTAAAACCTACACTACATATTTATCATAGTTTTAAAGTTACTTCCATTTTTCAGACAGTATAACGTCAAGTGTGACTATAGTATTACATGTATTGGGTTGGTTTTCTGAAATTTGATGAAATACCTTTATGTCAATTTCATGTTTCTTAATGAGCAAATTTAATTGGTCGAGTGAAAGAGAGTCTACGGACAATAACTTCCTCCTTAAATTACATCCGGTAAAATCGTATTTAAAAATTATACAAATAAATTTGAAAGAAGGTTTCATTTAATGGTTTTATCTTAAAATCTACATAATATATTCCAATAAAGCGCCTTAATCATTATAGCCGCACATCATCAATCCCTGTCCAATACAATATTGTAGAAATCATAATGGATACATAAAAATCTGTCAACATGTAATAATGGTCAGATCAAGATTCTAAAGATCTTATTGCATGAACTGTGGGTGTGTTTTCCCCAATATATGCGGTGCACATATGGGAAAATTAAATTGCAGACCAGTTTTTAAACTTCAAATTTTCTCTCCGGTATTGTGCAAGTTTCTTCACCTTTTCTCCACATCCGCATTGCTCCTCTTATTGCTGCTGATCCCCCCGACACTGATCTGCTGGCACACCACGTACATAGTCCCCAAATACAGGTTCGGAGATTGCGGACTTTGGGCAAATGCTTTTATTTGCACCAATTTCGTCGCGCGGCTACAAATTGTCAGTGTCGTGTTTGTCCAGCCCTTGAGCTTGTAGTCGCCCACTGTTCCCGGGTAGTTTGCTGAGGGAAGGAGGGGAAAGCACGTCACCTCTGGGCCATCCGGACTGGATAGTCTGCCGATGACCACCAATGGGGGTCACTCCGACTAAAGGCTCTTTGTCACATGTCACTCAGTCCTATGCCTTCCTCCTTTCTATGAGAGTGACCATATCATTCTCGGATTTGGTGAGGGGAATTTCAACCACGGAATGAGTACACTGACCCAAATCGTGATAGATGAGAACGGAGCTGGCTTAGTGATAAAGGTCGGGGTCACTTGTCAGATCTTCTCGGAACAGTCAGATCCTCTTCGGATCCTTTAAGACCTTCCTAGAAAACCGCCGAACTGCCCTGATGGCGATGACAAATCCTTCTCTACCCCGCAATGAACTTCTGAACGCAGGGTTGGATCGCCCATTGGGTTATTATTGGCTGTGTGTGGGCGGGTCTGGGCACTCCATCTGAACTGACCTTTTAAGCCTGTTCTATGTAGCGGAATTCTGAATTCATGGTGGCTCCTCAATTGTAGTTAGTCGTAGAGGAAATTTAAGTGGATTATGAAGTTGAGCCAATGATGATTGAAACTCGTTGCTGTCGAGTATGGCCTGTCTTTCATATAACTTATATTTGTATCCTACAAATCTAACTCTTTCCGCCGCCCACGCCCCCCTTATATAGTCACCAATTTTCAATATAATGGTAGAAGACATATGGCATTGCTCAACCCATTACCCTGTTGTACACAGACCCACACTGCCAATACGTACGCCCACGCCGACAAAAATCTTTTAATTGCAAATAGATTTTCCAAGTATCATCTTGAAACACCTTTCCAAGTATCACTAATGCCGCTAGGGTGCCGCTAGCAGGAAGTAGACTTTTGATTATTATTATTATCAGCATCTTTAGTAATCTAATGTTATAATAGTATTAACACTGTATCCATGTCGTTACCCCGATTAAAATGATAAGAAATACTGACTAAAGCACCTATTAATTACTCCTCCAGAATGGTGTTAAGCCTTACCAAAATGGTGTATGCCAGTCTTTCCTTATCTCGTCATGCCTGATTAGCCAAGACGTGAAAACTAATCACAGTATCAGACACCTGAGCAGTTGGAAGGTGTGTCTTATCAATAACCCCTACTATTCATATAACACTTAATTGAAAGTAGTATTGTTGTCCTCTACCTTAATGTAAAGGGTAAGTTAAAGTGAATAATTATAAAATCATCAAAGCTTTCCTTTTGACCAAGGCCCAGGATGTTTAACCTGTTACTCCCACTTGTGATTTTTAGTAAAATGCCTTCAAATTACCTTATAATGCTTAATCAGCTGATTTGCAAAGACATTTTCCTGAGAATGAATGACACATTTTCTCTTGTTCTCTCATCAATCTAGAAAAATTATGCAGTAGTTGTCAATTTACCAACGTAGGCATCCACTTATCTTGTATACTGAATTGCATCACATAAGCAGCATTCGCACCTATGGACAGGTCAATGTTTCTAAATATCCATCGAACTCATATGCATGTTATCAAAGATGGCCATTTGAAAGCACACATATACGTTTTATGTCCTGGCCAGGGTTGGGCTCAAGTCAGTAGTGGCCATCATGCATGTTGTGTGGCATAACATACTTTACTTGGCAAGCAATGCACGCGAGCTCTGTGCATGCCTGATCAATAAGCCCATCCCACTTTGGGTATATCCTGGGGTTGGACAAGGGTTGGACAAAATAGATGTATATGCCATCCTTGTCTCCGACACTTGGGATTACTCAAATTAATTGTGCTTTTCTATACCCCCAAGTACTGTTAAAACATGATAATTTCTTAAGTTTTATCAATTGACAGATTTGTAGGTTTTCCAGCCAACCAATTTTTTTATTATTTATTTGAAACTACTTCATACAAGTGTGATCTTCCAGTAGTGTAAGGGTTAGTGTAATACAATAATAGGACAACAGTAAACACCTTATGATTCCTATTAAGAATGATTAATACAATACAATAATAAGTAAAATAACGTTAGTATGTATTTACAATATTTTAAAGAAAAAAAGCATACACTCATAACATGATGTCATTCCATTCCAGATCTTTGCATAAACACAAATTTAATCCATTGCCTTCAATTTATTCTTAAAATTTTTCAAAGACAGCGAATGTTGTACATCAATTGGTAATTCGTTCCATAACCTAATACCACGATAATAATAATATAATACTGCATTTCAGGACAAAATAGGGTTGGACATTATAGGTTGGACTGACAGGCTTTACCATTGGTTCCTGTGGGGAAAGGTCCAAAATGTAAGGTCACATTTTAGAAATTTTAGGAGCAATCTTTTAACCAAATTGCTTCGATTAATTTTGTATTGTGCAACTTTCTTCAGGGTATAAGCACAGAAGCAAACTTGGCCTTCTTATAGCTTTATAGTTACTGAAAACTGGGATGGGCTTATTGATTAGGCCTCGGACCAAGAAATTCTGTCTATCATGAATAAATTTTACACCTGATAATTTCTCTTTGACACTATTTTGCAATAACACTACATGAATCTACATGTGGTAAAAGGCAAAATCACTGATCATGGGACCCTAATCAAATTTTCCCTGATCAGCTAAATTAGTTACGAAGATATGGGCCCAGGTGTGGTGGGAGAAATCACATTGATTGTAATGAATGTGCCAGGGTCCCCACTTCACAGTCAAAATGGCAAAAGAAAATCCCTTTGAAATCAGATAATTCTGTTTGCCCAGTTTCTAGATCTTCTGATCCTTAAGATTCAGGAGACCATATTTTTACAAGAGTTCCAAGAATGATTTTCAGAAGCTTCATGCATCTTTAATGACACCTTACAATTGGAACACTTTGTGATTAAAAAAAACAGATCAGCAAAACCAAGACAGGGAAAATTTAACAAAAGACAGGGAAAACACAAAGGATTTGATTGTGATATTTGAGTAGGGACCCTGATGTGGTTTGGGATGAATCGTGGCTAAGTGGTTTGGCAACGGTGATAGTTGATTTATTATGTGCTTTTAATGTTGTTTTTTTAATTGAGCAGAGCTCTTTTTATTTCAGTTATAAAGTGTACAAAGTGGTCAGGTTCTGCTACAATTTTTTTCTCTGTACATAAAACTATCTTTTTATGATCATTATTAAAAACATATGCACATACAGAGTTTTTCTTTTTAGGGGTTCACAAAACACAGTACAAATAAGCTATTGGATATTATCATAGAACCATATAAAGAATCTAGAACAAAATGATACATCTGGATCATTACATGGCAATGGGCATGAAGACCTGCCTGGGAAATAAATCTGTTTATCATTACGGGTGTTTTATATATGTAAGGGAATACCAAACGAACCCATTGATTAGATGACGGGTTGGGAGCGTTTTCAAATGTCTCCATCGGTACGAGGATACTAGGTAAGGAAAGTTGCCTCCAATCTCCGGAAATTATCTATTTATCTGGATCATTTAATGGAAGACTAAACATACCAAGGCAACCCAGGAATATGATAGTTATAACTGGTGCATGTTACCTAAGTAATCTGGCACGAACCTTGGCTTCGGATATATTGTCATGGAGTTAAATCGAGAAAAGAATAGACCACGGGCCCATTCCATTTGATACCCAAGCCCATTCCAATGCACAATAAAAGCCCACCGTTGCTATTTACTTGGCCGCCTCCTGTTTCTTGCTGGGGTAGTAATGATAGGCTCTAGGCCTGCCTAACAGCTTGTTGTCTTCCAGCAACTCGAGAAAGACGGCGGAAAGCTGTGCACACTGATCGGGGGCGCGGGGAACTCGTAGAAACGAGCCGACCTGCTCGTAGAGGCGAGCCGAGCTGCTCGCGGGTAGGGATTACCCGTCGTGAGCTGCTCCATGTCGGCGAGCGGTAATTGGGCGGGCCAGGGCAATGTAGAAAACAATAATCAGGGCTTAATGCAGCACGCCACGGCCCATCAAGCCACCAGCCGGGCCCACTAATGCGGGTGCCACTCGCCGTGTCACTAATACTCTCCACTGCCGCATGACACCTCCTGCTAGGGAAAGGGGGTATAGGGAGGGGAGGGGGTGGCGGAAAATTGACCCAAATCACCCCCGATTTCGATTTTCGCATAACGTACATCATCATATTTATAATGACGGTCGGACTTTTATTGCCCAGCCGAGGAAACGTACTCGTACGTGCATGCCTAATCCCAGACAGGGTTTGACCTGGCGTCCGAGTATAGTCAAATATATTATGACGTTTGGGACATTTTAGGAGAGGTAATAAATATGGGGTGGACCTTTATGAAGCATACGGACGACTTTTACGTCCTTATTTGTTTGCCCGGGACCTTCCATGTACACTCTCAAGTGATATAGAGTTCTACTTCATCCTTTTATAGCAACTCCCTAAATCTGTGAAGGCTGTCAGTGAAAGCTGCAATAGTTCTGTACATATATATGTATACAATATAGTCGGATATTGCATTTCTCGTCAAAACGTCCGCACAAGCTTCATTTCAATGTTAGCGCTGTAAGTACCACAGCATCCCCCATTATGCCATGGTATGATGCAATCCTAACATGATGTTGCATGGGTGGTAACTGATGTTTTATTTACCGTTTTGGACATGCTACGAATCCCACCAGTGTTGGCCTGCTCTCCCAGAGAGAGAACTGGCGCCGCTCTCCGCCAATGGCCCTGGGTGGAGCCGGGCTCCCAGCCGGGGCCCGCCCGCCAACCGGCCGCCGCTCCCCGAGGCGCCGGCAGATTATTATACAAATTGTACTTTTTATATCCACCTGACAGTAACCCATTGACAACGATAGGGCCAGGGCTTAATGTCGCCGGGGCCGGCCGCCCGAGGGACCCCCGCAGCAGGCATGAGCTCATCAACGCCCATTCAATATTACTCAACCTAGGCAAAGTCCCCACGCCTAAAACGGGCGGTTTTTACCTCTGGTGGCCATGGTATGAGCCATTAGTCTCCTTGTTTCTATTGAATTGGGCCGTTTTAGGCTGTCGGCGCATTGATGTGGTGATGCGCTCGTCAGTTTTCAATTTGGGGAATGAAAGACTGATTGAATCTACATGTGGTTCATTGCAGGGCGAAATGCGTCTGGGTTATGAATAGTATATTCTATGACGGCCAGTGGGCCTGCCATTTATGTTCCCGGTTCATCATCTAACATTTAGCCCTCCCACTTCGTCCTCTGAAACATCTACTCACAGTCATTGCGCTTTTATTAAGAAGCCAGAATTTCCCCTCTTTGTGTCAACGGGGCATCACAAGGGATTTGTATCTGTCTGTAATGACGTAAGACTCTCATTGGGTCATTGCATGTGTTTGTCTCTCACTGCAGTCATTGCATGAGTCACAAACTCATCATTCATTCCTTTATTTTAATCACTAACGCACTCACTCACTCACTCACTCACTCACTCACTCACTCACTCACTCACTCACTCACTCACTCACTCACTCACTCACTCTACCATTCACTCACTCACTCACTCACTCATTCACTCACTCACTCATTCCTTCGCTCTTTACTATCACTGCTCAATATCCTTACTATCGGCACCCCCTCATCTGACTGCCTTACTCCCCTTTTTCCTCTGTCCACTCAGCCTCCCTCCTCCACACAGGAAATTACAGGAGTTTTTCATCAGGTGTGACTGTCCCTCGTCGCCGGTGCTTACAAATGCCAGCCTTGTCGTGCGGGCATTGTTAGCCGTACCATTGCCCGGACGGGTCACCGCCCCTCCCGCCGCCAGGGGCGCTCGCAGCGGTCAGAGGTCGCCAATTATTTTTCTACTTCCGCATTAGCTTCCTGTGCGCGCGCGAGCTTGGCCGTCGGCATAACGACTACTGGCCTCGCAGTTATATCCGGGGGTCTTTCTGTACCATGTAGTCGTGGTTTTGGACTCGATCAGCATGTCGTGTTTTTCCGATTGCCCATTGTGTTGGTTTTTCTTCCTGGAATTGTGAGATGATTGCTTAAAAGCATACGCTGTGAATAATGAGCATGGAAGGAACACAATGGTCGTGAAACGTCCAATTTGAAAATTTAATGCAAGGGGAAGTGTTTTTTTGCGATTGGAAAAAGTAAGCCATAACAATAAGGCCAATAGAATTCAGACAAAGAATGCAACAGAGAAAAAAGAACACGCGGAGGTTCGCTTGCAGATGAGCATATTAGGTCTTATGTCATAAGGGAAATGTTCAGGTTTTTTTTATTGAATCAAAAACTATTTCACATTTACACGTGCTCTTCCAATAGTAAGATGGTTGAAAAATGAGATGATAAAAGATAATTTAAATGAAATAATGTAAACCACATGGCAAGGAGATATCCTCCCCATGTATATAGATCAACTAAATCATTAATTAACGTTGAAAACGAAGAGCTCCTACATCCTCCAAACGGCAACCGTGAACATTTCGTATCTTCACATATCAACACTTATTATACAGTTCATCTGATATTAAAATCACATACTCTGTTTTACAAATTCACTTTTTGTGCTTTTAATTAGATTATCAGTTATTCTTTTTTGTTTCTCAAAAATTTCCAGGAGGTATCAGTTTTCATCTTAATGGCCAATTTATAACATTTGTTCTTAATCCGGATGGAAGTACGGACTTCTTCAGTTAACCAATGAGGTTTTTCCTTTTCAAAATGTATATTTTGTAACAGGCAAATAAAATCAAGACAGGTTAGAAATATATTATACATTATTTCCCATTTATCGTTGACTGATATATCCTCAGCCCTTCTAAACGTAACCACTCGTTGTTATTTTCCAACAAGAACCTCAAATCGTTATATCTATAATTAGAATAACATCTTCCTATGTTGCTTTGCTTACTTATATGTATACGCTCCTTTTTATTACAAATATGGGCAAATGGTCACTTATATAAGTGTCTAATACACCACTCTCTGAGATATACTCCAAGTCTGTTTCAAGAACATCGATCAGAGTATTAGTTTTGTTTGTTACCCGTGTGTTTAATTATCTGTTTAAGTGCAAAATCTTTCAAAATATCCTTTAATTCCTTTGTTTCCTTACGCCACTTATTCAACATATTTATATTGACATCCCCAATGAGGATGGTCTCACCTTTCAGCAATGAAACATGATCCAATGCCCTTGTGATAGACTCCAATACCATATCTGCCACTTGGCTGATATACCGCCCCATATAGTTATTTTTCTATGGTTTGGCTATTGGATGAATCAATTGGGCACTAGTTGGATTTAGTGACCAAAAAAGAGGGAACCGATATGTTTTTCCCCTCGACCAAGTTAGTTTTGGTCAAACATTGCTAGACAAGTTAGTCTCCCCGTACAAGGACATCTTTATAAGTATGTTAATACTGGGTATATGAATATATTTTCTACTTACATTAGCTTACATTCACTTATATCGGTCATGATCTGAATATCTTGTTATTCTTTCCGTACTAATTGACGTCGGGATGGTCCGACTGCCATATAGTTTCATATAATCATATCACAACTCGTATGTTTATGTTCCTTTCATGCCCATCATTTAAGAGTCACACTTCACACCGAACGTTCATATGTGTGTGGCTCAGGGAAAAGGATCGCTGGTTTTGTCCGGCGACAGTTACAGCGGTGGTTACATGCCGTAGTTACATGTCGTTACTGTCCAGTAATATCAGGATTCACAGCGATATTGGCGGAATTATCCGTCATATATCACTCAAATATCTGTATTTAACCTCATAGCATTTAGGATGTAGCTTGTCCATTTATCAACCATTTTTTCGTCGGGACGAGGTGTCCAGTAATATCATTGCTGACAATGATATTGGCGGAATTATCCGTCATATATCAAGGTGGCTTGCAGATGAGCATATTAGGTCTTATGTCATAACAAAAGTGCTATGTTTTCCATAGACATCCATTTGGGTCGCATGGTCCAATACAGCGTGGCTCATACTAGCAAAAAGCCAATTAAAAAAAGTTCCCGGTAGACGCTTGATATTTATTAACCAATACTGGCCAACAGGTTGTTTAACAAAAGACACAATTGTGTAAAGCTGTGTTGTCGTGCAATGTAGTACGAATAAATAAGTTAGTATTTTTGTTTTTCAAGCAATTATTACAGCCTCAAAGAGGCACTGGGCCTTTCAGGCCGTTTCACTGAGTGTATGGCCGTACAAAGGCTCGGCCATGTATCATATTGGTCTGATATCCTGAAAGACTATTGAAATACAGGCCTATTTAATTGAGATAAACGCCCATATTATCACAATTCAGGCCAATATTATTAAATTACATGCCCAGATTATTGAATAATAGACCCTCAGCCAAACGATAGACTAGTCAAACTTTGAATTAAGTCAATTTCAAAACGTGTGTCACATATATTGTGGACTTAGAATTAATCAGGGTAATAGACAATGAAAGCCACCCCCAATGAACCCTCCTCCGTCTGTTGCATTGGTACGCCACCTTTGGTAGGCCCCTTTTAGTTACTGGTCGCTTCTAATTATGTTGAAAGCCCGGTTATGTTTATGTTCGTTACATGCAGAAAGAAAGGGTGGACGGGACAATGATGGATTGCCTTGCGGATATGGCACCATCTAGTTTTAGTGTTGTCACTGTCAGTAGAGATAATATTATCTTTTTTCAATATACATGTACATTACACAGTACAGGTAAATCGCTTTTGGTTTTAACAAGGGAAGAAAAAATCTAGGGCTAGCAAAGGCTCAGGTGAGCATGTAACTGAGGTTTCACAGTGTGTAAATCATAACCCTATCTAAAGTTCAGATATATAGGCAGCCGTTACTACTCGTCAGTAATGTTGACAATCAGTTTTGGTGTCAATCTATGTAGTTGACGTATCTGAATTACCTTACCATATTGAGTTTCACTACAAATAAGCTCAGAAGAACCCTAGTCCCATACTTTCCATATAAAATCTATTCAGATTTTCACTAAGTCATTTCAGTATTTTACTACTCCTTATGTCAACAAATTAATGGGATATCCTTAATGCCTGAATTCCATTAACATTATGAAGCATATCTATGACTTAGTGCCTCAATATCAATCCCCATTAAAATGGCCAGGTTTTTAGGTCTGATCCTTTTAAAGACCTATAGATTCATCCCATTCATGTTGTTCAGGTTTGGGGCACATTGTTACATTTGAATTTTTACTTTGAACTTTGAGCTTGCCGGAACGGTTTTTGTCGTAATTGAGAAAGGCTGTTAACCACCGCCAAATGTTCAAAACACATGAATATTTGATAGAGTTATGGATGTGGC
This sequence comes from Lepidonotus clava, assembly GCA_936440205.1. Taxonomy (NCBI): domain Eukaryota; kingdom Metazoa; phylum Annelida; class Polychaeta; order Phyllodocida; family Polynoidae; genus Lepidonotus; species Lepidonotus clava. The sequence continues at coordinate 37,936,668 of OW387133.1, read as the reverse complement.
ATCGACTAATGCGAGGCTTAACCCCTTTTTCAAATGGCTAGTCAATAGATTTTATTGGATTGTTGCACACAGCCCATCAAGCCATTTCACTCTGAAGTCACTATGGCTTCATTTTGTGTGCCACCATACAACAGTAGTGTAGCCGCAGACAACCAGTCAGTCCCAGTACTATCCCACTCCCCCTCTGATTCAGGAGAACGAGCAATATTTTTATCTCATCTTTGATACCAAGAATTGGCCATTAACAATGCAAAGTAGCTTCATAACTGCACATCTTTCCTGTGAATAAGTAGCGAACAGGGGCATTTTATCGCTCATACCCAAGGACAGTACTAATGGGTTATTGTCTGCTAATTACCCCTCGTTCCCCAATAGGCATTATAATGGGTTTCGTCGGCTTTGTGGCCGACTGCTCATGTGTACATGTTTCAGGAAATGCGGGTGCATAGTCGAGACAAACAAGTTAGCTTTATCGGTCGGATACAGGGCCTGACCTATTCTCCGACAGCCATTTGCCATCATGGATATATCACCCTGATCAGGCAATGAGGAGATAGTGGGCATTAGCTGCGTCATAACTGACGACCGTGTCATTTATAGAGGCATTATAGGGCACGTCAAGGCAGCAAAATACCACAAGCACGAATTGATAACGCAAAGTGCCTTTTTAACCGCTCCCTGAACAGTTACCCAATGAAAACATGTGGACATTCCCCAACATGAGATATCCATAAGTGAAGTTGTTTTAAGCTGAAAACATGTATAATATCATACTGATAGAGAACGTTGTGAAGCGGACCTTTTATGAACTTTCTAGTACAAACGAATGATTAAAATGGTCAATTATAATAGAAGTCAAGAATTATTCTATTCATGAAGCTGGTTTTAAACCATAATTCAAGAATTCATCACCAAACATTCACAAAAGAAAACGTAACACTGAAACTACGTTATCAGTATCATCTGATATGCTAGCCCACCGCCGTCTGTTGAGCAGCCTCTTCCTTTGAAAGAGATGATTGAGGAGTAAAACTGTAAAACTCGTGTCAAACTTGTTGCTAACTAAAACACCTTCATCCAAAGTGCATCAAAACTCGCGTTTGAAATCTCCAGTATCTCAGAAAGTCTTAAGAATATGATCCAAGGTTTCGACAAAAAAGATCAGAGCCAGGCAATGGTTGAACATCAGAACCATTGATGGATGTTATTTCTCTGAGGAACATGGGGGTGTCTGACTGGTCACATGAGCACCCCATGTGCCACTGCAACTACCTGCCTGCAGCTCCGTTAAACAGGCTGATGGGATTTAATGTTAGAATTTTCCATAATATCGGCTCCACAGCTTCGGAAGATAGACAATTTTACCACTGCACGAAATTCTACCCACATTGAAAGATGTTTAAAAGTGAGTCATTAAACGTCCTTTGCAGTTAAAATACCTTTCCAAGACTATCAACCTAGATCGTTCTGGACTAGAAGTGTCTAAAAATCGCTCCTAGCATCTGTGTATTCTGAACAACTTATGCATATTACACACACATACACCCAGACACACGCGGCACACAAAGAGGGTAATACAGGCATTATTCCGTATGTAATAATTACCTTTACAATGTTTCAAGAAGAAAAGGAATATATAAATCTTTCATTGAATAAACTCATTGATAATACGGAGACTTACACTTTCAAGGTTGAAGACTCCAAGATAGTCAGTTTGCTCTCAAGTTTTGATACTTAACCTATATAACCCCTATATAACTCCTGTGTAGGGTTACAAAATGGATGGGTATGATAATAATGAATGTGTGTTTGTGAAGCAATAATATGGCACCCTTGAAATGATTAATCACTATTAGATAGCACCTGTCTTGGAACAGGTGGTAGATAACGTTTTGTAATGACTGTAAATCAATCATAATATACACTCAGCACCTGGTGAAGGGGTAATATACCACCTGGCATGGGTAAATAGGGAGCCTATTACATAGTACATAAATCTATACCCTTTCCAATATCCTATTGTAGTCTGGACCCACTATGGCCCACTCTCTATAAACTATATAATGTGTTCATCATTGATTGCAATTCACACTTGTTCAGTTGTCTATGACTGGGTATAAGGAAACCGACTTGTATCACAGTGAGCCTTGTCACCCTATTGACGTCTCTGTTCAATAATCTTTGCCCCTGAAATTAATTATTAATTATTCTGTGCTTCTACTCCATTATGTATTGTACATTGGTGTGCAGTAGAGCTATACTTCCGTTGTACAAAGATGAATAAGTAAAAGAAAGAAAAATGATAAGTATCATAGGCCTACACAACTTAAAAAATATATGTTTTCATGATGTATAGGGCAATAGTGGAGCAACTACAATAACATAAGGAAAAGTTGTTTTCGTAGCACGCAGTAGTCGGTCATACACTGACTACATAAATGTTCCTATAGGTTTTCTGATAAGGGAAATGGGTATTTTGGCAGACCCTATTGGCCTACCTAAGATGAAGTCATAGAAAACACGAACTGGGAACCGTGTTATGACTAGGTATTAAGGCTGGCAATAACCCCACAGAAGATAAGATTAATAGGATTATTGACTTACACATGGTATGCCAAACATTCTGCCTATAGTAAGATGTTTTCGTTGATTTCATTAAGGTCAAAGGTATGTACATATTGTTGTTATCAGTTACGTTCAATTAGTTATGTGGATTACTACATTCAGATATCTACTAATATTATTATATGCTTGCCACCACCATGTAACAGATGTGAAATGATACGAGTAGGCCTATGACTCGTATGACTAAAAGCATTCTTATACATGTGATAATAGTTCTTGAAATAGTGAAATTATGTCTTGAACACGTTGGGGAGTAGGCTGACCAGGACAGGCAACATTTCAAGAAACTTAGTGGTGCTTTTATTTCTAATGATTTGTTGGAGTTGTAGATAATGTCCCCCGTGCCTTTACTACCTGCATTATTGTAAAAGAATCGTCCTGTATCATACACAGAAACATGTATTTCTAAACCTCCACATATAATTCCATACCTTCAAGCGACCATCGTCTTCAAAGAAGGGTGAGGTCGCTGACCTGAGACATGTTGCGTGTCCAAACCTTGAAAAATAGCGGTCTCCCTAAGATGTAGGAAATCATTAGTATAAGGAAAAGACTGGGCTCAAAGGACCGGTATAACACTGTCTTTATCCTCAGACCATGCTCCAAGCAGCCAAGCTCTTAAAATGCTGGCGTTCGTGTCATTTATCAAGATATTGATGGGAGGTTCATTGAGTACAAGAGGTACTGTAAACTACGAAACTATTCCTCCATCAGTGCCCTTTGTTCCAGCAACCCACAGGGCCATGTTCTTTTGATCAATTCAGCCCTTTTACGTGGGATTCCTAGAGTATAACAACTCGCCATTTCAACTTATGCGTGTCCATTAGAGAGTTTGAGTTGCTAATGGTGTGTAAGATGGGAGGAACTTCAAGTCACAAGTAAAGCAGGTATGAAGGTAAAGTGTGCAGTTGTGAATAGTATCTCGACATGCCATTTCTGGGATCTTAGTTACTGAGAGACATCTCAACGGCTCATCTCACTTTATATCTGAGAGATGTAATTTTCCCTTCCTTTTTCAGGATTATTTTTAACTTTTCCTTATTTTTTTCAGAGAAAAAAATGAAATGTTTCTTAACTTTTTTATAAGGCGGTGAACACCCGATCAACTTATTTTAGGTGTTACTATTCTGCTATGAGTATGTGGTGTACTGGTCTGCTGGTACTTCATGTGCCTACATGTTTAACTTTTAACAGCAGTACCAATGCAAAAAGCTGAAAAAAAGACATAAGTTTTCTGTGAACTGTGGAATGCATTACAGTTTACAGGGCACGATATTTCACTCTACCTATTTTGATCTCTCGCATGTTTACTGGAATAATAAAGCGTACTGGATAGTTAACCGGTATTTTAATGAGACATTAAAGAAAAAAACTGAGGACAAGTTTGTGATTGTTTTATATTTCAAATCAGGAAAGCTGGATTCACGCAATACTGGATTGTCCATTTAATAGCTTTTGTGATATTCCCAAAAGGTCGGGAAGTATTTGTTCATTTCAATGTCTATGATAAATGGTTTTTCATTTCCCCTGTCCAAAGGCCATATCTTTTGTTGAATAAGTCAGACACATACATACATAATGATGACATATTCTATTGGGCAGAGCAGGTAAATGTGCGGATGGGGTGAAAGGGGTCAGGCAACAGTACCAGACATGGAACCTGTCTATCCACACAGCATTCCAAACAGCCGGCCTGGTCTCAGAGGGGGTAACCTCCAAAGGTGGGCGCTGACCAAACCTCGCACCATTCGGGGCACGCCGCCCGCCCCAGCCGCTCACGCCGATTGGATGGGTGGACACAAAGCGTCAGGCCTAACTTCATTGGCCTTATGGAGTTTTCATCGACGGCCACTAGGGCCAAAAGGTCTATTGACACTCGCTGCACGCTCGCCGAGATCGTCTAGCCCGGCGCGATGCGTGCACGCCATTTGGTCCACTGTGCGCAGCTTTGAAAGTCCTTTGGGGGCTGTGATAGGCGCCAGGCCTAGTAACGTACACATTCGATTTTGGCAAGGAGCCAGGTTGGAAGTTAAAAATAGAAATTGAGGCAAGCTTTCAGAAATTTCTCCGTTTCTAACAAATTTAGGACCAATTTTCTGGGATTTCTCGCATTGTTATACAGAGTTACATCAAGCTTTCCTATTGGATACACAGTGTGACCACACAAGTCTAAAAGGTGTCAAATGCGTTGAATAGTTGTAAACCGTTGACCACAAATTTACCACATGAAAATGACTTCAATTTGAAAGTTTTCTAAGAAAAGGTGCCAGAAATTATTGTCTTACTATAAATCTAATTATAAAGTTAATAATCACATATCAATGATTCATGAAAAAGCCGATGATGTGACTGTCTTAAACAATAAGGTTGAAACTGTTTTTTGTCAAGAAGCCAAGAATTCATAATTTTTCAAACCTTTGTCTGTTAAATGGGTCTTTAAGTATTAAAAAAAACACTGACATACTGTTTAAAATACGATTCAACATCGTGGCCAGCGGATACTAATATTTTCAACCACATAAAGTGATAGCATTCTTTACAATATCAGATAAAGTATTTTTAATGGAATATTCTTCGAGATTGCCCCCACATATTTCAGAGTTTATACAACAAATACATTCATGGACCATTGGTTTACATGCATTGTTAGAAGATTTTGTATGCCTTGACATAGGGAACCCCAGATCAACATCCCCCCCCCCCCTCCAAAAAAAAAAGAAGAAAAAAAAAGCACCATTTATTATCACGTATATCAAATTCCCCTAGGACAGAAAATTCCTTGCCGTCCATCGCACTGGTATCTTTTTTGGAATGACAAGGTTATTGGTAAAATGTAGGTCTATCATTCGCCGTCCTATTGCTGTGCACTTCTGGCTGCACCATTCCTAAGTATAGTGATATTGAAGTTTAATTTAGTGGGAAATTACTGAAGTATTGGATTCAATACTAGAGAGGTCAAATCAGTGCAGCTTCTTTTGGCCAAATACCCCGCCTGATCTGTATGCACCCAATCTACAATGGTTTTAATCCCATCTGCTGCTTGCCTTTAAGACTTTAAGGACCCTACCGTCCCGACCAGATAGAGAGGTTGACTCCCCTACTTCACTGATGATGAACAGCAACGCTGTTCTCTCGGTCATTTTAAAGGGTCAATGTAGTTGTAACATTATGGTTTATTTCTTAAATCAGCTTGGGATTGAAGCTAGATTTACCTTTATCATTGCCCTGTGGCAGGAAATTCCAATTGTTTGTTTAATTGTTGTTACAAACATGTATACATGTATGGTCTTTCTGATGATATAGATGATTAAAGTTCTTCTGTAGAAATGAAGCGACGCAATATATGTGGCACAACTTTTCAACAATGAAAATGTGTATAGAAAAAGGTATTGTGCGTTACATAAAGGGATATGGAGTATCTCCGGTATATGAACGTCAACGTAGTTTTTTGTTAGAATATGGAAAAAGTTATGAGTCAATATGTAGGCCTACTGCGTTTTTGACTGGCAGATAATAAAAACCACCATGTAATGTTTAAAAAACAATCTGAGCTCTTCATTACTGTTTTGATAGTTATACAGTCACAAAATATGAAATATGCCGCCAACCATAATGTCTCGATGACCTATCATAGGCCGATTTGAGTGGTTATTAGAGGGTTCCCCATGACGACCATTAAAAACTGTGAAACACAAAGAGACATAAAAACTGAGTTTCCCCTGACTTATTGAGTTGTCTCGCTCATTAAAGCGGTTCCCTATCCAACGCTTCGACATCTAGCCGTATGTGTCATTAAAGGCCCTGTTAAAATATTCATTGAATATTATAGAAAGGTAATCAAGAGATCCCTTTCCAGACACTACTGAAATGGACTACAGCAGCATCCCTGTTCATTTTAAGATTCCAAGAATCTTTTCTCTAAATTCTACACCAAGTTATTACACTAATGTAACTTTCTAGAATGGGTTTCAATAGAACTTTTCTATGGTGGTGGAATAAGGGCTTTGTATTAAGAAAACATTTTTGCATTTCTCGGGTCTCATTGTCAGAGTAAGCAAGTCTTAGTATTGGGGAATTAATCCACAGGCATTGTCGTCTTGTAGTTTTGCCAATCCCTTTCGTGCCTAGCAGAAGATGTCCTTTTAATTGTTGCATGATTTAACATGTGACACTTTTCAGAACGCAAATGATACAAATATGAATGTTTGTCTCCTTGCTTTTGAAATGTTGATGAGGACAAAATCATCTTACGATCAAACTACGCTATCACTGACTGTAAGATAACATGTTTCTCAATCGTACGTTTTCTCTATATGTATAATAACATAAAGTGACTGCAAAACTTACACTCTGATTTTCTTTTCTTCCAGGTAAGGCCATTGTTATTCCAAACACTCTCAATAAGGTAAGACAGAGTAACTACATCTATTCACCGAGACGGAGAGCCGTCTCATTTTGTGTAACCGATAGCCAATATTTGTCGCGAAAAGAAATTGCAACGAATTGGCTGGTGATTGCATTACCATCATAACATGGAACAAGAGACGGCCAGGGGGCTAAAGATGACTTTTCTCGTTTTATCTGTGAAATTCAACAGTCATGTTTATTTCTGACGCCAATTTTGCACGCCCCTTGGCCTCCTCACGCCAATAGGGACTCGAACTTCTTATGGCATATAATCACTCGAATAAGAGTTCAATTAATGTGCAGATCTCTATATTGTAACTGTTACTTACACAAATTTGGTCTGGATATAATATACGAATGCCAGATATTTTTGGAATGAGCGTGTTACTTGTCGTTTGGATTTGATTGAATATCCAGTGTTTCATAACGTAGCTTAATGAATCATTTTCATATGTTATGTATGGAATCCAATATACAAAAGTCTCCGCTGAAAATAATCAGGTGGTAGGAAATAGATACCCTAAATGATGTACGATCCAAAGTGAATGTATCAAGATATGGCTTTTGTTTTAGGATTTTGAGATATGTTAATGACGGGCGCAACCCACCTGTTTTCCAGGGTATTCATGTTCATTCTATAGAGCTGTAATAAGAAAACAATTAAGATATATATCTGCTTTAAGCGAATACTTCCTACTGAAAAAAACATTTACCTTAACCATGATGTCCACCGACAGAGAGGAATGAAACAATATTTCAAAATAAACTGCTGAATATCCGAAGGTCACACTCTCATATTCCAGCACGAATTTCCTATTATAACTTCAAGGTGAGTCCCCCATTACCGAAATTTCCCCTGGCTCTGATGTCACAGCATGTTCTGCATTTACTCTCGAATAAAACCCTACAAGAGGAAAGCCTTGGGATCGGGCACTATGCCATCGATTGTTTTGTGTAAGTTGCCGGTTCACCAGTCCTCCAGTAAGTGATCAAAGGATAATCCTTCCGCCGAGTGAGCAGTAGTCAATGTCACATCACCCCCGTGTGAAGGTGCCCACACACGCACAAAGTTTGGACTTCGACCCTGAGTCCATGTTATTGGCGAATTCCCAACTGCATCTGAAATTCAGGTTAATAGGATAAAAGGCACAAATGTGTCTGTGCTGTTACTCCAGTATTGGGTTCATTGATTGTTATATAGGTCCATATGTTCTGAAGAGGAGGTTGCCTTTTCCTTAAAGGAGTCACGTTAGACCTTGTGAAGGTAATCAGTTAATCGAAATCATTCCTCGAAATAGAAAAACGAATGGGGGTGGGCGGAATCCACTAGGTCTGTGTTGAACCACCTGTATGTCTTTGGAATTGAGATGGTGTGGTCAAAAATGATAATCATTTCATCAAAATTGCATAGTTATGTCAGTTGCATAACGCATCTTTACTTGTCATGGTAATAGTGGTTGTTATGGTGTCCAGACATTTCAGAAACTTCAGGAAGAGGATGTTTTGTTCAATCACCATCATTAGTTGTCTACTGAGGTACCAATACACTGGATGAACTGTTCGGGTTTTCACCGCCATACTGGTTATTATCCATTTGATGTAGAGATAATGATGTTCAGATGTGATATACGGTAGCGTTAGCCAAGAAAACCCTATACTTTGTCTTTCCTACTGAACAAATTGTAACAATGCAATACAGTATAAGCACCATGGATACTGTTAATTACCATGTACCATAACTATGTCTAACAGCCTACTTCACTATATCAATAAATTGGCCTGCCTAGTTTCTGTCGCTTACGTAAGGTTGGGTTAAATGCACCACGATCGTTAACTGATTGTGTTTGCTATCAACATGGTGGGCACCATAAATACCGCTCAGGAAATGCCAGGAGTGGTGAAAAGTGCGCTGAACACGCCGAGTGGTGGTGGGCAGGACGGGGCACGGCCGCCACTGTTATAGGCTACGTCAACAGTCGCCCCCCGCCACCCATTATTCCTGGGATAAAAACAGATGGGAGTGTGACAGTGTAGCTATTGCGCCTGCCAAGCTGGTCTAATGAAGCACAGGGCGGCTTTGTCTACAAGCCCTCGGCCACACCCTCCCCCCCCCCCCCCCCACAACAAGCCCCGACCCGCTCCTCCTCCTTGTGCGCGAGCTGCTCATACCGGCTTTGAGCTGCTCCCGTTCAGCCTTGGCTCGCCTGTCACAGCCCACCACAGGGCTGTAGACACAAGGCCTAGCCGCCATACAGCAAAGTGTCTGGGAGAATAATGTCTAGGAAAGTAAGAAACTATAGTTCACAAACTAGTTCTTTTTATGGAGTGCCTCCTTTTTGTATATATGGCGATTGATGTTTTTGTCTGGGATTTTAGTGCTGTCAGTTTGGACTGTTTTCAGAAGTGATCTTTTACTGATTATGACGGTAGAGTGTCTGAGTGTAATGGAGAGAGAGCGGTTGGAAAGATGATCTACAGGTGTGCTGTCTATGTGGCAACTGAAAGAAGGGCAAAGTATTTGGTCGGCTCGTATGTCCTGGTAAATCTAGCAAATAAACCTCATTACAAAACAAAAAGAAGAGGTTGTACATGTTGGAATAACAAAATGCTTGCTTTTAGTATCCAAACCATGTGTCCGGTATCCTCAGGTAGGCTTAGTGTATTATTTTTATTTTACAAATATTTATACGTTTAGTCTGGGACTGAGCCACGTAAACTATTATGGTTGAATGGATCAGTAAATACTCTCATAAGACCATAGATTTTCATTCTGTATCATGTTTCCTTTTTTCCCTCTTCTCCTTCCTGCTTCAAAATGCTGGCTTAGCATTGAAGCTCTTCATCCCGAGCTTCAAACCTAAATGGTTATCTATGGTATGTTAAACTTATCCCTACAGACCAGACCTATGTATATATATTTAGATTAGCCCCTATCAACAGCCGAGAGTAAAACGCACCCCTCTCTTGAATACCTCTACGTGTATATACATGCGTGATCCCGTCTGGAACAGAACTAAATTTTGAGCCCACCGCCCTGCCACTGAAGAATAAATCATTCTTGGTTGAATAATGGCCTTCAGGAAGCCAGACGGCACACAAATACCCCAGCCTAATCATATGCATTTCAAGCTAGCCTCAGGGACCTCAGGCACTTTGGGGAGAAGGAAAAAGTGGGATTTAGGACTCTTATTACATGCCTTACCCGACCATCAGCGGTCGTCAGAACAGAGCGCCGCCCGCCGGCACCCAGCTTAGGGCAACTTATCGATTTGTATTGTTTCTGTCCCGGGGGATACCAAATGAGACGAAGACATGAAATGCAAAGCTTTGAGTTTGTCCAATTCCGCAAGGTGCCTGTGTTTTTCTTGTGTGTGTGTGTGTGTGGTCGGCGTCCTCCTGCAACCTTTGCTGCTGCGTGACTCCTATATACCACCCACCATGGAGGAGTCGTCTGTGTATATACATTCCTCCATTCCTCCAGGGCTTGGGGTCCAATGTAGCCTTCCTATTTATGATTCATGGCCGGGAACAGATATTAACTCCGGCTTCAATTATAAATGATGGAGAGATGTTTGCCAAGCGTTGCCCTTTGCCATCATCAGGCGGGCAGCGGCAAATGGACAAAGAATGGCCATCAACATGGGTCATCGCCGGGCGCGGGGCAGGCCGGACCCACTAACATGGCATGGCCCGGCCGGAGAGGCCAAAGTACACGTTTTGGTACTATCAACCGACGTAGTATGCACGAAACCAAACAGTTGCCAGTTTTTACCGACCGAAATGAAGCAGATTTGGCTTAAAACAATATTGCAAAATGACATCAATGTTCCCCTTTTTTTCAAATGATTTACTAAATGAATACATATTTTGAGTTGTTTCCTTCTGTTTTTGTTGAGATTTTAAGGCTTGTTCTGAGGTGAAGTCATTCACAAAAATCCGTTCTCAAGAGTTAAGTTGTAGGGTTCTTGGTCCCCACCATCTCTGTAGGGAGAACATATCACTGGACCGGTCAGCAAATGGTTTGTGGTGTACCACAGCACGATAATGAGTCTGTAGCAAAGGCATAATATATATACCTTTGAATTATCCCTATTGTCTTATTAGACCAAAGCATGTAGGATGAACAATGGTAACAGAACACTAAAGTCCCGCAGGTGCTTTCATGGAATAATATATACTTTCATAGAAGTGTGTTTCTGAAGGGATAATCAGTAATGCCCATTCATACGTCGAATTCCTCCTACTTAGGGCCTAGAATATAAAGGATAATGATCCGCTTACTACACGGCGCTGTCTGAAACACTGCATTCATCATCAACATCTGTTCTTACCATAGCAGGGCTTAATGAGCACCGTAGGGCTGGAAACTATATACACACCCACCCTATGTTATTGTCTGATGTCTGAGTCACATCTCACCCGAGCAGCAATTCCACAGAGCATGTTGTCTAATTATCCTCGATAATGTTGTGCTTCATCAAAGAGCTCAGAAAAGTGTTATGCACACAACGCACGCGCAGTAAAGCACTCACATCTGCGGCCTAGAATTTCAACAAGAAAGGATTGGGTCTCGTTTGTGCTGTCAGCTTGAAAGTGAGGATTCCCACTTTAAAGGGGACATGATCATCTGTTCCCCCACTCTGCCTGTCAACTCATGCCTTCTACTCTGAGGCAGACCTAATAGCAGAGCTCATTTCTAATGGACAATATCAGGCATGCCCATTATGTAGAGAGTGTTAACCTAGCTTCCATCAAGGAAAATGTTTAGAAGACACTCCATTTTCCTCAATGATACATAAACCTCGAAAGTATGTAGTGAAACACTGTTATTTCTTTAGTAATTAGTACCACATCTTGTGAGTTATAAGAAATGTTGTAACGAATTTATAAAAACGTTGCCGTCTCCAACATTCAGACGGAAATTGACATTGAAGTCTCTTCACTCTCATAACACAACTCAGTAAGACTGGACCTGGACAGTTAATTATGTCAAATGTTAGAATACATTCTTCATCTGGATTAGTCTATATAATCCGTTTCTGCTGGTGGGATTGGCAGCCGAAAGAATTCAAGAGATGAACCGCCAGTGTCTCTCAATAGCAATGCCTCCCCCGAAGCAGCGCCAACCACTGTTTTTGACATTCGGAGTCCTCGCCTGTGACATTTAGTTTAGTCTTCCACGTGAATGATAACCTGAAGGCCAGAGGGTCAGGCCTACATTGCAAGAACAGACGAGAGCGAACCAACGTATAATCCTTACAGCACATAGACCTACTCCTTATTGTGTATCAAGCAATGTTGAATGTCATATCTTGACATTGGAATGACATGCGGGGAAAACATAAAACGGATAATTGTGAATACATCTGCATATTCATCAAAATGATTTAGATTATTTGCATGGGTGATTATTCACTTTTACCTCATATCCGTTAATTATAAAATGAAGTGGATAAACAAGGGAAGAACACTTTTGAGAGTTGATAACAATCAACTATGAATCACTTGAATATCACCCGCATTATTTTGACTTGTAAGACGCATCCCTCGACCTTAAGGTCTGAATAGATTTATAGGTAAAAGTTGGGAGGAAAACCATAGTGTGCCTCTGCCTAAATGCCGTTCATTTCCCTATGATAACATGGCAAGTAATAAAAAGTTGGGCGTCCTTTAAGAATACTGTAATAGGGTAAACATAAAATTCACGGGCGCATTTCTTGGATAATCTCCCTGTTGCCATCCAAACAAGAGCCATGAATGTGGCTTTTCGCATGTTATGCCCACTATTTACATATAATTGAATCATCAGCGGCGGAGGGACAATCTTGGGTGCCAGTAAATACATAAAACGCCGGCTGACATGGCAGCACACAGATTTATGATGATTGAGGCAGGGGTCTCCGTGACGGAGGTCACCCATTGCCAAGGCCCCAACCGACGCTCATACTCAATAGTTGTATTGTCCGGTTTATGTCCCAGCCTTCATTTCCATGATCATGAGGTATTATCAACCAAAGGGAGCGGCCGTTACATAGTAGTCTGACTGGCCCAATCAAAAGCGACCTTATAGCATGGCTGCGGCCTGTGCAATTGAGCCCTGGTCGGCTATTGTGAGAGGCATCGCTTATTTATTAGGGGAGGGATGCCACCCCGAAACCACAGGCACATAATGGATACCACAATTACGGTTTGTTGGCAATGCTGGGGAAGGGAGGAGAAGGCATACCGGTGCAGTATAATGTAATTTTAGTTGACACGTTTATGTTGCGGATCTCCCAGAGTGGAAGGAATGGCGCTTATCGGATCGACCATGGCCCTTCGTTGTTAAGGTCCACCGGTGGTAAAACAGTTTTACTGTGTATCCTCCAACTGTTCCATGTAGATTATACATGTAAGATCGACAATGGAAGAATAATAGGCCTATAAGATGTGATGTTGCAGCAGCTGGCGATTGTGGCATCTATTAAACCTTTTTTGTTTCCCTCACAATATGCGTACCTTCTACTAGGGAAACTACTGTGGTGGAACTTATGAATTGTTCCAATTTTAAATGACTGTAATGATTGGTAACAGTACCTGGTGCATGGATGTGACCTCTACGCCTCACATCGGCACAGTCACCAATATGTTACTGAAGTGAAGACACGAGAGCACTTCATGATTTTATTTATGTATGAGAATAGTTATTTGAAAAAGAAAACCATCCAAAAATTAAAATGGTCAGCATACTTGTGAATGAAGATAAGCTCAGGTACGGGTAAGGATTTCAGGTGGACTAATTAACCATCAGATTTTTATGGTCGTTCTTTTGACGTTAATTGACGTAATTTTCGACCTTACAATTGGCGACTTTCAGTATTTCGGCAAAATGCCGGGGAAAATTATATCCTTAGAACCCTATACAAAGTGTGAGTGAAATTAAATTAAAGTGATAATGGTAATGATCAAGAATCTCATGTAATAATTATGTTGTTAGATGCTAAGATTGTGTCCTCACAGCTGTAAATAGAAACTACTACACTGTATTTGAAATCATAATTTGCTATGCCTTTGTTATTGTGTTGAAATGAAAATATTACCTCGTGTTCCTTGGCACACAAGGTCATAGGAGTTCTAAAAAGAACACCATGCGACAAGTTTACACATTGATATAAAATCTGTATTGACCTGTTTGAACCAAAATCTTTGATACATTCTTAAAATAGTTCTTTGAAATCAATGACGCCATTCAATACATAATTTATACTGTCAAAACACTGGATTCTGGCTCATTAAAGTAAATGAGCTGGGACTGACATCTTTATATGGGGCGCGATGAATATCACTGAGCTCTCGAAACCAAACCTTTTGAAAGAGAGAGATTAAATTAGGTCTATTTTAAGCAAAGTTGAGGTAAATTAGTGTTATATTTAGCAACGGCTAAGCCATCTTTTCTTGTTGTAGTTCGCTTGTGTCGTTCCATCTTCAGATTCAAATATTAGACCCTGTTTTCCCGGCCCATAGATCCAGGGCCACAATAACCGAGTGTCAGAGCCGACCGGCAGATCAAATTTATGGATCTCTTTCCAAAGATGTATTCTTGACTGAGACAAAGCATTTTTCTTAAGTCTCTCAATAGCTATGGACTTTATTGGGGAATCAGAAGGCAATGAAGAACAAATCTATCACGTGTTAATCACCGAGGTTAAATATGGGGACCCGGAATAAGAAGTGAATGACGTAAGACCCTGAATGAGAAGACTAAGCCTACTTCGTCTTGGTGTTAGGAGTAATAGCTGGGCTGGGCTCCTCTAGCGGGGAAGAACAAGTCATAAATGTCCCATCCGCATACGTCCTCTTCTGCAACAAGAAATCTCCACCTAATCTTAGAGAGTCTTTAGCACCCCCTGTAGGGATTATCTGTAATCACGGATTTCATATAGAGGTAGGCGGCCCCCTTTGTCCTCCCGTTCTAAATTATTAGAACCACTTGATAGGCATACTGATGAAGTCAAGGGAAAAGAGCTATAAGTAACAGGGGTGTTTTAATGAAGCGGAAGGCCGTGCTGATAGAAAGGCTACGCCGGGGATGCTTAGACCCGCCCCTCTCCTTAAAGCCCCATGCCCCGACCCCAGCCCCTGCCCCGCGGGCCCCTCAATCGAGCAGTGGGGGCCATGTCAGCCCAGTCAGGTGTGCGCTCAAGCTAACCGACAAATTTCCGAAAGTGCCCATTTATGGCGGCCGTCGGGCGGCGGGCGGCGTCCCACGACCAGGGGTGTGGGGGGTCAGGCTGAGGGCGTCACCAGGGGGCGCGCTGAGCCGGATGTGGCCCTCGTCCACCGCCGACCAGGGCGCATCATAAGAAGGGCCTTAGTCGTGGCCCCTGCCGCTTGGCGGCGCCACCCCCTGCGGCCTCCCATGATCAAAGGGCGCATCATGTGACCGGCCGACCGGAACACGAACCGCGCATGTCGGCCGGATGGGTCCCGATGACTTCCGGTCGGGCAGGCCCTGTCGCCCGCCAGTCGGCGCTAACCTACTGTCACAAACTGCCTCTGGTAAAACCACGACGTCGCGTATAGAGCACGAGGAATCTCGGGTCGAAAAGATTGCGGCGGATATTGAAGAAATAAACGGGGGGAGGCAGAATCGAATAGCAATCACAATGAAACGCCATTCTGAACGTAGATGATCCTGCAGTAGCTACGCTCTGTACGGTTATATTGTGTAGTTAGACAGTGATGGGAATAGATCAAAGCCCTCATGAAATTGTATCATTCTGTTCCTTACCACATAAGAAATATGCTTAGCGCCACTTAGTTAAGGTAGTATATTATTGTGGTGGCATTAAGAGACAATAACATACTTATTGGTAAAAGCCTGCCATTTAGTGCCTTTTGCGATTCATTAGTGTCTTTACAACATCTTCCAGTTGCGGCTAGTTGACTGATGTAGTGCCCTTTGTAAGGTCACGGTATAGGCTGGCCGTATCACTGGGGCAGTGCCGGTGATATAGGTGTTTTATTACTCGTGACGGAGTGCTGCGACCTTTCCTCATTTTATGACACCGACGACAGGGCCGCGACCCGCCGCCATTTTACGACGGCAAGGACCCCTCAAACGGCGCGCCCTCCTGACCTGAGGACGGCTTTTTATCTCAACTAATCCCACTTTTCTTCACCGTTCAGCGAAGAGGGAACAGTAGGAGCCACAAGAAGTCTGCATTTAAAGAGGCAACCTAATCACCATTTGGCCCTGGTTGCCTCAAAAAAATAAAATTAAACGGGGTGGTTATTCAGCAAATTGAAGTAGGCCGGGTTCATGGACAGTTCTTTCCTAAAGCACATGTTGGTAATTAAATCTGGTTTGTTTCTGTATTTAGTGGTGATCGAGACATTTTTCATTCCTTAATGAGACAGATGCGCAAGGCATACGTCAGAATTTGTAATAAAGTCACATGTCTCTTAATTTCATGTGAGAGGCATAAACATATAATACTGTCCATTTCAAAATATGAAAACATATGGAAATATTAATCAATAAAGCCGATTCAAACTAATCATAAAACTTTACCCAATATAAATAACAATTGTTAATAGACCCAAATGAATAATGTGACTTCGTGACAAAACTTTTAATTGAAAATAAACAGCTACTGAAAAGTCAACACAATTTATTCACGATATCATTGATTGGTACTTGTTGTTGCATCTGAATGTCAACATTGTATAAGTATTTTGTGGACATAGTTATCGAACCATTACGATTGTCATGCTGTAACTCTCACTTTGATGTACAGGGGGAAAAACTTCGCCTCGATTCAGGGATATATAATTTACCTTTACTTTACCGACCAGTTATTCGGATGGTTAGCTACTTCTTAGTGAGGAGATTACTAACTGACACAATCGGACGATGTGCCAAAACTTTCAGCATGCTCCAGTACAAATATTATCTTCTTATGACATAAAAAATACGGAGTATACACTAACTAGGTCTACCATATGAAAATATCATAAACAAAAAAGAGAATGTTGTAGAAAAACTAGCAAGACACAGGGGTAATTAAATCTCAAACAGGATATGGGGATAGTCGTTCTCTTGTTGTTGTTGTTTTCTTTTAAAAAAAAATAAAAAAATAAAAAATAAATAAATAATGATACCACGATCCCCATATCTCACATTTTGTCTAAAGAATTAGTTGACGGCCTAAACTGCTCCCGCTATTTAGGGAAAGAGGTTTCTGGAATTATAGTCCTCTGCGGAGGGGGTGCATCTTTGTATTATTACGGTCAATGCGTCCAGAATCCAGGAGGTGAGGCAGAGTCTAAAATTTCAAACACAAAAACATCTGTAAATAATTATTTGAATGCCGCGCAACGTAACATGAACGCCATGCATCACGTTTGGGGTATGAGATTAATCTGACAACCGTGTTGAAAAAATATCGCAGAATTTCAGGTTACTTTACCAGGCGAACAGAGTTGGCTATCTGGTACGTATACCGGGTGTCAGGAGATTGGGTGTCGGCTTAATGATATACCTTCTCGGGTTACTTTCCAGGTGCTGAGTGGACGGCTACTCCTGTCCCCACAGTCCCCCCCTGACCTTCTCACCCACCCCTGTCAAGCCTTGGTCTTCTCTCTAGAGCAATAGCTACGAACAAATGGCAATAATTGTATCCCTGACAATAGTTACACTGATTGGATGGAAGGAGTGGCTTTAGGAGACATCTGTATGCCTGCCTGAAATACTACTTTTTATGAACTACTACAATGATAGGATAAAAGAGTTGAACACAATGCTTTATAGCTTTGGGGATCAAGTACCAGTTATTTTCCTTGTACGTTCTTAACATAAATCCAACAAATATAGGCCCAATGTTCCACGCGAAGAATAGTAGTCAAAAAGGAATCTGTTTCGTTCAACGAACAGGTCATATCAGAGTGTCTTGACGCTCGTATCTCTTAGACTACCTCACATTCTCGTTTTGTGACGTCATCGACACAATAGTTATATCGATTTCAGTAGCATGAGCGGCCTTTGCAATAATTATTAGGCTGTCTTTCAGTAATTTTGTATTTCCGAACACTGGCCAACTATTAAAGTGCTATTTATACATTTCTATTTGACTGGAGTAGAAATACCCTTGCCACTAACGGAAGCCCACGAACATACCTTTATCAAAGACATGTTTCTATATACTACTTGATACCACGAAGCGGGGAATGTACTGTGCTCAGAATAACTCCCCGCCGCGGACCACGCATTTCCAGCTAACTCATTGCTGATGGCTGGATGAAAAGAAAGCTTTGAATAACCAGGCCTACCCGTTGTTGTTTTCCAAATTACGAATGAGGGATATCGCAAACATTATGTAGGCCTAATAAATTCTTCTTAATATATGTGTGATATTAAGTGATTTCCTCTTCATTTTTCACTATACACTAGTCGCTTAACATGGAATTATTGCCCTGGAAATAAAGATGGCATTTTCCACAAGGGTTGAAGCTATTCGAGTTGAATGCGCTGTTACTAAACAGATCTGCGTCAGCTTGCTTGCGTCATTTCATGATGCGTAAGAACATACCGCATAGCGGAAGTTTGCCTTAATAGTGATTATGCCCTATGGTTAGGATTTTGCAGTCTAGCGATGAACAACTTTCACCAAGTAACAGGAGGGCCAGACGTTCATTTCACGCTGATATTATGTCTTGTGATCAAAGGAAAGGCATGCTTCTAGATGGATATATTAAAGCCTTACGGACGTGCCAGTATCTGAAAATACAATTTATAGAGGTAATACTAAGAACAACCACAAGAACGTTCCATGTTTCAAATCATAGAAATATGACAATCTAGTATTTTCTGTCTGGATGTAGTTTAGGATACAACAGGGCGTCCTGCAAGAAATCTAAAGCAGACCAAAAGACTTACAGACTTGCGCCAAAATACGCATTAAATTGCTGGAGGACGTTTTAATCTCTATGACTGTATAGCAGAAAGTTGCCAGAAAGAACTAAGCCTAATTGCGAAATAAGTTGCAGAACTAAGGAACAGTATGGATGAAGCTGCCCTTTTCCGTTGTGTCTCATGCTCATCGTAATACTTTTGGCCACATACGAAATGTATACATGTGTGTAATGTATTTGGAAATAGATGGCATAGAAAGTTATGAATTTGAAGTTTATCATCGCTATGAGACTCGAACAGTATCAATAATACTCGTTTATACCACAGTCATTTGAATATATGAACAGACATAAATTTAGCATCTTCATGACACAAAGCACTATCTTCCAGATGATGAAACGTTATTGAGTCAATACGTGAAGTTAAGAGTAAATTGTAGAGAACGCGTTATATGATAAGCTAGCCCTCTAATCATCCTTTTTACCAGACGTGTCAATAGAATGATAAGAATTAATGACTGTTTTATCTGACGTTCGGAGCTAATGAGCAACTCAAACGTAGCGCGAAATGTCTGCAATTAGCACCGGTATCAGATAGATATTTCCCGGTAAACCATAACGATTTTTGAATTATAAAAACAAGCTCCTGTGATAACGACTGTGCAAATACAAATGACAGGGAAAACACATGAACATGAAACCACGACTTGAATCTGAGCTCACTTTCACCTGACTGATGGCTAATTGCAGAGAACGCATATTGATTCCTTGAACTGAAAGATCCAAAAGAATTTTTCTAAACTTCAAAAGAATATTCCGAGATGTCCAATAGTGTAGGGGATTCTTACATTTCCCATAGAATATTTCGGTAGAGTGATGTTCATGTGTCGCTATAAAGTATACTCTGAATTTGGCTACGCATGATATTTGTCGCGCCTTGAGTGAAAGGCAAAGGGGGAAGGTGTCGAGAGGTCAAAGGTCTCATAGAACTAATTGCCATTCCTCTCCTATGGGAATTCTTTTTGTATATTTGGGTGGGAGTGTACATTATAGTGTAATGTCGCAAGCGCTCGAAGTTCTTGTATTTCCCTTTAATGCAACACATATTTCATACTATAAAACGTTAACAGCTTTCTCGTCATGGTATCCTCTTTCTATCCACTATAATATAGACGTATCATGCGGTTACTGTGGTTTAATAATCGAATGTCATTCGTGATGAAATTTGATAAGCCAAAAGTCGATTAGAAAGTAAGTCTATTTTGTTTAGTAACAGTGCATTGGCATTGAGAGTATAAGGTCGCCATATGGAACATCAACCCATGCGTTACTATAGTGAGATTTAGTGTATTGACATCATTTTATTCTAATGTAGAATTCAATATTATTTTCAGTAAATTGTATATACAATATTGATATCAACGACTGAATCTACTTAGATTAGAATGTATTGGGTATCATGCCGAAGTGTGAAAACCTCCTACATTAAACATTTTCTTTAGTATCGCTAACAATATCTTTGAAGGTACTTGAAAATCTGTTTTAATGCCCTGTGTTGTATGAATCTAGACTGTTTGGTCACCAGGATATGAGTTACGCCACAGTTCTAGTGGTGATGCTCATCTTGAGTGAGTATTCAGGAATTAAGGCAACTAAGATTTTAATGATCTAAGAATAAGGTCCATTTTGAAATAGCTGGTCCTGTAGCCTTGTGTGCATTGTGCTGTGCCTTTTTGTTGGCTACTCTATTCTCGATCCTATTTTAAGGAAGTCTTTGGGAGGTCTCCATCTATTGTTTTCCTCGACCTGAAGCCACACATTGGTCACAGGGGGAGGCGTGTGAGCATCTCACGTGGAGGAGCACGTGGAGGCGGAGTGCCTCCAGGGCCTCCCACCAGGTCCTCCAGGGCTTTATCATTCTGCACCTGTCCCCACCCTCCATTGGCCATCAGCCAACCACCAACACCCTCCCCCTTCACCCACCTTATGTATATTAACAATGCAAACTTAATGACGGGACTCACCAGTTATTAGTGCTATCCGTAATATAACTGACAACTCGCTGCCTTCCTTCCTCAGTCTCATTGAGTAGTAAATGAGCTAATTGATTTCATTCAGTGCAATTATGCATGTTTAGTGTTGTGCCAGTCGTGAGCAGGATGTGTTAAAAATAAAAAGGGCCAGGACCATAGGCCACTGACGCTAATTCAGACTCTTACACATTAAATACGTGCGTTCATGGGCGAGTTTCCAATCTCGTCAGCTTCGCTAACTGAAGGCAGCATATTCATCGTCTTTTTTTAAGATGACTATTCAAACGTGCGGGCCTGTCACGTTTCTACTGACTCAGGTAGCGTCTGTGCCGTTGATGCCCAGTCAGCTAATTTTGACCAATATTTTTCTTTGTGTACCTGCATGGTGACCTACAACGGGCCATTGGTAGGGATTTTTTCTTGTATGCATGTGCTGTGATTATTAGGAATAAAGGTAGGGAATGCCGATTTACTTTTACATGGTTAAACCGACCTTTGTAGACGTATTTTTAATAGGTTTGTGTTTTGTCCCAGGAGTATAATACTCCCTATTTAATTATTTTGAATGTTTAGATGGAATGAAAAACTCCCCTTAAGCTTGGATAATTATCGAAACGGCTAATACAAGCTAGCCAATTCAAATTAACCTACGAAATAAAATTCAATTATGTACTTAAATAAATACTACATTCAAGAATACTCAAGATGGAGAGAAGTATCGATTAACTTCGATCTATCATGGCATAAAAAATACTCTAAAAAATGTTGCTAACGATGGTGGTAAATGCAGCTTTTGAATTTGATACAATATGATTGCTTTTCATTAGAGTTTTCTTATGTTGAGCAAGTCACATTCTTGGTACAATCTACCTTATACCCATTACCCGTGTCACGATGTATATCAACGTTCGCCGGTGTGCATGCGATAACTGAGAGGCTGTTTCTTAGAACAATCGTGTAAGGAAACGTACAAACACTTATGTGTAATTTAAGACATTGGAAAATGTTTTGTCTGGTCATTAGGTTCAACTCTTATGGGATATTTAGTTAATTAAAACTAATTGAAGGATTGTGATGTTTGTTTGCGCAAACAAGATTTGATCATTCAAAATACTTAAATGTGCACATAGGTGGTCATCATAAATCTGCACTCAGGAGATATATCATCCTATTAATATGACTTCTTATGTCAGGAGTGTGTTGACATCAGAATAAACGATACAAGCACATCAAAAAAATTGTTAATTTTAAAGAATAGATTGTGATTTTGAGATATTTATCATAGTATCACTTCTGGTTCATATTCATCATAGACCATAATCAACAAAACTTAATCTGCCAATAAGCTTCGGCTTTAAACTATCTTTTCACTTACTGGCACATCCATTGCATTCATGGAAACAAGAACAATGACCGACTTTCTCATGTATAAACACCACATATAAATAGCTGCAATCCGCTCATATTGTGTCCTAAAATAAATTCCGCTCGGCGAACTAAAGTTTCATTCTCAGGCTGATTCATCTTTAACTTGTTCAAGTTTTGCCTTGCGTAATCTGACATGAATGACCATAAATGGTGGATCTCTATCCGGTTGACCGTGACATTAGAGATGTGCGGGAGGCGAGCAGAGAACAAAAACACGAGAGGCTCCACGTTACATGTACGTGGGTGGTGGTACATACAACGTGCAATGTACTGACCACGGACACATACTAAAAGCAAGAGATGTGACAGTCATACGTTTTTCATGCATGTGCGTGTAGTTTGACCTTTTCAATTGTTTGACAATTCTCTCCCTCTTCAATATTTCTTCCCTCGTTCTCTGATTCCCACAAACATTTGTTATATATTAGCTTGCTGTTAGCATGAACAACACACATTTCTCTGAAAATATTTCATCCTTTCAATGTTTTTGTTGTCATAATTACAATGTCAATACAATTATTTGCATTCTGATGGGCCATTACTGGATGCTAGTTTACTTAACGCAAGGGAAGATTCCCAGAAACATTTTGTCTATTTCCAAACTCTACTGGAGGTTCTCTGAACTGTTGTTCCCCTCTGTTCTCCCCAACCCTAATACCGTCGGTCTATTTATAGAAGCTACTTCCTGGTATCACCACCTCTTTAAGTAGCCAAGCACCTTTTTAGGTACATGTGTTTACAAACCATTTCCCTTTTCGTCCAACAAAATAAGGCCTATGCTCACCTTCCATGACATCCTCCTCTTACCTTACTGTAGGTCTAATGCACCTATTTACGCCTGTGGTAAATATCAGTCGACTTCCTTGTAGTTAGATCACCTGTTACTCACTACTGACACTAGTCTGGCGAGGGAGTCTAACAGGAAAGTCGATCGTTACATAAACGGAGTTTTTCCTGATAGATGACTCTTTGTATCGCCCACGCCATAGGAGGCACACCCACTCAATTTACAAGTTATGAAACATAGCTGGAGATCAATGTTATTTTTGTCTCCTATTTTCTACCCTCTTTACCTATAAACGTGTATGGGTTATAAGCATGTTGCGTGGGTGTGACTGAGCGGCCTATGCAATATAAATGAAAAAGTAGTTGAATGCGGAGAAGTGAATCCATTTGTCAGTTACAGTGTGTTATGGCAAGTCTACGTTTGGCTTTGATTACGGGCTTGAATTATCTTTTGTCCATATAAAAGCTGCAGTTACTGATGGGATAAGGCCTACATGTATAACCTTGGAAGTTTAAACGCCATACTGCTCGTAGTTTTAATATAATACTAGCTTTGTATATCAGGTACCATATGGTATATAAAGGTCCCTATTCAGCCAATCAGAAAGATAGGAACCTGATTGTCTTTTGTCCTAACTCGATTGGAAGCCAGTCTAATTTGACTTATTATTGAGGCGTATGACTTGTGAATGTTTTATTTACCTTAACATGTTCGACATTGTCATTGCCTCAATTTTTGTATTTACTTAGAGCTTTCGATGGTTAGGGGCTTAAATAACGCGTTTGCCGGTAATCAGTTCTGTGCTGCTAGAATGTTTTCAGAGGAAGTTTATAGGCGAAAGCAAACACGCCAGTAATCAGTTCAAGCATGCACTTCGCAAACTTGTCGATATGGTTTTCACAAAAATTAATCTTATTATCTTGGTAATTTTCACGTAAATTTCTTCGAACATGCATTGTCTCCATAAAATTTTTCCATCAATTCACATATTTACGTATTTACCTTTTTATTTGTCGTATGCTCCGTTCAATTTTTGCGGGCTGTGTAACTTCCGGACGGGTTCGCTTTGGGAGGGTTCGTTTTGATGCGCCAGCATGTGCCGCCATCCCATAATTAAGCTCTGTTAACTTGGGAACCAGCTTTTTTTGTGGTGGATTTACGTATTATCGGGATTCTTAAGGTATCTAGTATGATTTTAGGGGTATCAGAGGTCATCCTGTGTAAATTTGGGGGCTTGCCATTGTGTATTTTTCGAGATATTTCGGTGAAAACGTTTGAGAACTTCCGATCGTGCCGTCAAAACCCCTATTTTCGCCCAGGCCCGAACGGCGATGTTGCAGTGCCGACGGCGATGTGTAAATGGTTGGGGGCGTGTGGGGGAGGGGGAAATGGCTTTGATAAGGTTGGGACAGGTGCGGAGAGGGGTGGACAGGGGATTTCAAGTCCATAGGTCCCGTCGCGTATAGGTCTCCGTCCTAAAGTCCCGCGATTGTGACGGCCTGTGGTCTCCCAGGCTCCGTCAGGTGTGCCAGGTCCCCCTCAGACCTTTTTCGCGTAAGACCCGCGATTTTGACGGCGCCTGTGCGACCACAGGCCGTTAGGTTTACCATTAACCTGCGCCGCAAGCCCCTCCCCTGTTCGGGGAGTCGGGGATGGATATTCCATGTCATTATGTGGTGTATGATGTAAAATTTTGCCAAACAAACTCGTTTTTTCTTCTAACTAAGCAGGGGGTAAAAATTACATGAAAATAGAGGGATCTACAACGGGAGACCACCAACATGTAACTTATTTGCCATAGTCATAGACTACCCGTTTTTTCTTCTAATTAAGCAGGGGGTCAAAGATTACATGAAAATACAACCCGGGGATGCCCCCAACGGGACCTAAGGACGGGGACCTATGTGCGACGGGAACTACGGACCTGTTACCAGACAGAGACGTCCACGAATCAGGGTTCTTCCTAGGCTAGGGACTCAGGGCTGCAAAGTGTCCTGATTTTCCAGGGACAGTCCCGATTTTAGACCCTGTCCCAGGTGTCCTGATTAAGTACATCCCCCCGACCCCCCACCAGTAACTCAACCTTCCTGATTTTTTAAAGGAGTTTGATTTTTTTTTTTTTAACCATATCCAGCCTATCAAAATGATAATGATATAGATATCTATGTCCTCATACCTCTCAGGCTTCTATGTATCATATAAATTATTCATTTTAAGGCCAAAACGTGTTTGCAGTTTGAATAATTTGAGACCAGGTTTTACAGGTTTAAAATAAAAATTGATTATAGACTAATAGAGATGAAATGATTTGTCAATTTGTCAATATAGTGTTATTTTTTCTTACCTGCCAACAAAATATTAAATCTGATTTGAAATTTAATATCTCTAGGCCTAAGTCGGTATGAGTGTCACTCCCATCAAATGCTTAAACAATTTAACATAGGCGGCACACTGTCAACAATTCTCTGCTGCTGTCCCTGTCCGGGCTTGCAATTTTTTCTTTTTTTTCAGATTGACACTCAAGTGCCAGACCCTTCACACCCACCACACTGATACCATGCTTTTTCTCAGAAAGAAATAAAGTTGAATACCCGCATACCTACTCTATAGTTAATAAGCAAAGAAAGCAACACAAATACCTATAATACCTGTTCTACATTAATTTATTCATTGTTACCCCTTTAAATTACCCCTTTAAAGCTGCAAGTACATGGTAAATCAGAAAGTCCTCCCCCCCCCCCCACCCAAATTTGTAAATGCAAAATCTGATAGGTCCATGTGTATGTTTTAGACTGTAAAATGTAAATCTTGCCTAAAATATAATAGATTTAATGATCTAGAAATAATAAATAAATTTAAGTTATATATTATAGTTAAAATAAAGTGGAAAACATTTCAACATCATCGCCTCAATTGGAAGCTCTGCTTCCCGTTTAGTTTCTAAACTGTTAGCTAGTATATTTTTGTTATAGGACGTAGTTAGGGGTTGCTCAGTTTAGCGACCACATTTGAAATGACATTGGCGTTCTGTCACCATTTTTTGATCAACTTTCAGATCAATGGTGCCATTGGTGATATAGAGACTGAACATGTCACTTCATAACATGTTATATACTGAACCTGAGGCCTGTGGCATCCTCAGTTATGGCTCTAGGTGGTCCTTAATGATTATTGATCCTTAACAGTTATGCAGTCGTGGTCCCAAGTATGGCAATTTTCAGGTTAAATATTTAAATTTGTCAACATGATGGTTGAAAACCGATTTACAGCTATCATAGTAAAAACTGACATTTTGGTCAATATCAAAGAGAAAATAATAGATACCGTTAAGACAGGTCTTTTAAACTTTAAAACAGATATCGGAAAAACCAAATATTGATTATTGTTCAACTCAAACACTCGAAATTACATTGAAGAAAATAACAAAAACAAACCATATGTAGGAAGCGACTTATTAGGCCACAAACACGCGTGCGAACACAAACACACACACACATACACACACACACACACACACACACACACACACACACACACACACACACACACACACACTACCTACATCACCTATCACCAGCGCTAAGACGGCCTCCAGTCTCTTTGGCTAGCTTTTTCAACAGCGCAATACGAGGACTAGTAGAAAGCCGAGTACATTCAGTGAAAGCGGGTTAATCAAGGTGTTGGAGTGGCGCCGATCACTTTGTCCAGGCCGACACCCGCACACCCTCGGGGGGCCAGCGGTGACACCTACCCATGGATCAAAGTGCCCCCTGGCCAGAAAGATGAGATATCGGCCATCGTGTATTCCCTCTGTCCCCCACGAGCTCGCCACTCCCCCCTGAGATACCCAACCCACTGTGCTCGGTGGAGCAAGGGCGCGCTGGTGTATGAATTATGCGGTATTATAACCTAGGCTGTGTAGGTAGGGAGGTGTCCACCAAAGGCACTATAGTGTTAGACTTTTTTTTCAAAGTCACTGCGCCGTGCAATAGGGTTTTCATTAATTAGGCAACGTGTGAAGGAGGGATATGAGGTACACGCTCGTGGGAAATGAACATCCTTATAGGTAAATCCAATTCCTATATATATATATATATATATATGTATATATATATATATATATATATATATATATATATATATATATGAATGAATGAATTGGATTTATAACGTTTGTAACGTTATTTTGTAACGTTTTATAGAAATTGCCTAAAATGGACATTTCTTTTAATTGAGGTGCTAGGCCGTGTGGATATTAGTTGAAAAGTTTCTTGAGGTCAAAGTGCCAGGTCATGTTGGTCATTCAGGCAACCATCATCTACGGTCTGTCCAAAATGGAGGGACACTTTTAGGTGCAACCATTGAATTGAATAGATGGCCATGCTCCCACATATAGCCCACTGGTGACCACGTAGATCACGATCCAGTCGGTTTGGTCTTACACCTGTCGGCCGCTCCTAATCCGCACTGGGCCGCACCTAATGTACGGCGTCCAGTGTATTAATAACCCGTTAATCATACCCCCCGCTTCCCACTTTGAGCGCTGCTGACACCTCCAGGTGGGACGGCTTCACACTCCACGATACGATGAACGATTCTACAAAGGTGAAGCTATATTATGTTGGATACGATCGTTCAGCTATGCTGACCCGGAATTCCCAAAATAAAAACAGCTTTAAAAAAATCGGCCTCATATCATCCTGAATTCGTTCTGGAATCGTCAAGCGCTCGCATTTGAAAGTCGTCGCACTTAAAATACTGCTCCTTTTGGCTACGATAAGGGCTACAGAGTCATGCTGAATTCACGTGTGGAAACTTGAAAACCCACAATTGAAATCCATTACAGATTTTTAAAAAGGAAAAAAAAATCCCTACTGGCTGCAATGAGGCCATGCACGGTAAGGTCATTTTTCCACATTGAGATTTCAAATTGCATGTATTCGGGCTCTTTGTTTACAGATCCCCTCACCATGGCCTAACTGCCATGGCCTTATCATGGCATTTCCTTAGTCTCAACATGGCCTTATATACAATAACCTCATTAATCGTAATTTCACAATTTCTGCTCCGATCCTAAAGTGGATACTAGGCTCAAGGGATCATTGGATGTGTTGGAATTGTAAAGGAGGGTGCAGGGGTCGGCCATCCATCACTGCTACATGGAGGAGGCCGTTCTACTGAAGATCCATCTCTTTTCCTTCACCCCGTTCCTTTGCCAAATGAAAGTAACACAAGATGGTTGTATTTGCCTTGACAACCTGACATAATTATTGCGCGAAGCGTCCCTTTTCGCAAATTCAGCCATTCATTTCTAAAGCAATTCGCAGGAGGCTGGGATACGTATCATTGATATAGTAGCTCTATCTGAGAATGATACTCTTATATTACGCTTGTCTGTTATTCTTATGCAACTGCTCTGAAACGAATACTGCATCAGCATTTGGAGTAATACTGCTCAGTGTTAAAAAAAGAACAAATCCCAGTTCTGCAGATTCGGCCCGCAAATTACAAGACTTCCCATAACATGTATAGAAGTGGAGGCGGTTCACGATATCCCTATCCAACGTTTCTAGATATAGAAATATGCCCTGTCTGACCTGTACATAATGGATAAATGCAGTGATAAATTCCTGATGAAATGGAGAGTTATCACACCTTCCCTGACAGATGGCAGAGATACTGCTCTCTTCTGACCAATGCATCACGTTTTATGAGGTAGAAATAAGTTGCAGAAAGTGTAGACTTCTTAGTGAAAAACTGCAGTATCTGACAGAGCCATGTCAGTAAGACAGATCTGGTGGTAGGACTTTCAAAATTAGTTCTAGGCTCTCCCTTGTGTTTATGTATTAAAGTAATAACGGAGGACATTTTGAGTAATAGCATTTGTAAATATAGAAAAGAAATATTGTAGTAGGACTTTGAAGTCTATTTTTAACCTATCTTATAGTAGCAATAAAGAAGGGAAATTGAGTTACAGCCCAGATATAGATTAAAAAGCAATGGTACATGAGCCTCAACTTACATCTGCCCTTTATGAAGCACCTCGACGCGTTGATATAGCTGTGGAGCTGCTATCTCTTTATAAACGAACGGTCTAAACAAATAGGAGGACAGGCCGAGCAGTCACAACTAGACTGCTAATCTCACGCTCTAGTCGTCGCAGGCGTCCGCCCCTTTATCGCATCTGGGATTGGCATAGCCTTCCACCTATATGGTGTCCAGACTTAGACAGAATACATAACAAAAAATGTACGTGTAGCAATTGTGAGTCATCTATAGTGCAATGTTGGCAAACATCTGTAGATATCGTAGGGGATTGTGATAATGGTCTGATGTCCGTAATTTGGGTGACAGATCAACAGGTTTGATACCTGAATTGCCATGAAATCAATAAAAGGCAAAAGATATTTGATCTAAATACGACAATTAGATTTCGTTAAGAAAATTTCACAAACAGTCCTCTGTAAAATATTGCCATCTCCTAGATTTCACGAGATATCTGAGAAAGTGTTTTGTGAAAACTCCTGATCAGGTTATCTTGGTTTTAATTGTTAGTCAAAATGTGTATTTCCGTGTGGTAAAATTTACAAGCACACACCTTTTATTATTCTGAAAATCGAAAACATGTACATATAAAAAGCCCATTTTGACGTAATTAGTCTCCCAATAAAGCGAATGCTATGTGGTGTACAGACCCTATAGGCCCATTGAAAAGACCAAAGCAATTATCGTTATGACTTACCCCTTGTCAGACTAGAGGTATCTTAATCTTCCCCCAGCGTAAACTTCTTACAAGTCTATGCAGAGTTTCCACCATGAGGTCCGCCTAGCCTAACGAGTAAATATATCTGCATTGACTTTACATTAGTTCTGCCCTGATAGAGCCTGTGGATCATGTATAATTCATGCTCAATACATCAAAGTGCACTCAGCCCTGATCATAGGCAAGCTGAAGATCAATTGATTTAATGTAATGTCTGCGGTGATAACTTCATTACTCCTGTTCCGGCCAGATTCTTCTTTTTCCTCCAGCATCCAAACACGTGACAGATGGGCCCAGTGGTAGTGTGGCATCACCATTTCATGTGTTTTTTCTGGAAGCAATATAACGTTATGAGCGGGATGCCTAGCAGCTTTAGACCATAGAATATGGACTCCAATTTGAAAACCAAGTCTATGAATAGTTATCTTAGCCTTACACCATAAGTGCAGGATGATCAATTCCTAGGAGGATCCAAGTCGTGGCCCTTGTGGCTTGGGGCACGCGGGAAAGGCCTTCGGGTTCGAACCCATATTCCGTTAGGCCTATTAGCATCAATATTTTAAGAGTATCGATTGCAGGAAGTTCCACCCTAGATTTCTTACTGAGGCAATGCTTCAGCTTAATTTTATGACGCTAAGTGTAATGCATCGCCAATGTCTAACAGCACGTCGTAATTTATAATTAACCGCCAACCGAAGTCAATTCACTTTAGAAATAAGCCTAAATTAATGAGGAGAAACCCCAGAGAACGTTATGTTCCCTATACATTTCCTCTCTACCCCAAGCAGGGCAGGGGATGTTTTGCTCCATAAAGTAGCTAGTCAACGCGTCTTTCTTTTATTGCAGGTCCAATGAGATGTTTCTTATTCCAACCATTAGCCTAATGGTATTGCTGCTCTGCTGTACTTTAATGGCTATTATTTACAATCATTCAAAGATCCTAATGATTTCAACACAAAGGTCCTTGGGAGTTTACAATAAATTACCTTCATTTTGATATCATATACATAAATGTCACTCTTTTGTAAACTCTACATAAATGTACAAACGTCACTCTCCTATAAACTCATTATTAACGCCACAAAGCTTGTATCAACTTTCTCAAAATAGCTACCGACTTCCAATAAGAAATGTCATATTGCTCACGAAACCAAGCGACTCAACAGTATTATTGCTGGGTAGCAGTATAGTAAAAGTAGGGACGTGAGCGGGCAAGTTTGTAAGTAGTATATAGATAGAATACCTTGCACTGGCGTGATTTAGCAACGATGCAGGATTTGACAACGTTCTAAGTTTCAGGCTTGTCCCAAACCTGCTTAAGTAGTATATAAAAATAATATGCTCGAACTGGTGTCTCTTTCGTTCAGTTTACCCACTATGCCCGAATGGTATTGAAAATTTGCGGGAAATGCAATATGTATTTAATTATTCATCTATCTAATTGCCTTAACAAACTAACATTAAGTCAGCTAGATGTCCGACTATTCACGCACGCAATTTACTTGAAACACGTTTATATTGGGAAGGTCTTTATTCGATACC
Organism: Lepidonotus clava; assembly: GCA_936440205.1. NCBI lineage: Eukaryota > Metazoa > Annelida > Polychaeta > Phyllodocida > Polynoidae > Lepidonotus > Lepidonotus clava. Next base: position 37,905,191 of record OW387133.1, on the reverse strand, counting down.
ATATACCTGTGTTTATCAACGCGAAAGTGTGATAGTATACATAATTATCATCTGCCGAATAAACTGATACAATGTCTCACACATTCTATTACCTAACACAAAATATGATCAATGACTTTGACAGCCTTGCCTTCATACATTTTCCTAGAAGGGCCCCGGGAATATTGCGTATTCACTAAGGTTGAGAAAAAAAGTCGCAACATAACAGGAACCTATGCCATAATAGCATATCCTATTCCTTTAACAGACTTGACGTCAGGAGGTGCCCTTTAGGCATATTGTGCAAGAACTTTGTAGGTCGTACAGTAAGAGTAGCCACCGCCAATCATGGCCTTATCTGAATACTAAGACCCCCGAACGTACAAAGGCTTCCCGTGAAGCCTTTACTAGCAATTCCACAGGATACATTCAATATAATAAGGTCCACATGTGATTGATTTTTCACCTTGACGTACAAACACGTCCGGAAAACTGTCATCAAATGGTTTCTATTTATTTGGACAAGAAAGACGAACGGCGGACTGATAAGCAAATAGCGTGCCGCGAGTGACAGGTGTTACAATAAGAGAAGACTTGGATAGCCCCATCGGTAAATATAAAGGGAGTTGATGGTGTCCTCTGGGCATATCGTGCAAGGGCTCCGTAGGCCTGCAGGGACGCAGTAAGAGTGCAACCATACCCTTACATGAATACTTAGCCCTCCAATTGAACAGAGGTCATCTGCAAAGACTGTGGCTCCTCTTGCAATAAGGCAGGATAATGATGTCGGTATAATAAGGTCATTCATTTATCAGCATTTCTGGATAATACAGGTCGGGAAAGCGGCCATAATAATGGTTTCTGATGATATTATTCGGAACAGAAAGACGAATGGTGGGTTGATTAACACATAGCATGCTGCGGCTGACAGGTGCTACAATAAGGGAAGACATGGATAGCCCCCTGATAAATCAAAGGAGATCTGGCTACGTGAGCGCCTAATAGGTATTCTAATCTAATGTCTGCGTTTAAAACGTGATACATCATGGAAAGGCGTATTATCTAGACGTCTCCACAATGGGTGGCAGGCAGGGAATCCACTCTTCCAATTAAACGTATTGTTTGCACCTGATTCAAGTTTCCGCTCTGTCGAGCTGCATGAGAATAATAAGTATTAATCAGATCTGTCTGTCAATGAATTCGATCTCTATTGCATCCCAGAGAGCAGTAGACGTCACGGTTCTATTTTCCCCAAGTGAAGAACTATTTAAATCAACAGTTCTGGCTTCAAGTTTAGAAACTTGTTTTAGATTTCCCAAGCAGATAACATGAGGGATAATCTTTGATCCAAATATTATTTCAGTGCGAGAAAATATTTTCACGGACCCAACTGAGATAAGAGTCGCGCGCAGTAAATGAGCGCTTGTTTTTCCTAATCAATTGTTAAGTAACCCGAGAAAGTGGGGTTATACAAACTGGAGGTAATCGTGTCAGGCCACTCTACCCCTGCCCTGGTGTTATGCCCTGGAGCTAGGCGATCAAAGCCACAAGGTACCTAATTAGATTAGCCCGCAGCTTAAAGAGGGTGGGATGGGTTTCAGTCTCCTATATCACCCGGCAGATAATGTAACTTGGGGGTGACCAATCTGCTGTGGCCCAAATGACCGAGAGAGTGGTTGGGGGAGGGGGGGGTGAGAGTAAGGTAGGGGTTGTATGCCCCGGGTAGAAGTAGTGGAGTATTGTAGGGGTTGTACATCCTGGGTAGAAGTAGTGGAGTATTGTAGGGGTTGTACATCCCGGGTAGAAGTAATGGAGTATTTTAGGGGTTGTACGTCCCGGGTAGACGTAGTGGAGTATTGTAGGCTGTAGGGGTTGTACGTCCCGGGTAGAAGTAGTGGGGTAATGTAGGGGTTGTACGTCCCGGGTAGAAGTAGTAGGGTAATGTAGGGGTTGTACGTCCCGGGTAGAAGTAGTGGGGTAATGTAGGGGTTGTACGTCCCGGGTAGAAGTAGTGGGGTAATGTAGGGGTTGTACATCCAGGGTAGAAGTAGTGGAGTATTGTAGGGGTTGTACATCCCGGGTAGAAGTAATGGAGTATTTTAGGGGTTGTACGTCCCGGGTAGACGTAGTGGAGTATTGTAGGCTGTAGGGGTTGTACGTCCCGGGTAGAAGTAGTGGGGTAATGTAGGGGTTGTACGTCCCGGGTAGAAGTAGTGGAGTAATGTAGGGGTTGTACGTCCCGGGTAGACGTAGTGGAGTATTGTAGGCTGTAGGGGTTGTACGTCCCGGGTAGAAGTAGTGGGGTAATGTAGGGGTTGTACGTCCCGGGTAGAAGTAGTGGGGTAATGTAGGGGTTGTACGTCCCGGGTAGAAGTAGTGGGGTAATGTAGGGGTTGTACATCCAGGGTAGAAGTAGTGGAGTATTGTAGGGGTTGTAAGTCCCGGGTAGAAATACTGGAGTAAAAAGGGAGGGGGGAGGGGGGGGGTTTACAGGGGGCCAACCAGGCTAATTGGTTTTATACCCCAAAAGAAACAGGCCTGGGCGGCCCTGGCCCTAAGTGGCCCTGGGCAGGCTGATTAAATCGCCGACCTGCCCGACGCCCGGGCGCCCCGCCGCCTGATCAGTTTGAGCCCGGCTCTAAGTTGGCCGGATAACGTTAAGGCCCGCCTGATGGGCCTGCGACGGGCGGCGGAAGTAGCGGCGCGCGCGAATTATACCCTCTCCGACACTCAATTTGTCGACGCTGAGCGTCCTCCAGGTGGACCACAGGGTCGCCGGGCAAGGGGCAGCTAACGACGACGGCCGCCGACATATTGGCCCCAACCCCCGCCCTGGAGGAGGCCTCGATTTTACACTGGAGTCCCTGGAGAGGTTCATTCTGAAATATCTGTAAATCCAGTCTAGGCTGTGATTGGAACTAGGCTTACTGCGGTGGGGTTCGGGTTTTGTAGCTAATACTCACATGTCAAGATTCACTGCCGGCCAATTTTTCCACGTCATAGTTGACGCTTTATTGATTTTAACACGAATATGAGTTTTATTCGAAAGAAAAACATATCTGGCTCAATGTAGGTAATCCATCTGACATCATTACCGAAGGAATGTCATTTTCCTCTTTCTAGGTTTTTGGCTGAACCATAGCTCCTCCCAAATAAGTAATTTTTGTGAAAAAATATATATTTCTTTTGTTTTAGGTAATAGATAGCGTTCCTTAAAGAACTTGTTAATTACAGAATGTACATGCTATGAGACTTTCTTCCTTTTTACTGTTTCTTCTCAAAATTAGGAATTTCCGTGCCACAACAGTGGTCAAGTGGATAGCATGTAGGACTTCCACATGACAGGCCTGGGTTTGATTACCCGAGGTGTCAAATGGATGACATGTCTTTGCCGTCTTTCTCACCACCATAGATAAGGACAATAACTATTCTGGTACCTATTCCATATACATGATTTAGTTAATATGTTGGAATCATGTTCAACTGTTATTGGTAACATGTACATACAGATTCTCATTTTTAAAAGGTCCCGTAAGTTATGTAAATCATTGCTTTAGTGTGGAGTGATGGAACTGCTCTCATTTAAAGTCTGAAGATGCTGAATCAGAATTTTTCCGATATCAATTTACTTTGAGAAAAACACTCATCATTGTTACAGGAGAACGTGGAAAGGTTAATGATTGATTCCGGTAATTTCTGTTCTTTTAAGTTTGAGGAAAGGTTTAACGTTCCCCTGTCGTTGTCGAATGTCATCAGAGAAGGGCACATGACCTTACCCCGGCCCCTGGAAGCGTTGTCCTGCGTTAGGACCTCTCCATATTCGCTGACAGCCGCAAAAGCCAGCCATACCGACCATTGTACCATCTGCCATCAGCTAGACGACAGGGTCGCTGCCTGGAATAGCATAGACATCACCAATATGATGCTCTTATCCTGACTATATCCAAACACGGGCCATATGGCGTGTAGAAAACTAATAAATTACATTAATATCACAAGGTCGGGCCAATACATCCCGCGTGCAGCGAAATTGCTGATAATTCAATATATTGGTAGATTGTTTTTTTAGATCAAGGCCAGCATAAAAATATGATAGTCAAGGGTCAAGGCCAGCATAATAATAATTAGAGTCAAGCATCAGATAATATCAATAGTTATTGTATATTGTTATGAACTCCACAATAGCTTTTTTCATGTCAAGATAAGTACAATTGTGGAAATCCTGACTTGACAAAAGAGTTGAGGGGGATAGTTTTGCACGTGCTATACAGAACATGACCTTGTATATATGAAGAAAACTGTTTTTGAAACTATCAACGTTGAATTGTTCTTTTTAGTCAATAGACTACAAAGAACAATTCAAATAAAATAGAACAGTATACTGTTCTATTTCATTTTTCTATCCACAAGCGTTATTGATGTAATTTATGGTCAATCCTCTTTATCACTATGGCGTTTTGCAAATAACATGATATTATTTTGAGAGAGGGGGAGAGTGGGGTGGTCTAGTGAATAACTTGTGGAACTTTCTCGCAGTGGGCCCGGGTTCCATTACCTGAGGTTTCTGTTTGGCCAACTTACTTAATGGACCTTAAAACTCTCAAAACATTATAATCTATGGTATTTTTCGTACTATTTTTTCAAAGTTAGACGTGTATCTCTAGTTTTGCCCTGTACCTGTAACCCCCATTGGCGGATTGGTTCAAAATAATATAATACATTATTTTGTACATATCATATATGTATACCATCTATGTACTTCTATTTCTAGCAAATCTACTTTCGCTACACATTCTCATCTTTAAACAAAACTTATATAGAAGAAAATCGCGAAGTGAATAAAGCTTTGATAGTTGACTCCTTTGTGGGCGACCTATACCAACCCCCTCCATTCCCACTGCCCTTCAGCGCCCCCTCTATTGGCCTCCCCACTATTGAGCAGCTCATTCATTGTCCCACTCAGCGACGAGTTGCTCAGGCCGGCCGCCACCGCCGACCTATCGACGCCGCCGCAACATACTGTTTCCCTTTTTGTCGTCGGGCTGGGTGTGTGTGGAAGAGATCGATTTGAGAAGGGTCTGATGCCGTCAGGGCCACTTAACGACGTGGACGGGCGGCGTAAGGCGAACATCCCTCAATGATAGGCCGACTTATTGAGTTATGGAGTCGGAGGTGGGCCGGTCCTTAGTCCCCTGATGGAACGCTTGCATGTCACAGGCAGCGTCTCCTTCAGAGTCCACGCCATGACTGACTGGGCGAGTTTTATATGGCCTTGCTCGAACAGTGAGGCTAGAACTACTTAAAGTTACTTCAGGTTCCACCGTCGATGCGTCATACAATATTGATAATCAAAATACATTCACTGCCAGGATTGCGTGCGTGCGACCCAATGGCAGGCACCTGATTTTGATGTGTTATATGTAGGTCTGTGACCTCTCTCGAATATATTTTGTTTGAAACAATACTCCTAGGCTAAAAAGGTTTTCGCGATTGAAACTAAAACTCGGTGTTAATGTTATGAGCGATTGTCCACTTTTTCACGTGTCCCTCTCTGACTTGTAACTTGGGCGAAACAAACTGTATAGATATAAAGCACAAAAATAAAGCATTCCCTTTTCTGTTTAGAATAGTGTTTGCCTCGTAAGGGATATTGATCAAAGTCAAATTCTAGAATATGGTTGTAAAGCGATTTAATGGTAAAAAGCGCTTTCTTCGGTCAAGTCTCAAATGGGTATCGTTTATAGTTGTAGGGGGCCTAAGTAAAAACACATTATAAATAAGTAATCCTGTAAATGGGATTATCTATATCCACGAAGTTTGGATTCCCTGAAACAAATGGTTTTTATAAATCAATTGTTTCAATCGTATGGAAAAAAGATCTCATCGTTTTATTGTGTGTCCAGCCATCTATTGCATTTATTAAAATTGAAACAACTGTTTTTTTCTTTTTAATTACAGGTGAGTCGATTTCTAGCTCAAAGTTCCGCATGGATTTAAAGCTGTCGTGAAAAGGTAAATCAGCTATGCAGAATAACTTCTTTTCTACCTTCGGGTATTCTAAACATTTCAGGCACACTCTAACCCTGTCAAACATTTCCTTTTTCGGAAAATGATGTCACCTTAACATAATTACGCTTTCCACGACAAGTAGGTTAATAGGAGAACCTTTAAGAAAACGGACTCGGAAATTGAATCTCAAAGTGGCCGGCCTTGGCAGTGTGCGACCGTTTATAGCGGGCCCTCCCCTTTCCGATTGGTGTGACGTCATCTTTCACCGCCGCCCCACCTAGTGGCGTGACAGCGAGTGAATCCCCATAGATTTCCACTCCAATCGATCATTCAGCGGAGAAAAAAGAAAACCAAAAATCGCCGTTGACGTTTCTTAGCTGAGGATCTCTCCAATAATTTTCTTCCGTGGTGTGTTTTTCCCCAAGTTAGTTTGGGCCAAGTTCTGGGCGGCCGGAATGTCGTGTTTCCGCTGTGGTGGAGCTGGCTGTCAATAGAGACGACCCTCCAGGGTGGAGGAATCGTGAGAGGCAACAAACAAGTTGTTGGGGGTTGGAGTCGGCGCCAGGAGGAAGAAAAACTGTGGTTTGCCGTCCCCCGCTCCCTCCAGGGGGCGCTCCGATAGGTCCCGGCCACGTGACCCTGGTGGATCACGTGACGGTGAGCTGCTCGGTGAGCAGTCACAACCTGGGTCTGTGTCTGTGGGGGGAGAGTGTGCAGCGAGCAGCTCAAGTCACACCCTGGGTCTGTGTCTGTGGGGGGAGAGTGTGCAGGGAGCAGCTCAAGTCACACCCTAGGTCTGTCTGGGGGGAGAGTGTACAAGGAGCAGCTCAAGTCACACCCTGAGTCTGTGTATGTGGGGGGGAGAGTGTACAGGGAGCAGCTCAAGTCACACCTTGAATCTGTGTCTGTGAGGGGAGAGCATGGGAAGAGCAGCTCAAGTTACACCCAGGGTCTGTGTCTGTGGGGGGAGAGTGGGAGGAGAAGCCCAAGTCACACTCTGGGTCTGTGTCTGTGGGAGGAGAGTGTGCAGGGAGCAGCTCAAGTCACACACTGTGTCTGTGTCTACGGGGTGAGCTGCTCGGTGAGCAGTCACACCCTGGGTCTGTGTTTGAGGGGGGAGAGTGGGGGGAGCAGCTCAAATCACACCCTGGGTCTGTGTCTGTGGGGGGAGAGTGTAGAGGGAGCCACTCAGGTCACACTCCAGGGTCTGTGTCTGTGGGGGGAGAGTGTAGAGGGAGCAGCTCAAGTCACACCCTGGGTCTGTGTTTGTGGGGGTAGAGTGTAGAGGGAGCAGCTTAAGTCACACTCCGGGGTCTGTATCTGTCGGGGGAGAGTGTACAGGGAGCAGCTCAAGTCACACCCTGGGTCTGTGTTTGTGGGGGTAGAGTGTAGAGGCAGCAGCTCAAGTCACACTCCGGGATCTGTGTCGGGTGGGGGGGGGGAGCAGCTCACCACTTTGTGAATACCCCTAATGAGCCAACCATCCCCACAACATGCACTGACGTACTTGGTGGAGGGGTAGCCGACCCACCAAACATGTTTATACCGCCTTCCCCTATGCTCAGACTCAATGTAAACGGTCAATATGGTTATAGATACGTGCCAGTCCATCCTGACTACTGTCCAACTAACGATTCAATGAGGCAGCCAGTACACTTTTGAATGTACTAGATCCGTGCACGCACTGGTTTCGAGCCGATTGAATGAGAGTGGAGTAGAGGGATGTATCTAGCGAACTTTTCCCTTCCCCTTATGGATATAAAAGTGGTGGGTCCGGAGAATAGATTTAACAACCCACTACTCCCTTAGAATACTCAGAGAAAGGCCTTCAATATAAACTAACTTTTTTAGAGAATTTCTAAAGAGACTTGGCATATATTAAAGTTACTTTAATTTCTGGATGTCCTGACATTATCAGGGTATTTTGCCGTAAGTTATATGGAAAATGGCCAGAAAGTTTAATTTGTTTTAACATTTACTGGGTATCCTTTATCGGAGTCAGTCTTGGAGCTGTAATATATTATTTACGTCTATGACCGTTAATCCCCTCCTCGAGGAGGAAGGGGTAAAAAACGAAGCCATGTATGGAAATATATCAACTAATTGACACGGTATAAGTAAGTGGCTATATGTATCTACTTTCCATTAACCCTCAGTGTTTTAGTGGTAATTACGTAACAGGCTTCAGACATAGGCACCAGACTATCCATAGTAATATCCTCTTTTTCTATCGTGTCCATCTTAATTAATCAAGCTCTGCTCACCTCCAGGGTGTCATGCGATGGCAAAGTATACCCAAAGAAATGTAGGAACTTAGCCCGATGCGTAATTAACTTAACAGTCGATATAGAACTTACACAAAAAATTATCAATAAATTACGACAGCATGCGTATATGTAATAATTGTCACCACATTCTTTTTCCATAACTTTTTAAAAGTTCTTTTTAAGTAGGATTCTTCCAGTTTAATACACAACAGCAAATAGTAGCCTATGCTGGAGAGACCATAAGAATACGAAAAAGACATCAGCTTATGATGTTGTCAAAACAAGTTCATGTACATCGCCATGAGGCCTTTTTTAATAATGAAGGGTGGTTTATACGCACAAACATCTCGTTCTTAAATTGTGTGCGTAGTCTTGATTAGATATTGGGAAAAGGCGGTCATCTTTCATAAAAGTTCCCCGACTTATGATAAACTCATAGAGATACGGAAATAACAGTCATGCTCTTAATCATGCGCAATGCATGTTGATTTTCACATCAGTATCTAATACGTACCATATGTTCACCTTTACATATCTCTCACATTGATAATTCTACCAACAATTTGAATATTTTTGTGATGTGTATATTAACTCATGCAACAATGATAATACTGTTTGTAAGAAGTTTCAGTGATAATCGGAAAGATTATGATTGCGAAACTTTCCAAACTTTCAGATTGGCAACTAGAGACTCCTGATAGATTATCAAGTGTTGAATAACATTAATTCTTTATAATCGAAAAGGAACATTTACAGTGTAGCAAACAGCAGTTGGTTGGTTGGTAAACATGTATGAATTACTAGATGTATGAAGTATAAAAAGCGCCCGGCGGAGCAATAAGAAACCCGATTCCTGTTGACAGAAACCAAGAATTCTCTGTGGCATCAACAAGGGTGGGCGATGGTAAGAAAAAACCATTTGATAATGCGCAACTAAGGAAATGGGAGACATAATTATTTACCATGATATCTATCCATGATCAAAATATCCCCAATTTTAAGTACTGGTCAGCCGCCCACTCCAGGCTTCTGAATACCCCTCATTCAGTACGCAGGAGGACAAATATGGGACAATGGAGGAGGGGGCGTCCATTAACCTATCCGTCCTCCCGGCCTGACCTGTCTGGGGCAGGGCCCACTCTGGTTGCATTATGTGCAAATTTGACCCTGGAGGTGCCCAGACTCCAGGTGACACCCAGGAGGAGTGGAGATCAACCCCCGTCAATGTGCCGCCCCGCAGAGGACGCCAGACTCATCTCATGTGTCATGGAACAACATAGCGGCTAAATTGGCGGGTATAGTGCGATGTCACTCAGGGTGTCTTGACCACGAACAAGGTGTTGGCGTGGAAAAAAATTGTTGTTGTATTATCTCGACTGCCACCTGCTTATATGCCATGCATGCTTTGTGTTTCGATTGTGAACCCTAGGCCTGCATGGTCACGAAAAAAATGTCTAGAAGTTTGTGCTTGATATCCACCAAATTAGGATTATGAAACTTAAGCCTATTCTCGTTACAATTACATGCAATTTGTATTTTGAGGAAGAACAAACTTGGAATCAGTCTGAAAGCTCAGACAGGAAAAACATGCAAACATGGTTAAATACCTCTTTCAATCGTTTCTTCTTTTTCTACTTCATTTCTATTAGTTCTTAAATTTCCACGACTTAAGTTGTGAATACGCGGAATTTAATAAGCATCCCGTGTTGGGGATCTACAAACGACTCCGTCCTCATCCCTCCAGGCGCGCCGGGAGGGGCGGGCGTTAAGTCAGGGCCTGCCGGGAAGAGGGGCGACTAATCCGCCCCGGGGTCACGGCCGGCGACCTCCAGCCTCCTCCAGGGTCTTGTAAGACGCAGGAGTTAGTAGAGGAGGAGGTGGAGGTTGTTCAATGGATCAATTGGAGATGCCCTCACTCACTGTGTCCCCCATTTACCAAATTGTTTAAGTTCACTACACAGCCCCGACCCCAGCGGCCACCCCGTGGTGTTAGTGCTGGAGATGTGTGGTTATTTATTTCGGTCTCTAAGCTGGGCTGTACGGAGGCGATGAGGGACTAACACCTCCAGGTGTATGGCGCCAAACCCTGGAGGCGCAGGCATTTTCTTGGTCGCGAGCAGAGCGGGCGTTTATAGCCCTGGAGTATTGCGCCCCGCCCTGGAGTATTGAGGGCGGGATGTGGGTGGACGGCGGCCAGATTTACCGCCCGGAGGTATGGTTTTCACCAAGTGAAGAGATGGGATCAGAGATCGAGCCGCCGCGACTTGGGCCGGCTATGAATCTTTCACGGGTCGCCAGAGAGACAGCGGGCCAGGTTATACGATTCGCTCCAAGATACGGCGCTTTCCCCCCGGGAGAAGGCTGTTTATGAGACCTGGGGCAATTTTTTAGCCTGCCAGGTTTGTCATAGGATCAGCAGATCAGCCCGGGTCGGAGCCCGCTTCTTTGCTTTCAATCAGTCCCGGCTTATTGGCTCCAATACAACATTCTTGGCCTCTGTCAGCCAACCGAGGCGAATGCTTCACATATACAGGGCCTCAAAAGTTCCTACGTCCTATATCCTGACTTTACTTCTACTTTAAAAGTATGTGCGGAGTCTTACTGAACATCAAAACTTTGTATTGCTATCCGATGACATTTCTCGTACTTTTAAGACTACGTAGTCTTACTCGCCCAGATTGATTAAAGGAATTTAGAGTCAGTTGACAGATTGTTACTAAATCACGTCCGTTTACGATCCTTTGCTCAAGGATTTTCTTTTTCAATCAACCTTCTCGTTCTGTGTCATTAGCCATCACTACATATGTTTCTATAAGTAACAGTGCCCTTGAAAGTGACATTTTCGAATACATGATTGCTTCGAAAGTGCAAACTTGTGTCTCAGTGACTTTTGACGTTTCATATGTCACCACTAGAAGGACGAAGTTCTGGAGAAGTATTTGGTTGCTTACATTGAATGAAAACCTCAAATGGAAGGAATATTAACTGAAGGAAGGGAAAGTGTTTACATTTAAAAGGTTATTCATAAGAACTGATAGACATAGATATATCCTTGAATTACAGATCGAGCAATATTAACAGTGCACAGGTTGGCCCATCCATAATGATAAATTCTGACCGCCTGATAAGTCAACTTTAATCATTTGTCAAGGGTGATGTCGAATTACTTTCTTCTTTTTTTAATTTGTAAACGTAATCTTTTCGCTTAAAAACCTTAATCCTCAGATGCTGCATAAACACCATGTCTATAGTAGGTTCATGAGCACATATTATATGGCTTTGAAGATTTTAAACTGACTATGTCATGTTAGAATATGAATATATATGAGAAAGGTCACTTATATTTTCATCCATTCCGTGCCATATAATTGCCTAACCCGAGATGCATTTGACCAACTCACCAATCCTCTGACCACAGAGATAACAATCTTATCTCAGTGAGCAGCCCCTGGAGGGAGCAGCTCAAACCTGTGAGCTGGCAGTGAGATAACACAAAAAAAGCGGCTCTATTAACACCAACACGCACTTTGTGCAGTTATCTCTGATGTGACTTGATCAATAAAGACCCTGCCTTGATTGCCGGGGGCCGGGCTGGTGGTGAGCAAACATGGCTGAACCTCCTTGATCTGAGCACATCCGAGCAATAACACGGCCAGAAATACCCTGTAGCAAATGAGCCCCTTAATGAGCTGCTCCCTGAGCCACACATTGCCCTTCTTCTCCAGCTTTATGATGATTTCACCCAGAGATGGCTAATAGGCTTGATATGAGAGACGACTTATCAGTCGATTGGCCTAATTAGGCGGCCTCCAGTTGCGCTAATCTCCGCTAAATAGGCCGCTACGCTTGCAATGCAAAGCATAAAGTTCCATCTCCCTGTGAAAGTTATCCATATCAATCTAGGAGAGGCGATGACAGCGTGCCACTGCCGGGGGTAGAAACGTGAAAAAGTTGTTTCTTGTACATGCTGGATTTTGTACTTTATTGCTAGCCTTTAGGGTTTCATAAGAAATAAAACTGTGTCGTTGACACCGTTCCTAATAGATGTGACGAAAACAAGATTTTACAGTTTATTTTTCTTTGTGTAATTACATATTTTTATGTGAAGGACACCTTCGGCACTAATTTACTAGTTTTAGAATTTGATTTGGATGCATGGATACTATTCCTCTGTTGCATTAACCACTAAGAGAGGTATCCCCGGAAACCATATGAAGCATACCATTAACAGTAAATATGTTTTATTGAATCAAAACTGTCCTTAATTCTTCCAAAATGGAAAGGATAGTAATGTTCTTTCATACTTTTACTCTCCCGAGGGTCAAAACTACTTTGATGTTCCACGTGAAACACATTGTTTCATGTGCCAAAATACCTTCATTATAGTATTTCTGAAATTCAATAATCATACCTTTGATGTTTATAATGGCCCAATTGCCCTATATAACCCAACCGCAGTGCTGCGGTTGGGTTAGAGCAGCTCATGAGCAGGCGCAGCTCAAGGGACAGATGGCACCAATAGAAAACTCCCTTCTGCTCAGGTAGATAGAGGCTGGCGACGGGATGGCCGTAACTCCCTTTACGCTCCAGAGCTAGACTAGAGATGGCCTGTTTTTCAGCGGTGAGAATGGGTAATACCCGGGGTCGCTGTGTTAAATTACACTTTACCACGAAGGCGTAGCTAGGTGTGAATCACTCGTGAGTTCCTCACGAGCTGCTCTGAGCAAGTCCGCCTCTTACGCCATAGCACCAGTGGGGCGAAGCTGAAATACTACACTGAAAGGGCTATTTTTGTACTACTCATTTCTCTTTTTAAAAACCCAGTTTTTTACCTTTTGTCCCCCTTTATTTTTAATCTTCATTTTCAATATCACAGGGCTAAAAGCTGTTAGTCGGCGCCTGTGATCAGAGAACAAAGGGAGCGCACCTCGCCTAGGTTATTACCAAAGCTCGCAGGACAGGGTGATTGACGGAGAAATGTAAACTGGTCCAGATTTACGACACCCAGAGATTGCTTTTTATTAGATCCCATGCCTGCTGAGGCTAATGCAGGCCTTGTTTTGGCTTCTTTCTTCCTCCAGTGATATAATCCCAAGCTAAGCTTATAACCAGTGCAGTCGGCAGTTAATAGATAAAGCCAATGCCATATTTCACAGCATCAAGTTCAATAAAGACGAGATGCAGGCTATCCTATGCTGACAGTGATTTCCACCCAGCTGGTGATTAATCTTTTAATATTGCCTTATTTGCTTATAACTTGTCCGGCAGCGATGATGAATGTAGAGTGTGCTGTAATGTAACGGAGACATCACATCCATACTTCATGGTGTGTATTGATATATTGTGCATTCTTGAGTCGTTTATTAGGTAACTGGCCCTATGCTGACCCTTCCTTTGTATATTACAGAAAGCGTTTCAGATAACGTCAGTTGATATAGACATTGTGTAAGTCGCCTTGTATAAATGTATGCATTCAGACTATCATTATATCCTCTGAATCCTGCGTTACGAGGCTGACCTTTCCGTTGTATATTACGAAAAGTGTTTCACACAATTGCATGTGAAAGGAATGGGAAAGCTAGATTTGGGGGTCGAAAAGGTCCTCCATGCAAGTGAGAACTGCCTGCAGCCTTCCAGGGCTGAATGCGAAAAAAAATAGTCTGGATATGGATTGAGCAACTCACTTTTACCCACTGATGACTTGGGGTCAGAGATGTGAGCACTTGCGAGCCTGATGTAGCCTATAGAGAGTTAGAGGGGAGCGGAGGCAGGTGAAGAGGCTATTCCCCTAGTACGGGGACCTGTTAGTCGGCCTGAGCTGGGGTCAGGGGCAAGGCAGGCCGGGGTCACCACCTCTATACCGCTGCATTACATGACCTTTTGCCTCTGACATTAAAGCCAGAAAACAGGCGCTCATGCCCTGCCCCCTTCTGGTGAGCTGCTCGCCCTCACGTGTATAAGGCTGCTCGCCCTCACATTTATAGAGCTGCTCGCCCTTGCAGGTGTGAGCTAGAAGCCACACGCCCTCGCCCCTGCCTCCTGCCCCGGGAAATAGGGTTGTGGGACCCGGGGCCCGCCCCAGATTGAAGTCACGCCGCCTCTTGACCTTGTGTCACGTGTGGCCGGCGCACGTGACTTGGGGTCACGTGCCAGCCGCCAAACACCAACATGTTATGTTAGAGGGCATTCCGGGGCATTTAGACCTCTAGAACTCTGCCTTTTAACATTCTAGCATTTTTTCTTTGTGTTTTATTTTCATTTATTCATTGGATATATTATATGGAAATTGCACGCAATATATATGGAACATGTAAACGATTCGTAAATGAAATAGTTCAGGCCTATCAAAACATGTTCATATTGTACTGATTCAATAGAAGTTGGGCTTATACAACTGCCAGTGCATGTGTGGAATTTTAATAAATTGCAGTGTACAAATACCTGCTTCCAACCGTGCAGGACAATAAAACCCGTCCTGTCGCCTCATTATTTTGTTATTGGGGGAGAAAGGACTACACGTGTAGGCTGTTGACATCCTCTAGAAGAACGCCCCCAGGTAACCAAATCACGCCGACCTCAAAGAAACCACGACCCTGGTTCGATTTATCTCCCGTGGCATCTGCCATTTGGTCTATTACAATTAGATAACTACCGCTATTACATCTACACTGCGTGTTTTCATCGCACGTGAATACAAAGCAAGGCACGACTTCAGACATTTTCCCTTAAACTTACAATATTCACCTACAATTATAAACTTACACAATGTGTTTACGTACACGACCACGCCGCACGAGATCACGCGCGCGTTTCCTTGTTGGTTTCTTTTTTCGCGGAGATTCTATGAATACATATAGGCCATTAGAGGCATTCTAACAGGACGCAGATTAAGTATGCATTGCTGCCCCAACTCCGTGTATGGACATTAATATGCATGAAGAGCTTCTTCTCCCTGCCATAGACACAGAGATCGGCCCCCTATGACGAGACCGACGTTGGCACTGAGTCCCAAATCTTTATTCATCAAAATGAATACGCATTTTTATTTTGTTTGAAAAAATAATGTCACAAACATAGTGAGTCACATTCAGATTTATGATTTTAAGATGCATTGCAGGTGTTTGGTCTATTTTGGTCATCTGCCTGAAGCCGGTGGTTTCATTTGGGTTATTGTCTGACATATTATACTCGAAAATGCATTAGGTATCTACATTTTTTATGATCTGATCTGTCATATGTGATGATTGAAATCTTCAAGAAGGAAATTAAAAAGTTTCAAATATCAGCCCACAGGCTTAAGTTATTTATATGCATGTAAGATGCAAATGAGAGGCAAATGTAAGCCAAGCGCTCCGTGAGTCTTTTTTTGTGTTGTGTTTTTTCTGAGAAAGCAAGTAATTAACATCATGCATTGTGATACATCGGATCGTGTCCCATAGTCGAAATAATATGAAAATTAATACAGGGTTGAATATAGGAGTGGGACCTATGAATGGTCATATAATTAAAACTCATTATAAAAAGGGAATGCTCCGTTTTAAACACCTTTCAATATCAATCAATAATTGCCCAATGCTATGATAAATAAGAGAGGAGACTCTTGGCATACTTTCTATTCATTGCATTGTATAGTTAAAATATTAGGGTTAAAAGCTTCATTTTCCTGCTCTAGAGATGAATTACATTGATAAACCGATGTCCTGCCAATATTGTGGTAAGATTTACATGACGTATGCTAATCAAATTATGATGATTCAAGAAGTTATAATTTGAAAAAGGCTTGCTTTGTGCATTGAGCTCATTGTGTCTGAAGGAAGGAGGGGGTGAAGTGTCAGATGTGATTTATTTATCATTTGATCTATGACCAAACAACTAAACCCCCAACCAGTAACACGTGCAATACACAGCCTGCAGGGGACTCTGGAAATAAATGTCTTTTAAATGTCTTTTATGAGCTCAGAAAAAGATCAATCATTAGGCAGCTTTGATCAAAGGCCACCGTCTACCTACTGTTAGTGAAGGATGATTTGTTCTCGTCATTTCCCTTTTCAAAGAATTAAGATACTTCTTTTTCAATAATCCCTCGAGCATCAATCAACTGTTTTTATAGCAATTTGTCATGGCGAGGTTTTCTCCAGGAGAGGAAAGTCAAACCCTTGAAAAATGTCATATTGCACATTTCCTTTGTGGCATGTGTCTTTGGGTTTGTGGATTGCATGGAAAGAAAGTAGGTGAAAAAGAATACCTTACAAGAATGCGCTTGTTTCTTTTTATCCTGAATCGTCAAGTTATTTCCGGCCAGAATGAGTGTGTAAAGGAATGTACATGCAGCCATTAGTTTGGTGCGCTTGTTCAAAAGTTCTACGAATTTTAAATCTGCGGAGGTTCATTTATTACCATAGGTGGAGTGGGGCATGTGATGGAGTATTTTGTCGATATTTTCCCCATAATAATGTAGTACCAGGTAACATTAAATACAGGTAATCAATTAATGTACATGACGCATATGCATGTTAATTTTCATGGTTGCTATACCTAATTCTTTGTTACAATGCGTTACATCTTCTGCTTATAATATGTCTTGCCATTGTTTTTTGGATTACCAGCCTTATCAGCAATTTTCTCCATAATATTATATGAAGTTGAATATGTTATTGACAATAATTATTAGCCTAATCAATCTTTGTGTACGCATGCATAAATATCAAACCTACGTACATTTGCTCAAAAGGGCGTGTGCTTTAATGGCCATTTCGTTAGGCGTTTAGTCCGCGGACGATTAATCATGAAAGCAAATCAGATGTGAATCTCTATCTTACCCATTTGACATATAATACTGTCCTTGTCACTTCAAGAAAAGCAGGCAGTAGGTTCATACACATGGCTATGTAAATCTTTAATGCACAGAAAAGCCAAACGCATTAGACATCCTGAATAATGCATCTCTTGACACATCACTAAGGAGGCCTTCTGACGACTTGTGCATCTGGTACCTTGGCACTACTTATATTGCAGACTGAACATTGTCAACCTTATTAAGCTTAATGTCTGAACACATAAGCTGTCTGACTTATCTTAAAGCTCTTAATGTTCATT
Organism: Lepidonotus clava; assembly: GCA_936440205.1. Taxonomy (NCBI): domain Eukaryota; kingdom Metazoa; phylum Annelida; class Polychaeta; order Phyllodocida; family Polynoidae; genus Lepidonotus; species Lepidonotus clava. Next base: position 37,887,840 of record OW387133.1, on the reverse strand, counting down.
TTATACTGTGCCTAATGCATTTAACTAAGGTAAAAAGAAAACTTGACACTTACAAATAAAGTGGTTGCTGATGCAAAATGACGGTGCCTCCCCTCCTGGGTCAATAAAAAAGAGGTTCAGAGAGATCCGGTATAGGATGAATGCTCCAGTTGTGCTTTCAAAGAAACAGCACACTCGGTAAAAAGAGTATGAAATTAGTGTTTCCTCATCTGTCACAAATGAAACTAAAAGAACTGCAGCTCATTACCTAATCTCTCTTCATCAGTTCTTATAGAAATTTAGCTTTGAAGGATAATCTTTAGTCATTATCAGCTTTGGACCTCAAATCAGTATGGGTCATTTTCACCAAAGAAGTTTAGAGGGGGGACTTTTGCATTCGTTCGAATTTTGCTGTTTTGATGTGTTTACATGGCGGTTTCCCACGTTATTTGTGTTGTCTTTTTTTCTATTTTTACATATATATATATTATATATTATGAGAATTTCAGGGACAGATTTAGACATAGATATTAGTAAGAAACACGTATCATTGGTCTGTTTCCAATTACTGTGATTATTTTTCTCCAAGTTTCATGTAAGATATTCGAGACATTTAAGTGTCCAAGGATGTGTCAGCTGTTATAGCTAAGATTGTTGGATTGATGGACAGATTGTGTATTATTAAAAAGTCCTTTACTGACACAAATAGTCCAACATCTCATAAACACTGGCTGACGTAACGAAGGCTTATTTCGCATTTATAAGCTGAGACAAACTGCACCCTTATGCCACCTGGGCGTAGGAAGGGATGACAGATGAGATCTGTCCCCTTACCTTGTCTACTGCTTTCACATAGGCCTATAGCAGTATAGGCCTACCTTAGAAATTTATGAGTTTCAAAATCATTGTTGATTAAGATAAATTAATAGAACAGCTGCCCAGTACATGGCTAATAAGAAGGCCCTTTATTGCTGTATTTAGTTGGATTGAGTACTATATCTTTAATAGAACCTGCATAGAACTCTGGCATCTTTCAAATTAAAACGCCAGTGCACTAGATATCAAACCTACGTACATTTGCTCAAAAGTTCATGATGTATGCTCATGATTTCATGAGAAGCTCAAAAGCTCATGATGTATGCTCATGATTTTTCTGCATGTTGTTTCTCTGTGTATCCCATCATCACTTTTTTGTTATGCTCTCTCTCTGTATTCTCTGTGGAACCCAAGTTCACTTAGCATATAGGCCTTTTGCGCTTTCTGTCTGTACTCTCTCATTGTTTCTCATGTTTGCTCTGTATATATCATGTTCTTTCGGTGTGCTCTTTGTATCCCGTGTTTGCTCTGCATATATAATGTTCTTTCGGTGTGCTCTTTGCGCCCCTCCCACATGATGTATTACACCTGATTGCGCCGGCTTGCGGCTATAGGCGGCTCCATTAAATCACGGCACCGGCTTAATTAGGCTTGGTAAAGTTGACATAGTATTTCCTAGGGGGAGCGCCTCCATAGAGGCAGGCGTCGGTGAGTGGTCATGCAACAACGAGAAGGCTTAGGGAAGCTGTTTGCCCAATTCTGTTGAAGGTGAAGTGAGTGGGTGGGCGTGGGATGGACTTTGGCGTTTGTTGGTTTTCTGCTCGTGATGGATTTTCCCCGAAGGGGGTAGATGGCCAGAGAACAGCAGGACACAGGTAGGGGATGGTGTGTCAATATGCTTCATGTTCTACCTCTCGCCATAGGGCCTCTCCCATATCTTTGATACCACGCCCTAAAACAAAACAAACCAGCCACCGCCTCGTTGTTTGTTGCGTCAGCATTCGTCGAAATGCTTTTATCATTTGTATGCGATACTTATATGGCATATAGGCTTATAAAGGTAATCTAATTTCTGAAAGACATTCCATAGTTCCAATTCACCAATGTACAGTGTATCATTACTTATGGAAGCAAAGTCTGTGAAATAGCATTAGAGATAAAAGCTTTAGAATGAATGCTCCATGCCATTATGCATCTGTGAGTGATTTGTCTTTCAAGCAGCCAGCTCCTTGCAAGATACAACAACATGTATTTTTCCATATGTCATATTGATGATTACTTCGAATTGCAACACAATATGTTCCTTGAAGGGAGAATATGTACTTCCATTACTCTATCAATCTATTCATTGTAAGACCATTGAGCCATGAAGACTCTTACCTTGACATCGTTGTTTCGTATTAATTGCAATGCCTCTCTACACACTAGTAGAAAGCTGCTAGTAGGTTGAACATACTATTCTTGATGAACGTTTCCCGTCCTGCTCAATGTTCACCTACACGTGGCACGTCCTGTTGACTAACACATCTTTGAACTATAAATGCAAGGTGAATTAATTCTAATGTGAAAGGAATCTGTTACTTTTCCCCATTCAGTACACATCGGAAGTGCCGTCAGCTACAGCTTTTCTCAATAGTGAATAGTTTTCTTTGCTCGGATCGGTGTGTTTCTGGCACGTCTTTAATCAATAGCAGACTATTTTCTGACTGCCTTTTTTCTTCGCATGCTTTCCTTTGATATATCAACCTAGAAAATACCTACTATAAAGCGAAGCACTCGCTCGCAGAAGAAGTCTATAATGTACTGGTTCGTGTCCTCACATCATTTAATAAATAATTTGCGTTTGTCTGAATATTTGAAGATTTTTGTTGGCAAAAGTTATAGCATTTCAGAGTGGCCTGGCAAAAGATTTGCTCGATTAGCTACTTACTTGTTGGAAATACATATAAAAAGAAGAATGCATGGAAGTATTTCCATAAAATTGTTGTATTTAGCTTTTACTGTTCATGAGACTTTAAAGGGACAATGACCAGGAGGCGTCTTAGAATTAAAAATTACTGAGAACACTGATGCAGGTTATTGATGAGCAATAAACATTAATAGTTGAATGGCAACTCCTCATTGCTCATAAATAAACTGCCATAGCCATTAGATACACGATTGTTTGATATGATGAACAACTGTCTTTCTTGGCGATTTAACCCGTGTATTGTGGCATAAGAGAAACGTCTCAATATGCTGACAGCATATACCTGATATATCCCTCAATTTGAAAAGGATATTGACAGACCATGCGAACTAAAGTGTCAAAGGTGTTGAGTTATTTCTTATGTGAGAAAACTTCGCCTGAAGCCCTCTGAAAAGAAAAACGAAGCAGTATGCTCATATTATATAGAAGTACCTCCAATTTCATTAATAAGGAAGTGTCGACATAGTCACGACTTTTTTCCGAGAAAATATCTTTTAAAAAAAAGAAGATAAAAACCGATAAAGAGAAGGGGGGAAAGGGGAAAAAAGACATAATATTATGATGAAAACCCAGAGTCTTCCTCCAGTGAATACCATCGGTATAGGCCTACCTGGCGCTGTGGGCCTCCCGTCATCAGCTATCACCAGCCATTGTGCCCGGCTGGACTGACCATCACTGACCCCTGGTCAGCGGCGGTCAGTGGGCTGATGGCCGAGTCGTGTTGGCCCGGGGCCCGGCCCGACCCCTGATGGCCGGCCGCCAGTGACCAGTCGCCACCCGCCCACTGCCCCCACCTCCGGCCTCTCACCGCCAAGGACACAGCAGCCCCAGTGGAAAATTACCCTCCACTCTTTAGCCCATTGCTCGCAGGGAAGATAGCCACGTAGGCAGCAGTAGTGCCTGCCAATTGTAAGTTTAAAAAAGAATAAAAACTCGCCTTCGTACTTGATATGGGAAAGGGAAAGGTTGGGAAGACAGAGCCAGACGTGCAAAGCGAGATACAGTCTAGCAGGTGGTGGAACGCTATTAAATACATGTCGTACAAATAGTAACTGTTAGAAAGTGAGCTGCGCCTATTTTTGCTTTTAAGGGAGCGACTAGCCATTAATCAGAGAAAGATTATAACTTTTATTTCCCTATACATGTACTTAAGAGTCTGAGAGAGGTCAATAACCTTTTAATTTGTTTTTATACGGGCTTTTTCAATGTTACCGTTTCATATTCCTAAGCTGTATGATATTAAAGGGGCCAAGGACAGGCAATTTTGAAATCCATTATCTATTAGCTATATTAGCTTTATGCAGCCTTTGACCAAAGTAATGTAACCTACTGTCACATGGCCGGGCATATGGCCCAACACGTGTTTTAAATTAAAAACACGAGCTATATGCGTGCGCTTGACAAAGAAAACAATGAAGCGCCTTAAAAAAACACCTCACCGTCACATACTCTCATCGGTTATTGTATGGAAGACGTGCGCGGGAAAACATTGGCCGCGTGTAAGTGATGCGACCAGGTCCTGAGGTCATTGCCTCGTACCTGGCGTGATTGTCGTCTGCTTCACAATATAACGCGCGATTTATAACACTGGTACCTTCGTGTATGCATCTTCTGAATAGGATCTCCCTGATTATCGCTCAAAGGGTTGGTTCCCATACAGGATCTAAGGACACAGGGAGGATGCATTATATGGCAATGTTTTTGTTTTCTAAGACGCAACCCATGCACAGCTGTTGGTGTAGGTTCTACAGTATCTCAAGTTCCCACCCTCGGACAGGTTTGTGTCATCCAACTGGCTCTTATATCTCTGTTTTGATATAAGACACCGTGGGGGGAAAAGCGTGGGTTCTTTGAAAAGGTGTGGCAGATGTGATGTATGAAAAAAGCTGTGTCAGTGTTTTGATGTATCTCCTATTTTCTCGTCCCTTTCCATATTTTTCTTGTTTCGGTTGTCTTCAATCTTAATGACAAAACTGATCAAGTAGGATTGCTTGGATAAAAACTTATTTTGTTGAACTGTACGTTACATTTACGTCTTATATATTTAAGAAGTGCATCTATGTGTTTGCACGAGAAAAGGCCATACTGCTCTTATCTGCTTATATAACCATCCTCTGTATAAAAATGTGTTTATCTTCAACTGTCTTCCAAAGAATTGCCAAGACGAAATGCATTTATTGAGTACTTGCAGCCATGGGCGGAACAATAACAACGTTTTTTAATTAAAATTGTATACAGATAAACATCCTTTTTATTCAGTTTTCTTTTCTAAACTTGAAACAATACCCAACGAAATAATACAATAAAACAATAGTAACATAAAATATCTAAAGTGTTTCCCATTTTGGCTATGAAAGTTCAAAGTAATGTTGTTATTAAAATGTTCCCCTATGCTCTAGTTTCTGGACTTCAGTAGGCCTATCAACGTAGGCATCTAAAGTTGGTCAAACTGCAAGTTTTTGTTGATCCTATTTCTTTCGAAACTTAATGTATAAAGCCTACGAGTAGGCCTAGTGCGAAACCCTTTGCTCTTGAGTTGAAGATAGATATACACGTATAAAACATTTGCTTCAAGTAGTATAGGAAATGAGACATTAGAGTAGATCTACACCTCATAGTAGTATACGGAAATTTGTCACTGTGTCAGGCACTATGAAAGTCCATTAACATTTGCAGTAGGCAAGGATAGTCAGTACTTAAGAGCAAGGTAATTTGATTAAGGGTAAACTCCACCCATAAGTATTACCAGTGCCAAGAACCTGCACCCATTGCTATATTCCATCTTGCGGTAGGTCGCATTTGCGGTGCCTCTATTTGCCCACCGCAAGGAGTTTGCGGTTTTGATACCAACGTGTTGGTGTGTGCGACCGCAAGCGAAGCATAGAAAATCTATACAAAAGAGCAGGGGCCGCAAATAAGGCCGAAAATACCTATATTCCACCTTGCGGTACCCTACCGAAAACGGCGGTACCCTACCACAAACGAGTTTGCCGCCGTTTGCTTGCGTCTTTTCATGGGGTCGCAAGCAAATACCGTATAGTGGAATATAGCCTGTTGCATACCAACAAGGCAATTTTCAAAAATCAGCGCTAAAACCGTCTGCCGATTAGCCAGCCGATCGGAATTATTAAACAGGTTTAATATCTTTATGCTGATTCTACCTGAATATCAGCCGAAGATTGATCAGGTGATGATTGCCGAGATGTATTCTGACCTATGAGTATGTAATCGGGTGTACAGTCGACGACAGAATTGACAGAAAATAGTTGGATCGACTGTCCACACCACAGTCAACTAGGCTTGAGTCGTCCTTGTGGGCATGTGCTGTTCAGCATTTCATTTTCACAATACGGGCCTTTTGTACGACTGGAGAAATAGATTATGTATTTTAGGATGAGAGTAGTTTTCACAATTTCATCTGGTTGCCCAACCGAAAATATGTGCCTGTGTCATTCTTAAAGACAGAAACACTATCCGCCCAAGTTGACTCTTAGGTCTCACTGAGAATATCAAAACATTACAGCTACCAACGAGTCAACATAGGCTACTGGATTGACCTATCCCTTACATGATAATCATACAGACAGTAAAAAGGGATGACCCAGCACTGACCATGTGGTTCTTTGGGTTCAATTCCCTGTTGGTGCTGGGTTCACTAAGGGATGAGATGCAGCAAAAATTTACAGGTTTTGATCCATTGCTGTTTGCCCACCCTGTCACCTTCATCTCATAGATATGATCAGGAAAGACAGAATTCATCCCAACTGGTTTTCACCCTGAAAATGACCATGGCTGTCAGTACAGCATAAAACATCCATCACTCACTCACTCAGACAGTAAAAAAACAACACTTGACTTTCATCAAGTTAAGCACTAAGAAACAAGACTACCTTAGTGACAAAACAAAAGTGAGTCAAACGAGACTGACATCTCTAATCTAGCCTATAGTTAACACCCTAATCCCCCTCCTTTCTCCAGTACCCTGGCCTTACCCATTAGTCCGTCCTCCGGACGTGTTGAGCCGATGACCCTCTGGCCGCGCCCACTCCGGGCGGGGCGCTCTTTATCCCACACCCGGGCGTCAATTTACGCCGTCGTCGGCCACCCTGGAGGACGATAGGAAGGTAGAAGCAGGAGGAGTCTGGAGGAATTCTCCAAACCACGGATAGCAGATTTCTTGGGTTTTACCTGCAGGTTAGCCTAGATCAGGATGCATGTTGGGTAATATGTCGACAAGACCCATGGCTTTAGTATAGACATTTTCATAAATTGGATCATTGATTGTAGTTTAACATGATGAAAGATTTGCACACTAATCTTTTAGAATTTTTATCCACATAGACTTAAAATTTTGTTTGAAAATCTACTTATTATTGTTGGATATATAACAATTATTTGTTTATTTTCTATTGTTTTTCCAGGGGTTTTCGTCGACAAAATCAGTCCAAATTAGCCTGCAGTTGCTTAAAAAGCTGGAAATCGGCTATCCTTGGTAGGGTGAATTGGGGGTGGGGTAGGGTGTGAGGCACCATGACGCGATGATAACCTGGAGGCCCCCACCTGGAGGCGTCCTCTAATGGCTTCTGTCGCCCGCCGACCTGGGGACCGTCTCAGGGACAGTACCTGCCCATGGAGGCTTAGCGTCCTTTTCGCACCTCCCAAGCTACAGGAGTAATGTAAGCTTTAATGAGGCATATCACAGACAAGGAGAGACGTTACGGTGACGTTAATTTATGTTCTAATATCGTCCTGTGGCGAAACAATAACGTTCTCCGACGTCACATCTTTGCCTTGGATAATTGTGTAATAGAATGCTTGTATGTCGTAGTACATATGGGTTCACGATGATGTAGGATAAGTGGATAGAATCAAATTAGATATGGAGATTTTAGTGATTTTAGAATACAATCTTTTTTCTCAATTGTAGTTCGAATGTATGTATTTATAATCAGTCAATGGTTGTGTAAAATCTACTTTAAGAAGTAAATTTAAGCAATTTAGTATGGTTGTATTTGAAAGTCACTTTATATAAGATCGGTTTAACGGAAATGTATTGAATCGGTGGTGATACAGTCTATTCTTAGTAGTTTAAAGAAACACCTGCTTCGTAGTCGGCATTGGCCGTGATTTATCGGGGATCCCTTTGAGCCTTAATTACGGACATGGGGGCATCATTTCCACCTGGTCTGGACAAATAGGTAATGTCTGAGAGGCGCGGTGGCGGCCAACGACCCAATAGACGGCTATACATTGCTGGCGCCGGCCCAGCTGGCCATTGTTTGCCGGCCGTCAGACAAAACGTCGGCAGAACAGCCGGCCGTCAGACAAAACGTCGGGCCCTTCGCCCAGCCACCGCACGGATTAGCAAGGCCCACAAAAACAACAGGAGAGAAAAAACGGGTTCTTTCTTCCAGTTGTGATATTTCTTGTGGACTATTTTTTGTACTCCAAGAGGAAAGAGGGCAATGCATCAGTAGGGACTGGGGAAGGCGGTGAGATCGTGTTACTGTGATTACACCCTGAGGGAGATCAGTTAACTAGAAACACCCTACTGGAGTGTCAAGGCTTCTTACCTCCAATCCTTTAACATTTGCACTTTTTCCGTTACTCTTAAGTTCTACATCTGCGGTCAAATTTCATAGAATCTGTGGATAGTCAAGAGATTTTTCCCACCTAAAAAACGCGTGCCTGATGGGAATACAAAAACAGCATGCAGAGCTCGTGTTACTTTTCCCATGTTGTACTCCTTAGTTTGTGTCTGTATTTCTTATGTTTTCGTCCGTCGCTTCAAAGTTTTACAACAGTACCTTCTTCACAGTATCAAAAAGGGCTATTGAGTTACGCTATTGTTTAATATGCGTTAGCTTTCAGAAAGTATTTTTAAACAGACGCAGACAAAAACGTATCACTCTGTCTGCTTCATTCATTTTTGAACTCGTCAGACGAGGACTTTCTTTGATGTTGACAATAATTAGGCACTTATTGTGATAAGAGTACATCTTTTATTTGATGGATGTTTTGCTAGTATCATGTTATGTCTAGAAAACAGTTTAACTGGAACTGCTTATTAGTGGGTATGGTTTTGTGCACACTGTGCATGCTCTTACTAAAGCCACTCCGCTTGGAGAGTGAGTTAAATTCTATGATATCGACCTTGTAATAAACATCTGAGAAGTCGTGAATTTGTTTGAATTTTTAAGAAATAATTCCGACTGCAGATGTTCTGCCGCAGAATGCATTTTGAAGCAGGAAATTTATTATTACAGGGACGCATAGTATCGACCAAGGATACGTCATTTTGGTACATCATTAATTCAATATCAAAAAAATCTTTTTTTTATTCATTCGAGTCAGAATGAGGGAAATGGTACCTTTAGTTATGTGTCCCGCATGCGAATAAGGAAAAAGTGGTCAGCTAATACATGCACTCAGTTTGAGAGGGAAATTCAATTCTAAACAGGTCATTTTTGGTCGGGTAGCCGAAACGCCACGTCTGAGAGCAATATCAAAGCACATTAATTTTGATGTATTACATAACCTATCCAGACGATATTATTGAATGTGCATAGGCTTACATGAAAGGAAGTTGGAAAACTGATAGATTCCGTTCTCATAACCATTTGCGTCGCTAATAGCTTTCCCCGAAGACGACTAATATAAAAAAAAGTTATTAATTTAAAGTCAATTCAAAGATTGGTTTTCTTTGCACAGGGCCTAAATTGTAAGGAGGCAGAGGCCAAGTTCTGCGGTCGTGGCTCGTTACATGGCCATCCATCAGAGCAGGGTAAACACCGTCAAGGGCGCGGGGGATTTAGGAGGGTCATTGTCTGGGGACACATCTCACCAGCCTCCTTTCTCTGCAGCTCGGGTCTGTGGTACTTTACTCAACTCCCAGGCCGTGCATAAATGTACAACAAAATTCTAAAAAAAATAATTGTGGACATACACGATAATTTAAAAGGATTTTTCATTATATAGAATTCTCATTGTTTGACATGTCAATAATGGTTTGAAAAACACTAAAGTTGGTTCCAGAAGAGCCAGTGTGGCCTTTCCCTATGGACCTTTAGCGGACACCTGACCAGTTTTGGTGATCACTAGTACTTGACAATAAGGAAGTTGTTAAACCTGGTAATAAAACACCAAGATGAATATAGTGCCAAATAATAATTAGCAGTAAATGTGATACTTTTTAAAACTGATCACCAACATGGCGTCCAGCACCTTTATCGAAAATGTGACGTCATCTGCACTAGGACTATGATTAATGAGTTGAGAAGAAAACAATAACGTTATTAAAAAGTATATCTTATCATTAAGGCAGCCTGAAACAAATTACTTTTAAATACTGGTGTTTAGAAGAGTATTGTCTGTCCGCCGTTGTCTGTTTTATATATTATCTAGGTGATCTCTTTTTTTATTCAAATGAACCCGCACATTGATAATCATGCACTTTGCAGTAGATATCAATTGATATTCAAATTAAACTTAAAGAAAAGAGATCATGGATATAGTCATAACTTATGAGTAATGGTACTCTCATGTCATCATCAGTCGCGTCATTAAAAGATGTAAGAATTGCAATAAACCCCTCATAAACAACTGCCGTTGCTAGCCTATTACTGTTTTGCAGGAGAACATTTTATGATAACAATACTTCACAGCTTCCCCCTGGCCTTGAACATCCATGCTTCAAACACATCGCTCTGTTGGGGGAAATTGTAAACTTTTTCTGCGAAACTCTAAGGTAGCACAATATATCAATGTAAATTGGCTGGCTTTCATCCTAGGCCTTTCTTACTGCTGAGATGTTGGAACTAGAATTTTATCGTCTTCATTTCTGACACACAGAAGTTCAATTACCCTTACGAAATTAATTGGTAGTACTTCCCCAGGGGACAGGGTATTTTGCTTGACGCCTGGCTCTTGGAGATTCATCGTCACGTTTGCAATGTGATTAATCTGTGGCTTTTAATTAATTGTCCTTGGAGCAATAACGGATGATGAAAACGGCAGGGGAGGGTTTGCCCGGGCCGGGAGTGGGCGGAAATTACAAGTGGTGGAGGGGTGCCTTTTTCTTTAAGCTCTTTCTTCCTATAGAGGCACAAGTGTGATCGTCTGTCATCCCCTCCTTGGGAGATGATTTGTGTCGCCTACTCTGAGACAAGATTCTACCCAACTAAAAATAAGGCCGTGGGGAAAAAGACAGCTAAGTTAATGAGACTAAGAAGCTGGTCACAGAGTAGCACTGGTGACAGGCCTATAACATAACCACATTAAGCCAGGGGTGGGATTTCCACCCTGGAGAAGCCCAGGAGGGGTCTCCACCACACCCCGATGCCCATTGGTCGGGGTGAGGTCTAAGCCAAAAGGGTCCTTGTCAGGGATTGGCTGGCGCTGGTCACATGACCCCAGGTCAGCGTGGATTTAATGCCGGGGTCGGCCGACAGAGGGCCCTTGTGTGGCCAGGCCTGTGAAGGCGGCAGATTGATTCGGCTGGGGCCCGCTAGGAGGCGCCTTGTCGGCCGATAGGAGGGCATCCTATTATAGAGAGGGCCCTCTCCGATTATTGCTGATAACCAGCCAACAGTTCCTTCTCTTCTTGTCACGCCTCACCGGCTCCAGATGAATATCCCCCAGATCTAGCCCTGATGGCAGCAAAGAAGACGGAGACTAGTGGTCCGCAGCTTCAATTCAACAAGGGGCTAGGCCTAGCCAAAATGGCCAAGGCCCCAGAGTCTGATTCTGATCCCGAATTGTAGGAGACTCCTTTGTAGTGGCTTGGCGTAAGGTCCTTTTTCTCAAATGACAAGGGCTTTTTTTAAAAGAAGGGCCATGATGGATGGTGGTTTCATCTGGAAAGGTCGGATCCCTAAAGCCTGAGTAGAATATGATGACTGTGATTTGGAGATACGAGTCAGGGTTGACATATTCCTATCGGGTAATGGTGTTATCCCAGCCATCCATCATTTGGCCCCACAGTTGGAGTAAGGAATGGGTGTCGTTGAGAGTGTATATGGAGGTCTTAAAATCGTTTACGGACGTGCCAAATAGGGAAATCAATCAATGTGTGTGTGTATGGGCTCACCTAGACGAGCAGTCTGTCGCAGGAGTAATTACATGCTTCTTTCTAGATCACATTTCACAATTTCATTTTCAATCTATTCTATCGCAATTGTTCAAGAATATTGGAGGAGAAGATATTAAAGATGGAATTAGAATTAAATTTGGCATTGTCCTTCTCCTTTTGTTGCAAGGTTTCCATATACTTTTTTTAGAATACTCAAAGAATGAGTTAGTTTTGGTCCTTGTATTAGGTGATGTCTGATTGACTGCCCTTCAATATAGGCATTCAGCCACCTCATTCCACTTGCGAGTTCGACTGAGCCGTAGACCTCAATTGATATAATTATAAACATAGAATCTGTGCATTGGAGAACTACATAACTATATAGATCTCAAATGAAAAAAACTAATCTGTGCATTTTATTTTGTGAGCCTCTTCGAAATACCAAGAATATTGCTTAGGCTTTTCATTCGTATGGGCATGTTTAATATTGTGGAGTAGGAGCAAGTCGGTTACTAACCAACACCTGATAGATGCAGTCAGTCTCTACCCCTTTGTCAAGTGACCACCACAGACACCTGCTGGAGGAAATAGGTCTGTATGTAGGTGATAGATGACTCAGGTAATATCGGCAGTATATCTACACGCATGGACCCAGCACAGCCTGCTTGAACCATTGCCCTACCACAGCCTGCTTGAACCATTGCACTTGCTCCGACAGCCTGCTTGAACCATTGCCCTACCACAGCCAGCTTGAACCATTGCACTTGCTCCGAAAGCCTGCTTGAACCATTTCCCTACCACAGCCAGCTTGAACCATTGCACTTCCACAGCCTGCTCGAAACATTGGCCTACCACAGCCTGCTTGGACCATTGGCCTACCACCCCAGAACAAAAGTCAGTATATACTTCTTGAATCAGTATGTCCGAAATATTTAAATGAGCTACTGAAATGCTACTGAATGTACACTGATTTCTACTCCAAGCTCATTTAAATATTTCGGACATACTGATTGACCCCTGCTCAGCCACTGTATTTCCACTGATTTCTACTGATTTTCCACTGAAATGCTACTGCGGGATCACACTGATTTTCCACTCAGTATACACTGTTTTCCCACTTGGACCATTGGCCTACCACAGCCTGCTCGAACCATTGGCCTACCACAGCCTGCTCGAACCATTGGCCTACCACAGCCCACTTGGACCATAGCCCTCCCACAGCCTGCTCGAACCATAAGCTTACCACAGCCTGCTTGGACCATTGTCCTACCACAACCTGTTTGTACCGTTGCTCCAGCACAGCCTGCCTGAAATATTGGCCCAGTGTCGTTAGGTGGACCGGACGCTCTCTGGGCTGTGGGTTTGGGTTATGTATGATGGTCAGCTTAGTCTTCCGCTGGTGTTCTGTTCAAAGGGGACTGGATGATCAGGTTGCTATGAGCTTCAGGGTTTAGTTTATAAGACAGCAAGCAAGCCAAACCTCTACATCTATTACTTAGATTTATAACCCGGTAGTACCGGAACATCACACAAGAATAACCGTTACTGGATTTCCAACTTGAATACAGAGACTGAAACAGACATAAGTTCTTGCTTGTTGGTCTTACAAAGGGGCTCGTCCCAGCGTTCTACATGGTAGTAAAAGCCTAGCGTTTTGCTCCATGTTCATGTTAAATTACTCCTTTGAGACAATACAGCAATCATTCCACCGGTCCTAATAGATCTCATAAGCCCCACGACCCTGTTCCCTACTCCCCACAAGGCGGCCACATGCGGGCGGAACCGGAAATCCTGCCGTCGCCACGTCGTCGGCAAACCTCATCGGTGAGGAGTGGCGGGGCAGAGACGCCGGGCGTCGTCCGTCGGCGGACCCCTTTTTCATTTCCCCGGCCCGGCAGGTCGATTAGAAGCCCGGCGGTAAGCAACTGATTTACTGAGACCATCGACTGCTGCAAGCGCCCCCAACCGGCGGCCAATGACCCATAGACACCGCCACTTCCGACGACGCCCTAACCTGCCCGCCCCAGAATAACCGACTGCCACCACCCACGCCACAGTCCTTCTATGACCTAGATACCTCTTGCATAATAGGTCTACACTTACAAGAGTCCATGGCTATTAGTGGCCATTTAAATTTTGTAGGGAATACTTTTATTGGCCCTCTATAAATGGTATGGGGAACCCCTTCGATGGTTGTTTGGGCGCTGGTTGGTTTATGGTCCTACCCGCTATTCACCAGCGACCCCAAAGCATGCTGGGATGCAGGATGGAATTCCCACCTAAAATGGTTGTTGGTGTACAGACCCACTTTGGGAAACAGTGGGTCTGACTCGACCGCGCCCCGGCATTCCCCAGTCTCCTCCCAGCCTGACAGCAATAAGGTCCTGGGGTCTCCCCTCACCGTCTCCATTACCTGTTTAATTAGCCCTCCCTGACCAAATATTTTTATCATACTTCTTTCTTCCAAGTATTGCCAAGGGTTGATTGCAATCTGGGTGTAACTTTTTCAGTCAGGGGAAATTCCCCAGTCTGGACGGTTGGTATTGGAGAAAGGTCATAGCAGAGCATCTCCGTCACGTTCCTTCTTTATGGGCTCGGCCTGAAAACTTAATTCCCAGTGAAAGTGTGACCAATGGCTTCCCCGAAATTCGCCGCCGATAAATATTGGTAGGGAATCGATCTGCGGCGTTTTGTCCTAATTTATTGTTTTTTCATGGCAGGGAAAGGCCCGGGACTCGGCCATCCTTCTTCAGATTAGTAAATTAGTCGTCTTATGGATGGGGACCGGCCGCCGCCGACCGGAAACCGCCCAATGACTCGGGTCCCCTTCTCAGTGCCCACAACCCTCTACACCCATGAGTAGTGGACATGGATATGGATGGATAGGCCAACTCTTCTTTTTTTTAATTAATGGGCCGAGAAAAAAATGCATAAGGAAAATAGCAATTTCATTTACCAAAATAATTTACAGGTAGGAAATTATTTCGTAATAACCGTCAAGGTTACCAATGTCTTTTTTTCAGATTATGATGTTTCAACCTGATCATGTCCCCTGTGAAAAAATATGGAATAGATTGAGTTTTCAGAACCATTTGTTGACTTTCTAGAACCATTGGTATAGTGTTTATGGGTAAAAGAAACATGTACCATATTGCATGTGGTTGCACACTTCTAAATATTTCAAAATGTTCAGAGTGAGATGAGAGAGGATCTTGATTAAATACGTCGGCCAATCAGGAAGGCGAGTGTGTTCATATTCTTACGTAATTCATGATTTAATGAGGTATGTATTCCACATAATAAGCCAAACAATTAGCCTTCCTGGAATTGATCTGCATTTTCCGTAAACGAGTTCAATACTTTTCTTTTTCTTTTCCCCTTTCCTGCTCGCCCACTGTTATGTTTTGGGTGTTAACTACACGAGTAAATGAAAAAATGTGATGCAAGAAACCAGAGAAAGAAAAACAAAATGTGTTGACAGGAAGGCAAGATAAGATAATGTAGGGAAAGTAGAAACACCAAGAAAAGTCCTGGTAATAAGGAAGGTATTTTAAAACACAAGGTAAGATACATTTTGCTTGTTACGAAAATGTAGACGCCTTGTCCACTTCTAGTTTTCAAAGTTTGTAATACAAAAAAGAAAAAATAGAAGAGTGTTGGAAACTACATCGCGAGTTATCGCACACGACACAGTTATCTTGTGATTTGCATAAACATCTATTACAAATTCAATGGAAAACTTAAGAATAACTTTGCCCACGTCAAGCCATATTGACTATATAGGTTACTGTAGGAAATCTTATGTCTTCAGGAAATCTTAAAATGATGTTTTACACAATATGATACACGTTAGTAATTTGAAAATACTTCTATACCGAACAAAATGCCGTGTCAGCTGCTGAACCCAATAACAATATGAGATGAAAAGTGACATTACTTTGACCACATTTGCAGGATTCAAACTATTCTTACAGTGACTATAAGCTACAGTCTGCAAAAAACCCTTTCACTTCCAGAGGACATATTTTTCACATGAAATAATTATTTTGTTCATATTGTTAGTTTGCGGCATTCTTATTAACACGCCTAGGACCTTGAGTATTTGCCCTGGTCGGAGCCCCGGGAAAAAAGCCACATCCAATAAGCAGTCGGGGTGATTTATTAGTTTCTTGTTGGCCGCCTGGCGCTATGGTTTTTGACCTAACAAGTAACATACGTCAGTCACCCCATAGCCCCTACAGGTCAGATCTTGCAAGACACATGGAGTTTTTGGCCCAAATATCCCGATACAAATTCACAATTTCCCACTTTGCTTGTTTTTGTGATTGCTTTACTGACAGGCAACTGCGAGCAATAAGTGGGGAAGGCTTGCTTGAAGGATGAATTGCGCGCGTATTCAGTGCTCTAATAGAAATAGGACACATATAAAAGTGCTTTCTATATGAAGGGATGATTAAATTTGTGACAGGTATAGGAAGGAACATGCTCAGTGCGGAGGATGGATTTTAACGCTGTAATGCGGATTGGGGATTACTTAAGGTGTAACAGCTGAGGTGGTCGGCAGAAGGCAGTGGAAGCGGCGAAGAGGCCTTTTAAAACATTTCACTTAAATCTAAGCGCTGATATCTAAATGGCGAACATAACAGAGGAGATGGTCTTTCTCTCGTTTTCGCCGATGCATACAGAATGCATCTGTCAGCGAGTCAAGTTATTTCAGGCCACCTTGTTCCCAAGCATCACCAGCAATTACCATTGTGTGTTTAGGAACCGTTGTTCACTTGGCAATTTTGAGAGCAATATTGTAGCGATTTTTCGAAATCCTATACTGGAGGAGTCATAGGTCACCATGTACATGTGTGTGTTGTTGTCAAATAGGTATTAGATAATTTATGTACGCTGTAATGTAGTCTACTACAAAAGTTGATAATACCAAGATATTCGTCTTACATTTATTTCTTTAGGTAAGTTTTCAACTTGTATATAATAAGTAGACACATATTCAATCTTGCTGGTGTCCAGGACTAGCACACACACCCAGAAAGGGGGACATGGAGGTGAGATCTATATCCAAGTTATCTTTTTAGATAGAAAATCCAAGTTACATAGCAAAATAAAAATGACATAATATATGTAGGGAGGATGCTAGTGAGAATCTGGTCACTGTGTGCCATGAATCAGCCCACTGTGAATAGTGCCAACCCCACAACACTGATAAAGAAACGTATTTAGTTTAGATGGTACACCTTTCCCGAAACATTCTCAAAACCATGTAGACCATTACCCTGAGTCTAAGGGGAAGTGTGTTTATCGGGCACTGGTTTGATAATGTAACATAATAAGTGTAAATGGTACACGTTTTCCAAAACATATTCAAAACCACATAGACCATGAGAATGGGGTCACTCTAGGCCATGAATCAGCCCCCCAACAACCAGGTCAGCTCCACATCATTGGCAAAAAAGACTAACATATTTAGGTTACAAGTTACATTTTCCCGAAATATCCTCAAAACCACATATACCGCTGCCCTGTGAAAAAGGGGTCTAAGGGGAAGGTCTGCTTAGTGCACAGAGACATGGAGGTCCAACTGAGGTCCCCTTGTCGCCTGCTGATAGAGTGAGAATCGGGTCACTCCGGGCCATGAATCAGCCCCTTGCGACCTGCGCCAACTCCACACCCGGACCCACTTGATGAAAAAAGTCGGTATTTATTAAATAAGGGCGCTCCGGAGAGGCCGGCAGATAGCCGTGGGATCCGATAAAGCTAAATGTATGCGACCTTCGCGGGGGATCAGTGGGGTTGGATCCCTCCCCTGGCGCGGTCACCCACCCCCTCCTCCTGTGTAGGCTGACCTCCAGGCGGCAGGACCCGGCGCCCATACAACATGGATGGGATGGGCGGTCTAATCGGGGCTCAGGGCCCGCCCTGATTGGACTGGCCTTTTCTTAACGAGACGCACGTCGTGTTTACAACTCATACGGCGCGCCCACTTACAATGTATGGCCCTGACATTTACCTCTGTCCCTGCCTCCAGGTGGGCAAGGGGGTCGTAACCACTCTTGGCATTGCGTGAATGGTGGCATAAAATGTATTTGTGGCTAGAGATTGCGCAATGAATGTTAGTTCACGAAAGTTGTTCGTGTTTATTTTCGAAATTCTGGGGCTCAGTTGACTTCGTGAAGGCTGCTGAGACGTCGAATTTTGATTAAGAAGACATGATGTTTCCTGTTGTAATAAGCAGTTTCTTTACGGGGTATTAATGCATTAGTTAATGAAAGCTGTGATCGCTTTATAAAACATCCGAGAGATGTTTTATTAAAAACATATTTTTGCCATCATGGAGATTGTAAAGTACGTTTTCCCCGTGCAAAATCTTAAACCTAAAGTGAAATTTGAGTCAGTCTTATCAAATCTTATGGACAAAGAAATCAATTTATACATGTAGTTTATGTATACGAGTTATTGTCTAGTAGTCTTCATTTACGTGTGTAGTGATAGAAGGCAAAGGACCCTACCCTTGGAAGTCCTATTCATATATAATATTTCGGACATCTCTGAGACAAACGTTTGAATTCACTGTAATAATCAGCAACAGTGCCTGCCAACGAGTAGTTTTAATATAGGTCCAATTATTGCAAACGTGCTCTGTGTCCACGTTCTCTGGCAATAATTAAAGTTAATATTATTTGAAACGCCCCTTTAGATAGTCCTTAATCTGTATACATGTGCCATGATATACAATCGCCATACGGCCTCCTAGTGGCTGTGTACCTCGGGACGCTGTAGTTGCTGACTTTACCACCCTGTGCTGCTCTAACGACGACCCTGAGGTATTTGTCCGAGCTGTTTTTCATTTTACCAATTTTTCTAATTGGCTTTAAAGAACTTTTTGTTATTTTTGTTATTGTTTGTTTATTTATTTATTCTTTTTTTAGGGGGGGAGGGGGGGGGTGTCTGTCTTGACATCCTGTACATAGCCATCAGAAGGCCAGGCTCTCTAGCAGATCACCTTCTCCCTGAAGGGAAAACGGGGGAGGGCGAATGCCAGCATCCATTCTAATCAGCCTTGTCTACGCTCACCAAGCGGTGTCGGCCTCCACACCCTGTCCGTGGTATCTTTTTCTTTGTATTTCTGGCAGAGACCTGTGGTTGGAGAGTGCTGCGGAGACAATCTCATCACACCTTACTTGGCCTGTGACGGGGGACACCACTTTGGGCGCCTCCGGCCACTCTCTCCCAAGAAGTTGACGGCTCTTTACTTACCTTAGGGGCCTGCTTGCACACAATGCTTGACATTGGGCCTGTCAGAGGTGCGAGGGGAAAAAGTGTCTTTAACGTATTGGGAGATCAGGAGAAAAAGAAAGTGGGCATTTTCATCTCCTGGAGTGGTATGAGCCAAAATGATTGGGATGAATATAGTCATGCAGTCATAAAGTGTGAACAATCTAAAGATTCTAGTATGCCTTTTATAGTGTCAATTTCTTCATCCACAATATAGGGCTTGCATTGCATGGAATAAACTACCTGTAAAGTTAGCTTAAATAGATGAAATAGATGCTTTTAAGTTGAAGTTTAAGTCATCTATTGTAGACCCATACAAAAAGGTGGACTCTGTGTAATGGAGTGATGTAAGTTAACAAGGTTGGTTCTAATTCACTCTATTCATTTTCATTTTCATCTCATTTCATTGTATCATAATCGGGTATCATCTTGTAACATGAAAATGAGAAAATTTTGGTCAGGCCCCACTATAAATGTAATATTTGCCCTATAATGGGTCTGGCAGAAGATCGGCAAAGTCGAGCCTATTATGCCCAAATAAAACCTTTTTTTTTTTTTTAAATCATCGGAAGCTTTCTGCTAAAGTAAGTGGGGTATTTTTTCCTACGTATGTTGGTTTTATGTCAGGGACCAACCTAAAAAGCTTACATTCCATTGATTTAGCGTAACTTAAATTGATCCTGTGATACTTCGGTTTATAAACACTGACGTATATAGGATTAAGTGACTTTGCGACTGTTTTGTAGGGCGAAGAACCTTTGCCATTTGGTAAAATGTCTTGCAATATGGATTTTTGGACGTATATCCTTTTCTTGCCCAGAGTGATATGTTGAAATGTATCAATTACATTTTTGATTATGATGGGCTCAGTATTTCATCTGTCTGAATTTGACAACTCAATAAGGGTGTCCTTTCACGTTGGTATCTTTTTACTTAACCTTCAATATTTGTCCTTGAAAGATTGGAATTCTCAAATGCTCAGGCAATATGCCGATGAAAATAGAAAAAAATCAATTCAGTCAAAAGTTCGGTTTTCTCTTGAATCCAGGAATGATATTGAATACCTACTAGGCCAATTTGCCAACCATGTACTGAATCTGTATTCTGTATATGGTAAATTGTAATCCCGTTTTTCGTTGCTTAATGAAAGAGAATATGGATTTTGTATCATTTATGTATCTTGAAGCCTCTTTACGAGCTGTATTGTGTGAAATTTGACATTACCTGCCAATAAAACGGCCTAGAGGAATTAAATCGGACACCCGAAACCAAACCTAATAGTGTGATTTTTCTAGACACAATTGAAAAATGGAAAATTCATTTACTCTTTTGTATTGGAAGTGAGCCTTGTCTATTTTTTTGTCCTGAGTGCAATATTGTTCGGGAAAGCCGTGAAAACAATCGAACAGTCTTTTGGACAATGGTGGGTGTTTTATATCACATTTGGTGGTTTTATTCCCGTTAAAACTTACCTGATAGGGCAGTTATTAATTTCTTCCATTAACTTTAAAAGTGAAAACTATTCTGTGCAGGTGGATTCTTAATAACGTTCGGCTGATAATTATCTGCATTTTATCTTGTTTGGACGTTTATAAACTTTTTTAAGTTTGGCTATTGAGTCCTCTTTTTCTCTTTTCTTTTTTTTTCACTGTACAATTCTTTCGTGAATTTAGCCTGAACCTCATGGAACTACCTGCAACACTTTGAAAAAGAAAACGGTGATGGCTAAAGAGGTGGAATCAGAAGTGTGGGTAGGGGAGTTATTTAATGTTGACAAAGGTCATTGAACGTTACTGGTATGGACTTGAATTTTCTTTTTCTGAATGTGTGAAGAAATTGGCCATCACACCAAAGGAGATTATCTATTTTGATACGACTAAAGATTTACAGAAAGCCATCTGTCTACAACCAGACATCATGCGTACCGTGGTTTTGTGTAAAGCTTACCATTACAGAAATCGTGTCACATAGACCTCCTTCACATTACTGGAAAAAAGGTAAACTAAAGCTGGTCATTTTACAAGGTTGAAACCCGAGTCAAAACTCAAAATTCTTTTCCCAAAGACACATCCACGATTCCCTATAACATTTGAATCTACAGGCAATCTGTTGGTGATCCATATCAGTGTTCAGCAGGACATCCCAATGTTCAGCGCAACACCCTCCATGTTCAAAGAACACACCCCCATGCCCAAAGAATCCATTTACCCCGCCCCTCCGACCCCATGCCCGTAACTTTTCCCAAAGACACATTCACAATTCCCTACAACATTTGGATCTACAGGCAATCTGTTGGTGATCCATGTCAGTGTTCAGCAGAACATCCCAATGTTCAGCGCAACCCCCTCCATGTTCAAAGAACACACCCCCATGCCCAAAGAATCCATTTACTCGGCCCCTCCGACCCCATGCCCGTAACTTTTCCCAAAGACACATCAACGATTCCCTACAACATTTGGATCAACAGGCAATCTGTTGGTGATCCAAAACGATGTTCAGCAGAACATCCCAATGTTCAGGCCAACCCCCTCCATGTTCAAAGAACACACCCCCATGCCCAAAGAATCCATTTACTCGGCCCCTCCGACCCCGTGCCCGTGACGTGAGGTGTCGCATCTATCCCTATTGACCCGCGGCTGGAGCATCAATGTGGGGGTCATTATTGGTCCAATTAGACGTCCTGACTCCCGGAGACAACACGAAGCCTCCAGGCGGAGCCGCCATTAGACCCCATCCATCTCCTCCAGGGCGCGGCCGGCAAACACGGGGGTGTGGTGGTGGTGGTGGTGGGGGGGGGGGGTTACTCGGGCTGGGGAGGAGCGTTATAGGAGCGAAGGTGTCAAGCCATCTTGAATGCACTAGAAATTATTCCATTGCTCGGTTTCCTCCAGTTTAAAGATATTTCTTTTAGATTCAGCCATTAAAAGTGATGTTGGCATTTATATGTGTATATATATCACCCATCCTATATAAACTCACAAAACATATTACACACTCTGTAACCTTTGGTCTCATCAACGTGATTTTATAGCTCATGTGAGTTACAGTTCTTTGTTCTTTGCTTATGTCATATAATTGGCACGTTATTTGTGCAATTAAGAGAGATAAGGATACTGTAGAATTTCAAAATAGAGGTTATTTAACTTTCCATAAGCCGCTTTCCCATGCATGTGACCACCACGCGATCTCAACAAGACATCGATAACTTGACTCTCCTGGGTTCTGACGCAGTACCCCCCGGATCTACAGTCCGCGCACCCACCACCTCCTCCAGGGTGGGCAAACAGTGGTCGGTAGCAGGAAGTTGGTACCAGGATTACAAGAAAGTCTACAGGGCTCATCCTTATACCTAGCAATGTCTACAATCCCCATCCCGTCGCACACGCTACTCGACTCGTCTTAGGCAACCATGTCTTCACATGCCATCCTGTAGATCTACATGGGTGTTCAGAGTGCAGGGGCAGCCAGGTGTAATACCTTTATTTTGAACGTTAAATATATTAGTTGTATCAGATGGCTTTAAACATTGATTTTAGAACCCCAGCTCCATTAGTAAAAATACAGACGTTAGCTCTACATATAAGGTGCAGTTGTAGCCTGCATGCCCGTCCAGAATAATGTTTAGAGTTAAACATTAGTTCATGCTTAAACATGAAAAGTTGATAAATCTCTTGTATCTATGAGGTTTTACAGTCTGCTTCTTTTCTGAATCAGATGCTTCTTCCTTATGTATTTGGGATGATCTTAATATTTCACCTAAAATAATATGTTATAGGAAATTCTATGGAGGAGGACCTGTCAAGTTTTTAATATTAGTTTTTCTTTGCTTTTCGCATGTTATTCAGAATGGAATGATCGTGCTGTAAGATCTCCGCTTGTCATTTGCATGTTGTACCCATCGGGATTGTCAATTCGTCAACTCAAAACGTGATCTTTGTTTTGTCAGAGGGAAAAGACAACCGATCACGTAATCCCCCTCCAAAGGGATCGGAAATGAACACTGTTTATATCTGCAATCAGATCCCAGCGACCTCCGAATTGAAGTTAAGGAAGGAAAACCTCAAGGTAATGCAAGCCTGTCATGATATTTTCAGATCGGCCACTGCGGAAGATTTCTGAAATGTCACGCAAACAAGGGGGGCTAAGTAGAAGATGGATAAAATTAGATAAACATAATCCCATTTATGTCAGTAAGATATAATGGTAAAGGGTCTGTACATTAAGCGGGTGTAGTGGGTAATATTAATATTTCCTATTTCTTCTCCAGTACCTACAAGGAGGCACAACCCAACCTCCTCCATGGTCTGACCCCCCCCCCCTCCCCAAACACATACACCCATCCCCCCATCCCCTGACTCCAGCCGTTGACATGCACGTTTTTCCGCTGCTCCATAACCATCTCATTTTATTCACGATATTTATCAATTGCTCGTCAACACGCGCGGCCACCCCGGCGCGCGGGTGGCGTGCGGCCGGCCGAGCTGCTCGGAGCTGCTCATGAGAGAGCTTCTTGTACTAATGGGAGGAGTAGGAGGAGAAGGATGCGCTCTAACATGTTGAGAGATTTTATGCCGAGGGAAAAGTACGACTCGGAATTTATTGGATTTTCATGGCCGAGTAAAAGTGACATTAAAAGTGGAATTATGCGCTGTTCTTTTATTCCTTGGAATACTTCGTCTGAACTCGCAGAAGCGGTTTGCTTTCTGTGGCTGTCGATAGTTGTGTGAGATGGCTGGTTTAGTAAAGACGTGACTCATTAAATTTAACAATCTACTGTTCAGTAGGCCTATAATATATAATCATGAAAAGTGGAAGTTGATTTCGTGCTTTGTAGAAAAGTCAGACATTTGTATCAGATGGTGATTTTGAAGATGCAAAATGTCATGACTCGACTGTAAGGGGGTAGGCAATAGATTGTTGATATTCTTCTATTTTAGTATTCGGTTATTTCTGCATTGGCATTATAACAAGAATTTTTATTTTTCGTTTGCCATTCATTCATATGAAAATAATTAAGTATAACGGGATATGGATATATGTATCTTGTTGATGATAGATGATTAGTTCACCATGCCTCATATAGGGACCTATGACATTTTTAAATATCATGGGTTACACTCAATCTTTGAAACAGTCGCTGTAAAGGGCGCATTTTACTCTACTTTCATTTACGGAGTCATTGTCAGCCGCAGCCCCCAGCCGGTTCTTTGAATCCATGTATAGGTTTACAATTACACACTCGTGCGACAATATCAGATTCCTCAATCTAAAAATGGCTGACATTACACGATAAACATCCTACATCAACCATTCTTCTCTTACATTTCTTAGACTACCCAATGACATTGCTATTGAATACCCAATTGTGACACCAAAGACACTTAAATGAAGGATACGTGAAATGGTAAGCTTTTCTATTATACTAAGGAAAAGGTAGAGATAAAGTGTGCTTTTATGTATCTATTCACTCGAAACTATAATAACATTTCGCAGCTCATCATTTAAGCGATTGATGCTCAGACTATATCATTCTGACAATTTGATAAGGGTATATAGCAAGGTTAGATCTTTGACAAGTTTACACCATTTGAAAGCCCGAGTTATTATGAGGCGGCAAGGCTTTAAGTTCAAATATAGGCCTAGATCACCTTAAGATCTTAGCCGCCGAATTCCCCTTTTGTCATATACGAGGATCGGTGACGCGTTTATATGTAACACCGATGAGACGATCGCTTCTGAGCTTAAATGACCACATATTTGGGCTTATTTTGGCTTACATCACAGAGATTTTGATATACAGAAGACATAGGAATCGTTAAAATCGTCCAAATCGGGCCAAATTAGACATTCAAGCGCGGAATCCAAATCATTATATCGTTATGATTGCCGGGCGCCCTCTCGCCATCTTATTTGATCACGTGACCCCTCCTTGTTCGATGTGGGCCACGGGAATCGGGTCAATCTCTGAATATTCATTGCAGACCTATTTCACCATGAAACCAGTCGTTCTAACAGTAGTTATTGATACCAACAGATACATTTGGATATACAGATAAGCATCTCACAGTCCAAAAATGAATAGATTGCGAAATAACGCGACAAATTGCGCGAAAACGTCACACTAATTTCTTGCTATTCCTTCGCGTCGACCCGGTGAACAATCCAGGTCAGACCGCTTCACACTGTCACACGGCCGGGTGCAAGTGCCCCGGTCGGACGTGTTGGCGGGAGGCTATCTCTTTCGCCGCCTAGATACCTGGATTACCGCGGTATCTGATGCTTTCAATATATATATTTTGGAGTCTGGACCCCCTTAAATGCATACAACGCATTGAAAACTCATGCGGGAAACATGCGTTCGTATCGAAGGGAATAAATTGGATGGATCGGACACGTGGAGGCACTGTCACTGTCACAGTGTCAGACCGTCAACATGGCGTCAACCCGGCCGGGTTCTCTCTCTAGCCTCCTCCGATACATTGAACTCAGGAAACCAGGATGACATTTACGCATCAATTGTGGAGGATATACGCTTTGAAACGCATTGAGGACTCCAGGCCTTAACGGTTAGTTTATATCTTTTTTCCAGCATATGGAATGATACCGTTGAAATCTAGGCCTAAACTCGGCTGGAGGCCTAACGCGCAATCTGAAAAATAATTATTTAGACCTTATTAGGCCTATCAAAATGAAATTCATGTATATATCTATGTTCTCCTATATCTCAGGGTCCTATATATCATATAGTTTGGTCATTTTAGGCCTGGACACACTTGCAAGAATATTTTACAGGTTGTATGAAAAAATGAACACCCAAAAAATCGTTTAAGCCTTATCCAGCCTATCGAAATAATAAAATTGTCACTATAGTGTCATTTTTTCAGACCTACCACCATCAAAATATTAATGCCTTAGGCCTAAGTCAATGTCTTACCTTGAAAGTAAATATTTTTTCAGATTGACACTATAGTGTCAGTTCAGACCTACCACAATAAATCATTAATATTATTAGGCCTAATACCGCCGCCTCATGTGTATCAAAGCTGGAAGCTTTGATACTGTATAAAACATTTTTACTATATATTACATTAAAACATTAAAACATGCCGCCGAATTGATACAGTATGGCTAGACGTTTGGACTTGTTTTATCTCACCAGAATTGTATAACGCCCTAACTATGACCGAACAAATAAAGCAATAATTAAGTCGGAATCAGTTTGATGAGAGTAATGTTTTTCCAAAAGTGTGATGAAATACCTGCACTGTATTCATACATTTGAGTCTGGTACTTGCTTTAGTTTCGGTCGATGGTCGACCCCTGGTAAAGTACGTGCAGAGTTTGGCAGGTAAGACTTGCCGATAAAAGCGTCATTGTCCTTGGTAGTTGGCTGAAAGCCTTCTTATAACCTTTTTGTAAACGATCCAATTTCGCAATATTCTCGGATAGTCTTCTACCTGAATGAAAACGTCTCTCGAAAGTAATGGAAATTCAGGTTTTATCGCATCTTATTTATAATAATACAACAACTTGTTGGAATAGGTTTTACATACATGCCACTACTTTAGTCTCTTTAAACTTATTTTTCAAAAGAGTAATGTTTCATGTTTTATTATGTAGATGTAATACAACTAGGAGGAAGGTTATTGAAGCTCTTGTAATAATAAGAATGAATTTTCTTTCTGAAAGTGGACACTTTTTTCTGCAGTTTTATCCCATATGGTTTACATAGACGGCAGAATCTTGAGTAATTAAATAAATTGACTCTTAAAAAACCTACACCTCAATTTAGATTTAAAGTTAACAAATACAAGGTTGAAAATATTATAAAGCAAAAACCTCAGCCTTTTTTAACAAGATAAACAGGATCTGGAAGTATGCAATTCAAACATCCGATAATGCTCAAATAATCTCTGACCCTTTATTCGCAATGCCTGGAAAAAGAATTAAGTCACATAATAAGATCACGTAGGTCACATTGGATGGCAGGGCTTTGTATGATCCCACCCTGGCAGTGGGTGATGAAATCCTGGACCGAACAGTGGTTGATCCCCGGCGCCCTAATCAGGGACTAGCTGGGCGCCGCGCCGCTGTAAATGCCAAACACAAGCCCTCAATCCTGGCATTGTTAGCCCCCCTGTTTGCCAGCCCGCCACTGCCATGTTGGAGCATCAATTGGCTGTGGCGAGGGCTTGGATCAATACACCTTAACAAACCGCCGGGTTATTGCCTCGACCTGCTCATCCGTAAAGAGCAACTTCCTTTCTGTTTGTTCTTTTTTTATTATTATTTCTTTGGATTTTTTTTGGGTCAGCCAGGCTTCCTGTAGTCGTTGAATTGACTGGGGAGCATTCCAGAACAGGAGGAATGGGGTGTTGAAGGTTTAAATCGGAATTTGTCTTATTTCATTTCAGAAATTTGTCTTGTTGTAAGAAGAATTTAGGCAATGACCCAAACACATGTAGATATAGGCACACGACTTGACCACTGGCCTTTTAGGCCTATGATATATTTACACCATAAGTACACTCGATCCTTCGAGTTAGATATCATGATAAAACTGCAACTCGTTTGCATTGGCGACAGTGCCTTGTTTTGGAATAAACTGACAATGGACATACCCAACGCCAATAATCTATAATGAGTGGACCACGTTTCCTGTGCTCCTTGGATACCAAATTCGTGAGCTTTGGCAAAGTCCCCTGTGTTCTTTGTGGAAGAGGTAAACCTATGAATTACTTTGTCCAGATCTTTTTGAAGCTAGACGTCGCAATTAGAATATTAAATCCAGAAATGCCCAGAAACGTCGTATGCATCTTATTCAGGCACGTAGTGATTTATATTGTGTCTTGGACTAATGGGATCAATGGGCGGATATGAATTATAGCCCCATAGATAATCCATCATCCCATCAGGTAAAACAATTAGATAGAACATCATGAGCCAGAGCCTAGTCATGGCTTTATATATACAAGTCTACCCGCCAATCAAACTAGGGGACGCGGGATCAAGGACGGGAAATGATCACGTGTAATCAGCTGGCCAATCGGACGCAGCAATCCTGCCACACTCTCCACACAGATGTTCCTCCAACCCCTGATGATGAATCGGCACAGGATGTGCTTGGAGAGCTGTGGCGGCGGCGCTTTGGGTGTCAGTTCCTGCTTTCTCCTCCAGTCGCGCCTTGATTGCAGTGCCACTTGGCGGCTGGTAGGGCTAGTGCTAGACTGGTGTCCGGGCCTATTGCTGCAACGCCGAGTGTTGTGGGGCAGGGGAAAAAATCTAGGCCAGTGCGGGCAACTAGGCTATCGTTCGGGCACTGCGGCGAGTCCATTTTTGCCTGTTCCCCTTGTCGATTGAGCTCTCAAAAAAGTCGGTTCATATTTCCGACCTCGCGGATCCAGGCCAAAAGGCGGCTCGAGTTAATCTAGAAAATGAGGCCACTGAGGGGAAAAAATCGTTTAGAGGCGAGAATGGAACCAGATCACGGCTCTTACACGGCCTCCTTCGGGAAATAATTGAAAAATGTAGAAGTTTTTTTCTATTTCTTTTTGCTCTTTGGTCCTCCAAGGCTTCGAGCTTGTTCGATTAAGCCAGACACCCATAATCCAAATCCGAGAAGCCAGATGCCCTCTTGGGGGTCTGTTTGCTCTGCAAGACAGCGGTTTGGGTCGACAAGATGGTCATCGGCCGATAAGATGGTCATCGGCCGACAAGATGGCCATCGGCCGGCGATAAGGTGGGGTCTGCAGGGGCCTGTATGGCTGGGCCTTATTTGGCCAAGGACCAGAGACCTAATCGGCTTTAGCCAATGGGCCGCCTGACCGGGTTACTGATAGCGGGCGGCGAGCTGCTCACACAGCCGCCAACCGCTCCAACTGCTCGCGGGATCAGGTGGGCTCCTCTATAGCCGAGCCCTTTAGAGGTGACTGGCTCAGCCCTGGGTGCAATGTAATACACAGTTCTGATTGCTGGCATTGACCTATTCGTTTCTTTTGTAATACATGTATCTATGATTCAAAATGTTCTTATTGATCATTTTTACTGCTGAACATCTTGTTCAACTTAGTCAGTATCTACCTTTCCGATCTTTTATTGTTTCATAACTTTAAGCTAATCGCTGAATGGGTAGATGGCCCATTTAGTTTATTTTCAAATCCAAACCTCGTGCACTTGTGTTTTTGGAAGCCCTTACTTTCCCATTTCAAGATTTTGGTAAACGGTTAGGGATCCCTCGACAAGTTATGATAATTGCTTTGATGGATACCTAATTGCAATTTCATATCTAGTATAATCAAATGGCTTCGACTTCCCACTGCTCTCATTAGTAACTGGTTTTTTAACCTTCCTCCCCCTCTGCATCTCTTTTGGTGTGAACACTGACCATTTCAGAATGTAAGCCCAATAGTAGCTTATGTGGTGAACGGTTTCTCGGGTTGTAACATAGAATCAACCAAGAAGATGTGGACTAATCATAGAGTGGCAGGTGCGCCAGTGGGGAAGGCGTTGACACATATTGGAAAATCAGTGGCAGTTTCCCACTAATGCATCTAATATCTTCATATGTATGCTCATGCATAAGGGAAATCTTGAAAATTATTTTGCTTCTTGTTAAAATATAGTTTATAATAATGTTGTTAAATAATATCTCCATTGCAACTGAAGGACAATGGACCTATTGTGAGATCCTTGAATAATGTAACCGTCCATGTTGATGAATAAAGAAAAAACATACAAGAGGATATAGATGGTCGGATTGGGTAAACATCAGGTAGCACTCAGATAGCCTCCCAACATTGTAATTTCAGTCCTCATATTTTTGCCGTAAGAGATAGTGCCAATAAAAGGCATGGCCGGCGGCCGCCGTCACCCACATCTGGTGTAATTTACGACTCGGCTTTCATCCTACAGTTCTCAGCTACACCGAAATTGTTTTTATGGCGTTTATGGCGTGACGCTAATTCATTTATATCGTCAAGGTGGGTAGGGCCACTGTGCTATTTTACGTGCAGCATTTTCCCTGCAATTATTTCTATAAAGAAAAAGTGTGAAACTGTCATCCATCATGGCTTGGTATTGTGGGGAGAGGTTGGGGGTTGGGCGGCCAGAGGCGATAGACTGTGATTATTGTGTCATCAAAAGGTGATCCTATGTAAGGATTAATCAGGGTGAGTTGTTGTTTGTGGCTTAGTATGCGGCATTAATGAGTAGTTTTAGCTAATAAGTAGATTTATCCTGCTTATCTTTAATGCGGCATAGCAGAGATAAGTAGCGCCATGTCTTCCGAATGCCACTGATGAGTAGGAATGTGTTTTAATAAGGTCAGTGATAAGTGGTTCACAATGTATCTTTATTATTAGCTCGCCGATAAATAGGAAAATATTTAAATGAGGTCAGGAATACCTAGCAATGTTTCTTCTTGCAGGGCTTATGATATGATAAATAACAATGTATGTTTATATAAAACTACAGTCCACAGCCTCAAGCTGTGCCCCACCCACCTCCACCCCCACTCCCTTTCAACAATTCAATTACCATACCCCAAAGGGATAAAACAATGTACACCCATTACACTACACTTCAAATGTAGCGTTTTTCTCCCACACAGCACCAAACAAAGAAACGTTAATCTAGCTTGTTATTGCTTTTCCATTACGGGTTGTATCGATAAAACGCCGCACTTTATCACTACTCATCCAGCCGTGCGCACTAGAACTGTGATAGGAGTGGCTGCAGATTTGTCGCTATAATTACCACCACGTGGTGAGTACAACTCCAGTGCTGTCCCTTTCCCATGCCGACTGGGGCAGAACTAATTAGCCAATCCTTTCAAGTACTATTTCTTCCCCCTGAAGCCATCTTTAATAACCATTTTCCCGTAAAATAAACAAAAATGTGATACTATTTTTGCAAATTGCATTAACAGAGCAGATTTTCCCATTTCAAAGCATGATATATTTTATGGCTGGTAACGTTCTACATTTCAATCGGAAATTAATTGGGAAAAATGAGTGCAAACTATGCCCGACTCTTTGAAGGGTTTGTGAATGGGTCTCGTTCAATTTGAAGATTCACTTGAAGTTAATACACATGTTCAAGATTTTATATACCTTCATGATCATATACTTTGAATTTGAACGTGATTATTTTGATTTGGATATTGAAGGTGGCTACGATAAATGATAGTAGGCCTAATACATGTATCTGGCCATTTTCCTTCTCCTTTAGGCCTATAGCCAAATTAGTATGACGTTGATTGTCCGTTCATTTAATGTCCTCTAGAGTTCAATTTTACAAGTCGTGTTTTTTCAAAAAGGAAATGGGTAAACATACTTTGGTCTCAGTAAGAATGTTTTAGATATTCGCTGTGCATTAAAACTCAGTTTTTATATTCCTTCAATCAATCACACTTTTTATAATTATTTACTAAAGCCGACCCATTGGTTCCATTCCACCTTTAGGTTGTACATTAACTCACGAAGCACATTGATTTTTATTCCATTAGAACTAAAAGTTCATGGCCTTCAGATGACAAAAGGGTGATACCGTTTTTGTAAATTGCTTTAACAGACCGGATTTTCTCAATTGAAAGCCGTAGATATTTTATAGCATGGTTAAGGTATTAAATGAGTGCAAGCTGCGAATGTGCATGTGAATGTGTCTCGTAGAGTTGGAGGATTCTTTTGAAATAAATGGAAACGTTCCATATTCAGAATTATATATATAATCCTCTACTCTATATTTGAACATTCTTGATCAAATTGAAAATAATGGGAGGTATTTATGATAAGAGAGTATAGTTCCTGGTTATTCTCCTTTTTTATAATAAATTAATATGACGGTGATTGTTCATTCAATCCTGTCGTCTTATAAGGGTTTGTATGAGAAAAGGAGGGGGTGTTTTGTTAAAAACTAAAGGGGGTTGAGATGCCCCAATTTCCCTAAAAAAATATTTCCAATACCCTTTCTACATCGAAAGGCAATTTTTCGACAGAAGGTCGTTTAGATTCTAAATTAAATCTGATTATAATCGGTGTCTGGTGACGTATAACTTGTACGTCAAACCTGCAGGGAACTTCTTTCTTTCCATCACTGAAAGCTCATGGCATTGAGATGGCAAACACAATCTCCATGCTGTTCACAGACACAATGCAACTTTTAAGAGTGTTCTGTCAACTAAGTGGCATCATAGATAATACAAGAGGTACATTCTCTGATGGCATACTGTATACATTTTCTGTCGGCTCTTGTGCAGGGCAAGCCGAAAAAGTGGCGTTTGAAGACAAGTCGAAAAACACTTGCGTCAGTTTAAGTATTGTATTGTAAGTGGATTGCAGTTTTTTTTTCTCCTCAAAATGTTGTTTCAGGGAGGAGCAACAGAGTAAAGGTTCTTGAAGGTATTTAACATACCAGAGCAGTACTTTAAAATTTCACGCATCTGGCTTTCCATAGAAAGGATCGAAATGAGTGATAGGCGAGTTGCTCTCGAGCTGTTAGGAGCATCTCAGGGTAAAGGCTGGTGACTACTTGCTGAGGTGTTCACCATAACAGCTTCTGACAGCACATCCGCTGAGTTCTGCTCCGGTGGAGTCCCTATCGGCATAGTTAGTCGGCATTGGTGGGTCCCTATCGGCACAGTTAGTCGGCACCCTTCTGACTGTCACATCCAGTGAACACCACTGGATCTCTAATTAGACCAACAATCTGACAAGCTGAAAATTTCTGTTTTCGCGAGCATGATTGCGTGAATATAGCATAAGGGGACGTGGGGTTGTAAATCGTTGAGCGTTTGTGCATATGTCAGCCCAGTTCTTTATCATTGTCATAGAGGGAGGTCGGTATTGAGGGATCATGCGTTGTGATTACTATCGCTTCAACGATAAAAACGCATGGCTAAACTCGTGATGTTTACGGAGATGAGCCTGATGCCATTATCCAAGTTAATAAACAACGATTATCCTCATCATCTATGTTGGAGAATTTGATACATCTGTATACCTTAAGTACTTTAGAATTATATCTTCATAAATTATGTACTTTAAGATCCCACATTGGGGACTCTAGCATTCCCTAACCAAATTAATTAACAATGATAATCTGAAATCATTTGCATCTAAGGTGTAGAATTGAATATATATCTGTATTGTATTTCATATGTAATTTCATATTCCATATAATATTAGGATGAGCAACGTACACCCTATCCAAGTTAATTATCAATGATAGGACTAATCATTACCATCTAAGTTGTAGAATCTGATACATCTATTCAACTTAATACTAATCAGATCAGATAACTAACAAAGAGCTCAGTTTACTTAACATTATCGTTTTTGCTTTGTGGAGATACTATATAGGTTCGCCGTTTAACACATTGGACATAGTTCTGTAGGCATACTGAAATCTTGTGGGGGTGTAGTTATATATGGAAGGTCGGACCCAATTAAATTAGGCCCCAAGGGAGATCTGTAATAGGATTAGGGGGTGGCTGAGGGTCAGAGCAATTTGGACCATGAAGCTTGGCACGGCATTGGAATTGCTTCCATAAGTTTCACAGGAGGTAATGCTACAGAACTATCCATCTTGGAAAGATATTCCTCTTGGAATGATACAATTTAGACAGTCGGCTATAATATTATATCAGACATTAAGGTTTACTGTAAGATTTTTATTTTTTAATGGGAACGAACCACAGTGGAATCATTTTAGTCCAGAAGGTTTTGATTTATGAATAATTAAAGTCTGTCGTTTCTGGTGAGTGGCGTATCGGATTTGTGCGATATTTGGTGATCTACGTTAAATTACTTTGCCCGAACGAAACAACTGAGTAGTCTTTCTCGATTGTAACATTGTATTTACACTTTTACTGTATGTATGTATTCTATGAGAACTGATAACTCCACCTAGCAATTCCTATGAACTATTCCTGTATAACTCCATTAAGCCGCGATCCCCCACTTCAAGTATGGAACTAATTACAGTCAAAGAAATCAAATTTGCATCTCACCTAATGAAGTTGCCATACACTATACACGGACATAGATCTACGTAATACCATCAAATAAAACGTGGATGGCCTAGGTGGGAGCCAGGGACGGAACACTCTGATTAAGATCCCCCCAACTCATTATGTGGGATCTCGGAGCAGGCTCATCTGCTGACGTCGGCAAGCAGTGATTACATATAGCCTTTGATATAGGCCGTGCCGTCGGCTGGAGGCAGCGGCACAGATTATTCCCAGTAAGAGACTGGGCACGGCACAATGTCTCATTAAGCACGTGGCTACAGGCTGCCTGGAGGAAAGGGTCTTACTAATACACCACGTGCCTCCTTCTACATAGCCGGCCCCTGGAGGGGTGGATACTAACTATGGACCAAAGTTGAGACATAGACCCCATTGGTCTTCCATTACCATCGTTTCTTTTTTAGCACTTGTTTTTATGTATATTGTGTTGGAAATATCTACACCTTGAGTCAAATATGTATTTGTCACATTAGCCTATTGGTTTCGAAAATGCCTCGGGATGCATAAAATTAATCCTGTTTGAAAAATATCTACTTGTTTGTTTCCAGTATCATGTGTGGTGCCGTTCGGGCAATGAAATCAGTTACTTATTTCGTCTTCCACAAATTGCACTGCTCAAACACATCCGAATCGCAGGAAACACTTGAAACATGGCAATAAGGAACCGTTGGAAAACCAACGGTTTCAACTGAAATCACAATGGGCCAAAATGAGGCCACTCGGGAGTTGGATCAGGTGTGCAAATGTTATGACCTTCATTTTTCTAGGTCAATTTGGAAAGAATATTAATCAATGTAGGCCAAGGATATCCATAAAGGGCTCAGCAATCAAACTAATTACAAGAGTAAATAGGGCTCTGGCCTGCAGGGGTACAGGTACAGAATTATTAGGACGGACAAAGGGAAGGAGAGGTCTCAGGTGACCGAAAACCTCGAAGTACATACACAGTATGGTTTTTAACTAGAGCAAGTATTTGACAGATTCCAACTTTTATATGGGTTGATTAATTTCCCTGTGTCTATATTAATCAGTTTATGAATTGTGAAAAAGTTGGCTTTTCTTTTTCTCTGCTGGAACAAACCGAATTGTGAAAGACTTCAGAAAGTATCAGAAATGTCTGGGATATTTCCATCAATACATGATTTTTTGTATTTATTATTAATTTTACGTGATGGGAGTTACAAAAGAAATGGCAGGAATATAAAAAATGGTCCCTCTCATTAAAAACACGGGAAATTGAAGAGTTTTCCAAATCGCGGGGGGGAGTACAGTGTTGGATTACTTTCCCATCTGGTTTTCCTATGCGAAATAGTGTTTAAAGCTTCCTTCTTTCGATCTCATCAGCAAAACCTTTCATAAATTGTTTTATTTATATCAGAGCACATTAGTAATTAAATTCTTCAAAGATTGATTGTAACATTGAAAACACTAGGTCGATTAAAGTGAAAGTTGTATGGTCAACCTCATCTATGTCAGAAAATATGAGTAGTTTTAAATAGGAACTGTTTCAGTGAAATTCAGATATGTTGCACATTATACACCGGAAAGTACACTCAACAACGCCACAAACAACACCTATCTGTCCTTATCAGCAATCTGTAGCATAGATGAGTTTTATTTTGTGAGCAAACATGCACTCAGGGTGAAAAGCTTCACAGAATTTGTTCTTAATCTCTCAGTCGCCGCCTCGGTGAGCAGCTCACTTTTGTGTAAGTGGTGAGCCACTCAGGGCTGCGTTCTACAATCAGCACTGTTTCTACCTGCAAATCCTTCCACATGTCTGTATTCCACATAGCGGATTCGGTACTGGCGATTTTGTATTTGTTTTATTTGCATGACATTGCATGAAACTATACATCCTATATAGCATTCAGAAGAGAATTATGAAGTTTCCAATAGCATTTAACGTATCTATACTTAACCATTATTTCCTCGATATTTAAAATCGGCACCAAAGTAGCATGTGGAATAGAGTTTTCAAGGTCCATGAGGAGACGTTCCAAAGTTGTTAGTTACAGAAGGTGTCTTATAGATCTAGGTAGGGCCAATTGTATCCACGTGGGTATATTATCTCATGTAGGGAATGGGGCCCACGTACGGCAAAGAAAATATAAGTTGATGCATGTTGTGTTGCACTATCCAGATTTTGAAGCACGCGCAAACAAGGCGTGTATATGGAAGCACCAGAAGCACATAGCAACGGTTTTATAATGCTTATTGCAGACATAGGGCGTCCGTACGTGTGGCCACTTGTGAGGGGCGTTGTGGAACCCGATAACCATAGAAACCCTGCGCCCCCACACAAAACCCCACCCCACTCCTTGTATCCACTTGAGACGTACTTGCGGGAGCTACCAGATGCACAATAGTTAGGTCGGACCCGTGAGTGAGCAGCTCGTATCACTCCTGACACCCACGACCACATGCTCGGACACGTCCAGCCAACTGGCCAACACCCTCTGAGGTTATTGACTGAGATGACCACCCATTGTAGTGGTAAGGAGGTGTGAGGATTCATGGACCTCAGCCGCTTGGTCCTCCTGGGCATTTCAGGGGTGCGCCGAGTTGGTCTGAGCTGCTCAGTAAGAGTGAGAAGGTTATTAATTATTCACAAATCTTGAGTTTGCCAATCACACCTCTTTTCGGGTTTATTCGGCAATTTCTAAGCTATTATGTTTGTGGTCAACAATAGAGGAAATGCAATGTATTACGACAAGGAGCCCAAATGGATAACATTTTTTAAGAACAATAAGGCAAATCACAGCTGTTATTATCATAACAGTTAGCGTTATTTACAAACACCATTCAAGGTCATCTGAACATCTTGAAAGATTGTTTACTATAATGATATCTTTTCCACAAAAACATTACAGAAACAAAACTTTAAGAATCCCGATTGGCCTCTCCCTGCCATGAGGAACACAAGAAGTGACAGTCTTTATCTAAGGCCCAACTCTTTTTAGACTGATGTTTTATTCACCTTGTCTCATGAGGAGTGGCATTACCAGTGTTGAACGTGGCACCTGTTGGGGAGCTCCCACTGGCCCTTTTCCCATCGACAGGTAGTACACAGCGGTCGGAAACATCCTAGTGGGAGGGCACTCCACCAAGATTTGTTTCTACTGCCAAATAGACCGCGGAAGCTGTGGCTATATCTTGCATCTCTGAACAAGGAAGTCCTAAAAGGGGGACTATCCGGGGCATTATACTGTGTGAAATTGTGCAAGAATTTGGTTTAATTAGGGAATAATCATCGTGAATTAGCCATTATCACTCCGCGTGGTCCAATTCTAAGGTATGAACTTATTTCTTAACTTTGTCCATACACATATGGCATAGTTGCAGGAAAACCAGTTGGCTGTCTTTGACCACTAAGAAAATATGGGGCTGTTAAATCAAAGCAGGCAGCTGTTGTATTGTAGAAGGGGGGAGGGCTGTATAGTCATGCACTGGGTACTTACCCTGAAAGAGCCAGTGCCCCCCCCCCCCCCCTCCAACCTCGCACCGTCTGCCCCCCGCCCCCGCCCCCCGCCCCTCGAGTCTGAAACTTACACCTGATGGCAGTTTACGACTCGGAACCGCAATCCTGCAGTAATAGAGAAGGGAACAGCCGGCCATAAGGGACATGCTTCCAAGGAAAAGTTGGACTTTGCCCAATCCAAGGCTTTGTCGCTGCGTTATTTTTACATCCTACTAGATATAAATCTAGTTTTCTTGCAGTTCCCTCCTGCTAGAAGACAAAGCAGTCTTTTCTGTTGCTGTAGGCAGCGCCTATAGATTTTGCCAATTCGTATCCGTTCTTCTAGAAACCGTTCTTTGAAATGGGAAACTTGAGCAATACGCAAGCCTGAAATGCGAGTTTATGTTCAAAGAAAGTGCATTTACGACTTCAGTTGTTCCAAACTCAAAGGTACCACAGGGTTTTGTCTCCCTCTAAAAAGGAAACCTGTCTACTGATTGTGAGCTGCTTTCAGGAGGTGCAAGCAAGGTAGACTGCCTTCAGTATTCTCACCAAAGAAGCTGGGGAGCTAAGTGTTTCAGCTTGGCCATTTGGCACGTCTGCCTTGGGTCCCAATGCGCACGTGCCGAATAGTTTCCGTTTCCACGCGCACTCATTTATCTACTCTGATCTTTTTTTACGGCATGGGGCAGGGCTTAGCGACAGAATTGTCCGAGCATCAATATACACGCAATGGACCAAACTTGGTTAATGTGTTGAATACTGAACGTCGCGAGTAGACCTGCCTTTTGGCACGTTCAGCATTTTAAGGGACACTTAACGCTACATCTTCTATCATATACATGTATGAGTTTCCTTCTCGATCTTCTCAGTCTGTTTAAATGATATGAATTGGTCGACGCATTTGAGTTAGATTTTTTCTTATCTGTTGCAGAATCTCAAATATTTTACATTTGAGTAGTGCACACAATTCAGTAGTATGCGTTATCCGCTTTACATATTAAGTAGGACTACGACAGCTTAAAGGAGACAGGAGGCAAATGTCACTGCACGTGTTCTTTCATTTCTCTCATGTAATACATAATATCTTCATCGGTACTCAATTTGTTACAAATTCATTGTTTTATTATTCATTCTTAAATCCCAGAACTTTAAAAAGTCCTCCCAGCCTACCCTATAGTTATACTGTAGGAGAATCACATGTCCACTTTGCCTTCATGTATGTACATACTACTAAGTCCCAGCCCCCCTCCACAAACAAACACACACAAGCCGCCTGCCGCTCGGGGCAACATCCATCATTCAATTCAAATACTTGTCAGTGCAGGGGAGAGAACGTCCTATTTGTAGTCTCTTGTAGCAGGCACTACGCTGAAACAAACGCTATGTAAGGGCGAGGTGACAGCTGTTGACGTTAGTGGCCGTAAGGGGCACTTTCCCCAGAGTAAACCGCCGGCCGGAACAAACTGGTGCTTACATTATAGGCCCTATAGCCAAATTACACCAAGCGATTTTCATAGAGGTGATTTTCATTCATGAAGGTTTTAGGGTTATAAAAAGTACAAAAAAATGGAAAGATGTGAATTTGTCTGAAGTTGGGTCCAGAGTCTGTGGTTTATGTCGCAATTGATTTTGTAAGAGGGATTTAATTTGTGGACGGTTTTTTGAGGGATTTGGGGAAATAAATGTAAAATGTTTGTCGGTGGTTTTTGGGTCTTTAGTTTTTACACGGGTAAGAAATAGACTCTTTGGTTCCCCGGTTCACCGTTATTCAATTACGGGGAGCCCACGCAAACATTAAAAGGTCTTAAAAGGTCCTAAATTGTTTTATCAAATTGAAGGGCCTTAAAAAGGTCTCCAAACTGACAAGTTATTTAACCACCCGTCAAACACAAGTGAAATTATGGTGATTAAAGCCTAGTACTTACGAGCTTTTCTTAGGTACCCCGAGTTTGGGTTGAATATGACGTCACTGACCCCTCCACTGGTTCCCAAAAAGACCAAAAACTAGTTTCATATTTTCTTCAGGTGAAGTTTATGGTAAGATATCCATTTGACTTCCCTCTACTATTCACTGTTGATGTGTCTTACAATAGTTTAATATATTGGAGCAAGGAAATAAAAATTCTCAGAATGATGTCTCAACATTGAGACTAGTCAATCCTTTTGCTTCCTCTCCACTACCTAAACCTATATATGAATGGCCATGAGGAAGTCTAACATGAAAGCACTGCGCGCAATCAACAGGTACCCATAAAACGTACAGTTACAAATAAATATATAATGGGATAATTGCCATAGCACTTCTTAAACTATGGCGTAATGATTTTAAAGACATGCTGTAAAGCAATTTCTATTTTACATGAAATATTCATTTCAAAGTTCTTTGCCTTCGACAACCGACAACCTATTGCTTCCCGAGCAATATCACCATTCCAATATACTACTTGCAGGTGTTCTTACCCGGAACAAAACGCAGTGGGAAAGCAGTAGGTATTGAGCACAGAATTGGTGTGAGCTTGCAGTAGCATTTCAGTGGGAAAACAGTGGTTAAGCAGTGGGAAATCAGTGTGTCTGAAATATTTTAAATTAGCTAAGATGGGAAATGAATGTATAATCAGTAATATTTGAGTAGCTCATTTAAATATTTTGAACATACTGATTCAGGAAGTATACACTGCCGTTTGCTCCCGGGAGCAAATAGCAGTGTTAAATCATTGTACATGTATACTGAATGGATGATCAGTGCCAGCTTTCAGTAGTATTTCAGTGTTAAATCAGTGGAAATACAGTGGCTGAGCAGTGGTCAATCATTATGTCCGAAATATTTAAATGAAGTTGCAGTAGAAATCAGTGTACAACCAGTGGTATATCAGTAGCTGATTTAAATATTTTGGACATGCTGATTCAAGAAGTATACACTGACTTTCGTTCCGGGTCCGGGTTATTATAATACTGTTCACAAAATTAGATTGTCTCTAGACACTTTCCTAGGCAATCGCAAAGTGTGCACTGGACTTAAGGGACTTATAAAGTCAGCTCCATTTGTTCTAGCCAACTAAGCCCCCTGTGCCATCACAGGTGGACAACTACATAGAACATAGCAGGAACGTTTCATAATTGAAGTGTTGTTAATTGCGGTGTGCTGTTTTGCCAACCGATCTCGGTATGGCAAAAGGAAATATACAAAGTCCGCTTCTTATTCAGCACAGAATAATTAAAGTCATATTTCATGGAAAGGTTTTCTTCATATACCGTTGTAATAACCTTTATGACATATCCAGTGACTACAATGAGGAATTATTTGTAAAAGGTCTTTGTCATATGGTAGAAAACAGGTGACGATCTCTACCGTTATCAAGGTTGATATTGAGGAGCTGTCAAATTGGCCTTCCGAGCCAGTCATTGGCATTGCAATTATTAACCATGTCTTTGTTTTATAACAAAGTGGGCCTGCACATGAGCTCTCCTATACTGTACCCCCATAGAGATTTCATAATGGCATGGTGTTGTCAAGGCCGACCTTTGGCCCACCGCATGATCAGATGTCCAAATGATGGTCATTGAAAAATGTATAGGAGTGCCTTGTCTGTAGCACCGCTCTGTTAATGACACATAGCAGTTTGATTAGTCCTCATGTACTTGTAAATGAACCATGCTGTCGATGTTCATTACATTGAACTGAAAGGCTTTGCATCGAAAAAGTAATAATTGTATTTTTGCATAACTACTTATTGCCGTCAGATATTTGTTTTCTTTATGGGTATCTCAGTTTTTTGTAATAAGGAATAGATAGGGCCTATAGAATAGATTGCTTTCCCCAAACTTAAAAAGTTTGATATGTCATCCACGATGAGAATCATATATGGTTGCCTCCTCCAATCTGAGGCTCTCTTGGTCGTTTTTTTGGTTAATCATATTTTACTTTCACATTTTATTATAATTCATTTCGTTATTCTTTCAGGTGTGCCAACACCCTCACCTGGGGATGCGGTCCTGGGGGGCCGAGGCCATCACCTCCCTCACCAAGGCCGCCTTGGCCCACAAGTTCGAGCCACCACTCCACGAACAGCCGGTAAGTTGCGCATTGAACCTTTCCATAGACGGCGTGTTTCCAATCCTTTTCCTTAGCCCATTGGAATCCATATTCCAATCCAACCCTTGGTTCACGTCTATTCCACATGCTTGGCGACACACTATTTGAAAGGTGTATTAGTGATTTTCTGCTGGCTACCTAGCCACATTGGAATCTCTGGTAATGAAAAGGCAGACCAAGCAGCCAAGGGGGCCTTGGCCCTAGATCCCCACTCCCCACTCCTGCAATTGCGGACAGGGAGGGGAGTATCGATTCAGAATCACCTCTCCTGTAACATTTCCGTTTTACTCCTCAGACATATTCAAACGGAAACCACCTGAGCCCCGCCAATCACAATGCATGTACTGAACATAGAACTCCTGTCAGAGTTGGCCAAAGTATTATTTACCAGTCAGGATAAACTGATAAAGAATCGGACTCCTTCTTATCCAGCATTGTCAGCGTGCTTGGCACTTTGCTCTTGACCTAAGAGACCTTTGAGCTGCAAAGTACCAAACTTGACGATGGGAGTCACTGATATAGCACTAATGGCGCAACCCTTGACATCTGAGGCTTAAGCTGTCTGGCATCTTGTCTGGCATCCTGTCTCATATTGCGGCAGCCTCTCAGCTGTGAGCTTCACATGCTGGGTGTCAGATTCACTTGTTTTCCCACAGACATGTGTCATATTACAATTGTCTGGCATGGGAGGGGGATAAGAAGAGTATGTTCCAAATGCCAGCATGTGGGATTCCCTTTCAGGCAGTTGGCTTATGAATAATCTACACGGTTGTACTGCTTTAAGGACAGTGCTTTGGATGATTGATATGGCAATTTCAAAGTGTTTGGAAAGTGTTAGTATCTCAACTCCCAACTCAACAGCTGGAGCCACAAGTTGCTAAAGTTCATATCAATCATATTGCAACCCTCGTGTATCATTAAAACAGAATTTCCTATGACATCACCTTCAAGGAACATTCGAATTAGATGCCACATCTCAATCTGTTGAAGGATAAATGGGTAATTCGGGCATCTTAGCACTTGGTGTTTCTCAAAGCATATTGGCCTAGCAATAATGTTTAGGTGGGTGTCTGTTGGCGATATCCGTTGGTGCTTTTGGCAGGTTGACCTTTTCTGTCAACAGTTAT
The DNA here is from genome assembly GCA_936440205.1 of Lepidonotus clava. Classification (NCBI taxonomy): domain Eukaryota; kingdom Metazoa; phylum Annelida; class Polychaeta; order Phyllodocida; family Polynoidae; genus Lepidonotus; species Lepidonotus clava. The sequence continues at coordinate 37,845,017 of OW387133.1, read as the reverse complement.
GAATATTTATGGTGCTGGGACTTACCTGGTTAAGCCTTACGAGCTGCATCTACCAGCACGTTGCTGTGGTGCCGTCGACGAGCCGTATTTACAGATGCTCAGGGGTATGAAGTTGGTTGATAGGACTCTAGTCTGTGGTGTGAATTTATAGAGGGTTACCTTTTTCGGACCCATTCGTCCATATAACTAAACTTACAGTGGAAACTTTTAAGTGCTGACAGTTAATAGATATATATATATATAGGCTCTCTAGGCTGAGTTAGCTTTTTAAACACAATTTCTTTAACCCAGATTATGCTAACGTCCTACTGGTAGGACGCCTATACCATGGGTTTTGTGCTACTTGTTAAAGTTAGTCAAAATATGAATACAATCTAAAATCTTAGTGTAAATATGACCTCAACACCTATAGATCATGAAAACATTCCAAATAAGAACATATCCCATGCAACATCATGTTGCCATGGCAACAAACAATGAGGTAAATTGACAAATACAGATGATAGAAAATTTGAAAAATCAATGTATGTTTTTCATCTGACATAATAAATATTTTGGGACAAAATTTGAATTTTAGATAGACCTTATGGAGCTCCATATGCATGCTAATTTTTATTTAAATCAAATAATAATGTCCAGAGATCTTAAGAATTTGCTATTGCCGTCCTATATGTAGGACGTTAGCATAATCCACTACCTTAATTTTATGCCCTGGTTCAATGTGGATACTACATTATATAGCATTATTTTGAAGTTTTGTTATCATTTACTCACACATTTTGCATGCAAAGTATGCAGTAGATGCCCATAGGAGTCCAGTATTTAGTACTTTAAAGCTCTTTTTGTATTTTAGAACAAATTTTTATTTTGTCTTAGCCCTTTAATGACGGCTAAAGGCATATTATCATAGATAACCAATAAATTGGGTTAGTGGTTACCATGGTAACCCCAAAAATAAATAAGAAATAATTTTTTCGCACCCTCCGAAAGTGGATTTCATAATTATGAGTGGCTTTCCATTCAATGGATTGCTGGAATACTTATTTTTAAAATTAATAGTATGATTTATCTATTATCATATATTTGCCAATAAGGCTCTTTTTAGCATTACCAAAGGGTTAAATACTATGGAAATTATGGTAGTGGATTATGCTAGCGTCCTACATGTAGGACGCCCCATATCTCAGCTTCTACTATAGATTGTGACCTAAAATTTTGTATGTGACTTATTATCTCATATATAGTGCCAGATATTTGATATTTAGAGTTTTGGATCATAATTGGCACTTTAGTATAATTTGGGTTAATTACCAATCTTTGTTCTAACTATTCCTGACATTTGGGTATTGTAAAATTATGTTTGTGTAAGTACCTGAAACTTGTTTCTAGTAACTATTGGAATGTGAATGAATCTAAAGTTTGTCAATGTATGCAGGAAATATGCAGGAAAGCTAGTTGGTGCTTTCAATATCTCCTTTGCGTGGCAAAGTTTTATATAAACACAAATGCGTTTCCAGCATAAGTTACACAGTAGAAGCAAGTTAACATCATTTTACTTTGTTCGAAGCAAATGATAAAATGTAATGAAAACTCGAGACCCTAATTTGATGCACAATTTATGAAACAAATTCCTTTTGGTGAAAAATAAAAGGACGGCGTCTCAAACACCCAGTGATAAACTGTATTTGTCGTTCTGTGAAGATGCATTGATGCAAAGGTAACTTATTCTTGCATTTATAAAATGGTATTCCCTGTCCTCAAAAAGTAAGCCAAGAAACAATGCCTGGTAAATCTGATCCTATACTTCTCCCAGATGTTGTGTCCCTGAATTTTAGGAGTACCTGCAGGCTGAATCAAGGTGCAGTCTGGATAAAGTGTCGAAAAGTCCCATATCCCACCTCCAGCCATAAGCATGTGACATTTCTTTTTAATTTTATAGTAAATATTTTGTTAACAGCACAGACAAATATATAGATGAAATATTAGGAATATGTATTTCAGAAGCTGGTTGTAATATACTGATTAGATATTTCTACATATCCAAAAACCGCGTAATTCCTATTGGTTACCCCATGTTATTTTCTACCGAATATGCCGGTGTTAATTAGCCTGCAAGTGCATACATATAAAACAGAGAAACAGGGAATTGCGTCTGGTTCAATTATCGATCTACCAGGGTGCAGAAAGTACCCGTCATTGTGGAATCGTATTCCCCCCACCTTAAGTCTTATCAGGGCCATCCAGCCCCGCTAAAACACCTAATGGTTTCACTGCTGAACCGACTTGGTGAATCTGGTGAGAAATCTCTTCGTTTCCGCCGGCCCCTTTAAGATGGTGTCTGTTTCGCAAGGTTCTGATGAGAAACTTTAACTCTGGGGTCTCATGTATTTTTAGAGGTAACTCTAGCCATCAGTTAACAGGAGATGTGGGATATTGAGATGGTTTACTGGTAAGAAAGTGAACATAGTAGATGCCTCTCTGAAAGTGATATTCTCTAGAAAAGTAAGTTTTTTTTCCAGTTGAAATGAAATCCTTGATTCATATTACAACCTATTTCTAAACTGTCGAACATGTCTGACGTCAAATATCTGACAAATATAATGATGAATCTCGGGCATTTTGTGTAACGAAACAACATTCTATTGTTAAAAGAAAAAGCTTTACATTACAATATTAATATGTGACGTTGCCACCTTTTCTGCTGCTCTATGGCAAATATAATTAGATAAAACCTACAAGACCATGAGCCCCTATCCGTCCTATTCGGAAAATTCTTTCAAAAAAAGAACATACATGTACATAAACGTATTTACAGTATTGTCAATAGAAGGTTGACATGGTTTAAAATGGCATAAAGCTCAAATAAAAAAAAAACTAAGTAATTTGCTTGATGTTTCGATGAGTTTTAGGTTACCATTATTTCTTGAAAATAGTGCTCAACACATCTCGTACAAAGTCAGGCACTAAAACCATTTATCATTGAATGTGTCCATCTGCCCTCTAAGCTGTTTGAAGCAGAATGTGTTAACCCTTTCACTGCCAGATATATCACAGTACAACTGATATTTACTGAAATATTGGCCAAAATACAAAAATTAGTGCATAAATTCCCTAAAACTACAATTTAGTTTAGATTCTTCAGATGAAAAGCTTTTTTCAATAAATTTGATATAAACGTTCCAAATGTTGGCACTGTGCCAATAAGGCAAATTTCTTGCAAGGAGTAATTGTTGGTACTATCGTAATTTGCAGGTTACCATGGCAGGTATAACCAAATATTCATAAAATAACTTTGACACTCTTTATAAGAATAACATGATAACATTATCTTTTTTGTGCAAAGGACAGTTTGTGATTATCATAAATGAAAGAAAAGTTAGAGCAAATTAAAAATTATGTCATTTACATAAATTCACCCATTTTTCATGATTTTTTAAATTAGTATGGCAAATTCAAATGTAAATACATATGAGGCCTCTGGCAGTGTAAGCTGAGAAATACATTTGCAGTGTGAGTCAGAAGTGCGTTGTAGGGGATAAGAGCTATAGACCTTTTTCATTAGGGTGTGGCGCCCCCTGGTGAAGTAAATGGAACCAATGGTTTAGGTCTTTTCCCATAGTTAACCTATATGAAGTGATGCATATAGGTTAACTATGGGAAATTACCTAAACCATTGGTTCCATTTACTTCACCAGGGGGCGCAACACTCTTAATGAAAAAGGTCTATAGTTACTAGTAGGCTGAATTTCTTATATGACGTGGCATTCAATAACATATGCAACGTCAACCTATACCCTATTAATGCCTTTTGAAAACCTAGAGCTTTGAGTGACATGATATCTGAATAGAGAACAGTAACTATTACCCATGAAAAATAATGGGGCTATGTTATATTTTGAGGCGATTTATATAGTACATGTAAATAGTTTTAAAAGTAAATTGATTATAGAGAGGTAAGACTTAAAATTGAAATTGTGTTATTCAATCGTACTCAAAAGAATAAGAAATCTATGATTCGAAGCTGTATGGAATCAACTGGAACAATGTTATATACATGGGTAGTATACATAAGAGAAAAACAGGGTTATAATGGTGCACATTCAGTTGAACTGAAAAAGTGATGTCAGCTTACGTAACAGTAGTATAAAGAAACAGGGATTTGTCACGTGACACTCGTTAGTAGTATAGCGAAACGGGGAATTTGAATTTCCGTCAGTAGTATAGGGAAACAGGGACGTGTCATTTCCGTCAGTAGTATAGGGAAATGTGAATATCCTATTACACTCATTAGTATATAGAAAGGGCGGTTCAAAGATTCTCTGTAATACAGCAAGTGAATACTTCGTGGTACAGTAATACACTATTTACGTTTGCAACATTGTTTTACGGTCCTGAGAAATGTGATCAGAAGAAGTCTGGGAAAATTAGGATTGCACTTTAAGATTGTTCAGATTTTTTCATGACCTCTGCAATAACATTTAACGAGTTGAAGTGAAACAGAAAGTAATGACTTCCTGATCTGACTCGCTACAGGTTTCCAGAAAATAGATGTCATTACGATTATTGCAATTAAAACTTTATTAGAGAGAACCTACTAGCAGGCTTACGATTATTTACGCCTAAATTATAGGCTTGCCGAACTTTTCGGTGTCAGTTATCATTCATTATCCACTTAGATAACTTTACAGACAGAAATTATCTCAGGCTAGCTTCATAATTATAACAAATTAGACGGCGATAATGTTATTGATCGCGGATAACAAGCTCAGATTAATAATCACCTAAGCGGCGAAATGGCTGAGGCGGCAAAAAGACAGGAAAGGATTAAAATGAAATGCTAAACTTCGCAGGCAACTTTTTCCGTCGATAATAACATTTCATGGCGCATTTTCCATGGGCTAAGGACGCTTATTGGATTAGGTGAACCTGATGGGCCAGAGCCGTTCGGAGCTGCTCGGAGCAGCTCGGCCTGGTGTGAGTTGTGCCACTAGGGGGCAGCAGGGTGGCGGCGGGTCTGACGGCTCGCCCCATCTAGCGGCGGCTGATGAAATTTAACCTGATGGTCGCTTGTGGGTTTGGGCCCCAAGAGTGGGCAAGTGTAAGAAAGGTGGCAACTTTTGGGTAATTTTAGCCAGGTTAATTCGATTGTGAAGACTTATTCTGTCAATGATTTTCGTGACAAAGCTAGTGGTCAACTGTGCTAAGTTGTTCTAGGAATCAGAGTAATTCCGTGATTTGAGATGTGTGGAATACCAAGATTCTATGAAACAGAGGGTTAGAATTACAGTGTGTTATGTGTAAGGTGTAAGGTAAAGGAGGATTAAAATAGAAAACTCGAAGGTGGGTTTATCGAATCGAGTGAGGTTTCTAAGGTGTTTGAAACTACTTCAGATTCTCAAAGGTTTAGATCACTTTACTTTAGATACCTGCAAATTTGGAACCCTCTCAGATATGTATGTATATATGTTTAGAACCCCTAGCCTTTTGCTTGACTCCCTCTCATGCTTTGATCTAAGAACGGCCCTGTGTGTGTAAGGGGTACGGATGTCCCAATGGTTAACCCCGAGTATTGAGTGCCCAAATGCTCATGTTGCATGTTACCTTTATCAATATTTCAATTGATTATATGTGTATCGAAATAAAATCTATAGGAAGCTCTACAAAAAAGCACCAAAGGTCGAGGCGATGTGTATGCTTTATAGGTTTTCACTAAAACGAAACCCTTGTTAAAGCTTGAAGAACTCACTATAATCTTCCACGTGGAAATAAAATGGACATGCTATGCCGTCTCTGCGTGTATATAAAGAACTTTAAACTATACCAACGCTACCACTCTCCACTAACTCTCCTCCATATTGACCCATTGTCCCTCCCCTCTCCTCCAGAAGCTGCAGGGCATGCTGCTGGCGCCCCTCCAGGAGCTGTCGGCCATCATGCACCCCGACATGCGGCAGAAACAACTGGAGTGTGTGCTGCAGATACTCCACAAGAACGGCGAGACGCTGGGGCAGGGCTGGCCCCTCATCCTCGGAGTCATCGGCGCCGTCACCAACGACCAGGGGTAAGCATTTTCCTACTTTTTTCAGGGTGCCCACGCAAGTCCAACTTGCGTGGGCACCCTGCAAAAAGATATTATCTTAAATTGATGTTCTCAAATTTAGGGCATTAATAGGGTCTCAAATTTCACATTTTTCTGGTAGGGGTCTTAAATGGTCACATCTTGGATCTAGTTTGAAAATGAAAACTTGGTGATAGGGTGGAGCGAATGCCACTTTTTGCAAGTATTGTTACACCAAGCTTTATTTTTTAAAAACTCATACTTGTGGAAACCTCATGTGGAAAATCAGTCTTAGATTTCCCAGACATAGGACTTAAATAGGTCTTAATAAGTTTTGGTAGCAGAGCTGATCGGACATCAATTTAATTTCTGTCTCAGAGTATTCATATTTTCGTTTTGAGTCGCTTCAGTTGAAATTCAATGCTAGAACTAGTTCTATAGAGTTTTTCTAGTTTCTTCTAGAAAGAAAAGTAGAAAAAATTTCCCCAACGTTTCCTTCTTTTTTCATGAATGAAGTGTGGCATTACATCTGTGGCCCCACATCCCACACAGTGACATTTATTTTGTTCAATATATTTTTCTTGAACAGGTATATATGATAGGGTATATATTCATGGTGTGAGTTGATCTGACACCATTTTTAATATCTCTGTGTCTATTTCGTTATGGTAAAGAGATATATGAAGCAATTACATAAAGTTTTAGTAAAAACAGATAGTCGACAGAAAAAACATGATATGTCGATGACCATCTTTTTCAAGTCGCGAATGTGGTTCACAAAATGCGGTTGAATATGTCTTTGGAACACAGACAATCATAAAAAAGTTTGTATTTGTACGAAAATAATTGACATGAAAATAGTTTTATTTGCTTTTACATTTGACACTTCTATTTCCTTTGAGCTATAAAATCTCGCATGTCAATTGGTCCCGATAGGATTCTATTGCCATTCATCATTTTATCATTTTCGGTCGCAGGAGATTGAAAAGAAACATTAACCGTACTTTCTCTCCGAACCACCCACTGCAGATAATTCTCATTTCTATTCTTGGCTACTTAATTTTGAAATTGATGTTAAATCTTCATTTCCTCGATAACTCGCTCCTTCAGTGCACGAAGTTTGTAGTTGTTTCTGTCAGTTTGCACTGAAAGAACAAATTGTACCAGCAATCATAGATCGAGAAAATCGATATATTCCCCTGGTTCTCGCGATTGTCCTACAAAACCTTGTCACAAATAACAACTTTTGGGTTGAGAAGACTGGCCCTTCCGAGCATTCTAAAACGTTGGTATTGATGGGTGCTGGTAGATCGTTTTACTCTGTCCAAGTATTGTGAACATACTGTGTCTATACAATAGAGGAATTGAATGCTGCTGCGTTGGAAGATTCTTAATATATAAGTTCAGGCTTTCTACCTATTATTGATTCATTCACCAACCCTGCCTATTGATATGACCGGGCTGTTCAAAAGGGCATAGAACAACCAGAATTTGAGATATCGGGACTGTTACTTCATTAAGTAGTATAAAGCCCCATACCCACTTGGCGATTTAGCCTCGTCGGCCGTAGGTACGGTGTATTAAAATGTACATGTTTGATCTGCATCACTGGGAGAATTGTCGGGCAACTCTCCCGGTGACTCAGATCAAACATGTACATTTCAATATAGCATACTGACAGGCGACGAGGCTAAATCGCCTAGTGGGTATGGGGCTTAAGGGAATGCGAATATGAGTATAAAGTCTGTAGTTTTTTTTTACAGCCAATAGTTCAGGAAAATGGCGAAATGAGATAGTCAGTGGTATAGGGAAATTTACATACGAGATTACAGTCACTAGTATAAAGAAAATAATGTAGATACAATACTAGTCAATCCTATACTTCTATATGTAACTGTAGATATGAAATTGCAATCAGTTATATAGGGAAAAGTAAAATTTACTTTTCTCTATATTTCTGGCTGTGATCTCATATTTAATATGAGATCACAGCCAGAAATATAGGGTCTGTTGAAATGAGATTACATTCGGAAGTATACGGAAACTTTTATAAGAGATCACATTCAGCAGTAAAGGGAAATGTACATACCAGATTACAGTCAGTAGTTCAGGAAAATGTTTATACATTATTACAGTCAATACTAAACCTCTAGAGGTAAATGTATATGAGATTACAGTTAGAAATACAGGGAAATGTAAGTACGGTACTACATTCAATACTATACTCTAAAAGGGAACTGTAGATCTGAGATTACAGTCAGTAGTAAAACATTAAGAAGTGAAATTACACTCAATAGTATAGGGACAAGTAGATATGCGATTCCAGTTCAAAGTGTAGAGGAAAAGTACATTCTGTTACATCACAGTACCTTATGACCGTTTCTCTCCATCCTACCAGGGAGAACCTGATCCGGATCGCCTTCCAGTCCCTCCAGCTGGTGGTCACTGACTTCCTGCCCATCATGCCCAGCTCCTGCCTCCAGGTGTGCGTCGACGTGGCCGGCCGCTTCGGGCTACAGGAGCAGGAGCTCAACATCAGCCTCACCGCCATCGGGCTTATGGTCAGTACTGGGGGTATACTGGGTGGAAGTTAGGGCCCGGAGGCTTTGAAAAAGCAGTTTGACGCTTTAGGTGCCTTCCATTAAGTACGTACGCAGCAAGGGGGTTTGGGGGGGGGTCTGTTTTTTTTTTAATTTGTGTATGTTCTTGTACAAATCCAAGGCGTACTTTAGCCCAAGGGGGATGGGGGGGTCTAAAATTTGGGAATTTTGCATACGTACTAAATTGAAGGCCCCTTATGTTTTATTCCAAGGGTCTGAATGTAACATGGGACGTGTTCAAATGTTGATTTCACGCCTCTGGTGTTGGATCTTTAATTGCGGGGCGTGAAGGGAGGGGTGTACGTTCATTACTAATACTATTCAGGTGGAGAGAATAAGGTATGAGTGAAATAAACATTCCAATGACTCAGTTTTCGATGAATATGTCTCAAGTATATAATGAAAGACAGACTTAGATTAACCCCAATAAGACAATTCCAAATGGTAATAATTGTTGGATGAATTTTAGGAATATATTACGTGTCTAATGAAAAACTTAACACGAAAAGAAGAGACTTAATTGTGTTCGATATACAACAACACTTTATGCAATTCAAACTGATGTAAGCAGCTCGCACTATAATTATGTAATAATATTCTTAATGGCACTATTTAGATCATTTACATCCCTTCTTATATAAAACTCATCAACTCAAGTCAAAAACATACCAACCTAAATAAAAGAAAAGAAACCACCAACATAACAAACATCTCCCATCTGCTTTCTTCCAGTGGAACATATCCGACTACTTCTACCAGAACCGGGAGAAGATCATCGTGGACCTGACGGCCGAGCTGGCCGACCAGGACAAGTCGTCCATGCCGCCCTTCGACGCCCTGTGGATGTGCCTGTACTCGCGGCTCGGCGACCTGTGCGTCGACTCGCGGCCCGCCGTCAGGAAGAGCGCCGGCCAGACGCTCTTCTCCACCATCGCCGCCCACGGCGTCCTCCTCCAGCAGGCCACCTGGCAGACCGTGCTCTGGAAGGTGAGCGGACTTTTACAGTAGAAATTAAGCGTGACCAGAAATGCCATTTTTCCTACTTTTGTAGGATTTCCCTCTTTTTTTTTTGGTGATTTTGGATTGAACAACTTCTTTTTCCTACATCACTTAAATATCTGTTTTAGAGTAATTTTGTGTTGGTTACAAGATATTCAGATACAAATTCAATGTTAAGTCTCTTTTCTTAAAGGTTGTTTCCCTCCTAGTTGCTTCTAGAAAAAAAAAGTAGGAAAAGAATTCCCTACTTTCCCTACTTTTTCATCCGTTGTGAGACGCATCTCTGAGCGTGAAATCAGTCCAGAAGCAGCAGGAGGTTGCAGTAGGAACTGAGCAAGAAATCATTGGAAATAAGTATGATTCCAGTAGTTTAACAGTAGTGAATCATGCAGTAAGTCCGAAATATTTAAAAGAGCTGTCATTAAATATTAGTATATAATCACTAGTATTTCAGAAACTAAATTACATATTTCGGACATAAATATATATACTGCTATTTGTGGACTTTTAGTGGAGTCAGAGATGCCTACTTTTACATATATTCTTTACTGGAAGAACTTGATAGTGATTTTGAATGACACTATCAATCTTTTTTACTGCTTCCTGCCCCTTTAGATTAAAGGGAACCAAAAGCAACGTTGTGATAAAATGTCACAAGTTTTGCAAACTGAAATAACTTTGAGGTTGAGCTATCGATACTTAAACGAACATAATTGATTTGCTTTTCGGCAATGACATGTTTCCTAATTCACGAAAAAATTACCAACTTTATTTGGCATATCCATCCCTGGTTATTTCTAGCTTTGAATAATAACAATATAATGGTTACAGTGTTACTTAAACAGTGCTTAAATGCGAATGAAATGCCGAAGTAAACACGGAGTTTATTGTTATTGGTTCAAAGTCAGAACACAGATCTTTGGTTGGATCTAGAGTACAATCACGGCTTCATTAATTATAAAAGGTTATCTAATACCACATCTGAGAGCATTAACAGTTATTATCGCCATGAAAATGTCTTTACCCTGATCCAGCTCCAAAGCCCCACCATAACCTTATCGGGCCAGAGTGCTTCAAGGAGGATTATTAGGTAAAAATAGGGATGCTAATTAATTTCTCCATCTGTGATCAAGAAAAAATCTCTTATCGTAACGCTAATTTCATTCTTATTTTCAGACGGGCACCTTTTTTTATATAAATTAATCAAGGCAGTTTTAGTGTGAACTCAGTAAGCAGTTTAACTCGCCTGTAATGGCTTTGCCCTATAAGGCGAATTTCCCGGGAGAATTACCATAGAAGTAATCCGACTTCTTCCAGAAAACTGCCCCCAAAGAACGGCAACCAAATGAAATGTAAAATTAAAGCTTTAGATAAGAAGTAAACTTTTTTCCTTCCCTTGGTGGAATTAGAACGAAGTTTCTTTCCGTGGGGGACGTGGAAGGGTTATGCAGTACGTGTTACTTGTGCTGGGATAAGTCTGAGTCCGTTTAATAAGGTCACGTATCGAGTCTGGTCTCACGTTACTTATTGGCAGGCTAGATTACTTGGTAAGTAAACAAGAAGACCGAAATGACAAGGGTTTTCTTCTGGTTGTAAAAGTTAGAGTTAGAAAGTTACTGGCAAAGAAGAGGGTTTTGATAATGTTATCTTCCCATTGTTTTATAAACCAGACCATTGATGGTCATGGTCTGATTTTTGAATTTTAGTGAATTTTTGAACTGAAGTGCAGGACTCGAGGGCTCATCCATAAAAACTGTTTTCAAAATATTTTCAGTTGCTGAGTGTATAGAATGATATATTTTCCCCTCGGTTCACTTCCATTGTAACTCCCACTCCCAGCTCCAGCTCTAGGACAGATACAAAAGAATCGAACTGAGGCATGAACATTTACCTTTAAATTGTGTGTAATCCAATCTTTAATTAAACTTGTCAGTTATACCTTCGGTATATGTTGGTAGGACTTCAGTGAAAGCTCAGATTTCACCGCTTTGCTGAAATTGCTACTGTGTCCTAAAAGGTTTTCCACACCCTTGACCTATACCTGCGCTTTAAGTAATCCATATAAGGGACTACCTAGCTGTGTAAGCCTCAGTTTTAAGAACTGGGCTATGGGTCACCCCATAATAAAAACTACCAAATGCCACTTCTGGCCACTTCAAGTGTCTATAACTCACAAATAAAAATAAGCCAGGGTCAATGCTCATTATTAACTAAACCTCATGTATGTTTGCAAGTGTCCTACCTACTTCTTAAAACTCCCAAAGTGTCATAAATATCCAATGTGGGTGGGTAAAGTCCAGTGTATCCAAAAATCTGGCTTAACCTCCATTTTGTTTTTGGCTATTGATTCACTGAGCATGCCCAAGATCCAGGTCATGTGATCAAAGCCCTGTAGCTGGTTCTTGGCTGGACACTGCATGGTCCACTGAATTGTCCAGTGACCTGTGACACCAGTGACCAGCTGAAAAACAAACATGGCTGCACAAAGCTGGGAATGAAAATTGTGCAATCTAATTTTGCCCTACAACTCATTTACGGAGCATTACTACGTGCAATAGATAAACTACTACACATTTAGGGATATGTAAGTACATGTATACAGTCATAAAGTAAGGCCAGACCCCCTCTGTTTTGTGTATGCAATGATTTGAAACTTAAATGGTAGGAGTGATTTAGAACTCTATACACAGTCTGTTAAGCTGTGCTAGAGTTCTAGAGCTAGGGACTACCTATCAAATACATGCACGTTTTCCCACCCAAGGCCATTACCAAAAGTGTTAGTAAGAATTTCAAGATTTCTCTTGGTTTTAACTTTTATTACAAGATTGGTAGAGTTGTGTTATACATGTACATAACATTTATAGAGGATAGTTCGTATTTTCGAGTCGACACTTGAAATATCTCAGAGCATGAAGCAATTATATGACGTATGCATTTTCACTTGATGCACTTAACAAGACCCTACAACCAGTTCATGTTTCTCATCTGATGACAGTTAGATCCTTACGTCCCTGCCCATCTGCCATATGACAGCTGTGACCAATTGCAGCTACTCAGATGATGACAGATACATGTATTAACGAACCAGTATGATGGATACATCCTAAGTGCCTTTCCTTATGATGACTGATACGTCCCCATAACCATTTTGTGCGTGCCACCCGTTTGGACGTCTCGCTAATTTTATTCCCTGTTGTTTTAGGCCCCAGTCGGCGGCCCCCTGTCCTAATTGGGCTCAGGAGGGGTGGGTCCCGCTTGGCCCCAATTCCACAGTTTTTAATAATGGAGAGTAAACTAAATATATATCCCTCTCTTCTGATAGTTCTTTAGGATTATACCTAAAAGGCTAACTCGTCCCTATTCCTAGTCACTAGTTTCTACTAATATATTTTATATATAAATATATATATATATATATATTCTTAAATTCAACATAAGGCCTACCAACATTTTCCTCAGCCCTGCCCGGGACATGCCTTCAAAATTGCTCAGAAATCGGAACATTTACATAAAAAACAGGACTTTTTTCTTAATTGCCAAGCACACGTTATCGAATGTTTTTCAATGAACATAATTATTAAAATGTTAGTGTTTTCATTTTCACTACAAAGTCAGTACTTAATTTCATGAAAATTAATTCAGAAAGTTTAGAAAAAAAGGAGTATAAAAAACGCAACATTTTCTCCAATATCTTTTCAAAAAACGAGACATTTTCAACCCCTGATAGGACACACTGGACAAAGGCTAAAATATACGACTGTTCCGTGAAATATGAGACAATTAGCACATGTGGACCTCACGCTTGAGAGCCCCCTCCCTTGGGAGGGTCGCCGGTCGACCGGCCTAAACATGAGGGGATTAATGGACGTCCATTCGAAGACACCCCCATTTTTTCTGGATGCTATTAGTAACGAAATGTTACTTTGCTTTCCGCTTTTATCGCTAAAATGAAGAAAATAAAGGTGAAATCCAGTGTGTTGTGAGTACAGAAGTAGTAAGGGGTCGCATTAAGGTTTCAATAGTAAACCAGTGGAAATAAGGGAATCCAGTGGTAGATTAGTCCTAAATCAGTATGTCCGAAATATCTCAGTTAGCTAGGCAGTACAATCTGAAATGCGACTGATTGCACTCCCTCGCTCATTGAACTATTTCTGACATACTGATTAAGAAAATGAACCCATACCTTTTGTTCCCGTTTTTTTCCATTTTCGTCTGATATTAATCACTGATGTATTCCATTATGTTTCCCTATAGGTGTTGTTCCCACTGCTGGACAAGGTGAAGAAGTACTCGAGCTCGGCGTCGGACACCAAGGACAACGGGTCTGGTAACATCCTCATCCACCACTCCCGGGACACGGCCGAGAAGCAGTGGGCAGAGACCCGCGTCTTAACCTTAGCCGGGGTGGCCCGCGTCTTCAACACTAAGCGCAAGGTCCTCCACAGTCTAGGTGAATCTTCTTCTTCTTTTTTTTATCTTTTTTTAATTATTCTTTTTCTTTATACTTGAATAGCGTGGATTGTTTCACAAATATTATTTTCTGAAATCTTATAAATACACTACAGTAACGTCCTTTTACAAATAATTCTGTTTTCTGTGATATACTGTAAATCATCTGTAGATGTACTTGCTATTATGACCGTTGTATCCTGCTCAGTATAGTGTTGTATGACGTGTTACATTTCGAGTATTTCAAATGTTAATAGACTCATCGACACCCAGGCTTTGTCGTATGCAATAAAGGGTTGTTCTCGAATTACATCAGTGATAAAAAATCAGGTAGTCGCGCTATGTAGTATATTGAAACACGACCTTGTTTAAGGTTAATGTAGGGATAACGGCACGGAATATGTACATTAAGGTTTGCCAATATCTCTTCAGTCTATTACGCCACATATACATATTATAGACCATATTAAAGCTGACAAAACATTATCATGTCTATACAGTACAACGTTGCTAATTAGAAATTGTAAGCACTGTAAAAGAAATAAGGGCCTAGGAATTTCAAAGTAATTTTGCATTAAAAACTAACTTTTGTGACAACATTTGTGTTGAGACGTGGCAAGTGAGTGTCTGTTCAGTGAGTGTGAAAATTTCACATTTGACCATATTTATGACCTCCCCCAGGTGACTTCCCGCGGGCCTGGGCCCTGCTGCTGGAGTTCATCGAGTCGGCCGCCCTCTGCCGGAACGCCGAGGTGTCCCTGGCCGCCCTCAAGAGCTTCCAGGAGATCCTCCAGATCAACAAGGACTCGCGCGACACCAAGTCGGAGGAGTGGAAGCTGGTCTACGGCAACAAAAAGATGGCTGTTGATGCACCACCCGAGGAGCGCATGACACGAAGTGGCGGAAACGGAAACGGCGACGAGCCCGATGGGGGTCGGGAGCGGTCCACTTCTGGTGGAAGTGACGTGATCGAGGAGAGCGCAGCCGACGCAAAGGTGAGTGTTGGTTTGTTTGTGTTATTGATGATGAGGTGGATGTGATTTGTGATAATGAGTCGGTGTAGTAGTGTAAAAGTGTAAAGTTTCTTGCACCGGCAACCATGTATCACAAGACTTGCGTCGTTTCAGTATCTTCATTGGCAGTCTTTTTAGTGAAAAAATCCTATTTAATTGTAAATTAACGTAAATTTGCAGAATTATACAGGGATTTTTTCACTTTAATGCATCGTGAGACTTCTCCTTTGTTCTTTTTGGAAAGTAACGGATCTAAAAGACTATTTGTCTCACCTCAATTGTTCTTACAATTGTTCCAGTCGGCACCTTCACGGCTGGGTGCCTCCCCCTACCCACCTACCCCTAGCACCTCTCCTCTCTCCCCTGCCTGGAAGCTCATTGGTCCGCTGGTTCACTCTTAGTTTTTCCGTCCAATGCCTGCCTGTGTTATGGTTGGTTGGCTCCCCCTGCCCTCCTGACACGCATTCACATTGGTCGATCGGTCCAGCTTACTGGTCTGTGGCTGTGCACTACGTTACGGATGATTAGTCTGCCCCCCCTCCCACCTCCCGCCTTCTAGCTCCGTCAAGCTTTCTATATCTAACCCTCGAGAAGCTATTGTCGATGGTTTGGCTATGGAAATTCGCGCTACCCTCAACCCTGCAGTTTGTATAATTTATCACTTTAAGGCAGGACACGTCCGAAATTTTAATATTATTCTGACCATACTAAAAATATTTGAAATATTTGACACTGTCATCATTCTTTATGCTACTGTCAGTGATCTATTCAAAATATTTTTTTTAAATTTATATATATGGTTGATTCTCACGAAACGGGGCCACAGACGTGATTTTCATAATTTCATTTGTAAAATTGCATCAATAAGTAATAGCCATTCTATCAGAGCCTCAATGGATGTGTCTTTATCAAACCTTTAATGGGAACCCTACTTTTAAGTGAATTATATGAATATTTTAGAATTTATAGCTTAAAATGTACCATTTTTGACACATTTTTCAACCAAAATCATGTTTTTCATTTAAATCATGTCATGTAACTTTTTAAAATTTGGGCCCTGCAAATATTCTTTTTTCAGGTATTATAAGCAACAAATTGATTCTTATCAATTGAATAAAATTGGTGTAAATTTTTAACAATTTCCATGTTTTTTCACCAAATTATCCATTGTGTAGAAAATGCATCATAGTACATATACAAAAAAACAGCAGCCTAATCATATCAAGAAAATAAAACAAATGATCCATAAAATGCATAAGAAAATGCAATAATGTATTGGCTTTGCTCATGGACGAAATTACATATATTTTTGAAGAACTAATCATTGGGCAACAGAAAATGTAAATCCAGGTAGGGTTGGGGTAGCAAATGCATCATAGTACATATACAGATTAAACATCCCATAAAATTAAAACATGCAAACATTAATGGAAAATATTTGTGTCCAATATAGATTGACCTAATATTATCATATTAACATTAAAATCGGGAAAAAAATCTATTTGATTTTCAAATAGTATCAAATATAATGTCAAAAATAACAGAACGCATCATAGTACATATACGCATCATAGTACATATACAGACAATTAATTGTGTTATAATTCTTTAAAAAATACAAATGGTCAATAGCGAAAGTATGTGCACTAAACTCATGTTTATATGCTACTTAATGAAACATTTTTGATATTCATAATTTTAAAGAAATTGTTTAAATATGATAAATTATGAAAATAATAAATGCATCATAGTACATATACAGGTGTAACCATATGCAATTGCATCATAGTACATATACAAAATTGAAGTTATCTCTGAAACTAGTATGTTTGGGCTGCCCTAAAAAGCAAACCTAAAATGATTAAATCATACACATGCAATACTTGCAGGAGTAATTTTATGTTTATATCTCTGAAAAGATCAGGTAAAATTATGGAAGTTTTGTTTTATAAATGCATCATAGTACATATACTGCATCATAGTACATATACAAAACTAAAAACCTTAATAACTCAAAGAATTATGAAGATTAGTGTTCCCAACTTTGGGAACACATTTCAACATAAGCAGTCCTTCAGTCCATAAAGTTTCATCGAGATATTTTCATTTTAAGTTTTTACTAAAAAAATTTCCCCTGTGGCCCCCATTCGTGAGAATCAACCATATATATATATATCTTTTTATAGATGATTCATGTTAAGATAAGAATGATTTTTTCACTGATAGATCGTTTACGATCTTCATTACATGTTTCTTGTTTTTCTATTAATTTACACCACTTTCCCATCCATGTGTCTCTGTCAAAGATGACACAAAAGAAACAATAAGTCCGTATTAGTCTCAAATGCTTTTGCATGAACTTTAAGCAAAGATATGTAAGTCGTCTTTCAAGGAAACGCGTCTTGTGCAATGAGCTCTATAGATATGGAACACTTGATTTAATTGAGTTCCTAATGACGACTGTATAAGACAATACAGCATTCAATTTGCTCAGTGAAAAGGTATGTGCAAACCATATATCGGTATATCTTATATTGGTATATAGAAATTTTCAGAGGCTTTGAATAATAATATTCTTCAAGGTCTCCCTTGGTGTCAGAGCTATAACAATGATAACTGGTACTTTAGAGAGAGAGAAAAATTATTTAAATACCAAAATAATGCTCCACCCGTCATTAGGTGCTGTGGAGTAACGCATGGCGAGTGTGGCTGAGTATCGGCACCACCGTCACCATCCCCCCGGACGCCACCTACGACGTCTACGTGCCCTCCCAACCCTTCCTCACCGCCCTCATCCAGATCTTCCCGGCCCTGTACGCCCACATCAAGACCCGCTTCGTGGCCAGCGACCTGCAGAAGTTGTCCACCGTCCTGCAGAGGGCACTGGCTGTCCCTGTCCATGGCGACTCCACCCCCTTCATACTGCCGGTAGGAGACGTGGGGCTGACCACCCTCCAGGAGGCCATACTCGGCGCCATCATGGTCCTCCAGAAGGTATGTTATTGGGTCTGTGCTTTTAAAGGTTTTGCGGGTGTTTCAGACTGCCTTCTACTTATACTTGTTTATGCCATAGGGAAGGACATTAGATGCCCTTTCAAATTGCGTTCGGCTTATATAGGGATTGGATCCATGTTTCATAGTTTTTATTACTAAATTGTAAATAGTTTAACTGCTATATAGTTTTGATGATTGCGTACAGGTTTACTTGCATAGTTCGCGAATGCCTGTAAAACAATTACTATCTTGCCTCTTGATTTAATGTCTTGTTTGAATATTTTGCTTTTTGTTGGAATGCATTTTTTTCAAGTAACACTTGTAGACTAATTGTTTCTTAAAAACGTCTATATTGTTTTTTTTTTCTAAACTAACATTATTAAACCGAAAATGCTTTTCATGCTTGACATTACAATTATGGTCCCAGTGACAATAATTAACCAGACAGAATCTTCAACGCAAGTGCTATTCAACACTTTAATATTGTGTGGAATCGAAAGCTAAAAAGGGAAAACTAACCTTTTCAGGACATGTTCAGAGAGTCTGATGGAGAATTGGATGAGGTCTTTGAATCTGAAAACCAACCCAGTCAACAGGTCTTCTATAATTATATTTTTGTCAGGTTTAGTCATTTTAAGACATTTGGGATATTTTATTTCCTTAAGTTTTTTGCACAAATATGGTTTAATTTCCAGGTATTGGGTTCACTTGTATTACTGAAAGAAACGAATCTGTCTTTTCACATCCATTTTTTATCCTAATACTTTATGGTGAAAGAGGGTAACATGGAACTTATATTTTAAAGGGAGCTCAGCTTTTGCTGTCGTCAATAATTATTGAGGCAAAATTTATATCTTCAAAAAATAACTCCCCTACAACTGGAGTCAACTGTAGGTTAGACACTCTTATAGAGTCAGGTGCAAATTGACTGTTACTAAGGGAGTCAATTTGGTTCGAAAGTTGTTATTCTGGCGACAGGTACTTGCGCTGGGCTCCCCTTTAGAATGAAATAACTCGTTTAGTTTCCTCTATGAAGAACACGATATTAAGTTGAAATGGTGAAAGGCCAGATGTCTGCTCGTCTTTCACATGAACCTTTCACATGATTTCTTTCCTGAAAGACACTTCGGAATACAAAGCCATTTGACCTATCTCTCGATCGGGTCGTCGGATATAACACTTTGTTTCAAAGGTCGCTGGGTCTTATGCTTCGCTTGATTTTCTTCGCAGTCCGGATATTTGACATTTTGACATCAGATTATATGAACGTAGGGAGATTGGAGAAAGGACCGAAAGCCCTCGGAATGAGTAAACAGAATTTTTGATTATTTCATCAAGACAATAACTATTGACATTTCCTTCAGAAAATGCGGGCCTCTCACAACTAAACCTTTTTGCAGTTTGAAAGATGGGTATAGAAATAAGATGAACGAGTTTGTTTGATAATCGTGCTACATAAATGTTGAATGTATATGCCTAATAATCCTAAACCGAATACAGATAGTCGCCATATTCCAACCATACTGTATGGTAAAACATCCATTCGCTTAGTATAGTTCTAATGTCTAGATAATGGCAATAATACTAAAGTAATCCCAAATTTACTTTATAAGCAGTCCAAAATATAAAATCAAACCTTAGAGTACCTGTAAATATGCCTGATTACAGTAATGATAATTTGTTTCTTTTTTAAGGCTATATTCGGGTTAATTACACATAATAAGGCATTGTTAATATAATTATGAATATTTCTTCCGAGCCCATGTCGATTTACCTGGAAAAACTAACATGGCTTTAAATGTAACACTACAGTTCAATAAAGCAATAACAAAAAGTAATAATGAAAAAATGCCTAGTTTCTCAGAATAACCGTTAACATCTTGACTAAACTCTTGACCCTGAAACTACATGTAGTTTGTTTCTGTGTAACGTTTCAACAGAACATTAATCATACTAAATTTTACAACCATTATAACAATAACAACAGAGCATCCTGCGACCATTTTGCCAATGAGGAGGAGAACTACTTTTCTGGGCCTTTGGGTACCAGCAATGGGTTATTAGTGCACCACACTGGGAACTTTCTTTGCCACTAGTTCCAGGCAAGATACACTAATACTAGCCAATTTCCGATACCCAGTGGCCCAGAAAAGTCGCTCTCTTCTTCATTACAACAGAACATTGTTCACTCCCCTATAGTTACCTATACGTTTACTCTAACCCCCTCTCCGTAGGAGGTGCGCAGCGGCTCGGACACCCTGCCCACCATGTACCCCGACCTGTTCGACCAGCTGCTCACCTTCAGTGAGTACGCCGTCAAACCACCCAAATTCGGCAAGATGGACACCAAGTCGGTTAGCACCAAGGGTCTGCAGGTGAGACTGGTTACTTTATTATTAATTTATATGTATAAATTTACTGTATCAGGCAGGAACGTAAGTTTTCCGACTTTTGTCAGATTTCCGACATTTTCTCCCCATGACCCCTAAAACTCAGTTTCAAAATTTGAAGTTTAGAACACATTTCACAACACTTAAGAATACTATTACTTTTTCTTATTGCCATTTGACTTTTTCACTGTCCCCAACTTACATCCATGATGTCATTGATATGCCACGATGATGGACAGCCAATGGAGAAGATCAGTATTATCTTTATAAGTCACCCTCTAATTTTACTAGGCAAACAATAACATTTTGGTTTTGGTTTTTGTTTATAGATCTTCGGCATGGTCACATTATATGTTCTAAGTGATACCTCTAAATAAAGAATATTGTTGACAATACCTTGTAATACGCACAGTCAATGACCCCTCTCCCTTTTCAGTCGGCCGACTGGGTGGCCATGAACTACGTGCCGTTCGCCGAGCGGGTCATCGAGATGGTGGTCGACCTGTACCGGACCACGGCCCACCACCCGACCGTCATCCAGGAGCAGGTCCTCCAGCGGGTCCTCAAGGTAGGACCAACTTACTGACATATTAAGTAGATACTAGTCGACTCTGCTGCCGGGACTGGGAGGCAAACCTAGGGCCCCTCACACTCCAGGCAGGCATTCTACCCCTTCCCTAACACTGGTATGACCCTCAGGGGGGTGGGGTGGGGGGCCCTCAGGATGGGTAGGGGAGGTCATTTCACTGTGTGCTGGTGTTCTCCCCTTTATTGCCTGGTGATATGTATGAGTTGAGATACCAGCATTTATCTCAACTGACACTCTGCCTCTGACACTGACTACTTACTCTTTGTCCAATGGTAGCTAGCGTTGAACAGGTGGGGTGGGGTCAAGATTGGAAGCAATACCATTTTGATATAAGGAAGGTAACTATCCGGGTTGGGATCCTGAGCAGCGTATTTCATCGAGGGATTTCTTGGTCCCGTTAGATTGACCAAAGGTCCGGAGAGTGGGACCAAGAGGATCTAGATCCCCAGACGAAAGACATGGTTAGTATCGAATTTATTTCACCCCCTTACGCAGTATTGTGCATTTCTGATATATGTCTATGGTGATACGGATTTCATGACGTCATAACAGGACGATGCAGCAGTTGTATTGCACAGATTTATTGTCAGGAGTATGTCAGTGTTAAAGCATAGGAGATTATGTATCTGTGTATCGGGGGTGAAATAAAGACCCATAGCTTTAATCTGACCTAACCTTAGCAGTAAGGATAGCAGGTTGAACTTGCCCACTCTCAGACCAACGAGTATAGGCAGTCTGTACTCGTTGGTTAAACTTTAATGCTTCAAGGTAAGATGGTTTCAAAGCTACATTAGAAAAATGTTCAGGCTAGAGGCAAATTGAAGTTAGAATCTTGAGATTAGGTGGATATTTGAAATTATTATTTAAAAAAATCGATTATTGAGGTCAAAGAACTGGGCCATAGGCTAGTGATTGACATATATTTTGTTTGGATGTAAATATGGGATATAATACCGTGTGACGATAACACAGGGCGGGCACAAAAAAACTCAATGAGATTTTCAAAAAGTCCTCAAGGATAGGCTACACGAAACTCAACTAATATTTGCTCGAAGATTGTCCGTGTAATGCAGTTGAGTATCAGATTCTTCGTTGAAACAAAGTATTGCGCTTTTAGAGCAGTTTTTATACTTCGGCATTATTAGGCCAGAGCAGATTAAAACATGATAGCGAAAGATAACCACCCGACTATAAGGGAAAGGGATAGGCGCACTTTGAAATTTTATTTGAAATGATTGAAAGGCGGGAATAATCAGATAACTCTCTCTTATTCCAACGACCCTTGCCCTCTAACTTCTTAAAGCTTGCATACTCGCGAACATCCTGAAAGTAATCATTCGCAAGCTCCGCCACGCCACCTAGTGATTACAAAGAAATTTGGTTGCATTCGTTTGAAGTAGCTTTGGAATACATATGTATTAGGTCCAGTGCTGATTTTTGCTTTTTATTCCCAATCGCTTTAAAATCCAATGGATTTTCTCGAGAGTATGATCCTAGCAAAATTACAAGGACATGTCAACAGTCAATAATGCGTGCTATAACTCTAGATTTCCGTACATTGTACTTGTTCCTCTCACCAGGAGGCTGTGTGTCTCAGAGGTTCATTTACTTAACACCAGGTGTCCCTCCATGCCTTCCTGGGCATCTGCCAACGAGATATGACTGATCCCCTACGTTTTTATTTTCCCAATAGAAATAATCTAGGCTGGGACTTTAATGTTTAATAAAAAGAAATAATCCACCGTGATGTAGTAACTATGCCATGTTAAGGACGAGATGTATGATGTTTCTTTACACATATATGATGATGTGGGGCTCTTGTAAATACCATCACACATCCTCTGTACATTGTATGTTTTTGTTGTATTCAACCTTACATTTAAGCTTTCAATAATGGATTTATACATAAGTGAGCTTCTTTACCAGGAATAAAACGTATCTTGTATACATGAGTTTTCTAAACGGAATAATACACAGCTACAGTTTTATTTTTACCATTATTATTCGCTCTTTATTTTTAGTATACATGTCATGTTTTAAACAGCCCTCTTTTTGACATCATTGCTTACATCATGTAATATAATGGAAACCATTATGGCTGGTCAAATAAGGTTGCCATATATAAAACCATCTCTCATTACGAGTAACTCACTCTGGGGTCGTGACCCAAAGCTATGATGCAACTCCAGACATTATGTACTTTGACAAGAAGTAATGTCGTCACCTAATGATGCCCCCCGGGTTGGCGTTTCTCCCACTTATATTGAAGTGAGAATCTGGTCGCAGTATACCCCCTGGGCCCGATATCACTGCATAATTCTGCTAAAAGGATTCCTGTATAGATGGCTTGGTAAAGTAGGTGGGTTATGAGGTATATATATGCCTGGGTCGTTCTTACCTGACCGCGTTGTCATAAACAGAGGGGACCTGAGGTCAGCAGCATTATTATTCTGAGAACATGCGTATGTATACTCAGTTAAATGGGCGAGTTATGAACAGGTGGCGAGTCCTGTCTATGTACGGTCTGATGAATACCCATATAGGCAAAGGAGAGCCCATATACAAAATCATGAAAGCGAAACTAGGCCTATGATATAGGCCTTATTACTTAAGATTTGATCATATTATTTAATTTAGGCCACATTACTGTAAATCCTGTATTGATTGAACCTCTCAATTTACTAGTCTATGGGAGGTTCCAGAAACTTTTAAAAAGGAGCGATTTTTTTCAAGTAAGAAGTTCTGTAAAAATAGGCGGCCCACGCCGAGTTCACCTAGTATCCCCAAAATCCTCTATGCGAGTCTGCTTGCTAGAAGTACAGAACGGTCAGTCAAATACAACCTATAGGCCCACTCAGATTACTGGGATCCTAATTGAAATTGGTAAAATACCAGATTCTACGGTACAAATATTCGGATACCAGATAGCTCTGTATTGGGAACTGCCAATAAGAAATTCCAAGTTTCTATGATTATTGCCAGATACAAAATAAACTCCTTGCCTACTACTTATCGGTTTACCTCTCCGGCCCATACTCCAAATCAATGTTGTATTCCAACGCCTCACCCTCTTCACCCCTTTTCCTAGATTATTTCCCTTCCTTCTTATGTCCCTCATTGTACTGTCCTTCTTTGTGTATCCCTTCCTCCTCCTTTCCTTTCTCCTGTCCGTACCTCCTGTTCCTCCCCCTCCCTATCCCTCTCCATTGTCCCTTTCCCCACCCTCCCTCTGTCGCTTCATCCTCCTGTCCCTCCGTCTGTCGTTCCCTCCTCCGGTCCCTCCCTCCTCCTGTCCTCCCTCCCCTCACCTGACACTGACGCTGTGGCAGCCATCCCCCATCTAATTACCTCTTCGTCAATTAGGTCTGTCTCTCCCATGTCCACCTCCTGTCCACCCTCTTGTCCCTCCCCTGTCCCTCTGCCCCCCCCTCCTCTTGCCCTCCTCCCTTCCTCCCCTCACCTGACTCTGACGCTGTGGCGGCCATCCCCCATCTAATTACCTCTTCGTCAATTAGGTCTGTCTCTCCCATGTCCACCTCCTGTCCACCCTCTTGTCCCTCCCCTGTCCCTCTGCCCCACCCCCCTCCTCTTGCCCTCCTCTCTTCCTCCCCTCACCTGACTCTGACACTGTAGCGGCCGTCCCCTAGCTAATTACCTCTTCGCAAGTTAGGTCTGTCCATCCTCCTGTCCCACCCCCTGTCCATCCTCCTGTCTGTCTCTCCCTCTGTCCCTCCCTCCTCCTGGCCCTCCCCTAACCTGACTGACACTGAAGCGGCCGTCCCCCAGCTAATTACCTCTTCTTCAATTAGGTCTGTCCCTCCGCTGTCCATCCTCCTGTCCCACCCCCTGTCCATCCTCCTGTCCCTCCCTCCTCCTGTCCCTTCCTCCCCTCACCTGACTCTGACACTGTGGCGGCCGTCCCCCAGCTAATTACCTCTCTGTCAATTAGGTCTGTCCCTCCCCTGTCCATCCTCCTGTCCCACCCCCTGTCCATCCTCCTGGCCCTCCCTCCTCCTGGCCCTCCCTCCTCCTGGCCCTCCCTCCCCACACCTGACTCTGACACTGTAGCGGCCGTCCCCCAGCTAATTACCTCTCTGGCAATTAGGTCTATTAGGGCCAGGTATGGCGGGTGGCGGATGTTGATCTACCTGTTCAGGTACACCTCGGGACGTCTAGGTTTAAAAAGGACTGTCTCCGGGCGGCCAGGTGGGTGGGAGGGCGGTCAGATGGGTCGGCAGGAGGGGTAGGGGTCAAGAGGTGCCAGGAGGTATCTCCTGGGCTGGTGGGTAGGTGGGAGGGAGGGGGTTATATATGAAAGGGTGGGAGGGGGTTACGGCAGGGTGGGAGGGGGCAGGGGGGCGTGGTCGTTGGCAGGTGAGGCCGAGGAGTTTCAGACTACCTGGTCAATTAGTCCTTGATAATTAGTGAGGAAATTGGGGTTAATTAATGATATGGAATTATTGGAAACGTGTAGTTGTAGGTAGACAAAGGCCTTTCAGAGATTAAATTAAGAGACCCCGATAGCATTCAGAGACTGTGTGTCACTAATATTTCATGTATAAAACCATAGATATTAATCATTCCAGTTTCTCTGTGATAAAACGAAATCAGGTTAGTTTTGTGCGCCAAGAGTTCAGTTGTTCACTTTCTTAACAAAAGTACAGCATTACAATATAAGATGCGAGAGGCTGTACCTTCTTGGAATGGTCTTTTTATACTTATCTTTTTTCACGATGGAGATATGAACAAGAGATAACGACCTTCTATCACGTATGAAATAATGGTTAGCTATTTAGCAACATGTCATGTTAAATGATAAAATTTAAATTATATCCTCACTGTATATATGGTTAATACAAACTGTACTAACTTGAAACGCTAAGGCGAGTATAAGTGGATGTTAATTCCTCAGAAACACCTTTTTTATTCTAAATTATCACACGTTTATCAGCACTTGTAAATTACATACACCTATAGCTTCTGCTATAGGCCTAGATAGATGAGATCACACGAGGAATGTCTTACTTTTTACTTAAAGGCAATACACCTCTCGTAATATTACCCAAGCTAGTATGTCAGTCTACCTACCCCTCCCATATCAGGGAAGCTTTTGAGACCTAAATGCACGCAATTGACATTAATAAGCCCACCTTGAGTTTTCGTCCTACGTCTCCCTCTGCAGAAATGACCGGTCAGACATGAATTACGTCATACCACGTGCATTGGTGTCACATGGCACTTGGCTAAGGTCCATCACAAGGACTGGGTTCAGGTCCGCTCAAGTAAACCTTTACTCATGTGATATTTTCTATTCTCGAATACAGGGGTAAATGATAGGCTGCTTATGGAAGTTCAACAACGATGTTTTCAAGGACCTCTCTTGTTGATGCAATGCTTGATTTTTTTTACCTGCAGATAGTAGTGAAAAAGAAATTTACCAGCATGTGTTAAATCCAAAGTCATGCTTGCTGGTACTGACACTAGAAAAGTTCCAATAACCCCCAACCCCCAACCAAATCTATTCTACATCTAAAGAAAAATTCATCTACTGGCGATGACTTTGGGAAGTAAGTGTTTGATCCTATGATGAACAGATACATAACAAATAGGCCAGCTACTTCACCAAAAGAGTGTACATTTCCTAAAATATAAACTACCAAATTTCAACTCCGTATGATTATCTCTGTATCAAAATATACAGGACTCTTACACCTTATCCGCCCCATAGATATGTACTATGCTGCAACAACCATCTTACTTGAGTGGAAATCCCCTAAATAACCATTGGTTAGGGTTTTTCTCTGAAACAGCCGGCTCTACGTTGAGTGTGTGTGGGCGTAGTTTCGAACCACCCCGAGGCGGCTGGTGGACCTTCTGTCAATATTACATACCGAAGTGTTGCGCAACGGTCGGTGGGCAAACAGGGGCCGGCCAGTCCCCACGGATTACGGCTTACCGGGACCCACCGGCTTATTTTCACTGACCACTAACCTTTGCGCACCAACTACGAAAATAAAAGTGACAGGCGCGTAGCATCACCGAAGTCATCAACTTTAATATAAATAGGGCAATACAAATTAAAAGGTTTTTTGTATATTCCGCATTTTATCTTTATTTCGAGGTTTTAATTTTAGTCTGGCATTGAGGCCTAAAGTTTGGATTTGGGGATTTTTTATTTTCGGTTCGTTCGTGTAACGTATAATGAGGGATGGTGTTTTGTGAAGGGAGAAAGGAGGTTGGAATCATTGGCAGTGGGGCTTACAGAGCATTACATAGAGTTGCGTCCCCCAGACCTACGTCGTCCGTATTTAGGGCTTTGATGACTGGTCGAACTAGACATCTCTAAAGAATTGTTTTTCAGTCTTGAAATACTATTTCGGTAAACAAATAATCAATCGTCTATGGTTCTTTGTATGTCTGATATGCATGTTCTTATAATTTTTGCAGTATTGAATCACCTGATTCTGTTTTGTGATAATGTACTAGGATTCTTTAATGATTAAACTTGCCCATATACAAGCTACCTTGCATCATTACCTGTTTACTTTATATAAGTTAAATTCCAAAAGCAGACGTTGCCATAATAATCAGTCAGGTTAGGAAACATTAAGCAATCTGCAAACTGAGTACTGTTTTTCTTTGACAAACCCAAGGTTTACTTTTGTGCCATTGCCTCACTTTAATCTTACTATGACCTACGATTTGCTTAGTTATATTTTCTTATCAGTCGCAATCAAAGACGACTCCATAATCTTTCATAAATAAACGCATTCTTGCGATTAGATCCATATTACCTCATGCAGTCTTACTAACGTAAACGTTCGCACTCATGATTAAATTAACTATTGACATACTTTTGGTTAAATAGTTATTTGTGTACTGTGACTCTTTTTGTCCCAGCCTCTTTTGTCCCCACTCAGCCAACCCAGGGAGGGTCTATAGCCAGTCCGATTAAAGGCTTTATTCCACTAGCCGATTTACTCCCAATTTCAAAATGCGACTGTGGGAATATAGATTAATTTAGACATGTTTTATACCATTAGAAAGGGTTTTTAATTCTCTCTCAAATGATATATAGTATGTATTGTCTTCTATCATATTAGTGGTAAGAGAAGTAATAGTTTACCGAATTACAGGCAGTCAGAATCGCGTAGTGGGATACAGGCTTTTGACTGCCCAAGCCCTCTTTTCATTGGCCCAGGCCCGACAGTCCCATCGTGTCAGCGGGCACAATCCGTCGGGGTGGGAGGGGGCGGATGGGGCACCTGTCACAGCTCGGATTAACCCGAACCACCCACGCGCCCTATTCATAATACATACGTTCAGGTGGCGGGAAGACACGGACAATAAAAGTATCGGGTGTTAGTGGCGTAGGCCTGGTCTTTGTCCTGCTGTCATCTTAGTCTAAGGAGAATCAGAATAATTGTGAAGCGATCTTATGAAATAACAATGACTGGTGTTGGCTCGAGATCATCTTGGTAATATCTGTGTGTCTATGTGTTTTGGGGTGCCAGGTAAAGAGCATATTCAGTCGAAGATATTATTTATAGGATAGACTAGGATTGGAGATGGATATAATAATGGATAAATGTTTAAGAGAAAAGCTATTGGGTGATTGTAGTAAGTTAAATTCTGAATCTGGTGATAGTTTTTGCTAACGGATACATGCAAGTCCATTTACTTTGAAATCTTGGAAATGTCTATATACTGGGTTAGATATAATTATTTAGTTGCTGCTGATGGGGGGGGGGAGGATGGAACATTTATTTTAAACTCACATAATCCATTATATAGCTCAATATTATTGAAAAAGAAAACCAGTCATATCCGTATATCACACATAGTTTTATTACGTAGTACTTTCGCAGTGTTTTGTAAATAATTACTGTACAAATGAACAAATGTCTTCCAGAGAAAATAGCTAGATGTACAGAACCATTGTTTCAGAGATGAGAGGTATTTTGTTACATGTTGCACCGGTTTACAATGAAGTAGTACACGAACGGAAGGAACTAAAAACTGAGTGGACATATTAAAATTATACGACATAAGAAATGTAAAAGAGTAATAACCCTGTTTTTCCTTTTGCTAAGGTAGCATTCCCTTGTGGTTCTATAGTAACTTCACTGGGGTATACTTAAGGAGATGGCATAGTCCACGGAATAGCTTTAACAATTAACCATAATATAACACATATCTGTTCATAAAATATACATACATAACACAATGATGGGAGAAATTCCCAATAACTCCAGATCGTGGGTGCATTATGTATTGGTGGGCGGACTGTCATTTACTACACTTACTTAAAAACCGCGAATCATGATATATTTTACTTCAAGCAATTCATACTTTTTAATCAATATCTAACCAAGGATTTGAAACACTAAAGACAACATGACTACTACCATATTAGATTAAGTTGGATCATTGGTCAAATTGCAACATTGTGCTAGTGTTATAATGATGCATGAAATAAGCACGCGAAGGCAGTTCATTCTCTGAAAGAATTTACTCACAGATGACCAAGTTGAGTGTCTTCCTATTTAGTTTGTCTCAAAAGTTTATAAATACGTTTTGCCGAAGAACTAAAATTTCATTTTGCCGCACCAAATACATAAAATCAGCCCAAGAACAGTGCTGGTTCTCAACTACCTTCTCCAATAATATTCATCAATTATAACATATAATTTACACAATATACACTTCATCACCGATACAATTCCTTCACTTTCGCATCTGACTTAAATTACCCTGTATCTTAAAGAACTCCCAGCCAGCATACATATATACAATGGACAGTGATACTGGGAACATCATTGTCGGTGTTCCCAATATACATGATATACTAACAATCAGCCGTTGCTCAGAATGATATTTCTACTAACTAGTTACACCAGGGCAGGTGTAAGAGTAAACCCGTTTGCTACATAAGATACATGTCCTCCTGAGTGGGTGATACCTGGGAGTGGAAAGATACACCTGAGCTGAACATATCACCATGGCAACTACTGCAGGTGTCGCCATTCTCAAGGCCTCGCGCGGATGCCACTGTCTTGGACTGAAGACAGAATGAATTGCTCTGAAGACAAGAGTGAATTGCTCATTACTGTCGTCTTTAGTGACCCTGTAATGAATTCAAGTGTTCATTCTGTCCCTGTAGAACTGAGGTAACATGGCTATTTTCAAAGAGCAACTCTGAGAGAAGTTGGCTTGAGCCAGAGCAGCTCGTTGCCTTCTGAAGATTCTTGAGAAACGTTGCTTCTTTACATAGAGAGCAGTTCGTTGCCTCCTGAGGAACGTTGCTTCTTTAAGTAGAGAGCAACATATTGCCTTTCGAGCAACTGAGAAACGTTACTTCAAGAGAGAGAGCAGTTCGTTGCCTTCCTGAGGTTTGCTGTTGTGCTCATGCCGTTCAGTGTACATGAACCTGTATTGTGCATTAACCATAGCTATCTACTTGGACAGACATTCCTGAATAGTATAATACATTTATGAGAACCCATTAAAATGGTCTGTGGACACTATCACTGTAGGTCACAACGTTCTTTATATATTAATCGCGCATATAGGAAAAAAACAGAAGTGCACGCACATTCATAAAAGTCAAAAGACATCGTTGTTTTAGTCTTTGGCAAGTTTTATTTCGTACCCTGAAATAGTTCTGCTCACAAAAGTGAGTACCCTGGATCCGTAAATAATAATGGCAAATGATTAAATAATGGGAATGATAGATGTCTTTTATGTGGTATTCTGAGGTCCCACGAGGGCGTAGAGTTGTACAATGTCCTTTGGAATCATTACCACCAGTCTTGAGACTTGATGCCAAGAATTTCCAGCGACCATTTCTGAACAAGTCCAGCGGCACCTGACCAAGTCAGTAAGGGTAGATCGAGGTGATGAAATGATGGGTGTGTGATGAGACAAGTCTGTGTGATGAGACAAGTCTGAGTGATGACGGTCCCTGGAGGACGGTGCCACTTGTGGACGTCAGTATGTATAAGCGGTGGCGCTCTGACCAAGGTTGGACACTACTTAGAACCTGGTCTGTGCCCGAAAACCTCAAGGATGATGGCTTATTGGTGAAGCGCTGACAGAAGAAGAGATCAGATTTTTTTGCTGAGAAGGCAGATTTGAACCTCCCAAAACTTGTCGAGTTTGGATTGGTTGCCTTACGTACAAATAGTCTGCGTGTTTTCGTCTGTGTGTTGCTGTTTTGTATGTGTCGTAGAACTCTCGTGAAGTATGTATATACTTTAAGAGTTGTAGAGCATACAGCGCAGTTTCTCGATCTCGCTCTTGAGCAGGGAGACCTCGGTGCGGAGCTGGAGGTTCTCCTGCTCCAGGTAGACCACCCGCATGGCGATCTGCTCCTCCTTCATGCGGCGAGCGTCTCGCGACCTCTTGGCCGAGTCGTTGTTCTTCTTGCGCTTGTCCCAATAGCCCTCGTCCTTGAGGTTTTCCGGCACCGAGTGCGGCCGCTTCTTGGGCGGCATGCGGAAGCTGTCGCCGTTGTTGCTCTGGTGGTAGTGCGAGTCGTGGTGGTGGCCGCCGACGTGCGCGTCGGGCGTGGTGGGGGAGTTGGGCGACGTGGAGCCGCTCCCATCACTGGTGGGGCCCGTGCTGGCCGTGCGCGTACACTGCTGGGGCGGCGGGGGCTGCTGCTGCTGCTGGCCCCCACCCTGCTGTTGCTGTTGCTGGGACAGGCGGTCCTGGGGGTGGTGTGACGGCGGCGGGGTATGGTGCGCCCCCTGCTGCTGCTGGGGGGGCTGGCCCAGCGACACCTGGTGACCCATGGACACGGGCGGGGGCTGGTGCGGCGGGGGCTGGCTGCTCACCATGGCGTGGTGGTACATGGGTGGCATCTGCTGCGAGTTGGTCACCGAGGGCGGCAGGTGGCCCATGGCCGCCTGCTCCTGCTTGATGCCCGCCGCCATCAAGCCCATGGCGCGCGCCTGGTGCCCCATGGGCGGCGGCCCTCCGTTGGGCGTCGACTGGGAGATGTCCATGAGGCTGGGCATGCCGTCCAGGTGGTGAGAGGGCGGTCTCAGGTCCATGGTGGCGGCAGCGGCGGCGGCGGCTGCTGCTGCGGCGGCGGCGGCCGACGAGGAGTAGTCGGTGGGCTGGTGGGGGGCGGCGGACTTGACGCTGCCGTGGCCGGTCAGCCCCGAGTGGTGGGAGGCGGAGAGCCCCGCGTTGCCGGCGGTGGCGAAGTAGGAGCCGACGCCGAAGGAGGCGGACGGGGCGGCGGGCGGCGGCGGGGGCGGCGCGGCGAACGGGCTGTGGTGGTAGAAGGAGCTGGTGGAGAGGGACACCGGCACCCGCGGGTACGACTTGAACGGGCGCTCGCTGTCTCGCTGGCTGCTGACGCGATCAAAGGGCAGTATGCTGAGCATAGCTCCGGCGGGCGCTGCCGGCGCCGACCTCCACGAAAACAGTTTGGCAGCTTACGGGCTCCTTACACCAAGCCCTGCAATCAGAAAAAGATACTTGTATTAGAGAAGAGTACAAACAATCATCTTTAACACCTATAACATTGACGAAATATTACGAAAGTTACGCATATAATGATGATGATCTGTTTTTTAGAGATAAAAAGAATGTCATGTTTAGAGACAAAAAGAAACATCCTAAAATGTTAGCAGCTATTTTTCAGGGAAGAAGAATTGTAACAGGAAATATGATCCATACATAATGATGATGCATTAAGTCGACATTATGAGTCTAACACGAAACGTCTATATCCTTACCATGACGCAACCTTATCTTATGTAACACTAAATATTGGCTTGGCCCTGACCCACATCATCGATAATAATCATCCAACCCAATGCATTACATCTCCCATCTTTACTGATAACTCCCACACAGGTCACTTTAACGACAGAACATCAGAGGCTTTTGGACACTGTGGATTTGCCACACTAACCACCTTGCCACACGATCCCTGCGGTAGGGTTCAGGTGACACGGTTACAGGTGTGCGGGCGTTATTTCACAGGTGTAACAAGAGGACTCTTTTCACCCGGCCACCGTGTCACGCCATATGTTTCGGCCGTTTCTACCTGACTTCTGATTATTGCCTCTCTTTGTGTCCCTGCGGGTTACGTCAGGGCATTGTTAGCCCGTATTTCGGACATTGTCCATTCTTATTTCATGGGTGGAGTCACCCCCTGCCTAGAGGTTCACTCGTTCACGCTGTTATAATGATGGACAAAAGTAACGATTAATATCTCGGAATAATTGCTGCTAATGTAGCCTTCATATTGCCCTCCCCCCCCCCCCCCCCCCCCGTTCATTTTATCAGAAATATCACGGGTTTTCCTGTTTGCGTATAGGTAAGACTGCACGTATTAGAAGAACGCAAAACATCCCACATATAGATGTTCATATATTCTTCAAGAATTGTATAGACGGATGCCTCATTGATTAGGAGATTGGTGACCGCATTTGCAGACATGGTTTGGATTTTGAATATATAAAAGTACAGAACTCTTTAACTATAGGTGTAATGATCACTCTCCCTCTTCTCCTCGATACCTGAACTGTTCTTAGTACAAAGGGGTCCCAGCTGCTCTTAGAGGTTGCGTCACTCTTATGCTCTTTGAACTCTCACTGCCTGAGGGCATGTACACATTGTGTATCATTACAAGTTATTAACTACACACTCTTAACACTCAGCGAACGAAATCTCCGCATAGATCTACATACTGAAAACCAAAGCAGTGGTGTATGAAATTATAAAGGTAGGCAGAATCATATGTAATTAAATCTAAGTAAGGTGAAGAAGTGTCAAAAGGCAGGACTGACGCTGGCTGGGGAAGGTGTGGCTCTTAGCTCACCATCCCCGTGAAGACCGTTGCAGGTTCCCTTTGTGTCTTTTCATACCTGGCCCACTGGTGGCGACCACTTCAAAGGTAGCCAAGTGGGAGACTTACAAGTCTCCAATGTAGTCTACAGGGAACCCACCACCTCCACCCCTCACCACCTGTGTATGTTTACAAGTGGGTAATCTCAGAAAAAATACATATGTATATGGCCAAGACATGTTCTCAAGTAGGTTACACATAAATGGGCGTACGCATGAATGTATATTATATAATATTAATTATGATATCCATATAACCGGGCCAAGGTCCTTTCTATTTTTTAATCATCTCCTGATTTGTTTGCCAGAGCAATTATAACATACGACAAACAGAAGAGAATGCAATTACTGAATTGCCTCTGCTATTCAGACATGAACGATGTCATTGTTGGGATTCCGTGGGTGCTTGTATTGTCTGGATCACTTTTCCCATTAATAAAATGGAAGAAGAATGTGTTTTTCTGTGCTCCGGCATTGTTAGGAAATTATTTACTAACGCAATAACAACTGTTTAATGATAAACTATACCAGACGGACCAGTTTCTGACCCCTCTACATCGCACTGAAGGCATGATTAAATTTAATAACTGGACATGACAGGTAGGAATAATCAGGTTTGCCTCTAACTTCTCTGTAATTTTCCACTTCCTGATTGGTGCATGGCAGGTAGAATTGACAAGGGCAAGTTTTGTATTATAACGACTGAGTCACACTCACTTAATCACCCTCATCCTTGTGGGTTGTGCAATTTTAATATGAGGCATTACGATATTAATTGGATGACTCCTGTTTATCCTATAGTTTGTAATGAATTCCAATATTTTTTCTAAAGGAAATTTGTTTGATGATGGTTGATTCATAGATGTGTTAGTATTCGTGGACCCTTCTTAGGTCGCGTTTTAGTTGAGGGAGTTCGCTCAGTTCTTTAGGGAGTGAAAAATCTCGGTGATCATTTCTTTCATGAATTTTGATCTACATTTCCATGCGAATTTATATCATTTCCTTCCGAAACTCGCTTCTCATAGAGGTCTTTTGACCTGGATTTGCAAACTCTAGACAGGAGATGCAAACACAGGAAACGTCCCCTACAAACTGCTACAACAGTACGGCCACAGGAATGCCAGACATCCTGCGCCTTTCCCTTACCCCATGTAGCTTAAACCCCGCACACTAAGAAACTCCCCGTGTCAAAGTCAAAGGCGTCGGAAACTGCGTTTGTCGCGTTCAAAACCCCGACGATTGGGCGTCTTGGAAACACCCCTCCCCTTACCTATAGGCCTTTAGTATACACCCTGACATGGGGCAATCAGGGTTAGGTTTGTTAGTTTATTGACGTCATCACCCCCTATAGCTCGGGGTAAAGGACTGAATAAGACGTCAAACGCTGAAGGATGGGTCCTGGTTGTGGTTATGATTATAATGGGCCAATAAACCTGTCTGACAATGCGAGACGCCCGGCTAGGGGCGTGTGGGGGCCCTTATTAGGGCGGCTTACACCCCGACACAGGTGATTATTAAAGCGACTGGTCAGTCTGTGGGAACAATGTCCACCTAGGTGACGGTCAGTGTCTTCGGCCAGCGTCAAAAGGCGTCGGCCATATCTGAGACGGCTAGCGTCAAAAGGCGTGAATGGGCCGTGTCTCACTGTCAGCGAGAAGGATTTAGGAGCTTTCCGCCGTTTGGGATGAAATATGACGGGCGGCAAAACTAAAGGAAGCCCTATTCGCGCATTCTCTGGCCTGAGTGACGTTCTTTTAACGTGTCCATTTAAACTGTAACCATGTACCAACATTGTTACACTTTGGCGCGCGCAGGTTGTAATGTAAGTTATATTTGCAATATGATTGAATATTATAGTAACCTCCCGAGGCAAAGAGCGACAATTACCACTGAAGTGGTGGGTACCGATTCAAACAAAAATAAAAAAGATTATTCACTCTAAACAAAAATTAAGATTAGCCTTGGAATTCAAGGAGCGACTTCTAAGAGAAGATCAAACATAATCTTACCTGATGAACGATGTTGATAAGATAAGAAAGTGGGTAATATTGAAGCTAGGGAATATAGGCCTAGAAGTTTGGATAACTTTCCATTAAAAAACATAATTATTCAAATACTTGTACACCAAAATAAGCTCAAACTAATTCTACTATGTCCATGCAATCCATGATATCGAAATTGTTAACATCAAACGCAGATTGGTAAGTTGTCTTGTGGTTGAAAATACTTTAAAACACTTTCATATTATTGAGGATATTTTCAACGTCTGACCATGTAATCCGCAGACAAAACTGACAGGATTGTGTACACAACACTTCACCCGGCCACCCCCTACCCCTGACCTTAGCCCCACTATGTCGACCTGCATGCTCCGGCCTAAAGAACTAAGCAGGGATCGCTCCAACAACCAACCAAGTGGTATATATAGTTTGGCCGGCCAGAGAATACATTTTAAGTCCTGGGTCACCTAATCCCCCCATGTGGTCAGCAAAGACTGCTGACCACTGGTCAAGGCTTGACCCTTGGCTGGCCGAAGTTCTAAGTGAGTAAGAGTACGAGGTGCGGACTGGAGCGTGTGTGAATGGCGCGCCTGGCCGACACCTCGGCATATAACGTTGGTTAATGTTGGCCAATGTTACACCATCCTCGGCAATATTACTCACTAAATGCGCGTCATAATGTTGTGAGGCTGTCGGCGGGGTCAGTGTCGAGAAGGGGGTTTTAATCTAGGACACATGGAGTGTCTGGAGGAATATATTATATGCGTTAGTTAAGTTAAACACTGTATACATGGTAATGGCGCGCTGGCTGCATGTTAGTAATGAATATATATGGCGGGAGCGCATGGACAAAGACTGACCGTCCAGGCGCACTCACCGATTGGTCCCATTGTGATTGATTTAGGAATAAGACTAAGTACTGTATTTTTTACATAACTTTTCGTTTGTCGGTCACAGTAATGATTAATGTACTTAAATTTTGCGTGTGAATTTTATAGAGATAGGAGCAGTAAAGATACCATAAGTACATGTAAAATGTATGGATTTCTAGAACACAAATCCCGTTTGCCCAATGAGTAGACAACGGTTACATGACCACACGACCCCGTTATCTCCCCTGACCCTTGGCCCACCGCTACACTTACATGATGCCGTCCGTCATTTTAACACTGCGATCAGTCCGTCCAATAAGTCCACCATGTACGGCCGAGGGCGTGGTCCTACGGTCAGACAAGAAGAAGACCTCTAATGATACGTAGATCCTCTGGTCAGTGAAGCAGTGGTCAACTCGCCACTCTCTGGTACCATACACAGCCCGCCCACGTCGGTGGTGGCTGGTCTCTCCAGTGAAACACCAGCTGATTCTGCGACCACCACACACTCAGGCCTGGTTCGGATTGGTGTCGGCCGGGGGCAGGGGAGGGGGGGCGTTGTTCAAGGCCTGGCTTAGGCTTGACCATGCACTCTCAGCTGGCTCGCTCGGCCTATGTCCGCTGCTTCACTCCCCCACCCACTGCCCGGCCCCGACCGCCCCCTCCCACCCTGGCCCGGCCGTATGAGCTAAGGTTACGTAAGACGACGCAAAGTACAATGAGGGCGGCCGGCTGGGCCAATCAGGGGTCGCGAAGTGGACGCTGATGTAAGCTTACCGCATACATACACCTCCCCCCCCCCCCCGACACCACCCGCCTGGTCTAAACCCCCGCCGGCCGGCCGCTTTTTCCTGGCGGCCCATGGTTCAGTGGGTCAATTTATGACGGGGGGATGAAAGGAGAGAGAATTTCATGAGTTTTACCATCATTTTTTTGATCCAGATTAAAGACACATTCACCATGACCCCATTACTATGCGGTTATCTTTGTTTTCTAAAAAGTAAAGTCTATGATTGATTTAGAAGTGGGAAACAAACGCTGCCCATGCAGTAATCCAGTGATCTTTTAAATACGTGTAAACATGCCATCTTTTCTCTGTATTTTTTCAAATATACATTAAAAAGGGCCTCAATTACAGATATTCTGAACTATCTGCCGCTAGTAGTTATAAGTGCGCTGATAATCTCGGTTGGTCTTGATCGCACTTCAAGTTTCTGGCCTCGCCACTAGGATTGATTCTCATGGCCACCACTAGGACGACTACCCGGTGCC
This sequence comes from Lepidonotus clava, assembly GCA_936440205.1. Taxonomy (NCBI): domain Eukaryota; kingdom Metazoa; phylum Annelida; class Polychaeta; order Phyllodocida; family Polynoidae; genus Lepidonotus; species Lepidonotus clava. The sequence goes on along the minus strand of OW387133.1, from coordinate 37,806,914 downwards.
TCCCCCTAGTGGAAGGTATGAGAACCACGACACTCCCTAAATGTACAGAATACTTGTATCAGGGTGACGTGTTTCACAATCCACAATAATTATATATGATTCTTTGTAAGTACTATCTAGATCGTTTAAAAAAGATAAAAGAAAAAACTGCCCTTTTTACCCTTCAATCAGTACTTCTCATCCGAGTTTCCATTTCATCTCATTCCGCACGATCGACCATTCGCGTGCCATTGTCTGGAAACTTGTGTTTTAAACACTTTGAAATACTGTATCCGCTACTGTTAGACATTGCACAATTGTACACAAATAAGTCCAGGTGTATGCAGTAGCGGATTTAAGGGGGTGCCATGTTTTGGGGTTATATGGCAAGACATTTTTTAAAAGTCAACTGATAGGCTTACTTAACTAAGCTGAGAGTTAGTAAAGTTACAGAACAGAATTTCCGCATTTTAGCTATCTAAAGATTATGAGGCTTGTGTCAGAGTACATAACCATAGGCCTGCATGAGCCTAGAGTTCAACAACGATCAGTAATAATTCCTTTTGAGAGGCCATTGGCTTTTGGCCATTGCCGTATGACTTTTTTTTACTTTTGTGATGCCAACACCAACAATAAGTCCCTGAATAAAAGATGATACATAAATTTAGTTTAGGCCTCGGTAGTAGATATAGTTTCATCGTTTTCGCAGTAGGCCTATTTGCATTTTACTAGTTTAGTTTTTTCAAATTCGATAAGAGTTCGGCATCTTTTGTCATGTGAGCAGTCTGTGACGGTCTCCTTCATTTCTTTTTATACACACATACTCATTACTGATTGTGCGTTTCACGATGAGGGAAATTCCCCCTCCCCCCTTTTTCATTTTCTCTTTTCTTTACATTGATAAATATAATGTATTGGTCCAATTTTTGCATGCGCTATAGGGTCTAGCGTCTCTCGAGTTTCTGACCGTCTTCATATTAAATTCTGTAACTACGAAACGGTGATGCAAAATATCAAAAGCAAGGTTGTTCATTGAAATTTGAATCCCTATAGATCTTGAATCGTTAGGCCTACCCCTCAATGCATCACATTAAGTATACGCAATAGGCGGAGCCGTTTTTCGCGGCTACCCGCTGACATGGTCAACCGCCGTCATCCCTGCACAACAAAAGTCAAGGACCAGCACCAAAGGGGGACCAACAAGTGGCCAAAGACTCCCAAAGTCGGAGACGAGCGCCACTTTCCTCGAGTATGCTTAATCTGGTTAGCGGCACATCAGGGTTCGAACCCTCTCAGGAAAAAAAGCCCGACAAGCACCACCCCCCTTGGCCGTTTCCCGGGGCCGGACACAGTGGTATCCAAACGGTCGGAGGTAATCAACTGTGTCCGGGCAGGGGGAGAAAAAAGCCTCCTGATGGGGGGACCACAATGGGGCGTCTTATCTCCTCCTGTGTCCGCCCGCCCGGGATGCACACAATTGACGTAACGGACGCTGGCCACTGTTTGTGACGCAATCCTGTCTTTAGGAAAAAAGACCCCGAGTCTCAGCGGTGTATCCTATGTACCAGTAGGGTAGGGTCATCCCAATGGGTTTTTTTGTTTGGGCGCTGGGTGAGAGCCGCGGGGCGTTTCCAGGGATGGAAGCGGGGGTTCTTTTATTAGAAAACGCTGAATTGGCTGACCAGAACTCAATTCTCTGTTTAACACCTTGTGGGGATGAGAGGTGTGAAGTTGGGAGGGGCCCGAGGTGAACATTGCATATCATCAAGTTCGCTTGAGAGAGCGAAAGTTGAGTTGCAATATTTAAGTGTCAGTCGCTTTACGATGCTGTGGGCAATAACTTTGAGATTTCAAATTGCTTAAGCTTTATATTTTCCACAGTCAGAGAATGTTCTTCAATGAAAATAATTACATAGAGAAATTAAACTTTATTTCAAAGTGTAAAATCTGCAAACTCTAAAGGTTCAATGTAGTCCAGTGCGGCCACATTTCGATTGGCAGTTAAAGACCTTTTTTCAACATATAGGCCTATGTTTTCCTAAGTTTATAGTTAACCAGACTAATGGAAAATATAGAATATCATTATGATACGAGCATTATACCATACACTTTATAATTATTTCAACGTTTCATCAGCACATTTGTTTGACAATCAAAAACTTGTTCCGCAACGTTTTGCCAATAACCTTCTTACCAACTAATCCTTGAAGTAAACTAATCGGAAGACATCAAAAATCTCCCTTAGATAATACAAATGATTCCACACCCATTTTATTTCCTTATAACATGTTATATCAAAATGATATATTCTATGAATAGCTAAAGAAAAAGTTCTTGTCCATTTTCAACACAAGAAGAATCAGCCTAATTTCACCCCCTAGCAATTTAAAATGTGGATAAATCTTGTTTTAAAACTTTAAAAAAAAGTGTTGTCTAATGAAATGTCTGCGATGCTCGAATCTGAAAATTATACAGATATTATAAAGTAAAATTGTATAAGGAGGAAAAAAGAGATTAATGAGAGTTATTCGTTAGGTGACTGTGTTTGATTGGACTATCTACTTTCTGTGGATAAACGTTATACCTGGCATACGTAGAGAATCGCCGACATCCCTTTACGAAGTAGTACACGTTGATTGAAGTCCTTTGAAGTTTGATCCTTTGGACCACAGGTCAGTGAAATAGCTGAACTATAGTACACGGATGTTTGATCCCTTTCACTGGGTCGCGATGGCCGTGAGCGTAATCTACCTGTCCTGATACGTGCTGCTCCAGGGGATGTCCTCCAGGGTGGTAATACGCGGAGCTGGTATCAGTATTAGGACAAGTTATCAGTGAAGAAGTTGGAGGCAGTTGGAGTTCTTTGGGTTGTTCAAAGTTGTCTTTTCCTCAGCTGGACACCATGCATGTAGGCCTAAGTATCAAGGGGTAGGGTTATCTCTCCTGACGAGCCTAGCTCAACACAACAAGTGAGGGTTCTACGGCTAGCACCTCGGTGTACGTCCACCCTCCCCCTGCCGGGCCGGCCATTACCGTCTGGTCAGTCTGGTCAGCCCCCGCCCCCCGGCCGCCCGCCCCCCGCCACTCACCCCGAACTCCGCCCGCCCATTGGACGGCACGTCACAATCGGGGGGCGCGGCCTGGCCAGTCTCGTTCTCCCCGCAGCGCTCCCGGTGGGTATTCACAGGCAGTAAGCCATGCCGGTGGCAGAGTGAATCCCCCTTGACCATTGGGTGGGCGGGGCGGAGTGAGGTAGTTCCGCTGGTGGTCGGCCCGCCCCCGACACGTCAGCCGTACACAGCGTTACGTCCGCCGGGTACAGGACGGTGCCAACGGGGCTTCATTCATCCGGCCGCTCGCTGCCACTATCTGTCAATCAGGCGCTGACCCCTGGCTCACCCCTTGCCGCTATTCTTAGCGCCAGACGCCAGCTGCGGCCGGCCGTCCCCCTCCCACCGCGGCCTCCTCCAGGCGGGAGGCCGTGAGCCACTTGCGCAAGCGGCCCTAATCTGCCGCCATAATGTTTATTAATCAATTGTTAATATGTAACAAGTTAACAAGCGTGGGGAGGACGCGGGCTGGCCGAGTCAACCCGTGGAGATCGGCCCCCACTCGGAGAGGGGGCCCCACACGTCTGCATGAAGACCGGAGGTCAGTACGGACGGCCCGTACCCACCAGGTTGGGACTGACGGCCCGTACCCACCTCTCGTTTAATGCTCATTAATGGGATAATAAAAGTGAGGCTTCGCCGCGCCTGATTAGGGAGGCAAAATATGGCAGTTTGGGGGTGCCGCCTACTCTCACTTCATTAATTACTGGGCCCCGGTTAACGTTGACTTCATTACAATTGAATTTCAGTTTCAAATTAAACGTGGCTGCATAGTGGCGACGCCTGATCCACATCCTGTAAGATTTACTGCCATTTAAATTTAACAAACAGTGGTACAACTAGCGGAACGTTGCCTTGCAACACTTCTTTTGATATCATATCGAAATTATTCTAAATATCTGCGTATGAATTATTTTGGGCCTTTCGCTCTTGTTCCTGAACACCTATTTTTACCAAACCTTTATTGCTTGACACATAGGCCTAAGTCAGTTCTGACTTCTTGAATTTTGTTGATAAAAGTTACTACTAATACTTTATTTAATGCAAAGACCCGCGTCAAAGCTTTTCTCCAAATGTAACTTTATCAAAAATATTTAAAAAAAACTCCAAATATCAATGCTGGTACATCTCATATACATGATATATAGAATAGGCCTATATAAGGGTGAGTTATTATACGGCATGACTTGGTACATAACGCTGTGGTCAGTGTCTGGTTCTGGTCAGCTGTGGTCAGCGGCCGGTCAGTCCCAGACGTGGGTAAACAGGCCCTGCTTATCTGCCCGTTACACATTAGACCAGGCCCACTAATCCTCCCTATCATCATCATCCTGCTTCTCCCCCAGACCTCTAGACGGCACATGGCTTATAGTTATTATACACGGCCTGCAGAATGAGCCTATATTAGGGAAAATATCGTTTGAAATAATCTCACTAGGATAAATTATTTGAATTTAATTAAATAGATAATCATCTTTTTTTCCAACAAATTTGCGGAATAAATCATATATTTCTTTTTTAAGAAGACAGTATGTTTGTTATAAAACCAGAGTAAAATGGGGAAGTCGGAATACAAATATTTCATTTGATAGATTGTAGTAAACATAACAATTCGATTGATATCCCGCATACACATCCAACAGAGGTGTATGTAAAATGAAGGTTGTTGACGTAAGAGCTATAATGAGATAGGATTATATTGAAAGTAATTTTACACATTCAGAAGGCAGGTGTAATAATTTAATGCCTGCTGATAAGTGCCATATAAATGTAATGATATCCGAGTTTCAACCATTGAAAATTATCGCTGATTTGATATAATGGTCTATTCAATAGTTGCATAATTAACAATGCTACGTAAGTACCATTACCACCTCAACATAATAACCTGGATTATTCCACGTGAAGCAATGTATAACAACTCATCTTAACTCCGTCGAATTGCGTCTTTTGTTGGGCGTTACCAGTAACCAGACGTCATTGGTACAACTAAGTCCCCCAAAACACGGCCCGCCACATAACCTTACGTCGGCCATTATGCCACAATACCATGCAGACTGCTATAACATTATAAACGGCCTTGTTCAACGGTGCCGCACACGAGCACGGAATTCTGGAGTCTAGCTGGGGTTAGCTAAGGCTTCGATCACATTGCGCCATCTTGCATGGGCCCAGCGCAATCCCCTTTTGGAGTGGCTAACCCATGATCCAACTAAGCCCTGTTCACATTGCGCCTTCTTGCATGGATGCATGCGCCGCTTACTGCATGGGCCTCATGCAGAGCGGTGGATATATATATACATAGGCCTTTACGTGGCAGCAGGACTGGACACACGTTGTGGTCATTTACACATCACCACCCTGTTAAATTCGGCTCAAACATGGTCTGTAATGCTGGCTTACAATCACCACGTATAGGCCTAGACGTTACGTCTTGTCCAGCTGACGTAATAATCAGCTTGTGTGCCATACCGATTATAGTGACATGGTACAATGGGTTGAAATTTTGGATCGCTATTATTTTGTAATAGGCCTATGTTGATACATTTTGGTGTAATCTGCTGGGTGGGAATTGTTGGTTCCTACAATATTTTGTGATATGTTTATATATTTTGTTTTAATACAGTGGATGGAAATCTTTGATTCCTTCGTTATTTTGTGGTATATATTGTAATATTTTTGGTTGTTTTAGATTTTGTGATAATAACGTTAAATTCTTTCCCGGGTGTAACTGCCTCATCATTACAATGACAGAGACAAATGATGCTATGATGACTCGCAATTTACAAACAATATTAAGAATATTTAATTAATGTTATCTGTGTTTGGTGATCTCCATGACGTCGAACTATCTACAATGTAATATTATTCTGATTGAAATGTTACGAACTTTTATAGGTTGTTATGCCTATAGGATAAAACTCGGATATATGGAAATCAATATCTATAGTAATATGGTGTAACCGTTATATCAATTACAATAGACAATAGATGATACCCCGTATCAGTTATCAGATATACCAAAGGCTGTATGTACATTCGTCAGGCCTAATATGTGTATGCCACTTTTTCAATATATTGAACTGTAACCTCGATGGTGAATGCGAAATAACATTAAGAAGTATAAATATTAACCATTGGGAAAGTGAAAGCGACTAAATAATCGCGTCATTTTGCCATTTATGCCATATCGGACCAACGAATAAACTTTCAAGTGCTGGAATGCAGTTAGTTACTTAATAGAGTCATAATCTCTCCGTCATCTGGGCCAAGGCACAATATAAGTACATCGTTTAGAGTCATACCTTGTTACATTGCACAAACATCCTACATGACGATAACCACCGGCTCAATGGTCAAGAACTTGACTAGCTGACCGTTGGCTGACCGCTGCCAAGGGCCATATCCCTCCTCCAGGGTGGGTTTAGACAGGGGGCTGGTTGGCCGGCCTACCTGCTGGCCATGTCCCCACATAACGTGCATGTAACCCCTCACCGTTGTTACCCAATAAGTAGCCAGACACAGGATAACACGCTCAGGCAGTTGGCAAAGTTGGAATAGCCTACTTTTCACCACGTGGAGCAGTGCCTATAGGACTCAGGGTCGGGTCTGTGGTCCGGAGGGGATCGAGATTAGAGGGGTCCGGTCAGGATTAGTGTTTACAAGACCTGTTTGCGCGGCTTGGTTAGACCTGGCCGCTGGTCAAGCGGTCAGAGAAAGGGTTTGGTTAGGTAGAGGTCATGTTGACCAGGTTAAAGTCAATGTTTGTCGTAATTAGCAAAGAAATACTGACCTCGTGGTGCGCGCAAAGCGTCGACTGTGATTTAATGTATTGGCGATATTTTATTCATCAGTACGATCAGAATGAAGTAATGATGTGGTCGTGCCGACTTTTCAAGTAACGGCTTGTTACCAGAACATTATAGTATGTGTACCTAGTACATGATGTAGATCATAGAACAGTTGTGATTTGAGAAAGTGTGACATTATTATGAGGAGCTACAATTCAACAATTTTTCAAGGGGAAGTGGTAAAGTGTTAATGTTCACAGTTCTAATGAAAAGACGTTTGGTCAGCATTTGTACAATGTGTCACTAAGATCAGCATTTTTCGCTGACTATTTAGATGAAATTACTGGCATTCGCATCGTACCAATGATATAGATAGGGTGCTGCCATGTTTATCAAAAGTAATGTCCAAATGAAACAAGACTTGCACTGAGAAGCATTCAACAATTATTTTGCTCATTCCAGGAAGACCTCAGATAGCTAGCAAAATATTTGCGCAGCAATTATATTAACCCCATATAGGGTGGAACTTCCTTGTAAAATCTTATTAAGATGTGGACCTATAGTTTACATTTTCTTTGTGAGTACATTTATGTCACTGAATGCTCTATATTTTCTAGAGTGAGGTTAGTGGTTTCTGTCTGATTCAAGTAGTATTACGTGTTCAGTCTACAGGGGCGGATCCAGGCATTTTCAAAAGGGGATGGGGAACCGTTAAAATAAGATTTTTCTACTGCATTCCCTCCGGGGGTTTGAATTTCTCGATATTTGGTCAAAGGGAGGGAAGTGGGTGCCCCTGCCCCCATGCGTCCCCCTTCCCCCTATCCGTCCCTGGTCGAATTTAATGACAATTTGATACGATACAGAGAAACAATTATATTCGATCATTTTTTCATCACGGAAGACATGATCTCCTTTTGTTTTGTTTGAGAATAATGTTTCTGAGCTCAGCAATCTTAGCATTTGCGTACCAAAATGATTATCCTTACCTTTTCTGAGCTACTTGTATATGAGGCATTCTACCCTCCATGACTGCACCAAGAATCACCAGTATCTGTACGCAGTATATTTAACGGGTCGATATTCTATAAAAGCAAATAAACGCGTCATCACTCGCCAAGCAGACTTCTTACACATGTCCACACCCTCATCACTGACCCAGCCTCTGGTCGGAGAGCGCCCATTAGCTAAGCAGCGTGTACGTCATTGCCCGCGTCTCATTGACCCCGTGAACCCTGCTGCCACCTTCTGCATGTGCTAATGACCAAAACTATTACAATAACTTGATGGGGCCCAAGTGATGATAAAGATAAAGGCCAGCCGGAGCTGCTGCAGCGGCGGCGCAGGGAACCAGGGGGCGGTACATTACCCTCCTGCCGCCAGGTGGAGATCAAGACGTTGCAACGGGGTTCCGAGGCCATTAAGAGCTGGTGTTTACTTACTACTCGGTTTTTCGACCGTCATTAATGGCGATCGTTCCGACTCACATTGCGGGGTCAGGGGGCTAGTTAATGGGGGTTACTACCTTTTGGAACTTTTGACCTTTCGACCTCCGACCTTACGTTTATCTCTCTCTGTTGGAGGCAGCCATTTTGAAAAAGAACTGAAATGCCGCGTGAGAATAATTGTCAATTTCTTATAGCAGACATGAGATCATTATACAATGTATCAGGGGGAAAATATCATTTTGAACAATTTAAATCAAATAGGCCTATTGAAATGAAATGTTGTTGTCTCCATCAATATGTTACAGGTCTGCTATTTGTGGCTTTTCCATGCAAACTCTTTAAATGTTCAAAGCATTCACAGTAGTATGTATTAGATATTTCCTTCATATGGTCAACTGTTGATTTGTAATGGCCGACTTTATTCAGATGAACAATTTTATCATAAGGGCTCATCAATTAGGAATGGGATAGAAACAAATATCATATAGATATCATATGATATCGTAGGCCTACGATATAGTTTTAACTTGGAACGCATATCCCAGATATAGGCGAGGACTACATATGCCTAGATATAGAATAGCTTGGTAACCGTCCTTCCTCAGACTGATAGGCCTAGATAAAACCCATGTAATTTGCAAAAGACCAGCATGAAACCAATAATCATATTGGGTAATTAATCCTAGAAGCCAAGTCTGACCAGCGTTTTGCCGTAACGTATATTCTGTCAGGGCTGTGGGCACCAGGGTGAGTGGTGTCAGGGGGATGGGGGATGGAGGTTGAAGGTGTTGAAGGGGCGGCCTGCTGGGAGGGTGCTGACCTGTCTGTACCCGTCATCTCACCTGTACATCAATACCTGAATGGGGATGTTAACCAGGCTCTGTAGGGCGCCCATTGTGCCCCAATTAATCACCATACTTAACATTCGCTCTTGTAGTTTGCTTTCCCGCTGCCGAGATGGTTAAGGTATACAGAACGGCTTTTGTTTCCATTGACTGCATTGTGCCTGGGAAAAGTAAACTCATATCTGAGAGACTTCCATTCTGAATCAATTGAGGTGAATCTTACATGACTCTGTGTACAATTGCTGGAAAAAAGATGATTGATTGAGGTTAGCTTTGATTAAAAAGGGATTTGCTATACTTTATTTCATTCGGGCAATCCAAAAGGATCATCACAGAGTTGAGTAAAAGTTCCAATTTAGGTGTGTACATTTAGATCATTCAAGATAGGTGGACCACAATGTCACACGCAATCATTTTATGGATAATCTCAGTTTTTGCTTTTCAAATATATGTATGTATACCAGTGGCGGATCCAGGATTTAAAAAAAAAAGGGGGGGCGCTTTTGAGAAACAAATTTCCTTAACTACTTTTTGGCAGAATTTTACATTAAAAAAGTCTAAATTTTGCCCAAAAAAAGGGGAAGGGCGCGCCACCCCGCCCCCCTCTAAATCCCCCACTTTATACACCGGATTAGTTACTTCCATCACATATATACACAATTTCTACATCACAATTTCTGATCAAGTCTTCCTAGCAACGAGAAAACAGCAAATCCGTGAGAACGTTTTTTTTTTAATTCAAATCTGACAGCCCCTCTACTCTCCATCTATACTTTCCACTAATCATAATAATCACAACCCGAAGCAAATCAACACTTCAGTTTATTTCGACAAGGTAGTGCAGGTATGTTGTTCCTTGTGAATGAGGTAGGGAAGGTTTGTGACATTTTCATTTGAATATTTATTTGTCTACCTCCTCAGTCCCAGCACTCTTAGGACTGGTCAGTTCTACTACAACTACCACTAGTGGTGGCAGGAGGTTGCCGGAGGGTCAGCAGTAAAGGAATCTGCGCGCATTGATTGGCGTTCGGGGATGAAAATAAACCCCTTACCGCACATTGCGCCACCCGCAGCCAAATCCCTCAGAGGTTGTGTAAGATTTCAAGTGCAGTGGCACTTCTACAACGCCCGAGCTCATGAAGTTACAGCGTGGGGTTTCACTCTCATCAGGGCTCAAGACTCTCGTGTCCCTCACTCAAACTCCGACAAAAGATGCCCACATTAGCTGATTGTGGCGATGGGATTTTGTTAATTTGCAACGCTTTTTTGTGGGTATTTTCTTGCACCGTTATTGGCTGTTAAGTAATTTCTTTGGTTTAGACCGATTGGCTTAGAAAGGTTTTTGACATGATAATTGCTCACCTGTGAACTGATATAATCTCGTGATGCTCCGCTTCATTGGTTTAGGTTCACTGGACCGTGGCCGGGCAATTTGCGACTTTTTAGCCGTTGGAAAGTTGCCTAGCAACAGGTGGCGTTTTGGACACTTCTTTTTGGGTTTAGTGTCATTGGGTGTGACACCGTGGTTATAATTGCGTTTTCTCGCCTGTAAAACAAATGGCCTCATGGATAGATACCATGATATGTAATCTAGTTTTTAATTATTCTAAATAAATTTCTTTGTGTCTTAATGATATATGTTGATGGTGTATTGTTATTGTGTGATTCGCTTCAGTGTAGAAACTCGCGACTTGCCAGGGACGGGCAGAGCAGAACCATTGAAGTAGAAATTGTCAGTTGCTAATTGTGCAAACGGTTAGAACGCTCTTGGGAGGTTTTCCCCCTTTGGCAATTTATGTCCCTTAGCGAAAGCGTTTGGCATGTTACATAAACGATTTCATGGTCTTGTGAAAAACCGTTGAAGTACAGACGGGATTATTTGAAAACGGAGAGACAAATGATAGTGTACCAATCAGTTTATTCACTGTAAATAGATAGGGCACATAGAAAATACACTATGACAGATATATGTGAATGATGATCTATACACTGTAAAAACAAGTGTTTAGAACCTAAACACTTTCCTAAACACTTTGTTGTAACCAGTTTGACAACATGTTTAGACCCTAAACATGTTTAGAAATTTATGATGTTTAGGTTCAAGTGTTTAGATATTCAACATGTTTAGGTTCAAGTGTTTAGATATTCAACATGTTTAAGTGTTTAATGTTTAGGTTTTAAACATGTGGGATCCCATGTGTTTAGATGATAAACATCTGTAATCCAAAACATGTTTAGAAAATACAAATATTTAGGCTTTAAACATGTTTAGACCCTAAACATGTTTAATTTCTAAACACCTTTTTAACAGTGTAGCATAATACTAGGATAGAGGTAATAGTACATATAAATCATTGGCCTACATAGATAATTTCAACACGTATGTCAAATCCATTGCATAGTGCTTCGCTACAGGCAGCGAATCTGAACACATCAGTGATTGCTTTATTTTTTTACCTGTATATTTCTCTTTATCAATTTCCTCTGCTGCACAATACATCCTAATTTACACACCTCCCCATACTCACAATCGATTGCCGCAAAGGCGTCAACCAAAGGCGTGGAGACCCATCTCATATATCATAGCCCATCAGCTCCATGCATAAAGGGACCTGTTTGCCCTTAACTCTGAATGGAGCAGAGGGTGAAAATGAGCAGTAGGCAATGGTTTCATTGTCCTTCACCAGGCTAATTAGAACACTGCCCGACGTGGGCCGACTGTCCCGTGTGAACCGGCCGACCCCCAGCCATTGTGAGGGGGCATCGTATCCTGAAACCAGGAGATGGAGATAATGTCCGCACGTTGGCTTTGTTGGATTGTTCCCCCCGACACGGCAGCCGGCTGGTGACTGCTGGTACTTACTAATGGTTATGAAATGCATCTTGTCCAGTCCGAGCAATGCATTGGAATGCGAAGGCTTTTGTATGTTTAAATGACTTTTGGGTGAATGAAATGATTTGATTTAATCCTGGTTATTGCAATGTAGGCAGGTTTCAATGATCGTTCAATTTAGAGTACACACATCATAGGCAATATAAATTCTTATATTTCACACAAAGAAGATAATTTTTTAAACATGTATATGGGAACTGAAGAAATCATCCTGTGTAGGCTACCTCACGACTATGTATATACATGGTATTGCCAGGAATGAAATATACTCATATGGTAGGAATGTACAACAAGGAAATAATTACAGATTGCAAACTAAGCATCCACTGCTGATTGAACACAGAAAGTCAGATCTGGTTAATAAATGATGACTGTTATAGGCTACTCTATCTTGTTAAAAGCAAATCATTAACCGACATTTATAGAACGACTATAAAGGGCCACAAGTATCACAAACCCTCCATTTTCTTCTCTTTTTGCAAAGAAATGATTTAGATTGAAACAGATCCCTATCATTTCAATCTGACGATATCCTATGGTTTCACCCCACCCCTTATTAGCCATAGGCTAAAGGGCGGCACTCCAAAGGGCCCTGCAACAAGTGCTAATACCGGCCGAAATGGACACTGGTGGAGCCCCTCTTGTGATCTCACGGATAAATAAGACACCAGACTTCCTTCATTACATATGTAAATCCAGATATGCATCCTCAGCTTCCTTCTTTACCCGACCCTCCGTACACAGCGCCATTCTTGAAACCTGGGTTTCCGCCCGTTTCATTATTGTCCCACGTAGACTTGTTAATTCCATTACTCTCACGGTGATGTTTCTTTGAAATCTAATATAAAGCTTTAATTTCCTATATCCAGTGGATTTCTACCTTGCAATAACACTTTTAGACATTTAGTTTTTTCAAATAAGTTTGCCTGTTCAGCGACATTTTCGCATTTGTTTCCATGTGTCTATAAATTCATAGACCTCGAGGCCTAGCCTTCTTTCTCCTCTTTTTTGTGAATCTGGAAGATTAAAGATAAAATATCATTTTCTATATGGTAATTTCCATACTGATTCATGATTTTTAAAAGATAGCTATTCATTGAACTATTTGAGTGGATCTTGGCAAGGCTAGGTTGGTTAGTGTAGACGGGTGGGAGTGTGTTGTGATCTGTGTGTGTTAGTGATCAGCGTTGTCATGTGTCAACCCTCAAGGTGCGGGGAGTGTGTCATCACCTGGCCGCCAAGGCTGGCCACCAACCATCCCACACCGACTGGTGTAAATATGAGAGGGGGGGGGGGTATCCCCAGTCAGCATAAGGGTGGTGGGGGGCTATCGTCTGCCCTTTTGGTATCAAGTATGTACCTTTTAAAAAACGAGTGGAAAGGGTTTGTCGAAGCAATCACCCCTCCCCCGTACTTCCATTTTCTCCCCAAAATAACCCTTTCCTTGAGATTAGCTTTAGGTTCTTTCAGTGCATCTGGGGAACGGATCAAGAGTCAGTGTTCTGGGGGGCAGGGCAAACCCCAACCCCTCATTTAAAAAAATCAACAGATTTCTACAGAAATTAAACTTCTCCCTTGTTTCGAAGATGGGGGGTGGGGGTGGGGGGTCTTATAGGCCTACGTGTAATTTTGCCAAGCCATGAAACACTACTGATCACGTCCTGCACAATTTCAAGACCTACGCAGCAACATGTATCATACATTCACAAAGGAATATGGTATGATTTTAGATATAGGCCTTTATCCATGCGTAGGCCTACTGCTTGGGCAGGTTACCAAAATTTTACATATGGAAGGGCTGAATACCTTAGTTTGTGTGACTCAAACTAATGTTATTGTTATAAGATTGTATTTGAGTATTTGACCGGAAGTAGTAGGCGTAGGTGGCGCCCCCACGTGGACGTTCCCGCAAAAATGCCCTTTTTTAAAGACGCCGAAAATCTGGTCATCGCGTGACCACTGGATCAGCCACCGGAAGGCCCTTCTCAGCCTGATTATCGCCCTTTGTAAGGTGTACTCCACATCCTTATAAATAAAACGTTAAAGTAAAAGGGGATTTTACTTCACTCAAGATTGTTGACAGGTTTCGGCAGGTGGGGGATAATGGGATATACCTTGGGGGATATGACAGTAGGAACTAGGGAACATTTAGTAGGAAGTGTACATGGTGTTGTCACGGCTGAGACGTATTTCAATTTATTTTTGATTTGAGGGATATTCTTTTGATTCCATCTCAATGAAGAAATTATGTTTACTCGTATTAACAATGTAAGGGATGATTTTTCAAAAGAGAAAAACGCTTGTCATCCTAAGGGTTTCATAAATGCCACGTTCTCAAACCTCTCCTACAAAAGAGAGTTAAATTAAAGTTTTAATTTTAAACTTTTAAATCTAGTCTCCATGCTCATGCCAAGGAAACCATCCATAATCATCAACAGCATAAATTCCCACCATGATATCATCCTAAGATAATCTGTAAATCAGAACTGACCAGTTCGAATCGCACTTTTATTAGACAGAGGTACTAAACTTAATACAGACCCAATCACTCTCATAATCAATTAAAGAATTACAGCAGATTTCACCGTAAGTCCACACCGGAGACAGACTTGTACAGCTCTCTATTTAGCCGGCACCCCGTGAATTAAGCCAAGCTGTTAATCTGCAGGCATGCAAATGGATCATGTTGCACAACAGGGTTGTGCCGTCCTCTTACGTGTGATCTACGTTACGTGGACTTATGACACGTTAGATTAGGACGTGTCTAGGGCAGAGACGAATGTTGCGTCAGCTTCAGCTAAAGGGGGTCATGGGAGGGCCATAGCATATGCAAAGAATATACATACATGTGTAGTTGTCACGTAAAAGCTCTGTATATATTCTTACAACCTAAAAAGCCAAGAAAACCCACCAATATGTACAGGGGAATGTTTCACAAGGAATTAGTAGTAGTTGACGTTTCATAAGCTAACAAAGCCATGTTTCATTGTGGTTCTTTCAGGGAGTTTGGTTCTAAGCGTTTAGATTAACCTAACGGATGTTCCGGGGCCCCAAACAAAGGATCTGGGGTCCCCGTCAGAGGTTTCTCTAAGAAATACCTTTATGAAACCGGTAACGAATCCGTATCTTACTTATAACGAGCATGAAAACCAACTCATTTTAGGCCTATACATTTGCTGGACATGTCAATCCCAATTGCTGCTTCATCTTTCACAGCAGGTTTGTCCATTATTCATTGGATCAGTAAAATGACATTGGGGATAGAGGAACTCCAGCAAATTGAAGGGGTGGCAAATTGAGGACAGACACAGGATTACTGTGAATCAAGTATGATGAACATATTTCCAAAAATGTTGATATCATAGAAATAAGGGGTGGGCTAGCTGGCAAAGTGGACAGGTCTATTAGCAGTTTGCTTGTGTCAAATGACATCTAGGCCCTATATGTTGTCGTTTCTTCACTGAATCAGCAAAGATCGTTCTATGACATTAGATATCATCTAGAAGCAGAAAAGACAACTTAACAAACCAAAATCCTATTTTAAAATCCGAACAAATACCCATTCCCAGTCTCGAGATTCTGACTTGGAGATTGGGCGGGTAGATGGGGTTGGTTGGCCACAACCCCTGATCATCGGATACCTTAACTAGATCCCGTAACCGGCCCTAGTCCATTATGTTTCCACCACCCTGCCCCCCAGTCGTCAGGGATCAAGTGGTTAATTAGACTGACCTCTGGCTAACCTTGAGTCACATGACGCAAGTGTTGACCAATCGATGACCGCCAGATAGCCGCTGACCAAAAGGGACCTGCTTTCTAAAGAAACACCAGGGGTTGGGTTACCCCCAAAAGCCGACTTCATTACACGTTCCCTTAACCAATTGACCCGTAATTTCACTGATTTTTTTTCATTTATAATTTTTTCCATATTTCTTTTTTACATGTATAATACACACATATAGGTGATATTAGGGTTTGACCAGTTTTTATCGCAATCCTCCCTCTCAAATTTGGAGTTCTGCCTCTTTAAATTCCTGAATAATTGGACACAGAGATACCTAAACAACCTCTAATTGGCGCTATCCAGCCTCTCTGATATGTATTTATTCCGGCGCGATTCCCCAACCAGACAGAAAGCCAGACTAAACTTACGCAAGTCGGCGTAAAGAGAGGAAAGCCCCACAGCGACCTGTGGTAGGGAGGTTTAAATATCACAAGTCCCACCTGAGCACGGCTGGACCACAGGGATTCACACCCAGCTGGGTAGGAGCCCAGAAAACAGCGTTTGTTTATAATCTGAAGCCAGAATCAACTTCGTTACCCCCTTCTCAAAGGGTTGGTCTCTTCTGAGGGGCGTTGAGGGGTCTCCCTTCTGGCTGATTTACTGAGGAGTGAAGACGTTATCGGCTTTCACCTTGATGTGGTTTTTCAATATCAGATTTAGAAGTGGGTGTGGAGTTTAGATTTTGTAGCTGTTTTTATAATCTGATATCGGAGCCTTTCCAATGGTTTGGGGTTTTGTAAGACGTTTTTTTTAAATTCAAGTGGATTTTATTTAAGTTCCGTATGTTTAAAATTATTGGAGAGTCGTTTTCATTGCACTGCCGGCTGCCATGTGTTGCTCGCATTTTTTGGATGATGTTTGAAACCTCAGGAATGCGGACTTGGCAGATTTACTAATCTGATATAAATCCATGTATGTAGTTTATTCATTGTATTCACGCGCTAGGCCTTTTAGGAGATTTAGTGACTTGTTATTGAAATATTGACTTGAACTTGGATCAAAGATGGATTAAGGCGATTCCGGATATAATGCAGGTAGATTTACCTTTTCTAGTGTTTGATCTCTTAATCACGGACCCTGGGGGTTGGCCGCTGGGCGTCCACCTGACTCACCTCAGTATAACCTCTGACCTGTGAACCAAAAGCACCAAATAAAAACATATAGACTGCTTCATTTGGGAAAATAGACAAAACAATGTCTGAGCTGATCAGACAAGACGAGGATGTTTCCATTGTGAAAAGTTTCAATGCGATTTATTGGTTGATTCGTATAGGCCAACGAGCTCTACCTGGAAGTATTTGCGAAAGCAACAAGTAAAATGATCCAGCTATACCATACTGTTTTCACAAAAATAGTGTTTATACTATAGAAATTCATTAAATTATATTAAGTGTTGGTCAGTTAAAACATTATAAGTCCCTGTTTGTTTCTTGTTCAAAGTAGGGCAACATGAAAAGAGAAGAGTCGTTTCTGTCTTGTCCTGGAAACAAGAGTTCCTCTTTCTGTTATTTGACATTAGTAATTTTGATCAGCATTGTGTAAAATGATTTGTACCTATATATATCCACATGAATCTATCCATATAGGCCTATATATACCAATGGAAGTACGTAGTCCTACATAGATAACTTACCAGTATTAATTAATTGGATATAAGCATACCTATATAAGTTAAATTATAGATGACTTTACATTAGGTTAAAACTGAAGTAGCCTAATAGACTGGTGTAAGAGTTCCTGACACGATAAATATGCCCAGTGATTTATGCCGCATCTCCCAGCTTAGAACCAAATCCCTCCACCGTTAAAATTCGAAAAATCCGCGCTTAAAATTCAACCAACGGTCAGTTGACCAACGTCACGTCACAAGACCCTCCCCCTCCCCGACCAACTTACATCGCACGTCTAGATCTGCCTCCAAAGTCAATTGCAAAAGTCGATGTATATCACCAAAAGCTGAGGGAGGGCTTGTTTCGCCAGAGAAAAGCCCCGCAGCGGTATATACATTGCCATTTGTTGTGTAAGATTTGGTCCAGGTTACGACGTCGACGTCGGAGACGACGTGACGTGGGCTGATCCGGGGTGACGTAAGGGGTTAGCCGTGCCTCCAGACAGTGCCCTATAGTCCGCCATTTACACGTTACGGCCGTTGGGGCTGATGCGTTAGGCTTGCGTCAGGAATAGTTGCATTTGGTTGCATTTAGGCTGGGAATTACAAGGCTGGACAAGGGTTTAATTTGTGTTTCTCTTGGGTAAAGCAACAGGTCTGATCCTCCGAGTTTGACTGCCTTTTCCCTATGAGGCTATGTGTGCCTTAAATGCATTGGTATGACATACTATAGTATGTAGGCATAGGCCCGTATATTTCTATATGCCTCCTTGATCAACGTACATTTACTGCACAAAATAGGAATTCAAATAAGTAAACTTCCATTTAAATTTGTTTTATCATTTTGTGAGATAGCACATTATGACAATCACATCTAGTTGAATCAAAATTGAACCGTTTGGAAATAATATTATGAAATCTTTCTGTGTTTTAAATTACATTATTTTGAATATGTTACACTCCCTGCAAGTATTCTATAAAGTACGAAATCGTTGCTAACCAGTATTCCACATTCGCCTATGGCGGGGAGTCTGGTCTTAGTATTCAATTACGTATGCGCCGGCATGGGTCAATAAAGGCCAGAAAACATAGCGACCAGCGCCACTCTTACATCAGCTTGCCTCACCCCACTCAACGTGCAATATTGCTGTACTGCTCTATTGCTCAACAATTTCCCATTATGCAAATAGGGCATTCTGAGTACTGTCAGTTAGTGATCGATTGGCCCATCACAGACGGCTGGAAAGTGTAGATTAGACCGTTTAAAGTCGGGGAGAACATCGATTTAAATACTGGACTAGGGCGATATACAGAGGAAATCAGTAAGAGGAATGTGAAATTTAAAGGGTGCAGTTTGACGCTTTCTTTGGGCTGAGAATGAAAGGGGACAATGGAAAAGTGGCTACCTGAAAGTCTAATTTGACTAGCTGAGTGATTTACAATTTACTCGTCGTAGTAAGTCATAGTGTTAATCATTTAGAACTTAACTCACAACATATTCTGTAAATGTGGTACATTCAGCTTTGATATAAATGCTACAAATTTAAGACGTTCTATCATTACAATATTTGCACTCTAGATTTGTCAAAGAAGTTTCCCCAAGGTACGTTATATCCCAATACTCATAACAGTTACCAAACGTATTACTTCTTCAACAAGGCAATCAATACAATTGCAAACCGAAGAGTTGCTAAAGAAGTTTTCCCAAGGTACGTCAAATCCCAATACACATAAAAGTTACCAAAAGTATCACTACTTTGACTAGGCTATCCATACAATAGCAAACCGAAAAGTGCTGCTTAAGCTGAAAACTGTGTGTGACGCATATATAGGCCAATGCGATATTTCGCGGGTCGTATTCCTGTTATCAATTAGTAGCGTCTAGAAGGCTATAACGTCATCTTTCTGTCACTCATAAAATATCAAACGGAGATTAGGCCGACCCGCATCCTAGGAGATTCCGCCGCATTAGGCCGAATTGTCAGGGGTATAGGCTCTGCACTCATTGACCCCAAACATATGAGCAGTTCCAGGCGGCTCGCACCCAGCTGGTTTGCTCATCAGCTGCTCATGACCTTTGACCCTTGACCTGGGAGAGTTGATTAGAGCCAGGCTGCTGATAGTCCCGCCTGGAAGTTAGAGAAGAACATTTCGTGGCATCACACTTGGGGTATAATGTTTTAGAAGAGTATTCTGGTGTAGAAATGGCAGGAAAAAGACTCTTTAAAAATAGATAATAGAATCTAAGACTTTTGTTGCTTGGAAAATTTGATATCTTTTATCGAAACCAGATGGACAGGTTGGTTATGGGCCATTTCGCAGGTTCTTGGTAGGACCTGAAGAAAGTTCAGTGTGTAGGCAGCAACATGCGAAAGGACATGATTTTAGAAGAAGTAGGGTAACAAACGCATTAAAAATATCCAAAAAAAATCCAGACTTTTGTTTCATCGTTGGCTCATATCGTCGAAATAAAAGTCTAGGTCCAATGCCATGGTCATTGGTGTCATTTTTTAGCTTTTCCTAATGATGATTAACAATTGATGTCAGTATACATGTGTCTATCTGGAAATGCTGCAACATCGTAAATCATAATTAGTATATCACTATGACATCCATCCACAAACCTGGCTTGTATCAGAGTGCCTTTACCTATACCTTCCTACAGTAAACCATGATTTCTCCCACATTACGCAATGTAAGCAATATTGATAATCCACCACTCCGAAATTAGAAACCCGCCGTCCGTCTACATCCGACCTCCATAATAGCACCTACAAACACCAACTGGATACCATGGCCTAAATTAGACGCGCCACTAAAAAGGTGGTCGGTCAATATTTGTCCTCCAGCCGCACGGTTGATGTAACGAGTATGAGGCCTTACGCAGGTCGATAAAGGAGCTGAGCGTGGATTACCTAACTTCTGGGGGGTCAATATTCACCTGTGGCTGGCCGCGCGGCTCTATATTGTCCAGGATGGTGTGGTCATGGGTGATTGGTGTGGCCCTTGGTGATGGGTGTGGCCAGCGACTTCCAATTCTCCCAACCACGGATAACAATTCAAATGAGATTTACCTGCATGTTAACCTAAAACAGGGTGCATGCTGGGTAAAATATCGACAAAACCCTATGCTTTAGTATAGAAATGTTCACAAATATTATCATTATTTGTAGATTGACATTGTAAAAAACAAATAACATTGTAAAAAACAAACCATCAATACTTTTTTAATTAGCAGGCCTATCCATATCCTGTAATATTTCCTGAATCAAATGAAAATTCATTCATTGTACCAACGAGTATATACTCGTTGATTGTACGTAGGTGGATTTATAACAATTATTAGCTAATTTTCTATAGGTTTTCCAGGGGATTTGTCGACAAAATCAGTGCAAATTAGCCTGCAGGTCCTTAAAATGCTAGAAATCAGCTATCCGTGGTAGGGAGAATTGCGATCGATGAACGTGTAAGGCCCGTTACTTACTTCGCGACTTTTTAGCCTTCGATTGTTAGTTTTTCACTGCTTTTGACTTTCTTTAAAATAACACTTATAATCTAAAGTAGAGAATCTATATAACACTTTTAATGACGTTAGCTAGTGTTATGATTATTATTATGGTCGCGACCGACTCAGCCGACCTGCAATTGGAGATGGTTGAGTAGAGAGAGCAAATTGGATATAGATTTATATATGTGTATGTCTAAACTGATGCTAATGCATGTGAACAGTGTCTAGTGGTATCAATTCTGTCAGTAAGCTAGAAAAGTCCGAAATTGATACCCTAAGACATTGTACATTAAACGAGAGATCGATATAGTACATTCAATGGGCGGCACAGAATGTGTCAAATACATTTATTTTAATTCTAGATACCTTTTTCTAAAAACATAGAGGGGCCGCACCAACATTTCAGATTTATATACTTAACTTACGTTTATACAGACGCCCACGACCTTCCAGTGTATGCTAATGCAAATCGTTATACGATTTTATACTTGCAAATGACATTGTGTGAAAGTGAACATGGGGACAGTTCTGGAATTTAAAAAAAACATCTGAAAATACAAGCCATTTAGAAAGAGGAATCAAGGGACGCTGCTTCAGTTCAAAGTCAGTGACCCTGTCGAAGTTTCATAAACTTTTCAGTCCATGGACCTAAAATCACTGATCAGTGAACCACTCATTTCAAAAACGAGTTGAGCGCTGAAGGTCGTGACCCTCGACACCTAACGTCACCTAGAGGCGGGCGGTGACATCACGCCGACTAAATAGACTCACTCAAGTTACAGAGAGTTATGCAAGTTTGTGACATTCTACCAGTTCTAGATGGCCTGGCTGGATAAAAATATTCTGTCACTTTTTTTATTAGCGTCTACTTGGAGAGAGGGACGCTCGTTGGTTGTGTAAGAACAGCGCATCCCCTTTGTGTACTTGGCTATTGGTGAAGACTCGACGATGAACTCTATGACACCAAAATGATGAGGCTGATTTTTGAGTTCTCAACGACGCTCTTCGCAAGAAGACGATGCTTGGTGAATGTTCGGAAGAGCCTACTGAAGGGCCTAGATATTAATTGGCATCACAGGACTCATGTAAAGTATTTTACGAAACCATGCAAATACAAAATCGTACTTTTTCTCGTAGACACTTCCAACAAGCTTAAGTACGTGTACAGCCTCCAGGGCCCGTGGATGAACCACTATACAAAAGAATAAAACCGCATCATAATTATTCTGCATCAAATCATGATTATTTTGTATCAAATCTGACGTATTTCAATTCTATATTACAAAGTAACAGAATTAAAATTTGCCTGACTGCCTAAACAGATGAACAGGTAAGGTATGATCATCCACCATGAACTGTAGAAACACACCTGTCAACTCAATTATTTCTATCTTTTATGAAAAAATAACACGTGGTGAGCACTCCGCATTGATCCCACGTGGGCCGATCTGTTCTCTACGTAATAACTGTTTGAACATGGTCTAAATACGAGGTCAAACACGATAGCAAGGGTTCATGGAAAGGTGAGCACTAAGCCTTGTCCAGTCCTATCAGTTATCATGATTTCCTATTACATAACGGTCTGAGTTGGTCTCGTAATAAGTGCTGCTGCATTACTGGCTAAGTGAACTATGTGTAATTTTGCATTGGGTTGAGTCAGGTGAAGGGGTCATATGTGATTGTCTGGACAAATAATTGATGTTCAGAAGTGATGGCCATTGAGATTGCTCTGAAACACGACCATTAAGTCTAGCAATCATTCTGTCCTCGTTTTGATACACGTGTAGATCTACCTATTAATGTAAGATGATGATACTTGTATTATAACTTATACAGACAAATTAGATGAAAGAGAAGGCCATATCGTATATAATGATGTGAGCATCCGAAAGTGTACCTCATTACATTGATACATTTATAATTTCTAAATGATTCTAATGAGATACTTATCTTCATAATATTCTTTTTCATATACACGCAGACACATTTCCTAAGTTTAAAACAATGCATTAATTTCTAAATGATTCTATTGAAGTACTTATCTCTATGATATTCTATTTATTATACACGCAGACACATTTGCTAAGTTTAAAACAATGCACTGTTCATGTGTTTTTTTAAAAAAAATACATATCTTTCATAGTTCTGCATTTTGAGAAAAACGATCCCCTGTTTTTCATTAAGCCTAGATTTCTCACTATGGTACCCCTTGATAAGTTTGTCTACAAGGTATATTTATACATGCAGCATATTATTAGAACCATAGGCTAGTCGGTGTGACTTTGATATCAAGATGGGCAGTGTGCCCCCTCCACAGATCACCCCTTATAGATAGGTGCGGTGGCAAATCACACAGGTCTAATAAAGATGGGAATAAAGGACCTTAAGATGCATAACAGCTTGGCTCCTTCATACATATTTTACAATCTGATTAAATCCCTTTATATTCTCATCTACATCTCGTGTAAGTCAGGACTGTTCCTTCTCAGAATGTGCGCATTGTTACTAGAAGGTACAATGGTCAGAACGTGCGCATTGTTACTGATAGTTGTGGTCAGATTGTGCGCATTGTTACCTCTGGGCGGCTGTCGTCTAATCCTCGGTACGAGAAGGAGGGCCCTCTCACCGATACCCGGTATTAGACGGGCCTTGACAAGGGTAGGGACACGACAGATGGGGGAGATGGCCCGTATTATACCTCCCCATCAGATAACGTTGTAATCCCCTGGCTCCTAGGACCCTTGAAGCCGTGTCTGCTTTATTTCCAAGGACGTCATCCAGTCGCTCGATCGAAGCAGGCCAGGGAAATGGTTGGGATGTTTTATTGGTATGGGCCTAGGTGCACGGGGATCTGTACCTCAAAATCCGAAATGTCCGGTAGAATGTAATATAAACTCATTTCACTCTTATGTTAAAAGTAAATCATCCAAAGAAGTAGGCCCTATTAAGAATTTTGTGGGTTTTGTTTTTCAAGCACGAGATATTTCATTTTATATGAAGGACAATAATAAATGAGCTTGTTCATTGGTTTGGATTGTTATCAATAAATTCAAGCCAAACTTGAGACGAACATAGACCAAACGGAGGGACATAGGCGTCACAGGTGGACTGGCAGCCGTCAGAGTGTCAGCGCGCTTTCTTCCGGTGTCAGCCACTCCAAACGCGCCACTGCGCATGAGCGAGCGCGGAGAGGACCAATCAGAATGGTTCTTCTGTCAGCGGGTCGAGTGGCGCCGCCAAGCGGAGACAGCGGCATCTGATATATCACCTTAGTTTGGGCTGGTAATCACGTTTTAATATCCTGATTAGTTTGTGAGGGATTCACCTCGTTAGTTGTTGGTTGACTCTATCCCGCCCATTACAGTAAAAGTGTCTCAAATCACACACTTGATGAGTTAGTTAAAATGAGGATTTCATTGTGTTAGTTTATACTGCTTTCCTGTCAACAGATTATTGATCATTAGTTATGGAAAAGACAATATTAGCAGAATATGTCAGCGCAGGTCATTTGTAGTGCTGCTAGTGAAACGAGTCTTAATGATATTATACTCTATAAATGTCTAGTCTTATTTTTTCAATCATATTGATTCTGGAAAGTCGGACATTGTCGTCCGAGGGCAGACAGAAAGCATACCATTGTGACTTGTGGCATAATGTATAAAACAGACACCTTGAAAAAGTTGAATACAAAATCAAAGTCAGTGTTAACACTTTATACTTTTGCCATGTCAATTGCAAATCGAAAATTGGAAAGGATTGGCATAGTATTTCTTAAAGTAGAGCAGGGACAGCTAAGTTCATCTGCAGGACCGCATTTGCAGGACTCATTGGTATTTAACCCCTGTATCTGTCACGGCATCTCATTGATGTCATGGCCAGTGTTTAACATAACCCAATCAGCATGCAAAGGACAGTCATTCAACCACAAGGTTCAATGCATACTATTTGCTGTGTAACCTTTCACATTTTCCTTGTGGAATTCGAAAACGATTGCAAGAACAGAAGCCCTACAACTGTTTTATTTTCACCTGATAATATTGATAGAATGAGATTCCTCCACAATTGCCTGCTGCTGGTGGGTTATGGGTTGTGTAGGAATGGTCACAAAGAGGTGCCGGCCCTCAGGCGGTTGCCATGGTTACGTCAGACAAGCTGGGACATTTCCATGGCCACCAGGTTTTGCATAATAACCGCCCACACCGGAGGGCGTCTTTAGTGCCACCTAGTGGTAGCGTTTGCTTATTACGGATCTTGTACATGGTGTACCCGGAATGGTGTTTCAATATTGATTGTATAAACTTTCTCTAACATTGTCTGAATCTTTGTTTTAATTTTGCAACTTGGTAACTGGCCCTTTAGTTTGAACCAACGAGAGTAGAAAGGACCCTTCTACTCGTTGTTTGAACAGAGAGAGTAAAGTTGAGACGTTTTAACTTTACTCTCTCTGGTTTGAATCACCAACAACTTACAAGGTTAGTCATCATCGGACGAAGGCATTCTTTGAGTTATTGTTGGTTGGAGTTGGATTGGGTCTCATGTGATGTCGAGTCATAGAAATGTCACTTCCTATTTTAGGGGGTATAGGTCAAAGTTCTTCAAATAATGATGTACAAAATAGAAGATATTTAACCAACTAGCTTAGAAAAACAGTTACACTTCCTGCGTCTTCACCTAAAATTTATAAATCCACATCTAAGATCGCACCCTGTGGACCAAGATCTCTGAAGTTGTTGATCAAAGTGTAATTTGAAAAAGAAAAACAGGAGGCGAGCCTTCCTGCTGTTCACAGACAAGCTAAGCTGTCCCAGACAAATCAGTAGACACTTAATCAGATCATGGAGAGTAAAATAAGATTATTTTGCTCTCCATGATCAGATATAGTGGATCCCCGGATGTAATCCCGCTGGCTCCCGTGTGTCCCTGGCCTCTGACTTTGGTGAAGCTGGTACCTTACGTCAGGCCCAATACATAGACAACAGCGGGCGGCACTGGTTGCGCCGTCTAACGGCGACTTGCGTCATACAGACAGGCTTTTAATCAGAGGCCCCAATGGGTCAACATGTGACTTCACGTTGCACAACCACCAGTAAGGATCACAACATACACACATATGGCAAAGGGCTGATGATGGTCAGGTGTGTGGAGAAACAGGTTGAATTTGTGGTAAAACACGAGGTTGTGACATAAGGCAAGGGGGCTGATGATGGTCAGGTTTGGGGAGAAATGGGTTGGATTTGTGGTAAAACACGAGGTTGTGACATAAGGCAAGGGGGCTGATGATGGTCAGGTGTTGGAAGAAATCGGTTGGATTTGTGGTAAAACACGAGGTTGTGACATAAGGCAAGGGGGCTGATGATGGTCAGGTGTGGGGAGAAACAGGTTGTACTTTGGTAAAACAACGAGGTTGTGACAAAAGGCAAGGGGGCTGATGATGGTCAGGTGTGAGGAGAAACGGTTGGATATGTTGTAAAACACGAGCTTGTGACATAAGGCAAGGGGGCTGATGATGGTCAGGTGTGGGGAGAAACAGGTTGGATTTGTGGTAAAACACGAGCTTGTGACATAAGACAAGGGGGCTGATGATGGTCAGGTGTGAGGAGAAACAGTTGGATATGTTGTAAAACAACGAGGTTGTGACAAAAGGCAAGGGGGCTGATGATGGTCAGGTGTGAGGAGAAACGGTTGGATATGTTGTAAAACACGAGCTTGTGACATAAGACAAGGGGGCTGACGATGGTCAGGTGTGGGGAGGAGCAGGTTGGATTTGTGATAAAACACAAACTTACTATATTTAGTAAGAGGCTGCTGATGGTCACTGACTCAGGTGTGTTGAGAAACAGATTGTAGTAACACACTACATTGTTCTCTACATGGATCCGCACACGCACAGGCTTGTAGATCCATTCTTATACAAAGGCCCTGGACTAAACAAGGCACTTGTCTATTTCATGCACAGGGATGGATTTTGGGGTGGGGCGCATGGGGCGTGCAGCTCCCTTCTTTTTTTAGATTTTTTAATGTAAAACTAGTGACCCGGAGGGGCTACTGGGACCCATTTGATATAGGCCCAGTTCCAGAATTCCTGGATCCGCCGAGGCTACAATGTCATCTTACTTTTTGAAACGTTGTGCATCCTGACAGTGACGTATCAATAGCATTTTGAAAAGGGGCGCGCTTTTGGCATATTTCATCACTATGACATTGAATCTTGCTATGCAACAGAACAATTTGGAAGCACAAATTTGTTCCCAATCATTGAACCCGACATCTGAAGGTACATATATGTATATATGTATCTTCATTGGGTCATCAGATTCAAACAGATAAGGTGTGGACCCACATCTGATGCCACACGTATCACAAGAAAATCAAAATGTTGATATTTTCACATTGATTGGCAATTATACGAGGTAAACAACACTTGAACGAAAGGGTCCCTTGTATTTCCAAACGGATGATCAAAAACCTATTCATTGCTGCCCTGTCGAGGAACCATCAGGCTTTGATGTAACCTATGATCCCCAAAGCTAACCCCCTGACCCCGTCGACAAAAAGGCATAATGCCCAGTGTTTCAATAATAACCAGAAATTCTTTGTCCCCTGACTCGTCACATCCCAATTCAATAGGGACAAAAGTCTACAATAATCTTTAGTGGCAGTCTGCGCCTAGGTCGGGGTGACAAAAGCCAAGGGTCGTGACCTTTAGGTGGCATCCATGGGTGAAAAACCCAACCCTTTACCCACAAAGGTCGGCGGCTAGATTTCACAGCGCGCCAAATAAACACGCATAATCTCATGTGCACCTTGGCTAAACACCGCGCACACCTGGCCCTTTTTGCGTAAGGGCCCCATAGGTGGCGCCCTCCGCCCCAGGCCCCGCGGCTGTAAGCCAATCAGCGCGCCCCTCCCGAGCGTCGATGAAAGATGATTGGCTGGTCGTGACGTAATATGCAAAATTAGGTGCGTTTGAAGTTGGAGACGCCCTGTTGGCCTCTTCAGACCGTCGGGGTGTGGGTTGGTGGGAGCGGGTTTTGTGGGACGGAAGAAAAGTGGTATTAAAAGGCTGCAGGATGTTACCCAACCTAGCAGGTGTTGCTGAGGGGGTATATTTATGTAGCCATCACGTCCATTTTAGGGGAATTCACCAGAGGAGTATATTCTCATAGGAATTCATAGTCTGGCTCTGTGATTTAGTTTTTATTCTGAAAAATTGTTAGATTTAGGCTTTCCAGGGTTGATTTATAGCAAGAGAGGAACAGGAAACTTTATCAAAATAACTATAGCGGTTTAGGTAAAGGGTTGTTGTTATTATGCCTTTATTAGATAGGAATAACTTCTGTCAAGACACTAATCAAGAAACAAGCAAATTATATCCTATTCAGTTTCAGTAGCCAGGCGTTTTGAAACTATACCAAAACAATAAGGGTATCTTATTAGAAACCAAGACTTGCATTTCATTTCGACACTCGTGTTCTTGCCCAAACTTCCAATACTTTCCTCTCGGCGGAATGTTGAGAAATCGGATCCTAGGAAATATCTTTATACACTGTTAAAAAAAACCGTAACTTTAACAGATATATACTGTAAACCTCAACAGTATAATACCGTATTTTATTTTACGGTTATCTACCATAATATCATTGCAATTTACAGTATATAACTGTATTTATTACGGAAATTAGCCTCACAGTAATATACCGTATTTGGGAATTGTATACTGTATGGAAAAGAAAAATGGACACTTTGGGATTGGAACCCACATTCTCCACATTCAAGGCAGAAGCCTAACCAACTGAGCTAACTTGGACTGCATGAGGTGTACACTGTCATAGTCAGCACCAATGAGTAGGATCAGTACTACTATACAGGTGTTCAACATTAGACCGACTTTAAGTCATTACTTTCATACCCCTATACTTATTCAGTTAAGTAGCAAAGCTGGGCTCTGTCTACCTACAGGCCTCCATAGCTCAGTGGTAGAGCACAGGCTTCATATGTGAGAGATCCCGGGTTCAAACCTAGGCTAGTCATGTTATCAAATTACTACTATGCAGTAATGGTACCATCAGTAGTAATGGTTTGCATCATGCCCTCTGTATTTTTGGCCATGATTAGTGAAAAGATTTTGTACATTTAGGAATTTGGAACTTTGTGATTAAAAATCTGAGATTTTTAGGTTTTTATAGCGCTATTAAGATAATCACCTCCTTGGCCTGCTTTTTTTGGTATCGCCAACTAACCAGAACACCCTAAAATATTTGCAAGATGTTTTAAAACACCTTTTCAGTAGGAATAACATGTAGACACCTTTTTAGTACAAGAACTCAGCTATAGCCCTGTAGGTTTTACCTCCAACAATCAAACCACCCATGCAAGGCTAAACCAAGAGAAAAAGGATGTATTTGGTTATTGGATAAATTATCTTGTAGTACTAGTGTGATGACAGGAAAAATAAAACTTTCAATGCTGCTAAAATTACATCCAGTGTAAAATGAATGGCATTTTACCATAGTATGTATTAAAGTCTATTATTGTTGAACTTAAACGGTTTTGATCCATAAGAATGAAAGTCCGCCATATGTATTACAGAATATTACTGTTGAACTTAAACAGTTTCGATCCGTAAGAATGAAAGTCCACTGTACATATTACGGTATATTACTGTTAAACTTAAACGGTGTTCACCTGTAAAAAATACGGTCACACAGAATTACGGTCGCCCGTTAAATTTACGGTGAAAGTTCGGCAACATAGTTGCCAGTACTTTACCGTAAATTTGACGGGATTTTTTTAACAGTGTAAATACATGCAGTATGCCTAAATTTAAAGTTAAAAGTTATATAACAAAGAATATATTCCAATAAATTAGAACGTGTACAACACGCTTAGTGGTATTCCTCCTCCCCGCGGCCATTGCTGACCTCCAGGCGTCTGACGTAACGTCGTCGGCCCCCGTCTGAAGGCATCTGCCCTTCCTGCGTCCCCCACCACGACGTCATCGGCAACCTGATACGGCCTGACGTCGCCAGGCGGCGCACCTTACCCAACTCGATCCCCCTTAATCCTGTTTACCCCAAACTAATTGTAATTCGGCGCGTGGGGCGATTACGACGAGCCCAAAGGCGGCGGACAGCGCCTCACCTTTGCATGAGAATGAGAGATGCTCCCTGGACGATTCCCTCAATTAGAAAGTAATCTGATTTTGGTATTGGTCAGCGAGGGCTGACCGGTGGTCAGTTGGCGGTCAGTTGGCGGCGGGCGCGTGCTCGGGCCGGACGTAAGGCGACAGCTTACGTCTTCACCATATGGTACTTTCTCAGCGTATTGTCTGTCGGATTGAGTGTGAAATGAGCAGCTGATGTGGCTTGAAAGACGTTATTTGAGGACTTGGCTGGAAGGTTCAACCGTTCTCGTTGGTGAATATACTAGGCAAAGTTTGATGAGAAAACAGTGCATATATATATTATGTATAGTGCAGTTCAAGAAAAATATGTATTAATATAGTTTAATAAAGTGCGATTCAAGGTATATTTTGATATGTTATAGATTGAGGATGAGAAAATTTATAATGTCGATTGATACCAAGCAAAAACACTTACAGTAATATCGACTCCAAATAGAACATTTATAAAATTTGAATTTTTCAGCCTACCATTGTAGTCTCAAATCGAATTCCCACAGGAGCCAAAGAAAAAATAATGTTGATTGATACAAAGAATAAGTATTGTAAACGCATACTATAAGTATTTCCCAAGCATTATGTACATATCGGTAGAGTGCTGGGAAATACAGACCCCCGTACAGGCCTTCAAATCCGTCACCTATACGTATCTGTATTTCCTATTACGTTGCTCAGCGCGTCAAAATACTTGGTCTAATTTCTCCGTGACAGACAACCACGACAGCTGGGCCCGGAATGTTTTAACCCCTAATCAGTCCAGGATCAGAATGTTATCACACATCTTCAATACCCTGGTCTTTGTCAGTCTGTGCCTCAATGTCAAACTCAGCCACTCAAGAGGTTACCAATGGAATTACGAACATTTTGAACATTTGGTCAAAATCTATAGGTGTTCTTCGTTGAATTTATCGTGTGGGCTTTGTTGGTAGTTTGACAATATTTTGTGGTATTCCCATGTAATACTCAATGAGGAGCTCCACCTGTTAAATCTGAATGAGGGCTTTAAAAATATGTGGTACTTGCCGACAACTAGGGAGAATGAAAGTTGATTTTATGTTGGATTTTGGGAACAACTAGCGAGTATAACAATATCTCAGAGCCATCAGTTTCTAGATATAGCCTAGGTGTACACCAAGAGTATATATTTGAGTGTTCCAGAAATATTGTTGTGTCATCAATACTCTAATGAGGGCGATAATAAGCCTAACGACCGTTGGCCATACGTCTGTTTCGGCAATATTACATGACTTCAAACACTAACGAGTGGTATTCCAAATAATTGATTAATTTAGTCCAATGGGCAGGGCTGAGTTTATATATGTGCCTGTTTGAGTGGTTACGTAGTATACTGTAAGGTTACAGGCCTGTGTGGTACGGTTACAGTATACTTCCTGTTGGTGTTGTCTTTAGTCTGTATCAAGTAGCACCGGTCTGCCGCCTACTCCCGGGGGTCTGTGGACGTTTAGACAACTGTCTAGGGAACATGTAAGCCATATTTACCCCGCATTTTTAGTTTAGAAAGCTTCATCAAAAACTATTTTCTATTTTAAAAAGTATCGTTATGCCGTGCTGCGCCGCCTTTGGTGTACAAAATGCCTTTAGCTAACAGTGGGCATACAATGCCAGCTGGATAGAATTACATTTAGGTACTCCTACGCATTACTGACTTAGATTCATGCCCCAAATTAGAGGCACTGCAATAACGAAATAGACGCACTAGTATTTATGAAGGTATTGGTGCACTACAAAGGAAACTGCAGGGCTGGGTGGGCGGCACATAGTGTTAGTAGTTTACATGAGTGAGGCATTTGTCGCAGGCAGCTTTCATTGTACGGGGTACGGCTGAAAGCGCGCGTCAGGAACAGATTAGTAAATTCCAATATCGGTGTTGGTTTGTTGCTATGGTGGTTCGAAATTATCGGTTATAAGTCTGTCTGTACCCTGCATGTGGCGATGCTCAGATCAATAAGGACATTTTAAACATGATATTGATATTGGAAACAGAATGTTTCTATGAAATAATATTTTCAACCTGACGCATTCTGTCCCGTTGCAGCTAGAACTGAAAAAAGCTGGTCCTACCCAACTGACGGTTTATTGTTAATGCAGTCGCAGTAGGATGAAGAGTTTATATGGATTTAGAACTGACCACGATCACACGCAAGTAAATCACATTCATGGACATGAAGGCATGTTGAAAGATATGGCGATCAACCGCTCTAATTAGCTAATTATTATATGGAAAAAAATGTTTGTCGTGGTGAACCCTGCTGACCTAGTCCATATAGTAACCCCTATATAACCACGGTCATACATGCTTATGCCACTGTCTGGCCACCTCTACCAGGAGGTCCCAACACTGTTACACAAAATGACGTAACCTCATTGCGTCCCAATCATTCTTCTCATGCATGTGACGTCAGCTTATGTAAAGACGTCAAAGTCAATGCGACCAGCGTGGATAGAGACGAGCGGTGTCCACTCAGGCTTCTCAGCAAATCCCTTCTTATTTGGGGATTTGGTCCTAATGCGGAAGTTCCTCAATTAGCTTCTTCCTAGTAGCCTAGATTTGACACGTTGGGATTCTGGATATCTGTAGTAGTATGAAATGAGGGGTAAATTGTTTGGTTGGGGTTATGTGATTGGGGAGGGATTGGTATTCATTGGTAGAGACAAGGTCACAGACAGTTATGTGGGGGTGTGATTGTGACGTCAGATAACGCGGGTTGTGACGTCATACCATGACGTGGGTGAGATAGGGGGTGATAGGGGTAGGCTGTCAGACACACACGTCACACATTTATCATGCGCCATTAGTACTAGAAGGTTATTATTATAGGCCTACTTGACAACTTAAACAGGCCTATATGAGTCCACGGAACCTTCCTTTTGCTTCGGTCTACTTGATAAATTGGGGATATATAGAGGACAACTAGAGGTATCAGCAAAAGGTTTCATAACTATTAAACATTGGGTTTTAATCGAAAACATGGAATTAGGGAGAGAACACTATTGCTGATCTATAGAGACGTACACACCACTGCCTCTTTCCTATGAAAAAGCTACATTTTAGTAAAATATTCTGTCAGTCATTAAGGAAAACATTTCATAATTTGCCGCCCCCTCACTTTTCAAAAACCCAGATACATCTCCTTCTACACTTTGCTTGCAATATTCATAAATATAGTTCGATAAGGGTTTTAATGAGCCCCAATAACTGTATATATCTCCAAGCATCCTGTGGTTATTCAGTGTCACCTAAAATAAATCTTTGGCATAATGTGCCGTAACAATTTCAGTTTCAAAGCAAGAGCATCCTTAATGTTTTTTGGGTTTTTTTCCCGTTCATTGTTTACCGGTTTAAAGCGAAAGTGATCTGTTTGTGCATTCTATACCCCTAACGAAGGGTCAAGTCTGGTTCACAATCCAGACGTTCACGCAACCCTATGTGGTGGTGGTGGTGGGGGGGGGGGGTCCAGCCTTATGGAAATATAATTAATATGGCCAATAACTATGATTGTCGAGGAAGGACGAGACCGGAAACCCATGAAATCGCTGATGTAAGCGTTTGTAACCGTACCCCGAAGTTGGGTAATACTTAGTCATACAGGATTATTCATTGCTCGTGCGTTTAATGGTCATCCAGCACTGAGGCCTTGTTAATAGGCGATCCTCCGGGAGCCTATTACTGGGCCTTAAGTCACTTGCAACAGTTGTGATGTCACACAGACCTTTTTGGACAGTGGTTTTCCTATAGTATTGGTTGTCTGTAATGTCATTTTGTCACCAAATTTGGAGGTAAAATTTACTGTACAATTTTATTGAAAACATAAAAGCACTATTGGAAAACACTTCAACGTTTGAACTTGGGCATACTGAAACAAACTTTTTTCTCAAAGCATGATAAATGAGCCTTTTTTGTTAGTGAATTTAAATGTTCTTGCTGATTTTATGTTAGCATTTCCAGGTTTCAGTAGATCAAAGGCCCAGACTGTTTATCAACAATTAGGAAGGCATGTGTGTTAATTGATCTAGCACATGATGCCCTTGGGGGCAATTGATCTGGCACATGTTGCCCTTGGGGCATGGGTGTTTTACTGATGTTTACACTGTTTATCTTATACAAACAATGACCCTAGTGAATGGTCATTTGGTAAACATGTATACTGAAAATAACTTAGTTTAGACAACCAAATCAACCAATACCATTTACTTATCTACCTACTTTGCATGGTTTTGACATGTGAAATTTGTTGGTTTGTTTCTACTTTTCATAAGTTCTTTTGTTTAAACTAAATTTTGCACCCCCCCACTTAAATGAGTCAAAACTATTTAAAATTAATAAAGAAGACGTGCGGCTCCCTCCTCTGGTCCCCTTTACCAGCAACACCCTGGAATCACAGTTATCATAAATAAAAAAGACTGTATTCCACTCGCAGATTTTGTTATTTATGATTCGGAAAGCATCGCTATATCTTGTTCGTTTCCGACATTTCCACGGCAATTTCGGGTGCATCTGATATGCCTAATTTTAGATTATCGCCTGCAAGTAGACACAACAAGAAAGAAGATGTCACTGAATAGTTGGCACTTCATTTGATTTTAGTTAAAGTATAGGTATTCCATCAAACCATTAATTTTGAGGTCAAAGATGGTTTTAGGTTTACCAAATCGGTACAATCGAAATGAACAGATTTGATTTATTTGGTTGATGAATTTTTGCTTGAGTAATTCTTTATTTAACTTAAATTATGCCTTGTTTGCATGTCTTCTACAAATGGGAAGATATTCAGAAATGGGCAACACCATTTCATTCTATAAGTGAAAACAACATTTTGCCAACATCTGATAAAAAGTACTTTGTAAATCTAATTCTTCGTTTGGTGCCTCTAATATTTCCTAACGGGATTCGACCAGACCCACCCTTGTAACGAACAGAATAATAACCATCAATCAACAAAATTTAATTCAGTAGACCAGTTGATGATAACCAACTTTATCACGCTCACCAATCTTTACTTTCACCAACAAGTATAGAATTGAAAAGTTGTTCTATACTGGTTGCTCTGACCCACCAAAAGTAATACCCCAACGTCAACAAACCAGGTGATGCAACCATATCGCCTTTGTTGCTGAGAAATTGAATTCCTTCCCTTATACACTACCCTGTCTGCCACCACTATGCACATCAGCAGCTTAGAGCCAAACTTGCATAAGCGTCAGGAGGCTGGGGAGGGCGGGAGAAGGGGCCTTGCTTGAAGGAGGCGCGCGTGCACGTCCATACACACTTCTGACAAACGGGCCCTAACCACTGCTTGCATCATTAGGACCACTCGGGGACCTTTCATATAGTGGGGGAAGCCGGGGACCACCCATTGGGAAGCTGTCTTCTGACGCCGCGTGGCCCCTTCAATATTTGCCAAGGGGCGTCACACGATCTGGGCGCCCTCGCAGACCCCCAAGGCGCCGTCTCGTACCCAGTTGGCACGGCAGGATTAAGTCTTCGATATTGACACGATTTTCTTAATTTTGTTACGATTTTTTTTTATAAATCTTCTATGATTAGTCTGCGATTGGGGCTCGATATATTGTCAACTGATTTTCTATTTTTCATGTACTTAGCGTTGGAAACGAAACTTGTATTTTGTCCTGGCCCAGTTCTGCTTCGCTTTTCAAAACGGACTAGTGCATTTAACTCTGTATTCAAAACTGTGATTTGTTAAAAAAAAAAAAAAAAAATATTTAGCAAAGTACGTCTATCAGTAATTTGGCGGTAGCATTAGCAGAGCGAACCTGAAACTTATTCTATAACCCTTTAGCCCCCAATCCGGCCATGGCCGCCCGAGGGTGTACTCCCCAATCCGGTCGTGGCCGCCCGGAAAAACAGGAATTTTCCCATTATTTTTCCATATTTTTCCACAGAGAACACTATAAGTATTCAACATACAAACTTGGCCAATATATCATTTAAAAGCTTATTTAATTTCTTATCCAATGATACAACCACTATTTCTATTATGTTCAGTGTAAGGAGTGGGTCAGTCTTTGAATTTTTTCAATAACAAGGAATTTAGGGAATTCCAGAAGGAAATCCATGGAGATACTGGGGAAATCAAGCAATTCATGAATGCAATCTGTGGGGTCTAAAGGGATAAAATACGTTTATCGGATTGCACACTTATGTAGCAAGTGCCAGTTGTGGATTGAAAATGTTGCTGTATCGATGTAAACAATCTGCCCTAATTAGATAAAACAAACAAAAAGTAGTTTGGCTTCCTCATTTGAACAAAATGTCTGTGTTACCTTTCCCCCGCCTTCCCTAGAGAAATCACCGATCCGCGACACAGTGGATATCGTCTGGTGTGCACCAAACACGAATGCCATCTATAATAAGACTTGGGGGAGATGTATTGCGTTTTGGGTGATAATAGGGGATTACTGGGGGTTACGACGGGGCATTACACGATGCCGACAGAGGCTGGTGGTGCTTCTCGTCTCGGGCAATATGTTTAGCCCCTCAGACAGGTGGCAGCACCTGCAAAATTCTTATGCACGTGACCCCTTGGCCGCCACTCGATGACCTTCAGGTGCCATTGTCGTCTGCCTCTGATTCGTTTTCCCTCCATTTTTCACAACCGCCAAAAATGTGATTCGAGGTGTAGATTTTGGAACGATCTTGAAAGCTTGCTGAAATAATAGGATTTGCTAATAAATATCCTGGTCGGGGAACCGGGTTTCTTTTTATTATATATTTATTTCCTTTTCAAACGTGTATGAGAAAATGGTTCTATTTCATCAGATATATCATATAAACGAACTTTTCCTTTGAAATTCTTAGTCAAGACATCAAGTTCTAACTTTTCCCCAAACATCCATTGCTACCCACTGATTTACGTATAATTATTCTCAGAAATGTCTAATTCATCGCATTGGTCACTGGAAATCTAGGCATCAAACCCGAAATACCTTTACTTCAAGAATATCCATCTCGTGCATCATGTGTAATATGCAGGTAGCCATAAGAGACCATAGCCATATTCAAAGAAATCCAGAGGCAGATCCAAACATTTGAGAGGGGGGGCACCTATGTTAAAAAAGAGTCCCGCGCCCCATAAGTGAGCCCCAGTTTTACAAAGATCAATATTGATCAAAAGAAGGTTGACTGCATCCTATAATGAAAATTGGTCTTTATTTCTTCGGAAAGTCTGTTTCATATGAATGGAATTTATTATAATGCAATCACCGAAAAATAAGCCCATCCCACGTTTGGTAAATCAAGGGGTTGGACAAAATAACAATATAAGCAATAATTGTTCCCAACAGTTGAGGTTACTAAAATAGTCTAGAATAGTATTTTTCTATATCCCCAAGTAATATTGAAATATTATGCATATGATTTCTTAAATTTTATGACAGATTTGCAGGTTTGTCAGCCAATCAAAATGCTGTATTTCAGGGCGAAATAGGGTTGGACATTATAGGTTTGGCTGATTGGCTTTAACATTGATTCCTATGGGGGGAAAGGCCAAAATATAAAGTTGTATTTTACAGATTTTAGAAGCAATCTCTTTACCAAATTGCTTCGGTTAATTTTATATTATGCAACTGTCTTCAGGGACTAAGTATGGAGGTAACTTTGAAAATATTTCATGGTAAACTTGAATGTAGGTGTAAACTTGGATGGGCTTATTCCGCGTCGCAATATAGAACTCAGAAACACTGATCAATGCAATGCTGCTACTGCAATTGCCTGGACCTGTACCCTGCATGGAGAGGACACTGGTATAGGCCTACTCTTCCGCAAAAAAGAAAAGCAGCATCACAAGGATTGTCGTATAAATGAAAGCAGTACTGATACAGGCCTTATATGCCTGTTTAAAGAGATCCAAACTTTGACCAATTGCACAAAAACCGTTAAAACGCGCGGGTATTCTACAACGCTAGTGACCTGTGAAAATCTAAGAAGCTCATTTATCATAGTTGGGGTGCTGCCAATCTCCGAATTTTCTTCATGGGTAATTTCTAACCTTACCGATGGAATACCTTGTTTGGTTTTAGTTCTGCTCCCTCGGGTATAGGGGGTATGGGGTGGTCGGCAAACTTCAAAGGCCACACCTGGACAGGTAAGTTTACGTCAGGTGGCTTACCTGGGGGAGCGGCAGACAGGTGGGGCAAGGCAGGGGCATGCTGAGGCAAATTGATTTAGACGCCCAAACAGACTTGGCCCCAATCTTAATTGAGATCTCTGCACATGAAAGCGAGTCTGCGCTTTTAGCATATTTACCTGGGAAGGAGAGGAACCTATAGGTGCTGCATAGTGGTTTGCTAATGGAGAAAGAATGGTGTTTCTTTGCAAAACGTGATTCCTATAATGCGAAATAGTTCGCTAGTATAAGGAAATGCAACCATCCATATAGATCTAAGTCTGTACTTGTTCCACCTTTTACTGCTAGAGTTAAAAGTTCATACTAATAATGTTGTTGTTTCTTGTTTGGGTTCTTTTTTAAAGAACTATGGACAAGTGATGTCATGTACAGAAGGCTGATTATTTGGTGTTGTTGAAGTACAGTCCAAAACGCATATATATGGAAGTCTTCTGCATGCAAATTAAGATAGATAAAAACAAAAAGACTGGATGTCAGCTTTGCTTTCCGTATACATAAAGTAGATATATTTCGTTTAGGTATTTTGTCATGGTTCATTGTTCATTGATGCGTCAAAAACGGTAAAATAATTTTGGCAGGACGAGCCCCTAGAACGCACACAAGCAAAATGAAAAGCGTAAATTTTCTAATTACGACTTTAGAAGCAACGGTTGGGATGTGATCAACAGGCACAAAAAAGTGACCCTTAATGCGTTCTGTTTTCATTAGTATGACCCTCAGAGCACCAATGACTACGCATTCAATAAAACCAAATTCGTCTCAGATTAATATTTTTCACTTTGAATGGGACTATGATACGAACCCCATCTTGGATAAATTTTGATTAAAGACGGCATTTAATAGAAAAGACAGCCACTTACAGATTCTATGTTTCTTTTCAGAGTGCTTTTCTAGGCCTAGCTCTTGATAGTTTGTCCTACATAAATCACAACCGTCTATTTTGCGTCATAGTACTATCCAACCCATCAAGTCTGGGTTCTGGCTTTTTCCCTAGGAAAAACCACAGGGAGTTTAGCACGACCCACTTTTTGTTGCATAAGTCCCCCGCCTTATATAACCTTATTTAAGCAGAAAACGCCAGGCCAACCCCTGCTATCAACCCCCGCCGCCGGCTACCGTTCCTAACTCCCCCAAATCTACGCCCAGGCCTCCTGACGTAACCTCTTCCAATTTCCTAGATTCAAAATGCAGCCAAACAAAAATAGCTGAAGCTGCGTTATTCTACCTCGTCCTCCATCCCCAATGTTAAACCGTGTGCCTCTTTAGGTTCCAGAAAAATTCGGTTTTCATTTAATTAAGTGGCTTCAACTTCATCACGGCTGATCATATTCTGAGCCTAATCTATAACGGGTCGGTGGGAGATCTAAGGCTTCCCTAATGGTGGGGCGGGAGGACGGGAGAAAGGCCCACGTTTAAAGGGGGTGGGCAGTGCGTGTCCAAAGGACAGTTTGTGGTCTTTTTGGTGAAGGGCTTAGACGTCGGCAGCTGAAGAGGGCCCCCAGAAGGGCAGGTAAAAAGGGCATCTCTCGGAGGGCCCGCCCCCTGGACTATGTCCCACTGAGATCAGGGCGGGGATCGAGGGCTTAATTAACCCTTGACAGCCGACAAGGGCCCTTCTGATGGCTTTTCTAACGACTTGGGGGTCGCTGGATCCCTAAAGAGAAGTATTGACGGTACAAGGGGTTTAGCTCACAAGAATAAAGGTTTGTAAAAGAGGCATTGATTTATATATTATGTAAAGGCCTATTTGAAGTGGTTTCAGTCTTTCAGGACCATGAGAAAGATAGTGCTTTTCTTTCGAACAATTCTCTCCTTTGGCAATGTCTGCTCATCTATCATACCGTGTTAGTTTTGGATGTATAATACCCACTTATTTGGTGAATGTGTTTTAAAGGGCAGAAAGTGTCTCTGCCTTATTTGATTCAATCATGGAGACTAAAATATTTACTTATTTTACTCTCCATGATTCACTCACATTCAATGTGCTTGATAATAAAAAGGGCGTACTGCAACTAACCAGACACTAAAATATTTTCTTGGGACCATTTTACACGGAAATAATATTAATGATACATTGTACATGCATATGCATTGTCAAATGATATTGTATTGAATCATCTCTGTATACTCAAATGTACCTCTCATAAATATGCATTTCCCAGAGTAAATACATTCTGAATGCCCATTACAGACATCGATTCATGTCCCACCAATAATTGATATTACTTTAGTGATATTAAGCGCTAAAATCCAATACGATCGTTGGTCGTGCGCTTCTGGACTTAACCACCGAGGGCGACCATTATATCGTTAGTGCAGTTCAGAGAAGACATGCCATTACAGTAATATGGTGATTACTACTGTTCTCCCCAAATGCAGCCATTGGTCGGCCATCAGAGCGTCGGGCGGAAGGCCTTACGTCACAGACCCCGACGGTTGTGACGTCACCGTTTTGGGGGTCTCATGTGACCTGGGGCAGCGTTCTTTGTTTGCTCCTGCGTCTGTGGCATAATGGTCTAAAATGCTTTTTGATGGATGTGAAAGTTTTCAAAGGGGGTTTCTAACCTAAAGGCTGTGCATTTTTATGAACGATCTGTTTTGTTTTACAACGCTATGTTTGGTACAGTTTAGTTAATGGGGTTTAATCCCTAGGGTTTAGGGATCAGATAGGCTACTACTGTTTGTGAGCTTAGAGTTTCTATAAAAAAAATTCTTGTTATTCAACCAAAGTTTTTATCATAGGAAATCAACATTGATTAAATTATGCTCCAGCCTGTAGTCCTGAGAAAGTATGGAATGACAAGATATCCAGCTTTATTTTTCTAGTTCTAAGTCACATGGTGTAGGACCTAAAAGGCTAAATCGCTGCTTGCCCGATTCCATACAACCTTTGTCACATGTAGCATAGATAAAAAAGTCCAATGAACCAATAAGGATAATGGTACCTAAAAAGAGTAAACTTAGTTTGGAGTGGGCCTACAAACATGTACGTCTTGTAGTCAACCAGTAACATTTATAATCGTCAAACCTCAACCAAAAACGAAACTGCTTCTAGGTGCAGCGCTTTGTCCCTGAAGTATGGGTGTCCGTTAAAATAATTACAACCACTGAAATCTTCAACCTCTACCTTAAACCCGTTTCTATGTGCAGTACTTTGTTTCAGATTTTCCACGGTTTCGAGTGCAAACATAACTTTAACAATTTAAGTGTTTCTAAGTGCAGTGCTTGTTTTTCAGACGTTCCGCCTGCCGCTGTCCCTGAAGTACGGCTGTCCGTCACAGACCACGTGGATGTTGACCATCAACTCCCTGCTCAACATCCTCAACGTGGGGCTGCCCATCGCCAGGAAGCATGGTACGTGAACCACTACTTGAACTTGTTTGTCTTTTTAATGATTTTTTGTTGAAACATATAGGTAGTAATAATGTTACATAATATTGTTACTTATTGCTATATTAATCATGTGAAATAATAGGAAAGCTGTGCTTACTGCTTCCTGAGATGTGGACATTTTTGAACGAATTACAATAGTAGAATAGTAACTGTGATTTTAATTATACTAAAGGCACAATTCATTGTAAATAATCATACAATCATTCTATGTAAATAGTTCTCAATATTATTTTTGTTTTGCTGGAAGATCTTATATTACTCGTAGGAAGTTGACAATACAATTTAAAAAAAAAAAAAAAATTTGTTATGTCAAGAAAAAAATAGCAGTGTAAAAATGGTGCACTTCTCATTGAATTAGATGAGACACATTTGTAACAAAAATGTGCAATTTGTAGTAGTTTTAAAATCACATATTTCATGGACGCATTGTTTTAATGTTTAAAAGAATTAATGAGCCATTGTATGTTTCGCTTGGCACAAGGCGAATGGCCGGTCCAATTTCGCTGTACCCTTGGGTATTGCCTAAGATCTTAATTTCATTTGAATCCATCGTATGAATGTATTGCCAAAGGTGATTTTTCATTGTCGAACTTTATTCATACGGACATGGTCAGCATTTCTTCCCCTTTAAAACATATTTTCTTTGCATATTATGTCTTTGACATATAAAATACACCGTTCAATCTCCAAACAGAAGCGGCTTTCCAGAGCATGTGGTTGGAGTTGGGACTAACAATTGAGGAATTCCTCTTCTCTCAACAGTAAGTTTCACTTTCGTTTTGCTATATATACATTTGCCAGTCCCATGTAACACAACCTGATACATTCATATCTTAAATCAATATTTCTATGCAACGACACCACCTGTATTATAGAACATATAATCCATGTGTCTTCATATAAATACACACTACATGCTATTCAACCAATTATCTAATGGGAATTTATGTTTATTTGCTCAATAGAATTCTAATTGATGTTTATTTGTTTATTAGACTCTCAAACCTTGATGAATAATGAACCTCTTAATGTTTTCAGCCCGCCACCTCCGACATTGTCCGTGGAGGACTATCAAAGAGACGAGACAATAGACTGCAAAGTGAGTGATTGTCCTAGATTTTCTCTTAATCTGAGAAAAATGGACCTCCATTAAATGATGGTCCCAAATAAGTATTATGATTGTCCAAAATTGAACATACAACATGAGGACATGGAGGTCGCTTTCATACCGCTTTTTCAGGGATTTGAGAATTCCCGAGAGATTTACGCTACAGATCAATAAATGAAAGTACCTGTTCCAATGAGAAGGAGAACTACTTTTCTCGGCGTTTGGGCACCAGCCATGGGTTATCTTTCCTGGCAAGATATACAGATAGGCTATGGATGGTAGCCTACCCAGTGGCCCAGAAAAGTATTTCTCCACCCTTTACAAGACATTTCCAAGAAGATCAGCCCATTTACCCTGATTGGGGAAACTTGTAAGAGCCATACAAATTTTAGGCCTGGCACTTTTTGTGATAATTTTACATGTGCCAACATTTTTCTATCAGAAAAATTGAAAATTTACGTTCCAAATAAGTTTGATATTTTATTGAAAATTACATTCCAAATAAGTTAGATATTTTAGAAAAACAAAATATCTTAAATGAAGTGTTGTTCTGATCAACAAATATTGAACACATATTCAAACTGTGACCTGGAGGTGGGCAAGCCCTATGATCCTACCGGTCAGACAGAAGTCCACAGAACAGATGGGGGTCTTATCACCCATGTTGTTAGGCTGAATCACTCCCTGATTCTGATTGTCGGACGACAAACATTTGGTGACGTTAGGTCACCCTCCTTACGTCATATCCCTCGCAGAGTGACGTAACCCTCGGTAGAAGTCACTTCTAGGCTTACACCCCTGGCCGTGTCCAGCAGAGGTTCCCACCTGTCACCAAATATCGACAAATAAACAGCCCTAGGGACAAAGGGTTAAACCCTCTCACCTAACTACATGTACCTCCAGCCTATGCTAAATCCACTCTACTACTCAGATAAAACTCCACATATGTTGGATCACCCATTCCCCTAGCAGTGGCGCCAGGTCAGGATTGATAAAGATTTACATTATTGTAGCAGGAATTTATTAGGTCAGCATAGATCACAGACAACAGGGTTGGCTTTTGAAAAGGCCGGCTGGAAGTGTAAGAATGACGCAAGGCCTGGGCCTGTGACGTGACCTGTGACGTGGCCTGTGACGTGGCCTGACGTCAGGTGGTGGGGATCCAGAGGTGTGTGAAGCAGGTAGATGTGGCCGACTTACGTCACAATATACAAGAATATGTAGGCCTATGTTGTCGCCGCCTGCAATGTTAGATCAGGGTTATACAGACAGAAATGTGACCATAGTAATCTCAGCATAACAAACATGTGGTTTACCTCAATTCACCCAACTTGGCATATTATACTGAAACGAATTTATCGAAGAAATTGATCCCAAAA
This sequence comes from Lepidonotus clava, assembly GCA_936440205.1. Classification (NCBI taxonomy): domain Eukaryota; kingdom Metazoa; phylum Annelida; class Polychaeta; order Phyllodocida; family Polynoidae; genus Lepidonotus; species Lepidonotus clava. The sequence goes on along the minus strand of OW387133.1, from coordinate 37,762,724 downwards.
AATCTCACACGTGCAAGCAATTATCATTTTCTGTAATGCACTCGAGAGTCACTGCTCTTCAATATGACAGATTGAATAGCAAAAATATGAAGAAAAAATGAGGTCGCAATGGCTATAATTCATTTTGGTTAGATTCGATATGTACCACAAATGCTGTTGACAATCAAGAAAATCATTTTCATGATTTATTTATTACCGGGAGGAATGCTTTTAATATTTCTGCTCATTTGTTATCTTCTACATCGCGTGAATAATATCAAAACACGAAAAATTGTCTGTTAATTCAAATACTCGTACATGTACATGTAGATGATATTATTCAGAGGAAGAAAGGGAACGGTACTTCAACACAATTATGATTTTCCGATAAACTGCATAACCTTTAAAATTAAACATTTCTATATATATATTGCCACCACTCCACAATGTTAATCAGTTGATGTAAAATCATTCCATCTATCCTGTTCTCTTTGTTCGGCGCAGGTGGTTCAGTTGATCCGTGATGACATCATGCCGTACGCCACGAACATGCCTTCTGACTTTGTCATCAAAATCATGAGTGTCCTCAACAAGGGGTCCATCCACTCGGCCACCACCTCAGCCTTCATCGGTCAGTCTAGGATATACTAATCTACATGATTTCTGAAACAATTATATCTCTTTTAACGAAATAATCAATAATATCAGTAAATTTTACAATTTTACTTTAAAGAATAAGAAAGGTCTATGCATCCGTCACCAACTATTCTCTTGGAAAAGACACTATCAATTTCTTATACTATGAACTTTTTTTTCTTAATATTTTGTGATTGTATTGTGATCATAGATAGCATAGGCAAAGCCCGATCGAATTTTTCATCCTAGCCTAAAGAAAAATGTCAAAGGCCTACATATCAATTTCTGAAATGAACCATGTTCCAACTTTTGGAAGAATACTCTCATATCATAGATTGAAAAAGAAAAAGAAATATCATTCCTTGAACTTCCCCTTTCCCTCGTTAGACACCGACTCGAGCCGCAAGTTGCGGGAGGACTTCGCCAAGGCGTGTTTCGAGACGCTGCTGCAGTTCTCGTTCATCACGCGCGCCGCCGCCGCCACCCAGGAGGGTACCATCACCAAGCTGGCCGTCACCGCCCTCCTCCAGCGCTGTCAGGACGTGCTGCGCCGCTACGTGGAGGACGAGCGCCTCAGCGGCAAGTGTCCGCTGCCCAGGTCAGTTACTTGACGCTTTTTTTCCTTTTGCCCCTGTTTCTTTCATTTTCTTTTGGAGGTGGGGGGGAAGAGATGCCACTTTTCCATCTGTTTACGGATTTCCGCATTTTCAGACATAAGTAATTTTAAGGGGGAAAAAATACAAATTTTATTCTCAGGCAAGAGATAGTATTTCTAAGTGCCCTTTTTATATATGAGAATGTAAATAATATGTGATTCTACTCCTTTTGTTTATTCTTCCTGCTTAAAATCCGTAAAGTATGTTTCAACAATTTCCGGATTTTTGATGTTCGTAGGAGTGGCATCTCTGGGGGTGGGGGGGGGGGGGGCATGTTAATGTGGACGCAGAGATGCTACTCTTCCTTCTTTTTACGGATTTCCGGATTTTTGACTGCAGTAGCATTTTCAGACATAAGTAATTTTAAGGGAAAAAAATTACATTTGTATTCTTAGGCAACAGATAGTATTTCTAAATGCCCTTTTTAATGTCAGAATGTACATAAAATGCGATTCTATTCCTTTTATTTCTTCCTGTTTAAAATCTGGTTTCTTCTTGCTTAAAACGTTGCGTGTTTTCATGTGGAGGGGCGTTGATAGTACTTGATAGTAAACCTTCATTTTGTGCGATGCCCAAGTTCGAATTTTCATATCTATTAGAACAGGATAATTTGTTTGTTTGTTTGAATTATCTTTTTAGAATTATTTATTTTCTAATATGAAAATTCCGAGTTGTCTATTAGGAATTATAGATAACAGAGTGTATTGAGTAAAGTTCTTTGAGCATTTACGGCTGTAGTCTAAAATGATTGAGATGTGGCAGATATAAGAACCACGAAGACCCCAACTAGGTTTATTTCGTATATTATGACTAGACCCAGTTTATTATATCTTTTGTATGATATACATTTGATATATATCCTCTATATTCAGTCACATAATTGGGTACCATACAATGAAAGTGACTGGCAATCTTGATAATTGTGTCTTAAAATGAGTAGACATTCTAAATATAGAGCCCACACCTGCCATTTAGATTAATTAGTTTTAGACCCCTACATTTACCCTGACCCACCTTTCTCAGCTCGAATAAATTACCACCGACCAACCACACAGTTTTATGAGTAGTATATTGGCCTTATTGACCATATCAGGGGTCCCCATAGGCCACACAAACCTGAGGGAGTCTCCTGGGGTCTAGTACCCTTCTCATACCACCGGCATTGTCCTCAATTAAAGCTTGACCACATGTGACAATTAAAGCTTTGTCCTCAGTTAAAGCTTGACCACATGTGACAAGCGTGGTCGAGTGAATTACACCCCCTCCAGTATAAAAGTGGCTGAGTGGAAAGAGTGGTGGTGGTGGTGGTAATATGGTGGTGGCGGCGGTGGTGCAAATGGTGCTGGCACGTGCCGGCTGCTGACCAGTGCTCACTGACCACTGACCACCCACCTAGGTCACACCACCCAGGGGTCAAGTGGTCAGTCGCCGACTGTTGGGGCACGTGCTCTGACCATTGTCCACCTAATCAACTTTCCCATCGTTGACGGCGCTATGAAGCCCTCATCCCCACCCCATGACGAGTTAACAAAGTCCTTCGGTCTCTCCCAATAACACTGGTCGGTTTCTGATGACGCCATGGTGGTGGATTTGCTGTCACCCGCTTCACTTTATGGTCTACAATTTAATTTTAATTTTACCAAGGGCGTGTTTTGACTTCTATGATTTAAATATTGCAGTTCCGTTCCTGTCTTTGTAAAATATGTGAAGAGGCCATTAATGGTCGTCTCATATACCCATACGAATTTATTATATACAGCTCCAGATAAATCCCAATTAATATATATAATTTGGAATATGTTAGAAGAAAGACTGGCGGGAATACATTTTGCCCTAACAAAAAATCATGTCGCAAGTTACGGTACATTTGTCATGGCAGTGTACGGCTCATATTCTTTTCATAAATCGTTCACAATGGTCAAAAATGCGTCAGACATAAAGTCAGTAGAGTACAGACACAACTTGTTTTTCAAAATGTTTTTCAAAATGGTCAGTAATGCAAAATATTTGATTGTCAGAAATCATGTCATCCATCTCATGCCATCATATTAGAGCTATCTACAGTTCAACAGGGAAGCTATATATTTTGTTATGTTGACAATAACTATGATATATTTATAAAGACTTCACTAAAACAAAGCATGGTGTAGTCCTCTGGAATATAGAGAAATTAGGATGGCATCATCTGTAACTTGCTTATACTTGTCGTTGTTATTCCACATAAATAGGAGCATACTGACACGTTTGATTTATAACATGAAAAAGAATTATTTATAAGGATGATCCAAGCAGCAATACCCAGTGACGTCAGATTGACTCACTTTAATGACGTCACAAGTGACTCATTGCGTCATGCCCACCTGGTTTGTGAGGAGGTGTTGATTAGGATCCCCCATACCACACACCCCACATCTGCCCCTCGTCTTATTAGGACCAGTCACTCCTCATCAGGCTGTACGATGGCGACAGGGTTACTCAGGGATAAACTGATCTCTGGGACACAACCTTTGTCCCTTGGATCTGCAAGGTCGTCACCCATTTGACCTTGCATTGGACATGCAATTATGCGTCATGATATTTTATTGTGTGTGTCTTTCGTTTTATCTTATTGGGGAAGGGTGGTATTTAATTAAGATATTCAGGATTTAAATTAAGAGTCTTACATATGATAGTTGATTCGCATAGTATATGAACGTTTCAAACCCTATACTTATCCTTATTATTTTCCTACCGATATGGAAGTAGCAACCTGCATCATTGGATGCTTAAATTTATTTTTGACTTTTCTTTCCTTTCAGACCTCGGATGTCGGAGATGGCGTTTGTGCTCAAGGCCGTCAGTACATTGTTAGTTACACTAAAGAGAGCTCCACAAGGAAACGGTAAAACATTTTTTAACTTCATTATTTGTAACACTATGAGACATTACACCTTGCCAGAACGGCAGAGAATAAAATTATGACTATGAAATTTATCATTAGGTATGCCATTTTCCCTACTTTTGTAGGACTTCCTACTACATCTACCTGGGTTTTTTTGTTGTGTTCGTTTCAAACTTTTCAATTAAAAATCTAATGTTAAGACTAATCAAGTTTTTATCCTCTTAATTGCTTCTGAAAAACAGCACAAGTGCGACTCCAGCTTTGTTCGTTTCTCAAATATTTATACTAAATGTCAAGTTGAAGGCATTCGTTGAGGATCTTATCAATAACACCTTAGCGTAATTCTGTAATGCAAACCCCACATTCTTAAATCGATTATTTTTATCCATTTTTTCATTCATCTCTAATGTTTTTCAGGCATTAACTAATTTACTTTGTATGCAATCTTCGAAATCAATTTTGATAATTCTGTTTGTTTTCCAGTTGAGCCCGGTATATGGGGCCAGGTGATCGCCCTCTACCCGGCGCTGGTGGAGTGCACCACGTCCACCTCCCCCCAGGTGTGTAAGGCCCTCCGAGGGGCCCTACAGGAGTACAAGGACCTGCTGGCACCACCTACTGGGCCCTCCACGGCCAACGGCCTATAGTGCCGCCCCCTGGACGACAGTCGTGTAACTACCCATACCCCTCACTCCTACCAGAACAAGGTATCAGAGATTATGCTCGGTTCGTTATTGAAAATGGCACCAGGTGCAATTTTAGGAAAATAATATTCGCGCATTTTATTTTGAAAGAATTGCATAGATTGCCTTTGTATTATGGCGGTTTAGGTCAATGTAAAGTTAGGCTAGCATAAAGGGCGAGATAAAAAAAAATGATGGGGTAAGTTTGATTGAATGTATATTTAATGGTTGGCTTAAGAAAGGGAAGAAAATGTACCATATGCTTACTATATATATATTGGATACTCTGGACAAAATGCGTGCAATTGTAAAGGTGCGTCCTAATCAATTTTATACAGACTAATAATGTCGTTGGTTCTTGTTTGGGTTCTTTTTTTTAAAGAACTATGGACAAGTGATATTCATGTACAGAAGGCTGATTTATGGAACATATGCTCATCCAAAGTCAAAGACAGTCATACATTTCTCTAAAGTTTTTCCTGACCAACGGATGGATGCAAGAATGATTATTCATAGCACCAGTATACTGATATATGTCTTATAATTCCGGAAAACTGATAGGCAAACAGGATAGGACGAGTACATAAAACGATATACAAAGTGATATTGTACGGGTGGTGAAGCTAGGCAAACCAAGACCAAACTTTTTAATTACAATATACTCCCTTAATACTTACCTCTTCTGGTACTATATATTCATACACATATCAATGTAAATGAAAGTCACTTTCATACTCTAACAATTATAGCATACCGCGTACCCAGCACTCGGCCATCAAATAATTCCCAACCAGCAAAACAATAAAACGAATGATATAAAGATTATCTATACATGTATAAAAAGCATATGCTCATCTTGTATGCTAAGTTCTAGCCAGAAAGTACGCGCGAATTTGTGCTTATCCAAGATGATATATGGGAAATATTTTCATTTTGCAGGATAGTTCTGGTATCTGGTTAGGTTTAACTTATAACACCAGGGGGCACCACCCACTGACTATATTGGCCGATGACATATTCCCCCTCCGCGACAGATTACAGTGTTTTACATTTTAATCCGACGCGACGTGGGAGTATGGGCCGAATTCGTTTCCGACAGATTCTTTAAGAATAATAAAAGTTAAACAACGACAGAATGTGTAATAGGCTAGGTAAGCAATGAAGCATGCATCGTTTATCCGTAAACTGTAAGAGGTTTTAGTCAAGATCTGATAACCAAATGTACATATATGTAAAGGGAAGCTTTGGAACGTTCAATAGTAAATAATGTTGTATAACTTGAATTTTATGCCATTTGATTTTTAAAGATAACATGCATGACATTAGGCTTAAGGATTGATAAAGAACATTTTATTGAAATAAGAGTCGCAAGGGCTTAGGCCATAGCTCCATCTGTCAGTAAGGTAATGATAAACATTACACTTATTGATGAAACATTTCCTTCATTAGTGTTCATAGCAAACGTTAGCAGGACTTTGCCCAAATCGGGGTGAAAAGAACAAAATCTATACTCATTTGATTGGTCAGCAAATTTCTGTTTACCCTGAAAACCATATTTGAATTAGTGTTTTGTTCCAAATAGTTTTGTATTCCATACTTCCTGAATATGAGTATCATGTAAAAACCAAGGTATTACTTCAAATTGTTGAAAAAGAAGGCGGGATGTGGCCATGATCTTCCAGATATGTTTCCATGAGTGAAGTTGGTAGAAAAATGAAAACAAGATGAGAGTCACCTTGCACCAATATTTTGGATCCTGAAACATTTTAATGTTAAAACACTAAATTTCATGTAATAAGGGAGTGGTCTCCCCCCCCCCCCTCCCCCGAATGATGCAACCGTTTACAGCCGGAATGTGTATATATTTGAAGTGTTTAATCGTACACCTCTAAGGAAAACTGCTGATTTAGCAGTTATTTTCACGGCATTTCTATAGAAGACGTTGCATGGTTTTGATAGATATTCTTTGCATTTTTGTGACTGATGAACGTTTGAACCTAACTTTGGTGAACATTGTGTATAATGAAAATGTGGGACGATTATGGTGTAAATATGTATGTACTTTGTACTGTACTGCGCTTGATGGGTTCAGATTTTGATGTGAGAAAATCGATGGATAACTACTGAGAATAAAGGTATGATTTGTTTATTTTGTAAGAACTGCACCATTCTCCAATGCAAAGAGGACGTAGGCAGATCAAGACATTCCATGAAGTTTACAATGTAACCCTAAGAGCACCCTCTTAAGTTAGTGGTCTTAAAGTACACGCATTTCAATGTAAGCGCCCGTTGCGAAAGCCAAGGTAGTACCATTAAGCCCAGAAGATTCAAAATAATATTTCAAGGTTAGAGTAAAAGAGATGATATTTTGAAAATACCGATAATGATGATATTATATAGAGCCATTTGCTGGCAACGCTTGTATACAAGATATATATATCTGCACTGGAGGGGTAAGTATATTTAAGGTTCAAACAGTGAAGTACATGTTAGCGCATTTATGTTTGAGGTCTCAACAGTTTGTCACGGAGCCAGAGGGTCAACTGTGGGACGAATATTGGTTGTGGTTAAATTAAACTCTGTGAGTAAGTCAAGAACCCTGGATGCTTCGGTCACTTTATTATTATAAAGCCTTCACGCTTGTTGCACAATACTATTTCACGTGGAAAGTCCAATATTTAGTGACACTACACCTGAAATGTGATAGGTACACTTAGTTTTCTTTTTATAAAAAAAACAACTTAATTTGAAAATTTGTCTTTCTTTTTGTAACCAAGAGTACATGGCCACGTCCCACATCTTTGAAAAAAAAATCATATTTTGATTTGATAAGAATGTTAATTCAGATCTTCAGGTCTGTTGATGATCGTTTTATGTGTATGTTTCATATTCAGTATTTCAAGGGATGCAATACCTATAGAACCGTTTGAAAAGTGGGCTGTCAATTGCTGTAACAGTCGCATGCATTGTAGAAAAGGTACGCGTCTAACACTATGTAGTTCCTCCTGGAAGAAAACCTCAATGTCTGTATAGTAACTTTGTAAAGCCGATCTCCCCTCTGATTGGCTGAGAACAGACCATGCATGCTTACGGCCCCCACAGTGACCACTCACATCACTGTCATGTATTAAAATATAAGTCAAATAAAGTTATTATCACAATTGACTTTGTTTGTGTAATACTTTCTGATATGCAGAAGATGGCCAGTTTAGTTATTAGAAGTGATGATAATCGATGATCAAAAGAACTGGATAATGTCTTTGTTCATTCTCGGAACATACCAGGAGGGTAACCGGCCATTTAGTCATCTTCTAAAATATATATCTTAGACTGTTAGAGGGGTTTCGGTAAGAGTCAGCTTTGATACAATCCTACTTTTTATACAGTTAGTATTCTTCTAGAAACGATGGCGACACAAAAGGAATACACCGAACAAGTATCTTTTTATTAAATCGAATACATTATGTACATCAATGAAAATAATTTCACATGGGTTCGTTCCGGCGTCAACAACTCCCTCTATGCATCTATCGAAGTAATCTTTAAAAGGTATTTTCTATAACCATACAACTGCATCCTCTAAGAGATACCTTGTACGTGCTTTAGAAAATAATTATTACTGGAAGCGTTAAGGAACGACTTCTAGAGAAAATGAGTGTTGTCTAATTAAAGCGATCAGTCATATATACTTTAGGAAAATGATATGACACCATTCGAAATTAGGATATAAACAGCTTTCTGACAAATACATCATAGGTACTCCATTCGCGGCTAGATAATGAATGTTTGTGCCATCGTTTTGTGAATAACAATTATCATTTTGAATTTAGGTTTACTCCAATGACTGGCTGGGGAAGGCATCCTGAAAAAAGACAAGAACAGAATAATAATCAATGAAGTCATGGCGAGGCGAGATTTAACGGCGCAAGAAACTCAACTTTGTACCTTTTTGTTTCTTTACTGAACCCAAAAATTGTAAAATTGCTCTATCTAAGTTCATGGCATTACTTTGGGATTCTAAACACATAAAACTTAAAAGCACTTTCCATATTATTACATGCTGGGAAATCCTCTTACAACCACTTGTGCATCCGTTAAAATTCCCGTCGTATTATGTATTGATCATAAATTGGCATTATTAAACACGGAGGGGTCGGTTCAATGGCATTGGCCGTTCCGCTTCACTGACCAGAACTGGCAGGATCAGACTATAGGGTAGGTCTGAGGCGACAGTCTTTAATAATTCATACCGAGTTGTCCCCAGACTGCTTTCTGACTCACGGCTACCCACAAAAGGCTTTTTAGTTATTCCAGTAATGCGCCCCTGAGGCTTTCATTTCATCGATGAATGTCTGGGGGAATTTTCTATGACCATGTCTACCTGTTTAGTTGAGAAGGTATGATTATAGAATAACTACTGAGTTTCTCTCAACTTAGGCTTCTCCCCGGTTTTAGAGTTAAGCTTAAACCAAATGGCAAACTACTTAAGTCTATATCCTTATTGTTTTGTTAATGATCAAATATTTACATATCAATCGGTACATATGGTTATACAATGATATTGAAATAACCTAAGGTATATGGCTAAGAGAAGTATATTTTCCAGGTGAATTAGAGTTAGACATATAAGTTATGCATGTTAACCTCTTAAGTCTTAACTCAGTTACTGGAGAAATACACGTCCATCAGAAACATTTTTCTGAGCTCACCTGTGGATCTGAAATCAAACTTGATGTTAAAATATTCTCCATGGCATTTTGAGATTAAAAAGAAGTGTCGATTCTACATTTCTCTACTTATAAATATAAGTTGATAACGGTTAGTAAACCGCCTTAACCGCCCATACTAAGCCCCCAACATGCTCAGTATGTGGGCCTCTTGGTGGTGTTTTGAGTTCATACTTGACAACAAGCAGCACTCGTACCCTCAGTTCTCAAGTGCCTATTAAAGTTACCGGCTGGCCTTTGGTTAAAGAACTCTTTTCCCATTGAATAGTTCCCCGCTGGTAATACCTTACTCTGGATGGGGACGATTATCCCGCCTCTCTAGAGGGTGACATCAAACAAGCATTGGCGGTGGAACATAAATTGCACTAATGCCAACAAAAATGAATTGTACCATGTATTTCTTTTGAATTTATGAAAAATGCTTTTGCATTGGTTAAGACAGTCTCAGATGAAGGTTGGTTGGTTGGTTATTGCAATTGGGTTTAACGCCACTCAGATGAAGGTATAGGCATTATTATGTAAAGGATATGGCGCTAGAAGGCAAATTCTTATTTCTAGACAAATTTCATATCTCTAGAATGATATCAAATTTTCGGGAAAAAAGTATGACTAGCGTTCAAATGCCTGTTACATAAGAAATTCGAGTCTCGACCAAAGTAACCGATGGCCTGTTTCTTCTACCATTTATTGTTCGTGCAAACAATAAAGGTTAAACATGAATAATGTATTCTCCACCCTTTGTGTACGCCTGGAGCACCAGGCATGACTCCTCCCTAGCATTTTACATGTTGCAATACATGCAGTGTAAAGTTGACCACACCTCTTGGTTAATTAACTGTTTCTCTAACAGTTTACCAGACCAGGCGACCAACACTAGGACAGGTTATCATTAGTAATGGTTGATATCTGTCGTTTATTTTCATAATTTTTCCTAGACTCATTATGAAAGACCTCCTCTTACACCCATACTTTATGTTTTCTGCAAACCAGGGGCCATATCTTCGTAACTGATTAGGGCTATTGTCATTAGGATCTCATATCTCGAGATTCTAAATTTTTACAATTAGTAATAACGTCATTGCAAAATGACCCATAGGGGATTTTTTTTTTATTAAACTACATTCATCATCGATGATCTTCCATGTGAGGTTGTTATTACATAAATAAGCAATACAGTTATCAAAAGAAAATACTTCTTGTCCTAGACATGTTTACTGAGGATAAAATACCAATAAAGGAATTATTAAAAGAAAATGCGTCTTGCCCTAGACATGATTACTAAGAATGAAACACTAAGCAAAATACACCTGATGAACCAGTTATGAAAATATGGCCTCGGGAAATTCAAGCATGAATGATATCAATTGTTCATTTATCCATTCTTCCAACTCTGGTCAAGCAGAAAACAAAAGAAAGACTGCTTACATAATTCTTTGGCCTGTGTACGTTTTGTCATCTACAACTTCCTTGGGAACTCCTCTTAAAGCCCCGGCCACACTGCACGACTGAACTCAACTCGACGGTCGAGTTGAGTTGAGTTGGGCTCAGTCTTAGAGTCTGGCATGGGTCCACGACTGCAGTCTTAGTATTTTCCACGACAGTCGAGTTGAGTCTTACATCTTGAGATGTCAAAGATGTAAGACTGGATAGTCGGGTCTTAGGGGGGTGTGCAGTAGATATGTTTATCTACCATATACCCTTCAGTCTACGACTGTCGAGTTGCATCCTATGGCATGGTTGAGTGTTTTTGCTAAGACTGATCCGTCGGGGTTTATTGACGCCGTCATGTCTGCGACGGTCGAGTTGAGTTCAGTTGGTTAGTGTGGCCGGACCTTTAGTCTCACAGTTCCCTCTACAGTCTATCAGAGCATATTGGTATCTACATTCAGGTGATTTTCCACTTGGGGTGACCCAAAGGAGCCTAGTATATTTTATTTTGCTGATCGACATGAGACCCAATCATACCCTACTCAGTTAAAGTTGAGGGCTATTTCACCTCGTTTAGCACATTTCTTTTTCCATTGAATCCCTTCCCCTTTGCCTGGTTGGACCTCCCAGTGAGTGCTAAGTTGATTTCAGTGTTGGTGACCAGGCTTTAGTAACCTGGAGTGAGTGCTTGTTCGCGTCGTGTTTAGTTAATCTCTTTTGGGAGAGATTTGGCATTCCCTTCCAATCTACATAGCCTAACTCGAAATAGATCAATAGGTAAACAATGGCGGCTTGGCGAGAGGTTATGCCAGCCTGTCGTTGTGTTGAATTTCTATTAGAACCCAGCAGTGAAAAGATCACTTGTGCATACAGTGCAGGAACGTATGCAAGGCATGCAGTTGAATTTCTACATTCAGTAAAATGTGGTCTAAAGGCACTAAAGATTGTGTATGTATTTGCCTTGGGGTGTTGGAACTGGAAGGTATATCCATAAAATTGGATCATCATTAGGTTCACGGTTAAGGTCCCTAGACGAAGGGGCGTATACGTAGTTGGTTGGTTGTTGATAAAAGGATATATTTCTGTTTGCATTTCTAAGTCCAAGTCAAGTCCAGGTGAAAATATATTTTCAGAGACTTGTACAAATTGGACACGCAGGTAAATCATGAGGTCTTTCAGCAAACTGGATTTAAAATACGTTTATCAACGAACAAAATAACTAAAGCATGATAGTTCTAATTTATCATTTCAGTTTCATGCGAAAAGCGCCAGAAAACATTTTGATGGTTTGATTCACATTTGTGTCAATGAATATTTTAAACTGTTTTCAACAGCACTATAGGGCCTACTGCCCTAAAAGTCTACCTAAGATAACTTAAAGTCTGCTAGTTTTTTACCAACATAATAATAATGGTTATAAATGGCAATAAGATGCTAAATACTTTTAAAATACTTTGGTTCATTATAGATGCTGATACAATTTTTTAAAGCTGGTTCAACATTCCCACTTGAGCCCCCAAACCAGTGTAATGCCGTGGCTTGTACCAATCCTTATATTGATCGACCAGACGTAATCAGGCCGAAGGAACAGCTCCGACCCATGGAGGTAATCATGCAGCCCCACACAAACACAAAGCGCGGACAAAACCCAGGACACAATGCCACCCAGTGGCAGAAGGTCCGCTGAGACGCGCGGATTGGACTCCCTCGGTGAGGGCCGCATGTATAATGCACAAAGCCCCTTTCTGGATCTAGGGAATGGGGCAAGATCGTCAGTCAATGACGAGAGAATGAGTGCTAGGGGGGAATATTGTACTTTTGGGGTATATAATATTGTGCCAGTTTGTGTTTCGAGTTGAGATCATAATTCTAGTATGGATGAATTGCATGATTTATCAATATGTTAAGGGGGGGGGGGGAATCAAATGTGATACATTTAGTGAGAATGAGACATGGTTGCAGAAATGACACGCTTAATTGATAGGAAAAGCATAGAAGAAATTAAAAAAAAAAAAAGATAACTTTCTCATCTGTCATGTTTTCAGTGTCTAGGGTGAATATAACATTCAAGAATAGAGACTTGAGCACAGATTTACACAAGAAGAATGCTTTACGTAAAATATGAATTGGCCTATAAGTATTACACTGAAAAATCAGGAGTACAATCCATTCAAAATTAGGATATCATCCGAGAAAAAAGAGTTACCTCATCTTTTTATACAATAATCATTTATATCCAAGACAAACTTTTCAGAACGGTAGGTACGAATAATGGTCAACGTGTGCATGAAAAAAAACACAGGTGGGAAAAGAAGAGTCATTCAATCCTCCAAATCAAATCATTTCCAATATTCTTGTTTGTGTGATTAAAACCGTAATTACGTGTGGAAAAATCGCTCAAAAGTACAAAGTTACGTGGAATAAAAAGAAATACAGTAAACGCAAAAGATCCAGAGATTTTGAGCACTGAAAATATTTACAAAATCAGGTACATCGATTCAAGATATACATACACGTAATTCTCCTATTTGATTGCGAAAATGACCAAAATCATGACTTTATTCATACTCGCTCCGGCCCATGGGTTCTGCCTGCAATCAAAAAGTTTCAACGTGGCATCCCATTCATTACGGCTGTACCCATAATCATAACTGTTACATGATTTATGTCTATTTGGTAAGGTATAGTGACGTTCACTTTAGTTTAGATATCCGTAACATGAACTATAAATGTAATAGTTAGATCGAGTTGTTGAATTTTACATAACACTGAAAACATCGGCAATGCAAGTGAGTGAGACAGTCTCTGGAATTTCCAGCCTTATAGAAATGCATATTTTAAATGTTGACATTTGAAATATAGCGAATGTCATATTTAAACGGGACATTATATCATGAAACAAACGAGAGTTTGGGTTATTAGTGAGAACATCGTTTTTTATGATCAATGACTTGAAAGTATAGCATTTTCTTACGTCATAGCGCATCATTAAATTTTGGTAAAGACTTTTGGAAAACTAATAGGTAGATGAAGATGATGGTATGATCCTGAATACAAGCCCACTGTGAAAATATACAAAAAATACTTAATGGCAGTGTCCAGTAAGTTTTCATAACTTAACTTGGCATTGGTATGTAATATAGAAATATTGTGCACAATCCCATAGGTTGAGTACATAATTAATAATCAATGCCTTGAAATTAAAGCCTCCCATTATACGAATCCCTCCTGTCGCATTACAAATCGTAGGTATGAAACAAAGCAGACCCTCAGCTTTAAGTAATTAAAAAAACATTACTCTTTGAACGAGAATGATACTGGCAATTTAGATGTACCATCTGATCTTCAAACGAATGGCACTTATCTAAAACTATTAGATGTTAATAAAAATATAAAGCACTCAAAAACTGTATGTGATCCAAATCAAAGAAAATAAAAACATAATACCGTTTATCTATTTACCTATGAAAACAAAATTACTGATTAACGAGTTCCTATATCAGACAAGTTAAAAAGGCAATAAATACAAACTTAGTAAATAGGTTAATTATTGCAATAATTAAAGCCTGGGCCCTGATGAAGTATAGAAAATTTCAAAGAAATCCTAGTTTTCAGTTGAGTGACTAGAAATGAGTACAAATCTCTGCAAAGTTTAAAGATTCGAAATTCGTAACTAATTCCTGGAGACCTACCTAATCATGAAAGAATAAAAAGTTTGAGAGGAAAATTTAGATTTAAAGATGTTAAACTCATACCTGCACATCTTACTAATTATGAATATGAAGTTACATTGCTGTGATGATGCAACGACGTTGACATCACATTTGTTACAGTACTAAGTACAAAAAGGCACTAAGTGATGAAATTATTGACGTTCATTTGCTGATTATTTATCATTGATTGATTATTATGTCGGTGTTCCTTTAACTACTAATTCGTTACTAGTTATCTTTTTGTGACTGACGTTTGCTGACTTAGTCCCTCTTAGTAAGTTTGGGTCATGTGGGTCATGTGGGTCATGGCATCCCCATGGGGATGTGGGTCATGTGGGTCATGTGGGTCATGTGGGTCATGGCATCCCCATGGCATCCCCATGGCATCCCCTTCACCCCTTCACCCCTTCACCCTCTTCACCCTCTTCACCCTCTTCACCCCCTTACCCCCATATGAAAATAAAATGGTTGAGTGAGACCTATTGTGGCATTGATATATTCATTATGTTAATTAGACTTGCATTCCCACAATGCTGTGAGACAACAATAATGCAATTTTCTTTTGTCTTTTGGGAGGAACTGGAAGCGGAAGTAGAAATGTTCTGAAAGCTGGTTCCCACAGTCATGCTAATGCATAGCACTTTGACAGTTTTAGGCTGACACCAGCAATCTCAAAACCAGTTCCTATCTGTGTCCGAATGACAAATTTTACAAGGTTCACCATCGGGGCCACTCCGGGCCCAGAATAAGTATAGGGGTCTTATCTTTCAAAGACAAAAAAGTAGATACAACAAACAACTCAGTGTCGCTATGTATTTCAAGGACCTTTGTTTAATAAAAAGCTAGATATTGCACAAACAATATTTGATACTGCGTACGAGATGAATTTTACGGAGAACAATGTGTCTTATTCGGATCTACATTCCAATTCTGATATGCATGGATTGTAAAGCACGAAGATGCAAAATGTAGAGGTGGTGATGCACAATGCATATCCAAAATTAAAAGTTGATAAGGAAAACCACACATATGGTGAACTCAGTGATTTGAGACATACATCTGGTCGGTTAATGCACCAAATTCATCAAATAATGCAACAATATAGAACTAATACATAACATGGTATTCAAAGAGAGGAGAGCTCTATGTACAGGTAATTCTACAAGGAGAATGTACCAATTCTTTGGACGGAATACAGACATGGGCTTCTCTCCCGAAGAACTTTCGGACAGTTAGAAGATGCAGTTAGCTTAGGAGGGCTAGACCGCCGATATCACAGTCGCATAGCTATAAATATTACATAGTTAACAGTAGTCAAAACAATATGAAGAATGTGTAATTTACAACGACAGTATTCTACAAAATGATTCCTACGCAATTTTAAAAGTGGTCCTTGTTGAAAATTACGTGTTTGATAAAAAGTGGCTGATGAGCTATGTACATGTTGCATGTTAAATGTATGTGCTGTTTTTTCTTGGCACTTGAATTATGTGAGAGTTGTTATCTTTGTAATTGTCTCATTTCACCTTCAACCTCTGATAACACAGTGATAGTTCTTTAATCTGAAGATTATATAGCACTCTCGTAAAGCCATCATACATAATAGCTTTACTTAGTAATACCTCTTAAGATAATACCAGACATGTTTGATCGTGCATAGCTTTCTGATTGCCTCTTTCTCTTTACAAATGTAACGTTAATCTGTTTGACTAGTTATTTTACTCAAAAAGTTCATGGATAAAATGCAATCAATACATGATGCTTATAACAAGGCAGAAAAATTTAAAACCCTGCCTAATTAGGCCAATTTGCCGGTCTTTGACTATGAGTTTCTAAATCGTTTTAAAAACATGTTCCATTGCTTAATATTATTAGTGATAGCTTCATGTTTTTAAAACAGAAACAATCTAGATCTAATGCAAGTGGTAGTCATAGGCACTGGGTGATGTGTATAACAATAAAGATTTCAGATTCACGTCTGTAAGTTTTCTGTTGATGAGCAGATGTCAGCTTTCCAAACTGAGTTTTTCAAGATGCAACTGTGAAAACATCTATAGATGAAACATTCACTGAAAAATTACTTTTAGTACCTTATTTCCATATTAGGTTGCTGGGTTGTCTCACTGAACAGTATGAATGGACATGATTAACATTGACTTCGAAAAGACATGATATTTATAAATCTCTTTGTGATGTTAATTCATACACATACAACAGTCGAAAATTACAAAACTAAAATGCACGCTTACTCACTTTTTTTTTCTAACAAAAAGTCAGGAGAAATAATGTTCACGCGTTTGTTAAACAAATAAACTTTGAATTCATTACACAATCTTACTGTGGACCTCTCTTCAATTCATAAAGATGCCTCGTGGACTGTCTTCTTGGGTGGGCGTGGCATGCGTTTTATGTTAGATAACTCGGTTTAAAACGTGAACTTAACAAATGTTTAATAAGGTGTGGGGTGTTGGAGTCACACTCGGTAAATAAATCAGCACTCAGTCTCAATAAATGAACGTCTCACTGCGGTGGAGACCTGGAATACCTGTTCTTGTATAGAACGTGTCTGCAACAATACGGGTTCGGCCGAAAGGTGGCTTCTTCACCTCCTCCTTTTTGATGACATCTTCAAGTCGCCAACCGTAATCCCAAGAGGACAACACTGGGAACTGGTATTTTCTCTCGGGAATGGTCTGGTAGCGATCATTGAGGTACTGATATCGTCCCTTCCCTTCCTTTGTGAAGCCATCGTACAACTTGTCTCTCGTGAAACTCGTCACCGGTCTCATGTCCGTCAACAAGTCGGCGCTTGTCGTGGAGCGTTTGGCCAACTTGAGGAGGTTATCATCAGGCTTCACCTTTCTCTTGTGGAAACTTTTGGGCTGGACATCGCGGAGCTCGAGCAGTTTGTCGCTGGGTTTCGGAGCGGCCGCCTCGATTTTCTTCCTGAACACTTCCAGTTGTTTGGAGCCCGACTTGTCGGACTTCAACATGAACCACCCCAAGCGCGCATCTCGCTCCTTGTTGTAGGATTCCTCCAGGAACTTCTGGACTTGGGTGTTGGCAGGATAGCTCCGCGACATGGTGCCCGAAGCTGCAAGAGCAGAATGGAAACTTTTAAACGTCGGACTTTGATTAGAAGGAGGGATTTACAGTCATGTTACAGTTCTCCCGGTCGAAAGTTAGCAGGCGAACAGCCACCTTTGTTGTCATTAGCAACGTGACGTCATCTCGCACTCGACGAGATTTGAGGCGAGAAAGCCCGAGATGTAAACAAATGGGCGTGTTTCGCGCCAGTTCACTTGAGCGCAGATCACTGGTTTCGCTGTCGATTTATTGATTTCGGGCTTGTAATGGCAGGTGCTACGCTGGACTTGATCAAATTTGCACGTATCTGAACTAACCTTACTACTTACACCTTATTAATTCCAAAAGACTGCATTTACTAGGAGAGGTACGGATAATTATGCTTATAAATTATAATTACTAAATCTCTCTCCAAAGTCAAGTCGGTCACTGTAGACAGTGTAGTACAGTGACCGACTTGACTTTGGAGAGAGATTTAGTATTTTGGCCAAATATTAGGCCTATTGATTGGTTCAAAAAGGGTTATAGGTATACGGAGTAAACGGGTCAGCGGTATCCTCGCGATTTTCGACATCGCGCTACGAATTACTGGGCTCTAGAAGTGAACACGTTTAGCATTGGCCCCTATGGAGAAAACGCGAATTTTCGCGATTATGCGAAAAATTGACAAAATGCGAAAATTTGAAGGATTGTATCGCATTGCTGGGGACTTTTTCTCATTTAGTGTGTAAAGATTGGAGTGCTATTTAAAAAGTTATCGCGAATTAACATGTTTTCTCCCATAGAACCCAGTGTTAAAAGCACCCCCAACCTCCGCTCGCGATTTCCGCGAAATTTCGGTGCGCGATGTCGTATTTTTAGACCCGCATACGGCGTATAGGGCTATAGGCCCCTAAAATTATGTTTATCAGTTTATTTTTATGCACGATATTGGCTGATAGTGATATTGATAAGTGATTGGTTTGTTTTGCACAGGACTAGTCCTCATAAATCCAGTAGATCTATATCTATATCTATTAGATCTAGATCTAGATCTAGTTCTAATTATAATATTTCAGAATAAGTAATATTATCCTATTCAATTTCACATACCATACAAGTGGGGCTGATATATTATTTCCCCACTAACACACTACATGGTGGTTATAACGGCGCCAGCGGGAGTTATAAGGGTGAATAACCCCCCCTCAGCCAGCGGGGGTTATAACCAGCAATATAACCCCCGCGGGAGATATTGAAATATAACACTTGATGGCATCTTTTTGCGACATTAATTCACTAAAAATGTACATTAAAACTTCATTTTCTTACTGGAAATGGTGAAATAAAATAAAGAACACCCTCCAGGGAATTATTTGAGATGTTATAACGCCCGTGAAGCCCCGGGAATCCCTTGGCCTACGGCCGCGGGATTCCCGGGGCTTCGCGGGCGTTATAACATCTCAAATAACCCCCTGGCGGGTGTTCTTATTATAGGATTTCCGAAAGGTGGAAGGTGAAGTGAAGGGGGGGGGGGGCAGCCCGGGGGTCAGCTAAGTACTACAACGGCATGCATATTTTCCCCTCTTTGTGTGGTATAGGCCCAAGGGGTCCAAACACACACACACACACACACACACACACACACAAAGGGGGGGGGGGTGCATGTCTTGACTTTCTGGACCCCCTCCCCCCTGGATCCGCCCCTGTAGTTATAAGGGCCTAGGCGTTTTGATTATTATTTTTCCTGGCGCAGGGGCGGATCCAGAGTCAGTCGTCTGGGGGGGGGGGGGGGGGGGGGCTCTGGCTCTGCACCTGGCTTGCTAGCATTTATCCAAGTTTACCACTTCCTCCCCTCACTTTGTTCTGTTCATGTTAATCCAACCACCCAGGTGGCGCCACGGGACGGTGCGCCCCTGAGTTCTAAGCAGCTTAGGAAAGCTTAGACTAATGAGACGTTGTTCTACTGTAGGTTATTTCTTCGCCCTTTCATTGGTGGGTGCTTATCACATAGAATTTGTATGAAAAAAACACCAGAGGCAATTTTGTGCCCGATGCATGGACCTATAGTGGTATACCTGGATATTAGTTTTGTTATACAAATCCCCAACAAAGTACTCTTTCTCGTGTTCATAAAAGTGGCCTTTCCCCCTACTTCCGCTTATAAACGATAGTGCTATTATATACCATATCATTTTCATGATTCACACATAAAATGGAATTGTTCCTAAAGAAATCAGAAACACAGAGGTGGACATAACCAGGCGCTCGGGGGCCCGGGGCCAGGTTAGGCCCCTAGATTTTCTGGGCTAGGGGCCCAACTGGCCCCTTGAAAATCATGAATAACAAACACTAATTTAAAATTATGTGAGGGCCCCGAGATTTAGGCGAGGGCCCCTAGATTTGGAAAGCTAGGGGCCCGACTGGCCCCTGGATTTTGAAGCTTATGTCAACCACTGGAAACACAATAGCCGAATCAAAGACTATGACATTGTAGTCGTTGTACTGACGAAGGCTTGTTGGACCTAGGCCTAAGCTCAACAGGACGTCCAGTGGCAGACCCAAGTCTTATCTCTCAGTGAGGTCAACAGGACGTCTTAATAATCTCTTAGTACTCCAGCACTGAATTGAATTAAAAGCTTATCTAAAAATGCAATTCACGAGTTTTAAAGTATAACTAAACAAAGCAAAATTGTGTCGTTTCCTAGTATAGCCTACATGTTTTAGAATTTAGATGCACCACTTATCCACAAGGGGGCACTACATCCTTCTATCTGCAGTTACCAACAGTTCCTGGGCAGTTGACGTGATTTCAGTACAACACCGCCACAAGCCTTACTCGATAAGCCAGGCGCCAGTTGTTCACCGAGCCTTTCCTAATTTTATTATCAGATTTGGAATTTCTTGCAGTGTCGGTCGCCCCTTGACCGACCTTAATTAAGGCTCAGGTCGGGGCCCTACAACTCACCACACCTGTTCAGCTTTGATCCCCAGGTACTCAGGGCACCACGGAGGGGCGCATTAATTAAAGGCGTTCGCAGGATGCCACCTGTTCTTTTCCGACATGTAAATACCACTTGTTTCTTTGACACAATATAACCAACATGTTCATAACAAAAGCGCATAGGCCTAATATTAGCCTATTTATCACCTGCTTTCTATATGGTTTGTCAAAGTTCCAGATATTTCTGTGCAAGCTTATGGATATTATACATAATATTATACGTTTTTCAATAACGGTATTAATGCAATTTCTAAGCCGATAAATCTGCTACACCTTTGATTTATTTAGATACACGGGGTGCGTCTAAGGTGGATAAATACTTATAAGAAAATAAGCCAAGAAGGGCGCACTAAACCACACACACCTCGGTGTCGATAATGCAATATCTGGTTATGATTTGTTTTATTCCATGGTCC
Source organism: Lepidonotus clava (assembly GCA_936440205.1). NCBI lineage: Eukaryota > Metazoa > Annelida > Polychaeta > Phyllodocida > Polynoidae > Lepidonotus > Lepidonotus clava. Next base: position 37,741,535 of record OW387133.1, on the reverse strand, counting down.
TACTTTATTTTAGGATATAACATTGCATGTCTTCTAGTTTTAGTATTACATCAACATCAAATAAAACTTATTGGGTAAGCCTATATAACGTATTGGGCCATGCAGGTACCCAATCTCCCTACAACCGAATTACAAATTCAATAGTGAAACTCGAGACCCCCCTTCTCCCAGAAACCCAGCGGGACCCCCCTACGGTCGATGCCGTCGATGCGCATGAATAATGGATAGTGGGGAGTGTGTGCTCAGGCCCTGGACGCTGACACTTAGCCCTTGCGCGCACTTGACGCCGTCCTCCGCATCATGTAGTGCAGCAACCAGGCAGTCCCGGACAAACTTTGGCTCATTGATAACACAAGGGCGGACAAGCACGTGTCACGCTGGGCGCCGATAAGGCTCCTGTAGTGGCCAGGGCCGGTGACTGAGGCCGTCAAATAGGAAACACATCTAGGACCTTTAAAGCAAAGTCGTCGCAATTATCAAGGCCTAGGCCTGTGTTAGCAGAAAAAGTCCCATGAAAATACCGATTTTTTTTCCCCAATTTGCATTTTGGTGATTTCGCCATCTGCAGAATGTTTTCCAACGGGTGATTATTTTGATCATTATAAAACATATTTACTATAGTTTTTTCTTTTAATTTCCAATGCTGAAATCATTAGCTCCTTTCAGCAACTCGGATAGGCATAGGCTTTTCTGCTTTGTTAAATGCTTGTCCATCGCATACTGCATTTTTGCACTATTGACACTAGTTCCGAGTAAAAGACCGAATGCATCTTTTTTTTGTAATTATTTCTTATTTCGCCTAGATTCAATCACCATCACCATCCTTTGCATGACCCGGGAAATTAAGTTGTAAAGAGTGAAAAAAACTGCCACCAACCAACAAACCAATACAACCATCGCAGTTTGGAGACCTCATACACACGTAGGCTATAGTTCGAGTAGTATACCCCAACTGGTGTTTTTCAATGGCAACCCTTGTAATCCCTTGTAGCCTAATAATTTAAATTAATTCCACTTTCCAGTTCCACTATACATTATGATTATACATAAAGTACCCTAATAATTAAAGGCTTATGTATAGAACATGAATGATTACATTATTTCTATGATACATGTGTCATGACCCAGTGCGCATGCTCGCAGAGTGGATTAATTAGCAGCCTAGCCTTGATGGAGAGGCGCACGCGCAGTCATTGTCGTCCCTCCGACCGAGTTTGCTTCAAGAGGCATGAATACTTTATCACAGGCCAATAACTGACAATAAACTTTGATAACCCCCAAATAATCGCCATATGCTATGGGACCATAAGTGGATTGGCAGTGGGGCACCTAATACCTAGTCACCATATGCCCGTGTCGTAAAATCTCGCGAGCTTTGACGAGGTCTCATCCTGACTTAAGTAGGGGAAGGGGGTTGCCACCTATGAACACACGAAAGTAGAACTCTATTGCCCTCCTCTAATTTTACAAATTGATAATGGAAATTGTGTCCTATAAATAATTATTAAGCCACCCTTTAAGATTACAAGTGTATAGGCCTAGTACGTCTTAATGAGCTACCCCTATACAGGGCTAAAGATAAAAGCTTTAGTTATGTCTCTGCAAATCGGCAAATGGCATTCGACAAAGGAATTCAAAGGACATATATGTCCAGTCATATCTACCTATGTTTCACCTTAAACAGTTGTGACCCTCATATAAAACATACAAGCTGTCCCTAATGTAAACTTACCATAGCCTGCTTTACATCTCATACTAAAATTTAACCAAAGTGCCCCCCTCTCCCTCTCTCCAAAGGATTCTGACGGCAGGAGAGGTCTGTTCTCCCCCAGGTGGTAGGAGGGTTGTGACGTAACGCTCTGTTAATGACGTCATCAATGGCAATCTTGTGCCCCTAATATATGGCATCAAAGCCATAGAAATCTACCGTCGCCTCCAGCTATACCATGTTGAATAGGTCTGATCGACTGGAATAGGAAATCCATCTCCTTAGTTAGTCGATGAGCACATGCCCCTGGCTCAGGCTAAATTGCAGTCTATGGGCATGAATAATGGTCTAGTAATTAGTGGGTCTATTGGAACTAACGCATGATTTTCCCCAAAGATATTTATGTTTCATAAGCAAGATCAATACTACGTTTTCATAGAGAGCTCAGTTTGGATTTCTGAATCATAAATTATGCACGAGCTCGATATGTTTATATATAGTTATATAACAATGACACAGCTCTGTTCTATTTTAGTGATTGATTATGTAAACGTGATGGAAGTAAGTGAATGGTGAATCTGACAATGGTAAATGTAAATAAACATCTATAACTAATATGTTATCAGTGGTTATATGTCCTGTCACATGTAGGGTAGATCGAATAATGGCCAATAATGAGTAAAACAGTTCTAAAACATCGGAGAAGTGAGTGGATACAAACATGTACGTAGGCCTATGCCTATTTTGTCTGTGTCCGAATTATACATATTTATATAGGTCGTATTCACTTTTACGTACTAGGGCGTTATCTTCGTCGACGAATGTCTACACAGATTAAATGTACGTAAATTAACCAACCTTGTCTAAATGGTTGCATACCAATATGGGGAAGTATGAGCCCCCTTTGAAACTTTGTCGGTTGAGGTTGATTTTCATCGGTCTTTTTCTCCTCGGGCATTATTCCAATGGATCCTTCGGGATTCCAATTTACAATGACCTTTAGTATATGATTATTCTGTGTCTATTAGCTCCGGATCTAAGGTAATCCTTTTAGAGATAAAGACTGCTTCCCATTGTTCCAACGTTCCAGGTAACGGGAAAAAAGTATTGTTCTACCTGTAATTGGCAGGAAATGGAAAAGTCTTATGTATAGCCTTTGCTCGGTTGGAATAAATTACTCGTCATATTCCCTACATTTAGTAGGGCCTTACTTTTCCGGGCCGGAATATACCAGCGCTGGTTGCTAGGAGTGGAAAGCGTCCTAGGCAAGCACTTTGAATTTAGCAACTGAATCCTCTTGTCTGTTGTAAGATGGTCTTAGTCAGGGTAAAGGGGTATCAGGGGACCACCACGAATAATTCAGTACATTTTCCAGTCGGAGGCGCACGAACCTGCTATCTTTGCCTCTTTTTCTCACATCAGAAAACTAATTTTGTAATATCAATCACCTGTATGGTCCCAGTTTTGCTAATCATTTTATTGCAATGTTAAGATTTCGTTATGGACAATATTCTTTCATTTATTAATTTTTTTACTTCTCGACTATGAGCTGTATCATACCACTGCGTTGCGGGGTTTCTCCAAGAGAGTGCTGCATAATTAAAAGGTGTAAATTAAAACAAAGAGGAGTCACGAACAGAGCTGAGATCAAGGCAGTCTGCTCAGACAGCTAATTCCCATTAGACGTTGAATTATCCCATATGGTCTTCCTTCCTGCACGCAGAATCTTATACATCAATTATCTTTCTCTTTTTTAATATTTCATTTTTTTGAAAAAAGAAAAACATTGTGAATAATTTGCTTACAAAATTGGTATACACTTGTATGTCTGAAAATCAATTTTCTTTTAACCATAAAGAGGTAGTAGTACTTAGGCTAAGTATCATGGCTACGACTGTCTCCCAGTATATTGTTGGTACATTGCTGCTACTATTACCCGAGTACTATGCAGGAGAGCAAATCACCCAATCACGACCCAAACCCATAATGTTCTGCAATGATGGGTTCCACATCCGGTGGACACAAAGACAGAAATGGTGGCACCCATTATGTTCTATAGGTCCCACATTTATCTTCATAATGTACGGCCCAAGGTCGAAGCAGAGAGTTGGGTCGCACATTTCCGTGTGGGCTAGGAGGATTCCCTTAATGATAGCTTACCGGACAATAGGTCTAAGTAATGGCAGTCATTAGGTTGGATGCGATTCGTAGAATGACTTTGTAATGGTCACTACTGTTAATGTATTTCTACATGTTTTCTACACTTCTTTATGCATTTTGCTATAGCATCTGTATAAGGCCTACAGTAACACAATAATACAAATTTTTACACTGAAAGTAAATTATTGTCATCCGAAAACACTTTTTTTTAAATCCGATTGGTTTAAGTTCATCTGAGGTTATGGTTAAACCTGCAAGAGCATGACGATCTACTTCACTTCACGTATTATGTGATACATCAGAATAATGAAAAGGGCGCTCAGTGGGAATAGATGTAATCGAAAGGCCCCGTGTGTGAGATGCTTGGTCAATAAGGTTTTCTATTGATTCTGTGGTCGGTCCATTACCTGTGAATGCGGACAGCATGTTAACGGCAGACGTGTGTTTGGTCGGCTGCCTCTCACCGCCATTAATGCCTACTGACTTAACGGCCGCCTAGATCCCAAATACAGACACTTTAAGTATACTCTAGATAGCTTTTGGGATGCACGACTTTTGGTACCTTGTCCTAATACTTATATCTTTTCTTCGTCAAGTTATTGCCTGATTTGGGTGTCCTGATTGCATTGTTGTGAATGGAATTTAGAACAGCGCCTACCTTATGATATTATGGCGTTGAATGTTGAAATTAAAGAAATTATTTGGTTGAAAACGCAGATTTCCTGACACCGTCTTATAAATGCATGGTGATACAGCAGTATAGTTCTATTCATCATGTATGGTGAGGGACAAAACGCACTTTTTATGTCATCTTTTACACAAGAATCGCAAATTCAACTGATATAATCTTCTGAAATAATTTTCTAGAAGATATTGGCCAACTTTGGAGTAAATATCCAAAGTAGTAAAATCAAGCCCGCAACCTTTAAATAGAGCAGACCACCGGCCATCGCTTCCAGTCGGACGCCTGCTGCGAAGCCTTTATTGCATGTACTACTCGCGCCCCCTGCCCGAGGCCCATAGCCCAGGTGAGGAGTGCCCACACCTGTACTCAGACAGGTGCGCCACTTCGGAGGCCTACCTGACAGGGTAGATACCGACTAATCTGCTTTCTTCTGACATAAAACTGATTTACCTCAAAAAGAGGCATTGCGCCAACCAGCATCCCGTCGGCATTTCTAGGAAAAGTCTACCTCATTATTTGAACAACGTTATGGCTAATCTTCTTATGGACCTATCGTCGAAGGGAATTATACTCCGGTCGTTATGTGTGATATTGTTGATTGTGATAAATATAGAATAAATGGAAATTATCTGATTATGGAACTGATTCAAGTTAAATCACTCCCGGGCATTCAACTCTCCCCACCACGGATAGTTAGATTTATGTATTTTAATGGACCTACAGATCAAAAATCAAGGTGCAGTCTGAAAAATGTTGATATCTCCATTTTAGCAACAAGAACTCGTTTTTTCCATTTTAAATTCTATCATGCAATATAGATATAAAGATACATCATCATTTTATATTATATACACCTGATGAAAGAATAGTTAAACGCATTAACGCATTATTTCAATTCAGATGCGCATTAATTAAGGTAGCTATTAACAGATCGATGGGGTCAACAGTGATAAAGGAGAGAGTAGTGGTCATTTCTACCCCTGACATGTGTCGGGCACGTGAGTCAAATAGACCAACACCAGGAGGGTGGGGGAGGGAGCTGATGGGGGTAGGGTGTGGGAGGGTTTAGGGGTAGAGGGTTAGCGTTGTGCCGATAGCCTTGTCAAAAGTGAAGGACTAGAGAGCAAGCTCTGAGTTGCCTCTGTTCTGTGCTATAGCCAAAAAGAAAAGTTTACAATGGTGTGTTTGGATTTGGTTCTTTTATCTTATGAGGTCTTTTTCAATATAGCTCTAAAGGTTTTTCTTCAATACGCAAGACGCAAGGCCGACAAAAGCACTTTAACTCCAACGTTTTGTCACAGGTCATGTCAACCAATGATAAATAGCTTTTCGCTCACACTAAGTAATGTTATGCTTACACATTACAGGTGTGCTTGCAGGTGAACTATGCACATTGACATACTATATGCATGTAATTCGAGAGATGTTCTGACGGAAAAGGAAAGCTCAAGATTGTGACTTCTTTCTCGAATACTTATACTAAGAGGAGACTACTTATGCAGAGATTCCCAATTACATGGTGCTGCAAGGCGAAGTGGGGACTGCCAGTCATCAATTGACTACTAGAATGCGTCAATTTTCCTATGCGAAGTCACCCTATCAGATCAGAGCTACTAGCATCCTTTTTGATATGGTCACTGCTAAACTTATATTTTCAATATTGCATTTAATATACCATGCCGAACGAAACAAAATTAATAATATTATAGTAAAGATAATTTCGATGTTGAGAACCTAGTAAAAAGTGAGTGGACGGTGTTAAACTCATTTTCTGAAAGAATATCACGTACACATCACATATTTTCTACACGGGCATTAAGGTGTAAATTGCTATACCTCAATGGAGCGATGCGAGAGATGCTACCTGAATGGAGCAAAGCGTGAGGCGCTATCTCATTGGACACAGCAATGCGAGAGGTGCTATCTCAATGGAGCAGTGAATGAAGTGCTACCCTCAGGAGCTGCAAGCAGAGAATGGCAATGCGGCTGACATACAGGGAGGTGTACGGTAGCAATTAACTCGCGTATCAATTACCACCTCATTAATTTCGCCGCTTTTCAACGCGTTGGTGGCGCGTACACAATGTCAGCGTTGTGTACGCGTGCGACCAGCTGACCCCACGCGTGGCCCCCACCAGCAGTGTTACCCCCTACAGAAAGGTACGGGTGGCCCCTGCCACGCGTTGAAAAGTGCCACTTGCTATTACATTAGATGCCGCGGCGCATATTGTTGTCACAATGCATAACGTCCCAGTGTTTTCAGCGCGCTCGTTTGGCGTGACCTCCACGGTGGGGGTATAATAATAGCCATCTTCTTCAGGGGGCGCCCCCTAGTAGATGAAAACCGCAGCTTGGTCATGTGGACTCAGGCTATTGACTGGGGAAGTGGGGCTGATATGAGCCGGCCGGCCGGGGGAAAGAACAGGTGGTAAGGTAGGGATTAGCTATACTGGGGGGGGGGGGGGGGTATAGACTCCAGGGTACTGGAGGGGATATAGACAGGTAAGAGGGGGAGCTGGATGACAGATCAAGGTAAGGGACCCAGAAGGACAGGAGGGATGCAGGACTTAATATAACCAATCCAATAATAGCTAAGCTTATCCCGTTGTAGTATAAGTACATTACTCGTCCACTAATCCAATTAAAACGCGTCCCTCCTCTCAGATTTTGGGATAACTCTGTAGGTCTGCGAATCATTTATAATTATGTGCCCTGTCGCATTTTGACGGGGGAAAGTGGCGCTAGGATTTATGGTGGGTTTATTTTCATTAGGCCGGAGACAGATCGAAGCTTGGCGGAGGGGGATTGTTTACCTTTAATGGCACCAGCCTGGTCTGGAGAGGGATCAAAGTCAACAGCCCTCAACCCCCTCATTGCACCTGGGGGGCCGACCATAAAGTTTTGACGAACCCAAATTCTTGCAGTTTCGCCGTCACGAATCTAAAGTACGTCCAGAAAAAAGTTACGAATCTCCGCGGTCGCGAACCGTTGTCCAGAAAAAAGATACGAATCTCCGCGCAGAGGATACGGACCTCTCGGAGGTTCGTATCCTGCCAATTTGACGAACCCAAATTTTGGGTACGTGATAGCAATAAACGTGTCTTAAACTATCTAATTCGTATTATATCGTGCATCCGGGACCTGATTCAGGATTTACAAGTCGGTAGCAACATGGGTGAGTGTCAAAACATGATATATTGTGTCTATTTCAAATTTTTTTAGATTTATAAGACACGCGTGAATTGACCGTATCGCTTAGCATGTGATAAATGTCATATCATGTCAATATCATGTAAATATGATACTTGTTGACTGTTCGACGTTCATTTTGGGCGATAATGGGTTGATTCTAAGTAATTTTGAGAGTAGCTTACACTGACCCAGACAGGTACGCCTTATGAGGGTAGGAATTATCACTTTTTATTAAAAGTATGTGGGAAATTGTATCCCCACTGAGCTAATAAGTCTATATCATTGTTAATAAATAATCTACAGTAAATTTTTGGTCTTGAATGAAATAGAAATATGAAATATCAGTGCAATATTTTATTTTTTTCAGTACGTCCACCGAAACAGGACAAAAAAAATGCAAGAGTAAGGCCATTTCAGGACTTCGCCCTCAAGACATATCTGAACAATAAGAGCTACCGGAGACAGTGGGGGCAGAAGAGATGTCGGTCAATGAAGACCTACAGAGAGCGCATCGACCCCGTGTTGCGTATCCCCGCATTGCAGACTTCGAGGCACGCTATCGACTCCCTCCCTCTTGTGTTGAAGAACTGACTGAGGAGTTCGAAAATAGTATCTTCCGCCCGGGCAAGGGTAAAGAGGAGAAGAGAGGCTCACCAATACCCCTTTTCCACAAAGTAAATATCGTAAATTAATGTAAAAAAATATATATAGTGCTCGAAAATCCGTAATTATGACATGAAATACTACAGTTAAAAAAATAATACAATGAAAGCGCTCTCGAAGTAAAAGTCAATGAAAAAAAATATTTATATCGACCAAAAAAAATTGTCTTTTTTTGTACCATGCCCTGTCGGTGCTGCCACCTAGCAATTAAAAAAAAGAATGAAGTTAAATACTTCTACACTAATGAAAAGCCGTAATTGTATTTGAAGAAATGGATAATTTTTTTTTTTCAGGTTTGCTATGCGTTACGATATATGGCGACTGGGTCAGTGTATCAAGTGATCCGAGACACGCAGGGGGGCGTCTCCAGATCGAGTGTTGGACGGGCTGTTACAGCATTCATCCGATTTCTTGCATCTCGTTACAAGAAGCATGTCATTTTCCCAAAGGTATTAATATTTTTTTTAACTCTACACTTTGGAATACATTAATTCCTACATACCTCTGTGAACATTTATATTTACCAAGAAGAGCCACAAACAAACATATAAAATTAAAATAATCTTTATTATAAAAAACCTTGTTCCTTTTCATAACTTACTACACGGAAGTCTTTAATCATGCTGACAAAGTTACAATCCAATTATGTTATACTAAATTGCAGGGACAGGCCATGCACGAAGCTGCAGTGCGTTTCGCCCAACGGCACAAGGTGCAGCAGTGTATAGGTTGCATCGATGGGACCTATGTTCCAATCATGCGGCCATACAGGAATGAACACACCTACGTGTGTCGTAAGGCGTACCATGCCCTTAACGTCATGGCAAGTAATTCAGAATACTATTATATAATCGTGACTACGAACTTCTGAATAGTGTTATAAAAATCGTCACTACGAACCTTTCTAAAATTCTTAGTTTGTTTAACTCAGCTGTTGTATACAAGTCGGTAAACCCATTATCATATACCTATATTTGCGAAACTCGGCCTCAAGAAAGTCAATAATTTTTTCAATTTCTTGAACAAACTCTTGATACACACCATGGAATAAGTAATACCTTACAAACGGATACCATATAAATCTGTATTTCTAAAAGCCTTTTTAATTTTCAGATTGTCAGTGACTTTGAGGAGCGAATCCTGTATGTCGAGCCATCCATGGCTGGATGTCACCACGATCAGTCGGTGCTGGCCTTCTCCGATCTCGGACACCACATGTCGTATCGGCCCGAACGCATGGGGGAGTATTTTCTCCTAGGAGACTCAGGGTAAATATACTCAACAAATCTTCTTACATTCAAAATAATGTTAACGCCTAAGTAAGTGTATGTCAGCGCTTCACATACAACTTGTCCGTGCTCTCTAATTATGTATTTATAAAAAAGAGATCGATCGAAGTCTGAATAATCATCTCCTACCAAAAAATATTAAAATTAATATTTTACAATTCAGATACAAGCTGACGCCGAACGTAATGACCCCCTTCCGGTGTAACGTGCTGACGGACCTCGAGCCTCATCAACAAAAGTATCAAGTGGCCCACACCACTGCTCGCAGCTCGGTCGAGCGCTGTATTGGCCAACTCAAGAGTCGTTGGCGGTAGGTTTTCAAATTCAATCGCAACTCCATAATATATAACATTCTCACTGAGAGACACGCGTACTAAATAGCCGTTAATTATTTTTAACAGAATCTCTATTAGGGCAGTGTGGAACATCAACCCTCAACGTTAGACGACCATGTACATTATCTTAAGAATGTAACCACATTCCTATCATTACACATTTGCACAGAAATACATAACTGTTTTTCCCTCTCTCTTTTAGGTGCTTGTCCAAATCTGGTGTTGGGGCAATCCACATGCAGCCTCTACAAGCATCGTGGCTTGTCAAAGCGTGCTGTGTACTACACAATCGCTGCCTAGACTGGGGCCTGCGGAAGCTGAAGCCTGGACAAAACAGGGATCCTACGCATGAACTTAGGATCCAGGTCGAGGCATACGCTCGTTACCTACGGGCAAACAGTCGAATCGACATCGAAAGCGTACCAGAAGACGAAGGTGTTGTCCGTGAGACCTACGGACCTACACATGCCGGTCTGCGGAAGAGGGCGATGTACATCTTCAACCAGTATGGAGGCCCGAGACCGGAGTTCCCGCGAGCAGCTCGCGGCCGCGGCGCTCGCGGTGGACGAGGTCGAGGCGCAAGGGGACATACAAGAGGCCGTGGCCGAACTGGCATCGTTTAAACTTTTCAATTGACAATATGTGACTCAAAATATAGATTTTGTACCCGTTTGTTCTCATTTACCTCCTGACACAGTATCTTAGAATCGTGACCTCCTGACAAACATTTTTTTTCAGAAGTTGAAACACATTTTTCCAAATACAAAATACCTTGACCTCGCTGCTGAAACTGACTAGACATGATAGTGCATCTAACATGCTCAAGTACGGACAAATATTATCACAATAACGATACCTTCATGTTATTGACCAGCAGCAGCAGTCACATTTTCAATAATATCATGGTCGTTAACAATCTAAAATAAAGCACCGAGTATATTATTAGGTTTTCTTTTCCAGAAATAAGCCTGTACAGCATTTAAGCCGGTAGTTTCATTATGTGCGCGTCAGTACAGACTCAACTAAATATAAGAAAATGTGTCGGTACCAAGTATGTCATCATGGAGTCACAAACACAAATCGCAGATAAAGTATGTTTCTATTGAAAAACAGTATCTTAGAATCGTGACCACGAATCTTCATTATCAACGAACTTGTGTGTTAGAGATAGACTCTATAATGTGAGCATGTAACCATTTACTGTCCGAACACCCCCAGTCATTTCACTTTAACGAAGAGAAATTAATCGAATAAACTGAACAATTATTACTGAAACTCTGAATTAACTTTTGCATACTGAGTCTTATAGAAGTGAAGCCTAGAACTGTCTAAACCATGATCTACTCCTGTGGCTGGTGTGGCTGCTGTCCCGCCACTTCTTGTTGCTGCCGTGCGTGCATGGCACTTACAATTTCCTCACTGACGTACCCAATAGTTTCCTGCTGGTAAAATTCGCCAACACTAACAACTGGGATCAAACCAGCCGCACCTTGAGGTTGAAGCTCCGCCACAGTGACTGGAGGAGTGTTAGATGTTGTAGGAGCTGCCGGGACAATGAGCTGCTCCTGCTGCTCTGCCTGTTGTTGTTCCCCTGTAGTGGGCCACGTGGAGGAGTCGTACTCAATTGCCTGGGGTTCCATAGTAGTCGGTAAACTTATAGTGCACGGAGGGGTGTCTAAATTGGCGGGTAGATGTGGTGGCGAATTTAAAGAAGGCGTGTCCGTGGATAAATTAAACATCATTTCACGTCGGGCTTTAGCGATCTCGTCCGCCGTCGCGGTGCTCCGTGCATATGTATGCGCACCTGCCGATGGCTTAAAAGTGACCTCTGAGGTATTGGCGCTATTTCCTTTGTCAGTGACAGGAGTGCTCGTACTAGGCATCGGTGGGCTTCTCCTTCTTGCAGATTCATTCTCACCCTCCGAGTCGGACTTGATACGAATTCCAGGATGTGGTTCAACTGATCCCAAAGGCCCTCCCATTAACAGGGATTGGACCATAGATTGAACAACGTTTAGTGATTCCTGAATTTTTTTCTGTTCGCACTTGAACTCTGATCTTACAGCATTGAGTTCAACAAGGAGCACCCGATTTTTTTGTTCCAAGGAGTCCATACCCGATTTCACCATAGTGATATTGTTGTTCAGTAGCTCCATGTCCGTTCTTATTATGTCGCTGTCACCGCTGATCACTTGTAACTCGTATTTCACAGTGTTCACCTCTTCATGAACTTTCTGAAGGAGATTGTCATTTGCAGCCTGGCGCCCCTTTAGACTGTGAGCTTCTGTCTTCAAAGCGTTAGTGTCGCACTTGAGGTTCTTGAATGAGCCTTTAAACCCGGCCATATCCGCAGTGACAGAGTTCAACTTCTCGTCGGCGGACCCCATCGACGACTTTAAATCTGTAATGTCGGAGTTAATAGCTTTTATGTCACCTTCTAGGACTTCCAGACTGTTTCCAATGATTTTAATATCGGCGTTCGTCTTTGCCATCTTCTGTATATCACCTTTGGCCGCTGTGACAACTTGTTGAACCGACGCTAGCCGTGTAGACTGACCATTCAGCGTAGCTATAAGAGGCTCAATTTCCACGTGCACTTGATCTTGAACTCGGCCATCGACGTACTGTCCTATTCGTGCAAGTGTTTGCTCCACAGTGTTAAACACGTGCTGCTCAGTCAGAGTATGACCTGTCGTTTGGCTCACTTCTGTGACAGTCACTACTTCGGCCGCCGCAATACTAGCCTCTGCACCAGCACCAGCACCCCCCTGTGTCGATGGAGGATTGCTTTCCTGCTGAACAGTCCCTTCCTTCTTCCTCATCTCCGCCACTTTTTCTTGAAAAGTTTCAGTTCTTTCCAATCTGTAGATATAGTTTAGGCTGTCGTCCACACCTTGTCCATGACCGAGATCGCCAACTTCCTTCAGAGGGGTGTCGTTCAAGTCAGGGAGACCTTCACCTGCTGAAACAAAATACAAAGTAAGAACAATTTTATTCTATTTTTAAGACACTACCATTTTTAATTGTTAGAACGATAGTCTTCAGAACGTTTCCCAATGTTGTAAGGTATTAACTCTGTGCAGACCAAAACAGTTACACAAACGCTAAATTAAAATAAAATATACTGAACCCTTAACATTATAGGTTCGCAAAGGATTTGTGTCCACGAATATTTGGTTTCACTTATTTACATATAAACTCTTCAAGCTAGTTAGTATGATGAATAGTTATACAAAAATTGACATAAATACCTTGCTGGAAACTGTCTTCCAAGGTTTCCTGGGTATAGTCGAGTGACCGCTTTGCCATGGATTCGTCAGCGGCAGCACCAGGTGACCAGTCAAGTTGGGAGAGGGAAAGGTCTATGGACGGGACGGGTGTGGCTTTGCTTGCCAAACGCTCGGAGGTTCGTCGTTCCTTAGGCTCACGTGAACGCAGCACTGGACTCGTGAGTACTTCTGTAAAATATGATATATAATACCATTTCACGAACATTTTAAACAGTCGAAACATGTTCATCTTTACGCAACATCTTTAGACTATGATTAATAAATAACTACTCGTCCAGCCATTTCAGTAAGAGCTAAGGTAATGAAGTAAGATATATATTACGTTCAAAGAAATATTTTTTCACAGATATTTATAGTTAGATAATTAATACCAAAGATTACTTTTGAATTATTTTATTAAAATAGACACAAAATGCTACTCACGTTTAGCAGGTGTCGCAGTGTCGTCATCGTCCTCGCTGTTGACCAGAACAGTTCTCGGTTGCTTTTTCCTCAGCCGGAGTCGCGACGCCTTGCCAGCAGCAGCAGGAGAGGACTCAGAAGGTGCTGTAGAGGTCGTCGCAACCGCAGCCGCCTTTCCTTCGTCACCCTCAGGCTGCGGATCAATATCTGGAAATGGTACACATTGTATTATTTATTTCATAAAAGATTTTTTACTACATTTGTTAACATCCTTACGCCATTAAGTATTTCAAGTATACTTCCTACCAAAAATAAAATAGTATCATTTAAATAGGTTTAAGATGAACCGTTGTTCTTAAGTCAACCTTATTATCTGGAAGAATTACATCAGAAAAAAATCATTAAATTACAAGATATTTTTTAGTTGAGTACTACAATCAACAGTGCCACAGCATAGCTATTCTATCATTTTCTCATTTTTCTTATGATTCAAGTCCTAAGGTGTTTCTAATACTATAACTAGGCCTATAGAGGAATAGTTTTTTATGTTATTTACATTTGGCGTACTTGCCCTTGATGTGGGCTATGGTATCCCTCGGCTTCTTGCGGTACTGCGCATGTGCCTGCCTCTGCTGCTCAAGGCCGGCTTCCTGCGCTTCCGCTTCAGCCGCCGAGTCAACGTCCGAATTCGACACATCCAGTTTTGTTTTCGTTGCACCGGCAATAACTGTAAAAAGTGTTAATATGGCATACAAAATTATAAAACATTATTAGGTACTTGTTCAGGTAGAAAAACAATGGTGACATTTATCCAACATTCATGACTTACAAAACATATGGTAGTTACAAATGATACTAATTTATACGGCGTCGAAATTTGAACTGTTACAAGCATTTAAATAAGAAAAGGTTCGCTGTCACGATTCTAGTAATAGTAGACAAACTGACAGGTTCGTTTATTACTGTGTCAGTGACGACGAATCTGATTTGAAATGTTTCTGCGATATTTCTCTATAGTTAGGTATTTGTTGCTTGAAGTGAATAATAATGCTTACAGCCTGCACATTCCACACCCCAAAAAGCGAGACATCGGAGTTCTATGGGAAGGAGTACTCTCTCTGGGGGAATGGGCGCAGCTCCCGTACCCCCAAACTCATTCTCCAACTTCCTCATCTGAAATAAATTCGGAATTATCGTCTTAAGAACTCTTAAACAAGTGTGTAATAAATAATTTCATTGAATTCTATAACGAAAATTAAATACAGACCATTTCGCTACACAGAATCATAATTACACTTGGTCAGATTTGTTCTTTAAATAACTAATTCTGAAGATTATTTGTGGCTATCGCGGCTTTCATTACATTCACAATTAACAAATAAGAAATGAACAAAAATAAATAGAAAAGTGAGGTGCTAATATTTACCTTTTCGATTGTTTTACTTTTGTGGTCCCTTATTTTAATGTAGATGTACTTTTTACGTCGCTTCAGACCAGTGTGGGCGTTGACGTTCTCCTGGACCCTCTTCAGGATCGCCTTACGCTTAGCTATCCGCTGCTCTGGAGAGACTTCACCTTCCTTCCAGTTCCCCCTCACAGCTTTTCTATAGAAAAAAAAAATCACATTTAAGTTATGTACAACTAAGTGGTTTGGAAGTGGTTTTTCCTTTTATATAATTTAATCTTAAGTAACTGTTATGGGACATTCGAGATGTATTAGAGAATACTATGTTTTAGTCTTGTTTCCAAATTATTCTAACGTACAATGAATTGTATTTCTATAGACTTTCAATAAAGTTTATTTTGTGGTTACCTTAACCTTCTTGTTCTTTTCTGTGTTTCTGGTATAGGACTACTTCAGCTTGTTTTTTTATTTCTTTTCTTAAAAAAAACAATACGATAAATTATAGGATGCAAATATACTTACGGGTCCTCATCCATGGTATCGTAGAGGATCTTCAGCTCCTCAGGGGTATACCAGTCGGAGCTGCCGGGTCCGTCTGTCTCAGTATCTGAGGAACAGAAGCTAAAGTCTTTCCGGCGCCCCGTGAGGCGATGACAACCAATGGTTGGAAGTTGGTCAGCATTACCACCTGCTGCTACGGCTGCGGCTACTTGCGGAACTTCTTGGATGGCTGGTTCACTTTGGACCGCCTGTGCTGCTGCCGCCTTCTTTCCTCTCGCGCGCCCACGTTTCGTGGCTGGGGTGCTCGTCTTCGACTTGCCTTTTCCCCGACCACGACCCCTACCAGCTGGAGTTGGCGAATCTGAAGTGTCTGCTGCGGATACGTCAGTGGTTAAGGCTTGGGCTGGCACTCCTGCGGCTTCGACTTTGGTTTTTTTTCGGGCCGGCTGAGAACTGCTGCTCCTACTAGCGGCAGAGATAGCCTTCTGCTGGGCCTCTTCGGCCGCTTCCACAAACTGAAACTTCTTAGGGGGTGGGCTGGGAGTGGTATCCTCTACCGTGATGATGTCGATGTCATCCATGCTCTCTTGCTTAACGGGCTTGGGTTTAAAAGCCGCAGCACCAGACTTAGACGGTGTGGAGTGTGGCACAAGTTCATATTTATCGAGTATGTTACCGTAACGTTGTTTCTTCTCCTCCATGACCTCCTCGAGTAGTTGCGTGAGGCCGACTCGATCATCTGGGGGTAAATCGGTCCTCTGCAGAATGGCCTTGATACTCCGAATCCGGTAGTTCAGAGTCACCGTGTCGTCCTCGAAGAACGACGCCATCTGTGAAAGGAAGAATAGAAAAATTATAGTATTAGGTTGAACCAAAATTAGAGTTCACTGAAAGAATGACATCAGCGTAATGAAAGAGATGTACAAAAATAGGATCTCGTGCAGATAGCGGCTTATTTCACCGAAATTTGGATTGATGTTAAGGTTCACACTATCAAATCTTCGATATAGATAATCTACAACTCGGATGAAAACATATGTACAAGGTTTACTTACCGTGAGACGGCAGAAAATGGCGAAAAAGATGAAGGGAACAAGAAGCTGGATAACAACGCACGCCATACGTCCAAGATGTCGGTGGAGGGGGTTGCTGGTTTCTTGCAGGTAGATAAGCTTTTCGTATGTACAGACGATGGTAACCAGCGGCGACGAAGATACCCAGCGAGTCGGCTAGGTGTTACATACAGGTTCGCTGGTAACCAGCGCGTTTCCGGTAAAACCGGAAGGACGAGTTGACAAACAAGGCGGGGAGACGGGTTGACCCGGATTCGTGAAATGGCTGACCTAGATTCGCGGCCACGGACCTCGTTAGATTCGTGACGTTACTCACGAATATTTGGTATGACGAATCTTTTACTTGACTGACCGTTTTCTGGACAAACTTTTTGCTGAGGTTCGTGAAGTGACTCGGTCTTCACGAACCTACAAAGCATTTTCGTCAAAACTTTATGGTCGGCATACCAGGTAGACATGTACTATCCCCAATAAATAACTCCCA
This sequence comes from Lepidonotus clava, assembly GCA_936440205.1. Classification (NCBI taxonomy): domain Eukaryota; kingdom Metazoa; phylum Annelida; class Polychaeta; order Phyllodocida; family Polynoidae; genus Lepidonotus; species Lepidonotus clava. The sequence continues at coordinate 37,724,348 of OW387133.1, read as the reverse complement.
GATTAAGCTTAAGGTCATATTTTCCCTACAACCGCTTTTGGTAGTTTTGATCTTCTTAAAATAATGCACATTATATCAAGCCGTTTGATCTTAAATCTTTGATCTGGTCTCTTGGGATAAGGGCAATCACAAACTAAAGGAACGAAAAATACCGACGGAAAATTCGTGCGTTATAGAATTTACATGTCATAGTCCGTTCGTGTGAAGAGCTAAAAACTATGGGTTTTTTTATGATAAAAAGTACTTTAATAAAATATAAGCCTTAGATAGAATTAAAAAATAATGTAAACTGTTAAACACTTTGGAATTACAGGTTTTTTTACCTCACTATGTGTCATTGCAATCCATCATGCCTTAATACGTATGCAATCATCTTGCGATCTGTGCGCTTAGTCATGCATAACCATGAGGTTGTGACACACACAACCAGCCTTTTGCACTGTTTGGAATCCCAGTGACTTGGGCACATCTAGACAGTGCAAGCTTGTGTCACTGTAGTGAGCATCTGGGCCAGTGGTGGGGAAGATGATCCATCCTCCTCACCTCCAACAACAAACAAACGCGTCTCTACAAATATTTACCATCCTGACAATGATCGATAGTAACTGTTCTACCCCCAATTCTTTTTTTTGTAACCTAAAATCCGTCTTTCCGCCACCGTGCCAGGAAGTCTGCGGTTGTCCACACTCACTGATGGCTCTGTGTTAGTGGGATGGTATATGGTTACCGACACTGCTAATATGAAGGTGAGGGCAGGAAGGTGAGGGTTGGCAGCAACTTCAAAGACTTGTACACTTACAGGTATGCTAGGATGACAGCAGTGGGATATGGACCGAAGCCGCAAGCCCCTTTTGCTGATCAATAGAATGTGCACCCTCATCTTTTTAGCCTGGATTTAGTTTTTCCGATGAGCATGACTAATATTTCATAGGCCTATAGGCCTACATGTGATACTCAAAGGTTTTGCCTCTTTCTAAGGGCATTTATCGGGGGGGGGGATGTTTCTATATCAAATAGACTTCAGGAAAAGAAAGAGCATTGAAAAGCTTAGCAATTACCTGTTACTGGAGTCGGTTGCACTATCAGAAGTTATGGAACTGTTATTGCTCAACATTGGAAATACATGTATTGCATTTCCACAGGCACACTTTATGGGAGTGAGATACAAATTTATGGCCGAATCCCTGCACTTGAGTCCCATGCCTACGCTTTATTTGCACTGCCGTAACCAGGCAAAGAGCAATAATATTTGACGGCTTCCCCCATATCAGCGATAACACTGGAGTGGTCCCCTCACCTTATCGTGTGTTGTGAGTCGCAGGCCTCCCCGTATTTGTCCTTGGATCCTGCTTGCCACGTTTGCTTCCAAAACTCCCTCTCCCAAAGAAGCAGACGACTTTTGAACCACACAACAAACTTTTGCGCGCGAAAAAGCTGCGAGAAATACAGCCGCGCGCTATTCATGGCTGCTTCGCGCGGGGGGCCTACAAACCGACAGCAAAGCAATTTCATGGTCAGGCGTATAATTTTCGCAGGAAATGTGTCCCCTGCCAACTGTGGTTACTAAGCAACGTGGGAAATTGCTGGCTGGCCCCCGCCCCCACCCCCAACACTGGCTGGCGGTCACGGACGCGCTGGCACACCTGACTCGACGCGTGTGCCAGCAAAGTGTGACAGCGGCGGTCGGCCATCAGCCGCGTATTACCAACTCATTAACGCCCGACCTCTTTTAATGCTGACACTTCTCTGGCCTAACTGTTACCATGGTAACCAGGTGCTCCTATACACAGACCACGAGCCATTAATACATTGACGAGTTCTTTCCCTTACGAGTTCTTCATTTTACCTGCGCGGTTAATTTCTGAATATTAGCAGGAAATTATTTCTTTTAACATAAAAAGGTCAACTTTTGTATTAAAGATCGTTGCCATGTTTGATTATATAAAAATATACATCGTGCAGCCAAGACCAAGTCTACTCTCAATAACCACGCAGATCAAATAAAACCGCATGCTTGCGTCACTGCACCCCGATGTACATTTACATAAACCTATTGACACTGCTAGATAATACCACCCAATTTATATCCCAGTCATTTTTATCCGGTTGAACATGCTTTCCTACTTTACCAACAATTACGTAATGTTCTCAGTGCCAATATAAACCCCGCGCACGCCCCCACCTTTTCCTGTCCCGCACCCATAGGTGGGTGTGGTGGTGGTGGTGGTATGAGGGGGTGTAGGGGTGGGGCAGGACGGCCCAGGAGCCTTGATTGATCGGTGTCAGTTAATGAAACATGAAACACATTAAGTATTTATTCTCCGTCTGGCTCCTATAACCGGCCCAACATCGATCCAAGCGGGACGGTGGGCGGGGAGAAAGTGTGCATGGGACGGGACGAAAGGGCAGAGGGAAAACGGACGCGGGACGGTGGGAGGTGGTAGAGTGAAGATACAAAATTAATTAGATGGTAGCGGGAACAATGTTAACATTTTTTAAAACAGACACAAAAAGCGAACGCATTACAGACATATATTATATCCCACTTTCTTATTTTGAAAGAATAAAAGCGAAAGGGGCACATCGAAGGCATTAGCCTAAGTGTAGATTGCATGCCTGGGCGATGCTAAATCTTATGGAAAGAGATGTCTTTTTAGTTTCGTGCATGATTTCTTTAGGTTGCAGTCGACCCAATGGTTCTTAAACATATGCATGGTAAAGAAATCAAACGCTATACCCGAACTTAACATATAGGACTATAGTGCGCCCGTTTCCTAGCTGTATACATGTAAATGTTCACAGTGAAATAATTATGCGAAACGCGGGACGAAACGCCGGTAGTCAAATAGCATCTAAGACGAACGAGGGGAAGGAATTAACGTACAGGTAGGATACGGTCATATAGTCATATTATACTCTTTTCTTTTCTGAGTAGTATACCGGGGTTTACGCTGAAGGGGTTTAGTGTTGTGAATATGTTTTGGAAGGACGCGCTAATTCGGATGAACTTTTTCTCTGCGACAGGAAATACGCTTTTACAAAAGTGAACCCCGTAAAAAAGTACTTTGTATGATCAAATTTTGTGTCATTTTCTTTAAGAAACGCGGTTTAGTGGATACGAGCAATGATAATTCGTACACGTATTAATCTTTTATAAGGAACAGAAAAACCTTCATTCTTCTGTAACATATGGTTTTATATGCATTTACGTTTAGACTTTCACAATTTTCCAGTTCTTACGAGGCACTTAAAACGTATAAGGTTCACACCTATGTTCATAAAGCCCGACTATATTACAGGGCTTGACAAATCAATTTGAAACGTGGTTGCTCACTGGACAACTTGACTCCTGAATATGGTTGCCCAGCTGCAATATTTGGTTGCCCAGTAATGTTTGAACAGACTAAGGTAAAATTGTTTGAACAGACTAAGGTAAAACATATGACAAATAGTTCAGCATTCATAATTTTAAAGTGTCGGGGACGCCCCCCCCCCTCCACACACATACACACCACCGATATGATTTTTCTAAAAGTTCCAACGTCCCTTTAAAAAATAATTGCAGCTAGAAACCGTAAGATATTAAAAGAAACGGCTGGAAACTTCCACTTGGTGAATCTCGCCAGCCACCATTCTAGGTTGAAATTATGGAAAAAATAAGCCAAAGTTCCACATAAGGAACCTCGCCAACCCCCCCCCCCCCCCCCCCCCCCAACACACAACGGGAGCTATATACGGGCCTGCATAATTGTGAACTTTAAAACCAATATGGACACAATTATGTCACGCGTTGTGTTGATTCTGTCAGTAATCACCAAGCAGCCATTCAAGTTCACACGCTGCGCTCAGGTTGCCCCACCGCAAGACTGCGCCGGGAGTGACTGGGACGCGAGTAGTGTAGGAAAATGACGCTCTGACCAAGGCGCCAGGCTGAATGTCACAGGATAACCTACAATCTTTATTATATCTAATTCCACTTTTATGTACGTTCTTAAAGCATACACGATGTGGTTATACTTTGAATGTAGTTTTATGTTTAAGGCCGTAATAGGCTCTGCGAAAGCTTAGAGTATGCAAGACGCGAAGTGAAATTTCCAGATTTTTATGGACCAATATCAAAAGATTTCTTAAATTACGTATAACACTTTGCATTATTTCTTCACACAATTATAAGGTATTGCGTATTAAACGTATGTTGCGTTATCCTGTTCTTTTTTGTAAAGAGTCGCCCCTAGTGTGAATCAAACAGCGTGTATTAAATCTCCTGAAACTGTGTGAAAACACTTAAATGTTAGAGTGTTTCTTACTTTGAATATCTTATCATTTTATGAAACTTTAAAAAAAGTTTCTTACCTTAGAATATGTTGCGCCTCCATGTCTTTGGTGCTTTACGGAGGCCGGCCGCCCGGTCCCCCGGCCCTTTCCCGGGCCCCTCCCGGCGGGCCTCCCGGCCTCTCCCGGCGGCCGGACGGGGCCCGTCGGCGCCCGGCGACAAACTGCCCACCTCCGTCACCTTGCCTCACCTGGGCCGGTCTGTTGGCTCACCTGTGCCAGTGCCAACTATCATATCGATATGGACAGGTGCAAGAGGCTTAGTCCAGGGGGGAGGGGTTGGGTTTTCTGATCTGTCCTATCAGCCGGGGACTGTCACAATAAGTTGGCTTTGACTGTTTAAAAAAGACACAATGCCTGGAATAAATACATGAAAGGGGGCTAATAAAAACACACCTGATTAACCTAATGCATTAGCATATAAATATCACCAGGTATACATGGGACCGTCCACCCGCCACCCCTACGATGACAGAATGGTTGGGCCCCAGGTATTGTGTACCTGTGTTGACGCTGCGTGAGGGGAGAGTTCATCGCGCGCGCAGCTGGGGGTGGGTGGGGGGAGGGGGTATCCTAGCGGCCCACTTTTCACCTGATTGGATCATTTAGTCTCCCTCATTGATTCAGACCGTCAGTCAATAGGTCTGTTTTCCCTTTTGTTGGCATTAATCAACCTCGACAGCCTCTCCCCACAGCCACCATACTGAGTGTTATTGGTACGTTCCAGATCCTCACATCGGACCCACTCTCTGACACGCGCGCGGTCGGCCTAAATTGGCCAGATTTAAGAAATTCATTTTCTGCGCATTTGAACTCATCAACGTGCATCGATCGCAATTGAAGCGTGACAACAAAAGAATGGACGCAGAAAAAAGGATAAACCACACGGGTCGGGAATTTGATTATAGGTGGTCGCGTGCTAATGTAATAAAACACGCACGCTTTCGAACCAACATAAATCAGTATCTTGAATCGGGCACATCGATTTTTTTTACACTCACATCAAAGGCATATAGCGATTTGTTTCCGTTCAAAATGCGTTATCGACGAAGTTTAAGTGGCATTAAGGGAAACTGAACTTGTGAAATATCACTTTGCTCTTTTGAACCATTCATTCTAAGTAAAAATAACTTCCCCACTTTCACAACCAATGGAGGGCCTTTAAACAAATCCTGATTACATATTCTGCTAAATTTATTTCAACAGCCAGCGGGGTGTTTATATGTGGTTTGGGTAAAGGGCATGGGACATCCGCATGGGACGCGTCCACCTCATTTTTGAAAATAGGCCCATTATGGGGAATAAGCCCATCTGTAAAGTTTAGATATGTTTCTTGTAAGGTTTCGATCAATGTTATGTTTCAATATAATCTTAGGTCTAAACTATGTTTCTTTATCTGAATGGGAGCTTCTCAAAGTTCACAGGTTAAAATATAGTAAATAATGACACAGTGACAAGACAAATATGATTAAAATATAGAATTTCAGATTAGTTGTGACCACCACGAATGCTTATTAAATGCTTGTTAAAACTAATTATCTTTGGAAGAATAGAGAAAAGTTTGGAAGAATAATTTGGATTGCCTCTACTGGCATGGGCCTAAATCTCACCACTTAAAGTCTGACCTCTGCTCCCTTTCACCGTCTGTCACCGTGTGTCGATTTCACGGCTACCCGGACCTCTCCAAGTCGGTGGGGGAGGGGGCCTTCGGGGCCACCCAACCATGACTGAGGGAGGCGGGGGTGATGACTGTGTAAGGAAGGGTCTAGATTGACCGTAAAGGGTCCCCCATGTAAATCCCTTAAATAACACTGTTACTATTAATCCCTTAAATAAAACTGTTACTATTAACCTAACACATCCCACAAAGGATATTTCCAGAGTTGGACAAGGGTCAGACAAAATTCACCATAAAGAATCATAGAGTTAGGCTAACTGAAATAAGCAAGAATTATGTTTTCCTCTACCTCAAAGTATTGATAAAATAATTATGATTTCTGAAATTTAACCAATCAACAGGATTGCCAACCAATCAAAATGCGGTATTATAGGGCAAAATAGGGTCAAACATTGTAGTTTGGGCTGATAGGCTTTAACATTGGTTCCTATGGGAAAAAAGTTAATGTATTTAAGCTCCATTTTACAAATTTAGGAAGCAATTTGTCAAATGTTTGTTCAAATTGCTTTGGTTAATTTTGTTTTATGCAACTGTCCTCATGGAAAAAGCACGGAGGCAATTTTGAAAATATTTCATGGAAAACTTTATCTTTGGTGTAAACAAGCTGGGATGGGCTTATTGAATTGGGTATTTTTAAAATATAGAATTCGCCTAAAAAGACCTTTGCTATCCTTGTTTCATAATAGCGCACTTCCTTCCGAAATTCTAGAATTCTAACATGAAAAAAACCTTCAAAATAGGGGCCTTCCGGTACCCATACACATTTCCAATAAGTTCAGACACCATTCCCCACCCCGTGGAGCAAAGTACGCATTGGATTAATTCAAACACCTAAGCACAATTTTTAAAATGTCAGATCCTCCCCTCTTGTTGCGTTCATAATTAATCGAAGGCCTCATACTAAAAGAATAAAAATACAAGACCCTTCCTTTCATTAACTATTCAATTAGGTAAATCCTATTAATCCAGGGAAAAAAGGTAATCATCAGGTCTTCCCAGGTTCACCCGGTTCAGCGGTGCATGACTCCCCGATGGTCCGCTAGGCGGCACTGGCCGTTTCCGACCCAGTAATTAACCTGTGGATAATTCATGCCAACATCTGCCCCCTACGGCCAGGCACGCGCCAGATCATCTTGTCACCCCTCTCAGATTAGATTTTATAGGAAATTAGCAGCGTTTGATGCGTGTACGTCCCCCTCAAGGCTACTGCGGGAGGTCGCCATGGCAGGCCCCTTGACCCGAGTGGTATGATGCGGTTCTACCTGTGTTTTCTGTTACAGATTTATCTATAATGGAAATCTGAAGATTCCTCTTAGTATTGTATTTACCCGAGTTTGTTGCGTAAAAAAGGTTTGGGCCACATGTAATTTGAACAGATGTCGCTCTCTTTGGAATCTCGGATTTCTGTTTGAAAAAAAGAAGGTTATGTGCATGGTGAACTTTAACATTAAACACAACTAAAATACATAGAAAGGCGAAAGTCCTGCTTTACTAAGCCTGGGAAGATTGCGCAATAAAATTAAACAATTAGAAAGAAGCTTCGAGGGGGGCAATATCCTAATTATTGAGATTTTTTTTATCAGTTTGATGAGCCGATTACAAAAGAATGAAGCATGCGATTGTGGCGGATGCATAGTCACCCAACGGTAGGATTGTATAAACGGGGTTTCCTCTATCAAGTAACGAGCTCATTATTCTTTGCAAGTTTGTATTGCGAAGATAATCTGAAAAAAAGGACTTGGGTTACCCTACAAAAACGTAGAATCGTCTTTATGCATAAAGCCTATGGATCCACCTATGGGTCTACGTGCACTGTGTGACCTTGCTGAAATATTGATTACATATAAAGTCTTCTTTGACCATGCCTTGATGTTTTTATATCATACCTGAAAGTAGTCCCTGTCTAACGTCAATGGACTTGGTTGATATGGCTAAACAAGTATATGTAAAAGCTTTACACAAAACTATTCTACTGCCTCAAACCATTTAGGGTCTGCCTATGACGCATTCCTGTTGTATTCTAGGGTAGACTATTCACTTCATCATGCAGCTGGTATAAAATATAATATGTGTCCAAGAAACACACCAGGGATATACTCAATATTAGCCTTTATATGTTCCCATTTTATACATGTATACATAGAGTTACCACTTTTGGTACCATATTTGCTACAATTGTACAAATTTGAGAAAGATTAGCAAGACTCATGCCAGGCTATTGCATCACTCACAAAACACAAGGAAAATATATCCGAAAAAAGTTTTCGTGTAGAAGGTCTATCATTGCCTGCATATATAATATGAATAAAACATTATAACATGCGTATAGTCCTAGATTTACCTGTATGCTAAAAATAGAATCTTTGCGCATGGCCCATGGGACGTGGGATGAGGCGTGATGGCCGAGCTCAGATTGACTCTTCGCGTGACGATGGCCAACTGGCTTATTACTCTACCATCTGGTCCCAATTATACCCAGGGCACCTAAGAACCTTCAGGTGAAAAGTTACCGCGACTTTCTCCTTTATCTCGATCATAGTGGGACTGGTACCCATGATCTTTTAACAAAGTAGCAAGGACGCTAGGATATAGTTTATTGCAGACCATAGATTTGAAATAGAAATATACTAATTATCGTGTCTGTTAAGGTGAGCCTTCTTGTTTAATGTGTCTAATTAAATAGAATTCCAGTTCAATCGGGACCACAATATTAAACAGACCTGCACAAATTAGCAACATTTTTACCTGACTGTTTTTGACAAAAAGGACTTAATAATGCAGCTTAACATTTTTTTAAATAGTATAATATACAGATATGAATTATTAAAACTAAAAATGTAATGTATATGGGTGAAGAATTGTCATACCATATCACAGTTAAAAACGTGATTTTCATTGTATACAACAGATTCAGAAAGATAGGAACAATTGATTTGTGCAACCATGGCAACGGCACGTGAGCGATCCATCCATAAACGACCGGTAGCCCAGGTAACGGAAACTGGCCAAATGGAAAAGCCACGCTTCAGGTAATTTATTGACTTGTAATGATAATTGTTGACACAGGGTCATCTGGTCATAGCGATTAGGAAATTAGCAAATCTAGTCATAAGGACCAATAAACTTTGATTAAATGTGAGAGAGATTAGTCTTAGAACCACACTTAACATGGTTTTGATTTGTTCTTTCTTCATTGTAATTTCATTTATAGACAAATAGTATTCTAATCAAATTTGATGACCTTGTATCATAAATTAGAAAATACATCTTGATGTGCGAAGTATAGGCCATGATTTCATTAACTTTATTAGGGCCCAGTCGGTCTATATGAGTATATCCAACCCTTGAGACCCAAATCCGACCATAAAAATGCACTTCCATGCTGACGTCCATACAGCTTACAGAGTGAAAAAAATCTATTCAAAATTGAGACAAATTTGAACTACCTAAAATCAAGAACTTTGCAGCTGATGGAGGTGACTGCAAAACGCTAAGTGCATTATCGATCAGCATTAAATGTATCAAATGACCGTTAGCTCTGATTTCTAAGTGAACGAGCATCCCCATACAGAGTTCTACCTTACATCTGACGATCCAGACCCTTTACTGAGGAGTAGGTCTTGGGGTTGTTAATCTCCCTCCCACGTCTCCCCATACATCTGTCTGACGCATCTCCCCACCTGTCTACTTGTAGTTGAACCTTTTCCTCAGGTGTTATACACTATCCAAGGCCACCTGTGTCTAACCCTTACTCCTACAGAGAGGGGCTAAACGTGTAGACATGAACAGGTGAGAGGGACACTGGTTGAGAGACCTCTAACCCCCCCATCCCCCATACCTACATACATACATACATACATACATACATACATACATACATACATACATACGTACGTACGTACGTACGTACGTACGTATGTACGTACATCTTCACATAATGATGATCATGATGATTGTTGGAGTGTAAGCTATATCAACACCAACTCACGTTTATGATTTTGTATCAAGTACTATGACTGAATCTATGGGGTTGAGAACGACGGCAAGGCAAGGTGGTGTAATGGACGTGGCTCGAACCCAGTCCGGCAGAGTGAGAGGCGAGAACCTTTAATACCCACTACACACCTTCACATCTCACCTTCTTTTCATGCATTCATATGATGACCGAGTAAACTAAACTTGAACCAATAAAGTGAAGAATATTAACGGTATCGCCACTATCCTTTTCCTTGAAATATTTGTCAGCGAGGCCAACCAAAACACTTTCACAAATCACAAAAAGATTCGTACGCATCCATCTGCTCAACTAGAAAACTTTCACCCATCCCCAAAAAGATGCGGAATATGTACAAGGATGCATGATATCAGGACTACAATAATGAATGTGAAATTCCATTAAAAAAAACATTAATGATATATCTTATAATATCTGTATCTATTGAGATGCAGTACATTAGAACGTAGCAATAGAGGCACGACGATATAAGTATGACGTATGATCAGGATAATTGGTTTCTTTCATTTCCCTGTATTACCTCTTTCACTTCAAATCCTGTATTGCATACCCTGCAATTGATCATCCACCTAGAACCCACGCTAGGGTTATCCCACTTGAATAAGAGTTACAAGAAATCAGCTGTCGCGCAAATTCATGTCAAGTGACAAGGAATCAATAGTCAAAAGACAAAATTTCCCTTTTACCATGGTGCATGATAATTGCTCAATCTTCCTATGACCATCAAGTATGCATAATCAGCATCAACTTATGGAAGCAGTGAAAAAGCTTTTCTTTTTTTGAATAAAGCATCCAGGATTGAACTGAATTAGATTGATTCGAATCAATTAAGAATCAGTATCATGATGCGTACAAGACACATTACTTTCATAAACTAATTATATGTATGTGTTTGATTGGATCAGTATTGTATCTGATTATCAGCTGATTATGCTAGTATGGTTACGTTGACTGTTTTTTTTATCACTGGCGGATTTACCCCTCTTTTTTTCTATTTATCCAAATTTCGATTTTCTTAAGTAAAATTCTGGAAAATAAGGGGAGGGGGCCTTTTTATTAGCAGACGCCCACATTTTCAAAAAGGTACATCCAACAATCATGGTTGTTTAGATAATTTGTGATTATGTCCTTCGTCCACAATGTCACCAATCATGTCACATGTCACATAACTTTAGTGTTTACATATAACATATCCCCATGATAGTATATATAATTAATAGAATGAAACGTGTATGTCCTGCAAAGACTGATAAAAGACAATCACAAAAACTAACAATTACAAAAAAAAGGAATGTGTGACAAGAATTGTATACAGGAGTGTCATTTCCTCATGTGTTTTTGCGATTCAGTTTTTACAAAATGCATTATAAATTTTAGCAGTGTTTAGATCTGGTCGTATCGAGTCTTCTTAAGCTCTCTATCAATTGAGGAATCTGTTAAATATTCCAAGTAAAAGCTGACAGTGGTAAGTTTCCTGAAAATATTTGTTTCCCTCTAGTTTTGACCCGTGCTCAACGGTTTATTATTGGGTTGTGTAGACGTGGCTCAAGGGTTCCCTGGTCAAGACCACAATTTTTGTTTATTAGATATTCCTGTATGAGATGACATGATCCATATGATAATGGTAATTAGTTAAATCTCTATAATATAAAGATTATATCACAAAGGTTTAATTTATTCTTGGTCGCATCCATGTAAAAGAGTCATCACCAGATCATCAACATGGGTCATAGTCCCAAAGATTTTGCTAAATTTTTTAATTAATTTCAACCAGAATAACAAAATATACCTGACCAATTCTTCATAGTTGTAATGTCATATCACCATATGCATGCAATATCGATTTATTATGATATGTTTTTTTCTATTCAAATATTACAAGAGATATAATTATAACCACTCTAATCTGCTAATAACATGGAGCAGAGAGTGAATTTTCAATAGGCGTATAAAGATACGTTAATCTAGTTAAAGCCTTGTCACAATTAGGCTATTTCTACTATGCTCGCAATGAAAAGTAGAAAAGAAACGACCTGCTGACGGGTGTTATCTGCGTGACATGCATAACCTGAATAACATAAAGGACACATGATCTAGGGTCGGATACAGTTGTTTTCGCCAAAAAAAACGGGGGGGGGGGGGGGAGAAAGGCATAATGAGTACATATACATTTCCATCAGCCCCTCCCGAGTCGAGAATGCTGCAATAAGAGGAATTGATATTTGTTGAGTTTGCGACCTGCTGGTTATGTTCATGATAGGCATAGCTATAGGCCTATGTTATGTTCGTGACAGCTATAAAGAAGTGCACAATTTCAGAATGCTTTATATTTCTTTAATATGAATTTAACATAGGATAGAAGTAAGCATGACAATTTATATAGATATTAATGAAATTAATTTCCTCTGCCAGAAGCTGCGATCGCGGCCCAATTCCTCCAACCACGAATAGGTTAATTTCTTGATACCGCTGGAATTATATCTGGCAGTGAAAAGGGTCAAACTAGATTTATGATTAATTAGTTGTTAAAAATCTGATAATGGCGACCATAAACTGATAAATGTGCTCTTATGCTATATAAAAAGAATTTGGCATGTTAGTGGAACAACTTAGGTACCACACTTAAGGTTCCCGGTAATTTGGTTGCCGTGAAAACAACTAATTTCTGAATTATTTTAAATTTTGTCATTATTCTTCACCGTAATCATCCCAGTCCTGCCTTCAAGAGACACAGCATCTACTTGGCGTAGCCAGAGGCCCCCCACTGTGATTTTCCAAAATAGATCTGTAAGCAGCTGATAAGTGTAATATGACAATTTCTGGAAAATTTAGGATGGAACTTCTATAATGCCTGGACCCCCTTTGATTTCAAGGCTGGCTACTTTCCCTAAAACACTAGGCCGAATTGATAATAAGATCTAACATAATTATGTTTTGATTAGATCTAGGCCTATATAGATCTATATATGACCAGTAGGCCTATCAATCTCGACTGAGACATCCTCATATTTATATTTCTTTCTAGACCATCTTCTCCCCACGGTGGCTGACAAAGCATTACTTAAAATTGAAAATTCTAGACCTATATATTGTAGTCTAAAATCTACATGACAAACTAGAAATTTGTGTCCCTAAAAAGTAAAAGCTGAAAAGGCAAGGCCTAAAGTAGATTAAAGGGTTAGATGAATGAATCTAAAAAGAAAACTTTAAAAAGTTTGTTTTCCATGTTTCTCAAAATCAATGTACCACTTTCGGGATTATCCGATAGATCTACTAATTAACCAGTACCAGTGTAACTCCCTGACTGAAGTCTGCATGACCAAGTTAGCAAGATCTCGAGCTGATGAGCAGCTCACCAGGTTGGCGGGAACAGATCCAATAAAGGAGCAACCCTGGTGGTGCCATCTACCGGGTACCTGTACATCGCTAAAGAGCCACATTTCTCCAAATCAAAGGGAATTTTACATCTACAACTTGTCTGAAAAGATGACTTATAATCTCATGTCAAAATATTAGATAGAAGGACCACGTGGTGCTTCTTGTTTTCTTAGAAATTGTTAGGAAATGTTATATATTGCGCTGGTGTTGATCTACAATTGAATGTATTTAGGTCGTGCTTCGGGAACCAGCTTCAGTCTGACCTCAATTTCGGGCCGTGTGCAAAACCACAGAATTTCCAAGATGGCGCCCTACGTACCCGAAGAAGTTGATGTCTTCACGGTCCCTCACTCAAGAATGAAGGATCTGGTGAATGACTACGTCGAGTTGGTATGTATTTAGCTTCTACAACGTATGTACCTATATTGTTTAAAGTTTTGTATCGATCCTTTGCTAGGTAACGGAGAAAACCTTATATGAAGATAGTGACTGGTGTTGTGTTGACACATTTTTCTCTGCCCATCCCCTCAACGTGGGAGTGAGTGGTAGAGAAGTCGTACCTTGTTTGATTTGTTGTTTGAACTCCAGAGGATAAATGCAATCAAATAAATATTGGGTAGTCAAGTGAGGCACACAGTTATCTATTTTTCAGAGGATAGTTGAAACACCATTTGAATGGCCATCACGACACAAGATTAGTAATATGATTCTTGTCTTGCCACTCTGTGAGTGTGACTCTTTAGAGAATAAAGTCATACTCATAACGTTACTCGTTAGACCTCCACACAAGCCTTGCGCCTGGGATTCTTAAATAGAACTTTGGCTATGGCTCATCCGACGTATCCATACTCTCATGGGCTGATGAAATGGTAACAGGTGAACTCGGTCCGCTGGTGAACTCGGTCCATTGGTGAACTCGATGAAATGATATTCAATATTGTTTGCTGCAATTATCGTGGTCTAAAATATACCTAGATCCCATCGGTCTAAACCTAGAACTAGAAGGCCTAGCCTACGAGCATCACAATTCATCAGGAATATGAATCTAGTGTAGTCTGTATGAATATTTCTAATGCATTTTAACTTTTATCCTCACAATGTGACGGTTGCCCAGGTTTTTCAGTAGCCTGGGCGCACAGGCTCAATTGAAATTCCATAAATTGAAGGGTACGACTATATTAGAAGGTATCTATTATTTATCCTGCATGCAGCAGTGTTTCAGCTCTTTTGCCATAAAACAGTTTAAACTCAGTGTTAGGCCTAACCTACTCTGCTCATGTGTGTCAAGAGTGGGGAGGGGGTTGAAGGGGGCTTTTGGAGAGGGGAGGGGGTATATCGAAGGAATACAAAAGGGTAACCTATCAATGTGGATAGTAAAATAATAAATAAACATTTTGTTTTTGTAGCTGCAGACCACCAACTTCTCCGACTTTGCTGATTTGAAACTACTGCTGGATTCGTTGAGCGATACATTCCGAGAATTCAAGCTGCATGAACAGATAGAGAACAACCTCATCATGAAACGACTGAAAAACAAACTGAAAGCTTTATCCATTAGAAACACACTCGTTTGCAATTGTCACAAGGTAAGCATTCTATTATGTCTAAACATACGAATTCGTAATTATCAATACAGATATTGGCCACTTATGCATTTTATAAAAAGTGGGAGTACGAAAATCAAAGAAAAAGAAAAGAAAACATTATGAAGCCTTCCACCTTTAAGTCAAATGCTTGAAATGTATTTTCATAATATGCTCCATTATCCTATTACAACAAAAGCTAATCTTAGTAAATTTTGTACTCAGATTTAGCTATATGAACTGGTGTATTGTGTCAACGTTATATACAATCCGTGTTTTCTGCCGTCAGGATAACCACCTCACTGACATGCTGAGCTTGGTTCAGGAGGGGTTCGGTAAGAGGAACGATCAGGACCGACTGAATTATAGCCGTCAGCTAAAGAAGGCATTGGGAGAGTTCACTGAAGAATTCCTGCCTCACATGAAACAGGAGGAAGAGGTGAGAATAATACAATTGAGGCAGTTCTTGTTCCAAATATTTTTGCAGCTTAGTTTCTCAAACTTTCGAATCACGTAAGAAGTTTGTTTAAGTAATGGATGTAGAATTCATAGTTTCCAACCGAATATTATTGTTTTTAATCTATTGCGACAAGTAATATGGTTCTAAAAATTAATTAGATTACAAAATGGATTGAAATATCAGAACCTTCTTCGTAAAACCAGAAAAGAATGAAGCATTTTGAAAACTGTATGTCTAATCTTATTCTTTGAGTATCACACTGTATCAAAACAGCGGACAGTCAAAGAGGGAACAATACGCCTAATGTAGGCAACAAGGTGGACAAAAAGGTATCCAGTTATAACCGCATTAACTGTTTCTGATGTTAGTTAAAAAAACATTCGCTGTTCACTCTGCAGGTATTCCAACCAATGCTGCTCGAATATTTTACCTACGAGGAATTGTGCGAGCTCAAGCGTAAAGTGATTGACTACCATACACGGAAAGCTGAAGATGTTATTGAGAAAGGCTTGATTGAAGAAACCGAGAAGGACGAATCATCAGACTCTTGTAAGTTATATTTCTAATAGATAAACAAAATGAGAATACCTGGATTTATTTTTTATTATTGCGTGGTACTTGTATAAACAGAAATCTGCACTGGTGTGAATCAGTGTATACGAACCTTTTTTGTGTATTATCAGACGTTCTTATCAATGTGCCCGGATACTGATAAGTACCTCATGATAAAGACTACCCACCGGAAACTTGTAATACCCAGGTTATCCCTCATGCCCATATCCTACCTTATTACTATTCAATTGCATAATAGTTCTTTGCAGTTACCTAATATGTCCAGGTCATGAGCTTATGGTCATATTTCATCATGTCTTGAGTTCCCGACGTGGGAAATATCAGGTAGAAGTTTTAAGAATGTATATATACTTTTAAACAAAAATAAAATAAACATTTTACAATTTTCTGTGACGTTGTTATATTACCCAAAATTATGGATTAAACTGAAAAGAAAATCAAATTACAGGCTCAGATGAGGAGGACGAGGAGCTGGAAGTAGAGACTTACGAAGAAAAAGACACTCCGCGGGCATCCGCTCTTGACCTTCCTCCGGAGATCATGACCCAGATCTTCTCCTACCTGGACCCCACAGAGCTGGGCACGTGTCGCCAGGTGTGCACCACCTGGAGCAGGCAGGCCCTG
Organism: Lepidonotus clava; assembly: GCA_936440205.1. NCBI lineage: Eukaryota > Metazoa > Annelida > Polychaeta > Phyllodocida > Polynoidae > Lepidonotus > Lepidonotus clava. Next base: position 37,707,705 of record OW387133.1, on the reverse strand, counting down.
GACCCCCAGCTCTGGACCGAGATACACCCGGCTAAATGGGCTCAGGGTAGGAAAATCTGATATGTCATAGTTTACGTAATTGGATTATCTAATTCTCCCTACCACGGATTGCTGATTTTCTTGCAGGTTAATTTTGGCTAATATTGTTGGCAAAAACACATGGAAACCTATAGAAATTATACAAATATTTACCACATTTCTATGTGAAATCAATGAATTTTGAAACCAACTCAGAAAATGATAATAATATACAAATATCAAATGAAAAAATAGTTGATATTGAAGTCTACAATTTCAAACCAAAAATAATGCCATGATTAGTGAAAATCTCTGTACTTAAGCCCTGTAGTTTGTCGAAATATTTCCCAGCATGCATCCTGATTTAGGCTAACCTGCAGGTAAAACTCAAGAAATGGGCTATCCGTGGTTGGGAGAATTGCTATTTGAATCCATTGCATCTCATATCTATTTTTGTGGCTGAGTGTAACACGTTTTGCTGTAATTTTTTATCTCTTCCCGCTCCTTGAAATTGTATGTGTATAAATAAAGTGGGAGCGGGTGGGAGATCAGCTATGCTGAACCTTTTGAATCCGACGGCGTTAAACCCCAATAACCAACCTTTTGAATCCAATAAAATACACTAAAATATCTATTTCTTTTAGGTATGATACTTTCGCAATACATGTTGGTTGTTAAGATCTGGGAATTGATAGGCCATTAATATGCTTTTTATACGTGGATAATGTTAAATATAAGATATTATATAATGGTGTGAACGGTTGCGGGTATCGTTCACTACCGTTAATGTGCGACTTTTATCAATAAAATGAAGCCAAATAAATAAGGAATATAGACTTCAAAAGTTTCTCTTAAAGTGGTTGTCCTTAGCAATAAATCGACCAGTGGTATATCAAAGTCTTCCGGTTGTTTCCAGGGGACTGGACGGCACGTATTAGTGACGTGGACTACGACCTGGAGGAGGAGGAGGCGGAGGACAACCCACAGGAGGAGGGCTACACCGTCATAGACGACGATGCCGACATCGACGAGTCGTCCGACAGCGAAGGCAGCCCTGATCACAGCGACTACAGTAGAAAGGTCAGGATTTGTCTGTTAATGGCTGTTTTCTTCATCATTAATTGTCCTTGATTCGTCTAATGTCAGGGAAGGAACTTTAACGTTTGAGAAAAATTATATCAAAGAATAATGAATTTTCTGTCGTTATCTTCAACTTGGTATCTGATGGTATTTACCAAGGTCTTAGAAAGTCTCAATAGGTCTTACATATATTTGTTTGAATTTGATGTCCTTAAGAAGTCTTGCATCTGGCCTTGTCAATGTATGGAATAATCAAGAGGTACACATGTATATAATTGCTTTATTGAAGCACTTGTCAAGTTTTGATAGCATTAGCAGAAAAAACGAAATGGAGATAAATAAAGAATTTGCTTTTCATTATTACAAAAAGAAAATTTGTAAAGATGTAGTCTTTTATGTCTTGAATAAAAACTCTAGTGGAAAGGTTACTGAAACAGTAGAGATCTCGTCCATTGTAGGTTCACCGGCAGGCCGTGATCCTTCTGGGTCTAGCTAAGCACGTGCTGCCGTCTGTCGGCCACGCGGTGAAGGTGCTCAACCTGGGCCACTGTGACGCCCTGACCAACGGAATGGTGAGTCGGAACCCATCCTCGCGTTTAGAAGTGGACACCTAAATGGGTCCTGCCCCCCCCCCCCCCTCCGTTTTTGGTGGACCCCTATACTACAGAAAGAGAAGAAAATGCCACGCCAGGCTAGAAAAATTCAGAGGACAACCAATAGGTTAAGGTTGTCCACATTTAAGGATATATTTTAAGTTTTCAGACAAAGATAGAACTAGGCCACACTGGGATTTTCTGAGGGAATGTTTTCACTATCTTTTCCTCAAATATCTGGGCTCAGGATGACTACCAGATGACCGCGCACAACGTTATAGCATAGACATACATAACATACATGTTATGTATGTCTATGATTATTAGATAGGCGATCACTGTAAGTGATCGCCTTTCTTTTGTAATGGGGAGGAACGTGAGGTCTGAGTCACCTTTATTTTGGGATGAGGTCAGCTGGGTGCCGGCGGCCACAGACTGGTGGTGACTAATGGAGGGGGGTGGTGTTTGTTCTAGGCTGGATATCAGCAGATTGCATGCTGAAAAAAGAGAAAGTTTGTAAGTGTTTGTCGCATTGGCATTATCAGTAGATTTTACTTTTTTTGGGTGATATGTATTGATAATGGTGAAGTGTAACCTGTAATAGAGCCAATAAGGTATGGTGTGAGTCATTGCTGAGAAATAGGCACAGAAAGTTGGGCACAGAAAGTGTTGTACTGACTACAGCATGCTGGGAGGCAATGTGTAGGGATATTGGATGGTGGTATTGCATCAGTGAGTGAAATGTTGGGTTTTTCACTGGTGGGTGGGGCAGCCTCACAGAATAGTTCCCAATGGATTGTGGGAGGCAATGTGGTAGGATTTCTGATTGTGGTCTTGCATCACCGGGGGAAATGTAGGGCTCTGCACTGGGGGTTGTTTGTTGATTGACAATTATTTATTGGAGACTCATTCAACCCTTTTTGATGCCTTGCGCTATGCAAAGAAATAATGATATAAATGTAGTGTAAGCAAGGCATCAAAGGAGGCCTACACTTACGCTTCCGGCGACGCTTCCGGCGACGCTTCCGGCGACGCTTCCGGCGACGCTTCCGGCCACGCTTCCGGCCACGCTTCCGGCCACGCTTCCGGCCACGCTTCCGGCCACGCTTCCGGCCACGCTTGGAGGCCACGCATGGAGGCCACGCTTGGAGGCCTATGGTGGCGCTTCCGGCGACGCTTCCGGCGACGCTTCCGGCGACGCTTCCGGCGACGCTTCCGGCGACGCTTCCGGCGACGCTCCCGGCGAAGCTCCCGGTGGTTGCTTATTATTATGGAGGCCTATGGTGGCGCTTCCGGCGACGCTTCCGGCGACACTTTTTGATGCCTTGCGCTATGCAAAGATATAATGATTTAAATGTAGTGTAAGCAAGGCATCAAAGGAGGCCTACACTTACGCTTCCGGCGACGCTTCCGGCGACGCTTCCGGCGAAGCTTCCGGCGACGCTTCCGGCGACGCCTCCGGCCACGCTTCCGGCCACGCTTCCGGCCACGCTTCCGGCCACGCTTCCGGCCACGCTTCCGGCCACGCTTCCGGCCACGCTTCCGGCCACGCTTCCGGCCACGCTTGGAGGCGACGCTTGGAGGCCTATGGTGGCGCTTCCGGCCATGCTTCCGGCCACGCTTCCGGCCACGCTTGGAGGCCACGCTTGGAGGCCACGCTTGGAGGCCTATGGTGGCGCTTCCGGCCACGCTTCCAGCGACGCTTCCGGGGACTTTTCCGGCGACGCTTCCGGCGACACTTCCAGCGACGCTTGGAGGCCTATGGTGGCGCTTCCGGCCACGCTTCCGGCCACGCTTGGAGTCCACGCTTGGAGGCCACGCTTGGAGGCCACGCTTGGAGGCCACGCTTGGAGGCCTATGGCGACGCTTCCGGCGACGCTTCCGGCGACGCTTCCGGCGACGCTTCCGGCGACGCTCCCGGCGACGCTCCCGGCGACGCTCCCGGCGGCGCTTCCGGCGACGCTTCCGGCGACGCTCCCGGCGACGCTCCCGGCGGCGCTTCCGGCGACGCTTCCGGCGGCGCTTCCGGCGACGCTTTCGGTGAAGGACATTACGCTTTCAGTTATGCTTTCGTTATGCTTGTGGTTATGCTTGCAGTTACACTGGTGGTCATCACCCAAAGACTCCCCTTTCAGGGATAATGAAGGACATTCAGACCGAATACTAATATTTTTGCTATACCTCGTCCTTTAGTGAGCCTAGCACCAACTGGGAATTGAATCCCAATAACTACTGTGTCAGTGCTGGCTCACTCATGTCATCGCCATATATGATCTACAGGGGCATCTACGATCGCGACAGTGACATTTGTTACCATGGTCATATACTGCGATCGCCTATTTTTGGAGCTGTGCTCTACAGCTCTATAGAGCCGTGACCGCTTAGCTTGTAGTATTTAGCCAAAAGCTGACCCCCCCCCACACACACACACTTTTTTTCCTCTTTTTTTTAGGGGGGGGAGGGGGGGAAATCCTGTATCCGCCCCTGCTACAGTCACACCGAGAAGTTTCGAATAGTGTAGCGTCACATGTATCTGGTTTATGCTGAAAACTAGATGCAATAGATTGACAAAATATGTTATTGTCAAGATTCACTAGCTCAGATGTCTTTTATGTAGTATGATAAAGACTACATTTGTATTTCAGTTTTTACTTGTAAAATTAAAAATAATTATATGAATAATGTAATGCATCATGGATTTCTGTGAACTTGTAGTGAATTCTAATGTGAAATCCAATTCTACTACTATTTTTTCAGCTGCAAAGGCTGCTGAAGATGACACCAAACGTCGAGTATCTTAACCTAGCGGGTACTCGTATTTCTGACTCTGGTCTGAAAGGGTAAGTCATATATGTGTACTTCACCCACGTAGCATGGAAAAGCAAAGAATGTTTACACAATTTAAGTAATGCTAATTTAATATATTGAGCATTATAGCTCGTGGTAGACATGATAATTATCTAAAATTGGTTTGAAAAAAAAATTGCATCGACCTGATTACCCAGTTTGTTTATCTTTGCAAGATACCATTACCTGAGTGTATAGAAATAATGCAGGGTTTTGTACTCTCATTGCTCTTTCAAGTTCATGTCTATTTTTGTGCATTCAGGCTCGGTAAGAACTGGTGTGGTGCTCACCTCCGACACCTCAACTTATCAGGCTGTAGGAACATAACAGACACCGTCCTACAGCGACTGTCCCAGGCCCTCTCGGGCCAAACCCCAGACCAGCTCATCCAAGACGCGCCCTGTTGGTGCGAGCAGCAGCGCCTAAACAAGAGCTGCAATAGGCAGTGCGATGCTGACAACAGGGTCAACGAAGGGCAGCTAGGGGCCAACAATGGGCAGCCTGGAGAACACTATGTGGGATACCGAGATAAAGACAAGGATAACTGTGATGAAGATGAGAATGAGTTTAGTGGTGCTGAGACAGAGACTTGTAGTTTATCAACCTGTGATACGGAGCCTGAGGATCCTAGTGCCCAGGAGGCAGTGGGTCCTGAGGGTGAGGAGGGAAGTGGGGGTGACGGCTGCCATATTCAGTGCAACAAAGGGCAGCCGTGTGGCGAAGAGGATGAACCTGAGCCGGACCCTATTGAGGACTGCGCCCGACCCCTCCACCCTCCCCCGGTGCATGCGCTGAAGCTGCTGCTTCCCCCTGGAGAAAGGACTAAAGGGGCTGACCCCCCTCGTCAGGAGGGGATGGTCTGCGCTGATAAAACTAAGACTGCTGGCTGTCCTAACAGCCTTCCTTTTGAGGACGATGTTCTTGGGATGCGAGAGCTCAAACCTCCCAAGCTGCTGACGTACCTTAACATGTCCGGGTGCTACCAAATTACAGATTACGGTATCAGGTTAGTACTGTTAAGTGTTAATGATGAAGGAAACAAAAATTAGAATGCATATCATATTTTCTTCTGCGGGCTATCGTATCTATTTACTCTATAAAGCTTTCGAATATTTTCATGTCCAATATTTATGACATAAGTTAATTGAATCTTACACAAAACTCATTATATCAGAAGGCAAATGATGATTTAACTAAATGTAGGTTTGCACATAACATGCTCAAAATCGGCCAGTGAAATAGGATATTTTTAGGATTATGAAAATCTTTAGGCGGATTTGTTATGTTCAGGTAAACCGACCTACTCTAAATCTTTGGCCCTACCCTTTTTTTTTCAATATTAAAATCCAACAAAAATATTACACAGGTCAGGAAATTGCATATTTTCGATCACAAAATGTAATTTAGACACCGGAAATTTTCTACCCTGATTTTTCGGCATATGTGCCTTGGACACATCTATTTTCTTGGGGTTTCATAAACGTACATAACTAACGACAATGTCCAAATTCTTAAATTTTCAGATTGATAAGATTTTTTAAAGTTGTAGGTACTAAAATTCCGATCCACCTTGTTTTTGTGAGCCCTTAATTATAGTTTTTAGTATTGTAGCTTATGGGAAGGGCTCACTCAATCAGTCATGTCTTTTGTAGGTATTTGGGCTTTGATCTGATTGCCCGGTTACACAATCTTACATACAAGTAGCTACAGGCCTTTGTCCACCGGCATGCATTTGTAAGCAGGACAATTAGTGTGCATCAAGTGTAATTTAGTGGGCAGGCCTCCCCCTGCACTCTCTCCCACCCCCACTCCTTGAACTCAGTTCAAGTAGTGGGGGTGGGGAAGGGTGCAGTTTGAGAAGCCAGAAGTCGGTTACATAACCAGTACTTGAGCCAATCAACCTCACCCCTCCACATTAGGACCTCCACTGACACCTGCAGGTGGGTGGGTGCAGGTGACCTGGTACTAGTAGGAGGAGGAGGAGCCCCTTTCCTAAGCCCCTCCCTGAGTTGTGTCTGACAGGTGGTGGTGGTGGTCACTACTCATAGCCCATATAGCCTTCTGGTTGTAGGAAGGCCTTCAGTTTATTGAGGGACACCATTGCTATAGATTACATACATTAGATATATTGGCATTTTGTTCAATTACCTTTCAAACACAATGAAATGTCCATTGTTATGTTAAGGGCGAACATCGATCGTTCCAACGATCGGAACTTTGATAGTCATTTGCTTCTTGTTTGTGTGTTTGTGTGTGTGTATTTTTTTCAAGGTAGCATCAGCGACGTCATGGCGTGTTAGCCTCGTCTCATAGATTTTTTTATGTTTTGTTTTCTGCATCCCCGGGTGCCTGGGTCTCACCCGGGGATGGACTGAGACTTTTATTAACCTCTATCATCTTCCCCTTTTTCAGCGCCCTCGCGGCCGTTGGTCCCCTGGTGCACCTGACCCACCTGGACCTGTCGGGGTGTTTGGGGCTGACTGGGGACGGGCTACGACCCCTGGTAGCCGCCTGCCCCGGCCTGGTGCACGACACGCTTTTTTACTGTGATAACATAGAGGACGGGCCCTACCCCGACACGGCCAGCGGCTGTCAGAACGTCGGCTGTGGGCGCCGTATGTGCTGCCGCAAGGAATACTAGGTGAGTGAGTGTTCTGTTTTGATTGGAATCTACGTGTATTTTGGTTTACAAAACTGTATATCGAAAATCAGCGGGGGTATCCAGAAAGCATTATTGATAAAAGAAAGTACGCCCTGAAAAAGAATTGTGTGGTCCTTACCTTAGCATGCCAGACTTCCGAGGATCCGCGGATTCCCGCGGTTTTTGAAATAATTTGGGTCGTTTTTGAGATCTGCCCAAATCAGAAGAAAAAGATATTGTTTTTATATATGGGGGGGGGGCTCCCTGACATATTTTCTTGGCAAAAAGAAAAAATGTGAGGGTTTTAGGGGTGATTTCATGCTTTATTTTGTTAGGAAACAGTTGTGGGGTCGTCCTATTAACATACCAAATGTATTTCTTTCCTAAAAAATGAGTTTTAAATGTGTTTTTCGTGAATTTTATTATAGGAAACAGTTGTGGGGTCATCCTGTTAACATACCAAGTGTATTTCTTTCCTAAAAATGAGTTTTAAATGTGTTTTTCGTGAATTTTATTATTTTCCGTGTAAATGACGTTTTGTGACTGGCATGCCTGATTATTAATAATTTATTCAGAAATGCAAGTAATTCACACTGTGATAGTGTTTGTACACGTTACATTGGGGGTATATACAGTGGTGATTCTCATAACACACTCGTCGATATGCATCTTGGCACTAGTTGGTGCTGCCACCTAGCGCTGTATAGAGTTTTAGTTCTGGAGATACTCACACCGGGTCGCCTCCTCTCCACTCTTTCACAAAGTGAACAAAATGGGCCCCAAACTCCTTTCTCGCTTCCGATTCCCGTGTAATCATCGCTCCGACTATAGCATTCTGGGCAGTGCCGGGACTACTTTTCGCTGAGACCTGTTACCTGCCTGACCTGATAGTTTCTATAAGAACTAATTTTTCGCGGAGGGCCACTTGCGTGATGCGGTCGCGCAGTACTACAATAAAAGTGTGTTACGAAAAAAGGCTATAGTCGGAGCGAGTATTACATGTGGAATCCGAAGCGACGGGGGAGTATGAATGGGCCCATGTTGCACTTATCTGAAATTGCACGTAGAAGTCATTCAGTTCTAAAAGATGTAAATGCCATTCCCAGATAAACGAGTAACATCCATAATGTAATAGTAATTCGAATTAAAAAAACACATAGCATAAAATGTTCACCGCAGATAATCTATACGAATATTAGGTTGGGTAATTCGATAAGGCACTATGGTCTAAGATCTAGGCCAGTATTACCAAAGAATTATATAATCAAGATGTGTCGAAGAAAACTGATTATTCCTAAGTGAGTCAAGAACAGTGTCACACATTTTCACTGCAGCTGCGTTTCATAATTGGACAAGTAATTAAACACTTCATACTCAAATTTCGTTTCATAAGGAAATCTGTAATTCCAACATACTTGTCTTCGACAGCTGCATGCTGGACGACGTAAATGCCACACTTTAGCCTACCGCTTACATACTAGTCATATTTATTAGCCTTTGGCCATGGTGACACCTTTAGTTTTACAATCGATCATGCACAGGTATAGTTCTTTTTATTAGCTCCTTGTATGACATCGGTCGCACTCAAATAGAAAAGACTTTCTTAGAATGGTTATATGTTCAGATTATTTGATCGTAACGTGCAGGGTGTACGTGCATGTCATACCTGGTCTTCATAATCACATAATAAGACTCAATTAGTGAAATCCTTAGATGGGGAAGTGGATCTTATTACTTATACTGTATAATACAATAGAAATGAGATCAATACAAACCATTGGGCCAATACGTTAACTTACAAAGACTTTTTCTCTTTTTTTTTAATTTAGTTTTTTTTTTTTTTTTTTTTTTTTGGGGGGGGGGGGGGAGGGGAGGGCGCGGAGGCAACCTGAAAGTTCCTAACTTTGAATATATATAGCAACACTACCATCAACTTTTCAGAATTTCTACTATCTATAGAACTCCCCAGTCCATTGAAACAACCAAACCCTAGTAACTCAAACACAGTCCCACATGAGCCACCCCCAGACCCAGGCTGTCTCCCGTCGATAAACCAGCACTCAGTAGATGCAGTAGTATAATCTACCAGCAGTTCCCATGTAGCATAGCATAGCAATCCCTCCATCGACCCACCCGTAGAGGAACCACTCGAGATGCCTGGGTTTGGCCTTGGGTGAAACTCCACAGTCGGTGGTTGGTGGTGGGCCGCCCGCTGACTGCCCGGCGCCACTGTTTACCTACGGAGGCCGCGCGTGTGTCAGTAGCTTAGGAACCATTGACTAGGGGAGTGACGGGTCGCCGCAGTATGGGGCCCAGCGGATTTCCTTTGCTCAAAATATTTGCGGCGGTATATGTTGTCACATAGCCAGAATACTTTTGCGTATTGGTGTTGGATATTTTTTCCCACCCATGTGGTTTTTAATTACTTGTGTTTTTTCTGGTGCGAGAATATGTCATTGATGTATCTAAATGGATTCTATGTTTAAGTTTGTTTCATGTAATGGCTGAACAGGTGGTCTGTCAAAAATAAATTAAAAATACTGAAGGTGTAAGGACTGTTGCAATGATTTGCCGAGGCGGTGTGATTTTTTCCCCTTTCTTTTTGTTTTTAAGGCCGAAGCAAGTCAAGTAAGGTTCAGCATAAGAAATATACAAATTCAATAAGTTATTATTAGATTCATTCAATGGAAATAATTCATAGATTGGATTTTTTTAATATCTCCATGTGCAGGCTCTAACTTGTGTGTTCTGACATTATAAGAACGATATCAGGTCCCTAGGTAGGGCGCTTATGAACAAGTTTGCATGTTGTGTTAGTGACAGGGGCAATTGATGTGAGATTAATGAAGCACCCATTAAGAAGGAGCAACACAGACTTGTACAAGATCAATAATTCAATACACAAGAGGTTTTTGGCTGACATAGATCTAGTGATTTCTCACCAGATAAAAACACTTTTTTATAATCAATTACGACTTTAAAACGTTTTAAAAATGCTTATGACTGAAGATAGATTACATGAAGTTTAAGTGCCATACCGATAAGATCTTGGGAAAAAGATGAACGTTGGTAGCTTATAGTCAGAGTGTTATATGAAGGAAAGAAAACATGCCTGATAAAGATAGCAAATATTTGATAACTCCTCTTTTCTTTTTGCTAAACCAGGAAAAAGTACAGATAAACACATCTGATACCCAGGTAGAGTTTGTGACGGTATATACATTACATGCGTGTAGTGGTTCAGTAAAAAAATGCCCCGGCCTCATAGAGTATTACAGCGAATATACATATTAAGAATTCATTGATGACTGCATTTCTGAGAGTGTGGATACCATTAGATAAAATCTAATTATCATTCGTTAATAGCGACAGGATAGTAATGGCATTGAATCAAGGAGAAATACGACCAAATGTGTTTGCTTTCTAGCTATGGACTTGAGTTTCTTAGAAAATATGTAGTGGTAAGCCCTCTTCAATTTTCAAAACCCAAATCTAATATTTTGCAACCTAGCCCTGACAAGGTAAATAGCACTGGTGAACGCCTAACAACAGTCAATACTACAGTGTGTCCGTTGTCCAGTACGGGTGTGCTCCCCTACCATGTGGCACGGACTCTGCCGACCTTAGGCCAACATTAAAAAAAGTTTGTTTCCTGTTTACCGCCCGACTCAGTGAAATTATAAGGGCCGACTGGAAACTTTTTTTTTCATTTTTGGGAAAATTCTTTTTTTTTAATCAAAATTTTCAGTTATAGCCTTACCAACAACAAAAAAATTAAGGATAAAAAAAGAAGATTTTCCGACCTCCCGACTGGGTATTTTTAAGATCACCCACTGAACAGGAAACAACTTTTTTTTAAATGATGGCCTTATACTGGTCAAAGGTCTGCGTGCACCTGTAGTACTGGAGGAGGGAGGCTGGCACTGGAGGAGGGGGTCCTCTCACCACCTCCTCCTGGCACTTACCCCCTGGAGGACCATCTAATAATGGACTGAGGCTGTATTTGGCTAACACGTGCCATTTTGTTGTCTGCTTTATTTTTGGCTACAATGAGGGGGTTAGGTGATGGAGTTCAGTGTTGGAGGAGTGAATGTTGAAAGGCGTATATTATGGCGAGGACAGGTTTTTTGGTGAGATTCTGTCTTTGGGTGATCAATTTTATGAAATGACTGACAGAATTCCTATTTTCCCCTCAAAGGGCAAAAGAGGTTGGTTACCTCTTACAACCAGATATATTGGGAACTTGTAAAAGTCCGATTTATAATCTTGGAACCGTAGACTTGGAACGTCTCACAGTTAAATCGTGTGAACCTCTCACAATCTGAAACATTTGGTTCTCTAAAAGTCCTACGATCAGAGATATGGTTGTTTGGTTGGTTGTTTTACGCCGTAGCTACAGCTTAGGTCATATATCACGACGAGATTGGGAAACCTTTACACTAAGTGACAGTCAGTGACTGCGAGTCTCTAACAGTGTGACAGATTGAAAATCACTTCTTAAGAGGAAGTCCCAGTCTTAACCACCGTCCCGAAGTTGTCAGTATGTCAAAAATTAAAGTTGCAATCTTCAACCAAGATGGATGATCCTGCCTTTGGGTACACACTCACCTAGTCTTCTGCTGCAGACTGTGGCAAGCTTTTCTTAGGAATATATACCTTGTATATGGGGATGCACATTTTGTATTGCCAGGTGCATAGTTTTATGTGATTTTGTTTTTTCTTTCTATTTAAAAGTCTTCCTTGTCGGCGTCACCTCAGTAGTCAACGTGTTGTTGGAGGATAATCCCATATTGTTTAAGTTAGGCCAGTTAGGTCAAAGTCTTCCTTATTTAAAACACTAATAGATAGGGGCACGGATAGGTCATATGTTCTGATATATCCGGCATGTATCTTATCGAAACGCTGTTCAGTAAAACAATTTAACTTGGCCAGTATATCCACAATCAAATTCCCAGAGAAATGTATTTCATATACCATGTGGTTTTCTTTCCTCCCTGCATTATTCCCTGAAACATTAAGAGGTATGAGGGAGGGAGAAGCACAAGACCGGTATACCTTATGAATATTTTAACTGTATTTCCGAAAAAAATAAAAAGTAGAAAAATGTAACCGATGGATTACGTGGTAGGTGGGCTTTTGGCAGGATGACTGATAACCTGAGCCTACTGAAATATAAATCAGTGTGTCACTGGAATAAATGTTAGGTGGAGCAACGATCGATCAGGGCCCGATTGGCTCCTGTCTAAGCCGCACGGGATGACCTTGTTCATGGCATCTCCTCTATAAGAGCACTGTGTGTTCAATACCATCGTAAATCGTTCTAAATAGGGCCCACGTTCTGGCTTGGACCCAGGGCTCGGGCCCTAAGTTCTGCAATTTCAGCTCCAATGCTGGTATTGCCTGAAATTGTAAGGGGTGTGTGAGGTGTGATGGTTGGGGGATTGGGTATACCCCTTGGGGCTGTCCATTGATTATGTATGATTCAGCGGATTGGGGTACTAATAATTGGGAAAAACTCGTATGTTGCTGCATGATTTTTGTTTTTGCGTACGTCAGCCTAAGAGAGACATGGGTGGGACAGGTAAAAAGAGATCACCGTTAGTCAGATCAAGGGTTAAGAGGGACGCTTCTGTGTGATATCAAAGAACCAACCGAGGGCACATAGGGTTGACTCATACAGAAGTTACTTTCAACTGCTACACTAAAATGGCAAGAACGGCTTTAATTTTTCACCTGTGGAAATATTCTTTCGGATTATTTTTTTCAAATGAATTGACCGCAACTTATTGGGCCGTATATACTGTGAGTCAAACATTTAAATCTTATCATATGCTTTATTTCAATTTGATTTGTTTTAACTAAGAATAATATAGATTATAAATCATATTCTGTGTGAGCCACTTCCATCCCAGACCGAAGTTATGACTTATCAGCAGTTTCCCCTGCTTGGCCCTAGACTAAACATTAACAGGTGTATATCGTTGTCTTTGGCTGGCCAGAACTTCCTAGTTCTTCTCAAGAACCCGCATTGTATAGGGCTGTCGAGGGTTGTAGGCGGCCTCCATTATATGAATTTCTAAGCCTGGTTCCAAAGGGTCAATGTTTACCTCGCTCTCAGTCTACAGAGTGAAGCATATGTGGGTATAGGGGCCGTATTTTCGTAAGTGATTAGGTTAATCATAGAATTTTGATTAACTTTTCAGATTAGCAATTCCAGTTATGTATTGATGATAGTGCGCACACAATTAAGGAGGGAATGTTAGGTGTTTGCTTTTTTCTGACGTATGTTAAGCCTGTATTCCACAAACCGATTTTGTTGCTGCCGATTTTATATTTGTTTGATTTTCTCAGAGAATATGACATAAGAACTTACATGTTATATACCATTTAAAAGAGAATTGTAAGACCTTTCTATTCATGTATAACATATCTATATTTGACCATTATTCCTACTACCGATTTTCAAAATCGGCAGCAAAATCGGTATGTGGAATACAGCCTTTAATCATCATAAGATTTCATCTGCTGCTGATTAGCTTAATTCGTTTAGAAAATACGGCCTGCGATAAGGTGTGATAAGTTGGAGAGTAGCATTATCGAAGGTGTTGGCAGTGATTTTCACACCCCTGTTTCGTAACAGTCTGTCAGAACCAGCCATTATTTCCATAAAAAAGACATGAAGTAAAACTGAGACCTGGCAACAGGTAAATCACCACCAAGTCAGGAGCCCTTCAGGAAGGGAGGACTACTAAGCCATATCTGTTTTTGTTTTTTTAAATCATCCGATCTCGTCTGATGATATATGCCATTCTCGATTTGGACAATGGTAGTGACTAGTCTAATGGTAAAGCCACACTTCTATAATATGTACCTTTCTGAAATGTTTCATATGGAGTTTTATTTAAAATGTGGCTAGTAGAATAAACATTTCATGTGAAGTAGTATAGTTTTGGTAGTCTAACACTGACAGTAGGAGCAGGTTTCCTGTCGTCCCCCGATAGGCTTTGAAAAGGAAAAGTTTTAGGGGGACAAGTACAGAAATGGTGGCACCCAAGGAGGGTATCTTTGTAAGCCTATAGAGTACCAGTACAGGCTTTAGTGGCAGCTAGGCCCCAGTCCTAGTGCGAACCGATCCACTGTTACTTAACGACAGTTACTCGCACACATGTTTACTTGGAATGCATCCAAATTGGGAGAGTTAACCAATCTTGTTTTACCTACAGCCTTGGCTCTGTTGGCGAGTTAGCACGATACCTCCCTACCATCCATCTCCGGGTAGGCAACTGACACTGTTTACCAAATCAAGCAAAGTGATTGATAACTTCCTTAATTAACGATACTAATGGAGTACAAGCATCGGAGAGTTTGTACAAAAGACAGCTAATGAAATATGGAAATGCATCAAAATTCACACTACGTTGTGTTTAGGATACTTTATGCAATATGGGAAATATTTATGTGGTCTAATACAAGGAATGCGTCTCAAACATAACTCTTAAATGTATTTCGTCGTGATTTTTCACCTGTGTTATGAAGTGATGAATATGTAAAACTTAAACAGTTGGCCTCCAGTTTGTATATAAAACCATACTGTTGATTAAATTCTTTATGGTCGCGGTGGAAAATATCGGGAATCCAGTGCCAACATTATTTTCCTTTAAAAGTAAAAATGTAAACCATCTTCACATTATTGGCATATATTTAGTCTCATTCGTCCTTTCCATATGACATTACCACAACCCCTACTAAGCCTCGTTTTCTGATTTACACATTTGTACATGCTGCAATATACATACAGTGTTTTACTAAAGGCTCTAACCTCGGGTGGCTTGCCAAGGTTATGAGTTGATATCTTATTGATCAGGGGTCAATATCAGAAGCACGACTTGTGTTCATGCCCTGTGGCTATAAACCAAGTCTCTTATTACCACGTTACTAAAGGCTATTCGTGTTTAGTTCTAGGGGCTTGTGATTACAGGGCCACACATCCTGTACATGGTTTCATATTTCTTTGTGATCTTAATTCCAACGATGACTTAACGACCGCAGCTGGTTTACCTGTTTCTTACCTGTCTCTAGCTACCTGCTTCGAGTGAGGTATCTTCACCTGAGCTTAAGGTTTGCGTGGGCGATATCGGAAGGGAAACTGGTATTGTCTGAGTGCCACGATTCTATATATGTATCATGGTCAGTTTACGGTTCTATACTTACTATGTTGTTTTTCCGGAATTAAAAAAAAAAAAAAATTAAAAAAACTTCAAACTTGTCTTCCCCATTTTTCTTCGACTGAAGTAACCGGAACACAACTATTCTTATTTTGGGTTGGGGGGGGGGGGGGGGGGAGCAACGGTTGTGTCTTTCACTTTCTTGTATTTAAAAAAAAACACATGGGTTCATGAGTGAACCAAATGAACCCGGACAACTACCTCAAGGAAATAAGATGTTGACATAAGCCCCCAAGAACCTGAGTACCCTACATGGCCGTCCCGGCTGTCTCCAAAATACTCGAGGGTGTACCTACCGTAAAACCTCGATTTTTGAAAAACTGATTGTGAGTCCGAATCTCACTTAGCTTTCCTGCTCCCTAAAAAAGCCAAATCGTGTTCGGAATTAAAAGTACGCCCAGAACCCAAGGTGCATGATGTTGGTGTCGGTTGCATATATTTCTGGAGTTGTGAACCCAAATGTGCAAAGTACTTTCTTATATTCTACATGGCTTACGAGAGAATGCACGATTGTTTGGTCGGATGCACACTTGTTGGAGACTCTGCATCCAACGTATGCATTAGTAAATCCTTAAATTTTGACAATACGAGAAAAATTCAGTATAACACGGGGATAACGGGAAAAAGTAAATAAACAAATCATTAACTAATTGCCATTGAAATCTAGGATTCGGCGTGTTGTATTTGTTTTTAGTTCTTGATGAACACTTACAACTTTAAGAATTGTCGTAAAATACAATTATCCAAGGTATAGAATCTCACCTAAACCAGTTAAAGTGGTCAAAATCAGCAATAAGAAAAAGCATGAAATCTAAATCGAAGGAAAAGCTTGAGCTTGCAAAAAGTCAATTATTTGAGGGCTTTACAGTCTGTACAAGCCTGCTGGAGGCGCTGGCCCTGCTTGGAGACCCAGCACCACACATCAGGAGGAGGAGGTGGAGGTGACTGACCAGGTGACAGGCGGGGCACACCTGGAGGTACACCAGGGGAGATGGGGCTCGGGCGCGGAGGGGGGGGGGGGGCACTGACTCTTTGAAGGTTACTACCCACTGCCAAACTACCGCCCCCCCCCTTTTTTTTTGTGACTGACCACTCCTCAATTTTAATTGACCGCCCCCTATTTTTGGAGGACACAAATCACCTCCCCCCAAAATCAGGGTGTGTCAATAAAAGAAAGTAAACAAATATCACCAAAACTGCCTAAGAAAACTTCTGATACAATTTCATTAGAATTTTTTGCGAAATAAACTAACAATACAGCTTAGTTTCAAGTATACTGTTCATATGTAGTTCATGGCCCCCTTTTTGGCCTAAAATGTGGTTGACCGCCCCTCAATTTTGACGTGCACCGCCCCTACTTCGCGGATCCGTTTGGCAGTGGGTACCTTTTCAAGCCCAGGTGCCCCCCCCCCCACCCCCTGGGGGGGCTCGGGGCTCAGGTGGGACGTGGGCCCCCTCCAGTCACCTCCTCCAGCCTCCTCCAGACCGTCCGTCGGCCACTTGGCCCTGTCTTAGTACAGCAAGGTCGACATGCCCATAATATACTGAAGCCTCTTTGTATATGTGTTAAGTTCTATAATGGGGGCTAGACGGTATTGATTGATGTAATTATATCCTACCATATATTCTATCAAAAGATGTGTTGATTAAAGCAGAAGGACGCATATTGTTGGTGAAAAGAGTAAAGCCACACTCTTTATGGTGGAATTATTCACCGCGTGTAGGATATATGTGAACGATTCATGTGCTCGTAGGGAAGTACATTGTAGATATACATTTTAAAGTGATCTTCATCATTCAATCACCGACAGCTGAAGCAAACTGCATACACGTACTTATATTATAAAGGAAAAAAATATTGTCACATTATTATGATACTCAGCTGAGACAATAAATTCTCGGAAAGTCCTATTGCCGTGTATTTCTCTTCGAGTTACAAACTGAAAATAACACACCGGGAATCTGGTATAAAAAAGCAATAAAATTGGGAGTGGATAATTTTATTTTCATAGTGCAGCTCTAAATGCTTGACCTGCGGAGTAACCTGGTGATGTGAGGTCAGAGACACAGCAGGGAGCACACACGTGTGGGACCTCCCTGTCTCCTTTAGACCCACCGAGGGCCACAGCTGTGGGCACAAACAGCCCTTAAACCCATATGTCCCCCATGATGGATATTGGTCATAAACAGTGAAGTGCACCGGATAACTTTAGAACATAAATACTGACAGTGAACATGTCAGTTGACATGTATGTACATATTGCCATATGTGGTTTCTTGCTTTAGAGTGTGTTTTTATTGGGTTATTTGGAAGTAGTTAGTTACAGCACAGTAGGGTAATAACCCTGGTTAGTTCGTCCATTAATGTTGATGCAATGGTGCTAAACTTTCAGTCGTCTGGCAAGAAATGGGTTTAATTAATATGCATGTCTTCATATAGACGTGCTATGTAGAAAATCATGGAATATTTGTCTATCGTTGTATAGGATTTATGAATTAATTTGTGAGTTGGAAAATTGGAATGAAGTTAATGCAGAGTAAGCGAACGTTCGATTCTTATATGGGAGAACTTTTAGGGAACCATTGGTTTATTACATTATATTTGTCCTTAAATTTACGGACCAGAGGTCTTCTATCCTCTTCTGTTAATTACGTGCGTACTCATGCTGTAATCTCCCTTTGCCTTGACTTTCGATTATAGACTAACGTACACAAACATTGCACAACTTAACACGAACTCGTAAGTAATTACAAGGGACCTTATGTGAATGACAGGTCAAGCTGAAGTCATATCCAGCGTTATAGTTATGAGAGAGTTGTGGAAGGATGTGGGTGTTGGGAGGGGGTGGGGGGTAGGCGAGTCTCTAGGATTATAAGGTTTATAGAAGAGAGCATAATTTGATGAGGAACCGCGTTAGCGTTTCTACCAATCTAAGTATTAAAGCCGCGTACATCATAATGAGGCAGTGCGTCTGGTTATTGAAAAGAAAATGGACTTTTAATGTAAGTAAATGCATAAAAACCTGTGAACCTTAGTTTACCAGCACACACTTTACTTTCAACTGTATGGCTATATAGGTTATATAGTGCATTATTCAATATAACTTTTACTAGTACAGGGGGGCATCATGGTGTAGCAGGTTAGCTCCTCGGCTCTCACTCGGCCTGGCTGGGTTCCAGCCTAGGCCTTGTCTGCTACACCACCTTGCCTTGCCGTCATTCTTACTCCGTAGATGCGATCACAGTACCTTGTACAATTTAAAAACCATGAGTTGGTGTCAATATAGCTGAAATATTGCTGAGCACACCTTAAACTCCAACAATCATCATTCTTCTTCTAAAATGATGTCCTTTCGCATGTTGCTGCCTACATACTGAACTTTCTTCAGGCCTTACCAAAAACCGGCAAAATGGACCATAACCAACCTGTCCATCTGGTTGCTGTTTTGTTAAAGTGCTTTCAAAAGGACCTGTGGGAACCAGCGAATGGAGTCATGACCCCATTTCTTAGTTCCAGCCTCATCCTCCATGTGTCTTCACGGTGTAGTGGTTAAGACCCTCACCTCCAAAGCCAAAGGTTGTGGATTTGAATCCTGTCAAAGCCACTTGTCTTTTACAAGTATGGCAACGTTGAGGAAGATGATTTAAAGGTCTTCTTAGAAATCGTTGAAAAAGCTTGCTAGTATCGAAAACATTCATTACCTTGGATTCTATTCCATAGGTTTCTTAGATATTGACCTGTAAGAGGTTAAAGCTAATTTGAGATTTCTTGAAATCAAAGTTATTTCTACTTCTAGCCTTAAAATGTCCTCGATAATCCAAGGGGTTTGAATAAGTGCTCACAAAAGGACGGCCAATACCAGCGAGCAAATTCAAGTAGGATAAAGAAATGAATAAGGAAGTAGGATGATTTTTTCAGAATATCTAAGATCGAGAGAGCTATCAGGCTATCAGTATCAAACATAGAATAGGAAATACATAATTCCTGCTCATTGGTATGTCACAAACGTGAAAAAAGAGAAAAAAAATCTTTAATTATACAGGTTCACTGAGTTATAGATCAACCATCTATCGTTCGATTAACCTCACACCTTGTCGTTAGATCAGCAGTCTCTGTTTGTTGTCACTTAATGCTACTGGCACAGTAGCTAGAAGCCAAGCATTCTAAGATAACACTTTAATTGGTGATCCGACTCCCCAAGGATAAACTGGTGCATCTAGAGATCTTTCACACAGGAAGTTCAATGACGAGGGAAGTTGTTCATGTCATAATTGAACCTGATAATAGAATACAACTTGTCACCATGTTCATTATTTTTTCAAAGATAACTTTACAATATCAGCACTCATAATCAAACCTTTGAGAGCTATTTAAAGAAATCAAAAACAAAAGTGCGATCTTGGCTTATTTGACCAACCTACCTTGAAAAAAAGTCACCAAACTGTCCCTATATTTCTATTATCAAGAGCCACTTACGTGGAGAAGCTTAATTAATGGATTAATCAATGACGTTAAGTAACCAAAGAGTTGGACGGTTGTTGTACATCTCATTGGCATTAGTCCCATGTTGATGTCACTCAAGGAGGGACCAGTCCTGTGAGCATTAATGTGAATTAGGACCTCTGGGACACTGTATCTTGGTTGGGACCAGTGCAGTGAACAGTGGGTTGTGGGTTATAGGACGTACCTCTGGGACACTGTATCTGGGCTGGGACCAGTGCAGTGAACAGTGGGTTGTGGGTTATAGGACGTACCTCTGGGACACTGTATCTGGGCTGGGACCAGTGCAGTGAACAGTGGGTTGTGGGTTATAGGACGTACCTCTGGGATACTGTATCTGGGCTGGGACCAGTGCAGTGAACAGTGGGTTGTGGGTTATAGGACGTACCTCTGGGACACTGTATCTGGGCTGGGACCAGTGCAGTGAACAGTGGGTTGTGGGTTATAGGACGTACCTCTGGGACACTGTATCTGGGCTGGGACCAGTGCAGTGAACAGTGGGTTGTGGGTTATAGGACGTACCTCTGGGACACTGTATCTGGGCTGGGACCAGTGCAGTGAACAGTGGGTTGTGGGTTATAGGACGTACCTCTGGGACACTGTATCTGGGCTGGGACCAGTGCAGTGAACAGTGGGTTGTGGGTTATAGGACGTACCTCTGGGACACTGTATCTGGGCTGGGACCAGTGCAGTGAACAGTGGGTTGTGGGTTATAGGACGTACCTCTGGGACACTGTATCTTGGTTGGGACCAGTGCAGTGAACAGTGGGTTGTGGGTTATAGGACGTACCTCTTGGACACTGTATCTGGGCTGGGACCAGTGCAGTGAACAGTGGGTTGTGGGTTATAGGATGTACCTCTGGGATACTGTATCTGGGCTGGGACCAGTGCAGTGAACAGTGGGTTGTGGGTTAAAGGACGTACCTCTGGGACACTCTATCTGGGCTGGGACCAGTGCAGTGAACAGTGGGTTGTGGGTTATAGTATAACTTAATAGGACGTACCTCTGGGACACTGTATCTTGGTGGGGACCAGTGCAGTGAACAGTGGGTTGTGGGTTATAGGACGTACCTCTTGGACACTGTATCTTGGTTGGGACCAGTGCAGTGAACAGTGGGTTGTGGGTTATAGGACGTACCTCTGGGACACTGTATCTTGGTTGGGACCAGTGCAGTGAACAGTGGGTTGTGGGTTATAGGACGTACCTCTGGGACACTCTATCTGGGCTGGGACCAGTGCAGTGAACAGTGGGTTGTGGGTTATAGGACGTACCTCTGGGATACTCTATCTGGGATCGGACTAAAGTGCAGTGGGCATTCACGAACCAAATGACAGTGTATACTTCCCCAATCGGTATGTTCGAAATATTTGAATTAGCTACTGATATGGTAAATATTTCGGACATACTGATTTGCCACTGCTGAACCACTGTATTTCCACTGAATTCCCACTGAAATGCTACTGCCACCTTACACTGTTTCCATTGTCAGTATGCACTGTTTTCCCACTACATTTTGTTTCGGGTTATATAGCTCGTGGGTTAGGGCCTGTCGGATACTGCACTGGGTTGTGGGTTTGTGGGGTACCAGTAATATCAGCTTTAAAAAAGCTAGTTGAAGATCAACATAGTATCAGTTGATTTGTTATTATGTTTAAGGGCATGGAAAGTTGTCGGGGGTACTAATCGTAACACGAGAAGTGTATACTCATTCGCTAAGCCTGAATATGACAGGTAATTATAAATACACGTGGTGTGTGTCTGTTTCAGGGTACATACTGTGACAGAATGGTATGGGTGTGTTACATTATGAATGTGCACTTATTTCTGAGATGGGTTTTAAGTATTTTTGCATAATACCTGTAGTTATATAAGAAACCCTTGGCGTTTTCTGATGGTTTTAAGTTGAAGGCACATGCATAAGGGGAAAGGAACATTCTTACACTGGAAGTAAGACTGAGAGCACCTATGCTCTGGGGCTACGCACTACATAGCCTCCTCTGTTCAGCTTGTTGTATTTTATCGTTACCCTAGGGTGATACAAGTTTTGTAGTTTAAAGAATTTAATGCATCACTGGGAACAGAGAGGGTAATGACCAAAGTGTCACGACCCTGGAGGTGGTACAGAAAGTAGTTCTGACTTATATACTAAATATATAACCAACCGGTATGGGGCCTGTGATGGGTTCATCGACCCTCAAAGTGTCAGAATCCCCCCAGGCTGATATCCCCAACACACCTTGTGTTAGTAACCTAGCCGTGTTGGACCCCCTCCTCAGTTGGTTACATATAATTGGCTAGGGCCGATATGGTAAGCAGTAGGTTGGGGGTTAGCACCTGGTATAATATTCTCTATCTGGGCAGAGTGAAATACTATACTTTGGCTTGTGAAATACTATACAGTTGCTGCCTGTACTATAAACATGATTTTTAAAAATCAATATTGGAGGCTGAAACAGATGATTAACCCTAGAAACATGTACTTAAACAGACCATATCTTAACTGATGTTAGTGGTTTGGCTAATCAGGTGAAATATGATTAGTGTTTCATAATACCTTATTCTGTTTTTTCTCCAAATGACGTAATGTCAATTGAAAATAGCATGGGAAAAGGATTGTTAGGTGTAGTTACTTTGATTTACAAACAGAGAAAATATGAATGAGACACTAATCAAATTTTGTCTGATTAGCTTAATCACTAAAATCAGTTACGAAGATATTTCCCTAAAGGTAAAAGTTGTTGATCAGATTTACCATCAGTAGTACCAAATGCATACTGGGATGGAATGTCCGGCTGGAGTATGGTGTACTGCTAGTTCATGATGCCCTGCTACTAGGGAATGTCCTGGTAGTGAAAGAAGACCCTGCATTATATTACATGATGACTGGTTAGGACATAACACACGAGTGTCAACGTTTGAGATTACTGTCTATACATGTAAAAAAGTTCCTTCTACTATATACCATTTCCAGTTATAATCGGCACAAGGTGATGAAGATTCCAGTACATGTATTTGTAACAAGAATCCTAACAGTTTTTGGGAGTTATATCTTTATAGTATAGTAGCTAATGGTGGGACTCCCTCAATCACTCATGTCTTTCACCATTTTATTCTCTTTGTTCTCAATGACCGGTTACACAATCTCATGTTCAGCAGTTGAAGCGCATTGTCCTCCAATTGTTGTTAGAATCAGGCAGTATGAGAAGCTAGGTTACATAACCAATGCCTGAGCTAAACAGCCCCTTCCCCTTTATATTAGGACCACCCCTGTCACCGGCAGGTGGGCAGTCCCAGATGGTTGAGTGATAGGTCACTCAGTACTAGGACCTAGTAGTAGACCTTTCTTAAAACCCCTCCCTAAGCTGTATAAGACAGCAGGAGTGGTGGTGGTCAGCACCTATAGCCCATATAACACAGTGTTCGAAATAAACATTATAATTCATGCGCCTACCGGGTGCATATATGCTAAAAGTATGCACCCGGGACTTTTTCCTTGCACTCCCCTGATATATAGACATGATAAATACCCAAAAATAGGTGCGCACACCGGGCGCACACCCCCGAAAATCGTGCACACGGCCGCGGAAATGTGCGCGCCGGGCGCAGGGCGCACCCTTAATTTCGAACACTGTAACACATACCCCTCTGGTATAAGGAGGGCTTTTAGTTTACTGAGGGACGACCATCGCATATGCATGAGCGGAACTTTGTACCTAATTTGCTTCTTGTTAATGTACGTTTTTTGTTACAAGAATCCTAACAGTTTGTAATGTACGTTTTCTCTTTTAAAAAATCATTTTCAGATGGGGATCTTGGCATTAATTATACTCATGTAACTCGCAGCTTCCTAAACCCAATTCTCTCAAAGGAACGTTTGAAGCTAACTTCAATCGCCGGAAAACAAGCAACTAAGTGCAGAAATATTGAACTCCCGCTGTCTCAAGCGACTATGATTTAGCCAGAAAACTGATGAATTTACCAAGAGTATCTTTTAAGGTTTGAGCAGCTTCCATCATATCAATATTTTTCAGTGGAATTAAATCTCTGAGGAGGTCGCCCCATGTGGAGTCTTAATTGAACTGTCGATGACGTTTACAGTGTTAATTCAAATGCAGTACACAAACAATACTTACATTAAAAGCAATTTAGTGTCTTACAAGGACACATAAGCAGCAACATGCCAGAACGTTTCTGTGAAAGGATATTAAATGTTAATTAAACGAAGTCCTGGATATCTGATATCCATAATTCTTATTTAAGTTGAGTGGCATTGTCCTCATTGTAGAACAGATTTTGATGTAGGAGATGTGCAGTTTTAATTATCTTCTTCGCTTCATTACAAAAAGTGAAACCTTTGGAAGCAAGATAGGTCCTTGTAAGGATACTGACGATAGAGTATCATGTTTCTAGGAAAATGTCATGCACATCTTATGAAATCATGAAATTTTCGTTATTTTTTTGCACAATGTTTTTTTCTTGTCTTATTCAAACAAGACAGTAGACTCATGAAGTTCGAGAAATATATACATCAGGGTTCCCACGCAGGTCTTAAAAGGTCTTAAAAGGTCTTAAATTGATATTCTCAAATTTAAGGCCTTAAAAAGGTAATAAATTTGGCATTTTTGTAGCTAGAGGTCTTGAAAAGGTCTTAAATTGAATTTTTTGAGAAGTTAAAATGAAGTTACCAAATCCAACTTTCAAATAAATACTCTCGATGGAAATCTAAATCATACAATTTTTCTGAAATTTTTCTTTGCATGCGGTTGATAGGTCTTAATTTTTCCAATTCTTGGTCTTAAATTGGTCTTGAAAAGGTCTTAAATCGATTTTCGAAAATGCGTGGGAACCCTGATACATGAGTAACCTACAAAATGATAACTGCGCAGCTCCCGTTTCCCTCTGCCTGTTGTCTGTGTTGTCTGTCCATACATAATTGCCGACTCCTGTCCATGTGTTTGTACCTGTCCTGGTGTAACGGACAGGTGCTATCTGCTACAGCGACAGGGTCAAATCTTTTAGCTCCACCGACAGAGAACTCAGGCGGCTGTATATAGAACTTTAGCCTCTTGGTTAATACTGGGAGATACGTTGAAAAGACCTGCTAATGCTCTTGGTTATACAAAACACCAGTTTTTAACTACCGTAATAAGGTTTTGTTTAATTCCACACAAGACTACGTTTGATGCAATAAACCGTACCAAATGCCACCGACCATTTTCACTCGGATTGTGGGATATGTAGTACAGACATTATAATACTCAATTGTAGGTTGAGTAATCATATGTAATGATATTACTTGAGAATTCACAGGTAAACGGCCGTGAAATTTTGATTCCGCGGATACTGCATCTATTTACGGCACAGAGAATTCACCACATATAATTACTATTAACTAACAAAACATTCATATTTCGAGAGACTTAATTTTAATGTGTCCATTACCCTGTTTGGTAAGATGTCAAAACATCAGACTAACCACGTAAACTGCCAAAGTACAATGAAATACGGAGATATTATTATTGTTTTGCGTTATAGACATGTTTTTAAACTGGAGGCTATGTCAATTAAAATTCTATCTATAGATCACGGAGGAACAGATTTTATTAATATCTTTAAAAAAAACTTGATATGGTACGACAACGTAAGAATAGGCCTATCCATAAACAGGCACAGTATGTACTAAGGTCTCCCCAAGGTAGGCCTACCGTGTGTGCTTGCTTTGTGCATTTAAAACATTATGTCATGCCAAGTACCACAGACTTGCCATTGAGTCCATAGTGCATGGCCAAACAGAGTCCTGGGCATTGTGTAAAAAGGCCACAAAAACCGTCTCCACAATGAATCATTCTAGTCTAACATGAGGGCTGGCCACTGCTCTGGTACTTGGCCGTTCAGGATGACTCGACCCCATATACTGTTTTCACTGTCTAAAGTCGCTAGACGGTATCAAAAAATAAATAAAGTATATACCAAAAAAATAATAAGGAAAAATAAAATAGCGAAGGACTGACCCGTTGCCTATGTTCTACTTCGCTGCCCTTTTCTTTTATTTAAGTCCTTTGTGGTCGTCTTAAGGCAGGGAGACGCGTCTTGGTTAATCAGATTTCTTTTTGGGTAATTTCATGTGTTCTATTTCCTTTGACATAATTATTTTTGACGTAGGGCCATCTAAGAAATTATGAACTTAAATTTGATGTAAATTGATACTAGGTTTCAATAAAACTGAGCTGTTTGTGTGTCTTTATTAAAGTACGCCAATTTCAATAGACTATTCTTGTTCTATGATATTGTGGTAAAGAAATAGTCTTTTATTCTGTTGCATATATTTGATTTAATTAAAGTGGACAGCCAAAGAGGTACTTTTCTCTTATTTTGCATAGACGGATAATATTATTTCAATAGGTAATTCAAAAGCATATTGTACAGTAGAGGGACACATGTTCTCATGCGGATAATCTTCTTTTCATTGGTTTCCATGAATTCTTTAATTGAGGCCTTGAAAAGTAGCTTACCGCAAAAAGAGAGTATTTGGCCTCAGGTCAGAAAGTGTGGTTTCTTGTCAGTAAAGTAGATGTATGTAAAACAAAGGCAGTTAAATGAGGTGGCAGAGCTATGGCTTCAGCCTTTCATGTGGTGTGCGCATGTACAACGCTAGGATCACTTACGCTTCATTTTCTACACTTCTTGGCCTCGCCGTTTTATTAGAGGTGATGCAGATATGAACTGGCATAGTTTTGGCTTCTTTAACATGCGAACACATATGACGTCCTGTAAATTTCATAAAAGATCGATTTACAGACAATGTGTCATGCACGTATGTTTTACTGAACGTAAAAAATGATTTTCAGATGAGAAACATTAAGAGTTAAAAGAGACTGACAATGAATAACAATTTAAATAGATACAAATATATAAAACCACTTAGTGAATAGATTTGGCAGAGGCCAACTATTAATTGCACATACTGTATACCATCTAATGTGAAGGTTGTTGCCAAGGCACTCGCCCCCCTTTTCTTATAAGAGTATCACATATATGTGTCAACCCTAATCTGTGACCAGAAGCTATATAGAGACCTGTAATCAGTCTCCATCAAGCTTTTTTATGTGGCTTATCCATCAAGCTTTTTGTGTGGCTTATCCATCACTCACTGATAAAAGCCGCGCAGTACGTCGTTATAACACGCCTTTGCATGTGGCAAATCAATCGACAGATTTCCTCTCACCACACCAGCCTCACAAAAAAAAATACAAGAAAAAAATACAAGGCTTTTAAAAAGGGATCCGTCAGAGGGGCGTGAATGATTGGGTGTTGTTGCCTTACCTCTCGACGTGTGAAGCCAAATCTGAAAAAAAAATTATATGTAAAAAAGAAAAACACCAAGTCGGTAATGTGTAGAGATGTCTTGGGTAGGGACCTGCATGCAAATAAGGGTCGGGTTGGCAAATGGTAAGGAGGGTTGGAGTCTTGGGAGTTGGGGGGGGGGGCGCCTTAGGAGGTTTAACCTTAAGGTACGGCAGGGGATTGCACATTAACATGCAAGGTCAGATTTATTGTATCAGATTGGATGTTGTAGAACCTGTATGTCGAAGTTAGCCGCTCGCATTTGTATTTCTTTTTGTTTTCCCCCGTGATTTGTTTTTGTGATTTTGAACGGATTTATTTTAGTGAGTTGAGTCTAGGTTGTGGTCTGTATGTTTTTGGCCATATGGCTGAGACAGTGCACAGGGTCCCGACCTATTATACAGAGGTTGACCTTAACATATGGAGTTACTGGTACCAGGTACTGGTACGAACCCGGCGGGTCAGTATCATTTTTGAACAACTGCGGCTTGGTATAATTTGGATGTGCTATCTAGCTGGAATACCAATGAACCAACGAATGATTTAAAGACAAAAGAAGTAGCTAGACACCTACCTTAATTAGGTTATTGATAGAAAAACAGTGAAGAATATTACTCAAAATTAGTGAAGACATATTCGAATAACTCCGTTGTTCAGAGGCAGCGATGCAAATTGCGATATTTTTATGCTATTTCAGATTTTTCCTCAACTTCCCTACTGAGAGCTAACAATATCATATATCTACCATGCGTTATAGGAGTACATAATTGTCAATAACCATTTTCATTCTGTAATATCAGATTATTTTTATTAATTGATCCTAACTGACATCTTTAGGCATACATGTATATAGTTCTAGACTATGGCTAGTGAAAATAGTCACCCCTATACTTTAAGTGCTATCACAAAATAACTGGAACCTATTATATGACTGATATATATAGGGGTGCCCTTTTCGTAACTTTGTAGGATTTCCTACTTTTTTTATGATTTTGTTAAAGACGTGGATAGGTGGTGTAGTGACAGCAACCGCATGAATGACCAAAGCTGTTGAGATCTTGCCTTTAAATACCCATACCTGGGTTGCCTTAATAATATGTGAAAGCAAACAAAAAATTTAAAAAATATTATTTGGTTTGCACAGAGTTTTTATCCCGTCAATTAAACATCAGTCTTGTGTTAGTTATCGAAATTGACTGCAAACTAGAGATCAGAACTGTATGTCTGAATGCCCCCCATAAGTCCTCCAAAAATAAAGTAGACTAGAAGATGCATTTCCTACTTGTTGGTCCTTGCGTAGTGTCATCTCCATATCTATGTTAGTAGGTATATGATAATTTAACCGAAGATGGATAAGCTGGGGTCGGGGATGGTGTATCCCCTCCCCTCCCCTCTCCCCCCTCTCCCCCCTCTCCCCCCTCTCCCCCTCTCTCTCCCTTCTCCCCCCTCCCCTACCCCCACCCTCCGGTCCCCTATGACCGACCTGCCGACCCTGATCCACATAATCAGAAAACACAGGCCTGCGGCGCTATCTAATGGTCCTACAGTGTTATTACCAGCGGTCAGGGCGCTGATGACAGGCCCCCATACGGGCTGTACAACATAAACTGGTGCTTTTTTTTCTTGTTAGATGTACTACCCTGTCGTTTTTACGGAACTTTTTTTTATTTGTATGTATTTAATTTATCTGATTTTTTTTCCCCAGTTGCCTTTGTTGCAGTCCATGTGTATATCTGCTCTTGGCTGAATTTTCTCCTGGGGAATTTAGAATGTTTAAGCTGTATCACGAACAGTCTGTTTTCGATATATATTTACTGACAGTTCTTCCCAATTCGTTATACATCTTTGGAAGCTTTGTTCTACTAATAACGTTTATGCAGAGCAAATACACAGGAAAATAGATTATAGCATATCGCACGTGTTAATTAAAGGAATGAAATTCACCAAATAAAATTGAAAAAGAGTTGAAAATAAACATGTACATTGTGAATAAATATGTCCATTTGTTTTCAGAAGCAGATGTCCGTGACAACAATGACTGCTTAACGGTACGTATCCTGTCATTTCAAAATAGAAATTCAATAAAAAGGAACGCAGGCGGCGAAAAAGGAAGTATCTGAAAATTGCGTCAAAAGTTGTCTAACTATAAAAGGCCAGGACAAAACAAGGAGTTTAAAAATAATCCGAATCCAATTAGAAACGTTTCGGTGAGTTGGCCTTCAATATAATGACCAGACTCTGCCAGTTATTTAAGTCGGCGGAAAAAAGAAGTGGCCAACAAAACAAACTTCCTTAAGGTGGGGGGAAATGGCGGCAGCAGGGAGCGTCTTACTCTATGAACCTTAATTAGAATATAATCGCAAGGGTTTAATTACTTGTACAGTAATGAGTTACTTGTCCAGGACGGCAGGCTGCCAGCGATTATAGCGCCTGGATAGAAAGGGATTAAGAGGATTAATCCCCAGGCATCGCAAAGCTTATTCCGTGTAGAGCGGTAATGCCGTAAGTGCTTATGTTGGAATTATTATTAATCCCAATCTCCCATTCGCGCGATTACAGTTTCCAGTTTTGGCATAGTATAGAGACCTAGACAATATTGGTAATTAATCCAGTCGTCAGACTTGTTTTAGAAATAAAGTTCAGCTCCTGTTCTAGATTAGTGAGCCAAGTTATTTTAAACCCGAAAGAAACGGCAATTATTGAAACTCCGGCAATTAAATGAATTTGAAGGTATTGACAGATTAACCATAACAATACAGAATGATTATGTTGAACCATTACCAAAATACATTTCTGTATGCCTGCTTATGCCCAGGAAATTAACACATTTGACATATTGAGCCCCTCGCTGAACATGTATTGGAATAAATGATCAAGATAAAATTAGGTTAAAACGATGTATATAGAACTAAATGAGTCCAACAGATATGGCTAGGGGGATGCCATTTGAGTATATATAACACAGGTACAACCTCTATGGCCTCCAGTCCCTGAAAGACGTCAGCTGGGTATCAGATAGACCTGAGCCATCCGATCACTCCGGTAACTGAGACCTCGTTAGGTGCACTGCAGTGTATTATGTACACTCATCCCGCTTCAGAGGGATTAGGAGCGTTCTATTCAAGCGCCCTTAATTCATGGTCAGAGGAGTAACGTCCACTTCACCCAGTCAGTGTTTTCTATTGAGAGAGCACATCTGGAGCTGTTCAGAGACAGCGCGTTATATGACTGAAACTGCAGCGAATAGACCTTTACGGATTTTGGCTTTTGTTAATGGGGCCTTTGAGATTATGGGAAGGTCACTTTTACAAGACCTTTCCAGGATTGTAGTGGTCATCTTGTAAATATTACCTTATTATTACCTTTAATTCACCTTTAACGAGCCCTAATGGCCCCATTTACAAAATGGAGTTCTATGGTTAGGAGACTGGAGTAAAAGGTTCCCAGTTTTAGTGAAGGATCTCCAAATTTACAAATGGGGAAAATGGTCATGTTTGGCACTTTCTTGAGTATTTTCTCCCAGAAATACCATATAGAATTCAAAGTTGTGAAATGCTCTAATTTAGGCCGCGCCCATAAAGTTGGGCCTTGATGGGTATTCATTTTCAGACTGACCCTTAATTATTAAGCCGCGGTTTATTCTTCGCGTTGTATTAAGTTTCACCAATGGTATAAAGTTTGATAGGCGAAGTATAGGATGGCTTTTTCTTTGACTAAGTGAAAGAGCCAGTTCACCCTATTATCACACATTTAATCCCCTGGTTCCTGTCCTATGCTTGGAGAGTGGATGCATGGGTTTTCTTGTGAGAGGAGATTTTAGTTACATTTAGTTACATGTAGATGTGTCCTAAGGCCTTTGACAATTTTTACATTAGAATGGATTTTGTGTTGTTATAATTCTTTAAAAAAATACCTTAAATGTATTTTACATAATTCTCTTATAAGTTTATATGTATTTTGCTTGTTTTCATGTTATTTGATCAAAATTTACAAGTTCAGGATAGTTAAAACAATAAACAACTTTTGAGTTTTGGGCAACTCTAGTGGGAGAGTGAAGCCCAGGTGAAAGTCAATTGCCTCTCATGGTATTAGCTGTGCGGCAGACCGGAACAGACTGGAACAGAAGTGTCAAGTAAACAACTTTGAGTTTTGGCCAACTATAGTGGGAGACTGTGGAACCCAGGTGAAAGTCAATTGCCTCTCATGTTATTAGCTGTGCGTTAGACTGGAACAGAAGTGTCAAGTCCCTTACATTCTGTTGTTATGGTGTGCCAAATGAGAAAAAACTAGTTCACAATTTCAAATTTGTATAACATTTTTTCTCAATTCCAACATTTACAGAAGTTCATCAGACATGTTTGTCAGCATGGCGGCCATGTTTTTATGATATGCAAAGTGCCCAAAAATGACTTCAAAATTTGTAAATTCCAAGAAGTTTCTTTTCACTTCCAAGTTTTAGACAAGGTCATCAGACATGTTTGTCAGCATGGCGGCCATGTTTTTATGATACGCCAAGTGCGCAAAAACAACTTCAACATTTTTCATTTTCAGACTTTTCTTTTCACTTTCAAGTTTTAGACAAGGTCATCAGACATGTTTGTCAGCATGGCAGCCATGTTTTGATGATGCGCCAAGTGCTCAAAAACAACTTCAAATTTTTTTTATTTTCATGAAATTTCTTTTTACTTCTAAGTTAAAGACAAGGTCATCAGACATGTCTTTCAGCATGGCGGCCATGTTTTTATGAAGTGCCAAGTGCACAAAAACAAATTCAGAATTTTTTATTTTCATGAAATCTCTTTTTACTTCTAAGTTAAAGACAAGTTTTAGACAAGGTTATCAGACATGTTTTTTCAACATGGCAGCCATGTTTTTATGATGCGCCAAGTGCTCAAAAACAACTTCAAAATTTTTTATTTTCATAAAAAATTTTTTTACTTCCAAGTTTAAGACAAGTTTTAGACAAGGTCATCAGACATGTTTTTCAGAATGGCAGCCATGTTTTTATCATGCGCCAAGTACATAAAAACGACTTCAGAATTTTTGATTTTCGGGAAATTTCTTTTTACTTCCAGGTTTTAAACAAGGTCATCAAACATGTTTGTCAGCATGGTGGCCATATTTTTATGATACGCCAAGTGCCCAAAAATGACTTCAAAATTTTAAATTTTCAGGAAATTTCTTTTCATTTGACTTCTTAGACAAGGTCATCAGACATGTTTATCAGCATGGCGGCCATGTTTTTATGATGTGCCAAGTGCATAAAAACGACTTCAAAATTTTTGATTTTCAGGAAATTCATTTTTACTTCCAAGTTTTAGATAAGGTCATCAGACATGTTTGTCAGCATGGCGGCCATGTTTTTATGATGCGCCAAGTGCCCAAAAATGACTTCAAAATTTTTGATTTTTAGTTAATTTCTTTTCATTCCAAGTTTTAGAAAAGGTCATCAGGCATGTTTATCAGCATGGCGGCCATGTTCTTATGATGCACCAAGTGCGTAAAGACGACTTCAAAAGTTTCAATTTTCAGGAAATTTATTTTTATTTCTTAGTTTTAGACAAGGTATTCAGACATGTTTATCAGCATGGTGACCATGTTTTTATGATGTGCCAAGTGCATAAAAACGACTTCAAAATTTTCGATTTTCAGGAAATTTATTTTTACTTCTAAATTGCAGA
Organism: Lepidonotus clava; assembly: GCA_936440205.1. Taxonomy (NCBI): domain Eukaryota; kingdom Metazoa; phylum Annelida; class Polychaeta; order Phyllodocida; family Polynoidae; genus Lepidonotus; species Lepidonotus clava. Next base: position 37,674,774 of record OW387133.1, on the reverse strand, counting down.
GAGGGTCATCAGACATGTTTATCAGCATGGCGGCCATGTTTTTATGATGCGTCAAGTGCATAAAAACAACTTTAAAATTTTTGATTTTCATGAAATTTCCTTTTACTTCCAAGTTTAAGACAAGGTCATCAGACATGTTTGTTATCATGGCAACCTTATTCTTACGATTTGCAAATTTTTAGTATGGTGACTTTGTTTTTATTATGTGACAAGTGTACAAGAACAAGTTCAAATCTTTAAAATCTCAAGAAATTTGTTCTCACTTTAATACAGTATCTACATAAGATATCCTTTTTTTCCTTACGAGTTCCTCTTTGCCATAACAACCTCTTCTTTATACAAATATATGATTAATTTACAATTATCTAATTCAAACTTTAGTAGGTTTTTTTTTCATTAACAGGCGAAGAATCTCGTTATTTTAATAACGATTAATTTTTAAACGAGATTATACAGTTGCACTTGTATTAGGGGTTTTACGGTAAGCGACGGTATAGGTTGTTAGTTTAACACATATCACCTGAGCTTTGAGCATAAACACTTATTTGTGGAAACACTCTAGGAGGTGTTTTCAGAAATGAAAGTCAAATAATATGCCCAGGAAAAAAGGTCCACCCACAGATTCTGATTATCATCTATAGAGCTGCCGGAAGCAAAGCAGGTAGTCACGATTTAGTTTGTTAATATACATGCGGCGTTGCTATACAGTTTAGCTACATATCTGCTAGAATAAAAAGTGATCGGAAGACAGTCGAGATATTAGTCCCTCTTAACGATTGAAAATACCTCCTTGTATACAGCTATATAAACGTGATGCCACGGAACAACCTGGTTCTCAAAATGTTATTATGGGACTTCATGTAGTGCATTCAAATAGGTGATTGCTCCCTTGTCTTCAGTATGGTATAATGATGTCATGATCAGGAATAATATCAGGCCGCATTGTGTGCCTCATTAGTAGACTAAAACAGAAAACACTGTTACAGTGCATTGAAATGACCCAGAAATGCATAATAGAGTATTCATTTTGCTGAAGATATTCATGTTATGAACATGTAGGTGAAATGGCACACGCAATTTTTCCTAACAAAATATCTGCATAATTATTCTTTGTTTTCGTAACGTAATTGTACTTACGCATGTTATGAAAACACACCAAGTGATGTGACGCAGATCCTCTGCAGTGCACGCTTGTGTTTGCCCTGTAGGCTTGATACGGGAGCATTTTAATCAGCCTAATAGCAGACTGGCAGTAAGTATGACTAGATCAAAAGACCACTTCCCAGATTAGTTGTATCCCGATGGCTGATGTTAGATAGGGTAAATGATATATCTAGGGTTCTGGGAAGAGTAGAGAAACACTCCTAGTTGAGTTGTTTCCTTGGCAAATCTCCGTTTACAAATTTCTATCTCCTTCAAATGCTTTTGGTATAGGATGAAAATATGTACCATCCATCTGTCACAAAATGTATTTGCACCTTAGAGTCCCTCTTTGAGGTCGATCATTTCACACTGACACACAACACTTTTCTTTTATAAGATACAAAATTGCTAATCACGAGACTAATCATGTAACTCCATTGTTATCATAATACTTAAGGCCCGGCCACACTGCACGACTCAACTCAACTCAACTGTCTAGTTGAGTTCAGTTGGGCTCAGTCTCAAAGTGTGGCATAGTTCTACGACTTGAGTCTTAACACTTTCCAAGACAGTTGAGTTGAGTCTTAGATCTTGAGATGTCAAAGATGTAAGACTGGATAGTCGGGTCTTAGGGGGAGTGCAGTAGATGTTCATATATACCATGTGACCTTCATGCTACGACCATCGGGTCGTACCTTATGGCATAGTAGAGTTTTTTGCAAAGACCAGACAGTCGTAGGGTTCTGGCGCCTCATAGAGCTACGACAATCTAGTTGAGTTGAGTTGGTAAGTGTGGCCGGCCCTTTATTGACTCATTTATATGATCAGTTACGAAAATATGGGCCCAGAGGAATATTTTTTCTGTATTGATCTCTTCCTTGTCTGCCCCGTTCTGTTCCTCGGTTAGGAAGTCGGACATGAATCAGTGAAAACAGCATGTGTCAGCATATCAAACGGAGGGACGATGACTAATGTCGATATAGATCCAGGAGGAACATGAGTCAGACAGAAACAGCTCTTCTCTCTTTTAGGAAATGCTCAAGGGATTGTCTGGTTGAGACACTGGAAACGATCTGTAGAATCAAAGCTCCGTCTGTTTTATTTCTGATCATAGTCACAAGAAATCACTGACGTATAGATCGGTTGCCACATAGATCTAAAGCCTATATTCCACGGGGCGACTTTTACTATTATATTGCCATCTTGGTATATTTGTATGTTTTCACTAGGAACATGAAGGGATTCCTTGCATGCTAGTGCAGCTATGTAACATTTAAAAGGGATGTTAAAATCATGACTTTTGATCTGTAGCATTTCTATGATAAACTCTCATTCCTGCAGATCGCAAGAGTGGGAAATCACAAAGAAAAGAAAGATACAGCCTTAAGCTAGCTAACAATGCTGGAACGATCCCTGACATGATTGTATCAGAATTCCGAACAAATCCGCGTGCCAGTGCTTTTCATCAAAGGAATAAATACATTGTATTCATTTCAATTATCCAATTAACCATTCAAATTACGGCAATTAAGAAATTAAGTCATGCCGATTAAAGACCAAGGGAAAAAAAGGTCGGATGTGTTTCCACATGCACATAACCGTGGAGCTAGTTCCTGCCAGTCGTGTTCTCATACAGATCTCGAGGTATAGGCCCTGGTCCTATAGAACATACTGTATATCTTGCATACTGGGTGTTTACTTCAGTGTTTATGGAAGCTCTCCAAGTTCAATATTTCCCTTGAACCCAACCGGGTATAGGGGTGATCAGCTTGCATCTGACATTGGAGTTGGGAGGGTGGTCAAATCATGCCATTTAGAAGTGGTCATGGCCCCATTTATGGGTAGTCAGGACCCAATATAGGGGTGGTCAAGACCACATTTTGAGGTTGTCTGGACCCCAGGGTTCAACTACACTGGACAATTGCCGAACCACGTGCTCCGTATCACGTGGTACAAAGACAACAAACAATGTCATATTGTGGGCAGTAGGGCAAAGAATTTATGAGTTTATGACACCCAAATAGGGGCTGTTTTACTGGTGACCTAGTCCGTCCCTGACCTACTTAACTCTTACATAATAGGTCCGTACACCCACAACAGACCATGGCTTTTATTGGTCAATTAAAATCTGCAAGGAATTCTTTTATTGGCCCTCTATAAATGGCTTGGGGAATCCCTTTGATGGTTCTTGGCCTGCTGGCTGGTTTATGGTTCTCCCTGCTATAAACCAGCAGCTGCAAAGCATGCTGGGATTTAGGTGGGAATTCCCACCTAAAATGGTTGCCGGTGTACAGACTCACTTTGGGAAACAGTGGGTCTGGCTGCTACAGACTACTGGTGACCTTGTAGTACTGGGTATGGTATTTACATGTATTATACTGGACGGAATTCTGGTATCTTAGACTGGGGGATACAAGCGTTAAAACAGTACAGATTTAGGATACTGAGGAAAAAATAGTGGCTATAGATCACTGGAAAACTAAAGATGACAGCTGTTCGACCTCTATAAGCATGAAGGCTGAAATTCTTTTGCAAGATAGGAACGTTCCAAGTCAATTTCTTAAGAGTCAGGCGACCACGTTAGGCAAAGGGCCTAAACATATCCATGTTTCTTGGTTAATTATGTTTTTTTTGGAGGACATTGCAATATATTCCTGGCTACCAGCTACATGTTAATGCAGAGTTATAAGTCTAAAATTGTAACATAAATTGATCTTTAAACCGCCATCAAGCAATTTGCCGACGCACATAAACGGATTTCAACATTTAACCTACAATCATATAACTAAGCCATTGAAGCAGACTAATAGAGTTTTAGATATTTTAAAAGCTGTGCACATGTAAATTAAGCAGACATGGAGGTCATGCATTTTGGGTCAATTACAGTTTGAGAGCAGTCGGTGCGCATGGCTTGACATTTGAGACCCTTTGGTTTTCCGGCCTCCCACCGTGCCAAAGTGTGCAAGCGCTGATAAGCAAAATTAACTTTAAATGTCAAGTTTAGTTTCAAATTAGACATAACAAACAGAATATTCACACAAATATCATCAGATATTAAAGCTTCTGACAGGATATTAATTGGGCGTTCTGGGATCGAAGGTTATTTGATGGGAAGAATATGAACTGGAATGATGCTTATTGAATTGTAATCAACATTGTTTTGATATTCACTATTTGCCGAGTTGTGTGGTTTCCCGTTCACTGCCTGCTGATAGTCATAACGCCTGTCTAATGTGTACACCTTGCATCTCCGCATATATACGTACTTTCATAAATATTTCATTATTTCATTAGACGATAGAAACCCTTGCACTTTAAGCTTTAGATATTTTAAACAAAATAAATATTCATTGAATCCAAGAAAGTCTTTAACTTGTCGAACGAATTGATCATATCAAATACATGTTTTATCCAATTGTGATTCAGCGAAACATAACGAAGAAAAACCATAAGTGAGCTTGAATAATGTCAAGGATTCCCTCTGCAATTTTCCTCTGCCCATATTTGTATGAACATTTGGGTGTCATTCATCACTATTCCCACGTGAAAGTGGAACATGTGAAATGAACACTCTTGCTGCAGGTGTTACAAGCTGAAGTGGCCGCTTCTGTATCTCAGGGTCACTGGGTATAGACATTTGGGTTAAAGAATGGCGGATGTGGTGTAATTACAATCTTTAGTCTCATCTATTTATTCCAGTGAATTGTGCCACGTGTTGGCGCTCCATTCTCCCCAGCAATGTATTTATGATGTGCATGTCAAATCTTGAACCCTATTTGTCCTCCCTAAGTGACGCCTTTCGATCGTTAGGCTCTGGGGAACTTTCAAATAAACTATCCTGCGCATACAGCACACATGTGACCGTATTGGATTGCATGGCGAAATGATTTTGAATGTTACTTAATATGAGGATCTAGCTTAAAGAAGAACAGGCACAAGCCGAAGTCGGTTTCAAGCATTAGAAAAGTAGTCTTGAAGAAACATACTATTTGAAGACCCTTAGTCAAATCATGGTCGACATAGATACTAATTTTGGGACAGCCCTATTTCTTTTAGTTTTACACCATTCACCTTAAAATCCCTTTTAAATAGTATCAGGTACAATTCACGGAGACATCCATAGCTCCATCACGTCTGTTCGTAACTTACACATTATTTCCTATTCAATGAAATTCAATTGGCATTCATCCAGTACACATCCGAACTTTCCTCGAACACGGTGAAGCCCCTTGTTGCCGGGTCCTGTTGGCAAGCGTGGCCAAAACCCAAAAACAATACACCAACTTCCCGGGATCACTTCATGCGAATCAAAAAGCATGGGGCCGTGTCCGTATTCCACGGAATAAATCATTAACCAATAAGGTATGAAATCCTCCTCCAGTGACCCCTTCCAGGTAGGCCCTATAAGCCAGGAGGTGCTCCCGGACGTGTGGCAGATTGGCCGGGCCCCTCCTCCAGGGTGTGGTGGTAGTTGTACACCTGGAGGACACACCTGGGAGGCCCTCAGCACGCCCTGCCCGGTGGGCGCCAGGAGGCACGTCAGGGCCTGACGTCATCCACGGTGCCAGGTACAGCTAGTGGGGGGAGGCTGGGTGTGTGGGGTCATGTCATTGACACATGTAGACTACAATTGACAGGTTTTTACCTCTACAAAACATGCAAAACCAATAGAAATTAGATATACTGTAGTACATTTCTATGCCATGGTATTTTCAAACTGATGAAAACATATTCAAAGCAATTTCTTAAATATAAATTCAGATACACAGAGAATAGATGATGCCAAATGATGCCTTTCCGTCATTTTAATGAAAAGAAACTTTGGATGGGTTGATGGAAAACGTTAATTTATCACTTCATGCAATGAAAGGATAGTGTATATCCAAGAAAATCTCTATTCTTAGATCATTTTAATAAAGTGGCATGTGTTCTATTCATCGGCATGACATGTGTAGCCAAGTTTGATTATATATGTCATCGTGGGAGGCAGTCAGTTGGGTCGTATCCAAATAAAATAGTTAAAAACGAAAACGGTTTATATTCCCATGGATAAAAAGGTTAGTAGTCATGTAAAATACACAACAATTGATAAAGCTGTATCTATGATCATTGTGTGTACATGCATCCTTGCACTCATTTTAAGGACCCAGCATATATGATGGTAAAACTCAAAAACATATATTTAAAAAATTATCTCTTCTCCAATACAACACTGGGGAATTTTTGTATACTATTTCTTGAGTAATCCATGGAGACAGCTCAGACTAATTGTCATACAAAAATTAGATAGAAAAATAAAATTGTAAAACCCAAAAACATCCACATCATACAATGACAGGGCTAATATCAATGTACCAATTATTTCTGAAACAATACAAAAGAAATGCTGACCTATTTGACCTAAACCTCTAACGGGATGACGTCCTTGTAATCCGAATCCCGGTTCATCCCCATCTGTGGCCCTCTGAGTCGCCACCAAACTATGGAAAACAAACATATTATTAGGGTGGTGGCAGCGGGTCAGCATCAGCATCAGAATTAGGGGAAACCATAACTGTGGTCCAGGTTGGGAGGACGGCATGGTGCCCTATTAGTCACTGGTAAGGCCTGGAATGGCCCTAAGTCCACACCCATAAAGCTTTGTATAGAATAAGGCCTTTTTGGTATGGTGGTAGTATTCTCCCATCAGTTTAGCCCCAGCTGAGTCAGTATTTTCCTCCCATGTTTATTTTCAGGTTATTCTGATTTTTCTGATTTTTCCCCCTTCCTTTCTTCCTTTCTTTCTTTTTTTCTTTTTTGTTTCCCCCTCCAGTAAGGTAGTCCGCCACCTGTGGATTGTTTCCATGTTTGGCCGGCAGGTGGAGGGACGCACGTGTCACGTGTCACGGACGCTGGCCTGTCAAAACCCCGACCAGTAAAAGTGAAGGATCTTAAACAATTGGCCAGGGGAAAAGATGTTGATCTCATTCAAGCGGTTTAACAGCTGGGTTTTTATTAGAAAATATTAGCTCATGCGTGGGATGTAATCTGTGTTGTTGGTCGGCGGCCAGAAACTTACCGGCAATGCTTTAGGGAACAAAAAGGATGAGGTTATTGAGGGACAGCTGTGGCGGGTAGCTAGAAAGTATTGAAGATTTTAAACATGTAGTATTAGGTTGAGAGACATGATTTAGCCAGCAGTTATGCATGCTGAAATAACAGTTATGTAAAAAAGGAACGCAGAGTTATTCAACAACATAGAATGATTTAGATACCAATAATTTGTTTTTGACCCTCTCAGAAATCATTGAGAACGTTAATATATACCTAGTTTCATTCCTATCAATATACGTGTGTCTAACCAACAATGATGTATAATTTAACATTTCAAGAATACACAATGTTCTACAATGAGCATTGCCAGTTTTCGGGTAATTTAAGGCTTGCAGACGTCTTTTCTGCAAAGATGACCATTTCATATGAACCTTAAGTATTACATCTTTAAACCAATTTTTGGAAATTTTAAAATTGTTCAGGTTGCTCTTCTCAGTCCTTACTGACATCCCTGTCTAATGTTAATGAACCCATATTATTTAAATGAATAGACAATGGCCTATATGATTATTCTGACAGGCAATAGTCATAAGCACCGCAACCTCGTGTAAGAAAGTACGGCGCCATTTATTGCTTGACAGCCCTTCATTCCCCTTACCAGGCAGACCTGGGGGGTTGGCCGGGATTGGGCCATAGGGATATTATACAGGGCCGTTATGAGATGATGACACCAAAGAATGGGTGAATTGGGGCGGATGGGCAATGACGAGTAGACGTGGATCGATCTCCCACCGCTGGGACGGACAGGAGGGCGGGAACCCTGGAGGAAGGGGTTGGGGACCGTGGAGGAGGGGCGAATCGATACGTTCTCAGGGGTTTACACCACTGGGGACATACTCCCCCGTCGCTTCGGATTCCACATGTAATACTCGCTCCGACTATAGCCTTTCTTCCTAACGCACTTTTATTGTAGTACTACGCGACCGCATCACGTACGTGGCCCTCCGCGAAAAAGTAGTTCTTATAGAAACTATCAAGTCAGGCTGGTAACAAGTACCAGCGAAAAGTAGTCCCGGCACTGCCCAGAATGCTATAGTCGGAGCGATGATTACACGGGAATCTGAAGCGAGAAAGGAGTTTGCACTGGGGAACCCGAGAGGCCAACCTCCACCCTCCCCCAGTCACCACTTCCTGATTTCTCGGCCTCGTTTCCAGTAATGATCGGCTCCCAGCCACACCTCCCAACCCAACCCCCACACAATTATACAACGCTGTCGATGCTGGGTGTGGGTTACACTCCATAGGCAGTAGGCATTGTGCTCTATGGGTGTTGGGCCCAGCGCCTCCCATTGCTAGGCAAATAGGGGAGAATTTGCATGTTGTTAGAGGAATTTGCATGTACAATGTAGTCAAATCGATATTTGGTGTAGATTGTAGGATTTAATCTATTTATTTATGGATAACACCAAGGAATAGCATTGGAATACCCCGTGGAACTTAACTGTACTCTTTCCTGTTTTCACGTAGCTCCTTTACTGCAACCCCATCGGTCATGTGACTTTGCATCTAACCATTTATCCTCTGTGTGACCTCTAATTTACCTACGTGAATGTAATTGTAACATTTAGAACTAATATCCCAACACATTTCTTACCTATGTTGATTTCGCTCTACACACTATTCTACCTGCTGTCCCTCCTAAGACCCTGTCCCAGCTGTTTTTTTCTCTCCAGCTCCTGCTCTGCCTGAATGGTGGCCCATAGCCATTTTTCTGCCTATTGTCAAAGCATGGCCTTTGCCCTGCCTCTTCCTCCCTCCATTGCTCCTGTCCTGCCTCTTCCTCCCTCCACAACTCCTGCCCTGCCTCTTCCTCCCTCCATTGCTCCTGCCCTGCCTCTTCCTCCCTCCACAGCTCCTGCCCTGCCTCTTCCTCCCTCCACAGCTCCTGCCCTGCCTCTTCCTCCCTCCACAGCTTCTGCCCTGCCTCTTCCTCCCTCCACAGCTCCTGCCCTGCCTCTTCCTCCCTCCACAGCTCCTGCCCTGCCTCTTCCTCCCTCCACAACTCCTGCCCTGCCTCTTCCTCCCTCCACAGCTCCTGTCCTGCCTCTTCCTCCCTCCACAGCTCCTGCCCTGCTTCTTCCTCCCTCCACAGCTCCTGCCCTGCTTCTTCCTCCCTCCACAACTCCTGTTCTGCCTATTCCTCCCTCCACAACTCCATTACTGCCTATTCTTCCCTCCACAACTCCTGTCCTATCTGTTCCTCAGTCCACAGCTCATACACTGTCTGTTCATCCCTCACAGCTCCTATCCTACCTATTCGTCCCTCCACGGCACCTGTCCTTCCTGTCCATCCCTCCACATATCCTTCCCTGCCTCTTTCCTCGTTCCACAGCTCCTACTCCCCCTATTCCTCCCTTCATTTTCCCTGCCCTGCCTATTCCTCCCTCACTGCTCATGCCCTGCCTCTTCCTCCCTCCACATGCCTATTTAATCCCGTCACTCCTTTCGAGCTTTGCATTGTTAAGTACAAAAGGCCAATAGTATATTATAAATTATAAAGGAAATAATATAGATAATAATTATATTCTCCTGCTCGTCTCTGACGAACCTATGTCATAATGTTTTAGTGAATTTACAAAATGTTAGGCCTCCCACCCCTTCCCCTCAGCAGTGTGCTTCCTCCTTGGGTCCTACCGCCCAGTTGGGGCCGCAGGTAGCCTCTCTCTCTATTAGCCTCGTGTGGCTGACCACAGCGGGCTGACCGGCCCAACCAAGTGTTGATCCTCCAGTGGATTAGGTCAACACCGCTCCCCTGGAGGCGCGGGGCCTTGATCCCCTGAGGCCCTCCAGGGTGTGTTATGTCAGGGAGTTTTCTTTGCTCTACATGGCTTCTTTGTTTTAAATAGAATCTGTACTGGTACATTATTCGTCCGGGGGGATTAAGGGTGGTCAAAAGGGGCTTACTCAAACATTTCAGTTAAGGACTTTAAATAGTACGTTGTTTGGTTTCACACCAGGGTCACGTTACATACTATGAATAGATTAATTGGCTTCATGATATGAAAATTATGATGATACTTTGTCATAGACTTGACAATGTGTCAACTATTACCTACGCTTTACTGTCCATGAAGTTAGAAATAGCATTTATAATTGGAAAGCGTTAAATAATTTGAACTCTCGTTAGATAATGGAAGGAGTATTTAATGTGTACAACAGTAACACCTGTGTACTATTACTTCCCTTTTGCCAGACTTCTGTAAAAAATACTACGTCAATTAAACAGTTCATTGACATTCTAATAAAAGATAACGGTTTAAATTGCTGCAGTGGATTCTATGTCTGTACTCCATTTGCCTTAAAAATGTAATGGAAATTCATCTTTTAGTATGCAATGTAGGCAGAATTGAAGTTAGATGGATTTTAAAAGCAACGCGGATAAAAATGGCAATACTAAATCCTAAAATCCATGCTTAAAATTCAAATAAAAGTAATTTACATGCCGGGTGCACCATGTTAAAAAACATTACACTCGATGGCAAAACTGCCCCACGCCTGGAGGGATGCACCATGAATTTTGGACACTAGATATATGCTGCAGCTTACAAACCGACAGAATAGATATAACTCTCAGTATCGATAACACTGACAGAATAGATATAATTATCAGTATAGATATAGCTAGCAGCAAACATATAAGTGGTATTCTGCTCACTACTAGGAAGGTTCCATTCCAACCATTGAAAATGACCGGTTTGTTTTTAACTGGAAATAGATTGAAAGCCACTTCATGAAAATATCCATTGGATTAAAATATACATGCTGTATTATCATATTAAAGCAATATCTCCATAGATTCTATAATTTTACAAAATTGAAATAGGCTGAAACAAATCATTTGACTTCCTGTTGTGAAAAAAACTCAAGGGAGCAAAAACGTAAGCAATCAAAATTGTGGAAACCACCTAGGCCGTATAGCAGCAGTGAGCATACATACATCTCACCAACCAGGTATGTTTTGCTGGTCAGCCCCGGTTACATAAGTGATTAATCGGCTTAGTGCATTTAGCCCAGCTTTACAATGGAGCAGATAAAACAGGTCGCGGGGCGCCCCATAGCACGGTCCCCTTGATCCGGTAATGTTATTTCCAGGTCCCCCGCTGTGAGGTCCTACCCAGAGCTACATGTTTGTGCCATAGACCTATAGTCTAGGCTGGGCGACCCTCTCTTTGTGAATAACTAACCTGCGTTGGCGACCACTTGGCCCCCTCCCTTCCCCCGACATAGGTACATTTTTTCATGTGTTTATATGTATACATCAACATGATACTCGATAACTTTGAAAATCGGGCCTGGAAATGCATTCAAACCGATGTGATTTTTTCTTTAAAAAAGACCACCTAAAATAATGAAGCAGGGACCAACATAAAATAATGAAGCATGGGACTTTAACATAAAATAATGAAGCAGGGGGCTCCAATAGAAAAATAATGAAGCAGGGGACCCCAACAATGCGAAAACAGCCCCAGCTGTCCACTCGAGCGCCTGTAGTACCTACTGGAGTACTGGCCGGTTTGTACGGCCACACATGGTTAAACTGGACGTGCATTGTGGCCGGGAGTGGTCAGTCAGTTGTCAGTGTTTTACTGCCCCCACACACACTGACCAACCAACTCATGCGTTTCCTGCCAGCCCATTCGTGGCCTTTGTCGTCGAACGTTAGAAACGTGGGAGTTGGATGGGATCAAAGTGAGACTAATCCCTAATGTAACTTACCTAGGTCCGTCCAGCAAAACTTTTAACACATTATGGTTCGACTTGGCAAGTACATTGCCTTTACCTAGGCTGTACTTGCAGAGAGCTCCAATCGTGTGGATTTGTGTACACAGTGTACTGCAGTTTATACTGTATTATGTATATATGAATATTATATTGCAGTATATTGAAGTACGTTTATTTATAGACAAGTCTGAATTTTAAAATCATTCTTAATTCATATCTTGTCGATGCAATATAATTCCACTTCGTTAACAAAAATAATGGCTTTTTTTTTAATTATTTGTTTTAGAAATTCCTATTTTTTATGGTACATAGTTAAAAGTAATTGCTTGTTTCATCTATACAAAAGGTGTTTCTCTTTTTCGGAAAGCTATACATCTAAACGTGAATCAGCATTTTGAGGACTTTTTGTTTTTCATGTGATAATGAATAAAGAAATCAAATTTGTTAATTTAATGTAGAGCGGCATCTTGTGAGGACTAGTAATTTTTCAAACCATATTACTAAAAGGAAATAATTATTTTATAGAATATTAATTTACAAAACACTAATTAGCAATAATGCGAGACCTCGGGCACGTCTACTCAATGATCTGGCCCACGCCCGCCCGCCCGTTCTCCCGTCGTCGGCGCATTATCATCACAACCTTACTGTGGTCGGGACCCATGTTTGTGATGCGAAGTAGTCGCCGACAAAAACAACAATTAAAGTTTTTGATCCTGCCGGCCGGCTGAATGTCACATGAAGATATTTCTGTCTGTGACGACCACGTTGGGTCGTGAACACGTGAGCAGAATGAGCAGACTGGCTAGCCTTTAATTATCCCAGCCTCGCACCTGCTCATCCTCCTCCTCCTCTAGTTGGTCCTTGATAGGCAAGCTTAGGTCAAAAACTGATGGCACCAAAAGTCATCACTCTCACTGCAGATTGAGCACTTGCCTGTTTTACCTTTTGTTTATGAGTGCAGAAGCCCAGACGGAATACCAGGAATATGAAAAAAGCTTAAATGTAATTGTGGGAAATGTATTTAAGCTTTGAAGGTTTAATTAATCGATGTTAATTTGGGCGAAAAAAAAAAGTTGCTATTTCGCCACTGGTTTAACCTGGATATTGCAGTAGGTCTATTAGACAAGTCCTAACTTTCCGAGTACTAGGAAACCAGTTCTTGGATAGAGCATGAGACGAGCTCTTTTGCGTCTTGTCTTTGGTCTCTAATCTATATATTTAAAAAAAAACATAATCAATTGAGCTCGACGGTCGATACAGAACAAATAATTGATGAGATTGATTCCTTCCGGCCATGCTATTTTCTAGCATGCTATGCTGGGTTCAAGGTAGGAACTGCAGTGTGTGGTAAATGCAGTGTGATAATACTTCATGGAAGCGTTTAGTTAATATAAAGGCTGAGTCTCAAACGCTACGAAATGCATTATGTATACATGTTTGTGTAAAAGATCGTACAAAGTTTTAAAGATGTAATCTAATTATATTTGGGGAAGGTTGGAAGAGAAAACTTCTCACATTACATTCACCAACTAATATCTCTGAACATAGACACATTTCATCTTCCACTCAGACACAGTTTATGATGGGGTTATCATTCCCTAATCATACCTAATGGAAATTGACCTAATTTCCCAAGTAAATTAGAGATGTTTCAGTGAGTTCCCCACAGAGAAGAACTCCTCTGAGGCTTAGAACCACGCCTCTGGTTAATTTAAAGCCTTGGCGTTAATAAGGGTCGTCTTTAGGGTCGTAGGAAACCACTCGTCGGTACTAGGCGGCGCGCTCACAAATGTTGAGGGTTATCTTTGGCTCCACAGTCCACTGATTAAATCCCCAATTAGTCTAAAGGAGCGGATAAAACAATCGGCGGTCGACGAACCTGCTTCGTGTGGAAATTTTAATCAGTTCTCTTAAAGTCTTAGAATTCCGGAAATCAACTTCAGAGGGCGGCGTGGCCGATTTTCTTTCTCTCTTCTTCTTCTTTTTCTTTTTTTGTCTTGATTTTTTGTCTTTTTAAGTTGCAATTTGAAGAACCTTTCTGTCCTAAATGTCTTTTGCTCCCCACGGCCGTTCTTTCATTCACTGACGACCGCTTGCTTGGTTTTGGCCATCCACGGTCGGTTCTTACCGCTCATCCCTGTTAACAGGTTTCTGAAATCTCATGGTGTTAACCCAGTGTGTTCCTTGGGGAGACATCATAGCAAGGAAGGCAGGGATTACTAAGCCGCATCATCTGCAGCATAAATTAACCCATTTCGAGTTGCTGCTAGCAAGTGGCAGGTAATGGTGGACGTCGATATGAAATGCTTTCCAGATTATGTTGGGCCGATATGGTATTCGAATAATTAGGTTATTATCGCCATGTTTTATCGAATGAAATATCGTGAAAATAAAGAGAATGAAATACAAGATGTTTTCAGGGAGTTACTCGTACATTTCTGTCTTAACATAAAATGAAACAGAAAAATAGCCTTTTGTCAAATTTGAACTAGACTCTAATAAGATCGCATTTACATCTAAATATTTTCATTTTCGCCTGGGCATATTACCCAAACGAGGAAAGCAAAAGAAGAAGAACATCGGTTTAATACAGCGGTACATGAGCTGTTACCGCGTTGAAAAAGATAAAATCTTACTCTACAACTCACTCTAAATCCCGATGTATTCAGGAAACCAAACCATCAATCTAACCACTTGTATAAAAGCGTTACTACATGTATAGAGAGTCTAAAGTGACACTCCTACACTTTAAACTGCTTGCTTTGTGCTGAAGTAGGGCGTAAAGTCTAAATATGAATGAACATTTTCATACACCTGACCGTGGTTCGTGATCCAGGGAATAGACACTGACATAGTGCCTCAGTTCGTGTAAAGTGGGGGGTACAAGTCAGCCGTGGAGGTGGCCCTTTCTCAGGTCATTGCCGCTGAAAGACGCGTCTAGGTAGACTTAAGCCCCATACCCACTCGGCGATTTTACCAGCGATGGGCGACAGGCAACTGGCAGAATCGCTGGTAAAATCATCACCGATTCAGATCACCTGTCAGTATGTTATATTAAAATGTGCATGTTTGATCTGAATCGCTGTTAAAATCGGCCCACTCTACCAGTAGAATCGGCCGATTTTAGTACTGATGAGTCGGCCGATTGTGTAAAAATCGCCTAGTGGGTATGGGGCTTTAAGCATCAGTCCAGGCTTTCATGTATACTGGTAGGGCCTTCAGGGATGGGTGGTAGGAGTCTGGGTGAAATGAGGCATAATATATATCGGGTGAATATAAAAGTGTCTCGTTTGTGTTATTATGGAGCAAAGCCTCTCGAGCTTTGCTCCATTCTATGAATATACTTAAGGGGTTACCAGACGAAAACACTGAAAAAGCTATGGAGCGCGCCGGCAACCACCGCCGATTTTTTGTAACTTGTACCTGGCGTTTGGCCTAAAATCTATATGCACGACTGGAACCAGCCGCATCGAGTGATGTAAAAAACAATTCTGAATACTTCTGAATAGCAAATAGATTCCACCCCATTATCATCTTTATTTTAAGGCATTTTGAGCGCTTGTTCAATTAGATTAATAGGAAAACTCCTGGAGAGTGCAAATTACTATTGAACCATCTAGTTTGTTTTAATATTTATGCGTACACGATGTTTTTAGTCAAAAAATATTTTCTTTGCATTTCGCCATCAAACCTACCTTTATATTCAATTTCTGATAATAATAATTTGTCTTCACGTTAAATAAGTATGCCTCTTCTAAATTCCCGTTTATTTGTGAAAGGATTAGGTGAAATAAAGAAGTTATCGGAGTTTTTGCACGTTACCATTGCGAAAGATTAATTTTTTTCAATATGGCGGCCTCCGTGCGTCTGGGCGGAAGAAGTACACTGCGCATGCACTGACCCGGTTCGTGCGGGTGCAGGCCTGGATGAGTTTCAAAAGTAAGATGATGCATGCACCCAGGTTTAACAAGGAAATTGCTCTTCCCATTCGATGAAATATATATATCTTGGTCCCCCTCGACATCCACATGATCGTACTAGTGGTTATATTTTGAAATATTAGAATGTAATACATCTAGAAGCCCAAACGGGGGGGGAAGCAAAGAGAAAGATGCAGAGACCAGGACGGACGATAAGGTTAGCAGTGGTTTGGCTAGCTCTTGGTCAGATATGATCATATATGTCAAAATATTTCGAAATATTAGATATCAAAGCAGCGGAGAATGAAATCATAGTATTTGTGATAGCTACACTTGTTAACTTGACCAAAAACTGCGGTTAAAATATACTATTTTCGTCGAGACAGTGGGCGATAATACAAGTATACAACGTCTCGGTCGGGATTGTGTATGTTCAGTGCTTGCATTGGTCACTTCTTGGTCAGATATCATATGATCAAAATATTTCGAAATATTAGACATTACAGCAGCGGAAATGAAATCATAGACCTACACTTACATATGTCAGTGTTTTTTGGCCAATTCTAGGCTCACCTTGCTCTTGGTCAGATATCATACGTGTCAAAATATTTTGAAATATTAGACATATCAACACCTTCATTTCTCAGTTTTACTGTAAAACCAGGGTTAAAATATATTATTTTCGCCGACAATACGTGGGGGCTTAAATCATAGTATTTTGTACACCTACAATTCAGAATATTACCGAAATTTTCTTTTTTAGGCCTAATCAAGCCTATCAAAATTAATAAAATTCAGGAAACTATGTTTTCATTAATATCATTAATCATTCTAAGCCTGGACATCTTAGCAAGTGAAATATTTCTTTTAGGCTGTGTGAAAGGTAGAATTTAAAAAACTGACACTATCAAAAATGTTTATTTGAGCTATGAAATTCTTTTTTAGGCCTTATCAACCCTACCAAAATGATTGAAATATATAATTCTATGTTTTCATACCTCTCAGTCTGCATAATATGATTTCGTGATTTTAGGCCTATTTTAGGCCTAGATACGTTTGCAATTTGTTCTGCTGCCAATTTGTCCAGGCTTGCAAGTTGAATATCATTTTCAGATGTCACTAGTGCCAGTCCATACCCACCGCCTCTGTAAAATAATTCTTTTTTTTTTTTAGCTAGATATTCATATAGGCCTACATTAGAAATATTTTTAGATTAGATTATTAAAGTAAGGCTTTGCTCCATAGGTTGGTGCTCTGCTCCACCCAACCGTAACCGTTGAGCGTTTTCTAGTATCCAGTTTGCATTGGTCGAAGGGAGTGGATGAACTGATAGGATCTGATGCAAATAACCCGATTACAAAACAAACCACCTCGAAAACCGTCTAGCCACGGTTCTTATAACGACATGTAGCATTTGGCTATTCATTGTATACCAAGTATACAGGAGTAATGTCGGGGAAATCTGGCAATTTAAGGCTTCATCTTGATTCTATTAAAGTCACTTCTATTTCCGTATTGAAAATCGTAATCATGCATGTAGTAATCCTATTTTTACCCCGTACTCAACATTTGAAAAATCTGATATTGACCTTATTATAACACCTGTTTGTCTTACATTTCAGGAACAGAAGTCCGAGAGACATAAAACCTGCGGCACCTTTTAACCACCCGCAGAACACCTAATGATCAGACCATTCCCAACAACACCACCAAAACCACCATTTGATGACCACCACCACCACAAGGGTTGAATCCTCGCCCTACCCGATACCCTGCACAGCAAGCAACCCACGCCAGCCCTGAGATAACAAGACCAGACAGCTGGGGTCTCTTTGATAACAGACCCTGGAGGAGATAACAGAATAGAAATTGGGTGAAGTGGACATACAGCTGACTCTAAGCAGAGTGTGTGGCTAGTTTTTGTTTTGTTTTTTCTAATTCAAACAGATTCAACATCTCCGTTTTTGTCGGATTTCCGAAAAAAAAAAGTCTGCAACACATCGAAAAACTAAAATCAAAGTTTTATACTTGGATCACATTTGAGTTATATTTTAATGGAAATAGTTATATTGTTCTATCCCAGATCTAACGTGAATCAGGCAAGCCACGTATTTAAGGTTAGACTACGGTGATGAGCAGCAGTTCTACTAAAACTCCCATATCTCTGGGGTTATTGGTGATATTCAAACATATTATATATCATTTAAAAGCTCTCATTTTTCTCTATCCTAGAACATAGCGAACAGCATTTATAGATTTACATTAGAGAAAATAATTATTAAAATAGATTTTTTTCACTTTTATTTTTTGAACCAAGATTTCTCATTTAATATAATTCTCTCAGTTTTGAAACTTGGTAGTATTGTCAAGAATGTTCATCTGGAGGGAACCGTGTCTCAGATTTTTAATTTAGGTCTTAGTTTTTATTTTGTGACAAAAAACGGGAAACTTTTTGTATTTTTTTGTCTTTTTTTACAACATGATTTTCTAAACTTCATAAAATTAAAACTAGGCCCTAAATCAAAATTCTGAGACACGGTTCCCTCCATATGATCATTATGTACATGCATACGAAATTTGATTAATTTCCCTTCATTATTAACTGATATATCGCAGTTTGAAAAAAATAAGTATAAAATGTAATTTTCACATTGTTGGTGAATTTCTATTTTTACTCTATTATCCATATTCATGTAATTTATATCATAAGATAGGCTATTCAAAGTAATATCTAATGATATCTGGTAAATAATAAGACAGGTTTTAGCAAAATTATTTCTCTACATTTTTGCGAGACTGGCAAAAATGTGCCTCATCACAGTAGTCTAACCTTAAGTCACCTCTGATAAGATAAGCTGCTTACAAGCCAAACCCAGGTCTGGTTGATTAGATAGGGAGTAGAATAATTTCAATCTTTTAAAATGAGAAGATGGAAGATAAGTGGTGAAACCTACAATAAGAAAAACTGTCAGATTAGGGTACATTGTGGTTGGTCTATGATAGACCAATAAATAATTGTATACCAGTGTCCAGCAAGTTGTTTAAAGTTTTACTGCAGACAACTAGAGCTTTGTCCATTCCATCAGAATCCCCAGATACAGAATGGTGATATAGGCCAGTATTTCCAGAGTTCACCCGTTGTTAAGCACTTGTCAGTTTATTGATCCATACCCAACTGTGAGATGATTACACTATCAGCCTAGCTTGTTTCGAGTGGTGTGTCGCTCCTAGTGCGCCCAAATATTTGCGAATGAAAAATTATGTTAATGTAATCACAAAAGAAAGCTTTAAAGATTCCACTGTAGCGTTGTTATTATCGCTCGTGTAAATAAAAAGCACCGTGCAAATATGCACACAGTATGGTGGAGTGGACATGTTTAATTTTACCGTGTGTTCTGTTCACGTATGGTTGCAAAAAGCTCATACATGTTTCCCTGGCAAGCAGAAGTCATTGTTCTCATTCGTGTGTGTATTTCTCTTTAACATTGTTGCATCATATTCCTACTGCTTAGTTTTTATACCCAGACACAGTATTGCTCAGTCCCATGTGGGTTCAGTTTCTGCATGTAAAATGTGGCAACGAAAAACTTGTATTATACCATGTAGCCAACTGCTCTATACAGGGTTCTATTATTCAGATTAGTTTTTCTGAGGTATTAAGAGCGCAAAGGCTTTATCATAATTATTGCGCTCCTGCAGTTAAGATTACGAGTTGGATTGATCGCATTTTATGTTAAAGTTTTGGGTAGATTGTCTCAGATGATTTTGTTCATAATTTTAGTAAGATATCAAAGACAAGGAAAAAGATAAAACGACGAGAGTGATATGCATAAGTATAGAAAACCCTCTCAGTTTAGTTCCAAAAGTTTTAAGTACTGATTGTGGTTGCACTAAGACGGGATGTTTCAATTTTGTAAAATTAGTGTTAGAAAGGTAATGGTAATTAAAGATTACGAAAGAAGCAATCTTTAGCTTTAGTGTACCGGTGATCATTGCGAGCAATAAGGATACTTATTCATTTTCCATGTAAAAATACATGTTTTTCCTGATAAGACAAATATATATTAGTATCATATTGTATTCGAATGGTATAGATATACTTTAAAAGGTAAGGAGTCAGGTTAGAGATAGTACATTTTTACATATTGCACTTAACATACACGTATTTTGCTCGATAATGTTAGAATCGCACCCCTAAAGCCATCGTATATAATTGACCATAGAGTGCCATATAATGCATATTTTGTAAAATGTTAGAATTACATTATAAAAGTATTACAAAACACCAAGTTCTTGTTTTAAGTGATTTAAAATGTTCACAATAGGAACTCATCTGAACTGATAAGTTTTTAAAAAAAGATGGTATTTTTGAACAGCATAGCTTAAGCTTGAGCCGCACATGAAAATGTACAACTATGGCATAATACAACATTTTACATTTAGGTGTATACAAACTATTGACCTACATCTTTCTCATTTATTCTCTGACATGCTGGCCACACTTTTTGATTGGGGTGCTAGTCTCGACACTGCTGTCTCATACTTCTACTGATTGGGATGTTTATCACAACCTTTTATTCACCTCGCCACACCCAATACTTAGCACTCCGGACTGTAGGCGAGATTCCTGCAATATTGAGTGTGTTAACTACGCAAAATTATTATAACAAAAACTGGAAAAAGAAGTTTATTGTGTACGTGCACCCATATGATATATTAATATATTGACAAGATTCAATATCTTTGATTAGATATCTTTGAAAATAACTGTATTTAAAGTATACTGAAGTTGATATATAATAAGTAAAGAAAAGTGCCAGGTGAGTAATATATCTCTGTATTTATCTTATTCCAAGTTTGATGGTGTTGAGTTGGTGGTCGTAGAAGTGGCGTATACATCGGATCGATTCAGGCCCTATTCGGAGTCTTGTGCACAAGCGGC
This sequence comes from Lepidonotus clava, assembly GCA_936440205.1. Taxonomy (NCBI): domain Eukaryota; kingdom Metazoa; phylum Annelida; class Polychaeta; order Phyllodocida; family Polynoidae; genus Lepidonotus; species Lepidonotus clava. The sequence continues at coordinate 37,653,951 of OW387133.1, read as the reverse complement.
CGGTCAATAAGGTTTGTTGTGTCAAAGTATATAGAACCTCTTGCACATACAGATTCTGTCAAATAAATTTTCCATTTAAAACCACAAGGAAAGCAAATTTCCTGCCCCCATTCATCTATATTACATAAAAAGAAGGTATGTTCGTTATGCTGGCTTATTTTGCAAGACATCTCATGGGATGCTTTGTACAATGCTCGCTTTATCCCTTTATGACCAATAAAGGCGCTGTCAAACAATTTCCGTCTTATTGTCTTCTTTGTTGCGTTAGGAATTTATATGATACGCTTAATGACGTCTTAGACAAAGCCACGATTGAAAAACGATTGAATATACAGCCACTAGTCTTTTTTTGCAGAAGTTAATGAAACATTCCCTATGCTCGTTACTTTGTCGAAGAAGAAATTGATATTGTACTGTTAGGCCTACTAGATATCTGAATGCAATTGTGTTTCACTAGATACTTACGCTTCATGTTCTGTTCCAATACTGAAACCTAACAAATCTCCAAGCACCAAACTACATGTAACAATACGAAAGATGCATTTTAAAAAGTGAGCATGGTGCTGCCTGCAAATTTACAGTACTTACTGTACGATTACAGTTTAATTTCATATTGCCTTTACTGTCAATTCTTTTCCCATTATTGATAGGTACTACCGTAAATTTACAGTTAATTTGGACATTGTGGGACACAGTATAGAGACCACCTGTCCCTGTCTACAGTAGCATTGCTATTTTTTAAGCCACTCATGTCTAACCTTAAGCCCCCAGTCGCACATGGCGCGTGCCCTCATGTCATGCGCCTCCCCCTGCTATTATCACCCGCTACAGAGCCCCATTGTCTTACACTACTGACGCACCGCCCGCCGCCCGCCGCCCGCCGCCCGCCGCCCGCCGCCCGCCGCCCGCCGCCCGCCCCGCAGCTGGCCGCGTGGTAATGGGGGTAATTGGCGCGTTAATCGTCCTCGCCGCGTCTACAAGGGATGAGCGCGACGCGGGCATGACGCGTAGGGTTAAAGGGGTGGCGCGGCACCGCCAGCTGGTCAGGGTGGGCGAGCGTCAAAAGGGTTGGGTGGACGACGCCTCTCTATGTCAGGGTATTAGATGTTGAAGGAGTTATAATACTTTTAGATACTGTATTATATCTGATCGACGGAGCCTTGTTTAGAGGGATATCGACGTATATTTGATGCTCTGGGGATTTTTTCCTTTCAATTTAGTTATGTTTGCACCAACGCTCTTACAGGACCGTATTATAAAGTATACGCATTTCTATCGAAGATAAATGTATGCATCTAATTGTTTGAAATATAAATTAAACAAAGAATTTATATGTTCTAAATTAGTAACGTCCGGTCCTGTTCAGAAACCATGGAGGTCCGTGGAGGAGTTCATTGATCAGCATTATACTGGACAATCACATGAGACTGGACAGTCACACGTAAGTAAGATGTAGGCCTATAACCTCACCTGTACAGGTATATACATACGTCAGTGGTAGGCAGTGGGCGGTCCCCTTTGATGTCCCCGGCCAGGTGCACTCTGACAGCTGATGGATGCACACCACGTCCTCCGTTTAATACGATGTTACCTAAAAGTGTCACAGTAGGCATTGTTACATGGGACCTGCGTGTGAACCAGGGGAGGGGGCTGGGGGGTCGGCAGCCCCCCGTAATTGTATAATAGAGCCGCTCCATCAAGACCCCTCACCTCACCCCTTTTTGTCACACTTCCGTCTATTTATGGAGGCTGACGCTAGAGGGTTGCTATTTTGGGAGACACATTGACGCCAGTGGCAACATGTAAGAAGTGTAGCGTTCTCTTTATGTCACAAGTAAATTCGATGTTATCTTATTGGGTTAAGGCGGCTTATGTCTGGCAGCGTTATGAAATAATTGCACCGGTCGGAATACCTGCTATTTACAATTAATAACGAGGTATTAATAAACTTGTTATTTGTACTTGGAACCTTGGCTATAATTATAACCTTCCTCTGAACGTGAAATTATTACATTTACCTAATAGGTTCTAAAAACGTGCGCCACATTGGTCTTGCATTAATATCAACATCACTAAATATTTGATTAAGATCGTTGTCAAAAGGTACCAACGGAAATCAATTGTACAGAAGATGGTAAAGATGAAAGACCCAGAAAATGGCAGAGCTGCTTTTGAGGAGGTATTGGTGGAATGACAAAAAGTAAAAATACACCTGAGTTTGCACCTGTGAGGTGCCGGGGTATGGTAGCCTCATCTGCTGTATATTTACTGTATGTTTGCTGCACACATACACACGGCGGTACCTGCAATCCTATCAGGTTCTAACCCAAACCCATACCGACCTATTCTATACCCATCTCTCATCCAGGACCACTCACCCTACTCCAGCTGGGTCACCCCATTCCCAGGAGGAACCATCCCTCCAGTAAGGCGGCGGTTTCCTCCAGTAGGGCAGTGGTAGTAGGTTGTAGTAGAGCCCACTGAGTCTGGTTCCAGCTGTAGAAATAGGCCGACGGTGACTCACACCCGTCACCAGTGATAGTCTGGTGCTACTGGAGGGCCCGCTGGAGGACCCACTGGAGGCTTTGGGGGATTTTTTTTACTGCCTTGAGATGTTGTCATCATGGTTACTTGTGAGAAAGTTGAGTCATATTAGATGTATTGAAAGCAGACCTCACCACAAAACCCCGACCATCGCCCAGCCTTTTGTGTCTGGCTCCTGTATTTGTATAATAGAAAGCTCAGGTATTACGTGGTTTATACACTATTGGCACACGTTATGCTTTATGTCATACATGAAGTATGTCGTGGCTTCCCCCATAATGAATGATCTCGTACAGCATAAACGGTGACTGTAACTATATATTGTCACCACAAATATGTGGTCTCACCACAAAAGGGGTGTATATATTTTCTTGAAAAGAATTCGAAGGCACACAGGAAATGGATATTCATCGGAAGTCGCTTAATCTTTACATCCTTCTTGATTTTTTGTATTAAAAAAAGAAAGGAATGTTTTTCTAATCATATATAATAATGGGCCTCATTATCTTACACGTATAATTTACTCAGGTCTTCAATCTATATTGGATATATTGCTAGGACTGGACTATGTATAAAATTGTAGAGACCAGTCTCCCAGCGAACAATTTCACGTTGCTACAACGTTGCTACAACGTTACAGTTTGGTTGTAACAACGTAACAAATCTACGTAGTTACAACGTAAATTTGTGGACTCCCAGAAAGGTTGCGGTTACGTAAATTTATAACGTTGTAATATAACCATTTCACAACCTTTTTACAACCAAAAGGTACGTTTTTGTATGCCATAATTTTTTTTCATAGATGTCATATTCAAAGTTTAGAATTATTCAAATCAGGCAATACATTTGTACAGATACATTCCCCTTCCCTAGAAGTGTCATAATACGTTTTGTGTTTTCCCTACACTATAATGAAAAAATATTCTGTTGTAAAAATTATGAAAAAAAAATTAAATCAAGTTTTTTTTTCAGTGATCCTACAGTTTTGTTTTCAGATTGCATGTTGCATATAAAAACCAACATAATGATCACATATTTTAGATCATGTCAGGTTAATGACCTGTTGCATGTACAATTTACGACTCTCAATGCTGAATGGCCTGTACTAAGTACACCAACAACAAAAATGGTGTTCAACATGAGTTTTCATCTAAATGTCCTTCCTAATACCAAAATTTTAAAACATTTTGTACATAAACACTACTCTTTGATTTAGGACATTATATTTTTGCATTTAATTCAAAAACAAATATCAACTTCTTGTCTTAAATGGTTTCAATTAAAAAACGTTTTTTGAAATTTGGTCAATTTTAAACAGTGATGCCACCTACAGGTAGTATTTATGTTGTTCTACAATGTTGTGACAATGTTGTGAATGTATAGTTGTCACAACATTGTGAAAAAGACGTTGTAAGAGCGTAGTTTTGTAATGTTGCGTGCACGTTGCAGCACAACGTTGCACCCTGACGTTGTGGCAACGTTATTAGTATGTGATTTTACAACATAACCAATTTACAACCAAATTGCAACGTTATATTTACGTTGTGTGTTTGCTGGGCTGTTATCTATCAGTATGTTCTGCGCCACGATGCTGTATGAAACTGAATGGCTTACAGCCTAGGGGTGCGACTATCAAAGGCTCCATTGGCTTCAGTTTCAGTCTTCCTGGTGATATTAGGCCACCCTGTTTAAATTGAGCCAAATTTGCACGGAGAAACTCGGAGATTATTTAAAACTTTCAACTCGTGTCCTTTGACTTTTACAATGTCTCTCTGGCAGCAATATTTTTCCTCACCTTTCGAAAGTGCGCTTCTTCAGGTCGCTCCACATTTCCTCGGTTATTTTAAAACCAACCAATGAATAAGAGCACACAAGAAATTCCCAGTCTGAAAGCAAAAATCGACAAAAGATGAAAATTAAAAACATGAAGAGAGGCCGTCTAGTGTTTTACAGCAGGCGGCACAGGAAACTGGAGACGTGACTAAGGAGAGAGGAGATAAACAAACAGAGCCAGAGACGAGCACCCAGAGAGGGTTTGGTGACTGAAATGTGTAAGCACAGGCAGGCGACTAGTCTCTGAGACCTGGTGACCACATAACCTTAAAATAAGTACCTACATCTAAGGATTGTAAGGATATAGTGCAAAAATTAATAAGCCAAGTATATTTGGGAGAAAAAGTCAGATAATCATAAAAAGAATCGGCAAGATATTCTTAATTGAGTTGTTAGAACTGCCTTTGATAAAGTATGCTATTGGTATGGTTTTATAATATGTCCATATTACAATCCATGTGGAAACAATGACAATGTCAATGCTAATTGGAACCAAATTTAGGGCAACACCATCGGCTCCATTGTCTTAGAATGTATAATGCACAACTGTGGGTTATTTCTAAACCTTTCACCCATCGAGTTGCCAGCAGACCATTCAAACACTGATCAGCAATAAGTCAGTATCCTATCAGCTAGCAAGCCCCAGTATCAGTAGATCGGCCACAAAGTAGCTGATAACTAGCCATTGAATGTGTCATCCAATGTGTCGTCCAATTACTGAATACCCACTGAATGGCCACCAGTGACTCCTAAATTCCCAATAACAGTAGGTCAGTAAGTCATCTTATTCCCACCAAATGACCAACAACTGGCCTTGCAACAGCCATAGAATATTACCCACCCACTGAATAACCACTGAGGAGCTGCTTGTTAGTTTCCCACTAGCCATCAGTAGCACTTGGTCTTTTAACTAATGATAGTGACATAATGGCAACCAGATAACACACAGCTGACACTTACTTTGGAGAAAAATTGACATAATTTATGTCAATATTTTCCCTCACCAGCCTAATGCAGGCATCAATAACAGTAACCTGACTGAAATAGATCATAAACCATCAAGCGACCATCAACAAGCAATCAAACAGCCACTGTAAAATGTCCAAACCACTGATCAACCATGCCAATTTCCTACCAGCCAACACGAGCAGAAGGTCAGTTGACTGAATTTATAGCCACAAAATGACCAACAACTGGCCTTCCAACAGCCACAGAATATTACCCAGCCACTGAATGGCCTCTGAGCAGCCACCAGTCAGTCCCTCACCACACACCATCCCCCCAGCCAGCCACTGGCAGTGGGTCAGTTGACCGGGTCGTGCAGTCAGCAGACAAACCAGTCTGTTTAACTTTCAGGTTACCTATTCAAACTTTCCGAGAAAAACCAGGGCAGACTGAATGGCCTTTTGGACGCCAGTGTCAGTCATGTTTGCGCACAGCATCGGATTCAATCCCCTGGTCCTATAGTATGCGCATCCCCCTACCCATCTTCCCATTTCCAACAATTTAAAGCCTATGTTCCATATGGCGATTTTGTTGCTGGTTATTAAAATGGCCGGTGGGAATTAAGATTAGATATTGACAATATTACATATCATTAGCAAGGTTTCAAGTTCTCTCTCAGATGGTATATAGGATGTATGGTTTCATCCCATAGTCTTGGAGAAATTCAAACAAATGCAAATTTGACAGCATCAAAGTCGGTTTGTTGAATACAGACTTAAGACATCCCTCTTATTTGTTTTAATTTGTTTTAATCACATTTATTTGTGCAATTCCTTTTTCAGATGAGCTTATGAAATGTCAGAGGAATTAGTTAAAATACTTTAATCTTATTTCTATAGGCCTAATTTTACCGTTATGTTTGCAGAGATAGCCCGACCTACTTTCTTGGATCTATTTTGATAAAGGTACAATTATTAGAATAATGTATCATGTATAGGGGCCTTTCCAAAGGTAACCCTATTGACCCATTTCTTCGCACAATGGCTGGCAAGCGTCCCGAGGTCACGCACTTGGAGGTTGGTATAGCCATGGTCACGGATCACTGCCCCGTCATGGGAACGATTTAAATATATATAGGCCTATATATCTCCAGGTTACATCGTGAGGGGCCGCAGAGAAAGAGGGGGCAGCTTGAACATGTCTCAGTATATAGGAGGTTTTCCACCTATGCGACTTGAGCTGCGATATAGGATATGAGGATATTCCCGAAAATGCACACATAGGGACGGTATCATTATAATCATTTAAAATTGGCTATTTGGAGTATTTCACACATGTATAACCCACAATTCTATCTCTAATATGTGCGACTTCACCAGAGTCCTTGTATATATATACACACACAAGGTCTCTTCACTGTCTTCAATGTCTTCACTGCGAGCCAACATAATCATATCATAACTCATATCACATAGTGTGAAACCCCCTATTCTCTCGCTAAAAGATACTGTCATCAATTCAAGATGAATGCATCGTAATCATGGTGCCATTGCAAAAGAAACTTATAAATGTCAGATTATGATAGAACTAACCACGTTGTCCATGTACAATTATGGATTTGCCCAGTCGGATTAAGTTTTGAGTGCTACCCTTTCTAATGCAATTTTCTGTGGACTGAAACCGAAGAAGCATTTCAAGCAAGGTGTTATTATTTCTTCCTGAAATGAAGTCCATTTGCAAAGCAAAATCTGCCACACTTCTTGGATCTGCCCATCAAAACTCATAGCTGTACAGCTTCAGTTAAAAGTGGCGCCAATGAAAGACATTAGCTGAGGACAATGACATTTTCCCATATCCCGAAGGTGTGTTATTCCTGTCAGAGCTGGATTCTCGTTATTAATAGTAGGAACCAATGGAGATGACACTATTCATATCTAAACGTAGTACTGCATAATCACATATAAGCCTCCCATTTTATAATTTTTGTATTGGTCAATAATTATACAACAAGGGGCCACAGACATCACGAGGAATACATCATTAATTATTTTTATCACTCAATTTCCTGGACATGAATGTTGTACCTAATAGGTTGTTGACAACGACAATATTCTTGGATATCATAATTGCAACGGCCACCGATAATAGGGGGAAAGTCAGAAAAAGAGCTGAAGTGTTGATGTGCTATTACTGCTAAGCTATTTCACATTTAAAGGTGTTTATTTATCACATTTTAATATCATTGGCACTGGTTGCCTGCTATTTTCAGGAAAATTACATTTTAGAAGCAAAACCAAAATGTATGCGTATTATAATCATGTCTTCATATGGATCACCCGTTAGATTTATGAGTAAGCCTATATTATATTCACCAGAAATGAATACATCTCATAAAAAAGGCTCGATTCAGAGCAGTCACCTTCATTCATATGAACACATATATATGTATGTGTCAATATCTCCCTCGAAAGATATGTGTCAATATTTCCCCCCATAAAATATGTGTCAATATTTCCCCCACAAACATCCTTGCATACATTTTTTTTCAGGGGTAAATCCTGTTACACCCTAGCTCCCACCAACCACAGATCTTTGCATAACCTGTGGGTCGACTAAAACCTTTTCGCATAGAGTGGTGAAAGAGTCAGGTATGTCAATATGTGGGCAGCTCTACTTCCTGCTAACGACTTCCTATGCGTGCATTGCAGTCAGAATCAACAACCCTATACCTCGGGCGGAAAGCATATGGAAAGAGAAACCCAAAATGTGAGGATCTTTAAAACGATTTCTTTGTTCTCCTATGTGACCAAGACGAATTGAATGTCATATAATATATGTAGGTCCTATAATTATATAACGATCTTGTTCCGCAGCACGATATATGCCATGTTGTCATGTTATTATTTTGAACTACTCTGTGTACTTGGTGACAGGTGTTTGATTTCATGTTCCGTCTACCCATAAGCAATGGCAGTGTTTTTTTTAACTGTGCAAGACCTGCAATATCAATTTTTCATGACACCAGTGCTGTTTTATTTTTAATATAATTTGATTACACATCGTTCATGTTAATATTTTAAAATTGATATAATTTCATAATCTATTCATTCTATAATATTATAACAATCAATTGTTTCATAAAGTTCGGTCCTCGTGAAAATGCATCATTGAAACACAATATGAATGAAGTGAGTATGTCATAGCAGGGAACAGGTTTCTTTGTCAGGGGGAACCTGTTGCGTAGGACAGGGAGTAATTGTTCTGTTGTGGTTAACCGCACATTCTATGCGGTCACTACTTTCTTTTGAAAGTTCATTGTAAGAAAACGCATAGTAGTCATCGTCAAATAGGGAAGCATCTTGATTATAATGTAAGGTGCAGCACGTCGTTAACCTTCCAAGGTTTGCCGCAGATGTTTTGTATGAATTATGCTAGAACATTGTGACATTTTTTCATACATACAATGTAAATGGTATCGTCGTAGTTATATACTTTATAATATAGTTATACACTTTCTTTGTTGTTACTGAGTTGCCCTATATGGCTTTTGATAATATTGGCATGATGCCGAATACAGTTTTGAAGATGTCAAATTAACGTAGAAATGTACTCAAGCTATGTATTGACTTGATTTTTTGTACTTCGTAGCAATGTGAACGTATGTTATACGAAAATAAGAAGGCACAAGTTCTACACAAAAATTATCAATACTTGATAACCCTTTCTAATTCATAATCATGAAAGGTCTATTCCTCTACCTCTTGGAAATTGGACGAAATGGGATTTCAGGAACGATGTAAACGTCATATCAATGTAGGCCTGTATTCTCATGAAATCGACGGAATCGGTAATTAATTTCGCCAGGAAACCTTTTCAACGAATTACAATAAATAAGAACATGAGTTGGTTTGATGAATGGTATAGTGACTAAATAGAAAATATGACACATAAATGTAATATCCTACGCTGAAAGACGCTCGCGTGCTTTGGTCATTTTATCTCCTACGGATCTGTATACGTCGTGTCCTCCTCGTTCTATAAGCTTGTGGTAGATCCTTTGTTCCGGCTGGTGAAAAAAGAAACCCACACAACTTACCTGGCCAACTACCTTACCCCACTATACTAAAACCTTACAGATAGGAAAGATGTGTCACCGACTGGCCTACTTCTACACTACGTAACTACCATAGTAGCAGAAGAGGAGAATATGAAAGGCTTCTTTTACGATCATATGTACAGAGGGTCCGCATGTAGACCGATATAGACGCCCACAACATGAAACGCAAGAGGTTATCATATCGACAATCAAAGTAATATCAACGAGCCTAGAAACGTGTTGCACTTGATATTACAGATAATGTTATCAAATCTAATCAAAGAATTGTCAACAAGCATAGAATCAGGGTCTTATCTATAGTTATTGATTACATTTCTGTGGTTATATGATGCCGTGCCAAACACTTATTGTATGTGTTAGATACGTAGGCCTATGTTCATGATGATATTGAAATTGATTAGTTTTATTGTTCAGGTTACTTCCGCGTAACATATCATGCGCAACCTACGTAAACTTTTCTTATGCCGTGGCATAATAGTATACACATTATTGCTGTTATAATTGGTCATATATATAGATATTCCATATTTAGAAAGATATGACCATACAACTATCTATACATGTTTCTATATGATTATGCATGAACTTCAGATCCCTTTTGCATTAGAAGTTGCCAACTGTGCCCTTAATAGAATGTGAACTCCCGAGGTTATTTTAAAAGGAGGGCAATTCCACTAAGTCCTTCGTCTACATTAAATTATAAAAAGCGTAATATTTTCTTCCAATGAGAACTCATCTTCTTTTATCTGTTCCCGTAAATGCGCAGCAATATTCTGTTATTTCTCCGTTTTCATACTGTAAAACTCATTCTTTTAGCTATCTTATGTATGAAAATAACCTATAATACATTATGGTATAGGGCTTATCATAACTTATTATTTGCAATTCATGCACCTCCCACTATACAATGCACGACCACGACCTTTCCTATAATCCTTCCCATCGCATTTACCAGTTTACTGACATTTCCAGTCTGTTCCTAAATACTTCCTACTTACAAACTGAAACGGTATATCACCAACTGAAGAAAAAAAACAGAACAAATATCCCTGACTGGTACACATTTACTGTATGACGCTACAAACTCCTATGTCTCAGTAGATAAAGATCCCCTCTCTTTGCCCTTCTTTGGTGACGTCGTGGTCTTCCCTTTGTGTATACATTGTGAGTCAGGTAGGCCGCGGGAAGCCCTTATAGGGGAAGGGTCGGGGGTGGGGGTCGGTGGGGGGTCGGTGGGGGAGTGGAGGTAGAAGGGGATCCTGGCCGAGATCTGACTGCTGCCAACAGGATCAAAAGAAAACCCCGCCAGGCCTATATTATCTACCTGGAAGTGGCTTGTAGGCCTATACCTCCGGGTAGGGGGCATTCGGGAAAGGCCATATACATCCCTTATTTATTGCATTGTACTTGTACTTGGTAGGGGCTGTTCGAGAACATCTACGTGATGTGACGGGGCATTTTAAGTTTTTTTTCTATAAGTTGCTATATGCCTACTGGGAGATGAAGTATTTCCATTCAGTCATACCTTAAACCATAGAGATACATAAGATCACATATATCTCCATGTTTGAAGAGATTTAGAGATGATTATCTTATTTTCAGTAAACATTTAATTTTCGTGTTGTACACATTTTCGCGCATTCTGGACACCGCACAGACAATGTGAGATTATGTTATAGTAACATTAAATTCTATTATGGTAGATTGATAAGATCCGCAACAGCGGAAGCATTTAAATGTTTGAAAACTTAAACTTAAACGACGCGCAAATGTGTAAGTCGGGCTGCCATCCACTGGTCAACCAACCACAACAGTGAGGGGTTAGCGTTGGGTGGCTATGCCAGTGAAAGTTTATGAAAGAATTACCAGGGGACTTTTCAGACTAAAGAATGCTTAGAAATATTAATTTGAATTAACTTGAATATCAGGTCTTTATGAACATTATTTTATTGCATATATTGATTAGAAATTGGGGGCTGTGGCCCTAAACCCCCTTTTTCCTTTCTTTTTCCTTTCTTTTTCCTTTTTCTAAATTTGTTTTTTTAACCCTTTCACTGCCAGAGGCCTCATATGGGACCCTATAGTAAAATCCCATAGGAACACCATTGAAAGAATTTTTCAGATAGGCCTACTCCAATTAGAACCAGAGATGTAGGTATTTGAACATTGGACTGTCAAGCCACCCAAAAATGTTAGAATTGCGATTCGAGAAACCATAAACAGTATATTTACATTTGAATTTGCCATATTACACACCATCAAATTGTTAAACTTACTTCGGTAAGGTGAGCCTGTACAGACATTAAACTGACTTTCATAAATAGATCAAGGAGTGACATGATTATGCACATGTACGTACACACTTTCTTTCCCTACCTCATTGTCGTGTACCTAGTAAGAGGAATAGGACAAAACGCAGGAGTTCCATGAAAGGGAAGTAAATGAAAAACAAGTTAATCCATCATTTCTGAAGATCCGCTCGTGACTAAGAACAGTGATCCTAAATCGTGAGATCCTAGAGTTCATCTGGTTCTATTGCGAAATAGATTAGGAGATAATTATAATGAGTGGCTAATTAGGACTTCTAACATAATCATTCCATTATAACAAGTCGCACCCCCCGGGTCGCACCCTCGGATCGATCTGTCGACAATAATGCATGGGTTCACACTTCCATGACAACCCCATAAATCAGATAAACTATAATGAGTAGGGAATTAGCTGCCGATTGTATAAATATAAAAACCTTTATGGTTAAATTGAAGAAAATGAATTGCTGAATCTCCGTTGTAAAGTAAAAAGTTGACTTCTCTCATACAATATATATAGACAAGGTGAATATAGGCCTATGTGAGGAGCAATCAATTCACTCGCCAACAAACACATGCATTTATTGATGCACGTATGATTATGTTTACAAGCACTTTTAAATGTTTGGTGAATTGTCGTTTCTTTCGACAAACGTGTAGTCATTCAGATAGATATTGACAACGTTGTATTATCTGGGAAGACACAAAATTACCAACTGAAAGTATTCGGACAGAATTCTGAATTTGCCTATCTACATAGAAAAGTACTATCAATTTTCATTGGGAATTGAGTTAAGAAGCTTCGCCAGAAAGCTTCGAATTCGATAGAATTGTTTGGCACTTCAATTCACCGAAATCCTGTTATGGTGATAAAAGTCAACACCTGAGTTAATGGAAATATGTAGGTAAAGGATTCTTGAAATGGATTCAAAGAGTAGATTCATGAATCTCATAATAATAGTTCTTCCTTTCAGGATGTGTGAAGATTTGTCAAGGATGTATACCCAATGATTTACGTAACATGATAAAAGATGCGCATTTCATTTCCAAGCACAATGAGAACTTTACATCTCAGTTCAGTTGGTGCTGTGACATATTAGTCAGAAGTAGATCTCCTCAATACAAATTGGCTCATGCAAGTTGGATAATCAACAGGAAATAAACTTATACTCTTTGGGAGTCAAATCACGTACGGAAGCTCTCCGCAGAGCTTCCTTAGAACTTCCCCGCAGAGCTCT